>JAINEB010000021.1:15782051-17205577 GCA_022840565.1 Eubasilissa regina
AATCTGTGATTGTGACGCAAGGCTGCTTTCTTCAGTAGCGATGAAGCACATTTTCACCTCGGTGGGATTGTGAATAACAAATTTACCAATTTTGGGCTGAAAATAACTACCAAATTATTCACAAACAACCGCTACATTCCCCTAAACTAATGGTGTGGTGTGCCGTATCACAATTTGGCATGATAGGCCCGTACTTTTTTAATGAAGAAGGCGTGACAGTGACCGTGAATTCCGAACGTTATGTCTCAATGTTGCAAAATTTTCTGCAGCCCAGAATGAAAGAGATCGTTGAAGAAGAGGGATTGGGGGTCTTGTAGACTTTTGTTCCAACAGGATAAGGCTACAGCTCACACAGACCGAAATTCACTCAATATTTTGAGAGAAATGTTTCCTGGACGTCTGGTCTTTCCGAGGGGTGGCCTGCGCAGTCACCAGATTTGAGCATTTGTGATTTCTTTCTTTGGGGATATATGTTTAAACATCGCCCTCACCTCACACCCTACCAGAGCTAAGAGGGTGAATTATTGAAGTTAACGCTGTACTACATGATATGTTTGAACAAACTGTACAAAACTTCAGAGATTGTCTCCAATGGTGTGTTGCTGCTAACAGCCACCATATTGAGTGAATTACTTTCAAAATTTAGATTATAAATGGTATGTACTGTTAACTTTGAAAATAAAAACATTTTTTCTCTATATACCCCCATTACTTTTTTATAACTCCTCAAAACTACTTAATTGGTTCTGACGCACTCTGTATGATACACAAAATGTAAAATCTAAATATTAAATGAAAATAAAAAAATAAATTTATAAATGCACTCACATCTACATAATTTAAATTAAGTGGAACAAATTTAATAAATCTTTGATCCACACTTTTAATCCTTCATTTTATGAGATCAGACAAGAAGCGAAAAGTCTAGAGATGTTTGGTGACCATAAACCATATTTATTACATAATTTAAATTAAACAAATATAAAATTATGACATCTTGAGTCTGTTTTTGTTTTCATTAGGTGGAATTAACAGTATTAACAAATCATTTTCTTTTCCTCTACTCTAGAAATTAGAGTTGTAGGAAGTGAACAGGGGCATCCGGACTAGGGGTGCAGCTAAAGCATACTACGAATTTTAATACCTCAGAGTGAAATTCCCTTGCAACAGGAAGATGAAATAGACAAAAGTATCAGGGTTTGTGGTGTTTTACACTTCAAATGTAACAACTCGAGTAATTTTAAAGCCGAGATCCAGGCTGCCAAATGATATATCTTGGGGGAGTAGCAGAAGTGATATTATGGACCAAGTGAGAAGTGGCTTCAGAAGGTATGAAACCCCTACTTCTACAACTGAAGCAGCTTGAACATATTTTGTGAGTGCCAGGGGAACGATTACCAAAATAACTCAAAAAGAAAGGCGGCTGTTGAACCGCCACAGACTAAATTAGAGTAAATTCAGCAGATTTTTTGAAGACAGATTGGACCTTGATTGGTCATCAAGTACTGGAACAATGCAAGACAGGAGAAGATAGAGGTGCCTCATTGAAATTTTGGACCCCTGACTTAAACTTATTTGAAAATGTTTTTAGGTTTTCATGATCGTTCAAAATCTTCTGTGTACAGTTTTCTGGACTAATCTACTGTGTATATCGGCCAGAATTGACGTTTCAGATCCCATCCATTGCAGGGTCCATGACCAAGGCTGATGTGTTGTGTGACTTCTTCTTCTTTTAAATAGGTAATCTACCCTTCAAGAGTGATTTGTGCCATTAATCAAGTGAAAACTTTATTTTATAGAAAAAAGTACTATAATATTGTAGAATAGGAAATATTACAAGTCAATATCATTGTCATTCAAAAAATTTGCTATTATATCTATTATTCCTATTATCTATATAGATTAAATGTGAAGAGTTAAGAGTAAGAAGATGACACAAGTTAACAAGGTGTTGAAAATTACCATTGACGAGATTACTGTAAAAAAAACCTGTGATCCGCAATGGACAGGCGAAAAAAGATATTGTCAAGGGTTATCTCCTCGGCACCACACTCACACATTGGGGAATCTATTAAGTTCAATCTGAATAAATGTGAGGCTACCTGGCAATGCCCGATTCTCATTCTACAGATATTTGATATCATTCTTTTGGAGAACCAGGAAGTGCGGGGAATAGATCTTTGAATTATTTTAAGCCGATTACCCTTATGATTATTTGTTGATTATTATTATGAATTTGTGTGATGTGACTGTTGTGATTAAGTACTAGCTTGTAGTACTGTGTCAAAACCAATCAGGACTTATCACATCAGCCCTGATGATGGACCCTGCAATGGGATCCAAAATGTCGGCCAGAATGGTCATATATGCACAGCACACTACCCTAAAAAACTGTACACAGAAAAACTTATTTGAAAATCAAAAAAGAAATGGCAAACATAATCAAATTCCTATTTCTATAAACAGATTTAAATAACTTATTTATTGTTTCCGAGGTAAGTTTGTAGAACTCCATAATCACATGTGTGAAAATAAAACACTTTTTTTTTTATTCTACTCGTTTAATTTACTTGAGACGCGTTTCGTCTTGCAAGAGTATTATCAATCTAACAATTTAACTTGACAACTTGTATTTATAACTAGTAACACGAGACGCGTCTCAAGTAAATTGAACGAGTAATTGTCGAGTTAAATTATTAGATCGATCCTTGCAAGGCGAAACGCGTCTCAAGTAAATTAAATGAGTAGAATAAAAAAAAACAAGTGTTTTATTTTCACATACATGCTAAATAACTTACTTCCATATTATTACTCTAAAAGGTAACCAAAAAGTCTTTAACTTTCATATAGTTTATCACATACTTTCCATTGTTGAGGCATCTTTGGCATTTTGATTGCTTTGCTTTGCATTTGATTCATGGATATATGTACTACCTTTTGAGTAAAATTGAGTAGTAGAATCATAATCATAATTGTCAATAGAAAGGATTGAAGATTGACCAAGTTAGTCTTACTTCCATAGTGCAAGCGTTTTGAAATAGTAAAACTATTGATGCAAGGTGTTTTCAGTTCTACACAATTATTATAAAAATATTTCAAAAACGTATACGTAGTGATTGAACTGTCTTTATTTTCTATTTGACATCATAATAGCGATTACTGAGAAATGGCCAACCACTGCCTTTATTATAATTTATGTACAGTATAAACTATTTTTATTGCCTTTTAATTGATAAACTTGTTTTTAAGATACATTTTATATAAATGTGTAAATTGTTCTCTTATAAATTTTGCAATATGTTGGATCGATGGTCACTTTTAACCAAATCGCTTATTTAAAAACTTAATTAAATAAAATAATTTCAATTATATATTTAGTATTTTAATAAGTTTTTGAAATAACAACATTAATTCTGATTAATTCAAACTAAAATGTTTGAGATGTCTAATTAGCACAAAAACAATTCATTTTAATATTGAGGTAGGCATCCAACTCATAAGACGTTCTAAAACTTGCTTTTCCAACAGTTTTGTGTTTCCTTACTATCTGAAGCTCAACATTACTATGCACAAGGCAATAATTTAGTTGGATGTCACCAATACTGTAGATAAAAATGAGATATGGAATTTTACATCTGATAAGAAAATTCAAAGAAAGAACACCTTTTAGGGAGTGGGGAAATCAACTGAATTTTATCTGTTCTTTGAGACTACTATTATAACTGATAAACAGACTTAAAATTAAATCCCTGCATAGAAATGCAAGTCGAAGCATTTATCAAATTCATTTATATATGTAAATTAAAGATACATAACCTTACAATGCACAAAGTCATGTTAAAGAGAAATAAACACATAAGTCCTTGAAATAAAAAAACAATTGTATTTCTAAGGAGAATAATGAAAGACATATGTATAATGTAATATGCCGCATATCATATCATATCTGGATCTCAGATTGGACATGTATGATAAATGTGGAACACAAAAGATGAAAGATGTAAGAAAACCAAGCAAACTGTTCAAAGCACTTAATAGTATAATAGTCATATAAAAAGTAAATGAATATTACCTGAGCTTCAGAACTGCCTTTCCTAATTTTAATTTTAATAGTATTTCTGTCCTCTGAAATCTGGCTGTGGTAAGTCTCTACGTGAGACTTCTTACTCTGCTTTTTCTTGCTGCTAGTCATCTCCATCATGCTGCGAGGCTTCCCGCTCTTGGGGATCTCTGCGGTCCTGCGCAGCGAGCGGGACAGCAGCTTTCTGCGTGGCAGCTGGCTCATCTGGTGGCTGAAGGGCTTTCCGCCCTTTCGCTCTACCACAATCACAGGCTCACGGTCACTTTCAGCCGAGAGTCGGTGGTTCAACATGTGCAAGTTCTTGCCCCCCTTTATGCGGCGGGGCACCGGTGGTTGGGAGCGGCGGCGCTTGGGCTCCGGCGGCAGGTAGCCGTTGTTGCCCGAGCGGTCGGAATCCTCGGAGGCCGTGTCGTCCCGGTAGTCGGGGTCGCGGTGAGAGCGCCTCTTGCGCGGCTCGGGGCGACCGTTGAGCCGCAGCCGCGCACTGGCGATCTCGTCGATGCTCTGCTCGAAGTCCGTCTCCAGCTTGACGCACGACACGGCAGGCGGATCGGCCGGCAGCTTGGGCAGGCGCACGGCGGGGCACAGCCGCTCCTCCCCGCTCGGGGCCTCCATGCTCCCGGGTCTCCCGTGTCCCGACCGGGCGCGGGTGTCGCCGCTCTGTGTATAAACAAATCACCCGCCGATCACATCATAAACAATCCGGTTGACACATCACATTGTAGTCACGGACGTTCCTGTTTTCGCGCACTTCACTCGAGATGACCCCGACGGGAAGCGAACATATTTTGAATAGTTATTTCGCACCGATAATTCCGGTTTTGGCACTTTACGGCGGAACGGATGACTTTTTTCCTCGTCGCACTCGTATTTTAGGTCATCCATATTCGAGTAACGTTTTCATCGTTGACTCGACGGGAGCGTTCATCACCGCCGCGACACCGCTTCGGATGGCTATAATTGCGCACTTTTACGCCGCCTTTGTCGGAAAACAGCGTATAGAACCGAAAATAATTTATTATTTTCATCGACATCCGAGTTTACGAAGACTGTTGACCTTGTTTAGAAGCTAATTGTGTTTCAAATTTTAATCAACAGAGTGCAGAAGTTTCGTGACACAAGTGTACATGTACACTCTCACTCGAGTTGTCGTCAAAAAAAACAACGTTATACCGACGTCATTGCGCATTTAGAAAGTGTTCACATTTTTTTTAGAAATGAGAACTCAGTGTAAAAAAAAAATCGTTATTTGAAAGGATCAGATTAAATTCAAAACAGAATAAAGTAAATTTTAAATTGTCTTAAATATATTTAAAAATAAAATTATCAGGACACCTGACCTACCTACACCATCATTGAGATTTATCGTACTGCGTTCCGATTTCTCCAAGGTCTATTTAGTTTCAAATTAATCAATCCCTGAAAATTAAACAAACATTTTTATATTTAAATTATGTTTAGTTTTTATTATTTCCAATTTCTTTCATTAATTTACCCTTATGACACATTATTTTTTCTATCTGGTGTTACTCTTTTTTTATATTTCTGATTTACATTGAGAATAATTGTTTCATATTTATATTAGTAGTTATAACGGATGAACCATCTCCTTTAGCAAAAAATTCGGTTCAGATGTCTCTTACATTATAAATTATAAATAGAGTAGATATGTTTGAATGTTCGCTTTATATATATATATATATAAATTTGTTTATAATGTATTATTTATGTGTATAAGTTAATAATATTTAAATAGCTTTCAAAGTCGTTATAATATTTTATATATATTTAATTACATTATACTATTTTTTTATATTAATCTCCAAAACAATACAAGGTATTAAAACACTTAACATACAAGTAAATAGAATCTGAAATGTTTTATATGACGGAAAATCGTTATCTATGAGTTTTTTAAGAATCTCGTAAAATGAATTTGATTCTAAAAGGAGATAAAAAAAAAGAAGTACAAACAAAAATGTTTTCGTAATATTATGTTTTTGATCGAAATTTTAAAAAAATGTTTTCGAAAATAAAAAAAATATTGCGAAATGTTTTGGTCCAGCGATAAGTCACTCATACAGTGACCAAGTGGTCGAGTTTTATAATCTTGTCTTGTAAAAAAATACATCTTAGAAAAATGATCGCAAATTATTGATTGTGAGAAAGAATGAATGAAGTAGGTATTTACTTAATCTTCCAAACTTTCATATATCTCAGTACTTGTCTAGGCCTCTTTCTTCAAGTAAGTAGTAGTAAAACGAATAATATCAAATTATGAGAGGTAATATTATTAAAACTTAAAAATTGACCTACCTAAATACCAAAGTCAATTTTCAAATATCGTACCATAATATTGAGAACAAAACATCTGTAAGGTAACTAATTTTTAATTTCTTCGTATGAATCAATGCACGGATTAAAATTACATTGTATTTATAGATATTATTATGAATAATATGTTTATATATTACTGAACTTAGTAATAATTTTGTAATGGGTCATATTAATTTTATTATGGGCGTAAATGAGAAAACTACGTTGGTTATCATTGTCGCAAGTGTCAATTATAAATTTAAATGCGAATATAAACCTAAACCTTGTCTAGGAAGGACTGAATTTTTACCGTAGAAAATAAATTATGAATGTCCTTAAAGTTGTAATATTTGAGTGTACGAAAATGAGTCCCGCAATAATAGGGAATATGGAAAATTAGAAAATATTAAATAGATATAGAATAGAAAAAATCAATGTATTTCCTAAAATAATTTAATATTTTTCTCATTAGATATTATTTACAAAAGCATTAGCAAAGTTTTTATAATTGAATCTATTTATAAAATTTCTTATATAATACCATTTATTTGCCTCGATACTGGCAACGCCCAGTGAGGCTGGCATTTACAAACTACAAAATGTAAATAGAATGATTGTCCTCGTTACAAAACAAAAATATAATAAACATACAAATAAGACCGCAAAGGGGAAAGGAGTAAATTCTTTGCTATGTAGGCTTAGACTTACTACAGGACTAAAGATGATTTGTTCTAGGATCTTGGGACTATATAATCACAATAAGGTCTGAAAATTTTAAACTATTACTTTTTTATGAGGTAATAAGCGGTTTCAGGAGTAAAAAAACAAAAATGATACATTTATAAAAATATATTTAACAGTTTAATTATTTGTTTTTGGGGCCCTGGGTTAATACGCATTAACCCAGGCCCTCTTCAAGGGTAAATCTGGCCCTGTGGTACACTACCCCAGGCCGAGAATTTTGAAGGGACTTATTGTTACGTACTTGCGTAATAGTACGTCTAAAGGTGTTAAAGATCTAAGTAAAACTCGTGGTGACAATTAACTATTTCTTACAGTGAGATACAATTAATATACAAGATATACAACTATAACGAGACAAAGGTAGCGAAAAGAAAGAGGGCGCGCTCTGTGTGTGACCGTTATTTATACCCGCGCATACATACGCCTTCACACATACACACACCCCGCGTGGATGATGAGGCTCACACACACATCGGTATAATTCAATGACATTACACTTCTTGTGCTGTATAATTTTTTTACCCCCGATACAAACATTTTCTAATCCATAAATATCTGTAACTTAGGGTCCATAAATTCTTCTCTATTATTATTAATATTATATATTTAAATAATTCTTTTTTAGAGCTGTCAAATCGTGTATAAAGGTAAACACACACACATATATATATATATATATATATATACATATATGTGTTTACCTTTATCTTCTTTTATATCTTCTGTTTTACATGTACGTTTATTTATTTATTTATTTTTTACAAAATCTTAAAACCTAGATTCACAAAACATCTTTTTAGATGCTTCTCTGCGTATTAATGTTTTCACTTAACATACAAAAAAAAAATATTTAAAATAATAAGCTTTCACTGATCGTTTAAACGAAATCATATGTATTTTTAAGATTAGTAAAATCAACTTTGTGGTTAAAATCCATTATTTAAATTGTTAACATTGTTTTATTAACTACTTTTAAAAATATTATTTTCTTTTTCAGGATGTCATTAACTAATCAAAAACATATGTTATATTGTTTCTTTAATAGAATCTATTTTTAAATAACATTAAACCGGCATTTTATACAAATAATAATATAAAAAATTTACTCATAAATTCTAAAAACAAAGATGATAAATTTAATAATTCAGGTGTCTATAAACTTAGTTTTAAGGATTGTGCTGCTTTTTATATTAGTAAAACAGGTTGAAATTTTAATATAAGAGTAAAGAAGCATTTGAGATGTTTGAATAATAGTGGATTTTCAGAATTTCTAATCATTTGTTAGAAAATGATCATACTTTTGATAAAAATTTGGGATTGTCTATTTTGCATGTAAACGGTGTTGGTATTAAAATAAATAATTTGAAATCGTTGTAGATAAATAAAGCATGTAAAACTGATGAAAATATTATAAACTACCAATTAAATTTAACCACGAGTCCCATTCTAAAATTTTTTCCTACAAATTATTCTAGTAATTTTGTATCATCTATAATTTAAGTTAGCTACTAAATTTATTTTTTAAATAATTATTGTTTTTTAAAAATAAATTCTGTTGAAGAATCAATATAACATATGTTTTTGATTAGTTAATGACATTCTGAAGAAGAAAATGATATTTTTCGAAACCGGTATATGTTTTTTAATTCATTAAGTGGTTAATAAAACAAATTTAACAATTTAAAATAATGATATCATATGTATCCTTATTGTCAATCTAAAACCTGGGAACCAGTTATTGAATGCATTTACATAAACACTTACATTGTGGTATCTGATTTGTTTATTTATTGAAAATACGAGAATTTCGGAGGATTACAAAAAATAATTTCATCCAAAAAAAAGAAAAAGTGTTTGACGCGCCTGTGGATATTTTACTATGTTATGTTACTAATTCTTGAAATCTGATGATTTTAAATTAACTTGTTTGTTGGGGTCTAGTCATCTTTTTAACCCATTACAAGTGAGATTGAATAAATTTATATGACAGTTTTAAGGTTTTTTTTTGTGTTGTGTTGATGTATTTCATGCGTTTGCAATTTTGTAGTTTTAACTAATCGTTAGCGATTCTGTGTTCGCCTTGTTGTGTTTATCTGATGTCAAAAACAATATAGTTGAAAAATATAATTATTTTAGCAAGTCAACTTACTTAGAGATTTATCAGTTTTCAAAATAAGTTAAACTATATATTTTATTATATCGTGGGCACTTATCGCGTAGGTACAGGATTTAGATTAAAAGAGACCAAAAAAGACACGTTCTGCTAATGTTATGTCTGCAGATCGTAAATGTTTTTCTGAAGACTTCACAAAGTTATAAGCTGTCTTCGCTAGATGGCAGCACTATGTAATTTACAGAAATTCAATAACCTTTCTGTCTATATGTCTTTTTCGCTCACACCAATGAATAACGGCGAGTCTCCGGATCAAAAAATGAAATAACAGTATTGTGCGTATGTATTGCTTATGCGGAACGATAATTTCACATGTCATTTTTCTGTGCTATCTCAAAAAATCCAGCGTGCTTTTCAAAATCGGGACGTAAGCGCCATGTATTTGTGTGAACATTTTTTGGCTCACTGGTAGCGTTCGAATATGTCACTAGTGTCTCTAAAATTAAAATTAATCGTGTGTTGACAATGCTTTATCACTGAGTTTTCGATAGTGATTATTTAGTGCAAAGTTATAATACTGTGTTGATTGGATATTGTGTTAGATATTAAATTTAAGTGCAGCGGTGAGTCATGTTTATATTTATTTTGTTTGTTCAATCGATGAACACGGTTACGACGTATTGCCGTGTCAAAGAAAGATTATAAGAACGTTTGACGTGCCTGAAGTAGCGATTGTGTCAAGTTGATTGTTCGTTGTCAGGGCTATTTAATTTTGATATGTTTTAGTATAAATCTTTATAACCCTACCATAAAGTATTCTCGATTTCCTAATGAAACTATCATCTTCGACTTTCCGTGGAAAATCATATCAATTTCTTTATTTTTTATAATTATCAACTTTCTTATTGTTGTCATGTTTATGTGAATGGCAAAGAAGTGTAGTAAATCGTTTATTGAGTGTGAGAGCATAAATTGTACAGATAGCAATAAAAACAATGGCGAGCTGTCAGAAACAGCTGATGCTAATAAAAATGTTAACTGTGTTGTATGTCCAAGATCGTTGTATTGCCGTCTGATTTTTCTCTCTTCCATCCTATTCATTTGCAAAAATGAATGTAGTTATAACTTTGAAATGTAAAATTATATTAATCTTAATAATTAATTATTATTCAGAAAAAATACACCAGACAGTTCTGTCTGGTGTATTTCTGTGAGTTTTGCTCTGTCTATGTATGTGTCGAATATATTTCATCTCATTATCAGATTAATTTATGATAATTTGTTATATAATTTAGAATAAATGAATGGAATAAATATTTCGAATATTTGCTGCCAGTTTTCAGTTATTTATTTTCGTCTGCACCAAAGTCGTAATTTTAGACGTGGGGGGGGGGGGGGGGGGAACAAAAAATATAGGGTTTCATATTAAACAATTTTTAAAGTCACATTTTAAACCTAAATATAACATATCTTGCACATATTATAGTAATAACACAATAAATAAGACAAGACGTTGTTACATTTATAATTGGTATATTCTTCGCTATTTTTTATGCTCAATTTGGGTAAAATATTATTTAATATGCAACCTTTAGGAGTTTGACTACTTTAACGTATGTAATATATGCAATTAATCTTTAAATCCAACCCTTACTTGATGTGATCATTCGGAATGGCCTTTCATTTCACAATCTCCGCGTTATTTATAACTCTGTGAAAGACTGTTTCTCGCGATAGACGAATGTTTCGCACTCGTAAATGTCATTTACGAGTGCGAAACATGGAAATGAGCAACCGGTAGTAAATTCGGCCTGTCGAGATCGATGTTGTTCGAGAAGAAATTTAGACTGCATCTTTGATCAGTCGATGAAATAATGATGATGAAATGATAATGATCGATGAAATAAGAAATAAAGAAATCAACTTTACGCGCGTTTTATGGAGTTCTATATTTTAAATATCTTTTCTTCGTATCTTATTATTAGCGATGTTACATTCGTGTCGTAAGTTATTAGCGATGTTACATTCGAAGTCACTCTGTCGGGCGTCCGTGCGATCGGCGCGAACGATTAACGCTTGTTGCCGTGAAACGGTATACCGTGTATACTGTGCGGCGCGATTGATAAAAGGTGTGGTGTCACTCGTGTTCGATTAATTGTCGGTTTTCGACGATTTACTTCTGCCTGGCGAATGAATGTGCACATTATTTTATATTTGCTTTTAACCTTGGATACTTTTATTTAATGGGTCAAAATTTGTCATGTAAGAAAATTACGTATCAAAAATCCAAAATGCAAATTCGTATCAAAAATCTAATTTTTTTTTTCAATCAAAATGATTTTGATACCTGAGATTTGTAACACGCCAGTACTGTCTTGTAAAGAGCTTCAGATGTTTGTGAACTGATAGTTTTATATCTTGCTTGATTCTTCAGCAGTGTAGTGGTAAGTATCCCCGCCTGACGCGGGAAACCGTAGTATTTACTTATCTGAATTTTTAAATATTTATATTAAAAATATATTCTACGCATGAGACACGTTAATACCTTTTTAAAAAAAAAAGGTTTTGATGTCAACATGTTTACAGACGGTTATGTGCTCATTTAAACAGTTCGTTTGATAATTTTATATTAAAATGTGCACGAACCTCACAGCCACAAATACATTTTGTCGATGTTCTTACGCTCGACCGAATGCGCGGCGGTTTGAATTGAAAATTAACAATTATAATTGATGTTTCCCAGGAAGTATGTCGGTTGTTTTCAAAATGAATTGCAATCGAGATTTTTTTTTAATCTGACCGCGGACGCCGCCTACCGCAAAGAAAACGAATTATCTGATTATTTATTTATCTTGGCCAATTACGCAATTTCATAAACAAGTCATTTTATGATTACACGATGATCAAATCATTCGTCCCGTAGGAAAATTTATATTGATGTAATGTACTGAAAATTAATTTTAATATCTTTAGTTACTAACTAGGTAACTATCTTACACTTACAGGGGCGTGCACTCCGTATAATCAAAAAAGGTACGCATGAAATTTTTTGATTTAATAATAATAATAATATCGGATAATTTTTATAACGCCATTTTTGTATAAAATTTCACCTCAAGGGTGTTTTACACATAAACTGTTTATAGACCTATACTATTTTTGTATTTAAAATTTAAAAAAGTGTTATTCGAACTTACGGAAATGATTTTTTGAAAAGGTGCGTTTTTAGTTCCTTCTTAAATAAAGTCTCTGATGCATTCATTGTTCCTTATGACGGAGGGCAAGGAGTTCCACGTTTCCGGACCTGTCACCGCAAATGCCCGATAACTAAACATAAACTTCTGGTAACGGCTGATCGGTTGAAATCAAATAAATATCGTCCCGTCCCCCCCTAATTTCACACAAATTTGTACTTATCGTTAGAAACTCGCAACGTGCGAAAGTTTTTATATTGATTCAAAATATTTCTGTCACGCCAGCAGGTAGTTATTTTATAGTCATACGGCTAAACCGACGGATCCAGGAATTCCTGGATCCGTCGGTGTTAAGACATCCATCCATTTTTGAAATCCTAAAAATCCTCAAAAATCAAAATTAATATGATTCGATTCGAAAGTCGTTCAAAAACGTGACACATAGTAATTAATGTTCATAAATTAAATAATATAACAAATTCCTTAATATGTTTTGTTTTTTTCCTAAAGTAATTCCTTTTAAAAAAAATACATTTGAATACACAAGCTACACACATATACGAATCTGTCAGAATTGACAGTTTAATTGACGAGTTTATCACTCTACAATATAAAATTATTTGTAATGAGTTATCGCTTAAAGCTTTTCTGTTAGAGCCAAACAAAAATAAAGTGTTTTTTTTTTGCCGTTTTTAAATAAAAAATTTAAGGTTGTATTTCTTTTCTCTCTTTGGTAAGAATTCTGGTTACGGATTATTTTCTCTACGATACGGCCTAGTTGACTATCTAGCGTTATTATACATCGGTAGGAGAATATTTTGAATACAAATTTCATTCGCTTCTTGTATCCGTCTCAAATATCATATTAGAAATTACATTTCTCAGCCTAGCTAACCGGATCCAATGTATCTTTTGAACTGATGAACTAACTATCTCACCATCACACCCATTCTCCGTGTGGGCAGACAGGGAGGATGGAGCGCCACACTGGCACGCAAGTCTCGTATCATTATTTGTTTAATTCTTAACATAGTGCATACATCAGTATTCCTACATATGCTCTAATATAAACAAGATTTTACTAAAACTTATCTTGTACATATTTAGTCAGTTTTATTTTAAATCTATTTACTTTCTCCTTCTTTCTTATGTTTTCTGGCATTTTATTAAAAATCTTCATCGCACTATACATAAATCATCAATTTCTGAGATTTGGCCTTCTTCCTGAATGGCAGTCTCAGTCTATCTCTTGTACGATACTCGTGCTCATGTTGATTTGCATCAATTTTTCGTGTAAATTCCGCTGATATTTTCTTATTGAGAATTTTATAAATAAATACCATTATAGTAAAATATATTTTCTGCTTAAGGGTCATCATATTGAGGTCTTCTAGCATTGCACTGATCCGAGTATATCTATTTTTTCTGAGTATTATTCGCAAACCTTTATTTTGCAGCACTGACAATTGTTGCATTTCTTCTTCATTAGCCAAAAATAAAATGTTGTACATATACTATTTTACAAGACTCAGTACTAGTAAATCTTCTGATCCTTCCTAGAAATGAGATTTTCTTAGAGCGGAAGCTATTACCGTATGGAGTCTAATACCGTACCTTGCTTTTTTATCGAAATAAACGATATACAGATATTTGTCTCACTCTAACGCATGCATTGTGACATGTCAAAACTAGCCACAAGTAACAAATGTAAGGAGGAGTGCATATTTTTTGTTTTACAGCCGACCGCTATAAATTTCGGAAAAAGTAAAATCAAATTTAAATAAGTACGTTTCTTTAAGCTAATATTATTTACTGTTTTCTAATTTTGGTTCTGGATTTCCAAAATATTTCATCACTAAAGTATTCATGATCATAATTTATTGTGTATTTCCACAATTTTTTGTGTATTTCCACAATTTTTTGTGTATTTACACAATTTTTTGTGTATTTACACAATTTTTAGTGTATTTCCACAATTTTTTGTGTATTTCCACAATTTTTTGTTTTGTCGAGACAGGTGCATTCGGCTAATTACCGTGCACAACGTACGGTGTGTGCTGCTTGGGCCCCGTGCTTTTTGTAGCGGTGGAGACAATCCTAGATATTATTATTGTGATTATTACAAAAACTTACCGATGCATCTTTTCTTCATTTGGATGATAAAACATATTTATTTATTTTATCTAAAGTTTTTGCCAAAAGATGACGTCTATTTTAGTTTTTCTAATATTCTAATAATACTCATTATTTGATTTACAAACGTTTCCAAAATATGTGATTTTTACGTTCTTATGCCAAATATAATTGTGAGATTACATTAATTGTTGTTGCTTCCTTAAAATAACATATGGATCTAAGTACAGTATAACCCGAAACTGTCGGGTTATTCCGTATTTCATTAACTGTAATAAAAAATGGTACATAACTCTTTTGTACACAATTTGATGTTTAAAATAATTGTATACGATTAAAGCTGATTATATAAGCAGCCTAAATTCAATACGTCCTCGCTATTTATCTAAAAATTACAACCTAGCTTAGTGTGCGACAATAGCCTCCCCTCTCCTGCATTTTCTCACGCAAGCTCGTTATTTGTGGAGGTTTTTTTACAGGACCGTCTACCGGTTTACCTGGTTGTGCCGAGTCTCCCGCGGATGTCCTCAATTTCTGGTGCCATCAACACTCTCATCATATATATCTTACTATTCTCTCCACATTCATTCATTTTTCACGGGCGAATTCATTCGATCTGTCACATAAACTAAGTGATCCACAAACCTGTAAATGAATAGACATGAAGTAAAGTGTTTATATAGGAGAGCGGTTCGGAACATTAGTTGCGGGACGAGGGGCATTCTACACACATTCTTGGTGGAAACATAAATCAGATAGTTTATGACACATTTATACAACAGTACAAGTATTTACTCTTCGAAAATGAAATCTTTGTGTAAACAAGACGTATTTTTTTACATTAATGCGTATTGTATTATCAGCGATTAAATTGTGAATCGCGAAAACTTACTGCAATCAATGCTTTACTGATGAAGTTAATGATTTCAATAATAAATCTACACCAGGTTAATTAACAGTAGTTAAATTATGCACTTTCAAAATTTAATAAAATATAAAAATGTGCGTATAACCTCGCTAATTTGCTGATGGTCGTGTGTGTGTGTGTGTTGCAGCGGGCGGAGGCGGTGCGTGGGCCCCCCCGCCCCCCGCCCCACCGCCCTCCGACGGGTGATGAGCGCCCCACAGCCATCACCGACCCTGCACAGGTCAGTAGCACCTCTCTACTTCACCCCCGTATCGCACTTGTCTCACTAATCTGTAAAGGTCACCATACGTCCATGTGCACGTCATTTTTTTTTTTGTTAACACTCATCGGTGCAGTGCTAAATGAGGAAGTAAATTATACTTTATTTCAACCCCCCATTCCCCACCCTTCGAATGTTATTGATAAATATGTAAGAATTTTTTAATGGACTTGTGCGCGCAATCTTCGGGCGACACCAGATGATTGCGCGTGGGATAGGGAGACGGAGTGGAAGGAATTAGGGACAGGAACAGAAATAGAGAATAGGGGGGTTCATGGATCAATCAGACATCAGGAAGAAACACGACTCACCTGAGGTGTTCCTTTAGGTTTCTGGATTTCTTCTTTCATTGGTCACATGTCTTCTGGCTTCAGAAAAACGCGCTTCGTTGATGTCGAACTCGCACTTCGTTGATAGCGCAAATTGGAACGACACACACTGTTCCGTATTCATAGAACACATTTT
The DNA here is from genome assembly GCA_022840565.1 of Eubasilissa regina. Classification (NCBI taxonomy): domain Eukaryota; kingdom Metazoa; phylum Arthropoda; class Insecta; order Trichoptera; family Phryganeidae; genus Eubasilissa; species Eubasilissa regina. The sequence goes on from JAINEB010000021.1 coordinate 15,798,285, forward strand.
TGGCGCATCTTGAGAATCGGCCGCGACTCATATTATTGACAACTTTCGCGTTCAAATTCCCACCTTCCTTTTTCCTTACTACTTATCTTCAGTGTGAATAGTGACCTTGACGTCAGCAGACGTCAACTAGAACGAAATTTGTTCGATCTAGACATCGCGAGAGCATTAGTGGTGTGGATTTGTTCAACTTCAACACCAGTATTGTATTATGATCCTGTGATTTGTGCACAGTGATTATTGTGTGAGCCGCGGGTGAAGTGAGTGATATCGCCGTCTTACTTTGGAAGCGGAGATCTGTCCGCCCGCGTGCTGTTTGTATGATCTCGGCTGCGACTGCGGGAGTAACGGAGGCGTCATACACGAGGTGAGGTCCTTCAGATTCCCGATTCCCCGAGACCCGCTGGTCCTTCGACTGGATTCCCTATCCCATCATTGACCCTTATCTGTTAATCCAAATCCCCTTACTTCCTTCTTTTACTCGCCCCCCCTTCGGCGATTCCGATTTACGACCGGAATCGTCGTAATCCAATCCGCGGGACGCGCGACTCGTTCGGTAGATCCTAATCGACGCGGGATCTACGTTTTCTTTTCAAACACCATGCTCAATAGCAAAGATGAACAGTTCAACCATCACCCAATACAACACTACGATAACTCACAATCCAACTTATCATTCCCACACGGCAGAAAGATAATTTGTCAACTTGACAGCCAAACGCACTCCAATAGCAAACTTTAACTCAACTAGTCCAAAAGCATACAGAAAAAGGTCGTGCTCTTAGATATAGAGAAGGGAGTAATGGGACAGGAACCATTATCTATACGTCGCGTTCACATACGCCCGAGACGGCGATCATAAAAATCGAATAGGACTTTAGCAGTCTTAAAAAAAACATAACCTTCTATAAGGTTATTCGATTTTGTTCATGCTTTCAGTTTATCGCAGTCATAAACCGTACACGTAACCGATGTACCCAAATTAAAAAAATATATTCACATGTTAGCGCGACAGATGTTTGCACAGTAGTTGAGATACATATTTCTTTACAAAATGGATGGATATAATCAAAATGTACATTTATATTTACAAGTAAAAATTTCAATAATATTAGGTTGATAATTATCCGCCGTTTTGTCTTTTGAATTTGTCGTTTAATTGGCATTTGTCATAATATTTTTTTTATTTATTATCTTTGTTTTATTAATCACCGAATTGAGTTTAAATACATCAAATATTTCGAAAAATACCATTTTCTTCTTCAGGATGTCATAACTAACTAATGACATATATTATTGTTTCTTTACCAGAATCTATTTTATTTAAAAAAAACAGCAATTATATTATTTAAAAATAAATTTAGTACCTAACTCAAATTGTTACTTAATACAAATTTAGTCGAATAATTTTTAGGAAAAAATTTTAGAATGCGACTCGTAGTTAAATTTAGTTGGTTGTTGGTAGATGTATTTAAACTCAATTCAGTGGTTAATAAAACAAAGATAACAAATAAAAATATGAATTTTAACCACAAAGTTAATATTGATAATTTTAAAAGCGTAATATAATTGTTTAATAGGGTTAGAAAATTAGAAAAGCATCCGCACATACGCCACACGATGCTGTACCGGCTGTATGGAGAAAGGGTGGACAACCGCCGAGTCATTTCGCGATCTTTTCGGCGAAGGAACGATCAGCGAAAGGGTATTAGGGTTTCGTGGTATGTAAAAAAACCTCATAATATTGAGAGATCATTAACATTGTGTAAGTAATTGTAATAAAAATACAACTTAAATAAGCGTACAATACAATAATTTTTAAGTATATTTTCAGTTTTTTCTTTGTAGGTTTGAAGCACTTGCTGAGATATTTTATAGATAACGTACATTTTTGGCACATTGAATTCACTGTATAGTGGGTAGGTCATGTATGTATATCCGTAGGTATGTTAATAATAATGTATATTATAATAATATTTTATACGACCCCCCGCCCCTTTCAATAATGCTTTGGTAAATTAAAAATGTTTTTAAACTTTCAATAGACATTATATTTTTATTTATAAGTCGAGTTTTTTAACTTTTTTTCCACCAATTTAATAATTAGTTTATTTTCTATTTATTTCATCTTATTGCGTATATGTAGTTACATATATTTCATAATTTTGTAGTTCATTTTTTTAAAAATCAAGTTTTAAATTATCGCCATTATTACCTTTAATTATGTAATATTTTGCAATGGCGTGACTGGAGTACATTAATCGACCGAGCATATTAAGTAAATAACTCATTTTTTAAATTTAATACATAATGATGCGACGTATATTCAATGTGAAATGGATATATTGTATTTACTGGACTGATTTACGACACCTGTATCAAAAAACTCTGTATTTTAACCCTGTGGTATTCCTGTATTAAATCCTCAGTTAGAAATCAAGCAAGAAGCGATCGTGTAAAATGACACAATTATTTATCCGTAGAAAATTATCTGCTTTCTCTACTGTGATTCTACACCTAGGTGAATCGCTAAAAAAATATTTTATAGGTAGGGGAAGTACGTACAAAATGATATAGGGGCTTTGGTTTGGTTTCAAAAAAACCTTCAAAAAACAATAAATCGTATAACACAAACTGCTCATTGGTTCGAGATGAACGTTGACAAGTGTAATTTTACCCGACTTCGAATTCTCGCCGCGTGCTTTTGTTTTATAGTAAAAGTAAGTAAAATTGTTACTTCTCAAGAACTATGCTGGTTTGATTATGATGTGAAAGTGTTAAACGCCTGTTCAGATACGTGATTATCCAAATATCTTAAAAGTTCGTTAAAAAAATTCTTCGATGTTAGAATGTGTATTTACGGACATGACATACCATTCTAACGGACATAATGACATACCATTCTAACGGACATAATGACATACCATTCTAACGGACATGATGACATTCCATTCTGAATTGCATGAAGACATAGTATATAATTTTACCAATATTTTCATTAATTTTTTATTATCTTAATTGATAATCTAAGAAACATCATCTAAAAAGTTTTTACAAATTAATCATTACGCCATTTTGTCCGTATGGTCGGACAAAATAAATTATTCTCTCATCGGTTAGTTGTTTTAAGTAATTTGATCTCATTAATTTTGATAGACGATGAACTACCGTATAATAAATTTTAATTATTTTTGTTTAAAATATGTTTTAAATAAAGATTTGTGACTGATTATGCGGAGGATATGTCATTTTGTACGTACTTCCCCTACGTATTATTTTACAAGAGTTATGTTGATTTTGTAAGCTTTCAAATCAATAAGATAATTTTATATTATTTGTGTATTCAATTTTATTTTAAAAATAATCTTCTACAAAAAAGAAGAAATCGTAAGTTATATTTTGATGTATAAATATTGGAACTTCCGTAAAAATTAAACGAAACTCATTTTTTAAATTATTTATTTATTTATTTATTTATTTCACAAATGTCATTTCATCCCTTACGTATTATACGAGCAAATCGCACAACCTTCACGATAATATGTATCGTTGATTATATAATTTGTTAAGATGCGAGAACAAACGAATTTAACTTCAAACATAGAGCATGAGCGTATTAGATTTTAACATTAAACGTTTTTTACGTTAGTGAACAATTAAATAATAATTGTTGATTGCACGCCAAACGACATTGGTCAAGGGCATTTATTATTGTTTTCAGTATCTCAGCAAAATTATCTTTACAGATTATATAATGTGTATATTAAATATATTCTTTCAATGTTGTCATAAACCCTACTATTTGCATTAATTAAGTCGATGTTCTGGAATCGACAACGATCGTGTTAATATTATTTTCCACTTTTTGCGATATACATCGATATAACCTCACTATAAACACGCCACGTAAGCACTATTGCCAGACAGTACTGTCTTGTTATGACGCCGCCATTTTTCGCTATCTTGCATTCGTTTGTTTTTTCGCGGCGTTCGAATTTCGTAAAAGATTCCGCGCCAATGTGAGGTAGGTGTCGCGTCACGGCGCGGGAGCCATCCTCCGAGAGGCGATCGGTACCTAGAAATAGCGTCGGTTTTCCACGAACCGCTTATCGGCCCGGCCCGCTGTCATTTGTCCCGTCATCTTGTCGGCGGTCGCCAGTGCTGAACTCGAGCGAGAGAAATATCCATGCACATTTTTTTTTTTATTAAAATTATCAGTAGGCATTTATAGAGATAACGAAAATAATCTTACTTACTTACTTACCATCACGCCATTTAGATAGAGCGCCACACTCTTCTGTCCTGACACACAATTCTCGCCTCATCCACATTCATACATCTTCTCATACAAGCTCGCCGATTATTTAGGCTTCTAACAGAACCATCCTCCATTATCTGGTTTACCTGGTCATGCCAAGTCTTCCGTGGACGTCCTCTATTTCTGGTGCCATCAACACTTGCATCATATATCTTTCTTACCATTCTCTCCTCATTCATCCGTTCCATTTGACCGAACCACCTGAGTGATCCTTTTTTAATCTTACTCACTATGCTAACATCAGCTTTACATTCTTTCCTTATTTCTTCATTCTTTACTCTGTCATAAATAGATGTCGAAAATAATCGCTTTACGTTAAATTGGAAAATGTGGATTGTGGAATTGTACAATTTTTTTTACACGAGTAATGACAATTTTATTTAAAAATGATCCCTGTATGGTAAAGTGTAATGTTAACAATTTATCCATTTATTTTTTTGTTATTGTTAAGTAAAGGCCTCAATCAGATCGATAACTGTTTTAAGTTGCTTGCAATATTATTTACGAGTTAACCTATGGACGCCGAGTGTCAACAAATTTAATGAATTTTTGTAAACTATAAAAACAACAAAGTGTCAAAAAATTGTTATTTAGAATTTATTTATAAAAGTGACAAGTTTGATATTTGACCATTTTTATTAAGAAGACAGATAAAATATTTTATTTTAGTTTCCACGGTTTTGTGATATTAAATACAGAATGAATATTATGTTCCAGGCCGATGTTGTTATTGAATAACTAGGAAATGAAATGAAATTTTTTAATTTGGTTTTTATTTATCGATTATTTGGTTTATTACAATTATGAATGGAATATGACATCAGCCAAGTGGCCGCCTGCTGGCGGCGGGACGAATGCGTACTTTTTTAACCATATTTTTCATAACATTCTCGTACACTTGGCGTGTTATTTCAGCAATTTCATTTCGAATAATGTCCTGTAGCATCGGAATTGTTGCCTTTTTAGCGTAGACCTTTCCTTTCAAGTACCCATGCAGTCGATAACACCACTTTTTGACATTATGCGGCCGGGAAAAATTTCTCGCAAAATTTCAAGTGTAGCTCGGGCTGTGTATGAGGTGGCACCGTCCTGTTGAAACTACACGTGTCGCAGACCCGATTGACCTTATTCGGCCACCAAAAAGTTTTCCAACATTTGACGATAGCGATCACCATTAATGGTTACTACTAATTATTTAGATAAAATGTTTTAATGAGTTCAACACGTTGTTGAGGCATTAGATGATCCACAATGAATTGTAATTAACTACTTTATACGACTACCAAATGCGAACGGACAAATGTCTGCCGAACCAAAATGGCGGCAAAATGAAAGCGGCCTGGAACATAATATTCATCCTGTACAAATTCAGTCTGTAGTGCGATGGTATGTTATTTAACGCTTTATTAAATAGATAGGTAAATTATTTGTGATTTTACATCACTTACGATTTTTTTTTCGTTTCAATTATCCTTTTACTATACGCTTGTGAAGAAAATCCTTTAAAATATAAAGATGCTGCATTTTTCCCATTTTCATAAAATAATTGTGTAATATTTTTGATTAAATATTCTAATAGGAGCTGTATGGTGACCGGATAAGTTCACACATGGCAACTGCGTACAAGACAGGTGCACATATAGACAACTGCACACATCGACAAGTAATCACGTATTAGGTAGATTGATATAAGTTACATCACCTTGGCTTACATTTCTTTGAAACAGGTTACGTTAGGTTAGGTTATTTAATAATAAAAGTCATGTTAGCAGGGTAATTAGTTGACTTTGTGCAGTTATTTATATGTGCACCTGCCTTGTGTGCATTTGTCATGTTCAATTCTGATTCATTAAACTTGTAATAATATATATTTTTTAACATCAGGCAGCGGCCATTCATTAAATAGTCTATCCAGTTGTGTGCTTTGTATTTATATATATATATATATAACGGTGTCTCAAAATTAACGCAAGATTTGAATTTGCCGCCATTTTTGCAGTAAATTGTTGGCAACCCTGAAAAAAAAAATTGACAGCTGAGAGTTTAGAGTTAGTAAAAATGGGGCGTTACACGATACAACAACGTATTTTCATCATTGAACAATATCTCAAAAATAATGAAAGTTTGACGGCCGCAATACAAAAATTTAATACAAAATATGGTCGGAATAGTGTTTTAAGTTCATCAACTGCGATGAAATTAATTGAAAAATTTAGAGAGACTGGATCAGTTGGAGACGCTAAACACCGCTGGTCGTCCAAAAACAAGCAAGTCAGCAATTGTGCAAAATGGTCATGGAAAATTTCGACAAATGAGTGCGTATGTGCCGGCAAAGCCGTGGAGGCCATTTGCCCGATGTGCTATTCCATAAATAACTCTATCCCATGTACTTTATGATTCAATAAAAATCTAAACACTAAAAACTGTTTTAAATACTAAATTAATGTATTAATTATAAATATATACATATAAAATCAATTTTGTCGAAAAATATTGTTTTTGCGTCACCGGGATACGAACCTGGATCTCTATTTCCAATCCGGGGAAGTACACCACCAATTGTGTTATCCCGGTGACGCAAAAACAATATTTTTCGACAAAATTGATTTTATATGTATATATTTATAATTAATACATTAATTTAGTATTTAAAATATCACAGACCGTCTGTTCTGAATTCACAATACTTCAATAATTCAACTTCACAATAAGAATGTGTTTTCCTTAATACTAAAAACTGTGTTTTCTATTTAATTCAAATCTTGCGTTAATTTTGGGACACCCTGTTTATATGTTTGTACATTTTACGAGCACATTGTTCGCCGTGTTAATTGTTAGTCGTGCTACGAGTACGTCGCTCGATGGGTTCGATGATAATTACTCGGGGCGAATCACCGTTTGTTTATTATTGTCTTTGAATAATATTATCCCAGTCCGACCCGATGTTTTTGCATTGTATGATATATTGTACAGTTTAAAGAGTGATAAATTGAAGAATGTTTACAAAAAGTTGACACAGCATCGTTTGAACATTTTTTTCTCTCTCGAAAGGAATGCCGATATGTTCAACATTTAAAATAAAAAAAAAACGAGGATTCTGTAATACCTGTGTTTTCACAATTAATGTTTCAATGCTAATGTGCATGATTGAATTTAATATGTATTAAATATTTAATAATGTTGAATGAACATTTCGGACAGGAGTGAAAAATCTATTATATATATATATATATATATAAAAATGAATGTTTTTGTTTGTTTGTTTGTCCCGTACGCGTTCCTTTACCGTTCATCCGATTGCGATGAAAATTTGGTGAGTTGATATGCACACGCCCGCGAAGGTTTCCGAATTAGTACAACCATTTTACAACAGGTGGCGGGCGAGTCGTTTCAACAAATGTGCGTGTTTCGTGTAGTTTATTGGCGAAGAGACAGCGTATAATTCCATCGATACTGTAATGAATCAAGGCGAAGTTGTCAATTATCCAACTGAATTCTTAAATTCTCCTGATTTGCCGGGCGTGCCGCCGCACGTTTCATCATTGAAAATTGGCATATCTGTCATTCTTCTCCGAAATATAACTCCATCACGACTTTGCAACGGTACCAGGCTTTTAGTGTTAAAGATAATGAACATTATCATCGAAGCTACAATTTTAAATGGAAAATTTAAAGGAGAAGATGTGCTGCTGCCGCGCATCTCAACGATTCCGACAGATATGTCATTCGAATTTAAACGTCGGCAGTTTCCGGTGCGACTCGCATTTGCAATGACTATCAACAAAGCGCAGGGAAAATCGCTACAAGTGTGTGGACTACTTACTTACCATCACGCCATTTCCCCGTGGGGGTAGGCAGAGAGGATAGAGCGCCACACTCTTCTGTCCTGACACACAATTCTTGCCTCATCCACATTCATACATCTTCTCACACAAGCTCGCCGATTGTTGAGGCTTCTAACAGAACCATCCTCCATTATCTGGTTTACCCGGTCGTGCCAAGTCTTCGACTAAATTTGAAAAATCCATGGACAGCTGTGTGTGGCCTGCTCGCGCGTTGGAAAACCTTCAGATTTATTCGTATAAGCACCGGACGGAAAAACAAAAAATATTGCGCATCCAAAAGCACTTCAGTAAACAGAATTAAAATAAAAACATTTTCATTTTTTGAGTGGCATTGGCAATAAAATAATTTAGTCAATTATTAGAAAGAATTAATCTATCGAGAAAATGTTCGGTTGCTATCGGGATTCTTCTAGTGTGCATCACTCGAAGGTATTTGGGACTCATCGAAATAGTTGATTGCTTTCTAAAATAATTTAATGTAAGTTCAAAATTTGTCGAATGCGTGTTCGGTTAATATAGTGAAAATGGTAACGCATATCCTCGGATAGGAAAGGTCCAGGTTGGGTTTAATTTTTTTTCTATGCGTCTTTCATATATATTAATTTAATTCGTGTTATAAATACAACCGATTTTTTTTTTGAAATTACGACTTATCAACAAAAAAAAACCTTTCTTATAGGTGCTTACATTCTATTTATACATATTGTATTGAACATTAGTGTATTTTTATTAAGGAAAACACATTCTTATTGTGAAGTTGTAATTATTCAGAACAGACGGTCTGTGATATTTTAAATACTAAATTAATGTATTAATTATAAATATATACATATAAAAATCAATTTTGTCGAAAAATATTGTTTTAGCGTCACCGGGATAAAACAATATTTTGATTTTTATATGTATATATTTATAATGAATACATTAATTTAGTATTAGTGTATTTATTCTCTCATTTTATATATGTTCACTTTTACTTATCATGTATGTTTCATTTTCTTAATTGTGTTTTGCTTTCAATGAGTTTTTTTAAAAAATTTATTTTTATTTATTCATAAAACATACAGTTAATTAGTAAATACGGAAATCACAATGAAAGCTAAACAATAATTAAACCAATTACACGTTTTCTCTGAAGATATAAAATACTTTAAACAGTGAGTGCAATTTGAATTTTAACAGGGACTTGGCAGAAAAATGTGAAGGAAAAAAAGTTAAGAATAAAAATTTTAACATAGAGAAAAAAGTTATAAAAATTGCTTTGTTTGCCAATTTGCCCTAAAACAGGCTCGCCTAGTTGGGCAATGCGTTTTAAAATCTGTGTAAAATATATGTAACAAGCTGTTTTTTTTTTTATCTGTACGACACTTATATATTATATGCGTTTGAATAAATAAAATAAAAAAACTGCTATTTTAGTGATGAGAGTTCGTCAATTGTTTAATATACATTAGCACATAATACGAAAAGATTTCATCATTTAAGTGACAGATTTCGAACGTCTGGGCGAAAAAATCTATAGATTATGTATAAAATACAGCATATTTCATGATTATTTGTCGCTCCTGTAGACATCTCCCGTGTATGCTATGATTTAAATTTGACGTTCGAGCCACCAGTAAACGATTTTAACTACGGGCGTTAGTAAAATGTTACTACTGATCACACACCCGGCCCTAATGAAGTAGAACAGATTTATTTGTGTATGTTAACAATATTTCAGGTGTGCGCTATGTGCAGCTTAGAATGAAAATTGACACACACGTGTACACAAATGTTCCGTTCGTTACGCAGGGTTACACGTAATTTTCATCTTGGCAACACCGCGAGTATTGTATAATTATTAGTTTGCTTCCGTAATATATTTTTCCTCTTATAAATGTAATTTATGGCGATAATACATTTAAAATCGCTTGGCAATTAGTAAAAACTGTGTTCAGATTTTTTTATCACTGTTAATTGATAATACTGTACAGAAACGGCATTTGTCTTAGTGTGAGCATATTCTTGAATCGATCGCGAACAGTGTGCACGGTGAGAGAACGAGAGAATGTGTTGTGCTAAGAATAATTAATGAAATCAATAAAGATTTAATAAACATTTAAAAAAATGATGAGACCCCACTGACCACCTTAAAATACAAAGTAAAAGAACATATTCTTATCTATTTTTCTGTTTCCTTGTGAGATGCGTTCAGAGGTGGTCGGCGGTGATGATGGCTGTGGAGGTGATAGGCCTCCATATATATACGAGTATATATAGGATGTCCAGCGAAAATATTTCAAGTTTAATATTTTATTTATACAAAATGGAGTTTAACGCTGCTAATTTAACGTTTTATAAACAATATCGTTTAAATGCCGTCCATTTCTCTCAAAGTCACTTTTGCAATCGGACTGTTAAATTTGCGAACACGCGAGAGCAAAGCGTTAGTTCAATGGCAGCAACTTCACGGCGGACATTTTATTGTAGGGCCTGAAATGTTTGAGTATTGTTACTGTATATTCTCGACTTAAGGTATTCCCACAAAAAACAAGTCGCACGGTGTAAGGTCCGGTGACCGAGGTGCCCAGGGTATGTCTCCGTACTTGCTGATTAATTTATTGGCCCCTCAGCTTCTCCATTGAAACTCTAGCTGTGTGTGGAGTGGCCCCGTCTTGCTTAAATTGTTCTGTTGTTGAATCCGGGATCCGTCGAACACGTCGATCATTCGGCAATACACGTCAGCAGTGACTGTCTCTCGCTGGTTAAAAAAATAAGGGGCAATTATCCCTCGGGCAGAAATTGCACACCACATTGTCGTCTTTGGACGTTTTTGATGGCGTTTCCTCGGGTTATCGGGGCACTAATATCTCATGTTCTGTTTATTAACATAGACATCGATATGCAAATGTGCTTCGTCAGTAAACAATGTTTCCAGGCATTCGTGCTGTTTCACGTAAAGAATAGTCATTTTCGTTGAGAAACTGCACGATTTGCAGTTTGTATGGGTGAAACTAGTTTATTTTTCAAAATAACGTGCACTGTTGATTTTTTTATTCCAGTACAGGCTGCAATCTTCCTTGTCGATTTACGCGGATTGCGCACAATTTCACGTCGAACTTGAAATTGTTGTTCTGGCCACATGTTCTGGTGTCGCTGCTGACGTTGATGGTCCCGGAAGAGTTTGGCCCTTCTTGTCTGAAATTTTGAACCCAACACCAGATAAGTCGCGTGCTCGGCCCACCGCTTACTCGTCGAATATTAAAGTGAGTACGAAAAGCGTGACGTGCGCGAACCAATGCATCACCGCACTTTAAATATTGCTCAACCGCAAACGCGCGGTGCGCTCCCGACCAGTGACTCATTGTGACTGGTAAATCCGCAAATCAACCCCTCCCACTTACCTCACCCTGGTGATTTACGAGCAATTACAATTTAATCTTGAAATTTTTCCGCTGAACGCTATATATTATAAATATTCTATAATTTATTCAGACTTTGGCTGCGGTTGGTAGTCACATTATAGTAAACGTGTGTAATGACCATTTTTAATATAACTCATTCATTCATCTATGTTGTATCATTAAACTGTTAATAATAAAGCTTTTCGAACAAATGTTGACATCATTTTTTATCTTCATTAAGGTCTATAAGTTTGTCATTAAGGTAGCATTCTTAGAACGTCGTTTTAGTGGTACATTATTTAGTTTTATGTTGGCTAAGATGCGGTTTTTTATGTACGGAGATAATAAACATATATTTCAGAATACCTATGCTAATATTAAAGACGTCATCTTTTTGTTTGAACAATGAATTGACGTACCTATTATACATAATGCATGCAAACAAACAGCACAGCTCGACCTAATAATGGACCAAGTCGAAGAACTCAAAGCTGCTGTAAGAGATGTCATTGTCGACTATTATTGATCGTATCACAAGGTTTTGTGCATGGCAAGACTGAAGCCCCTAACTCTCTTCTAGTTTCACGCGTGTTGGTGCATGTCGCAGTATATATGAATGTTGTTAAGTTACGCGCTGGCACCGGTGGATCGAACGCCAGCGCATTACGCCACCGGTTTGGCTCGGTCTCGACGCTACGGCGGGGGTTGTGCTCGCCCCAGACTTCCATTGATCGCTCGCAGCCTCCCGCTCGTTTCCGCGGTGAGTCTCATTGACTTTCACGGGCAGATCAAGGTTCAGTTGTTTCTTGATCTGTCGTGAAAATAATACTTAAACTCTGTTACTGACCGTCGCCATTTCTCAATTTTTCGGCGGAGCGCCATCCGGCGCTCGCTCCACGCACCTCGTCAGCCCGCACAGAAGTCCCCCTCCTTCGTCCAGCCTTCTCTCCTCAAATACCGCATCCATTCAAGGTCGGTATAGTAGATCGCTGTCGGTGTCGCCGCTCAAATTTAAAATGTCACAAATGTGCGTGTGATTATTTATGCTGTATATAGAGCAAGGTACTTAATTAAAAACAGAACTAACAAAAGTTGGCGTTAATTGGCGGGATCCAATCTCAACTGTTATTTAAATTATTTTTCGTATAATTTCGGTCATATTTCACCAATAGCAAGCTCCGATATTGACCTAAAGTGCGTGAACCTTTTTGAAATATTAGCGTAGACTTTTTATTTCACATAATCCCAAAGAAAAAAATTTAGAGGCTTTAAATCGCAACCGACATAGGCAGAAGTGGAACGAAAGTAGACTGAACGCAGTGGAAATGAGATCGCTCAGGCGTATGGGTGGCAGATCCATTTATAACATAGTAAAGAATGAAAAATAAGGAAAGAATGTAAAACTGGTCTCAGTATATTGAGTAAGATTAAGATATGATCACTGAGGTGGTTTGGTCATATGGAACGGATGAATGAGGAGAGAATGGTAAGGAATATATATGATGCAAGTGTTGATGGCACAAAAAATATTGGACGTCCGCGGAAGATTTGGCACGGTCAGGTAAACCAGACACTGGAGGATGTATGGTTGTATGAGAAATTGTTTGAATGTGGATGAGGCGAGAACTGGTAGTCAGGACATAAGAGTGTGGCGCTCTATCTTCTCTGCTTACCCCCGCGGATGGTAAGTTAGTTAGTTAACTTGGCTGTAACTAATCCCGGCTTGTACGGCACGTAGCCTCATCTTGTTGAAAATGTACATTGTCGTTTCTTTACGAACCATTTTTTTGGAAAATTTTCACAATTTTCAATGCGCTACTGAATCGTGTATCGACTCATTTGACAGATTGATGTCACGTGTCACGTTTTTAACCCTGAAAGATAAAAAAAATGACGATATTTAAAATAACGGTCGAGTTTGAATCACCTTATATTTAATGTTAACACCTTAGAATAGTTAATAACTTGTCACGTGGTTACTGAACATTACGTACCACTTGTTTCTTAATCCACTGTAATCACTTATGTTTTAATATTACAAATATAGGTAAAAATTTGCTTGTAAAACATTAAAAGTAAGTTAATGGTGCTTTGAGCAATCAATCGCTAATTGGAATTAGTTGCGAACCGAATGGAGTTTTGGTGCCAACGCTGATGTATGGAAGTAAAACCTAAAATTGGTAAAAGAAGAACGCAAATATACTAATTAGGTTACGTTAAATGGTCTTCGATTTGAAACCAAATCATATAATATATTTTAGCATGTTCGTTATCTGTCTATAGATATATATTTATATGTACATAGAGAATATTATGTTCCAGGCCGATTTTGTTTGTCCGCCTTTTTGGTTTGGCAGACATTTGTCGGTTCGCATTTGGTAGTTGATTACAATTTATTATGGAGCATCTAACGCCTCAACAGAGTGTTGAAGTTATTAAAACAAACATACACCTGCTCTCCAAAAAAAAAAATATCAAGAACGACGAAGCTCATTTCGTCAAACAAAACAGTAATTATTGAGGCACTGAAAATCCTCAATTGATTCACCAATGACCTTTACACCCACGCAGAGTTACTGTATGGTACGCCATGTGGGTCAGCGGAATCATTGGGCCCTATTTTTTTCAGAATGCAAGAGGTAATGGTTTAAAAACTTTTTGGTGGTCGAATCGGCCTGCAATACGTGCGGTTTCAACAGGACGGTGCCACACGTCCCGAACTACGCTTGAAATTTTGGTGAATGAAATAACATATATGTATAGGCGGTAGCTCGGGGAAAGGTTTTAAGAGTACAGGAAAGGATTTATAGGGGTATATTTTCATGGCGGATAAGATACACCTTAGGGTTTGGTGGGGTTGTTCGGATGGTGTAGCGAGACGTGTGGGAGGGGGAGTCTACTATCATCTAATGTGATTAGAAAAATATAAAATACATTATGTACCTGTGCCATTATTATTCTGAGCCAGTCGCGTGTGTAAATATGTTTTTGTCACCTATTTAAATGCAGTACACATGCAATCTGTGTGTAAAAGAAGTCATGTTTTAAGAAGTCGTTTCAAATTTAAAATATTTTTTTGATACAATATATTTTGTTATTAAGGAGAACACAGGTCTGTGATATTTTAAATACTAATTAAATGTATCAATCAGAAAGATATACATATAAAATCAATTTTATCGAAAAATATTGTTGTTGCTATCGGAATTCGAACTTGGATCTCTTCCAATCCGAGGAACGTCCATTAACCGATTATACTACTGCATACAATGTGTTGACGACAAATTTTCGAGCGTATATGTTACACTTTTTAAATTAATACAAATAACGAAACGATAGATAGATAGATTTGTCGTCAAAGTACTGTAGCATAATCGGTTAATGCACGTTCCCCAGTTGCAACAACAATATTTTTCGATAAAATTAATTTTATATGTATATTTTTCTAATAAATATTAGTATTTAATACATTTTGTCCCTACCAAAATATATTATTTTGATTATTTAATTTTCTTGCTGTGAGCATGTCACTACGCGGAACCGGGCGTTTCAATCCTAGGTAGTTAGTTCTTGACAGGTTATTTATACTGCTAACTTATAGTCTGCTTTGTAAATTCTAAGAGAGATCTTTCACATATTTTCTGTAAGGCCTTTGATCAATGACACTGTTAAGTTGTGTTGTGAAGTATACGAATATAAAAAAAAAATTAAGCACGTAAATGTAAATAATAAGTTCGGTCAAACAAAATAAGGCAATAAATAAATTCAAAAATTGTTAGATATAAAAATATGCATGTGTGCTACTCGAGTTGAGAAGCCGAGGGGGAAAAAAATAAACACGCCCCGGAAGAAGGGAAAAAAAACAGGAGCAAAATTAAAATGCACTGACCGGTCATCCACCGAGCACCACTGCCGGCACATAACAGTCCAGAGACAAACCGAAGAGTCCAGGAGCAATTCAAAAGTATGTGTTTATGAAAATAACTACTAATATACAACAGGTAAGAGAAAAATGATAAAGATAATAATAATGGCAATAAAGTTAAGTAATGGGACTATTGACAATCAGCTATTTAATATAATACATTTAAGTAACAAAATAATATTTATGTTATGAAAAGAAAGGCAATAAAATATTCATATATATATATATATATATATATATATATATATATATATACATATATATATATATATACATATATATATATGAATATTTTATTGCCTTTCTTTTCTTATATAAATGTAATTATTACATATCAGTCACGGATATTTTTATATCTGTAGCAATTCTGTAATCGTTGTCATTCTCTGGTCAGGGAACCAGCTTTCCATGAGAGCGCCGCTTGCACTAGAGTTGCTGAGCTCCAGTCGCAGCTTTACGCCATCAACTCGATGTCTCAGAAGCGGAGTGAATCCATGTACACGGCCTTCGACAAACATTTTGGATGCGCTACAATAACGCGCCAACCCGAACAGTATTTTATATTAGTTATTGTACTGAATTCGGAGACGGTTGTATTATTTCGACCAGAGCTCGCAGGTATGCATGCTTCACCTCCTTACTGCATCGGTAGAAACGCCGTGACAGCATATTCGCACGAACGCTCAACTGTCTCCTCTGTCGTTCTATGTCATCATCGTCTTGTCCTTCTTCATGTACGGCCAAGGTATTTGACCACATTTTGAACGCATAGTGCAAAGTTGTAGCGAACGATATCGATCGGTTCGGGTTTGATGGAAGAGTTATCATGACAGCTGACTCCTGGCGGCTGTGCGTTGCGCTGATGTTCTTACCGACCCGATTCGTGCCATCGTCGCTAGATATCACTACGTGTCCACATGGCTTATCATAGGACATGGGCAAATTTTGTTGTATTTAACTAATGACGCGAGGCGGAAAAATTCTTGTCCAACATGTGAGGTCAGCACGAAATGTATATTATATTCAACGGTCTCGACATAATCGCTTTTAGGAATATTTATGATTTCATCTGCAGACACGTACTTCCTGTCGTGAGCAGTAAAGAGGTTTGCTGTGTATAAGTCTGGACCCTTTGGGAGGTAATTGTTCAAAAAGCATGTATTTTAGAAGGTTTTTACGGCAAAATTTGTACATCTCGGTAAAGTCAATAGCTATGAGAGTTTTCACAATCTTATTATGATGTTGTAATTATTCAGAACAGACAGTCTGTCATATTTTAAATACTAATTAAATGTATTCATTAGTAAGATGTACGTATAAAATAAATTTTATCAAGAAATATTGTTGTTATTACCGGGATTTTGAAACTGGACCTTTGTCCTGAACAATTACAACTTCACAATTGACGACTATTAAATCACTCGACTAGTTGAAACTATTATTAATAATAATAATGTTCAGACTGATAATGTGTACACAGATTTAGCAAAGCATTCGACAAGGTTTCTCGTATTATACTCATCCATTAATTAAAAGCTTCTGGTTTTCACTGGAAATATTTTAAAATGGTTTGAAAGTTACCTATCATCCAGGATGAAAATCTTTGGTTTGGTTCATCGATTAAATTTGAGGCTTCTAGTGGTGTACCTCAAGGCTCACACTTAGGACCAGTTTTATTTTTATTATTTATTAACGATATTGTTGCTGCATTTATTAAAGTCGACATATTGTTGTTTGCTGATGACCTTAAGGTATCCAGAACAAGACTGTCTTATTCTTCAATCTAACCGTAACAAATTACATGAATGGTGTACACATAACAATTTTTTTTTAAATATTAATAAATGCCAATCTATAATGTTTTGCAGAATCAAAAAATCCATTGTTTTTCATTACAGAATAACCAGGTATCTTCTTAAATTAAAGACTTGGTATATTATTTGATGAAAAACTTCGTCCGTTCCACACATTAATGAAATCACCAAATAAAGCTATGAAATGTCTTGGTTTTGTATTAAGAACGGTGAAAGATATCAATTCACTTAATACACGGCTGTAGTTCGTAGCAATCTAGAATTAAATTCAACTATTTGATCTCCATTCTATAAAGTGGACCAATTAAAATTAGAAAGGGTTCAGCATAAATTTTTAAGGTTTATTAACATCAAACTGTGTATACCCGCTGAACAATTGAATTATGATTTTCTAATGAGCACTCTTCATTTAACTAACTTGTCGTGTAGAAGAACTTTAAGTGAATTATTATTTTTATTTAAAATAGTAAATGCCATACTGGACGCCCCTAATTTAACTGAACTGATAGTATACCGCGTTCCTGGGCGGAGTACCAGGTCGTCGGTGTTTCCATGTAAATTCATCATTTCTTCATTTTTATAGAAATGCACCCACACAAAGACTTCACAGGCTTGGTAACGATTTTAGTCTTGTAGATATATTCCGATATTCAATGTTTAAATATAAGAGTGATGTTCTTGATGCTGTTCTGAGTCAAAGATACAACTGATTTTGATATTAGGCCATTCTGTGTCAAACTTAAAATTTATTATTTTTTCTGTCTTGCACCTTTATTTTTTATAGTTTGTATTGCTTATTTTTTAATTTCTATTTTTTTATATATATATTCCATGCTATTTGTGTTTTTTTAATTATATTTTATACCAAACTTATTTTGTAAAAGCCCATAAGGGCGTTAATAAATTAATAAATAAATAAAAATGTCTTAACTTAATGAGAACTTCTTAATAATATATAAGTTGTATCAATGTGTTCAAATTTTAACAAAAATGAATTGTTAATTCTGGCGTCTCCTATCGGCTTACTCAAAGGTATTTGATATTCCGTAAAAATATAGTAGATGGCTTTCAAATAATGGAACGATAGATGTAATCATTTGAAATGTGTAACATAGAGGTTCGAAAATTTGTCGTCAAAGTGCTGTGTGATGTAGCATAATCGGTTAATGCACGTTTCCCAAATTGGAAGAGATTTACTTACTTACTTACCATCTCGCCGTTTTCCCGTGGGGGTAGGCAAAGAGGATAGAGCGCCACACTCTTCTGTCCTGACACACAATTCTCGCATCATCCACATTCATACATCTTCTCATACAAGCTCGCCGATTGTTGAGGCTTTTAACAGAACCATCCTCCATTATCTGGTTTACCTGGTCGTGCCAAGTCTTCCGCGGACGTCCTCTATTTCTGGTGCTATCAACACTTGCGTCATATATTTTTCTTACCATTCTCTCATCATTCATTCGTTCCATATGACCAAACCACCTAAGTGATCCTTTCTTAATCTCATTCACTATACTAATATCAGCTTTACATTTTTTCTTTATTTCTTCATTCTTTACTCTGTCATAAATACATTTGCCACAAATACGCCTAAGTGATCTCATTTCCACTGCATTCAGAGCATCCAAGTTCGAATCCCGGTGGCGCAATAACAATATTTTTCGATAAAATTGATTTTATATGTACATCTTTCTAATTAATACATTTAATTAGTATTGGCATATTTTTGTTATTATTTCGTTTTCTTTGAGAAATATTATCTCCTTAAGTAAGTACCTTATAGGCGGCACAGGACAAAGCCATAGATTTACAGTAGGTACTTTATACACAATTAGATCTAAAACTCTTTGCGTCATCTGCCGGTTTCTGCGGTTTCGAGGAGGATGATTATTTTGTTTTTTTCCACAAAAATGATATTTTCTCAGTATTCAGAATAATTGCAAATCATATCCTTAGCCATTCTCTCGGTCTGGATTGTTTATGGTTACTAGGGCATACAAATTTACCGAAAAATGGCATTACCGGTAAATCGGTAAAACTCTGAATTTAATACCGGTTCACCGGTAATTATGAAGGTGACAAAAAGTGAATATTACGATGTAAAACAACAAATTGAAAAAAAAAAAACATTTCAATAAAAACAAATAGTTACATATTGATATTTATGTTATGCGAAGATGATTTTTAAAAAATTAAATACAACGTTATCTATTATATAAGTTTATATATAATGATATGAAACAACGAATTTTTAAACAGTTATTGTAATAAAAAGAGTACAGGATTATTTATTTTACAAAAATATCACTTATTACATTGTGAAAAAAGTCAGTCAGTAAACTCTTAAAAGTCAGTCAGTATACTCTTAAAAGTCAGTCAGTATACTTTTAAATGAGGTGATAATCGTTGATGAAATTGCAGTGACGAAATGTTGAAAGAGACGATGTATAGTGCAACTGAACTTCAGAGGACACTAAAAAGTATTTGTCGGAAGACAATAGCCGCCGTACCGTTAGCTTGAATAGTAATTTTTGCCATGATTTGCGGAGAAAATTCCACTAAATGCCAGGTAAACGAACCATACAACAAAACACTCAACGATCCTGCTTTCTGCAAATATTGTCACATAATATCGTAGTATCAACGTGAAAAATAATATATTGAAATTAACGGTACTTAAAAATTCATTTACCGATAATCCAGTAATGGAATTTAGTCATATTTACCGGTAAATCGGTTTACCGAAAATCGGTAATGCACGCCATAATGCTTACGTTGTCAGAATAGTTGCTGCAGGCTTCTTGGAATATATTTTAGCGGGTGCGCGAACCACGCGAATACGCTGTTTTGGTAGATGGAGCAATTTTAGAAACGGCGCCCGCTTATATAATAGCTTTGCCGTCTTCAGCTTCTAGACTCGCAGATGCAGAATTCGTTATATTCGTAACCCAGATAGGCGGGAGCGTGTGTATCTCTTCCAGGAAACTAGAACTCATTCACCTGTCATCTTTGGCGCTGTGACGCGGAGCGTTGCTCAGATGATCGTAATTCTGTCGACAGGAAGCCGAAAGTCTGCAACGCTGTTTCTGTAATTTACGACATCATTGTAGACACGTTGTTTGTTCAATTAGGCTACACAAATATTTGGTATATTGATGTTCCCTCGCAAATATTTGTCATTGGTGTACGTGTCTCTCGAGTAATATCTCTTGGAAGAGGAATTAACCAAGGTACACAGATCGTAGTAAACTTCCTCATTAAAATGACTCTTCAAATTATATATAGGTATAGATATTGATTTGATAGATTTATTTCTATTAAGGTAGAAAAATGGTTACCAACATAGACGAATAAATGAATGGACATTATTAAAGTGTAAATTTATGTGAGGGGTTTGGAACATTTGTTTTTTTGTTTGTTTTTTTAAAAAAAAATAGAGATGCGTACACGGAATACATGTCACATCAATATTCTTACTATTTTCAAACTAAGCTAAATGCTTGTGCTATGAAAATAGGACTAACTTGCTGGTGTCCTGGAACGAGGCGCGAACCCCCGACCACTAGATCACTAGGCCAACGTCTTGACCACTACACCAACAAGCTACTCAATTATTAAACATTAGTTGCGGAACAAGGGACATTTTACACATATTCTTGGTGGAAACATAAATCTGATAGTTTATGTCACATTTACGCAACAGTAAAAGTAAACAAGACGTATTTTTTACATTAATGCATATTACGAGTATATTGTAAGCGTTTAAATTTTCGTTCTAATCGAGTCATATTTTAAAAAAAAGTCGGGGAGCTATTTGATTACGTAAGTGGTACCAAAGTGATCACTTTGGTGACACCAACATGAAAATATTGGGACAAGAAATTGCGTTAGTTCATGTCTATATATTTGGTGGTCTGTGGGTTACCAACCTTTTCATGCACAGTTGAAATTCCGAGCCTCCGTCCGTTTGAAAAATCAAATTGTGAAATATCACAGCAAAGAGACGGAAAAAAACTATGAACTAGAAGTATACATTTTATCGCTAAGATA
This sequence comes from Eubasilissa regina, assembly GCA_022840565.1. Classification (NCBI taxonomy): domain Eukaryota; kingdom Metazoa; phylum Arthropoda; class Insecta; order Trichoptera; family Phryganeidae; genus Eubasilissa; species Eubasilissa regina. Next base: position 15,819,623 of record JAINEB010000021.1, read on the forward strand.
TAAAATGTAAATAATAAGATAAAAAACTTTGTTTAAACCACTATTTATTTCATACATCAACATGTTTCGATACCTGTGGCGTCTTCTTCAGGAAACAATGTGTGTATAGTAAAATTAAAAATGCAAGCGTAGATAAAAATCTATGCTTGTATTTTTAATTTTAATAATAATAACATTGTTTCCTGAAGAAGACACTATAGGTATCGATACATGTTGATTTGTCAATGATGGTTTAAATAAAGTGTTTTATATCTTATTATTTATATAATATTCAACATAATTTTTTAAGGTTTATTAACATCAAACTGTGCATGCCCGTTGAACAAATGACTTATGATTTTATAATGAGCTCTCTCAATCGAACTAACTTTAAGTGATTTATTATTTTTATTTAGAATTGTAAATGGCATGCTGGACGCCCTTAATTTAACTGAACTGATTGTATACCACGTTCTCGTACGGAGTACCAGGTCGTTGGTGCTGTTCCATTTAAACGCATCATATACAAATTTTTATAGAAATGCGAACAATTTTGGTCTTGTAGATATATTCCGATGTTCATTGTTAAAACAGTGATATTTTTGACGCTATTCTTAGTGAAAGGTGTAATTGATTTTGATACTCGGCAATTCTGTGTTATATTAAAAATTTTATTGTCTTAAAATTTAATTTTTGTAAGCTGTTAATAAAGCTTTTTATAAATGCTATTTTATTCAGGTTCTTTCATATTTTTCCATTTTTCAAAATACGTTCATACTATGTATGTATTTGAAAATTTCCTCCCGTTTTCGTTACCCCTAAAATTTTAATGTTTTCCTTGTTTTCATTTTCACATCCACTTTCACTTTTCACCGAAACCTCCATCTCCGCAACTCCGCTCTCATACCGCGCCCACCCATGTAATCGTTAAAATATCTTATATTTTCAAGTTTTAGTTTATTACTGAAGATGACGCAGCAAGCGTCGAAAACGTTTTAATTGCAATTAATGTGTTGTGTGAAGTAAACAACGTAGTATTTTATATTAAAAAATTAAATAATTTTTCAAAATTTTTTCATTGCTATTTTGTCATTCAGATTAATTTCTTCATAATCGCATTTATCTTTTGCAAATACTACAGGCGATGGTAAATATAATGTTGATATCGCTTGTATTCCAATATCACTCGTTTTATTAAAAAAAAAAAGTTTGTTAGCTTTGATAATTAAAATATATATATTTGTTTGTTTGTTTACTTTTATTTTAAATTTTTTACCCCCGTGAAAGTACCGCCCTAAAGTCTTTTCCTTATTTACCTATTGGTTAAGGACGGCCCTACCTACAATACCTTCGACGTATCTAAAACACATTAACACACATGGTGAAATATGCGACCAGATGAAATATTCGGCATTGACGTCATTATTATTTGACATTCATCGATTTTCGTCTCACATTTGGCGATGATGATGTACTTTGGTGATAACAATTAAACGGCTTCTACTTATCTAATCCACTTTACCTTTCCGTGGGCGCTCCGCGGTCCACCGGCGGATAGAGTTGCGTGGATATGACAATCCGTGGGTTCAGACCCCGAACCGGTATAAGGTATAATCAGACAAGTCCGCTACTTCCACAGACACCCACAAAATATTCATACTTCATGGGCGCGAATTAAAAAATAGGATTCTTTGAATGGTTTGAAAAGACATTTACACCTTTGATTTCTTGACCATTAGTCAAATTGACTGCTAATGTTCGATCTTTCTTCAGTCCTCTCAGTCACGTGACCCATTGGGTTGGAGTTCATTGCCTGGACCAGTCATCTCAATGTTTCCCTTTCTGTCGTTACCGCCACTGCAGTTGTAACGATTTTTCACTTCATTTTTTGAACGAAAGATACATCTTCAATATTTTGAGTATATCCAAATCTTTGTAGGAACCAATTACTTGATTTTATACCCTGAGGGATTGTCACCAAGATATATTATAGATGTCTCACAGAGACGAAACTATTATTTATACGGATAGGTTATCGACTGGCTTTACACCATCACTTTAACACAACGTAACGTTCACCAATTTTACCGGTGCTCGACGACCACACATATCAAATTTTTCGAAGTTGTATATATGTTATCATGTAGAAACTTTTCAATATAAATCTTCGACAATATTTCGTGTCGGATCTTTAGGATATTTTTGAATGTTCATCTGACGATAGTATTATGTTTCTATTTTCAGTTTAATTAATTCATTATGGAATCACGCTCTATTTTCTTACCGTACTTTCTGCCTCACCTTTTTATCTTGCAGTTTCTGTGCGTCACCCAACCCCCCACTGTGAGACATCTTGGATTTAAAGCTATGTGCACTTGCACAATGCGCACAGTGCACGCTCGTCTGTGGTGTGTGTGTGTGTTGCACAATAGCTACTGATACTAATCTTACTAAATATATTGGGTAAGTGTGATCTGTACGTAAATCTTTGGATAAATGTATTTCACGAGTTAATTTAAAATATTAAGTTCCATTTTATTTATATAATTTGCAAGTATACTTATTTTATATTTGTAGTTAGTAGATTTTGATCTTCTTCTTTTATAAATAAATATGTCAATACGAAAATCTTTCAATCGAAGTAATTTTCTGATAAGATATTTATCTATTCGGTACCTTAATCTGCAAAGCAGCTAAATCAATTTTTCTAAAATGTTCAGGAGCAACAAAAAACTGTTTCATTTTGTAATTAAACGGATTTGGTAGATTGTTTATGCAGAAATACTGTGGCTGAGAAATTTTACTGATTTACTTATAGGGAATATTTGGAGTTAGCTGAATTTCTTTATCAAAATTGTAAAATACTATTGGGAGTTAGCTGATTTTCCATGATAATGTAGTGATGTAGTGATTATGATTTCCGCGGACGTCATCTATTTCTGGTTCCATTAACACTCGTGTCAGGGGAAGGTATTGAAGGTTTTTCAGCACCTAGTACTTATTTATTATTTTAAAACACTTGTTTTGAAATTGATGCGAATTTTTGGCTTTTAGTGTACCATAGAACAATAAAAGAGGAAAATAATGCCATCAAAAACGATTTTTTTTGACCATGGGTGGAGTTAGGTGCTTTGCAGATTAAGGTATCGTATTCCTTCTCGCATTATTCCGTTCGAAAGTCAATCAAATCAAAATCATTTTGTTTTAGTTCTTTTATAGGCTGCATCCATGATCACGTTCTTTCTTATAATATATAACATTACAAATCTCTATTGCTATTTACTGGTAAAGTTTATTTTATATGTAGTTAGTAAAAAAAGTATCTGTACGTAATCAGTACACTCCATCATTTTTATTATCAGTTTTCGATATAAACTTATCTACGATAACCAAACCGTTGGGAGAGCACCGATATTTATACAATGATTTTCTTCCTTACTGAAATGGACGCTCGTTAATTCCGTAAAGTAATCTCGTGAAAATACATTTGTTCCATACAAATTATGTGCATAATCTGAGCAAGCACATAACAGAACTAAAAACGCGTTGAAGGTAAAGAAGCCACAATATTAAAAAAATGACTGAAAAACGAACCGCATTGTTTATATCGAACTAGCGGTCTATTATAGTTAAAAATTCGGTGAGATGTACGGTGTCCAGTGGGTGACTATATTTTCATCAGGGTCCTAGAGTGGAACTGCGCAAAATTGACATCAGATGACTACTATATATATATAAAGAAGAGTGTGTGTCTGTTGGTTTGTTTGTTTTTTATACAAATCTACAGTTTTATTCCGAATTTGATGAAATTTTGCACACTTGACCTTCAAAACAAGAGGAAGGTCATTGTTTACATGTGATTTATAAAAACTACCCCCATCCCTTTTTCCCACCCCTTAAAGCGGAATTTTGGTACTTCTTGATGAAATTTTGCAATTTGAAAATTACTGTCTGTATCTGATTTCGAAAAAAAAATGAAACCTCTTCATCCTGCGTGAACGCCAGGTACTTCAGCTAATTTAATACAATACACATTTATGTCGTGCTGAGAGAGAGGGAAGGGTATATATATTTTTCGCAGGATCCTAAAGAGTAACTATGTAAAATTTGGAACGAATGGAATTCAGTATAATTCATATGTATATGAAATCAGGCTATGGGGAATAATGGGGAATATTGTTTATGTTTTACGTCGGGTAACTGTAGACCGATGTGCACAAGATGTGTGCACTATATACTACACATACTCCGTCGAAATGATAATAAATCCGCCTAAGGTGCTGGTCCGCTAATTGCCACATTTTAGACTATAGGGGGGGGCAAAAAATATTGACGCAATCAATATTTCTGTCTTGATTACATCTGTAAACGATAGCGTGGGTGAACAGATCAGTAGTCGGTACACCTGTCGGTGCGAACCGTCCCACTCGTGTTTGGTCAATTAATTTGCTGGTGTTAATAGTGGACTCAAAAATTCTCGCCCGACCGACGCGCCATGTTCTTGCAAAAAGTTTCAAGTTGCGGGCGAAGATATCGTTCGTTTGTATTTTTGTCGACAGAGAGTGATGCACACACTGAGAAAGTAGATTACGAACTCCAGAGATCTCGTATCTCGCGAGCCACTTTTGAAACGGTAATAAATGGACGAGTGTGACGATAAATGGCACTTATGGCAATTTTAAAACGTCGTGTTGTCGATTAGATTAGGTGAAATGTTAGTAGATCAAACAATTGAAGCTCTATAATATTAATCTCGGTCGGTAACGAATTCCAGAGACCTGGATCATTGCTTCTGCTACCGTAACAGAAAAGTGGTTTTTCAACAAGGGTTATGGCCCTCGACCTCTACTTCTTCATTTTTTATTTATTTTTGCTTTATTACACATATATACATTATAATTTTATTTTTTTTGCCAAACTGCATGACAGTTTTACGGCAAAGATTGCCTTTTACATAGTTATTATTGAGGTTTTATGAACTACATTTTTTTATTTTTTATAAATGAAATATAACAAGGGAAAAAAATTAGATAAGAAGATGTTAATGAACCAAAAGTGTCTAATTGGTATGTTAGTATTATATACAGTCATTTCCATTTAGAGTGGTGGGACACGCTTATAAATAATGTTATAGAAATGTCAAAAGAAATTATTATAGATGAATTACCTAGAAAAATATAAAGAAAAAAAAATCTATCAAAAAAAGGTACAATTTTTACAGACCTAATACACTTTTTGGGTGGATACCTGAATATAATATAATATAACAAATAAATAGAGTAAAGGAGCATTTGAGATGTTTTCAGAATTTCTTTCTAATCATTTGATAGAAAATGGTCATGGTTTTGATAAAAAAAATGTGATTATCAATTTTGCATATAAACTGTGTATTGAATAATTTGGAATCAGAGATAAAATCTAATCAAAAAATTATAAACAACCAACTAAATTATTTCCTAAAAATTATTCTAGTAAATTCGTATTAAGTAACAATTTGAGTTAGGTACTGAATTTATTTTTTAAATAATTATTGATTTTTAATGATAGATTCTGGTAAAGAAACTATAACAAATGTTTTTAATTAGTATTGATATCCTGAAGAAGAAAATGGTATTTTTAGAAACCGGTAGATGTATTTAAACTCAGTATTGAAACAATGTTAATAAATAAAAATAAAGAATATGTTCTATTACTATTATTTTTTTAAAATGTTTAATAAGTCTTTATTATTCTTGGCACAACACATTGTCTCGATCTCTCACCGTGCACGAATGAACAGCCTCAGATCGTTTCAAGTCTCTATCACCATGACGATAATGACATGTGTAATCTAAACCGCTGGTCCGCAGAGAAATGTGGACATTATTTGCATTTATTAATCCACAGCAAACCGATCCGGAAAAATAAGTGACTTGCACATATGAAAATTCTGATTCAATTCTCCACAACTTATTTATGCAAAAATGCCTTTTCATCTGTCACAGCAATCAAAACACGGCACCGATCTAGGCTTGGAATAAATGCAGTTCTCCGTGTTGCAGTAACATGATTGGAGCCAAATATCCATAATCTTGTTTCAATCAAGCCGGAACAACATCCACCATGTAAAAAATGTATAAAGCTAAAAGTTTCATATAATTAAACCATATTGTAATTGTTTTGTTTTATCAATAAATCTTTGATAATTTGGTTACAATTAATAGTTTTTTTTTTATTAACTAGGTGCATTTTTTGTGTTCTTTGATCGCTTTCCTATCCTCAAAATCCTATTTGTGGTTCGCAGGATTAAACATTATGAATTTAGTGGTCCGTGAGGTCCTAAAGCTAGGGAGGGTGAGTCTTGTCTGCCTGTAGGATTGGTCGCCATTTCTTTCTATCTATGCCATCCTTCTTTCAGTTTACCACGAAAGTCTACTATCGCACCATCAAACCATTTCAGCTTCGGCCTGTACACTCTTCTGAGCCCTTGCAGATCACTGAATAAAACCTTTGCAGATTTCTGGTCTTCCAAATACCTCTATTCCTCTAGCATGACACTTAGAAAGAAAAATGATTTTGTTGAGAGAATTGGAATAGATTGACATTATTGTATCTTTGTTTTTGGATAAATGGTATCTGAAACTATGAATAATAATAGATTTATTAGGTTCACTTTTTTTACATGTATTGTGTACTTACATTGATAAATGATATTTAGTGGTCTGACGTTTACTCTTCCAAATTAACTAACTAACTTGCCATCACGCCGTTTCCCCGTGGGGGTAGGCAGAGAGGATAGAGCGCCACACTCTTCTGTCCTGTCACACAAATCTCGCCTCATCCACATTCATACATCTTGTCATACAAGCTCGCCGATTGTTGAGGCTTCTAACAGAACCATCCTCCAATATCTGGTTTACCTGGTCGTGCCAAGTCTTCCGCGGACGTCCTCTATTTCTGGTTCCATCAACACTTGCGTCATATATCTTTCTTACCATTCTCTCCTCATTCATCCTTTCCATATGACCAAACCACCTAAGTGATCCTCTCTTCCAAATTAATATTCATTAATAATACATTTTCACCTAGTTAATTACTATGAGTGTTGCGTAATATTTCAAATATCGGACAAATGTATGGAGGGTTTGCATATAAAATTTGGCAAAGTAAGTACAACATTCAGTAAGAAATTAAGACATATATTTGAGTACCCTGCCAGCTACACTAGTAATTTACTGTATTAAAGCAGACAGTGTTCCTCCGGTGTAACAGAAAGCAAAGTGCATTTATCAATGTACAAAAAATATATATATAAACATTTAATCAAAAAATGCAATTAGTTATTTCAAAATACTGTTGCAGCAGTTTTATTCTCAGGTTTAAACCTTTAAAAGTTCTTGGGCGTAATTTCTCCCCATTTCGTGGAGCCAGAACTGCACTTTTCGTGAAAAATATGCAAGATTATGGTTACAATCTTTCACTTTTGCATTTAGACCGTTGTATATTTTTGGTGCTAGAAATAATTGGAATCTTTGTGCAAAAGTTTAGTTTAATTTTGGCACAAGATAGTGACAGTTAGCCTGTGTCATTGTTAAGTGAGGTTGCGTAATTTGCCGGTAATATTGCTTATGCCGGTAAAAGTGTTTTAGTATACCAATACATATAGATTTATAATGTGACATTTCATACTAACAAACTCGATAGAAAAAATATACTATTATTTATTTCATAGATACATATCGTATAATAGGTATACATAGAGATGAAAAATTATAGGAAGGAAAAATTTGCTTATGAATATATTTAAAAAAAATGCTCTTTTAAGTAATGTCTTAAGAAGTTAATATTATTAATAGAATGTTAGAAGATTATATGATTAATTTTTTTATTCATTTTCATTAACCTTTACCACACCGTGATAAAAATACTCGTACGCAGCCATGCTGTCAACTCGCGTTACCGTAAGAAATTAGACTTCTATTAGCCTTTGAAGTATGTAAAAATGCTGTAAACAAAAACATAAAAAATATATATAATATTATAATTGAGAGCGTCACGTCCTGCATTATATAATACAATAGTCATTTTTATCTATCTTTCTTTAATTAGTGAGAAAGAGACACCATTATATTCGTATGTTTGTTATTGTTTTCACTATGAAATTAATATGCGATTTCTTTCTGTCTTGACACAAATGGTATTTTTGTCAACGGATTGAATTGAAATATAATAATTTTTTTAGGATTCGCCTTACAGACTAGTTTTTTCACTATTTGCATGTTGGGCGTATTTACCGAAATATTACAGGTTTAATTAGAGCGGTAGACCTGTGTTACCGCATGGTTTAGGAAGGGTTAAATATATTTTTCAATGTTTACACATCTAGATCAATCGTTTAAAATGTCTAACTACAAAGTTACAGCTTGTTTGGTTTAATTTAACAATTTAACTTATTTACATTGACACAAAGCTACACTTCATCGCTTATACCTACCTATACTGGAAGTTAATTAGAAAGATAACAAGGAGATAAATATATATTCCCGAAGCGAGGCGCGAGAATTTATAAGCGACGCGTGGAAAAAATCACAACAGATCGCTGTCAGTCTATTTGCACATTGGCGTCATCGCGACAATGCGGTGGAATTGATACAGCATTTAATAGCTTCATGATTCCGTGGCATTGTTCTCGTCATATTATTGCGTCGAGGTCGTAATTTAATATTCCCATTTGACCCGTCCGCTCGCCAGAGGTCGGGATGTCTCCATTGGGGTCCAATTGGTTGACATTATGCAATTTTATGAGGATACAATGCTCACTTACCCGCGGGCATTTTGAATTTTGAAGTGTAGTAAGTTGTAGTTGTAGCGGCTGTCTTCCGTGACAGGGTTGATTCAGAATCTTATTTTAAATTAAACGGCTACGTACATAGTAGCATTTTTTGAACACAATTAAATGATTCGGGTTATTCCTTTTTGTCGTTAATCAACGAGGACTGGTGGAAATATGAGGAAGAAAGGAAGGCACTTACTTTTCGTCTGCCTGATGCTGGTTCATTTGTTGATTCCTCTCCACCACAAATACAAGCGTCGCGGGGTGTATTAGGTGAACTCGCGAAAATGATTATTATGTGTAAGCAGGATTAAAGTAAGATTAATTATAAGCGTTAACGGAGTGAAGCGACGGTAGTTATCCGTACAAAAGTTCTAAGCGCACTGAACTTGCTACAGTTGAAGACTTTAATCACTGCGATATCTTCTTTCTTCTTTGTACTTAAGGATAGGTGAGAGAAAAAAAGGGAAGGAGATATGCATGAGGCGACAAGTCAAACGCCAAAAAATTTAATAGAATTTAACTAATTTTAAACCGCGCTAATATTGACGCAAGATATTGACATTTAAGTGCATAAGTATTTGTATCATGTCGTAGGTAAATGCACAATATTAGGTACTTTACATTTTCAGATAAATATAACCATAGTAAGGTCAGCTTTTTAATTAACTAAATATAGTAATTTATTTTGGTAAACGATGAGAAATTCTAATACAAATTAAATGTATCAATTATATAGATATATGTATAGATAAAAACAACACATAGATTCGAAAATTTACCGTTAATTTACTATGTTGACATGGTGTAATAGGTGTAATGGTCAGGGCACTTCCCCGGATTAGAAGAGTTCCTGGTTCGAATCCCGGTGGCAATAAAATATTCATTTGAACTTCACGATAATAATGTGTTTTCCTTAAAAAATATGAGAAATTCATTTTACCAAAAAGTGTCATGTTATCATGTCTATTTATTATTCGCATTTATTTTATTCAGTAATGGTTTATGGTTGTAACATTATAATTGAAATAATTAATAGCTAACCTGGCTGTGAAACTAGCTGCGTAAAAAATCGTAGGTGTATTGAGAGTATTCAATTATTTTATATCTACTATTTTTTTTATTCATCCGAGTCATTAATCTTCATGCGAAAATCTAAAAAGAATACTATCAATATTTTTGTATTGTATTTTGATAATGCACCATTTCCATACTCAGTTTAATATTATACTGAGAAAGTTTAATAAATGTCGTCCAATTGCAAAACAAACAGATACCAACACGTTATATCTACAGAGTTCAGTCTAAAACCGAGTACTTAAGAAATAATTTATATAACATTTATCTTATATTTAATTAGGTATAGACATCGAAGAACACTTTGGTATCTTAAGTCTTGAAAAAACATTGAAGATTTTCAATATTTATTTTAATATTTCGGTTTTACCACGGTACCCGATTTTACCCGAGTTTACCCCGGCTCAAACAAAAATATTTTTTTAACTTAAAAATTATTACTTCATTATTGTAAGTATTCTAATGATGTGTAGATACATAATAAATATATGAAATTATTGCTTTGTTAAAATTTGCTGATATTTTTATCATAATTTGGTAATCTCACATATAAAATTACAATTTAAGATGCAGAGCTTTCGATCGAACCTTGGCAAGTCGATGAGCGAGAGAACGAACCTTGACAAGACAAGAGAAACTCGTCACCCAAACACCTTAATTATAACTTATATATGTATTGTAATTCATTTAAAATAGTTTTGAGTATAACCACTTTGAAATAATTTAGTTAAAAGCTGTATATATGTAATTTATATTAATTTTGATACAACTGTATTCCATTTTTAAAAGCAATCAACTTTATACAATGATAAATCCATCTAGGAAACGCCATAATTACAAATGAAATAACAGAGGTATCAATTATAAATATATATAGAATTTAAGTTCCGAAATTGTTATAAACGTAATCGGTTGATGTGGTAGAATGGTAACACGTTTCCTCAGATAGAAATTCGAATCCCGGTAGCAACCAAATATATTTCATTCAATACATTTTTTTTTCTATATTTTATCTTTTATTAATTTAATTTGCATAAATAATACCACAGAACCATGTTATGAAATTGCAACTCCACAAAAAAATGCGTTTCCATCACAGACCACCAAATAAATAGACATGAACTAACGCAAATCCATTGTTCCAAAATTTTCATTTTGATGGCACACACGTGATCACTTTGGTGCCACTCACGCAATCAAAGAGCTCCGCGACTTTTTTTAAAAATTTGACTCGATTGGAACAAAAATTTAAACACTGACAATTTAATATATATTAATGTAAAAAATACGTCTTGTTTACATGAAGATTTAATTTTCGAACAGTAAATACTTTTACTGTTGTGTAAATGTGTCATCAGATTTATGTTTTGTCGGATAAATTGTGTGTAAAGTGACCCTCTTCCCGCAAATAATGTTCCAAACCCCTCTCTTATATATACACTATTCATCTACCAGTCTGTGGTTTTCATTAAACATATTTAGTTGTGTCAATCTCAGCGCGGGGCATACTAACGGCGCGGCGGGTCACGGGGACGCTAATTCTATTACCCTCCGGGTAAATATTGTCGATTCTTTTATTGCTCGATTACTTCAATAAAGCTCAATACCAACAGACAATCTCGGTCGTAATGGGGCTCGCTCAATTGGCCGCGCAAACGTAAATGGTCGTAAATATAATTGAGGCGAATCGCACGAGCGCCCTCTTTCGCGAGGATCCTGCGCCGCTGACATTTCGGTCGGTGCTTCATCGCCAGACACCTGATTTAGATGGAAATTCCACCTGTTGCAGGGGGTCTCACAACGCAACTTCCGGAATATTTCAATTCACTTCGATCACGACGAGGAGACCTCTCGAAACCATCCCTTCGTTAAGTATTTAAATATGTTAAATTTGAGGTTCCCACGAGTTGAGAATAATGTTAGATAGGAAGTCTCTCGGTTGGTCCTGAGAAGGACCATTTTTATCCCAATATTTCGAACAAATCTCATTACCCATCTTCAAACACCTGGCTTTATGTATTTGAAGACAGACACATTACCCGTAATGCCTCCTCACTATAATAGATCTATTGAAAATTAATTATCATTTTTCTCCGAATCCGACACTTATCGTACAAATAAATAATTACAGTAATATTTCACCTCACCCAGCAACAATAGGCAGAATTACCAGATGTCAAACGTTAGGTTGTAAACATTCTAATTATACAAAGTAATGATTAGTAATTTTACTTAGCGCTGAACTGCCGGCCTGAAAAGACGTGTTCCACGATCGTTTCAGAGCGACACTTTACCGTTAATGCATGATATTTACCCTAAACGTTGGAACAACAATTGTTGTTGGGGGTATTGAAAATAGATGGCTCTAGAAGGTTCGTAAAGTTTATGGTATAAGGTTTTTAATTAAAAATAATTAAGGGTATGTTATTAAAGAGGAAAGTAGTAAAAAATTCTGACAAGTCAGCAGTACACATATAGTGATATAGCAACAGTGTGAATTCGGAAAACTGATTAATTTTCTTTATCATAGATCTTAAGTTACCTTATAATTAATTACCTATACCTGCATGTACTGAGCTCATTTGAGTTCGTTGGGCTCGTTCACAAGGTTCACACCTGCGATAGTTACTAGGAATCATAAAATAAAGTCGTATATGTTTATTTACTCAGGAGACAAAAGTACAATACAGGCTACTAACTTCGTGTCTAGCCTCCTGTTGTATCAATTGACTCCGCAAAAAGGGATTGAAACATGGTACGAACTAATTCTGAACAACATGTCAAAATAGTTATCGTACACTTCTTATCTTATCTTCGCGCAGTATTTCTATTCTCGGACTTGTTATTTTCCCATTATTACCAATAGATATATATTGTCATGATTATCGCGGATACATTTAGGTAGGTATTTATTTGTTCACCAGCAGAGAGCAACCGTTCTATGCGGATCGCTCTTTTTAGACCCTGCTGATGGTCTTGGTCACACAATGGTCTTGTCCAATGTATCGTCTAGGGCACTCAATTTGGCATCATAGCGCGCACACAATTTTTAAAAAGACCATTTTCACTTTTCACCAAACCCCCTCTCTACCCCTTCAACCTGCTCTTTTACCGCCCTCCTCCCACACGTGGTCGATAAAATATCTTCTAGTCTTTAAGTTTTAGCTGCATATGTGCAGAAAGGGGAAAAAATTAGACAATCATAATAATGTACTTAACATATAAACACCCCCTATTACATGTCCTATCCTGTTCATATTAGCCCCGCCCACAACCACTTTCACTATTCACCGATACCCTCCCCCCAAACTCACTCTCTTGCCTTCCCGCTACCGCCTGTAGTCGATAAAATGTATTTTGGTCTTAAGTTTTAGTTTATTACTGAAGATGACGCAGTAAGTATCGAAAACGTTTTAATTAGAAAATTTAATTAAAGTGTTATAGTGTGAAGTGAACAACGTTGTGTGTTATTTTATTAATTCATTACTTTCTCTAAAAGTTATTTTAAAAAAAAATTAATTACAACGGACTTCCACAAAGTTAATCATGAATAATTGAATAATCAGTTGAAATAATTTTAACAAAATTTATTTTTTCGAAGGTTGCCCACTATGTTAATATACATATACTGTATAATATTACCAGCATATTGGACATTGAACTATTTTCTGTGGTAACACATCTAAGAAAATCTCTTTCTGCTTACGTCTGTGTTATCTTCTATTTTTCCTTTCCTTGATAGTTGTAATTAGTTGTCTTGACTTATTTATGCATCTAAATACATCTTCATTAGTAATGTGTCCTACTAGTGCCATACCAGTATTACACTATTAGTAGTAGTAGTGGTGTAATACTGGTATGGCAATGTTTTTCTTATTTTCTTCCCCAGCTTACAGCATTGGTCCTTAGAATTGCATAATTTTTTTTCACAAAATCACAGGTAAGTCAAGGTGAGGTAACAAAATAAACTCAGAAATGTTCACTCAAGGAGCGTAGTGGCGAGAATACTCTTCCTCGGCCGCCGGCGGTTTATTCATAGTCAGCCACGCTAGGCCCCATCTCGCGCCGGACCAATAGGGGCAGGCTTATAGTCCTAGCCCCACCCCAAATCGGCCCGTCGCCTCCGCCACCTGGCGGTGAAAGGGGGTACCTACCGACCATTCGAGTGTCGCACTACCCGAGTCAGCAGATTCCGCTTTTTTCTACATATATTCTTCCGTAAAAACAAATATACAAAGTAATAGTGATACTATGCTACCAATCTATTTGCGGACGACCCCCCCACATTGTTTCTTACATTTTTCACTTCTACTTTATCTAATTAAAATGACTCACGGGTTTAAACTGGCTCCAAAAAGGCTCGTTTCAGGGTCGTTCAAAAAAGGGGCTCTTTTTAGGATCGCATTCCGGCATAGCTCTCGCGAGCGTGATCCTGTATGGCATACTTAGGTTATGCTGCTAATATCGATGGTGTAAAAGCGATGGGTATTATCATTAGAAGTTGTACTCATCATTCACTCTTTCAGGAGCATGTTTTTGTGTCAGTGTACCTGGGTGAGTTTATTATCCACTCTTGAAAAATATTAATATTATTACTATTATTGTTGGGAAGTTTTTAAAGTTATTAACTATAGGAGCTAAAATATGTTATAATTTGAAATAATACCATGTTTAAAGTCTATTGGAATGCGTACAGTCTAGTCTGCTTGCGACGTTTTGCAACACGTCTGCTCGAACGAAGACGTGTTTTCAGAACACTGCGCAGTGCGAGAGTTGCGTTTTGTTCATATACGACTGGGACAGATTTTGCGAAAAAATACATGCGCAGCTTTATTTGTCAATTCTAAATTCTTCCGTTAGCTGTACTGTTTTAGTTAACACGTTAACATGAGAACTGAATTTTTTACGCGTGGATTTACATACTTAATATATAATATATCAAATAAATATTTAATATATATTTATTTCGTAAAGATTATAGTTATGCACAGCTTTTTTGATTGTACAGAGTGCACACCCCTGATTGTTCGTGGCTACGACTATTATTCTTGGAATTGATAAAACAGTGAAGAAATCAATCCTGTATGTATGAACAAGTAAAGCAAACAAATTATTGCATATATTCCCGGTTTGAAAAGAGATCCACGTTCGAATCCCGGTGGCGCAACAACAATATTTTTCGATAAAATTGATTTAAATGTATATCTTTCTAATTAATGTATTTAATTCATGTTTAAATTATTGCATATAAGATTAGATTGATTAAATTTCAATTCTGTCGAAAATTATGTGATAAACAACGAATCACATTTTTGACGTATGCTCACTGAATTTGCTACGTGACATTCACAGTACGCAACAAACCTGATCAGAGAACTTGAGTTGCTTGCGGTAATCTCACTTTTACCTCCGTATTATCATAATTTTATTTTGTAAATTGAGTTGAAACACTGTTTTATTTCACTATATTTAAACGTTAAAACGTTTTCGAAAACATCACCCCATTATCAATAATACAATACAGCAAATATTTTAGTTGAATTGTATTATTGATATTGGGAAGATGTGCCCGAAAACGTTCTAACGTTTAATATAGTGGAATAAATCTGTTTCAGTTCAATTTACAAAATAATCACGGATTTATTTTTTTTATTCATATAAATTCGATAGCGAGATGATCATCGGACGGACTATCATCATTAAAATAGCGGGATATTGAATGATTCATTGTCGTGTACTGCAATTTTCAACATATCAGTGTGATTTTATTGAAACACCAATATACTGTTTTTACCATCCGGTACTGGAGGGTAAAATTAGTTTACTATTGCATATATACGCTTTAAAATCTGTGTGCCGCGCACGATTAATGGACAACTTAAAGAAATGACATTTTCTTTTTTAAATTGTAATTTTTAATCCGCAGGAATGTCCGGAATATTTGCGCCATAATTTTTGTGAAAAAAATGCGAACGCGCAAATATGTCACATCGATATTATGCTAACTATTTTAAAATCAAGCCAAGGCGGCTTACGCTACGAAAATAGGCCGCTGTTGGGATTTGAACCTTCGACCTTCGCTGTCGAAAGAGGATGTTCCGACCACCCGACTGCGCCACGATTGATAGGCGAATTATTCATTTTCTTGTTAATAGAGAAACATGTATGTAGTTTTTGAAATTTACATTTGTGTATAATATAATATTATACTATTAAGGAAAACACATTCTTATTGTGAAGTTGTAATTATTCAGAACAGACGGTCTGTGATATTTTAAATACTAAATTAATGTATTAATTATAAATATATACATATAAAATCAATTTTGTCGAAAAATATTGTTTTTGCGTCACCGGTATACGAACCTGGATCTCTATTTCCCGGTGACGCAAAAACAATATTAAAATATCACAGACCTATGTTCTGAATAATTACAACTTCACAATAAGAGTGTGTTTTCCTTAATAATATATGTTGTATCAACGTGTCCAAAATTGAATAAAAATGAATTGATAATTCTGGCGTCTGCAAATCGGTTTACTCAAAGGTATTTGAGATTCTGTAAAAATAATGTAGATGGCTTTCAAATAATGGAACGACAGGTGTATTAATTTGAAAAATGTAACATATAGGTTCGAAAATTTGTCAATAAAAATACTGGCGTTATAGCACAATGGTAGTGCACTTTCCCGGATTGGAAATAGAGATCCAAGTTCGTATCTCGGTGACGCAAAAACAATATTTTTCGACAAAATTGATTTTATATGTATATATTTATAATTAATACATTAATTTAGTATTTAATATTATACAGTGGGAATATGCATTCGTGCATACGAATTGAATGCAAGATGGGAGAATTTGTTTAATTTTACATATGTAATATACAGTTAACGATGGGTGCCCCAACAAGAGCCGAAAATTTAAATTTAGCGCTATTTTTGCTGTTGTGCTTTGACAGTTCGATGGTAGACAGTCCGCCATTATTAAGAATGGATCGCTCTTTGACACAACAAGGCACTCTTATTGTTAATCATTATTTAAAAAATGGTGAAAGTTTGACTCCCACGATTCACAAATTGCGTTCAAATTTTAATAATCAAAATGTTTCAAGTGCATCAACTGTGAAGAGAATAATCGAAAAATTCGAGGAGACTAGGTCAACTACCGTCGACGCGTGTTCGTTCAGGTCGTTCAGCGGAAAACATTACGGCTGTTCGTCAGAATGTGGCCGAGAACATCCATTCGACATCGTGCTCAAGAATTGAACATTTCAAGAAACATTAATGGATGGTATGGACCTCGAAGATGTGCGGTTCCGACAGGACAGTGCCACTTGCCACACATCACGTGGAACAATGACATTATCTGGTCGTGTAATCTCCCGTTTGGACGACTAGAATTGGCCGCCTAGATCGTGCGACACGATGGTACACCTTTGGACTTCTTCCTTTGGGGTTTTTTCAAGTCAGAAGTAAATAATATATATATAAATATGAATTAAATATATTAATTAGAAAGATATACATATAAAATCAATTTTATCGAAAAATATTGTTGTTGCGCCACCGGGATTCGAACCTGCATCTCTTTCCAAACCGGGGAAGGAGTATTATCCAACTATGCTACAGTGACGATATTTTTAGCGACAAATTTTTGAACCTTTTTTTGATATTAATACATTTAATCGTTCCATTATTTGAAAGAGTCATCTGTATCTTATTTTTACGTAGTCTCAAATACGTTTGAGTAATCTGATAGCAAACGCTAGAATTATCAATTCATTTTTATTAAATTTTTGACACATTGATACAACTTTATTATTAGGACACATTCTTATTGTGAAGTTGTAATTATTCAGAGCATAGCTCTGTGATATTTTAAATAAACAATATTTTTCCATAAAATTGATTTTATGTGTATATATTTCTAATTAATATATTTAATTAATATTTAAAATATCACAGATCGTGTGTTCTGAATAATTGCAACTTCACAATAAGAATGTGTTCTCCTAATCAAAAGTATATGTCATGTTATGCCTTGAAGGAGGAGATTAGATGCTGTATCACTGAAATCCAGCTACAGTTATGCCAAACCGTGAACGAAGAAAATGTGGCCAGCAAGGCCGAGGAGAGCATTTATCAGAAAACATAATTCCCTCATGTCAAATCAAATGAATAAATCAAAATTTCGGTATTTTCTTCAAAAAACTGTGTTTTATTTGAAATTTTCTGTTGGGACACCTTTATAATAATTTATTATATTTGTATTGAATTTTTATCCTCGTTTATCGAGCTAGCCTCCTTTATCGAGCTAATCCACCAATACAATATGGTGGTCGGTAAATACGACAATTTTAGATCACTGATTTCTTCTTATAAAATGTCTTTTCAGCTGTATTTACTTAAATTCAAAGTAAATAATTAAATTAGCAATATTTGAAAATGTCCAAGAACACACAAGATGGCGATGGTGTAGTGGCACTCGAAGCGAGTCCATATATTACTTTCAAAAATTTGATAAATGTGAAGGAAAAGGGGTGAGAGTTATATATATATATGTATATATAAAGTGATCACTTAAGCCAGCCGAAGACAGGTCGTAAGCCCTGTGATTACCCCATACTTGCATATATTTTCCATTAAATATAATAAAAAAATAGCTTTGTTTCTATGATATATCTGATATTTGTTAAATAATTAAAATTAAAATCTCCTTAGCGGCGAACCGAACCCTGGCCTCCCACATGAAAGATGGAGATAGTTACTACTAAACTATCGAGACACAAATAAGATGTGGAAAAAATTTAGAAATAACTTAGGGGCGCACTTTCAAAAAATAGTTCGTATTTTCGTATTTTATACGAAAATGTGGGTTTTAATTATTCATTTATATCAGAAGTTTACAAAAGATTAGACTTTTTATAGCTATTACTTAGATATGACATTTACACTAATATAAAACTAATAAACTGAATGTTATTTGCCATAATTAAGAAAATTCAAGCTTTATAAGTAAGACCGCGATATTATGTAATTATGAAACAGACATATCACCAAAACAATAACTTGGCGTTTTAAATCGATACTATTAAATAATATAATAAATTGAAGCTGTCATAATAATTTTAAATTTAGAACATTAATTTAAGCGACCCTCTAAATATATGTAGGTACTTTGTTTGATTTCAAAACATACACATTCATATAAATGAGTTAGGTACACCAATGAATTATTTAATTTTCCATTGACTAATTCAAATGACAACACGTTTTTATTTCATTCAATATACCAATATGGAAAAGACTGGAGTCTTCCGAGTTATTTTTGACACTTCATGCGAGAAAATCAACATTTTTATTGTCGTCTCTTTCTATTCAAACCTTCCTCTTTCGCATGACTTACGTAACAAATAATGTCATTAATTATTTCTCTGGAACTATTAACCTCATCTTGAAAGCATGTCTAATTCGTGTAGAATTTCTCGAATTTCAAACCGGAAAAATGAAAGCTCGCCCTCAAGCTATTATTATAACTATTATATATCTATTTTATTAATTCTAGTTTGCTACAAAATGCATAAAATATCAATTATAAAGTATAACAGCATTATATACTAGTACGATAATTTGACACTATAGTCAAATGGAATGATGGTAAGCGATCGCTTAGTATACGAGAGGTAGCGGGATTGATACAAAATATTTTTGTTTCCAAAAATGTTTTATAGGCACCCGGTACCGATAAACAAAACAGTATAAAAAAGTTGGAAATTTTTTAAACAATTTATGTTAAAATATGTATGACGAAAATAGTACTGCACTGAGTAGTGCCGGATACTAATACAATTTTTTCACTGACTTTTCGTAATATTGTTCTGAATGCAAATTACTTCGCCCAATTATAGGGCGTAGGCGGATTCTGGGTTCGCGGCGTGACGTCAGCTCGCCATTGTTTTTTTTTTGATAAATGCGCCCGCATGGGTGACGTGATTTGAAACCGCTGCAATTACGGATTCCAGATTCCATTCCATTAGCTGAAAGCAGCAGTGTGCTCCTTGAACCGGACACGAGCACCTTGTGGCGGCCAGGATCCTAAATTATTATTCACAATGATAATCATGACGGTATTAGACAATTCCATGCAAACGTTGGCCTATGCGGATGACATCGACATTATTTATTTGTTTATTTATTCTTAATATAGTACATATACATATACAGGGTGTAATTTTATGTTCAAGGAGTGAGTGCCTAATCTCAACCATGTCAGAGCAGTCATAAACATTAAAAAAATCGTAATTATGCGATTAATTGAAATATTTTGTTGATTCCAAATTATCTATTGAATACAAAAAATTAAAGGTCATCGAATTTCGAGCGGCTAGACTATTTTTTGTTAGATGATTTAGGGCCTGAAGCAAAGATATAGATTAATAATGGAACAATTTCGCAAATATTTATTTTGAAGTACGTAGACTTCAAGCTTAACAATAACTGTGATGTCCTTGTGATTGTAGAGTTGTGTCTATGTGTGTGTGTGTGTGCGGGGTTATAAAGGGCGACGCGCGTCAGGGCGCTGTCCTCTTTCTGCGTGTCCATCAACTTTATCCTTCGACTTGTACTAGTGATATACCTTGTAACTAAATTGTATCTTACTGTAATAAACGTGTAATTGTTACAAAGAGTATCTTTTGGACCTTCGCATTACGAGGTGTACACTGAAGACGCACTTAAGAGACAAGTACGTAACAATAATATTTTCCGTATCAGTGCAGAATTTGCACATATTCGTTGAATATTTTCAACTCGTAATTTAGTCAGGTGTCCACCGCTAAAATTCTGTGGACTAGGTCTGTTACACCCTGTATACGCTCTAATATATACAAAATCAAAATGTTCCTTTTTTACTAAATCTTTATCTTGCACATATTTGCTTAGTTTCATTTTAAATCTATGTAGTTTCTCCTCCTTTGGCATTTCATTGAAGATCTTCATCGCCCTGCACTTCATCGATTTCTGAGATTTAGCCTTCTTCCTGAATGCCAGTCTTAATCTATTTTTTCCTCTTGTATGATTTGTATCAACTTTTCTTATAAATTCTGCCGATATTTTTTAGCGAGGATTTTAAAAATAAATACCATAGCATTGAAATATATTTTCTGCTTAAAGGTCATCACATTCAGATCATTCAGCATTACACTGATTCTAGTATATATATTTTTTCTGAGTATTATTCTCAAAGCTTTATTTTGCAGCACTGACAATTGTTGCATTTCTTCTTCATTAGCCAAAAATAAAATGTTGTACATATATTATTTTATAAGACTCAGTACTAATAAATCTTCTGATCCTTCCCAGAAGTGATATTTTTTTAGCAATCTTTTTAGTCACGTGTTTTGTATTTTGCGATAACTTCAATTTTGAATCAATTGTCTCCCAAATTTTTTATTTCAATAACTTTCTTCAGACTTTCACCATCTTTGATAATTGCTGGTGTGGTTGGTATTCTTTTATTTCCAATGTTTATGAATTCAGTTTTGTTTACATTTAGTCTTTGTTTATTTTTCTTCAGCCATAATGCTTTATTATTTAAGTCATTGTTTAATTCATTCAGCATAATTGCCTAATAGTCTCCCGCGATATATATGAGTTAAACAATTTAAAATGTGTCCCCTTATTCCGACTCAGTATTAATGAATCTTCTGATCCTTTCCAGAGGTGAGATTTTTTATCAATCTTTTTAGTAACGTGTGGAAGCCAAAATTTCGAAACGGTGCAAAGATTCACGTTCCTTGGATCCAAAAATTCACGTTCATTGGATCCACAAATTTGCGTTCATTGGATTCACAATTTCACGTTCTTTGGATCCACAAATTCGCGTTCCTTGGATTCACAAATTCACATTCCTTGGATCCACAAATTCACGTTCCTCGGATAGCGAAACGCCTCCAAAATTTCCGCCTCCAAATTTTAAAAAATTCCGACTGCTGTCCAGAATCACAAATTTTTTGTGTACAAAACGCTTATTAGATCAGTGCTTACAAGTCTTGGATTTTGACTAAGAAGAATGAGAAGAAATAAAAATTATAATGCGTACCTTTGGGCCGGGTCTACAAAATGAATTTTGACTTAGACGCAATGAGGTTTATCTATGCTTTGTTTAATGAGATAAGCGTTTCAAGGTTTATAAAAATATGTAGATTTCGAAGACCGGGCAATGTGGAGGAGATGGCTGAACAGCAAACATCGAAGTCGCACCAGACCAATAGGACACAGGAGCGATTTTTGCCCTCGCCTTATCACGTTTGTCTGGGGTCTACTCCGCTTTGTTCATCCTTGGCCACCTTCAAATCTTTAAGACCACGATTGACTGTGTTACTTGCGGTCTTCTTCTATCGGTCTCTATACTCATGATTTTATGAATCACATGTCCATTTTTTTTTTGTTAATATCTGGCATTCTTCAAGGGCCCGTTTTAGAATTAAAAAATAAGTGACAAATATTTTTTGACAAAACTTTTTATTTGTTAACAATAAATCTTTAACTACTTCTCTACACGATCACTTAGCAAATTCTACCATTATATCATAATATATCCATTATACCATTATATCATTCTGTCATAATATCATCACTTCAGTTTCATATTCCTCTACCGCCAGTCCATTGAGAAAAGTATTCACATATTTTTTCAATTCTTCATCCTTTTTCAATTTATTTTTTCCAGAAAGTCGTTTAGTTTTGTAAAGAGATGAAAATCTGAAGGAGCCAGGTCCGGGCTGTAGGGTGGATGGTTGAAAATTTCCCACTTGAAATGTTGGAGAAGATGTGTTTTCCCAGCAGTATGAAACCTGGCGTTGTCGTGAAGGAGAAAGACGCCGCTAGACAATAGACCTCACCGTCGATTCATCGATAACATGGTCGAACATTTCTCGAGTTAAGAAATTTGATGACAGTCCTACTAACTTCACGAGTGACGGGTTTTTCAACTTTTTAAAAACATTTTAAATACCCATAGAAACAATTAAAACAAAGACAGCGGTACGAAACTTTCCACATAGCGAGCAGACAGTCAACTGAAGTCGTTTCACCTTGAGCGGCGGCTACTCGCGTCACGGCGCGAACGGATACTATTTTTCGGACGGCCCTCGTACAAGAACCACGGTTTTAGACATTTCGAATCCCAGCTACGTGCGTATCTTATTCGTCTTTTTCTTTATACTCGCATTTATAGTTACATCGTACTTGTAGTTGGTCCGACTACTGTTTTATAAACATTGCTCTTTGTCTTTATTGGAATCCTATTATCACACAAGACTCGTCAGACAATGACGTCAACTTGAACCATGTTGTTAATTATACGTTCTACGTCATGATCTATTGTACCGTATGTTAAATAAAAACAAAAATATTATTATTATACTTGACTTTAAAGGCTTTTTAGGTTCGTGGCCGATCGCACAATCGTCTTCCAAGACTGTCTGTCTGCCTAGAGCTGTGGCCTCCCTATAAGGAATTTGTACTCTCGATGCATCCTCAAACACTATCCATCCATCTCATTCTTGGGTATTCCAGGGGCCGAGTTCCCGTTGACTTTTGTTTGTAGACTTTACGGTGTAAAGAGTATAAATTATCTTTTGTACAAGTAAGATATCCGAATTTAAATATAAAACTCGAATCTTAAGATTCGACAACAAAATTTATAAATTGTGTTGCCAGTAAAGTAGGTATATCTTATCATCAATTGACATGGCGGTTACTTTGCGGTGTAACATGAGTATTTTAATTTTCACAACTAAACTTTGTTCTACATATTCGTTAGGTTATTGTCACTACTATAGTTGCGAGAGATGCAGCCCCTCTCATCATCAGGTGATAACTAAACAAAATACAGTATTGTAGTCTATTCGGGTAATGGAGCGGGCGGTAAATGTGAAGTGAAATGAACCCAACGTTTGTGCAGAACAAAGTTTAATATTTCAAAAAATTTCGTGAATACCTTTGTAATTAACTGTAATTTTTTTTTAACTTTTTGTAAAAAATAATTAATTATTTAAATAAGACACAACGTTGTTTGCTTCATACAACACTTTAATTAAACATTAAATATTTATTAAAACGTTTTCGACGCATACTGCGTCATCGTCAGCAAGAAAAATGTATTTTTAGTTTTTTACTGACGATGACGCAGTAGGCGTTAAAATCGTTTTAATTAACATTTAATTTTTAATTAAAGTGTGGTGTGAAGTAAACAAGGTTGTGTTTTATTTTAATAATCAATTAATTTTTTCAAAAATTTTGTTGAAAGTTTTTTAAAAGTTAATAACAAAGTTTAGTTATGAAAATTAAATAATGGGTACATCTTGAATATTAACTAAACATAGCACATCTTTTCGTTACTAGTAGCACCAAAGCCATATCTTTCAATCAATACTTACGATACATTAAAAAAAATTAAATAAATACGCAGAAAGAAATGTGTGATAAAAAATATAGTCATCACCGGGATTGGAACCTGTATGGAACATTCTATTTTCGGTCGAGATAGATGTGTGAATTATCTTTCTAAGTGATTTATTTAAACATGTTTTAATTATCGCAAAACTACGTTTTGAAAAATCGTAACATTTTATGATTTCATTAAAAAAAAATTATGATTAATTTTTCCTCCCCATAATAACTTAACTTGACCGTCAACTTGTGAAAACATGCAGTCGAGTGCATTTGCAGGAGGAAAGTTGCGTCCGGATCCTCCGCCACCAGCTCGGGAATCGGGCACCGGGAACGGCAACCCGACAGTGCCTTAGGGCGGCCCCCGCGAGCGCGCCTACTCACGACCGAACAAATCACACCCAATCACGACCTGCGTTATGCCTGTAACCGCGATATTTAAATGTGACCGTGTCCAATCGTGGAGATTTGCGTGAAATCTTGTATATTGAATATATCTCTTCTTTGTATTAAAATTTTTATCTATTCAAATCTTATAAATTCATTTCGACTTTCAATAAATAATAATTGTACTTGATGTTCTTCCTCATTTCAATATGATTATAATATATGGACAAATATATGGACATTATTTCCTTTTCTATTTCAGTTCTTTCATATCATCATTGTATTATCGATATTATTATCTTTCATATTATTTTTGAAATTAATCGGCAGAAATAAATATCTCCGATCGTAGATCGCACAGACCGGTAGATTAATAAATATGAAATAAAATGTACACGTAGGATATAGGTTTGGAACATTAGTTGCGGGACGACGGACATTCTACACACATTATTTGTGAACACATAAATTATATAATTTATGACACATTTACTCTTACTTACTATTTACTCTTTGTGTGTAAACAAGACAAGTGTTTTTTACATTAATGCATATTATATTTATTGCCAGCGTTTAAATTTTTGCTCCAATCGAGTCATATATTTAAAAAAAGTCGCGATGCTATTTGATTGCGTAAACGGTACCAAAATGAACTCGCGCGTGACACCAAATTGAAAATATTGAAACAAGGTATTCGCGTTAGTTCATGTCTATATATTTGGTAATCTGTGGTAGATTGTCATTTTAAATTTGACATAACTCGATGGCTTCCGTTTAAAATTCATAATTTAATAGTTAATTTTATAACCAGGATTGTATTTATTAATAAATTCGGTTAGGTTGCTCATTGATATGAGAAACAATGTATGTAGAAGTAGATGAAAAGCTTAAAACATTTTATCTGTAGTTTGAAAAGCGGAAAACAATGCGGTCGTAGTTTCTTTGTGAACTAAGTCAGGTGGAGGGGTGTCAGGCGATGTTTTCACATTTATATTTTAATATTTTTGTATGCTGAAATCGAGAAATTAAAAAAAAAAAAAGATAAACTTATTAAACAATAAATTTATTTTATTAAATTTAACAATTATATAAAACATGTCAGAGAGAAAATTGATAACAGAATATTTAAAAAATATAAAATCACATTACATACAATACATCAAAAACATTCATAAGCACAATTTCCTATGCTATTTGGATTATCTTATGTTTTCTGATATTTCACACTCTCCCGTCTTTATATGTCAATGATTTCATTAATTTTAATACTATTATCTCTCTTTTAAATTGTACATTTTAATCAAAGCAGAGTAAAATTTACACTTCACCATTTCCACGTCCACTTCGTCACCATAGATACCAACATATTACGCACTGAAGAAATTATTATTATTCGGTGGAACAATACCGCGGCAGCGGTATCTTCTAAAAGCTTTCGAGCGGCCATTTTTCTTTCCATATTTGTATGGAGCTGGTGACTGTTCTAATACAAACCGATGTTGCGATAACTCCGTCAAAAAAATTGTTTCAGTGTGCATTCTAATCATTATACCATATGGTCCTATTAAAATTCAATTATATGCAATGTACATTTTTCTCTATATAAAATTACAATACTATCATCATATTTCAATCGAAATAGTGCACCTAAGATTATTTTGGATGTGAAATGTCCAGGAAAAATGGCGAACAAAAAATATAAAATACGTATTTATGAAAGTAATCTTTTTAGATAAGCTGTTGATTAACGTAACTATTTTATTTTCGGATGTTGTTTGTGTAATATACGAATTGATGAAACTTTAAAGAAATTTTTTATTAAAATATGTTTTAATTACAATTATGTAGATGCTTTCAACTCGTAAATCTTGTGTATTATTAACAAATGTTTTTTTCTGTAGTTGAATTCCATCTGAATAATTGAGATTTGCCGTATAAGAAAACTGTAAACGAATAATAATATGCAGTGAGTTTCCAAATTCTCTCATATAACATCCTTTTTACATCGGCTACAAAGAGTTGAATTTAAATTGTCCTGGTTGATGTACAAGGGCGACGCACAACATGGCGCCCCTGTATCTTCGAGAACTTTTTATCCCAGCGAATTTGAATGGTAGACGTCAAACTCTCAGGTCAGCCTCTACATCAGCCGCAGGAAGGATTGTACAACCGACCGACCGTTGCCACAAGTCTAAATTTAGTGAACGGGCATTTGCGGTGGCAGACCCAAAAGCGTGGAACTCTTTGCCCTCCGTCATAGGAAAGTCATTTTCACAAGTGAAAATAACAATTTTTAATTTTAAAAAAACAAAGATAATTGTATAACTATAAACAGTTTATGTGTAAAGCGCTCTTGAGATGAAAGTTTTTACGAAAATGGCGCTATACAAATTATCCATTATTATTGTTATTAGATTTTATTATCTTGTTCAAAGTTAGGTGCAAAGCGATAGAGGCGATTTTGCAATGTCTCTGCAGTCTTCTTAATTTGAATTATTTCAGATCGCGAATGGGAAATTCAATTTTAGAAAAGTGTTAGTTTCGCGGACCGCCGGCGCCGCGCCTCTGGCGGCCGGCCGCGGTACCGTCTGCATTTTCCCTCCCAGTCAACCGCGGCGGTTCGTGGCGCTCGGTAGTGTGCGTCGCGCTTCCCAATCTCCCAAATTTGGAAGAAAGAATACGCGGATTTTTCATTCTCGTGTTTTATTGGTCGATTTCTTGGTTTCATCGCGGCCGCATGGTTATTATTGAACTTGTTTTCTAGCAACCGAGACTCTATTTTGAACTGCAACAGCTTACTGTCAAATGTACACACTGTTGCCGTGATTGTTTAGATTTATTGGTATGTCGTTTGGAACGCGGTTATACACCAATAGTATTTGCATTTAATTAGGATATTATTAATACATAATAATTGTTCAGTGATTATTTCCCGCTGTTCAGCCGATGGTTTTGAACCTTATGGCCATGTTTTATTTTTTCGCTGATAGCTAATCAGTGTCCGCATTCAGATAAACATTACAAATTTGTTTTATGCACCGTTGAATAAATAAATAATATAAAAACATTGTTGATTAGACGAGATCCAGTCGACTTGGGTAATTATTGTTTCTGTATAGTTTATTATAAAAATATTTTGAAAGTTAGCCACCGTTTATTGCTCGCCGAATAAGTAATATTATTATAAATCATGTTCATGAATCCGGCAAGTGTTATTGACGACCTTCGTAGTTTTTAAAATTATTTTTTGTTATGTACTTTACTTACTTATTTAATGTTTTTACCATTTCCACGACGAGAACATGCTCTTCGGTTCAATTTTATGTTTATTGCAAATTGCAGTAACGTTGAATTTTGTTTTTGAATTTTTGAATTTGTGACACATTTTAAATGGTAATATAATAATTACTTATCTATATATAGTAATCAGCACCACAGTATTCCAATTTCTGACAATTTGGACCCGATTTTGGAGAATGTAAAGAAATTGACCTATTCGTTTTCTATATGAAAAGGTAGCAAATCCACCTGATTCGTATATTTGAAAGGGTATTGACACTCCACTTCAATATAATATATCAGTTTTCTTTCAAATATCCTCACACGTGACACTTTTAGATCTAAAAGTATTGATAATAAACAGTTAAACATTATTTTAAATACTTTTAAAATTAGCAATATTAACTTTGTGGTTAAAATTCATATTTTTTATTTATTATCTTTATTTTATTAACCACTGAAACCATGTTCATTAACCAGTTATGACATCCTGAAGATAAAAATGGTATTTTTCGAAACTGGTAGATGTATTTAAACTCAATTCAGTGGTTAATAAAACAAAGATAATAAATAAAAAATATTATTTTAAATTGTTAACTTTGTTTTATTAACCACTTAATGAATTAAAATACATCTACCGGTTTCGAAAAATATAATTTTCTTCTTCAGGATGTCGTTAACTAATCAAAAACAAAGTATGGAACGACAGATGTATTAATTTGAAAAAGTGTAACATATAGGTTCGAAAATTTGTCGTCAATAATATTCGCATTAGCATAGTTAGATAATGCACCTTCCCCGGTTAGGAAAGAGATCCACGTTCGAATCCCGGTGGCGCAACAACAAAATTTTTCGATAAAATTGATTTTATATGTATATCTTTCTAATTAATACATTTAATTAATATTCGTTAATTATCTTTCATTAAAGCATATACACTATTTTAATTTAACAGTTGATTAGCAATAGCAAGGAAATATCCTTGAAGAATTAAAAAAAAAAACTGTCTATAAAAATATTTTAGAAAGTATTTTAAAGATTCGGTTTTAATTATTTTGTTTACATATCTAATTATGTGTTATAATATACCACAATAAAAACCAGTTTACATTATTTCCTGGCAATGGAACGAATTTTTTTTTCTCGTTATTATATCAGACTAATATTATGAAGAAGTACTACATCGATTTGTTAGTCAGATTTATAAATAACTTTGTTTTGATTTGTCACACACAAGAATGATCTGCAAATCGGATCCATATAATAAATTTTGATTTACATTCGTACATAATGTATTCGGGTTTTTCACGAATACCTTTTGTGCTAGTCTCGCGTAGAAACGATATTCTATATATTTTTTTGACAGTTATGTATTAATAAAACGGTGAAATCGTATTTCAACGAAAATAGTTAATGTTTAAATAATGTGTGTTAATTCTAATAATCTTCTCAATTAATTTTAAACAAGTCCCGCAGCTGTCGATACGTATCCTGGTCACACTCTTCTTTGATGTGTTGTTTCAGTAACCAGTTTTTAATTAAATGTTTAATATTTGTTTTTAATTAATTGGAGGTCATTGATACAAGAAATGGCGCTAAGAGAAATTATATTTTGATTTTCCCACGGATTTTATTGACGGGAATTTTGTTCATTAAAAACTAAATTTATTAAATAAATACAATTGACTTATATACGTTATAGCCCTAAATGAAAAATTTACAGTATTGAATGTTATGTTAACCTAATGTTGAAATATTATTTTATTTTATCTTTTTTTTGGATTTACAATTTACAGCATTTGAAGGTTTTAATTAAATGAGATTTTTTTCGCTATTTAGAATCGGATTCTTGGTTCGCAATAATCATTCCGAATTAATAAAATAATAATTCAGTGGCCTGGACAGCCGCCCCGGGACCCGGGCTCCGAGGAGTCCAACAATCGCGAAAATTATCGCGTAGATTTATAAATCTTAGTGACGAATTAATTAATATGCATCTCTTAAATTTAAATATGAAATAATTTCGTGGTACCATCTAACAGTTTTAACAGATTATTGACGTCCAACCAGGTGAGTCAGTTTTAGGACATCTTTTAAAATTGATAATTATTTTCGTTTTCAAAAAAAAAACGTGAATCTAGGCGGTATACCTAGAGGATAAAGACGTTTGGGGTCCGGTATACATGTTTATCCCGGGGCTTGGCAATTTTTTGTAACGCCACTGATATATTCGTCTTCTTTCACACGTATATCGACAGTGACGTCGCTAGGTAAAGTGCCACCCTTAAACAAATTTTTAATTTACCCCTGATCTATCCCTGTAAATTTTTTTTATTCTGAGTAGTGGACCCTTAAAGTGTCGCTTAATATTTGTTTTGTGCATTTTTACATGCGGGACGATAATTCTAATATTTATAATGCGCCGGCGATTTGCTACCCCTTTGAATTTACCACCCTGTCCTCTCTGCTTACCCCCGGCGTGATGGTAAGTAAGTGAGTATTGTTACGACGTTCAACGGTATTCCGCTAGTGTTTATTTTGATAATAAAGTAAGTCATTTCAATTCAACATTATATATTTTATTTCGTTATAAGGTACATGCAATATTTATATGTCGAAATAAATTATATATCTAGTAGACTAAATAAATTTTGAAACACTGTGTTGTGTAATATAAAAATATTTTTAAATCAATTCAAACGCAATCATTTAAATATCTCGAAACGAAAGAAACATGAATTATACCACTTTCATAATGATGGGCACATATCTAAGATAGTATAATTATTGTTAAATAAATTAATCTAGTCCTAGACGAGTATCATACAGTTAGATACTGAGTTTTGTCTTCTGATGACATCAACATTCCATAGTGAGCAAAGAAAGATGACCTCTCTGTCAACCTCACCATACATGATGTCTGTGCGGCACATACACGCGGCCGTGGCATGATACGTCACTATTGTACTACACCAATATTGTCACTATTGATCAATATTTTGACAAACATAATTTATTAAATATTATTAATGGACACAATATGTCCAAATACCGATCTCCCAAATAATCTAGGATAGGTCATGATGTCATGTGGATCTTCTAGTATGCGATTAACGCCATATCGCACACATGTCACTGATACCGTGTACCTGACAGTTATAATACAGTATGGCCATGAGGTTCCTTAAACTTTTCACACCCGGTGCGGTTTAAAACCTTTCTATTGTATCGAATCACAGACCACAGACATGAACTAGCGCAAATTTCTTGTCCCAATATTGCCTATTTGCAGCGGCGTACAGTCAGTACTTTGAAATAAGCTGTACTTAACTAGAATTTCTGGGAAATAAAATATTTATCCGGTAGTATTCCTATCTCAATTATTTTTATGTTGTTTAGATTTTAATATGTCGTAATATTATGTCAGATAATTATTTAATTTCACTTTCTTTCTCAAAATACATAGTTACGTCCAGCTTATGTCAATGTACTGACTGCACGCGCCTGCCTATTTGGCGTCACCCACGCGATCATTTTGGTACCAATTACTCAATCGAATATCATCGCGACATTTTTTAAATATATGACTCGATTGGAACGAAAATTTAAACGCTGACAATATAATATGCATTAATGTAAAAAATACGTCTTGTTTACACAAAGATTTAATTTTCGAAGAGTAAATACTTTTACTGTTGCATAAATACGTCATAAACTCTCAGATTTATGTTTTCACTAAGAATGTGTGTTGAATGCCACTCGTCCCGCAACTAATGTTCCAATCCCCTCTCCTATATATACACTTTATTTCAGGTCTATGTATTTACTGGTCTGTGGTTAGAATTATATTTTACATCGTCCAATCATCAAAATATATCTGCTTGTTAGTTAACATTCGTTCATATTTGAATAATCTTAGTATTTATTTTAGCAAATTCGTCCATTCTTCGATTTATGTGACTGATTCTAAATAAATCGAAAAAGCGTAAATTGAAGAAATTGGTACAAAATTGAAACATACTTTCTAGAATATCGAAATCCACGTAAATTAAATTGAGGTACATAACTCATATAAACGTCGAATAATGGTTCAAAGAACACGTAAAACGAATATACGAAGTCATAATTAAATAATGGTTTAATAAATCATTTTTGTTTATTGGTAAAACTATTTTTTTTTATATATATTAGTAGTAACTAATTAATATACGAGGAAAATAAAGTGAAAATGGTAACATGATAATTAGCTGCGTCTTTCGTGTTCACTGCTGATCTGAAATTTTTCAAACTTTTTTTTAATTACTGTTTCAAAGTTCCTAAAATCAGTGTGCGCTCCTAATTCAGGATCATTTCGAGTGATGCTTTCGGTGTTAGACTTAACTAAAAATTCTGTGACCGATCGTCGTCTTTTACTTTTCGTTAAATGAGTGTTATGTCGCTATTTTCTCTCTCTGTCGATCTGACCTTTAGATCGAGAACGCCGATCAAGGTTGATACACAGTCGTCGGTATTAATTTATTAGACAAAATTAGGATAATCCGCGTAAATCAAGGCATGTGTGTAATTGTTTATCCTTACTAAAGTCATTTCTGAAATGATCCTTAGCTACACGACGATCCTTTGAGGGTCCGGTCTATCAGATTTAATTTTCTAGATCCTTGATAGTTTCTGATATATATATTTTTTCAATTTCTGGACCCCTAGATTCTAGAGTTGGCGTATGTCAATTTTCTTCACCTTGTGAAATGAAAATAAGTAATATTTCATCCATCCGAGGTGCGAATCTCATTAATTTGATTCCTGGGTAAGAATTTTGTGACCGTCCTGTACATAATTCGAATTGTAAAACATAAATAATATTTTTTGATAAATATTTCGTTCATCGATTACTGTCAATGATAAGATTTAATGGTCTCTTTAAGAGAACGTATATACGTGTGAATTGTAGTGGCGTATTAAGATTAAAAATTCTACGTATCTACTATACAATTCTATGCAAATCAATATATTGTATTATTATTTCAAGTTTGGCTAAGAGAGTTCTATTATTAGATCGATCTACAATAGCTGGAATTCTAAAGATCGAATTCTACAATACATACGTCAGCGAATAGAATTCTGACATTTGGTGAAAGAAATTGAATAGCATTGTTCTCTTCTCTCTCTGTATTCTTTTAAATTAAATTTTATTTAGTTTAATTGTATAAATAAACGTATTCCCATTGGCACATTTATTATTAAATGCACACAAAGCTCACATCCTGTTAAAACTGTTCGACAGCAGTTACGAATTAAAATATTATTTGAGTACGTCGTGTTTTTAAACGTATTTACATAGAATAATAATAAATTTGTTTTATGTTGGGATACATAAATAATATAATGCCAATTAATAACAAAAGATTTGAATAAGAAAGTAAGAATAAGATGAAATTTCTCTTTCTGAGAGTGATTGATATCTTACGTTTATTTTACGAAGTTCTTCTACAAATCATCTTGAGCAAATCGGCAACCCCAAATTTAATTAAATAATATATGTGTATATTGCGCATAGAGGATCGTTCTAATTTTTGTTAATTTTTGTATTAATAATTAATAAAAGAAACAAGTAGTATTCTACACAAAAATACAAATAGGTACCCCACGCTCACTTCGGCTCTATGCGTACATATTGCGCTAAAGATAAAGTATTTTCACGAAAAAAAGTTCAATCTTCGAATCTTTCGCGTAGCACAGTTTGGCAAACTCTGCTTTAGCATCTTTAAAGAATATTTTTCTCGGTAGGTTTTTGGCAGAATCACAATTGAAAATGCAGTGAGATTTTCCGGAAACTGCGTCGTATCACTCGCTGCAATTCCGGAAATACGACGCGTTCAAACGTAAACTAATTTAAAAATAAAAGGAAAAGCAATTTTTATTTTTCTTTTCAAATTTCGCGTTAGGGATGTAGCGAGTCGACGAATCGATATCCTTCACCGACATATGTTACTAGTTAAATCCGCAACTTGCGTATCTAGATTGTATCGATCACTGGATGTTATTAACGTGTTGACGACATAATTTCGAGGCTTACAGCTATAAGTGGGCGGTGAAGATTCTCTCTACTGATGTCATTCCTTTTCTCGTTGTGAACAACAAGCTCTCCGCTCTGTCACACCATTCTAATTTGCGACTAGATTAAAAAATAAAACAACATTATTAGCGTATTATCCATAGCGGGGCTTAGATGGACTTAGCGTAATGCTGCTGCATACTGAAGAGCCGTACGAAGCGTACATTTTACAGCCATTTTATAGAAAATAGATACTTAATGATTATGTATTCTAATCTATTATATAATACGTTTAATGTACGTTAACAATATTTATTTATAAGATGGGCGGCGCTTTACTTTATTTAAAAGGGTTTATTTATAGTTTTTAATAGTTATAAATGATTCTCAAATTACAAATTTAAATTGAAGGCGGCGCATTGAAATATTTATTCCGTTTTGTAGTAACGAAAATGTAGGTACTTAATTTCCTGTCATTATGACAGTTACATGTAGTAGAGTATGGCTGAAATTATCTGCGCAAAAACGCATTTGAAAAAGGGATGTCGCCTGGTTCAATACGACGCCAATCGGCATTCATTTAAATTATTCACCGCTTGGTTTGCAAGCGAGTCTGACTATTTTGTTGTGTCAGATCGCTTTCTCATTCTCACGGTGTCTACATATATAATATCCCAATGTTCCTCTTTGTAACATTTGTAAGGAAACGGGCTCATTACATTGGTGAAAAGTGTCAATTTCTTTTGAAATGGAAAACAAGTTTCTCGTCAGAAATTTGAAAATTGGAAAACTGTAATACTGCTGTACTGTAGGTAGGTAGTTATATAAATTATATCCAATGTACGTCATTTGCGTCCTCACTAGTTTTAATATAACGGTAATATTCAATTTTGTAAATTTATTTATTTATATATGCTCTAATTTAAACAAGATCAAAATCGTTCCTTTTTAGTATAACTTATTTATCACATATTTGCTTAGTTTCATTTTGAATCGATGTAGTTTCTCCTCCTTTCTTATGTCTTCTGGCGTTTCATTAAAAATATTCATCGCACTGTCGATAATGATTAATAGAATGCGAGGCCGGTTTCTAAGCGCCACTCTTCTCACTTCCTTCCAGATAAGATCTACAGGAAACTCTCCTCTGTGTACACTTTTCTTTGTACAAATATTATATACTTCTATTCTGTAATTGTGCTCGATTTGTATTAACAGTAAGTAGAGTTTCCGTTTCTTAACCTGCTCTAGTCATGATCATAATCAAACGAACATGTGAGTGAATGGGTGGTTATCGGGGCACCCATCACTCACACTACGGCAAATCTTACTGATTCGTTAATTTTCGTAAGATCAAATTTTTTCAGTATTTTAAATATTTTTGCAGCACAACGGTTGAGGACTCCTAAATAATGCTCGTACTAAATGTAAACTATTTCCCAAGTAGGTGAATTATTCTGTAAAACGGTAAAGTGTTGCGCGACCGGCATTGTCTAGTCGCTTACCCAACTGTGACGTTTGGTTCACAGAGGAACTGGTTTAAATCCAATTGTTTTGCGATGCTTAATGACTGCAGCTGAATAGCCAGTTCCCCGCTTTGTAGCCGATGACAGCAGCCGTCACTAGATTTTTTTTACTAAAATATGGATTATTTTGTGTTACGAATCTTAAAATAATAATAAAATTAAAATCAATTTTTTGGTAACCGTTTTTCTATTATGATACGCAGAGATGACAGTAAACTGTGTATTATTTTGTCTCTGCCTACCCATTACATTATTTTATTAATATATATATATATATATATATATATATATATATATATATATATATATATATATACAGTGGAATCTCGATAGATCGTTCCCCGAATAATCGTTTTTTCGCATGTGTCGTTTATTTCATCCAGTCCCGAATTAATTTCATTTTGACGTTAAAGGGCGAGTTTTTATATGGACATTTAATAACTGATGCCCAAAAAAATGTCATTTGCAACACTGAAAGAATACTGTTGCTTATGGCAGTAACGCAACAGCCAAAACAAATGATGAAAGATTATGTATGATATAATATGTGCGGCTGTCTAATTTTATTTGTATTTAAACACATTCATTTACATGTGAAATATGTATTTTTTTTTTTAGAATATGATGTATGGATGCAATCTTTTTCTATATTCCCGCATTCATAGTTTAGTAGATCCATTCAAACACGATAAATAGAGGTTACACTGTTGTATATATTGTGAAAATATCGTTAAACTTCGATCGATCGTATTTTAAGAAGCCATATAACCAAATGAAGAGCGCGGAATGATATATTTGCAAATTTTGTCGTCATTTCATGGATATGAAAAAAAGATTGATGGGAAAACGTTGCACAGTGAAACGATCGATCAGATGTAATAAAATAAAGTGTCATTTTCATTTGGAATGTGGATATGTGACCTTTTTGTTCTGAATGTACATTTTTCAAAATAATAATCAAAAAAATCCAATTATATTACATTGGAATAGAGTAAAGAATGAAGAAATAAAGAAAAAA
This sequence comes from Eubasilissa regina, assembly GCA_022840565.1. Classification (NCBI taxonomy): domain Eukaryota; kingdom Metazoa; phylum Arthropoda; class Insecta; order Trichoptera; family Phryganeidae; genus Eubasilissa; species Eubasilissa regina. Next base: position 15,856,207 of record JAINEB010000021.1, read on the forward strand.
TGTAAAGCTGGTGATAGTATAGTGAGTAAGATTAATAAAGGATCATTCAGGTGGTTTGGTCACATAGAACGAATGAATGAGGAGAGAATGGTAAGAAAGATACATGACGCAAGCGTTGATGGCTCCAGAAATAGAGGACGTCCGCGGTAGACTTGTCACGACCGGGTAAACCAGATAATGGAGGATGGTTCTGTTTGAAGCCTCAATAATCGGCGAGTTTGTATAAGAAGATGTATGAATGTGGATGAGGCGAGAATTTTATGTCAAGACAGAAGAGTGTGGCGCTCTATCCTGTCTGCCTACTCCCGAGGGGAAACGGCGTGATGGTAAGTTAGTTAGTTGTATTGCTGATACGAATATTGTATAGGAAAGTAATTACAATTTAATACGTACATGATTATGCATGAATAAATTCTCTAATAAATATTCTTCAGTCCATAATACAGACGACTAAATGAATAAGCAGGATTTAAAGTGTACATATAGGTGAGGGGTTTGGAACATTAATTGGGGGACGAGGGGCGTCGTCGTATAATAGTTACACACATTCTTAGTGGAAACATAAATCCGATAGTTTATGACACGTTTATGCAACAGTAAAAGTATTTACTCTTCGATAATTAAATCTTCGTGTTAACAAGACGTATTTTTTTCATTAATGCATAGTATATTGTCAGCATTAAAATTTTCTTTCCAATCGAGTCATATTTTTAAAAAAAGTCGCAGAGCTATTTGATTGCGTGAGTGGTATTAAAGTGCGCGCGTGGATAACACCAAAATGAAAATATTGGGACAAGAAATTTGCGTGGTCTGTGGGTCCATAACGATTATTTTTCAAAAGTAAAATTTGTTTGTTGTTTTATTAATACAAAGTGACGACATCCTAGGATGGGTTTTAAACACTTGCATATAAAAAATGACCTATTAAACAATCGATCGGAGAACGATAGTTCGATGTTCCACAGTATTTATCGATGTTTTTTTTAAACCTCTCTAAGGGACGTGCAGACAACATCGAACGCAAGACTGGATTGTGAATTTATTTTCAAGCTTTACCGTACATTTTATTTAAAAAAAAATAAACATCCAACAAAAGGTTAACGAGTTCTACAGCCACCCGAAATTATAGTTTACCGAAATCACTTAAAAATGCATTTATCAAAGTGATCTCATCTTGTTGTGTTATTAATACACCTCAATCTTATCTCACGACGGGACCGATCTTCATTATTCGAGGTCCATAATTAACTTTTTAACATGACGCTTTTTTTTTCTTTTTTTTTTTCCTATTCGTTTTTTGTTCTCACTCTTGCCCACGACGCGCAGGGGTAGGCAGAGCCGATAATTATTTAATATCACATTACGTTATCGGTTTATTTTTGAAACTTCGTTTAATGAATCGAATGCTATGCTCAAACTTCATAAAAGTAGTTAATTAAATTGTTCCTGTTGATTTTTATTTATTGAACAACTCTACTATGGGATTTTTACATTAATACTTTATTTATTAAATACATGTACATCGATACATTTTAATTACCAAAACATTTTTTTTAGCACATTTTTGGTGTTAATTTCAAAAATATTAATCTTATCTTAATGTACGACACGCGTTTTTTAAGTTAAGTACCGTTGCCGGATACTCCCGTTGCGCATGTCCAATGGTTTCATTCAATTGTTGACTCACCACATGCAACGTTAGAGACATTCATATAGTGTGGCCATATTGTAGTGGTTGAAATGTTCAAGATAATAGATCAGCCCGCCGACTGTGAGATGCGGTTCTAGCGTTTTGATGACGATGATGAATTCAAAGACGGAATACATGCACGGTCTTCATCCCAGGCGGCGTCGTTCTGTGACGAAGGTATACAGTGAAATCTCGATCGATCGTTCCTCGAATAATCGTTTTCCCGCATGCATCGTTTATTTCATACAAAACACCCAGAAATAGATCACATGGATCGTTACTCTGTGCATCATTTTACCGCATTAATTGTTAAATTACGCAGCATACTTTGTAGCTAAATACTTGGTATCGATAACAAACAAACGATCAGCGGAAACTCGAGAGAGAGAGAGAGAGAGAGAGAGCTGCTACTGACTACCGCTTGATATTATACAATACAAAGCTTAATTGATTATTTTTTAGTTTATTTTTATTTAAACGCATTCATATGTATCTTTTTTAGAATACGCATTAAACATTTAAGTGTATAAAATGTAACTTTTTTCTATATTCCCGCATTCATAGTTTATTTCAATAGGTGTCTTCAAAAACGATAGACAGAGGTTACACACTGTTCAAAAATTGGTGCCCCATTATGACAAGTGCCTTAATAATGGTGGTGACTTATAATATGTTGAGAAGCAGTTTAAGGTGTGTAGCGTCCGAAGAAAGTAAAGTGTTATAATTCCGTTACTTAAAAATGTCTCCATTGTATTATTGTTTCGATATATGTAGTATCGAAAATATTTTTCTTCGACAAAACTGAATTCGTTTCTAAACATGGAATAGCACTGCACCGATGCTGATAAAATTATCTACAGCTTAACTTTAAAAATGAAAATGTTGTTGATTATTTAGATTTAAACAATTATAATAAATCTTGACCTCAAAGTTTGATAAAATATTTATTATATTATTCAATAAGCAAACGAAAGCATCTGTGTGGCTTACTAACAATTATGTACTCATTATCTTTTATTTATCCTCTAGAGACAGAATTACAAAACAAACGTATTGCAAGACGTTTTTAATAGGCTTACCACCCATTTTGTATTGACTATTTGATTACTCAAGAAGTCAGCTGTTGCAGTCGTGCAGTTCAATTTGACAGACAAAGTTGTATTAAATGTCTCAGACACATGTATCATACCACACCTGCATAGAATATGTTTAGCGGCTAGAAAAAAATATTCATAAATTGAGTTAAATAAAAATTAAGTCTCGCTAGCGGATAACGAAACGAACCTCGGCCTCCGTAATACTTATCGTTACACAACCGAAGAATATATGTGAAATTAGTCACTTACAAATATTTTAAACTCTTCATTAATACTACTAGCTTGTTACAAAATTCACCAGAGGCGACTATTTTAAATTAATTTAAATGTGAGTTTTAAGAATGTATAAATAATAAAGTATGTATATAAAAAAGTGTAAATAGATGGATTAAATTCTCAAAAAAAATGGGCATTATTAGGTGTGTAATTTGGGAAAACACCTCTGAGGATTTTATATATCCTCTTTAAAGTGAGGATATATAAAATTCTAATGCAATTTTCTTCATAAATTTTATTGCGAAAACCTCTTAATAAAATAAAGTACAATGGAACCCCGATTTTAATTTTTTTGAAAGGGCCAACAAAAAAATGTAAACAGCGGGAAAATGTAAATTTAAAAAAGTCCTTTGTGGGGGAACTGGGTTTACGGGATAAGCGGGCACTTCTTCTTCGTAGAAAGGTTCTTCTGTCAAGTTTTCGTTTAGACGACTGTCCATCATTTCATCAATTTCCACTACATCAGATGTCATTACGCTGAGTCAACATCCAAGTAAGCCTTCGAGGGTTATTCATGCTGTCTATACTATCTTCTATGTAATTTTTTTACTGATTCCAGCTTGTAAAAAACAATAAAACAACTAAACGTACAAATAACTTAGGTATGAGAATGAAAAATACGTATATACAAAACGATACAAGAAAATGCCTAACACACTCTTGAATATAAGCGAACTGGCCGAACGAATTTCAATAAATTTTCGACGTAAATCGCGGGAAAGACGAACGTAAAATAAGGGTTTTATTTAATGTACTAAAATGACACGAGACTTGCAGAAATAACACGTGAATTCCGACCATGTGAAATCGGGGTTCCGCTGTATATATTCGTATTTTTTTAAACTACCACGTGACCGTGTCTTCTTCCACGCTCTTTATCTCGGACCGTGTACGACAGCAGTCGCATGCATTATTTATGACTGACAACAAATACCCAAAAACGAAACGCGAACGCACGCCATTGTGAACCGAGCCGGCGGGCACTCCAGCCGATTCGATACGATATCGCCGTGTTCGATAATAATTTATTCGAAACGTGGTCGTGACGTAGCGCCGCGGTTCCGCTCCTCGGCGATTGGCCGGAGGTGTTGTCACCTTCGTCCAATCGCGGCCCGCTGTAGTGTTGTCATCGGCTGTGAACGGTAAAGCCGACGCTGCTGTTGCGACAGCTGAAATAAAAAGCGATCCGACGGTTGCGACATTCTTCAATGCTGCTTTTACATACAATAAGATTAATTATATTAGTATTTGGTTTTCGTTGTTGTCCGACTGTGCCTAATTGAGACAGTCTCCGATGGCCGCTTTTTTACCTTGGTTTTATTTTAAACGTCTACACGAAAATTGCTCATTGTACCGCGCGAAGATGCGACCAGGTGAATTTGAAATCAATTGTTTACTTTTGTTTACGAATGTATTTTTTTTTTACATGTGTTTATAAACATCTTAATACCGTGGTACACTCATTAAAGAGGATGATTTTTTCTGTTTATAGTCTGCAGAATATAATAATTCTACATTTATTTTTATTGACCTAGTTAAAAAAAAATGGTTGTAATTAGATAAACGTAAGAGAATGAAAAATTATTAATATTACTATTGCTTTAATGGCAACGATTGAGATTTTTTAGAAGATTTTCGACTCGACAAACAATCTCTGAAATACGGATTTTGCTCTAATGAGACTCTCCGGGTGCACATCACGCCTCAGAGATTCGCCGTTTCTCGCCACGCTTGTTGTACGTCAAATGTCAGACCATTGATGTTCCGTTTGTCAGTTGGGTGAATTTAAATCTCACCAACAGCAGTTACAACTCAATAAATGTCGTTAAACAAATACCAGATATCTCATAGAGACAAAGCTATTTAAAAAAATTATATTTAGTGGATAATATATGGAAGTATGGGGTAATTACAGGACTTACGACCTGTCTTCGACTGGATTAACTTGTCATTTTATTTTGTATATATATATATATATATATATATATAACGTCCACCAATTCTCACCCCTCAATCTCCACATTTATCAAACTTTTGAAAGTTGTATATATGTTAGTATGTAGACTCGCTTCGAGTACCACTACACCATCGCCATCTATGGACCAAATTTGATATATATTTTTTCCTTTTTTTAAACAGCATATATGTCATCACTATGAGAATCTGATTTTATTGAAATTATTTTAAAGTAATATATTTTTTAACATATACTAGAATACGCCCGAAAAATCAATAATAAAATAAATGTTTATAATTTTTCTATTCATATTAAATATTCAGAATAAATAGGTATTGGTATCTTTAGTTCTAAGTGACGTTTGTGTGCACTTGTCGAGTGGCGCTGTCAAATCGGATCTCGTCCGCACGTGTTTGAATTCTTTGTCTCTTTCTACCAATCTCTAGCGGTGTGGTCTGTGTGTTTATCTCCAGATCAATATTGCGACACGTGTACATGGGTACTGATATTTATCTCAAATAAATCTCTGAGATTTATTTCATCATTTCGCGGGTTATGAAAGAGGGTGTCGTCATTGGACATTGAAATTTAATATGTATATGGGTGTTTATTTTTTTTAGTGTTTAATTATTAAAAGTGTAGATTTATTAAATATTACTGTACTAGGTATCCAAAGTTGTCTCACCGTGTTCCATCCGCCATATGAAATGTAATGAAATTAATATATTTAAATTCAACCATTAATTAACGTTTGCTATTTTTCGATGGTCATATTTTTACGTCAAAAATTATTTATTGTTACACGCTACTCTAGCGCGAATATAAAATGATATTGTAAGATTAGATTAATAGATTTTAATTTAAATATTTTTTAACATTTCATACTATTAATTAAATGTATGCGTTTCGTTTGTGCGATGTTTTCATGAAACATTGAAAGATAAATGTGTTCGTTAAAGCTAAACTAGTAAAAAAAATAAGAGGAAGGAATATAAATTTACCGTAAGTATAAGTATGCCGCAGTTCAGTTTAACCTAATCGATGGGTCGGAAAGATTTGCTCGCCACCCTAGTGGCGATACTAACATTATCTATTGATTTGTATCTTCGATAACACTTCTACTATTATGACGGAATCCCCCATTAGTCGCAAGGGATATATCAGATTCATATATTAGCTTTGTATGTATCGATTATAAAAATAAACTATGGAATATATGAGTCGTTTACTTTTAAACCCCTTTATAATAAAAAATTAAATAAATGTATATTTGAATGCAGTTTTACTGGGAAAAAATTATACTTGCAATATTTGAATATGTCCAAGAACACAGTTATTAAACAAATATCAGATATCTCATACAGCCAAAGCTATTTTTTATTATATTTAATGGAAAATATATAGAAGTATGCGGTAATTACATTAATTATATATATATATATATATATATATTCTCCACCCCAATTCTCACCCCTTATTTTTCACATTTATCAAATTTTTGAAAGTTGTATATATGTCAGCATGTGGACTCGCTTCGAGTACCATTACACTATCGTCATCTATGGACCAAATTTGTTTTTTTTCCCTTTTTTAAACAGTACATGTCATCATTATGAGAATCTGTTTATTTTTTAAAATTATTTTAAATCAATATTCTTTATCTGTAAAATATTTTTTAACATATAATATACTGTAACTACCCCATACTTTCATATATTTTCCATTAAATATAATAAAAAAATAGCTTTGTCTCTTTGATATATCCGATATTTGTTTAATTATATGTACTTGCGATTGGTTTAAATATTGTATCAAAAATAACAATTTAAGTAATAGAAAGAACAAAAACCCGTTCAAGTTTCGTGTCAAAACCATCTATAATTGAGTACTTAACCTCCGAACGCCTCAATAATGAAACTGACCATTAGTTTTTAGTGGTATTCCACTGGCTTGTACCAAAAAAGATCAAATAATGTGAACGATAAACACGCGTGTTTAAACCTCTATAAATGGTATGCATTGGCAATAAATTTAGTAATTTCTCAAAATCGACAACGTATTTATAATTTTTTTTTTTTTGCATTTCCTGTAGTATTGATACATATACCGCATATTCAAAATATCTATTGAAGCATTTAGATGAAAATTCTATTCTTAAGGACGTTCCCAAAAAAGCACTTTTCTTACAATCCTTTCGAAACTTTGAATACACATACTTATGAGTGTCTTTTATACGTAGAAATATTTTTCAATAGTCCTTGCGGTAGTAAATTTGTAAATATTGCCTATTAAAATGAGCATATTTAACATACAAACCATACCCCGATCGATGTTGTAGCGCACGTTTAATTGAATAGCAATAGTAATTTTTTTACGATTGTTTTGGAAAACTGAGAATCATTCATTGAAAATTTAACAAATATCTTTCTGTAAAAATAACTAAAACAAGCGGTATTCGGTTTGTTATAAAAAATGTTAAAAGTGAGCTACTTTTGAATGGTTTCGACGTTTCCTTTTATAATTTGAATAGTCAGAGATTTTTGAACTTCTGCGCATGTGAACGGAAGCGAAAAAGTACACTGTACCTCAACTGTCTTTTATTCTATTCATAGTAGTTTACATACGGGGGAATCTTCTTGAAGATCGAGTACGACTGCTCTTTGGGAACGTCCTTAAATGTTTTTCGTGATTTTTGGGTTTTGTTAAAAATCCGTTATAGAGGGATTTGGAATTAAACAACTCGAAGTGTTTCAAAATTTGTCGAAAACGCAATCGATTGATGTAATACAATAGTAACGTATTTCCTTGGATATAAAAAATATCCAAGTTCGTATCCTGGAAGCAACCTAAATAATTTTTTTGATATACAGATTTTTTCTGTACATCTTTCTAATTAATTATTTTAATTTGTATTCTATGTATATATATATATATATAATTTTTTTTATAATACTTTTTTTTTATCAGTTATTAATTTTTTATTATTATTATAAATTAAAATATTTTCTTAACTGGTATAGAACATGTGTTGTCCGCTGTGCACACACGGGTAACTATATTTTTATGTACATTGTACACGCATACCTAAATTACGGTCGCAATTTACTATAATGTACACATTGTATTGTTTACTACAGACTGTTTGCTTAAATAAGTCAATTTTATTTTATACACAGATAATATTTGCGTATAAACAATCAAATATATATATTTTTTTAAAAATGTCGATGATGCCATATGATTTACCAAAAAAATTGTTTGCTCTCTTCTACCAATCATAATTAATTATAGAGCCAAACTTTGAATAAAAGACTGAATATACTGTAATTTTACGAATGTAAGTCGCACCCTAAATTTATAGACAAAAATTTTTCTTGTAAAATATTGTCTATTGTCACGTTCGTCCATAGTCGTTTATCACAGACAGGACAGAAGATGAAATATCAAATATGTTTTACGAATACTTAAACAATGTGCGAATGTTTTACAAATTGCAAATTCGACTTGCAGATTTATATTTGTCAAAAAAAATTGGGAAAAAAGTGCCACTTAAATATATATATATAAATACGGTATATTATGTGCGTTTGATTCACAGCTTCTTGCAGTACCTACTCGATAAATACATAATCGCCTTTTGTCTATTAATCAAATATTTCAAGTCTAGCTTAATTGCTCTTCATATGACAGGCATTCAAAATTGCGGGAGAGTTAATACTATTTTTTCACAATTAAGTTTTATTTGGTGGATACGTGACTTTATTGTTCTGTAGGTACATTTTTTAAATTAAAAAACGAACAACTTCATGTCTACTGTCAGAAATTTCAAAATTAGAAATTGTAGAAAGGTTTTATTGCTTTGAACTGAATTTCGTACATGTATTTTTTATAAGTTATACCAACTACCTAAAAAATATTAACATTATAAACGGTCACGCTGAAATATCGTTAATAGTAACAAAATATTTTATGCAGCTTTATGAAAATGATTTCATTATTTTAAGCGAAAGCTTAAGGCGTAATGTGTTACGTATGTTAATTTTAATGCCATAAAAGTTTTGTTATTGTACTTTTAAAATCATTCAACTATCTTTTATCACTGTTTAATCTTTTTCTTCTGCCGTTCTGCGTCCAGTGTTGAATAAAGGCCTATCTTTTTTTACTTTTCTCAGCTCCCCTGCCTTACAATTTTGACGGGTAAATGACTCGTGCAAATTAAAAATAGCCAATTGATTATTTCAAGTGCGATAATAATTTAAAAAAAGAATTGCAGACAGCTATTGAGGTAAGGTAATGTAAGATACTCTTTCTTGATCGTAAGCACCCTCGAGATTAATAATAATTAATTGTAACAATTGTGATAGCACATAGATAAATAATTAATATTTAAGTTTTGTCTGGCATTGCATTATATTGTTTTATTTAATTTAAAAGATTCAATTTACAATCTTTCACATGTTTCTCATTATACTATAATCCATTAACACTTAATATATTAATTAGAAAGATAATAAAATCAATTGCGCCACCGGCTTCAAACCTGAATCTCTTTTCAAACCGGGGAAGGTGCATTATCCAACTATGCTACAGCGACAGTACTTTTCGACACCTATATGTTACACTTTTCAAATGAATACATCTATCATTCCATTATTCGAAAGCCATCGTTCGAATCCCGGTAACGCAACAACAATATTTTTCAATAAAATTGATTTTATATGTATATATTTCTAATTAAATACATTTGATTAATATTTAAAATGTCACAGACCGTCTGTTCTGAATAATTACAACTTCACAATAAGAACGTGTTCTACTTAATAATCTTAATATATTATTAGGTATCGCACAATAGGGACGTTTTTTTATTTCATTTTTCGATATCAATATCGAAATTCGTTTTATATTTTATGAAAACTAGTGAATAGTAATGTATCGAGGCGCAAAAACCCCCATCCCGCGGAATTATCCGAAAGTTTACTACATTATTTTAGCACGCTGGGCCGTGGCATTTAAATCTCAGTTTAAAACCAATTAAAAAATCGTAAAAAATATATGGTACACCTTTCAGTCGCAATTTTTACTAATCAATATAAATAGAGTGTGCATATATCGAAACACTTCTCTGTTATTTAAAACGATACGATATTCAAACTATTAAATTAAATGAATATCTTGAATTTCATTGTACTTAATATTTCATCAACTGATTCACTTTTGATGTGTCACGTTCGAGTGTAATTAATTATATCAAAGTCAAGTTCACCACCGCACTTCACGGCCAATCGTTTTGTTGATTATTTGCTTTGCTGGCCGACCGTTGCGTTTCAAAAAAAAAAATATGCGTACGAGTTCAATAAATGTTTGATATTATTATTTTAAAATATACAAATAATTTAGTTTATATGTGTACGACTGATTTTTAGAATTAATCAGTATATCAGCTGTATATCAGTGGCGTGCAGTAGGTATTGACTTAGGTTATGCTGTTGTCATGATACTGTATGCTACATTGTACATTCGTCCGTTTAACCGACGTCTTTAGGCAAAATGAATCCATTATAATAAAAATGCACTATCCTCGAACGCAAAGAACATCATAAAAACAATACATTTAGTAAGGTAATCAAATTTGTAAAGTAGTAAATGAGGAAGTAGATGCTTCGATCAGCTCTAAGCCAAATTCAAAACCTTTCAAATGTCATTCTGTTAAGAAACAGCATAAGTAAGGACTTCGTACAGTATGAATGAGCTGATCCATTTTTGACTCTGCCGAGTGGAATATTCAATTAAGTAGGTAGTAATTGTATGGCTTGAATAGAACGATAGATTAAAATAGTGGCTAGCAATTCTAGTAGCAAAAAAATGAAGAATAACCCAGTAGAGGACTACAGCGCTACTTGGAGTCGCGCGGTAGCATACAAAACTACGTAAGTAATGATTCTACTGATACACGGTGGGCGCTAGCGTAATTGTAACATTATGGATTATTTAATTTATATGTGTTTCACAGCATTTTTAGTAATGTACAACTTTTTCACTTGTATGCAGCGCACGTTATAAATATGTGGAGTTCTATCCTTTGTTATCTAACGCCACCACACTAAATTAAATAGTTTTCCGTAATGTGTAGGGTGAAAAATAACATGACCTTTATTATTGACAGCTATATTAACAACAGTTTAGTTTATATTTATTTATTAATTTTATTTTTGTCGTTAGCGACTATAATGCTTTTCAATTCTAGAGATGACGTCGGTTGAAAGCGTTGTTGTTTAGGGAACAAGCAGCGGTACTATAAAACTGTGAACCTTGGCCGGTGTTACGGAACCTTAACCTCTTTAGGCGGTTTAGTGTCGGCCTCGGGCGGTTACCGATAATTTGGAACCCCGCTCACGCTAAACGATTTAACTCTTTGGACCGAGCCACTGGTTTTAGAACTTTGCCGTGTAATTGAAATATTTGTAGTTAATTTCATTTTCATGGATTGACGTGGGCGTAATGTATTAATTGTCGTATTGACATCATAACGAGAAAGTTTTTCTTATCGTTTTCGGTTTAAGTGAACATTTTTTCAATTAGCACTTAAGAAGCTGAATTTTACGATGCGTATAAAGTCTAGTGTGTTAAAAATTAAGTTTCGCGTCGTTTTTTCTTTTCTTCTTTTTCTTCTTTTAAACAGGCAATCCACCCTTCAAGATCGAAATTGGGCAAGAGTGAGTTTTTTCTTTTATGAACGTAGAAATTCGTATACTTTTGTTGCCGCATTAGACATCCTACATATTATAAGAATCGCTTTGACGTCACTGGTCGCGGTATTACTTTGATTGTGGTTTGTTGTCAATTGCGTAATTTGTATTTTGACGATATTGTACGGGAGTTACCGCGCATTTTATGACCTTTGATACATAGGCATTCAAAATTCTTGAAAAAACTGTTAGTATTTGGTGGTCAAAGATTTGATGATAATACGACAGCTGTCATATGTACGACGTCTCTGCCGTTCTGCAATAAAATTAATTTATTCAGATTAAATATGACTTTTTGGTGCAAAATTTTTTTCTACCGATTTTTTAATATTTGTGATATTTTCATTTGTAAAAAAAAAAAATAATACAAGACGTACGTTTTACATTAATGCATATTTAACAAGATTTAATTTTCGAAGAGTAAATATTTTTACTGATGCATAAATTTGTCGTAAACTATCGGATTTATGTTTTCACAAAGAATGTGTGTAGAATGTCCCTCGTCTCGCAACTAATGTTCGAAACCCATCTCCTATATGTACACTTTATTTCATGTCTATTCATTTACCGGTGTGTGAAATTAGTGAACAAGTGGCGTTAAGGTTACGATATTTTTCAATGATTCTTTCGGTATTCCAGTACTGAACAGTTTGATGTTATCCGTTTCGTAGGCAAATGAGTATTTTTGAATATAGAATATCAATTGTTTTTTTATTGCTCGATTCCGATCCACGTGACACGCCTGGCACGTGATTACACTTTAACTACTTTGGCCTGTTCCGATTGGCGGGTTAAAATTAGACGCGCTGTTAGTGAAAAGTTACGCGACGATTTTCAAACAGTAAGTAGCAGTGTGTACTGTGAACGTACTCGTCGTGACGGGCTTAATGGGTAGACCGCTCTTCCTGACTAGGCTCACCAGCTCTTTTATAATTCTACAGGGCGAATATTATGTTCCAGGCCGATTTTATTTGGTCGTCATTTTGGTTTGGCAAACATTTGCCAGTTCGCATTTGATTGTTGTATAAAGTCGTTGATTACAATTTGTTATGGAGCATCTAACGCCTCAACGACGTGTTGATGTCATAAAAACATTTTATGCAAATAATAATGACAATTCTGTAACCATTAATGGTGATCCCTATCGTCACATGTTGGAAAACTTCTCGGTGGTCGAATTGGGCCGATTAGGTCTGCAATGCATGTGGTTTCAACAAGACGGTGTTACCTCACACACAGCCCTAGCTACGTTTGGAATTTTGCGTGAAATTATTCCCGGCCGCATAATGTCAAAAAGTGGTGATATCGACTGCCCTTCTCGATCACCTGATTTGACGGCTCCCGACTATTTTCTGTGAGGGTACATGTTGGAAAGATCTACGCTAATAAGCCGACAATAATTCCGATGCTACAGGACAATATTCGAAATGAATAAAAGGTTAAATAAATGGTTAAAAGAGCACGCTTTGTGCCGATGTCATATTCCTTACATAATTGTAATAAGTCAAATAATCGATTAATAGAAACCAAATTTAAAAAAATTTGTTTAATTTCGTAGTTATTCAAAAACAACATCGGCCTGGAACATAATATTCACATATTTACTTAGAAATGCTAGATTTTTTGCCACTTTTTCATCATAAATGAAATTGAAATAGATCGGATATCTAATTAGAGAAGCCCTATTAAATGAAACTCATATAAGATCGCATCGACAAACGTGGCCTGAGAAACAAAGGCGTGGGTGAGAGCATTTGATTCATGTGTTAAATATGTAACAACTTTGAACTTAACAGTCTAATTTCACATAAGCTTCTAGAAAAAAAATATATTTACAAAAATTTTTTACAAAATCAATGCACCATGATGAAGTTGCAATTAGCAATACGCTAATAACTGTAAAGGTGTCGGGAAATGCGCACAGCGCTTGATCACATTTGCTAGAAGCTCTTCGAAGTCGTCGATGTTCAATTTGCCAGCGTTCATGCTTAATATCACCCCTCTAAATCAGCGGTCGCCTATTTTTAGGACCCCACGGACCACTAAATTCATAATATTAAGTCCCGCAGAGCACTGATAGGATTATTTAAAGTGTTAAATATATATTTGGAAAAAAGTGATCAAAGAACACATAAAATTCACCTAGTTAATAAAATAAAACTATTAATCGTCACTTAATTATAAAACACTCTATTAATAAAAACGAAACAATTAAAAGTTGTTACGGAGAACACATTCTTATTGTGAAGTTGTAATTATTCAGAACAGACGGTCTGTGATATTTTAAATATGAATTAAACGTATTAATTAGAAAGATATACGTATAAAATCAATTTTATCGAAAAATATTGTTTTTACGCTACAGGGATTCGAACCTGGTGCATTATCCAACTATGCTACAGCGACAGTACTTTTGACGACAAATTTACGAACCCATGTGTTACACTTTTTCGAATTAATACATCTATCGTTCCATTATTTGAAAGCCGGTAGATCTTTCTAATTGATGCATTTAATTAGTAATTAAAAGTGGGCTAACATTAGTATGCATTTCTTGTGTGATGGATGTTTCGACTTGCTTGAATTAAGATTATGGATATTTGGCTCCACTGATATTACTGCAACACGGAGAACTGCATTTGATCCAAATCGAGATCTGTACCGTGTTTTGATTGCCGTGACGGATGAAATGGTATTTTCTCATAAATAAGTTGTGGAGAATGGAATCAGAATTTTTATCGCCTTTTCACTAAGCAAACGTTATTCGCTTAGCAGAGGTCTTGTTAAGGATATATTACGTATATTTTAAAATGACGGAGCAGTCTCACTGTGAAACATTAGAAACGAAATGAGGCGAGTGTAAGACAAAACATGTACAATGCAGTAGTGATGAGCTGAAAATCGCGAACCGTGAGTCAATCACTGATAACTTTGAGTTACACTCACCATCAGTGATTGAATATCTGGAAATATTGTAATTGTTTTTTTAAATTTTGTTTATATTTGGTTGTGAATCGTTATTCGGCGCATGTGCATACGAGACGAAAATATTCATGAAGGAATGACGTTGTAATTCACGATCAGCACAATCTAGTAGATACATGCACAACACATTGTTTCTCGCATAAACCATCCATTGCTATTGTGTGTTCAAAATCAGAGTTAGTTCCAAAATACCCCAAAAGCAGACAAAGTATAAGTTGTTATTCCCTCTAAAATGAAATCAACCAATCACAGCGCTTGTCGATGATCACGGGATCTAAAATCCAGTATGGCTGCCAGAACGATATATACAGAAAAAAATACGTCTTTTAAAAATGCTCATATAAAAACAAACATTCTGTACATTTACTTTAAAAATATACGTTTTAGAAGTTTTTGGAATTAGGCATATGTGAGCTTGTTTCGTATTGTTTTCTATCAGTATTTACTCGCACTCTTAACATACTTCTCGTTTTCAAGAATAATTAAAGAATATTTATATTCATTATCGTGGCAGTGTGTTGACCACTTAATATATGATTAATGGTGATAAGAAGACGACTTAAATTATGAAAACTTTATCCTCTATCTCGTATTGACCAAAGTCCTTAAAGCTTGCGGCGAATTTTCGGCTGATGCGCGATTAATGTTCGCAATGAGCGCTCCGTTCATTTCCACGAATAGCCGCCCGGCCTGACCGCGGGACCCAATATTCTCATCGTATATTGTTTATAAGACATTAAATTTTATTTAAATTTAATACCGCATTTAAAGAATCACCCCCGCTCGGTTTCCGTCGGTCCGACTCATTCGTCTCTCTAGCCGTTACGTTGAAATTAGGCGCGCTCGTCGTGGTTTAATTCGCCCCTCTGTGTGAGAATTTCGTTTATCTCTGGAAATAGCGTGAATGTCTTCTACGGCGTAGGCAGATTTTTAATCGCAACAATGGACCAGTGATCGTGTGCGAGAAATGTAAAATTGATAATTCGTTACGCTTTACGTTGTACGCGGTTTATCCACATTGTATATTGTTTGTCTATTGAATTAAAAAAAATGAAACTATCCAGAACCGTATAACGTGTCAATTACGGTTTGGAAAGCCACGAAACATCCTGGTATTTTTATTTAGCTTTTGCAAGAAAACTTTATATGCAAGTTTCGTACATATATGGAGGTATATTTTCGTAAAAAGCAATCACTTTAAAAATTACAATAATTTTGTATTAAACCACGAAATTTATTATACGTCAACCGGTTTCGCTTATCTCAAGCTTCATCAGAACGTATTTAAAACTGATCATAAATTAATTAATTTATCTATTAGCCCCATATTAGGTATGTTTCCTTTAAAATCAATTTAATATCCATCAACACTGTATTTTCCCATCCCTTAATGTTTCGTTTATCTGAATATGTATTCTATCTCTCTCTTTCGCATATAATTTTATGTTCTGCCTCCCTTGATGTTCTATTTAACTGTATATGTATTCTGTCTCTCTTTCACATGTAATTTTATATTCTATCTCCCTCTTTATGTATATACAATATATAAGTGCACTTTTTTTGTATTTATGATAAACCGGTCGACGTATAATAAATTTGGTGGTTTCATACAGAGTTATTATTATTTTATTTAATATATATGAAGTTAATTCAGAAATTAAACATATCTGATCGTTTTTCTATTTCTTCACATAATTACATCATACGTTTAAGCATTTATCATATCTATTCATAAGCTTTAAAGTCCCGCTGCTGTATTCGTGCGCCACCAGTGCACTTAAACCAATTGTTAACCACGCAGGAACACTTTAACCTTAGGTTAAGGGTGAAAGTGAAAATCCTCGCAGCAAAATCTGAACTATACGGTGGATGATTAAAAAATTCCCACCCAAATTTGCCCGCGGTTTTGCCGGGCACAATTGGTTAAATAGATTGGAAATAATTTGATTATAATTTTATTTTATTGAGGGATTTTAACTGTGTAAACTTATAAACTTATAACTAACATAATAAATATTTATCATGTGATACTATTTATGAAAATCCACAGAAATGTTTAGTTACACAAGTATGTTTACGTGCAGGAGATAAATAAAAAGAAAACGAGAGGGAGAAAGGGTGGGGAGGTTGCAACTATTGTTGCGGTAAAGGGAGAGCAAAATGTGTTTATAGGAAGAATGATTGGCCAAAATTGAGATTGTGGTAGTTCATAAAAAAGAACCCTTTGAGCGTAGTAAGACTAATGTTGAAAAAGTTATGGTATTTGCATGGCCGGTGAATGAATGAATTTTGTATGTAAGATGTTCTACTTCTAGGAATGTGGAAGAGTGCGGATTGCCGGGTCCATCTAGATGGTACGTGGAGAGATATTAATTCTAATTGGCTGGGACAGTTAAAATGGCCTTGCAGTAGTTTGAAGAGAAATATTTGGTCAGCACGTGTTCTTCGATGTTCTAGGGTTTTCATATTGTGAAAGTTTGCTGCATCTAAATAGGAGTTGAATGATATTAGATCTAACATTAAGATATCGAATAAAAGTAATGATTACTCGTGACTAATTCAAGTACATATAATTATATGTACTTACGGATGGATTACCGTATAATATTTTTGTCTATATTTTTGAGACTGTGTGTGTGTGTGTGTGTGTCCAAGTATATTGCTTTAATAGGTTGTATGTATGTATACTACATGGCATCCTAATGTAAGATACGACCTTGTAATATTAAGGCAATCATTTATTTATTTAAATATGTACATACGACCTTGTAATATTGAGCTATCGATTTGTTTGTTTGTAAATAAACTACTAGGATTTCGAAAATTTGAAATAAAATTAATTTACATAGGCACTTACTAGTGATGAGCTACTCGTAAAAATGCTACTCTTGACCCACTGGTGTGATTGTGATTGATATTCGATAATATCAGTGATTGGAAACTGTGACTGTGATCACAGTTTCATTACTAATACGCGTGCGCCGCACGATAACAATACACGGAATAAAAAAAATGTATATATAATTTTGAGCGTATTTACTTATTTTATTCAAACTTCATTTGCGTAAAACGCATATTTTAGCATGCATAATTAATATATATAAATAATTTAATATCATCAAATATCAAAATGTGATTTTTCGGGTCAAATGCGTGAAACGTTTTGTCAGAATCTACTAAATGGCGCATATCATAAATTATACCGTCATTCCTTCATGAATATTTTCGTTTTTATATGCACATGCGCTGAATTACCGTTCAATAAAATTAAAAAAATAATCACGATATTCAATCACCGATAGTGAGTGTGACTCAACAATATCAGTGATTGACTCACTGTTCGTAATTTTGAGCTCATCACTAGTACCTACCTACGCGTTTAGCCTTTTTTGTGACGAATTAAGGTTATATATCACTATGGCGTATAAACTATAGTGAAAAAATCTTGAAAATAACTGACGAATTATCAAATCTGTATAGCGAAACGCTGTTCCGTTCATGACATCCTTGCCTACTTACTGTCTAGTATTAAACCACTTGCTAATACTACTCAGGGTATATCCACACTACACCGTGTGTAATATTTGCTATGCGTGTCGGCATCACTACATCAAACACGACACCATCCACGCTTTAAATCGAGATATTTCTTAATTGCAGTCATTACCGGGCCATCGATTATTGAATGAGTTATTATCGGTAACCTCCAGCTGTTAGTTAATTATTTAAATTAGTGGGGTCAGATGTGGGATTCGTCTCGTCTTTGGGGGTCAAATCAGGGACAACGGGATGTTCATTGTTGTAATCGAGATGTCGATTTTATTGGGAAGGTATCACACATTTGAAATTCTCTGAAATAATTTTGTATATTTGTAAAAAGATACTCAATTTGTGCCGTTGTGTAAAATTTGATTTAACTGAATCATTCTTATTATATTAATTTATTTTTATTATTAATTATGCAACATGTTTTACCGCCGGGAAGTGAAGTAATTTATATTGTCAATAATTATTATATTTTTATCCAAATTTACAGGTGAGTGAACACGACATCGCACACGTAAAAGACATATAAATGTTCGTTTTTTCACGGAAAAATGTTGTCATACGTGAATTAATATTAGACTAATTGATTGTGAAAGTATTCTGAGAAGATGACATAGCTTTTACGCTATACTAACCGCGTCTCTACAATTAAAGAGTGACATTTCAAAATAGCCCAAGTCAAAAAAATAATATTCGAACGTAATTATGGAGCTGTTTTCATGATTTAAATCATTATGTAAACATTTTGCCGACGACGAAAAGCTCTAAGCCCCTTAATTTTTGCTCTCAAATCTATATAATAACACGTATTAATGTATAGCTAATTACTATACTTATTCGAGACCATCACAGAATGCGTGTGTCCAACCCGCGGCCGGCGTCGCATGCGACCTTCCTGTTGATATTCGGCCCGCGGGTGTATAAACTAGGTCTTTTTGGACAAAAAATACGCTCGTCCTGCCTGGGCATTTAGTTTTACAAAACCAAACCGAAAGTGCAATTTTGTGCACATTTTAAAAAACGTTAGATTTTATTGACGTGACAAATTCTCACATGTGAAAATAAAACAATTGTTTTTTTTTATTCTACTCGTTTAATTTACTTGAGACCCGTTTCGTCTTGTAAGGGCATTATAAATCTAACAATTCAACTCAACAACGTCTATTTATATCTGTAGTGGATGACAGTTACATATGTTAATTTATTGAAACAAGTAAAAACTCTTTGATGAAATATTTATTGATACAATACAATTTTATTTACATTATATGAAAAGGGACAACATTATTTATTTGAATTCTGAAAATAACGAGTAGAATAAAAAAAAAAAATTTTTATATTCATATATGTGATTATGGAGTTCTACAAACTTACTCCGGAAACAGTAAACGTGACAAATTCTCGTGGCCTCCATATGGACCGGAGAACTCAAAGATTGGACGCCCACATCATAGATGTTCATTTAAAAAGGCAATATTTATTAATATATATTATATGTATAACTTCTAATTCAAATTTTATAAAATATACAATTTCTTTTTAATATTAATGTTATAAAAATTATTTAATTAGTGCCGATTTTCTGAGAGCTGAAAAGTCACTTATCAGTATATTCTATAGAATTTTTTGCGCGCCGTCGGATTTAAACATTTAATTTATAATAAATAGCCATGCGTGGCGTTTAATACCCCTAAAAATATAAACTTGTCTTCGCGCTTGAAATATTTTTATTTAACCTTTACCTTACCGTGATATAAAATACCCGAACGCAGCCGTCAACTCGTGTTACAGTTAGAAAAAATGTTTTTATTAGCTCAAATGGCTTTAATGGCACGAATTTACTCAAAATATTGATCATTCAATTTTGAAAAAATAATTAATAATATAATTTGGAGCATTCAATACAATAGTCATATACAATGTGTCTTTTTTTTCTTATCTCTCTTCATTTAATTAGTGAGAAAGAGACAATTATATTTGTATGTTTGTTGTTCTTTTCACTGTGAAAATAGTGTGTGATCTCTGCCTTTCATATCACAAATTGTATTTTTACCAACGTATTAATTTTATAACGGATTGAATGGAAAAAATAATTATTTTTGTACGATTCCCTTTTCATAATTGGTTTTTCACTAGTCACTCCTAAGCGCTAATATTTTCTGTAGAATTATCTAAAATGTGAATTTTATGTTGCATATATTTATTTGAAATATTACAGATATAATTATGATGGTAGATCTGTGTTACTGCGTGCTTTGGGAAGGGTTAATAATTGAGCCTGGATCCTCTTCTAGACCGGCCGATTTGGCACAATTCTCATATTTGGGGCCTTCGAGCGTTCGCACCTCTTAGACGAAACCAGTTGTCGGACCGACGAAATCAGAGAGAAATGCCAATAATTCGCGTGGGCGGTGCTGGTACCACACCAGCTATAGGCATGACATCACGCCTCGCTCAGGTCCTCGGTCCTCGATCAAAAGTCAACACTTCTCGCCCCATTATAGAGCCGTGAGCCTCGCTTCCCACGTGTATAGATTTTCTAAATCTACAGTGACATATTATAGAACTCGTTTCAACCGCACGACTACAAGTTGAGGCTGCTTGGCATTGTGCGAACATTCTATCACACCGACACAATGCCAACTTGTTTTTCGCAACTATTGTACAATAGTTTTGACAGCTGCTGATGTAAAAATAATGATAAACATCGTATATCTACATTCCTGTGTTATCTCTTTTGACATATAAATTATATATCAATGTCATAAGTGTCGAATTTCTATTTAAAAGATTAGATAAATATTGAATAATTACATCTCTATTCACTCGAAAATTTTAATCCCTTTAAAATTAAACTACGCCAACTTTTTAATAACTATTGACATAAAATGTATATACATGCGTGTATGTATGTGTAATAGAGTATAGAAATATGTATAAGTATATACTTTTTAAATACTAATTCAATGTATTAATTATAAAGATATACATATAAAAACAATTTTATCGAAAAATATTGTTGTTGCGCTACCGGGATTCGAAACTGGATTTCTTTTTCCAATTAATACATCTGTCGTTCCATTATTATTAGTCTTTGAAAACATCACAGACTCATGTTCTGAGGAATTACAACTTCACAATAAGAATGTGTTTTCCTTAACACTTTTTAATGCAACAAGCAAATTATATATTTTTATTGCATCCCTTTTCCATCTCCTCCCCATCCTCTCCTCTTTAAACAGTGTATGTAATTTTTTTAAAATTAGTATGTACTATTTTTTAATTTGTATGATATTTTCACATTATCCAGCTGAGAAGAAACTTCGCTGGTCTTATTTTTATATTATGTATTTATGACATGAGTTATTATATATTTACACGGTTTGTTTTTCACACAAGTAATTATAATAAAATACAATAAAAATATTTATAATTTATTGATTGAATTGAAAGTTTAGCACCTATGCGAGGAAATCGTATAAAAATGATAAATTATTATATTTCAATGTCACATAACTGATTAAATTTTTTCGCGTTTTATCATTTTTGACATGGGAATAATATGACTATTTCACAAGTGAGAGTCTTTGACTTAAGATTGCTTAATTAAAACGTTGGATATTAAATTATTGACTAGATCGAAAAGGTATAATTTAAAGTTGTTTTCTTCTTATTTAACTCGGGTGTGGCGAGAGTCGAAATTAATTAGGGCGAGAAAGAGAAAAACTTCAAGTCAGTAGTCATTATCAAACAATATTTTGAATACTTAATTAATGTATTAATTATAAATATATACATATAAAATCAATTTTGTCGAAAAATATTGTTTTTACGTCACCGGGATTCGAACCTGGATCTCTATTTCTATTCCAGAGAAATACACTACCAATTGTGTTATAACGCCAGTATTTTTCATGACAAATTTTCGTACCTATATGTTACATTTTTTCAAATTAATACACCTGTCGTTCCATTATTTGAAAGCCATCTACTTTGTTATTACAGAATCTCAAATACCTTTGAGTAAACCGACTGCAGACGCCAGAATTATCAATTCCTCTTTTATTAAATTTTGGACACATTGATACAACATATATTATTAAGGAGAACACATTCTTATTTTGAAGTTGTAATTATTCAGAACAGACGGTCTGTGATGCCGGTGACGCAAAAACAATATTTTTCGACAAAATTGATTTTATATATATATATATATTTATAATTAATACATTAATTTAGTATTTAAAATATCACAGACCGTCTGTTCTGAATAATTACAACTTCACAATAAGAATGTTTTCCTTAATAAACAATATTTTCTTAATGATTTGTGGAATTTCATTATGTATTTTGTTTCAATCATATTGTTAATTCCCAAAGACCATAAAAATAATCTGTCTTATGGTACGTGTACACGGATGAGATTTGTCTCCGAAACTTGCCTAGAAAGTCCCTTAAAGGCAGTACATAATTGAACGCGGAGCGAGCTTTGATAAATTTATTGAATTTTGTGCGCAGAGCAGAATAACCATTTATGATCTACAAATCTCTGAGACGAGATATCAAAGTGTCATTCGTACACAATCACAATTAAATTTATTTTCCTAACTAATTAGTGAAATAAGTATTGAGAAATGTTCGTAAAGTAATATGAAAATATTGTTTAATATCGTTGTTAAAAAAATTGTGAATTGCTATTGTAGCATTTTTCGGAATATATTAATTTATTTAAAAAGAATGACATCTAATATACAAATAAAAATAATAAGTCTTCATCACAGTTTTAAACTTTGTTCAAAAAATATTGAGAACCTATCTGTTATGAAATATGAAACTCTTCTTAAAAACACTCGACATATTTTTCAATACAATTGTCAGTATAATAAATACAAATTATTAAAGAAAATATTTTAAAAAAATGACATCGAACCGCAGGGAGGTAATCGTCAAGAGCGTGTGTAAAATTTTAGTGGCCGATCTCTGATTATATATCGGACAGAAATCCACGATAATATTGTCGGCAATTTTATCAAGGATATCTAAGCGATAATTAAATTATTCTTTCGCTTTCGAGTATCTACCTGTGTATCTTTTATCGGTCGTTTTAAATTTATCCGTGACTTCATGTTCCTTTGTTTTCGCGATAAATAATCATTTTAAAACGAGGAATACAATACAGTTGACAACTTGTTTGCAATCGTGACGCAACAAATTGTTCAATAATGAATTATTTACCGATTCTATTATAATATACATGCGGGATTGCTCGGGAAATATATCATATTATTGTATTTCATCATCGACCCTTGCGTAACTTTTAGTTTTTATTTGACGCCCTTCTACTTTTATTTCCCTTCACCCGGAGTCAATGATTAGTGTTCGCGCAGGATGGTTGTACAGTAATATTACGAACTTACGCGATAGGAGGGACCGACGAAAATCGTTTAACTCGAATTCGCGTAAGTCAGGGTACAACTTTGCACATAAATACATACAATTTTGTTTAATTGGGACCGAGGATTAACAAAAACACTAGTTTAGATGAAAAATATTTAATAAAATTGCAGTTATTTATACATATTAATATACAAAATATTAAAAAAATAAACGATTTACGTAAAAAAGTCATTTCGATGTCGATGGTTTCATAAAATCTAACAAATTCGTCTGACGACATAATGCCTTCTTTTTTCACGTAAAATTTCTTCGTAGCAAGCTAATAATTTTTTTATTTTTTATTTATTATCTTAGTTTTATTAACCACAATTGAGTTTACAAAACATCTACCGGTTTCGGAAAACACCTTTTCCTTCTTCAGGATGTCATAACTTTTTTAGTTGGTTATGACATTATATGTCATTTGGAGGGGGGAAATGTTTGTACCAGTTCAACTAGTTGCTTACGCGGTATTTTAATGGGTTTATATTTTTATATTTATTTACACTCTATCCCGAATCATTTTAAGAGTTGTTTCGATTTGTCAATATTACATTTTATTACATTCACTTATTAACATCTTGATACCATCATAGGTTGGCTTCGGTATCATCGTACTACAGCCACATCTGTATAATTTGACGTGAGACTCGTCATCACATTAAATTTAGAGGATAGCCAGAGAGAAGCTATAGAAATCATGTACCCGCAAAAGGGGGGGGTAGATATCACATTTATGTGTTACAGTCGCAGAACTTGATTACGGTTCTGCAGAAATTAACCCTGACCAGGTCGCAAGAGGTGCGAGGGAGAGCCAGTAGAATGCTCCATTAGATCTCTCTAGCCATTGCTCTTCCCGGCATCGTCCATCCCAGCAACCCCCAGCGGGAGATCCATACCCTAATAAATTCCCGGAAATGTCTCATGATTTCACGTGCAACATACAGTTCCGGAGGATGTTCTAAG
The DNA here is from genome assembly GCA_022840565.1 of Eubasilissa regina. Classification (NCBI taxonomy): domain Eukaryota; kingdom Metazoa; phylum Arthropoda; class Insecta; order Trichoptera; family Phryganeidae; genus Eubasilissa; species Eubasilissa regina. Next base: position 15,880,909 of record JAINEB010000021.1, read on the forward strand.
GCGCCCGTCTCACCTGAGCGCAAACACATCACGATTCACGAACAAGTCCTAAGTCGAAGAGTTTACTCATGAAATGCTCATATTCCGAGATCATCTTCATCTCGTAGTGGTCCAGCTCTGGAGTAACATCTGCACCTTTCATTTTCACCGCCACGAAGGGGATTACATACATAACAACAATAACAAAAGCGAATAATGTATTCTAGGACCTGAACGCAGATCGCACATTGGCACGACGGAATAAAATCGATTCTTATTCTTAGGGTCGGTTGTGTAATCAGTAGTAATTTTTTACTTTAGTAAAAAAAGTTACGAAAGTAAAAATTTGCGTAAACGGGTTGTTTAATCGTTGGTAAAAAAAATATTTACTTCTCAAAAGTACATCCCGTAGTAAATTCATTTTACTCTCCGATATCCGTTAATCGATAGTTAAATATGGCGGACTCTTCACAGCTGTTGCAAAACTTCACTTCACTTCTTCTTCTGTTGCAAAACTTCACAGCTGTTGTATCTGACACATTGATACTTTGAAAGTTCCAGTATACGACAATGAATCATTGATGATCTCGTTGTTTAATATATATTAGCACATAATCCAAAAAAAAAGCAAGCGTATTTGATATTTATTTGTCGCGCTCACAGACAATTTATTTGTGCTTTGACAATAGTAATTTTGACGTTTGAACAACCTGCAAACGATTTTAACCACTGGCGTTAGTAAAAAGTTAATAAAATAAAATATATTGTAAAAATTTATTACTGATCACACGGCCTTATGACGATTTAATTTTTTCAATATTCTACATAAACTAATTTAAATAAATACAATTAAAATAACAACATAACATTGGTCCATTCATTAAAATTATAACGCCATACACTATCTGTACGTAGGTATTTCAATTGATTATTTAATTTTCGATAAATAATTTGAATGGCAATATGCTTTTTATCACGTTTCACAATATTGTTTTGATAAAACTTTAGAAATGATTTTTTTTTTCTGACAGCTCGTCTCGAATCTGAGAAAAACAACTTAATTCTCGTTCCTTTATATGTATTAATATGTTTACGTTACAAATAATTTTAATATTTACTCGACATTAACTAACATATAATATTATTAAAATAAACACTAACGGAATGTCATAATAATACGCTGAATATAACATTTCAAAATTTTCACAATTGTTTATAATTTGCATCATATTATATTAATTTAAAACAATGTGGGCGCAAAATAATTGAAAACTTTATCTTTTTTTCAATTTCTTGACTTGGACCGCTTTCATAATAATGGGCACATATATTAAACCGTAAATGTAGAGAAAAATGATGATAGCTTATATAAAATAAAAAATATTTATTGCGTTTTTAAAATCGTCATTATTAGTATTAAGTGCAAAAAAGGGGTAGATAAAAAATATACAAAGTTGGTGATGTATTTAATAAGTTAGTTACCATATGCATATGTTAAATCAAATTTTATTGTATTATTTAAACTTGTTAAAATGTGTATTAATTATCCTTACAAATTTCAAGTAAGTAATAAATTTCACAAGATCAAATATTGCATCACATTTTGTTACGTACACTTTTAATTTTTTTCTTCTTACTTATTCTAAATTTACAGATGATAAATTAATTATGTGTAATATGATTATTGATTAAAAATGTAAAATGTTTGCTTCAGCACGGGCGAAGCCCAGTGAGGCAGATATTAAAATTTAAATCTGCCTTGAGAATTTGCTGAATTTTCGACTAGAAAATGATTTTATTTAAATGTATGATAAATATAAGTAATGTGATTTTTAAAATATTTTTATATTTTTCAATTTCTGTTATCTTCTACAATATAATTATTTCTACTACACCAAACCGGAATTAGTCGGAATGTTGTGATTGAATTGATAACGATGATGACAGCGCGCCAGTAGTTCCGTACTGCGCGATAATATTAATTATATAGAAATGTACAAACGACGTATGCGTCAATGCTACGTTAAGCACTGTCTTGCAATACCGTGTCGAAAGCAGGGTGCGTCTGTGGCAATGCATTGTCGATGACAGGGTGTCGCGTTATATACGTGCGAAAAGTCAGTCAGAGAATTTGGTGACACGCGGCAGAATGGCTCAGAAAAAATGAAAACAGATTTAAAATTATTTATCTAATGTAAATAATATTATAACAAGACTATTTTTGTATTTTTAACGAGTTTTTGCAAATACATAGTCAAATAGAGCATAGATGCCGGAAGAATTTAGGGTACGGAAGGAGTTTGGCACTCACCACAATCCGGATTCTGCTGGCACCTCCAAAATGTGGACTGTACGTTTTAATCACTATTTCGTCAAAGGTTCCTTTAAACGACAACGAGTATGGACGCGAAGTCTCAAATTAGTAATTAGTGGCGGGGGGGGGGAGGGGAAATGCTCATTATTTTCGTTCAAAATAAATATGTATTTATACAAATAAATGTCCCAAACAGAATCTAGTAGTCAATTGTTGATAAAACTGGATTGATAGATCCTGACGTCATCCATGAAAGGCTGAGATAACTCATGTTCAACATTTAAGAAATACAAAAAATTCAATAATTTTTGATAATTTTTAATATTCTGTCGAATTGGAAATAGTTTAATTAGCATTACAAAAAGAAAACATGATTATTTGTTTTTATTTTTTTAATGATTTTGCCGAATAATTTCCGTCTCCGAATTACGAGTTTTTGTTTCCACACCGCGTATAAAAGTCCTACAGCATGTTTTATTACTTTTTGATATTCTCGGTGGACTATAAATTAATGATATAGAATCAAATTAATCGCGGTGTAAAAATGTAGTAATTTAAAATGATATATATATATGTGACGACATTTATGCAACGGTAGCTATTGGTAGCCAGGTCGGCGCGGTACCCGCTGCTCGTACTCACTTTTATCACGCCTGAACTTTGATCGTTTAGCAGTACACAAAGATATTTTGTTTCATTTATGTAATTGACAAATCGATACATTAATCTGCAAAGCAGCTAACTCCATCCATGGTTCATAAAAACCGCGTTTTTGAAGCCATTATTTTCCTCTTTTATTGTTCTATGGTACACTAAAAGCCAAACATTCCCATCAATTTTAAAATGCGTGTTTTGAAATAATAAATAAGTACTAGGTGCTGAAAAACCTTAGATTGATTTTTGCAGAAACCTTAAATGTTCACCTAACACAGGTGTTGATGGCCCTAGAAATAGAAGACGTCCGCAGAAATCATAATGGTTGCACTACGTTATCATGGAAAATCAGCTAACTCCCAATAATATTTTACAATTTTGGTAAAGAAATTCAGCTAACTTCAAGTATTCTCTATAAGTACGAGATAAATCAAAATATTAATAAATTTTTCAGCCATCCTATTTCTGTAAAAATTTTCTTCTAAAATGTATTTTGAAATTTTCGTAATTCGTTTAATTACAAAATTAAACAGTTTTTTGTTTACATTTGAACATTTTAGAAAAATGGATTTAGCTGCTTTGCAGATTGAAGTATCGAAATGACGTACACTTTAACCATGTGCGCAGAAGCGACCTCTGGCCGGTACTGGAAATGATGTTTTAATTAAAAAATGTATCTTACTAATGGCCTGCGGCCACCACGTGCCGTTGAGTTTTCTACGAATACGGAGAGTTATATTTGGAATCATATATACAAACTAGTGTTTAAATCCCGCCAAAATCACACATAAGACGATGAGTTTACTAGAAAACATCAGATGCACGTTTAGTTTGCGTTTTATTTCCATCTTTTTTACATGTTTACTTATTATTAACATTTTACCCACGCAATTTGTTTAATGTCGTTACTTTATTGAGCTCAACATTTTCGCTGTCTTTCTTTTTATCTAAACGTCGTTTTTTTTCTGAATTGAAATGTTTTTCATATTAATGCAACATTTTAATTATTAACTTGGTAGGTACCTACTAAGTATATAAAATTTAAAAAATATATTTGTTTTGAAACCATATAAATTTAAATCAGCATTGCAATATGCTGATTTAAATTTATACTTTATTGAAACTACACTATAGTAACACGAAAATATTTTATATTTAAATTCAAGAATTATTAATATACTCATTCATTTGTCATTAAAAATTTAAACTTTTGTTGTAAATTGTTGCCATTGTTGAATTTCCGGAACTTATTTGATTTCGGCTCCCCCCTCCCGAGGCTCGGACCCCCGGGCAGCTGCCCGGGCGGTAGCTGCGCCACTGCGATCTAGAGTTGACAATATGAATCCATTTAATATTTAATATGTATCTGTTACAATCATGTTTTTTAAATTTCTTAATAATGCCAACACCTTTGAACTAACTTTATATGAGTAACTTAACAAACCTTGATACGCTAAAACTTACACACAAGATCTGTAATGATGAGATAAAAGAGAAGGATGCTGAATTAAACAAAACATGAAAAACAAGAATATCTCAAAACTGCCACACACATTATAATCAAGGCATTTGAACTTGACTCCTTGAAAAATAACTGACAAACATACTAAGACGTGCACAGACTTAACAAGCACAAATAAACAGTAAAATATATTTTGTATTTTTAAATTTCCATTGTACTTTTTCATTATTATTAAATAATAAACTCTTTAGTATTAAATATAAGTTTTTTTTTAGAGGTACTTAGATTTAAATTGTAATATTTCGAATTTCTTCTTCTTTTAAATAGGCAATCCACCCTTCAAGAGTGATTTGTGCCATTAATCAAGTTAAATCTTTATTTTATAGAAAAAAGTTCAATAATATTATAGAACAGGAAATATTATATTACAAGTCTATGTCGTTCAAAAAAATTATATAGATTAAATGTGGTGAGTTAAGGGAAAGAAGATGACACAAGTTAGCCGGGAGTTGTAAAGTACCATTGACGAGATTACTGTAAAAAAAAAAAAAAACTAATCCACAGGACAGGCGAAAAAGATATGGTCAAGGGTTTCCTCCTCGGCACCACACCCACACATTGGGGAATCTATTAAGTTCGATCTGAATAAATGTGAGGCTACCTGGCAATGCTAAATTCTCATTCTAGAGATATTTTATATTGTTCTTTTGAAGACTTTTCTTTTTGTGAACCAGGGGGTGCGGGGAATAGATCTTTGAATTATTTTAATCCGATTACCCTTGTGATTATTTGGATCCATCCATTGTGCAGTCCAGATAGAATTCGTACGTTTTTTTACCATATTAAGTCTGTCATACATCGGGATATGGAATTTATGAGGGAAAACTCCGGAAAGAGTGGCCTCGTTGGCCAGTTTTATCAGCACATTCATTTTCATAGAATTTCTTCAAATATAAATAGAACATGGACTTCAACCAACGATTAAAAACAATTTTTTTTACATTATCAATATTCGCTTTTTTTACGTTAACGTATACAGGTTATGTACTTCAAGATGCCTCATTAATGGCTGACATTTCGCTTTTTTTTTCTTCTTTAATGAATAATTACCTTGCTCTTTATTTATCATGTTTATTTTCCTCTCAATCGTAGTTACGTAGATATAGACATTAGAAACATTACCATCAATGTTGAAATCGCATTTTTTCTCAAGCTGTTGAGTTGCTTATCTCATAGTTAATGGTGTGGGCGTGAATTATATATATTTTTACACATGCTTAAAATATCGATTAACTTGAAGTTAAAATCTCCCTGCCGGAGAACGGTTGAACCCCAGTGGTAACTACTACATTGAAAATGACTCAAACAACGTGAAAATAGCATTTTATAATTTTTTTAATGCCATGAGCGCGTTAACACGTCAAATTTTGCATGTTACATCAAGCTGTAAGCGTGATAACACCCACTTTTCGATCTTGCAGAGATTAAAGTCATATTTTGAAAATCATTTTGTCATTTGTGGATGACAGTTCCCAACTTTTTGATGGATACTGCAAATCATGACCCTTGAAGCCTACCCGTACCCTATGTGGTGTCTTCCATTTCAAACACGGTTGGCAGTAAGAAGGTTAATACTGACTTCTTACTAAGTTTAATAGGAGTAATAACATTTAAAAGAAAAAATATAATGAAATTATAATTTAAATACAAATTAAATGTATTATATAGAAAGATATATATATAAAATCAATTTTATCGAAAAATGTTGTTGCGCTACCGGGATTCGAACCTGGATCTCTTTCCAAACCGGGGAAGATGCATTATCTAATTATGCTACAGCGACAGTACTTTGAAAAGAGATCCAAGTTTGAATCCCGGTAGCAACAACAATATTTTTCGATAATATTGATTTTATATGTATATCTTTCTAATTAATACATTTATTTTGTATATAAAATATCACAGACCTATGTTCTGAATAACTACAACTTATGACTTATGACAGTTTGTCACCACTGTCTATTAGGAGAGTAGCTAAGATGGAAGAGCACTGACTTGGCATGAAAAAAGTTGATCCATCTCGCCGCCTCCAGTATCTTATTGATTTCAAAAGTGATCCGGTGACGTCTGGTATCAAATTTTCTGACGCGCGTTTGTCTTGACAAATTTTACCGAGATATATGAAATACGTATAAAGCTGGCGAGGTTGGTTTCGATATGTTGATACACACACGACATGCACTGGCTAGTATTACTACCATTTGTTTTCGTGTACAAAATAATCTAGACCAAGTATTTCAACATGTTATCACGTTTCGACTTAATGAGCGACGAAACCCGGGGGTATTATAGTATGACAGCATAGATCATTAGTACCGACTAGTTTGTATATATGTACATATATGTTACATTTACTCCGCCATGTATTTGTGTACAATATATTATTATATTGTTTTTTATTTTTTTTTATTCACTTTCGCCATTGGTGCTGATGTCATCTTCGGTCGAGCCTCCCCGCCGCCCGTCCCCCCCCCCTCCTCCGCCCCGCGACCGCCGAATATAATGTTAATAATTTTTTCACACGTTCACCATTGTTCGCTAATCGCCGCAGTGTTTTTCGGCCGTCATGATGTCACCGCTATAAGCGGGCTGGATCGCCACTCCGGACTTATTTTTATTGTCGTAGTATTATTTTGTCACTGCGTAATGGTAGCTGTAGCGATCATCGACGGAGAGATACACACGCGTTATCGAGAATTAATTAATTAATTATTTTATAATTTAAAAAAAGTACTTGCATTCCATTTAGTCAGTAGAGAATACGAAAACGGCGGGTTCATCACTTAAGATACGTAAACCAACCTTGATTCGTCACGTTCTGCCTTCGCCCTAAACTTTATTATCAATACCTGGGTGAGATAATAATAATAATAATAATAATAATGTGTTTATTCCAGCGTGATCAGGTTTTTTTTTTTTAAACCTGATTCGCCATAAAGATAATACATATTATGTTTTACATTAAAGGTTATGAAATAAATATGCTATGAAAAAGAAAATCAAGGAAAATATTAATAAATACAAAAAAATTTTTTTTTTTAAATTAAATAAAAGTAAAGGTTCACACATATATACACACAAAATATAATTATTACATATATAACTACTTCAGTCATGGCCATTGTTGTATATGTAGCTATTTTGTAAGCGCTGCCATTCTCTGGTCAGGGAACCAGCTTTCCATGAGAGCGCCGCTCGCACCAGAGAGTTGGTGCTGAGCTCCAGCCGCCGCTTTACGCCAGCAACTCGATGTCTTAGAAGCGGAACGAATCCATGTAATTTTAGAGGTGAATGCTGTAGTCCTGTAGTTATTTATTTGCTTGATGCCTCCTCTATAGGCTGCGCCAGTTGTAATATCCTTACTATGATTTCTCTCTAGTGCCAGGTATAACGGCCGCACTGTGTCTTCTTGGTAGCTTAATCGTAATAGTACCAGTGTGTTGGGTAACAATATTATTTATTTCTCGATACTTACATACAATATGATACAGAGGATTACTAGTTGTAACCCGGATCGCGGTTTGGAGCGGAGAGCGTCGCACTCGCTGCGTAACCCTTCGCGCGATCATCGTACCAATCTTTGGTCAACCATAGATATCACAAAAAAATAACACAATTTTTTTTCCATACATAAACAGTGGATTCGTTTCACTTTCACTAACTTATATAATTTTTTTTTTCAGCGATAAAAAATCTATATTTATTCAAAACAGTTTTGAGTCGAACAATTTTATTATTTTCCTGCCCCGCGTTAAAAATAGTTTCACACTTCCTCGCTGTTTTATTTCCAATCGTCAAAAATGACGCAATTCTGTGATTACACCTTCTACTACCGCCAGTGTTGACGGTTTAATCGGCACCAGTTCGGCGGGCGAATTCTTTTCAACTCGTCAAATGGAAAATTCTTTTATAATTCAATTCCACTTTGACGAGTCAGCCTAAATTACCGCGTACGTGATTTGAATTCTTCAAATTTACGCGGTCAGGACGGACACTCTTCGCGAGGGACTCGCCAGAATTGTCGCACGTTGATTCGCAGTCATTGTTCGACAAATGTTCTTTTGACGAGTGGTCTGAATTTTCCGGTTTACTTTTGTTGTTCGGACGGCGCCGTCGCATAAAATATCAGTAAAATAAATTATGGTCGCTGTTTGATTGCATTGTGCGTCGGTTCCTGGCCGGTGCGGTGTCGGGCGAAAATGTATAAGAACAAATAAATTTAAATAATACGAGCGTTTCTCTTACATTATAATAAATTCTTACATGAAAATCATACGTATTATTATATCATTCCAATGTAAAAATAATTTACATATCTCCTTGGGCATCGAATGGTGTATTAAACAACCATATAAAATAAATAAAAATGCTATTAAATACAATTTCGAAGTGAGCTTCCCTGCAACAACACTGTATATCATCCAAGATGGCCGACGCTATCAAAATTTGTAAAAAATAAAGTTGTACCGCCATTTTCTCTGTGTAAAATTGAAAATTTGATATTGTTATAAAAATATTTTACAGATAAAGAATATCGCTTTGAATAATTTCAAAAAAATAATTAGATTCTCATTGTGACATCTTTGCTGTTTCGGGGAAATGAATATCAAATTTAGTCCATAGATGGCGATAGTGTAGTTGTACTCGAAGTGTTTCTATATATTAATATATATGCAACTTTCAAAAAAAATAGTTATGGAGATTGATTAATGGGTGAGAATGGTGAACTGTGTAAAGTGATCACTTAAGCCAGCCGAAGACAGGTCGTAAGCCGTGTAATTATTCATACTTCCATATATTTCCATTAAAATATTATAAAAAAAATATAACTACATAGTCTTACTTATTCATTCGTTACTAAAATTTGGTAAAAATTTCCGTAATTATTGGGGTTATTGAAATTGTTCATCGATTCATGGCCCCCCTGGGATCCGGGCCCAGGCGGTTGTTACGCCTCTGATTTCGTATTTCAATTCGTTTCATTAATTATCATATCTTGATATTTTTTATAACACTATTTAAATGCAATCGCTTCTTTCTTGATATGCGAAAGTAAACGCAAATCTTATATGAGGATAGTTAATTTAGGCTGTTCTTTGCGTGACTAATACGTTTTCGGTGGTTGGCACCGAGAGAGCTTTGATAAGTCATGTATATTTACGACTTAGCAGTATATTCAGACTTCTAGTTCACGAGTTTTACAGGTGCAGATAAAAAGACAAATTCTGCTCTGGACGAGTATCAGAGCCATAATTATAATTTTACCCGTCGATACCTATAATATTGTAATAATAGAATGTTAAGTTTTAAACCATTTTATTATGCACACACAATAAAGTAAACTAGTTTCACTTGGACCCAACCTTCTTCAGGACAATACAGTATAGACTAATCTAACTACAAATATTTAAATGGGAGATTAAGAAGATAGAACAACATCATATCAGAGTGTGACAAAGTATCAGGCGGGGGGTGGGAGAGAAGGGAAGGGATTACACGGGAAGAACTTTAAGATCGGAGTATTGGATAAATTAATTTGATTATTTAATGATTTATTAATTTCTAATGCTTCTAAATTATTCCATTTTTGTGTAACACTTGTTCCCCTGTATTCTTATTAAATGTATGGTTAGAATTAAGTGTTCGGCAAATTCTGAAAACTTATACTTGTTAAGCATCTAATGTGTTCTTTTATTCAAATGTTTACGTTTCTCGATGTTTTGCCTATACAGAAAGCTGGACAATTTATATTTATAGAGGCCAGAATGTTGTCTTTACAATTATTTTGCGTACAAACATCGATGCCGAAAGAATTCAGGATACGGAAGGAATAGGCACTCACCATAATCTGGATTCTGCAAACATCTCCAAAATGTGGACTGTATACTGTTTATTCACTATTTCGTCAAAGGTTCCAATGGGTATAGACGCGAAGTTTCAAATTAGTATAATATTGTAATACGATTGCATAGTCGTGTGTGTGTAAAATCTATGTATAGACTGAAAAACGAGCAAATTAGGTGCGATACTTGTAACATAGTCGACAGAATAAAATAAGGCTCGCTGAAAGTGGTTTGGTCTTGTGGAACGTATGAGTGAGGAGATGATGATAATTAATGTATATAAGGCCAATGTTGAAAAGCAACAGACCTGGCACTAGTTTGAAACCACGAATTTTATTGCACCCCGAGCTTCATCAGGACGTATTTAAAACAAACAATAATTACAAAAGAGTGCACTAATATATACATAAAGAGGGTGATATACTATAAAATTACGTGTGAAAGAGAGAGACAGAACACATATACAGTTAGACGGAACATTAAGGGCGGGGAAAATATAGTGTTGGTGTATTGTATAAATTAATTTTAACGGAAACATATATAATATGGCTCTAATGTATAAATTAATTTGATTAATTAAGAACTGGCGTACTACTATTTACTGCCTTTTTTATTTTGAGAGCTTCTAAATTGTCCAACCGGGGGTCAAACCCGTTTTTATGGAGGATATTGACCCCTGTACTATTATTAAAATAATGGTCTGATCTCTATTTTTAGGACGGACGCACACTAATTGATCCATGAATGAAATGTGAAAATAAATTAATTGTCGGGCCACCACGACGAAGATATAGTAGTATCGAAACCAGTCTTCGTTAAATTAGTCAAAGTGGTTTATACAAAGTATGTTAGTTTTTAAAATGAATTATTATGTACGTTCACAAAGTAATGTTGTTAACAACTAAAATCAAATTGAAAACATTTAAATCTCCATGGTATCTTTACTCAACAGTTATTTAAATATTATCGATATAATAATATTTTATGGAGTAAGTCTACTACTAGTTACCCTGTTTTTTTGCATTTTTATTTATTGCAGTCATTTTATAAAAATGCAATGAGTCGTTTTACTAGTCACCAGGAGTGAATCAACTTTACAAAGGACCGATTTGATTTATAATTCAGAGAGTAATCTAATTAGTGAGAGAATGATTCCTCTCACGCCATCAGAATTCCAATCGCAGTATGTAACATGTCTGTTCTCTAGGACAGCTTGTTGTCAAAGATGTATTTGTAAAAAATACAATTTTGAATTTTACGTTAGTAAACTTTTTTCTCCCGGTAATGTCGGGAATCGGCACCCTGGCCAGTTATTGAATTTGATTTTATCGCGTCGTTCATAATAGTCCTTAATAATAATTTTATTTGCCAGTTGATGGATTGTTTCGTGTGTAATGTCGCATTTATGTTCTGGCTTGTTCGTTTAATATGTTATTTTTTGTACGCATAAATTTTTACAATAATATTATGGCAATTTCCCACATAGGGTAGGCCTGATCTAGGAAAACTAACCCACTTTATAACGATTTCTGCAGCTTAAAACAGTAAATATATATATATATATATATATATATATATATATATATATATATATATAAGTATATACGAGTAGTTGGTATATAAATTTAAAGTAAAAATATATATTAAGTTGAACACTTTTTTGTTGTGATGTTGCATTTTCAGAACATAGTTCTACGATATTTAAACCCATTATCGCCCTCTGTACACGCCCGTGTGCACCTCTTCGAAACGTGATTTGGGGTGTTTTGTCAATGATTATTCTATAAAACACCCCAAATCACGTTTCGAAGAGGTGTACACGAGCGTGTGCAGAGGGCGGTAATGGGTTAAAGTGAAAAATGCACCAATCTTAAGATGGCCGCGACAGGCCGAAACCGGTAATGGTAATTAAATAGTGGAAAAAAATTATAAAGTGTTTTAGCAAATCGCTATTTTAATTCAAATAAAATGATTTTTTTTTCTGTATATCTTTCGAGTTGATTTATTTAATTTGTATTGAAATAACACAGAACTGTGTTCTGAAAATGGCGCTTCACAACAAAAATGTGTTCTCCTTAATACATAAGTTGTATTAAAGTTTCCAATAATAAAATGGATTTAAAACACACCAAAAAATAAACTAACTAAAATGTCCTTCCCTTTCAAATCACTCTGGTACATAAGCACTGGACCAACTCTCATGATTTCTCAGCCATTCAAGAACTTTTTTTTTTGAAAAACGCATTGATAAAATTTTCTGTGTGTGTGTGTGTGTCAAACTTTGGGTGCTAGGAATCAGGCGCTATCGCTTCATACATGATTTGGATGCTCCGCATCCCTTGTGTTCTAGAGCCAAAAATGCACTGCTGCAAATAAATTCATACTGTCCTTTAGAAACCAGTCATAACACACGTGATACGACGCGTGCACATACATATTACATATACATTCTCAGCTTTCGACAATCTATAAATCGCGTGAACACACAGATACCAGCAACAGTGGATTCTATTATTCATTCCGTATTCACAATGTTTGAAAGTATCTACTTTCGCGTATGCGCATTCAGTTTCGCCTGTAAAGGTCTTCGAATACTGTATACGCATTCGTTAACAGCATCCAATATACAAAAAATGACTTAATAAATGCTTATGGGTATGATGCACAGAATGGCATACATATTACGAAGCCAGCGGATTGTTTTGAGGAATTTCTTCGTGTGACGCTTTTTGGAAACATTGAATATCCTTCAATTATCTATGTAATTCATCGTTTAAATAAAAATTAATATAGAAAATATCATGGAGACTTCACTAAAGATATAATACAATGCTTTAAACGAAAAGAGTGAATTGTGTGACTGTATAATTGAATCATTAATGTGTAAAAGTTTTGTGTATCGACCATTTGCGGAAATAAAAACACATTCTGGAGCATCCACTCAGCATCCCTTCTAAATATAAAACGTCACGGACTTCCACTGCTAGGTATAGGAACTGTCTTTGTCTAAACGTAGACTTCATATAAGGTTGTTTTAGTGCGTTTTGTGTTGTTTTGAGTCACAATGGTAAAATTATTTAAAAACGTGAAAAATAATTTGAATTTTATCCGTAATATACTTTATAATTATGTATGTCGTATTAAAAATTTATAAATCCTTTAAATAAATTTATCTTATGATCCAAAAAAATCTACATGTTAGTAGTCTAAAATAACGTAGATAGTAATTTATAAAAATATTTAGACACGCTATATTATGTAAGTCACGCTCGGCAAGCTGCAACGCTAATCGATTGATTTATCGCTCTCTGACATAATTGATTATTATTTATTCAAAGATACATTGGGCTTGGTAATTAATCTTAAATCTCCTGTCGCAGCAGTGCGTGATATCTTGTCGACACAGTGATCGCATAGTACTGTACTATCGTACTCTTGTATAAAATGGACTCTAATATACATTTGGCGTTGGATGTTAAGTACATCCAGCTGTGAACAATTTTTGATGTTATACTTTGAAAATGAGTGCTTCGTTCTTCGACTAGTGTAAGGGAAGGATTAGATCTCACGAAGAGCGCAGAGGCCAGACAGGATGAATCCTCGCAGACCTATGGACCAGCACCGGTTCTGCATCGAAGGCAACGCCAAAACAATGGCAGAAACAAAAAAACAAGGCAACAAACCCGACAACTCTCCCCGCCATCTGTCTCGCTCGCTCGAAGTTGCCGATCGCCCTGCATCTCGTAAATTGGCCGATGAATTCTGAAACACTGCTGATCGTAATTCATACGTGATGACACCGATGACCGGGCTTATTGAGTTTATCTGATGACCCTTGTAACGCTGCTGACTTCCGATCCGATGACTTTTAAATTGGTCGGATGACATCAGCGCCCCGCCGCTCTGGGAATCTTGCTGTATCGAGGGGATCCGCGCTCGCAGTCGCTTTCAATGGATGCGTACGATTTTTTTACGCATAGCGAAGAGCAGAAATACCGTGAGATCTGTTAAATATACAGAAATATATTGATTTTCAATGCCCCATCGGAAAACAGGCCGATAACTGAGAAGCGGCATCGCCTTTCGCACGATCGATTCGGCCGACGATAATTGCAGTGAGCACGCGAATCTCAATCTTGCCTAGTTTCAGTTTCGCATTTGGATCGCTCGCTCCGCTCCGGTCCGCCATGGACAGCGTCATCATGACGACGCCGGGCGGGGGGCCGCGTCTGAGGTCGCGCCTGCGCAGCGCGGCCAACGCCATCTGCGCCCGGTCGCCCAAGGGCCACATCCACCACACCTACCCCAAGATCTCGGCCTCGTCGCACCGGAGCTTCCACAATCACCACGGCAGGCACAGGGCGGCGGCGTGCGTGTTCGCCGGCGGCGCCGCGGCCAAGGAGCTGCACAGGTCGGGGTCCTTCTCCGCGGGGAACGCGAAGAAGGCGGGCTCTCCGACTGTCGACGATGCCGAGGAGTCACCGAAGGAAGCGGACGTTCCGGACGTGACGGAACCTACCGACAATGGACGACTTAGCGGAAGACTCTCTAGGTAAGCTCTGTTTTGTTTAAACTGATTTATTTGAATGTTCCACACACACTATTAATTTATTTGTGTATTTTCTTTTTTTGTCGAAATTTATTTACATTATAAGTGTGTGTGTGCCCACGGATGAGACAGTGATCTCTCGTCTCAGTGATTTATCGATAAAGGTCGGCATGTATCACTTACTTCATTCTAATCTGTGTACCTCGCTTCTTACTCAAATCCGTACTAATGATCCCTCGAAACGAGTCTCCGAGAGAAATCTCATCCATTTACACGCGCCATTATAGTTTCTAAGGTCCACTTTCATAAAGATTACTTTACTGTGTATTTAAAAAAATTGTATGTGTTTAAAGGACGAAGAATACTATCTGTTGCCAAAAAGTACCGTATTTGTCGTGATTAATGCCAGTGTAATAATTAATTCACCCATTAAGCGATGAATTCATCTCATAACCACAAAAAAGATGAAATTGTTTCACATTTCTCTCCACTAACTTCATTAACCTTATTTTTTAAATTGTAAAATAGCCTAACAATCAGGAAAAAATCATATTTTCAAATTTACTCAAAATAATTGGTAGGTAGGTAACCCGCCTATCTTCTGGTATCGAATTAAATTATTGTTGCGCAAGACTCGGTTGCTTCATTTAAAAAAATGTCAAGTGATAAAATGCCTGAAAATTGTAGAATTATTTTATTCGAAATATGCGTGCACACGTGTGGTTTAGACTATTATAAGTATGACCGACGTACAAACGACAAGTTTTTTTTCCGGTAAATCAGCTTTTGTTTGTAGAATAACATTTTGATTGCATAGCTTGCGACAAAATTAAAAAAAAAAAAGTATTATAATGTGTTAATCGTGTGTCATATATACAGAAAAAGAATATAGCTTCTATATTTCTAAAATTAAATTAAATCATTAGTGACATCTATGGGCAAATTTATTACAGGGAAATTAATATAAAATTTTCAGACCATAGATGGCGACAGTGAAGTTGTATTTAATACTCGAAATGTTTCTAAACATGATAACATATATATATACAATTTCTAAAAATTTGATAGTTATGGAGGTTGATTGGGTGGAATTGAATTGTGTAAAGTGATCACTTAAGCCAGCCGAAAACAGGTCGTGAGCCCTGTAATACCTATACTTCTCATATAATATTATAGCTTCGTCTCTATGAGATATCTATAATTTGTTTAATAACAATGCCTTTGTAGGTAAAAATCCAGTAATTGTGTGTTCTTGGACATATTCAAATAGCCTATCTGCCTCACTGGATCAAAATCAACCTCAAAATACCTGTTTTGAGGTTGATTTTGATGTTATATTCTATTAATTATTTTCAACATCGATTATTTTACGTCTGTTTTACGAGACATCTGCACAAATTATGCATTAAATAAAATGATCTGATTTTAATCGCTCTATAAGTAGAGGCAGGTTGCACCTTCGTTTTCTCGTTGGAATTTCAAATTTAAACGGTTTGTCCTCGGTTATTAAATTAACCGCCTGATTCATTTACACTATGAAAAAAGGAAAATGTGCAAAGATTACTGCAACGATAAACCCGTAATTGGCCATTTTGAAATAACGCAGAAAATGGGAACTGTTTGTGTTCATTATTTTATTATAGGTTTGAGTGAGGAGAGGATATATGATGGTCTACAAATGGAGGGAATATTGATCCGCGAACAATCTAGAAGCCGAAAACGCTACCTACCATCGTTCTGTGTTCCTATTCTTTGTATACATATATGTATCTAACTTCCTTCTTTAGCACGTTTATGTAAATATGATTCTAGTAACATATGTGTTTGAAATTATTTAATAATAGTTTATAGCAACGTCCATGTGGACATTATTTAAGTGTAGGTACATCATAATTACATTTTTGCTAAGTTTTAATCTTATTTCAGTGAATTTAATAAACAATCAATCGAAACTCGCTAACGACTAACAAACATTAATTAACAATGTACAGAGAAGAGTGGAGTGTGAAACGCACTCGGGGTAGCCTTCATCCGGCAGAGGATAGAAAACGGCTGATAATGGATTGATTATCCCAATTCACAAAGTAGGAAGTAAAAGTGACATCAAGAACTATAGACCAATTACGCTACTTAATTCTCTTTCGAAAATTCTAGAGAAAAGTATAAAAATTCAAATAAAATACCAAGTTCGGCTTTAAAGCGAATACATGTATATTCATATTCCCTGATCTCGCTAAGGCCATTGATACAATTTCGCAATCGAGTCTAATCGTGAAACTAAAAATAATTGGTATCTTAGGTAAAGAACTTATGTTTAAAAGTTACATCGCGGACAGGAATCGACGAGTTCGTATTAAAGATATTACAAGCAATCCTCTTACCACTGACTTCGGGGTCCCGCAGGGTAGCATATTAGGTCCAATACTGTTCTTAATTAATTAATAACCTATACAACATCCCTTTTAACGGATGCGTTATATGTTTTGCGGATGACACTGTTCTTCAATTCCGAGCTGATACATGGTCAGCAGTACTTAAAAAATCCGAGAAAGGTATGAGTACTGTTGAAAAATGGCTCGACCCGAACACCTTAACACTTAATACCGATAAAACTAAATACCTAACTTGGAGCATAAAAGAAAATGGGCAACCCTCGTGTGTTTACAAAATAAAAGTTCACAATTGTTCCAACTCATACGACGATACGTGTCAATGCAATCATATAGAACGTACCGACCAAATCAAATACTTAAGAATTATATTTGATCCTTACCTCAAATGAAGTCATCATATACAACTTATTACAAATAAAATATATAAAAAAACATATTATTTTAGAAATATTATGAATTTCTTCAATATAAAACTTCTCAAAATGGCGTACTACGCGATCTGACAATCAATCATAGAGCATGGTATAATTGCTCGGGGTGGAGCGACTATGTCCACAATTAATCTAATAATGGCAGCTTAGAAAATTATTTAAAAAGTTATCCTCAAAATCCCAATCACTACGAGCACTGACGAAATTTTTAATAAATTTGATGTTTTTTATATAAGACAAATGTATGCTAATAAATACTATTAACTACATACATATATAAACACAAACACACATATTGAAACAACTCGAAATGTAATTATCGCATGGACAAATACACATAACATATAAGACCCAAGAACACATACAACATATGGCCAAAGGGACTAACTACTTTGGCCATATGTTGTATGTTTTCTTGAGGCTTGTAGGTTATGTTTATTTGTTCGTGTGGTAATTATGTTTTAAAATGTTTCTGCTTGTGTTTACATATGTAGTTAAGAGTAGTATTAGATAGTAAAGATTATTTATTATTTCTAATTTCTAAACACGACGTGTGACACAACTTGTACTTAGACCAACCCCCGCCGATGATAGGATTACAATAGATGACGCTAAACCGCGGGCGGAGCGTGGTATTGCCATAAACGGTCTTGGTATTGAATTTTTCGACATTCAGTGACATCACGCCGGCCCCAGTTTGTTTCAAGCTATTTGGATCGGTGACTTAATCCGTTATTATTCACGAGGTGGAAAAAAAAACTACGCAAACAGTATCTGTAGAAATTTTAATATGACGACAAGCGGCGGATGACGAGATCGGCCGCGCGCCGACAGCGAAAGCGTTTGAAGAACACTTCGATAATTTATCACGTCAATTTCGAATATTTTTTATAACCTGGATATGAAAAGAAAGGCAAAGTGACGCAAGTGTCAGTTTACAAAATATTTTTTAATGGCCGCCATTTATAGTGGCGGCCAGTGTTTCCGTAAAACCTATTTTTCAATTTTGAAAATGTTTCGAGATTTTTCTAAATAAAATGGTTTACGTAATTATTAGTATTATCATAGCTCGAAGAATTACGATAATCGCTTACCAATCATCGTTACAATCACAATAACGGTTTAAATAACGATTTAGCATCACTATTCCTCAATAATAAATTTGAATAAGGCCCAAAACGAGGTGGCAAGCCAATATAAAGAAAGACCTGTCCATTCTTGTGGGCGGGAAGCAGTCCTGTGCAGGACCCGCACCGAGTTGTCGATCCGTGGACGATAATGATGATGACACAGTCTGTACAACATCACACGTGACGTGCGACGCTGGCACGAATTTTTTTTTTTTGCCTATCTAACCTTAAGGTCTCGTCAATGGTAATTTTCAGCTCCCGGTTAACTCGTGTCATCTTCTTTCCCTTAACTCGCCACGTTTAATCTATATAATAGCAAGATTTTTGAACGACAAAGACTTGTAATATAGTATTTCCTATTCTATTTACAATATTACTGCACTTAATGGCACAAATCACTCTTGAAGGGTGGATTGCCTATTTAAAAGAAGAATCTAACCTTACCTTGACCTTAAATATATATTTTGAATAACATTATGTAATCAAATATGCGCATTATTATGAAAGT
Organism: Eubasilissa regina; assembly: GCA_022840565.1. Taxonomy (NCBI): domain Eukaryota; kingdom Metazoa; phylum Arthropoda; class Insecta; order Trichoptera; family Phryganeidae; genus Eubasilissa; species Eubasilissa regina. The sequence goes on from JAINEB010000021.1 coordinate 15,900,232, forward strand.
GGTCTAAGTCATGTTACTTTCGTTTCGAGATTTTATTTAAAGGTTTGCGTTTGAATTGATTAAAAATAATTTTTATATTACGCAACACACAATGTTTCACAATTTATTTAGTCTACTAGATTTATAATTTATTTCTAAATAAAATATTTAAGATTGAAATGACTTACTCTATTATTATTATTATTATTGAAAGTCTTAACAATACACTGAAAAGAACGCTTCAAATTTTTTACAATTGTTACAATTTGCATCATATTATTGATAATTATAATTTTTTTTCAATTTCTCGACTTAATGGTACACTTTAATATTATTTATGCCTAAATATTGTGTATTGAATTTTATAAATGTTCTTAGGTATGATATTTTTCAAAACCGGGATGTGCATTATTTAATCATTTTGTGATTAAATTCGGTAAATATTTATTGTATTAGCATGAATAAAAAAAAAATTATCATTTCGTTAAAATACTTGGTCGTCAAATATTTTAATGTGTCACCAAAAAGAATACATACTTAAGCTTCAAATAATGGATCGATTGTTAGATGGGATACCAAAAATATTAAATGAAAAATATATATATATTTTTTTTTTTGACTAATTTAATCATTGCTGAAGGATGTTGGGATATATACTTATAACCAGATTTTTTTATATTTATGATCATTATTATGTGTTTTAATCAGTGACTGACTGTATTGTGATGCCCGTTTATCCTGTTCGGTAACGATATAAAATTATTATTACATAGATAAAAAATATTTTAAGTGCACATATTTTTTTCATGCCGTTAAATATAATTTATGCGATTCGTGTAATGGTGTCAAAGATTGTTATTTTTTTTATCGCTCAGATTTGGTACACATAAAATAAGTTGTTAATACATTTTTGTTGTGACGTTGCAATTATAGAACATAGTTCTGTGCTATTTTAAATGAATCAATTATAAAGATGTACAGAAAAAAATATTTTGATGTTTTTTAAAAATGGAATAATAGATGTATCAATTGCAAGATTACAGAATGTATGTTCAAATTTGTCGAAAAAGTTATTGATTGATATGGTGAAAATGGTTAACGCGCTTCCCCGGATAGGAGGAATAGGTCCAGGTTCGAATTTCGGTAGCAACCAAATATTTTTTTCGATAGATTAATTTTTTCTGTATATATTTCGAATTCGGGGAGCTTAGGGACACAAAGGTGAAACTACAAAAATCGCGGTTTGGAATTATGTATTGAATTGGCTATAAAAAATCAATTCTATTAGTGATACAAAGATGAAACTCGTACGATAATTGTTATTTTAAGATAAGCTCATACTTTTAAAATAAGCAATATTAACCTTGTGGTTAAAATTCATATTTTTATTTTTTCTTTGTATTATTAACCACTTAATTGAGTTTAAATACATCTACTGGTTTCGAAAAATACCATTTTCTTCTTCAGGATGCCATTACTAACTAAAAGCATATATTATTGTTTTTTTTACCAGAATCTATTTAAAAAAAAAAACAACAATTATTTAAGAAATAAATTTACTACCTAAATCAAATAGTTACTTAATACAAATTTACTCGAATAATTTTTAGGAAAAAAATTTAGAATGGGACTCGTATATAAATTCAGTTGGTTGTTTATAATTTTTTGATTAGTTTTACACGCTTTATCTCCAACGAATCAAAATTATTTAATTTGTGACCAACACCGTTTATACGCGAAATTGACAATCCAAATTTTTTATCAAAACCGTGACCATTTTCTATCAAATGACTAGAAAATTCTGATAAGCTCAGATATAACTAAAATTAAATAAAACGTTTAAAGACACAGGAACGAACCACCACTTTCACCATCGTAATCTTTCTTCAGTGTAGGGCGGTGTATGGGTTGTAATAATAATATTGGATAATTTGTATAGCGCCATTTTCGTAAAAACTTTCACCTCAAGGGCGCTTTATACATAAACTGTTTATAGTTCTACAATTATCTTTGTTTTTAAAATTAAAAATTGTTATTTTCACTTATGGAAATGACTTTTTGAAAACGTGCGTTTTTAGTTTCTTCTCAAATAAAAGTCTATGATGCGCGGTTTCTTATGACGGGGGGCAAAGAGTTCCACGAGTAACACTGACCAAAGGGTAGTTTTGTATTTGTATCTTTGAAACTATCTTTGTCTGCAGTCGATTAGTCATTTGAAATAAAAACTATTTTTGCGTTTTTCTTAAATTATTATTATTTTTTTTTTAGTTTCGTCTTTGTCACCCTAACCTTTTCACTCTTGATATTATAAAATGAATATAGTAAGTTTTTACTTTTAAAAAAAAAAATATATATATTCTGTTTTTTTTATATGAGAAGAAAAGATATATATAATAAATATCTATTATATCCACACAGCATCTTCGCAAATGAATGGATGGCTTCATAGTCTTATAATTGCTATTCATCTGAAGTAATTGATTTCAACGTTGTATATTGTAGTTATGTTTAAGTCCGTGTGTAAATAGCCGACATGATGGATGTCGTATGACGATGAAGTTAATTCTGAGATGGTAACCATTTTCCTCGTTAATCTTATTACACGTAGTAAAATAACATAGTTTAATTTTAGCTATTGAAGCTCCGGCGTATATATTTTTCTATCATAAGCTTAGGAGAAGAGTAAATAAAGTCGGGAGATCTATTTCAACATAAAGGTGTCCAGCGGAAAAATTTCAAGATTAAATTGTAATTGCTCGTAAATCATCAGGGTGAGGTAAGTGGGAGGTGTATTGTTCGACGCGCGTGATTTGCGGATTGTCCTGTCGCAATGAGTCACTGGTCGGAAGCGCACCGCGCATTCGCGGTTGAGCAATATTTAAATAATCATTGGTTGGTGCGCGTCGCGTTTTTTCTGCTCACTTTAATATTCGACGAGTTAGTGATGGGCCGACTGCGCAACTATCTATTATCTAGTGTTGGGTTTAAAGTTCAGACAAGAAGAGACAATGTTTAACCAAACGTGAAAGTTGCGTGGAAGATAGTATATACAACATTGATGGATGGGAAAGTATTGATGAATATCCCTTGCAGATTTATTTATACATTGACTCCTACGACATAGAACGTAGTGCAAATTGATGAAATAATGAACAGTCGCATAAACGAAAACTTAACAGAAGAAGAACCTTCCTACGAAGAAGAAGTGTCTGCTCATCCCATAAAGCCAGTTCCTACAAAGGACGATGCCATGAGGCATATTAAAGGCCTCAAAGCATATTTGACTAGTATTAGCAATGTGCCACCAAAATCCTTTAATTTATTAATTAAATATTAAAAGAACTATATAAAAATAACAAAAAAAACATGCAGTAAAAAACATTGTTAGATTTTGTAAATAAAAAATAAATAATCAGTTTTTTTTAATACACCCAATTTATATTTTCCCTCTGTTTAAATTTTTTTTTTGTTGGTCTCTTCAAAAACTTAAAATCGGGGCTTCACTGTGCATAACAAATCAGTCAGTCGCGATCTTAAAGATTTGGATGTGACCAAGGATGCTGCCTAGGACAGAATTGAGTGAACAAATCGTAAATGGGGTAAATTTGGAGGGGTTCCAATGAACCCCTCCAAAAACTGATCGTTTTACTTTTTGTTGTGAAAATAATCCTTGCACAACCTGGTCGTGTGTATCAAAAACATTAATTCCATTCATAATATGGATTTTATTGATAAATTTTCCTGTTAATACTCTTAAACGATCAAAAATAATAATGACGACATCTAATTTTGGATACAAATCACACAAAGTAATGTTGGAAATATTCGACTGCGCGCGCGATGTCAGTGGTCGAACGCTTAAAGGAACGGCGTGACTGATTTTCGAGATCTGATGACATACTAATATTCAAACTCAGTTTTTTTATTAGTTTTAGAACAGTGTTATGATTCAGTATTGAGTTTTAAATGATAGTTTTAAATGATGTTTCGAATAATACAATTATACTACAGTGGAGCCTCGATTCCAAGTATTTGAAGGGACCAACAAAAAAATGTGTATAGGGAAAATGTAAATTGGGGTATTAAAAAAAATAGATATAATTAATTTTTTGTCGTTTTAAATAGTTTTTTTGTACATTACTAATATTAGTAAAATATAATTTGAGGCCTTCAATATGCCTCATGACAACTGTCCTTTGTAGGAACTGGGTTTATGGGAAGAGCAGACCTTCTTCGTGGAAAGATTCTTCTTTTATCAAGTTTTCGTTTATATGACTGTCCACTATTTCATCAATTTTTACTACTTTAGAGTCAATATCCAAGGTCCAAGGTCTAACGTAAATCTGCGAAGGTTAATCATAATTTTTGTCCCAATGTTATCTATACTATCTTCTATGAAATTTTCTTGCTGATTTAGGATTTACGGAAACAATTTAAAAAAAAACTAAACGTAAAATTACGCAGGTATGAGAATGAAAAATGCATATAAATGACAAGCAAACAACCGACACACTCTTGGCTCTATGGCGAGTGGTGAAATGGCGGAAATTTTAGACGTAAATTGCGGGAAAGATAAACGTAAAACAGGGTTTTAAATATACTAGAATGACACGGGGCTGCAGAAATAACACGCAAATGGAGGGAAAATGTGAGTTGCAGGCATCGGGGGGTTTGTTATAATGTCTAGACAGACCTGCAATAATGCAGGCGGATGCCTGGCGGACTGGACCACTATGTCAAGGGATATACGGTTCTCCATTGCGACGGCCATGGACTTCCGAGTCCAATGAGACTTCTAAAGAAGAAGAAGAAGACAAATTTTGAATTTGTAACCACATTACTTTTTTCCATTAAACAACCGACCGGTTTCGTAAAATGCTTATCCCATTTTTATTTTTTGATATTTATGTTTAGTTTTTCATCACCATGATGAAGGTAAAAGATTTTAAAACGTGGTTAAATACAAAGTTTGTTAAAAATTATTAACCACAATGTTCTTGCAGTTAATATGATATATGTATAATATGATATATTACATTACTTTTGAATCACGAATTTAAAATGGTCATAAATTATTTCGTGATTATTCATACTTTCACATTTTTCTTTACTGTTATATTATCATTAATTTAAAATTACGTTTTGACCGCATGATTTATTTGCGTCTTCCGTCTGCCACCCCCCAAAGCGCAGCCATCTAATTCCGGAGATTGTTTCTTTTCGACGTGTTGCATCATTCATCGAAACGAGACGTGATTTCTCTAACTCATAGCAGTGTTATTTTTGTGTATCCACCTTAGGAATCATCGAATTAATCGAGATAACTGTTTAATAAAGCGAAAATCTTGTGCGCTTCCCGAAATTATCTGTACATATAACGGTATAACCTCACATGTATTCCCGATCCCATCTTCGGTTGCGCAGGTACCCAGATCCTTAACATTTTGGGCGCGCACAATTGATGACATCTGGCACCCCACAATCAAAGCTCTCACACGAATCTTCTGTGCGCTTCTCAACACTATCTATATATCGATATAATTTCACATATAATAAGCCAAATCAAAAGTCCGAGTCCTTAACCATTTTGTGCGTGCTCTACTGCGAATTGACTTGACTAATGTAACGTATTAGCTAATCTGTGGACTTGTTCCGTTATGTTGGTGGGCCGGCTGTCAGCGTGACAGATGAAGAGACATGCAGTCTGACTCGGGCGGGTGATATCACCGCGGCTTTCGGCGAGCCTTTGTTCACGTGTATCTACTTTCTCATACTGGTGTGTGTTTGTGTGTGTGTGTATCCACACACCGGAATAGCGCAATCGAGCGGTTCATCCATCTATTCATATCGTATCAATTTTACTATTCATTTTATTGGCATAAATTCCCAGAAAATAGCAGCCCATTACAAATATCTAATTTGTCATTCGCTTCTTAGTATTTGTATCTTTGTTCTATTAGTTTTATATATTTTTATTTTCTTTATCCTTCTCGGATCGGGTACGTATCATCTGAACTAGACACTTCTACGTGTTCTCATTCTGTTTCATTTTAACCATTCCTCTCCGATGATGTAAACTGAGTTGACATTGCCTCTAATTATGCGAATATCTCTGTGAATAAACTAAATGCAGAGTTCATATTTTAAGTATTCCTCCGAAATATATTTATGTATCGAATAAAATAATTACAATATATATGTATTTACCATACGCAACAATAAAAAATGTTTTCTCTGAGAACCCGACATGAATTTGTCAATACGTGTATGTGTACGTGCGCAGTGCGCGGGGCGCGTGATGCCAGATGCCAATAGTCACTTAGTGGCAGAGCGTGCGCTGGCCGAGTTAGACGTGTCCTATCTGTCGTTCGCGATGATCAATGTTTTTTCTAACTTTTAGTACTTTTACACAATAATTGATATAAATATTCTCCTATTTATTTATTTAATTCTTAACATAGTGCATACATATGCTCTAATATAAACAAGATTAAAGAATTTTATTTTACTAAAACGTATCTTTTACATATTTAGTCAGTTTCATTTTAAATCTATTCAGTTTCTCTTCTTTTCTTATGTTTTCTGGCATTTCATTAAAAATCTTCATCGCACTATACATCATCAATTTCTGACATTTAGCCTTCTTCCTGAATGGCAGTCTCAGTCTATCCCTTCTACTTGTACGATGCTCGTGCTCATGTTGATTTGCATCAATTTTCCGTGTAAATTCCGTTGATATTTTCTTATTGAGGATTTTATAAATAAATACCATTACATTAAAATATATTTTCTCCTTAAAGGTCATCATATTGAGATCTTCCAGCATTGCACTGATCAGAATAAATATATATTTTTCTGAGTATTAATCTCAAAGCTTTATTTTGCAACACTGACAATTTTTGCATTTCCTATATATGTCATATTATACCTATATATGTCAAGTATTATTTTTATGATTAACATAAGTAATAAATGTAAAATATTCATATATATCCGACTTAAAAATAGTGACATGCACATTGAGTTTACGGCAGCGGAACGCGCATTTTTATTTTATTTAACACTGTAAGGGAAAGGTTAATAACATATTTTCACTGTGCACTTGGTCCAATCTATTAGTCTTTGGTATTCTTCGGGATATGATTCACCGACAATTATGTTAAACGTTGAAAATATCAGATGCGCCGCGAGTTTCATTAATTCTCCTTTGATGTTAAACAATGGATAAATCGAAAATCTACGAATTACCGGATGTAGTATCAAAAGAGATTGGAGGTATTTTATTTTAGGATGTATTAATAAGTATCGTAATTATTAAGTTATGTACTAATATTTATATTTTTAGATTAACGTTGTTAATTCTACAATTTATAATATTTGAAGCAGTGGACACATTGAAATCGGTCGATATTAAATAGTAAAATCAAGTGGTTAAATATAATTTACTTTAGTTAAATTCATAACGTATCTGATATTATCCCGCAATAGACAGGAGCAGTAGATTGAAATAATGAATAAGATTTCTCAGATTTTAATTAATTTGCATTTGTAATACAAGCTGAATATTATGTTCCGGGCCGATTTTGTTTGGACGCCATTTTGATTTGGCATACATTTGTCAGTTCAACTTTGGTAGTCGTAGAGATTAGTTGATTACAATTTATTATGGAGCATTTAACGCCTTAACAACATGTTGAAATTATTAAAACTATTATCTAAATAATAATGGAAAACAGTAACATGTTGGAAAACTTCTTAGTGGCCGAATTGGGTCGATTGCGCCTGCATCACAGGACGGGTGCTACCTCATACACAACCCGGGCTACGCTTAAAATTTTACGAGAATTTTTTCACGGCCGCATAATGTCAAAAAGTGGCGATATCGACTGGCCTCCTCGATCACCCGATTTGACGGCTCCGGATTGTTTTCTGTGGGGGGTATTTGAAAGGAAAGGTCTAAGCCAATAACAATTCCGATGCTGCAGGACAATATTCAAGATGAAATTGCTGAAATAACACGCGAAGTGTGCGAGAATGTTATGAAAAATATGGTTAAAAGAGCCACTGCCAGAGGCGACCAAATAATCGATAAATAAAAACCAAATTTATTTTCTAGTTATTCAAAAACAAGATCGGTCTGGAACATAATCTTCACCCTGTAGAAAAAGATATCTAGTCTTGCCAGACTTGTCACATTTCATTTTCTCATTTGCTTCATATTTCAAAAGCAGCTCCATTTTGTGCGTGTCACGAAACTGCGTTTAAAAAGCTCGTAACATTTTATATAAGATTCGCTGTTGGCGGGGCGTGGGAGGGAAGTAGGTTATTATATGACCTTTTACATTTTTTTTCAAAATAGTATTCAAAAATGTTAATTTATATTATCATACTGGAAGTGCTATCTACAGATTTTGTAGTGCGTTAGTTATCAAAAAGTGTGTAGTCGATTATTTACTTCCACAAAACAAAATAATACCAACCGAATTTGAAATAAAATTCTAGGCGGGGTGGGACAAATTAAAAAAAACTAATTCTATACAAGTTTTTAAATTGCTCTTCGTCACTCTAGTAAATGTGACATCTCGGTGTTCGATTTTCATGTGCGTCTAAGTGATGCGCTCGATTCCGATTCCCGATGCGGTGCTGGATATTTCCCAAGTGCAGATATAAGAAAGTCGAGTGCGTCCGCCGTGGGGTTTTATTGGTCAATAATAATAACCCGCGCGCGCGGCCCTAGCTGCGCACCGCTGCATCGGCAGCCAAAGCCGAACTGAACATTCAATAATCGACGGAAATATACCTGCTCGTGTTTACACGGACTGTACAAATATATACATACGTGTTATGATAATGCACACGTGTGTGTGTGTGTGCAAGAGCACGTTGGTCGGCGCTATGAGTACTATTCTCACGGAACAGCCGAAGCGTCGGTGACGCCGTGCCCTTGAGCGGACCGAACCCCCTCGCAACAATAGATGGACGCGAAAGTGATGAAAACGATTTTAATTGCGTTTCGTCCTGCTCCGCGGACACGCCAGATGTGCATCCTGTTAGAATGGAATGATTCCGTCGCGTGATTTGCCCCGATGAGTTTTTCTTATTTCAACTGCTTTACAATTTGGTTCGAAAATTTGTCATGAAAAGTACTGGCGTTATAACACAATTTGTAGTGTACTTCTGCGGATTGGAAATAGAGATCCAGGTTCGAATCCCGGTGATGCAAAAACAATATTTTTCGACAAAATTGATTTTATATGTATATATTTATAATTGATACATTAATTTCTATTATGTACCACCATGGAAGATTTTATATAAGGTGTCCAGCGGAGAATTTTCAAGTTTAATATTAAATATAATAAAAAAACTACTATGTATATTCTCATATTTTATTTATACAGAATGGACTTTAAAGATGCTAACTTAACGTATTATAAACAATATCGTCTAAATGCCGTCCATTTCTCTTAAGACATTCTTGCAATCGGACTCTTAAATTTGCGAACAATGGCAGATATTTTCTTGTTGGGCCTGAATTGTTCGAGAATTGTCGCTGTAAGCTCTCGACTTAAGGTGTCCCCACAAAAAAATAGTCGCACGGTGTAAGGTCCGGCGACCGAGGTGCCCAGGGTATGAAACGAGCGGACTTTCAGTTCTCTCTCGTGACGTCAAACACAATCTAATTGAAAACAGGCCTGGCTATTGGCTTATATCGAGGAATGCTGCACCAGGTGCTAAATGAAAATGTGGGAATATGAGTATTCCCACGCAATAAATTTAAATAGCAAAATGTTAAGTGAAGTTTCGATACAAGTCCGTTTACAAGGGATAGAACAGTACAGTAAAGATAAGTTGTGTAGTCTTAAAGAATGACATTGTATAACAGTGGCCAGTATATTAACTTGAGATGAATGATCAGCTTCTTAGAGGGATGGTGATGCAGGTGGCACTCAACACATCTTCTCATACAAGCTCGACGATTATTGAGGCTTCTAACAGGATCATCCTCCAGTATCTGGTTTACCTGCTGGTGCCAAGTCTTCCGCGGACGTCCTCTACTTCTGGTGCCATCAACACTCGGGTCATATAGCTTTCTTACTATTCTCTGCTCATTCATCTGTTCCATATGACTAAACCACCTATGTGATCCTTTCTTAATCTTAGTCACTGTACTGAGATCAGCTTTACTTTCTTTCCTTATTTATTCATTCTGTCATAAATGGATCTGCGCCTTAGTGATCTCATTTCCACTGCATTCAGTCTACTTTCGTTCCGCTTCTGTCAGCTCCAAATCTCACTTCCATACATCAGTGTCGGTACCAGGACTCCATTGTGAATAGTCTTGCTTTGTTTTGTAGTGCATTATTAATAATTATCTTTCTTTCTTGTCTCTTATATCTTGTGTAGTCCTCAAATATTAGTTGAATTGTTTACCTATTAGGGACATAATAGAGTAGGATTTAGTAAATAATTCAATTATACACAACTACTACAAATAAAGCTAAGTCACAAAGGTTCAACGCAGTATTTTCTTTATATTATATTTAATTAACTCTTTAAATCAGAATAATTTTAATTAAAAACTATTCACAAGTGAAGATGTGTTAGTAATAATTTATTTGTGCTTGTGTTTGTGTGCTTTTTGATATTTATTTTTATCAGTTAATGACAAATGGTCGGTATTTTAACTTACAATTTTAAAAAAATTAAATAATTTTCAATGCGTTATTTCTTACCTTATCCTTACTGGCGGTGTCATTTGTACATTGGTAATTCATTCCCTTACTTCCTTTTTAACATTCTTCTCTCCCTTTCTCGCCTCATTAAAGCTTTCATCTCAACTGGTCATGAAAAGAAGAGTACAAAGTGTGAGTCGAATAAAGATTTCAAGTTAATTGATAATTGTTTGCTTGGAAAATTCCACAATTATTCGCTTGAAAAATCGATTGCCGCGTATATTAAAAAAATGTATTTAAGATAAATGTATAACTTTTATATCTATGTACATATTAATTTATAAAAAAAAAAGGTTATTACAGCACTATGGTGTATGAAATAAAATAAATTTTTCAAATGGATTTAATTTTATTTATTTTCAAATAATTAAACTTAACCATTAAAAAGCCAACTTATGAATTATGAAACTTAACCAGCTTTTGACAAACTTTAAAAAAATCGTATGTATTAAATATATGATTTTTCAATATATTCGGCAAACAATTTTCCGGGCGAACAATTGTGGCCGCGAACAATAGTGCCCCCGAACAATTGTGTGCGCGAACAATTGTGAGCGCGGACAAATGTGGGCGTACAAGGTTCCGGATACCTATCTCAACATTCCGACGAAGAAATACCAATAAACATCATTCTAGGAATCTTTCTTGAATTGTTTTGTATGCTCTACATATAATAACGATCACGAAATTAATCATGGACAACTTCCACATTCCGCTCCAGAAGATTTCACATAATTTTACTTTGTATTCTTGCACATTATCACACATACCTACTTGGCCAAGATATTTATTTTCATTCTGTATTTAGACTTCCGTTGATTCCGGCGCTCCTACATATGTCTGCCGGTGACTAACTCGGAGTATAATAAAAGCACACATGCGGCGACTGAATGGAGGCGCTCCATCGTAAAGTCTTTCTCCTCTCACCCCGGTGATGATTTGCCAAAGTGCCGCCGAGTCAAGAACCACAATGTGCCGGCCATGGACAGACTCCGAAATAGAGATGCCTCACACCCGCATTGCTCGCGTGGTCTCTTCTTGTTTGCGTTTGCAGATTGTTTGCAAAATCTAACATAAATTTGTTCGCGAAAACAAAACATATTTTAAGGCCATCATTTTAAATTGTGAGTAAAATATATTTTTATCTTCCGTATTTAGTCTGTATAATAAATAATAGGTGACGATTAGAAAAGCATTATACGTACTTAGTTAACGTCGAGGTTTTTTTTTTTTTTTAAATAATACGGGAACTTGTCAACCGAAACATGACTAGCGGTACACGGTGGAGTCCTGGTACCGACACAGATCTATGGAAGTGAGGCCCGGAGCTGGCAGAAGAAGAATGAAAGTTGACTGAATGTAGTGGAAATGATATAGCTTAGGCGTATATACGACAGATCCATTTATGACAGAGTAAAGAATGAAGAAATTAGGAAAGAATGTAAAGCTGAAATATAGTAAGTAAGATTAAGAAAAGATCACTTAGGCAGTTTGGTTATATGGAACGGTGAATGAACAAATATTGATGGCACTTCCGCGGAAGACTTGTCACGGCCAGGTAGACCAGATACTAAAGGACGGTCCTGTTAGAAGCCTCAATAATCGGTGAGCTTATATGAGACGATGTATGAATGTGGATGAGGTGAGAATCGTGTGTCCCGACAGACGAGTATGGCGCTCTATTCTCTCTGCCTAAACTCGCGGGGAAATGGCGTGATGGTAAGTTAGTTAGACTTTGAGCAAGTGGAGCGAATGAATGAGAAGAGAATAGTGAGAAAGATATATGACGCGATTGATGATGATACTAGAAATAGAGGATGTCCGCGGAGGACATGAAGATGTATGAATGTAGATAAGGCGAAAATTGCTTCAGGACAGAAAAGTGTGGCGCTATATCTATTCTGTCTAACCTGCGGACGGTTAATTAGTTCGTTATATTTTTAAGACAAACGAAGTTTTGTTTTTCAGAATTTTCTAATCATTTAATAGAAAATGGTCACGGTTTTGATATAAAATTGGGATTATCTATTTTGCATGTAAACGGTATTGGCTATAAATTAAATAATTTGGAATCGTTTGAGATAAACAAAGCGCGTAAAACTAATCAAAAAAATTATAAACAAATTTAACCCAAAGTCCCATTCTAAAACTGTTTCTTAAAAATTATTCCAGTAATTTTGTATCAAGTAACAATTTAAAGTTAGGTACAAAATTAATTTTTAAATAATTATTGTGTTTTTTTTTTAAAATATATTCTGTAAAAGAAACAATAACGTATGTTTTTGATTAGTTATTGATATCCTGAAAATGAAAATGATTTTTTTCGAAATTGGTTGATGTATTTTAATTCATTAAGTGGTTAATAAAACAAAGTTAACAATTTAAAATAATAAATAGTATTCCTGAATTACTTGAATAAATCACGAAAAAGTATTTTTTATCTAAATACGTCATTTTTGTAAATAAATGGTATTAAAAGCTTTGAAACAATTGAATATTTTATAAACAAATAAATATGAGTCGATTTTAACGATGACGCTTTGCTTTTAATTTTATTTTGGTTATTCATATCGTCGCTCGTATACTTAGCGAAGTGTGAGTACTTACCGAGTTCGCCGTTTTGACTGCACGCCAAAATCACGTTTGTTTTGTAATTAATGTATGGTAAAAGTTTTTGAGAGAATACTGAAGAGCGTGGATCTTTCTAGACATTTAAGACCATACCCTTAATATACCAAATTACTGTAAGAATGCGTATCGTCGTGTAAAGCAAAATTAGCGGATACAACTTGTTTACAATTTTACAATTACAGCCAAATCTCTGTAATTCCAAATCTTTCTAATTAATTTGTATTAAAAATTTAAATCATTTTGACTCGAGTGTTCGAACCTAAACGTGAATTCAATTCGAAGTAGATGTTTTACTTTGAAAGTGAGGTTTAAACTAACAAACTCAAAACATCTATCTATATTTATTGTGGTTTGAAATATTTTAAATAAGATATGAAAAGTAAGTTTCAGAGCTATCGCGATCTCATATATTATCGTTAAATCGGTTTCAATTTCGCCTGTAGCGAAATTTCTTAATCAAAGTGTTAGAAAACTCAGCCGTATATATATAGTTCATCGTACTTGACTAACTAGATGTCCAACTAGACATATTGGCAACAGTCTCGACCAACGTGGGTGTTTTTACGTAGTTGTAATTAAATTGTAGCAATTTTTTAAATTCCATCAATCACTACGGCTGTTCGTCGTTTTCTGCGGTATTAGAAACTGTGTCATTACTTAAACTATCGTAACAGTCGATTACTTAAACTATCGTAATCAAAACGCAATAATTGTATCGTAATCAAAACGCAGTAATTGTATCGTAATTAAAACGCAGTAATTGTATCGTAATCAAAACGCAGCAACTGTATCGTAATCAAAACGCAGCAATTGTATCGTAATCAAAACGCAGTGATTGTATCGAAATCTGCCGGTACGTATTGTAACATTTTTAATAGAGCGAACGCAAAGTAAACCATCCTCCCAGGCACCTGGGTGAATATTAATTGTGAGATGTGATTGTCCGATCACGATGTTAACCCTTCGAAGGCCGACCATTTTTCGCCAAGTGATAATAACCCCAGTGTCTATATCAAGAGAACATTGTGGAGTTCGTTTTCGCCCGACAACGTTAACAACAATATCATTGTTTGACCCCAAGACGTTTCGGTTTAGTCATGACATCACCGCTATATAAGTCGACGAACTTTCATTCTTTAATTTATCTCATTATAAATACACTAGGTGTTAGAAAAATACGTTTCGCTTTTTCGTCAAAGCGTAACAAATATTTGTGTAATTTCATTTCTGTCGCTGTTGACCTCCAACATTCTTGGTTCTCTGAAGAGACCTCAACTTTATTTCATTCTTCATTAAGCGTTTGGTCCAAAGTTTCTTCAATACTTTTTCGTGCTATTCTTAGGAACGGTTGTTTGATCAGTGGTAAATTTTAACCATAGTAAAAAAAATTGTTCGATCGTTTTTAAATATTTTATTTTTAATATCCATCAACATTGTACTTTCTCCTCCCTTGATGTTCTGTCTAATTGTATATGTATTCTGTCTCTATCTTTCTCATGTAATTTTATATTTTATTTTATTTATTGTTAGTTTTAAATATACCCTGACGAAGCTTGAGCGAAGCGAAACCGATTGGCGTTTAATCAAATTCGCGGTTTTGTACAAACTGATTGTGTTTTATTTCGTCTAAAAATCGATATTTATTTAATAATCAACTAATTTTACCATCCAATATTGGATGGCAAAAAACGTAAATCGTTAATTAAAAATGACCCACACTTAAAACACATTATTTCAAATGTCACCATCTGTCACAATGAATCATTCAATATTCCGCCATTTTAGTGATGAGAGTTGGTTCGGTGCTGATCTTGCTGTTGAATTTATATTATAGCACACAGAGACCGAAGGTATTTCGACCGAAGACAGATTTCGAACGCAGTGACAGTGACGAACGCAAAGACAGAACGGGTGAAAAAAGTGGTAAAAAATATTTAAAATAAATAAAAATTTGACAATATTCTCAGATATTCGATGATTATTCGCCTTGCCGCTATTAGGTGAAGTTAACTTTGACAAAATAGTAAACTTGACGTTCGAAAAATGCGCAAATGTTTTTTTTTTACCACGGGTGATGGTAAAAAATTTACTATGATTAATTTTACTACTGATTAAACAAACAGCCCTTAGGCTGTTCAAATAGTTCACTGTCCTTCGGTTCAGGGCTCAACACGATATTATTTGGTAACTAATAAATAAGTAAAATCACATAAAATTAATTAAAACTAGGAAATTTTTTAAAATTAATTTCTAATTGATAATGACGATGAGTACGATTATGATTAGATAATTCTCGTTTTAAAACTCGCTGACGTCATTTAGCTAATGATCCATATTAAAATCACAGATGCAGTGTAACCGATGATATCATCGAAATTATTTATTTATTTTGGTATTGGTAAGCGAAGGTGACATATTTACGAGTATATTGCGTTCCCCGTGTAAATTCATATTTTATTGAAATTGCAAATTTTACGAACTGTGTATGACTTTTATTGCACGTTTAACTTAACGGCGGCAATTTAATAAACTATTATTAAACATGTCAAAACTATTGCAGAGCTTTATAGTAATTAATTTCTTAGTACCCCCCTACCTTCGGAATGTAATTGTTAATTCATATAATAATAACGATAAATGTTGTCGCTCCGAGGCAAGATATTTAAAATATTCGAAATAATGGTGTCGCTTTGTTGTTATATTAATTATCTTAATGTACATGAAATTAAGAATAATCTGTGAATCGAAATCTTTTACGAAATACTCCGAGCAATGCTGTCTGTTTTGTAACATCTGTAGATAATAAAATTTTTGAATTATATAAAAAAAAATCGTCATTCGTTTCAGCAATACAATACAGTTTAAATTATTCAAATCAGTCCAAGTGGAGTTATCATAAAATGAAAATGACTTATTTATACCATATGTTTGCGTAACATAACATCGATATTCGCCTTTAAAACACAATTTTATAAATATTTTTTACCAGATTAAAATCTATTTTAAATGCGGCCGCACGGATAATATATGTATAGCACATCAAAATTCTCGCATTTAACGTCCCTTTCGCTTGGCCCTGTTACCTTGAAAGAATAGAATTTATATTGTGTTGGCTGATGTACAAGGCGACACACAATGTGGCGCCGCGAGAGCTCATCCCAGACAACTAGATAGGCTGAGGTAAAATTATCGGTCCAATCTTTAATTCAGCTTCAGGAAGCGTTGTAGAACCGATCAGCCGTTGCCAGAAGTTATATATATTGAAGGGCATTTGCTGCGGCAGACCCAAAAGCGAAAGCCCTTATTAGAGACGTAATTTAAAAAAATATATACTGGAAACATTTTAAATGCTACTGTAGGACTCGAACTATCAAATTTTATTCCGTAGCTTTTTCGAATGGAATTTTAGCGAGGGCCTATATTAGCGATGTGATACACTGTGATTGTCACTGGTGTTCATCGTACTTGCAATTAATAATTGTGAATATTTCGTCACCGATCATCGCTACAATCGAACACCAATCTCGCAATCACAGTCACAATCACATTTTATCTAATCACTAGCTTGTAACTAATATAATGTCAACATGTTATGCGTAGTTTTTACATTTATGAAAATTATGTTTTGCAACTTAGACACGCAAATACAATTTTATTAAAATATCAATTTTAATTACGTAAATTGATTATTAAATTACCTACTATAATTTAATGAGAATTCCATATATCTTAATACATATGAACGCGTAATAAAAAACACACTGTATATCGTTTTTGGGCATATCTTATGTCCATCGAAAGGTACATTAAACAACCATATAAAATAAATATAAATATTATTATTACACTTAAATTCTAAGTGATCTTGTCTGCAACAACATTGTATATCATCCAATATGGCCGACGCTCCGTCTATTCACTATCATTTATAAAAACCGATATACAGTGTTGTTACAGAGGGGTGAGGGGGATCTAATATTGTAAATTAAAATAGTCTGTGGTGTGTGTGCTTGATTATGTAGGGATCACTTGATCATTTATTTTTATGTTCTATGTCGATTAAACCTGTTCAGATATAAATTAGTTACATTAAACACAGCGAAAATAAGAACTAATTGTACGCCAATGATGCAGTATTAATGGAAAATAATGAACAAGAATTACAGAGGCTAGTGAGTAGAATGTGCGATGTATGCAAGGAAAGCGACCTCATGATGAATGTCAACAAGTCGAAAGTGATGGTATTCGAGAAGGAGGAAAGCAAGACACCGTGCTAAATACTTGCAGGTAATGAATGTTTGGAACAAGTAGATGAGTTTATCTATTTGGGAAGTATGTTTGATAGAAACGGAAAGGCTGAGAATGATATCGAAAGGAGGGTGACTGCAGAGATTAAAGTGAACGGCGCTTTGAATGGAATTATAGCTAATGGGAACTTGTCAACTGAGGCAAGACTAGCGGTTCACAATGGAGTCCTAGTACCGACACTGGTGTATGGAAGTGAGTTAGCAGAAGAGGAATGAAAGTAGACTGAATGCAGTAGAAATGAGATCACTTAGGCGTATATGTGGTAGATCCATTTATGACAGAGTAAAGAATGAAGAAATAAGGAAAGAATGTAAAGCTGATCTTAGTGTAGTGAGGAAAATTAAGAAAGGATTACTTAGGTGGTTTCGTCATATGGAACGGATGAATGAGGAAAAGTGGTAAGAAAAATATAAGACGCAAGTGTTGATGGCACCAGAAATAGAGGACGTCCGCGGAAGACTTGGCACGACCAGATAAACCAGATACTGGATGATGGTTCTGTTAAAAGCCTCAATAATAAGATGTATGAATGTGGATGAGGCGAGAACTGTGTGCCAGGACAGAAGAGTGTGGCGCTCTATCCTCTCTGCCTACCCCCGTGGAGAAACGGCGTGATGGTAAGTAAGTAAGTACATTTTAGCAGAGAACCATTTAATATTAACCACAAAATTGTACAACTGCTTTTGTAAATACAAAACTAATTGTAAAAAGGATTAAAGAATTAGACAAAGAAATGTTAAAAAGGTTAGATACTATACACGTGTGCATAATTTAAAAAAAACAACCCTTAAACAATGGGGGCCCGCCTCGACACAGGATCATTCATATCGTAATTTTTATAAAATGTAAAAAAAATTAAAAAGAGATAAAAAACATTAATATAATTATTAAAAGAAAACATAAATCATAATGAATATTTGTGTAAGCCTTTTGATGTCTCGTTATCAAGATGTATCATCGGTGGGTAAACAATTTTTTTATTAGTCCCACATCACTAACAACGCGCATTGACTCAGTTCCAAAACGGATTAGAATTTTTTTCCACCGACGACATTAATTACATTGCGTAAGTCTCGAAGCGCAACTACTTTCTGCATACCGTGTATTTGTATCCGTTCATCGTTGTTATTTATCTCGCCGTACAGCTGTTTGTAGTTGTTTTTCGCTTTGACGGGAGTGATTTACGACCTGTGTAAGGTACCCCGCGTGACGTCACGCCCGCTCCTGAAACGGGTCAGACAACGCGGACACACCGCTCGCTGCTCCGCACCCCGCGTTCGAGATGCACAGGTGATACAAAATTTCGATTTCGTCGTTATCCAAAAATGTTAAGAGTTTTAAAATATCAAAAAAAAAAAAGAAGATCTCACGCAATATGTTGTGGGTGGTGTAATAATATACCCGACTAAATAACGAATTCTTCAAATTGCACAAAAAAAAATTATGCGTACACCGTGATCCAAACTTACACGGAACATTGCTTGCTAGTACAGAATGAATATTATGTTCCAGGCCGATCTTGTTTCATTTATCAAAATTTCAAGCGTAGTTTGGGCTGTGTGTGAGGTAGCACCGTTTTGTTGGAACCACATGCGTTGCGGACCCAATCGACGATTATTGTCATTATTTTATACTTTGCTCTTTATTTTCAATGTTTTTTATATTTTATTTTGTTGTTTCTTTGCTTTTCTCTTGTCATTGGGACGAGAACTGCCGGCAGCGGTGCTCCAAAGACTGGTCAGATGGTTTTTCTTTTTGTTTTTTCCCTTTCCCTCCCTCGGCTTCCTGACCAAAATATATACTGACACTCTGTTGACATTGTATAATCCTTTGCAATCTTATATTTATATGTTCCTTACTTTGGATGTTATTTTCTCTTCTTATTAACGTTTATATCTGACATATTTATACACTGTTTATTTCAATTAATTTGTTTATTTTCTTTCATGAATGTCATTATAAATCTTAATAAATAAAGGTCGGGGACTAAGAGGGTTTTTGAGATGGCAGCTGTTCGGCTCCGTCGCGTCACATTGTGCGAGACAAAGTTGCACAGCTGCCTATTAGTATTTAAAAAATGCCAACCAGGCGGCGAATGAGTAGGACCATATGAGAGCTTTAGCTTATAAACGATCCTTGTTAAGCGCCCAATCTACCGAATTTTTTCAACACGTAACGATAGCGATCACCATTGATGGTTATACCATTGCCATTATTATTTAAATAAAATATTTTAATGACTTCAACAAATTGTTGAGGCATTATATGCTTCGTAATAAATTGTAATCCATGACTCTCCACGACTACCAAATGCGAACTGAGAAATATATGCCAAACCAAAATGGCGACCAATCAAAATCGGCCTGGAACATAATATTCATTCTGTATTAATGCATTCGTTTTTTTCAATGGTATTATTTATATAAGCCAATAAGGGCCCAAAAAATATAATGCATATAATTTCCTTGTTTTAATTTGTCTCCAAATTATTGGTAAAATTTTGACCGCGATTTTGTGGTCATCCTGCGTGCAACATTTGCTCTCAGTTCTTGAAATCGAATTACAAAACACTATTTTTTAGATCGTGCTTGTAGACTTGAGTGTAGACCAGCGCCTTGAGTATTACGTAGCGTGAATCTCGTCAACTTCACTCCTACATTTAGAAATGTATTTAAAGATTCGTATCAACTCTATTCTTTGAATTATAATTCTATGTCTTTGCCGTCAAAATGTGAACAATTTATACTACAAAAAAATTCATCAATACTTATATATCGCATCTTAAAACAAAATTGGCACTGTAAAATTGGCACGTGCATGTAAGAAAGCACCAAAAATATAGATTGCATCTCAAATAATGTTAATAATAATAGTAATTTGGATCCTTTTTATAGCGCTATTTTCCTAAAAAAATTCATCTCAAATGCGCGCGTTACACATACCGTTTATAGTTCTACACTGTCTTTGTATTTAAAATTGTTATTTGAATTTAATAGAAATGATTTTCTGAAAAGTTGTATTTTTAGTATATTTTTAAATAAAGTCTGTTTCTTATGACGGAGAGCAAAGAGTTCCACGTTTTTGGACCTGCTATCGCAAATCCCCATTCACTATACTTAGATTTCTGACAACGGCTGATCGGTTCTTCACTATAGATTAACATTATTATAAATACAAGTATGAATTAAATACATTAATTAGATAGATATACATATAAAATCAATTTTATCGAAAAATATTTTTGTTGCGCCATATCAAAAAGGTTAGCATATAGGTGAGAAAATTTGTCGCTAAAAATATTGTCGCTGTAGCACAGTTTGATAATGCACCTTTCCCGGTTTGGAAAAAGATCCAGGTTCGAATCGCGGTGGCGCAACAACAATATTTTTCGATAAAATTGATTTTATATGTATTATCTTTCTAATTAATATATTTAATTCATATTTAAAATATCACAGAACTATGTTCTGAATAATTACTACTTCACAATAAGAATGTATTCTCTTAATAATTACAAGTTATCGAGTTAAATTATTATATTGATAATACGCTTACGTCTCATCAAATAAATTAAATGAATAGACTATGAAAAAATGTGTTTTATTTTCACATGATATTTTTAAGATTTTGGGTGATCGTCCGATAAAACATGTTAAAATCAATATATTAAACAATTAAAACAGAGAAAATTTTTGCGTAATGTACGGCTTCTAAATTCACTCTAGTAAATTAAAAAAAAAATCGTTTTTCAATGTGCACTTTTCAATATTTGTCTGACTCTCCTGTCAAGCGTTGAATGTTCAACATGATCTAAATGAACTGTCCGAACAAAATCCAATAATGCAACATTATCTGACTCTGTAATCCATCAAATATTATTCATATTTATAGCGTCAGCTGACTTACCTGTACTACCACAAAATCCACGAATTTTGATACAGCAAGCGATCAAAACTTTCTCCATCATAAATATGAACGACTTTCCTTAATTAAAAATAATATTTTGCGAACAAGCAAATGCGCATTTGTATTTTTATGAAAGCTGAGATAATTATTGATTCGTTGGAATAGAAATGCTTACTAAAAATAAATAAAATATATTATTAGAAAAAAATTGATGTATCCAAAAAATATGATTGCCACGAATATATCGTATACAACTTTATCTGTAGTGACGTTGTGATGTTGTCAGATTTTAGCTACAGATCCTACTTACCTTATTAGTGAGACGTATATTTTTTCCTGTTGGTAGAGTCCATATTTTTAATTGTAATCTTTCTCAAAAACCTTTGAGTGGAAACTGTTAGGTGGCGCCTGAACTTCCAATCTATATTATTAATAGAAAATAATTATTAAGTAGCTTGTTGATCTAATGCTTAAGACACTCGCTTGGTGATCTAGTGGTCGCGGGTTCGAGCCTCGTTCCAGGAGACTATCAAGTCAGTCCTACTCGTATTTTCGTAACACAAGCGTTCAGCTTTGTTTGAAAATAGCAAAAATATTTATGTAACATGTAGGCATCTCTATTTTTAAATAAAAATATGAAATAGATATCATACTAATAAAGTAACTTATGTAAATAGATTATGACAATATTGTACAGCATCGTCTTCTTTTAAATAGGCGATCCACCCTTCAAGACTGATTTGTGCCATTAATAAGTCAATACCATTATTGTACAAAAAAATTGCTATTATATAGATTAAATGTGGCGAGTTAAGGGAAAGAAGATGACACAAGTTAACCGGGAGTTGAAAATGACCATTAACGAGATTACTGTAAAAAAACCAGTGATCCGCTATGGACAGGCAAAAAAAGATATGGTCAAGGGTTTCCTCCTCGACACCACACTCACACATTGGGGAATCTATTAAGTTCAATCTGAATAAATATGAGGCTACCTGACAATGCCCAATTCTCATTCTACAGATATTTGATATTGTTCTTTTGGAGACTTTCCTTTTGAAGAACCGGAAAGTGCGGGGAATAGATCTTTGAATTTTTTTTAAATGTACAGCATCACTATAGATTAATTGGTAAAAGGTGTCTATCAACAATGTAAAGTTGGAGTCCCGGTGGTGACGTTATTTTTCCTGTGTATCTTTCAAATTTGTTTAAATTATCAAGGAATCGTGGTTTAAAAATCTCAACTACGCAAATAAAGTGTGATTTTATTAAAATGAATGAAATATTTTCGCTTGAATGAAAGACTAGACTATTAATTTTAGCCCTATCAAGATCGGGAACTCGTGCCGAATTTAACGACTCCATCGTGCAATGTGACAGGAAAATATTTTTCATCTTTACAACTCGGCGCTCGGAGCGGCCCGATAATGCGACATCTTGTAATTCTGACCTCAAGTTAATGACGTCTCCGTTTATGCCCGCTTTTTTGATTGGATGTCTGCCGCTCCATTGATCACTTATTTCATTCATGGAATTGTATTGTTTTTCGTCCGACCTGGTCGGTCGTTATCGGCAATCTTATTTCGCATATTAAAAGCGCGAACCTCTCTCGCTGTCTGAGTTTATGGACCCCTTTTAATTTTGCTGAATGGACTTTATTTTACTTTTCTGTTGCGTTCTCTAAGGTATTTTTTCCATTTTTAAAAAACCTTTATTCATTCATCACTTGTATTAAAATAGCACAGAACTATGTTCTGAAAAAACTGCAACTTCACAATAATAATAATGTGTTATTCTTAAAAATATTTTTTTCTAACCAGTTAAACATATGCAGAAGTCTGATGTGTGAATGTGTTTTGTGATAAACTTATTTACTTACTCACCATCACGCTGTTCCCCCGCGGAGATGGGCGGAGAGGATAGAGCGCCACATTCTTCTGTCCTGACACACAATTCTCTTCTCATACAAACTCGCCGGTTATTGTGGCTTCTCTCTCTACTTTTGGTGCCATCAACACTTGCGTCATATATGTCTTATCATTCTATTCTCATTTATCCGTTCTTTCTTAATCTTAATCACTATATTAAGATCAGCGTTACATTCTTTCCTTATTTTTTCATTCTTTACTCTGTCATAACTGGATACGCCAAAGTGATTTAATTTCCACTGGATTCAACCTAATTTCGTTCCTCTTGTGCCAGATCCAGGCATCACTTCTATACATCAGTGACGGTACCAGGACTCCATTGTGAACTGCTAGTCTTGTCTCGGTTGACATGTTCCCATTAGCTATACTTAATTCCATTCAAAGCGTTGTTAACTTTATTCCCTGCAGTCACCCTTCAATCGATATTTTTCTCTGTCCGTTTCCGTTTCTTTCAAACACACTTCCCAAATACACAAACTCATCTACTTGTGTTTAATATTTAGCAAAATCCAGATATAAAGTAGCGCACATTGTGACGTAATTGTGTATATGTTTAGCAATGCGTGAATTATGATTATTCGTTTCTGATTAGTGTCGGTTTACATATCCTTATAACGTATCTACATGTAATATAAAACGCTGGGAACAGACATAAACAGCAAACCTCACGGGACCGGTGGAAATTAACAATAATGAAGGTGACTCTCAAGCTTCGCGATTGTGGAGTTGAACGATCTTTGTCTTTTGTCGGCGTGTGTTCGATTAAGATATCGGCGATCCTTATTCGATCACTGGGACCTTATTTTCAATTCAATTGTGAATTCATATAGTCATCTCGAACGCTATCGTTCTCGACTGCATCAGACCACCCGTCGTTTTATTTGTGTATATGTTACGGACCGAGCTGCGCCGTCTCTGGGCGCTTTGCCGCCCTAGACGAGAATTGAAAAATGCCGCCCCTTCCCTATTGCTGTCATCACTTTCTGTCCCAAAATCTGTAAAAATTATGTTTTCTAAATTTCTAAATTATATCGCTGGCACTCTTCTAAACGGGAAGCAAAATTTCCGAGAACTGTTCGCCACGTATTCCCCGTGATCGCTGCCGTTTCTTCTCGGATATTTTCTTTTAATTGGTCCAGAGATGGAGGATTGTTACTGTATACTTTTGATTTATGATTTAAGATAGCCCCACAGGAAAAAGTCTATTGGTGTCAAGTCGAGGCTACGTGGACGCTAGTTTGTGACACCTCGTCAGGATATCAATTTTCCAGGGAAAATTTCACGAACAACTGTTAAGGACACGCTCCATAGCGACTGAATTCCCAAGGACGCGGCTAGCGATCAGCGTAACCCCTGCTGGTTGCAGCGAATGAACCCAAATGAAAAAGACTTTTGGGATGCACTGTATATAAAAGAACCAATTAATAAGTCAATAAAATGCATCAAACATTAAATAACTAAATGAGCACCGTTCATGATATTTTTCGTTTTCTCTCTTCTAACTTCAACGGTGTTTTGGGTTCTTCTTCCTAATCTAATGGTAACTTCCTTACCTTTATTTTAGCAAAGTTTTTAATAATATTAAGCGGGTAAGCCATATCTTTGCCTACTGAAATTGTGGCTACTTCCATAAGTCTCTCTTGGCGCATTGAACTGCACAGTTAGGTTTTTAATAATTTGAATTTTTCAAAATTCCTCTCTGCATTTGCCACTGATATCGTTAATGTTAAAAGAATACGAAGAGCTATGAACAAATTGGGAAAATAATTTTCTAACTTGTTTTGGCACAGATGATAGTTCAGCACATATTCGGGATTCGCATTTTTTTGTTCTTTGACACATGACTTATTTCTGAAAGCTCGAGGCAGAGAGCTGCCGCGTCAATGTCCTTTAGAAAAGATTTGGCATCTTCAGGGCTACGCCGGGCTAGAACTGTTTCCAATTTAATGCACAAATCCACGAGTTTCTTTGGAAGTTTTCATCTTGAGCTTACTTAAATTGTTCCGTGCGCTTTTGTTCAATTTTTTCCCTGTTTAATTTGAAATTATTATTTTTTTCCGCCTTTTGCCGCCCCTATAATTTTGCCGTCCCAGTCGGCCGCCTTGTCTCGCCTAATGGTTGAAATGGCCCTGGGACCAAGTGAATAATATTGCATAGTGCGCGAGCATTATCAATAATGCACAGAGAAGTCGGTCAGATTGATAAATGTGTGTTAATTTATCACTTTGACCGGCAATTGTGCATAGTGAAAAAATATATGCAAATTAATATTTGTAATTTGAATTTAATGGTCGCGGTATTTCACTAATGCCAATTATAACAAATAATCTTCATTTTATTAATTTTACATAAGTAGTAATTTTTTATTAAGATGCTGTTTTAAAAAAAGTCTAGTCTAGTGTATGACTTGTGATATAAATGAATAATGAAAACTTGCATTATAGTTTAAAACGCTAAAATATGAATTAGCGATTTGAAAGTCCCCATTTAAATCATTAGTCATTTACTTAAAAAATATATTTTCAAAACAAAATTATTAGAAGCATTATTATTTACATCATTGTAATGTTATCAGTTTTCATACAAATTTGCCTACAAAGAAAAAAGCGTTAGACACAGCTATAATCTTACTGTCGATGTGAATTATAGCATGGTTTGCCTATGTGCTGGGGCTATATAAACTATTATGTAAAAGTCAGCGTGTTTACCGTAAAGTATCTATTGTACAAGAGCTTGTTTATTGTACTGTTGGTCCAGGTTTGCATTCTCTAGTATAGTATTACAGCATCAAATCAAATACAAAGATCACAATGTTTGAATATGTCCAAGAACCCACAATCACTGGATTTTCACCTGCAAAGGCACTATTATTAAACAAATAATAGATATCTCATATTTTGAGATATCTATTATTTGTTTGTGTAGTCCCTGTAGATTTCTACCGGATGTTTATATATATATATATATATATATATATATATTTCATGAGACATTTCTTAAAAGCTCATTCACATTTATTTTCGAATCTGAACGATTTTTATTTACAGCTTCATGAGGTCTTCTGTGATACGTTGTGATAAATCAAAATTTTCTTTATAAATCACAGAAAAATATCGCATAGCGCAATCTGTTACCAGATCAAAACGTTTGTTCTCCGACTGTCACGGATAATTGGCGCCTGCAATACGGGCCGCCCCCTGACCTTCCGCGCGTCCGGGTTCTGGCCGCCCTCCAAGTCCTCGCGTCCACACTTCACACGTCGACTCTGCTGTTCCTTCTCTTGACTTGTGGAAAGACGGTGCTCAAAATTTGCGAGACTTGTGCTACCATTATGTCACTACAATGTATCTACAACTTCCAGTGTTCCGCAGGACGCCACAACGTGCCCTTACAACGAGGTGTCGTCGGATATTTAAATCAGACAGAGATATTGAGCTTCGAAGTTTTGCATATTAATTCGATTTCTTCGGCAGAGTTTGGCAAAAATGCCGCTTTATTATATATTGTAATAAAGTCCACTGATTCCTGATTTATAACAATATACCCTCTAAGGTGTGTGGGTGTGCGCGCGCACGCGATCATCATAGTTTGAGAGTAGCTTGTTGGTCTAGTGGTTAAGACGCCGGCGTAGTGATCTAATGGACGAGGGTTCGCGCCTCGTTCCAGTAGCCAGCAAGTTTGTCCTGTTTTCATAGTACAAGCGTTTAGCTTAGTTTGATAATAGTAAGAATATTGATATGACATGTATTCCATGTAGGCATCTCTATTTTATTGATTGAAATGTAAAATCGATGTCTCACTAACAAAGTAACTCATATAAATGGATTATAGCGATAATGTATAGCGTCACTATAGATTAATTGGTAAAAGTTGTCTACCGGCAATTTAAAGTTTCGGGTTCGAGTCTCGGTGGAACGTTATTTTATCTCTAATTTGTTTAAAATAAAGTGTGATTTTATTAAAATTAATGAAATATTTTCGCCATGATGGCAACTAAAATGGCTAGACATTGGCTACAAAATGGCGTGCCGAAACCACGCCCTGTACTACTAGCGCTCCACTAGCAGCGGTAGGAAATCGGGATATTTCTGCCGAACCTTTATAATACATACACACAAGGTTTGCCAAATGAAGTTGGAAGTGACCATCTTCATAATTTCAGTATTTCTTAAAAACTTGCTATTTAACGCCTGGACCTCCAGTTATTTAAAAAAATATATATATATATATATTTTCATTTTTTAAAGCTGTACCGGCAATATAATATTCCGGGTTTGATTCCTTATGATGATTATATTTTTTCGATAGATAGATATTTTAAAATTATTTAACTAAAACAATATTTTCTCTATGTAATAATGATTTCACTAAAAAATATAACAATTTGACTGAATGGCAGATCGTACTAGACCGGGGTCAGGATATTTTTTTATATCTATTTAAAATCTTATTAATTTGTTAGTTTTTATGGTTTCTTCTAAATAATAATATATTTATATTATACAACTATTAGTGTTATATAAGTTTTTAAACCACCGGAGTGGACATTAACATACCTCTGCTATTTACATCGAGCGGCTTATCCGAGAATAGATTTGTTGATAAAAAAAAAAATTTCATTTTATCCTGTGCATCGTAAATATGTATTTTAATTATTTTAACTGGTCCGTCCTAGTGTTGGGGCGAAAGATTAACAGAATTGCATTTAGATTTTATAAATAATGTCACAAATAAATATTGAATAGGAAATTCACACGTTTCAGTAAATACTTAAGTCAAATTTCTTAGAATGTGTATATACGACCTTTTGATTCTGATAGTTCTGTGATATTTTTAATACAAATTAAATGTATCAATTAGAAAAATATATAGATTGAATCAATTTGTATTAATTAATTTAATTTTCTTGATGTTTCATTTGACGTCTGATATGGCGTTGACTATTAAAAAGTGTTTGTAGTTTTTATTTTGTAATATTTCATTAACATGGAAGACGATACAGTTCAGAAAAAGTGATGCTCAGATAGAGAAATATAACAAAAATGACTAGCTTGATAAAGTGACGATAATGAACAGACTGCGTAGGGAAAATGTTGATAGAATCAATAATAGAATAAATCGAGAAGATGGGAACGAACCCAAACTAGACATGCAATTGATGCTCTCTACCGCGTTAACCGTGCTATGTACATTTTTGGTGCTCGTATGTACCTACTGTACAACATTTAAGTTTTCATTACGAACTAACATAGTAACTAATCAACTAACTCTCTTAGTAACATTTCAATTTTCATTACAGTTACAATTTTCTAATATCTGAAAATATTTTATAAATAGACTTGATTTCTATTTGAAAAATGTACCCCCAGAACAAAAAGGACATATCATTCCGATGAAATGTTTACTTTCAAATTTCCTAATTCGTAACTAGGGCATGCATTACCGGTTTTAGAAACCGATATTTACCGGTAAATATGGCTAAATTCCATTATCGCGTTACCGGTAAATAAATTGCCAAGTACTGACAATTTCGGTATTTTATTTTTTACTTGTATTATATAATAATATTTTTAAACTACGGTATTATCTACGATATATTTTCAGAAAGCAGGATGGTTGTGTGTTTTACTATATGATTCGTCTTCTTGGAATTTCGTCGTATTTTTTTGATTATTATTATTCACATTCAAGTTAGGTTAAGTCCAGTTGTACACTATATTGTCTGCCTCAACATATTGTCTCTGCAATTTCATCAATTATCCATACTGTAATTACTCATACTTCCGTATGTTCCCATTTAATATAATATAAATAGCTTCGTCTTTATGAGATATCTATAATTTGTTTAATTATTATCAGTTTTTTTATTTACCGGTATAAAATTCAGAGTTTTACCGATTTAATTTTGCATGTCTTACTCGTACACATAGAAGAATTGGGATCGTATATACAAAATATTAAATGTATTTTTTAATAAATAATAAATACACCATAAATATTTAGGACTTTTTATATCAATTAATATGTTTTTTGTACGATTTCACATAAAAGAGAAATAAAACTGCTTCGTGGTTAAAGCGGGTCCACGTGACCGGGTAGGTATGCGCTATGCTGGATCCGGCAAAGATGATGACGTCAGTTGTAATTAAGACATCCTTGAGTGGTATGGAAAAATTACATGATCCAAACGAAAGTAGTATTATCATAGAAAGACATATCATATTTGATCTGATATAAGAGGCAGTGGCGTAGCTATTGCTTCAGGGACAGTGTTGCGTACAAGGGTAAATGCCGGAAGAATTTAAGATACGGAAGGAATAGGTACTCACCATAATTCGGATTCTGCTGACATCTCAAAAATGTGGACTGTATACTGTTTATCACTATTTCGTCAAAGGTTCCGACACAGTATAGACGCGAAATTTCGAATTAGTATAATATTGTAATCCTTTCCGTGCAAGTATAATCGCATTGGCTCAAGGTCGCTAATCGGCTCGTTCGGTGACGAGGCCGGGAAGGGAAGGAGAAGATAGGGGGGTGGAGGAAATATGTATTTACACAAATAAATATATGTTCCAAACAGACAAGCTCGGCCCCTCCTGAAGCACTTGAACAACCGTAATTACGACACATGTTTTAAATCTTAGTTACGAATGAATGAAAAAAAGAATATCTTAAATTTAAATATAAAATAATTTCGTGATACTATCTACGAGTAGTATTAACCTTTGAATGTCCAAACGGTTTAGGACTACAGAAGCAGCTTATTCATACCTTACATGAATTATTTTAAAGGGTTTTAAATCGATGAATTGTGTATAGTACCGACACTGTCCACCCCCTCCTCCTACTCATCTTCAATAATAGTTGCAAAACTCTTGTCTGACGAAAAAAATCAAATGAAATATTGATACTTAAAGAATCTGATCGTTTATTGGACTGAATCTATTTTGAAAAAAGAATACGTTACATTGCAAGCATTGAATGTGATAAACTTCTAGTCCTCAGGAGATGCTTCGAGAGAAAGTATGAGGTGGTCGTCTTCCTCAACCGTTCGAGGATTAGTGATGATGACTGGTGGAGACCCTGACTGATGTGTACTACTTCGCTAATAGTGAAAATTTTAAATATCAAAATATATTAGAATTTAAAAAAAAAAAGTGAAACGAGGTACGCGAGTAGGGGAAAGTAGGGGGCTGTTAATTTGCTACTACGCCACTGACACGAGGAATCTAATGGTTCTAATCTAAAGTTCTCTGGCCTTCTTCAAATTAGATCGTCATTTTTAAATAACTCTGATGTTTCACACATATATCGTACGAGTCTGGGAGGACATTTTTATCGGTGACACGATCTACGCAAGATAACTCCGTCACCAGCGTGTGTCCCTTGGTGTCGAATCTCCATATTACGTATGTGTGCCATGTTTTCGGCACCATTGTTTATTTTGAGAACGAGCACATCGCCCCACATGCCCGCGCTTCCGCCTCGGTCGCGCGAACTTGAAACTGATTCCGGCTAAAATCCGATCTTGCTTTGCATCTTACTGCATCTCCGCTAACCATTGCCCTAGTACCAGGAGCACATATATTATATTTGCCTATACCCTTGGATTTTTTTAATTGTCACTCAAGTGCTGTAATATTCTACTTACCATAGATCGCTATGTTCTCCTGGTACCGAGGTGGAACAAAAATATTATTTGTGGTGGAATGAATGGTAACACGTTTCCTCGAATAGGAAGAGGTCCAAGTTCGAGTCCCGGTAGCAACTAAATATTTATTCGATAAATAGTTTTTTTTAAATATTTTTTCTAGTTGATTAATTTAATTTGTATACTAAATAAAAATATAATAAATGCTGGATAGGTAAGGTGACTAATTATTTATAAAAATTAAGTGCCTTCAAATTTTTCTTTGTAATACCGATATCGTCCTCATCCTCAGTCAGATTGTCATTATATTTATACAGAAAAATCTGTAACAATCTGTCACTATGTTGATGGAAAATTCACGATGCATTGTGATAATTCACATTGCGCACACAAGTTGATTCCGTTGTTACAGTTTATGGCAGCGGGCGTCGCTTCGTGCGACAACCCGCAAACGGCCGCAGTTGACCGTTGACCATCAAACGTGATAAATGGAATGTTTACTGTCCGAACGTATATTATAAATTGTATTACGATTATTTAGCTGCGTTTTACTATAGATAGAGTACAACATTCCTTTGTAATAAGTAAAATTATCAACATCGAAAATTATTGATAATATAATTGTGCACATTATTAAAAAAATGGTCTGTCATGAACTTGAAAAAAATGAGTTAAATAATTATTTGGCATCACGTTGTTTTACATTTAATATAATACGATGCAAATTGTAACAATTGTAAAAAATTTGAAGCGTTATATATAGTTTATTGTTATCATGTTATTTTAAGTTATTTTAACCTTAATTTTTTTATTTACTTATAAGCTAGCTACGTGCAAAATTTATATGTCGAAATAAATTATAAATCTAGTAGACTAAATAAATTTTAAAACATTGCGTTGCGTAATATAAAAAATATTTTTAATCAATTCAAACGCAAACCTTTAAATATCTCATACTGAAAAAAAAAAGACTTCACTTTTAATAATAATAATGGACACAATTCTTTCTGTAAAGTCTATATTTTACCGAAACATGGGGCACCAATATAATATTTCAAACGCATTCAGCATATTTTTTTATTTATTTTTTTATTAAGTGCTACTGGATGTAATAAACATTTCATATTTTACATGGAGTACAATTCGTAATATGTTTTGGTTCAATGGTTTTGCGATTCGCACATTAATTTGAAGAGCACTTGACATAAACTACGACGTTCCACGTACTCTCGTGCGAGGGCACGACGTGTTTAGATCCTATCAAAATACTTCCGACAGTCGCGTCAGTCAGCAGGCATCGCTTTAGCTAGATAGTGACTGCTTCGGGTCCAATAGTGAAATAACTGTTATTATTCAAATAATAACGCGTTAACGGTTATTATTTAGCCGATATTTTATGTAAAACCTATTATTTAATATTGAAATTGATTTAAATACATATCGTTGTCGTTCTGGTGATACACGTGACGCTTGGCGTCGATTTAAATAATCCAATAGAGCGACGGAGAGGTTAGTGTCTTCACTAATAACATCCATTGCACGCGTTATCGAGAGAATCTGACCTGGTGATATGGGCGGTGATCATATGAAATATACGTGAATAATGACGAAATGTATAGGTTGTATTAATTAAATAATTCTGGCGTCTCCTGTCGGATTTTACTCAAAGATATTCGAGATTCCGTACATATAAAATAGATTTCTTTCAAATAATGGAATGACAGATGTATTATATCGATTTGAAAGTGCAACATATGAGTCGTCAATTGTTATCTTACTGCGGTGCCGTGGTGTAATCGGCCAGCGCACTTTTCCAGATAGGAAGGGTTCCTGATTCGTGTCTGGTGGCAACAAAAATATTTATCGATTAATTGATTTTATCTGCATATCTTTCAAATTGATACATTTAATTTGTATTACTAATAAATATTAAAATTTTTACATAAATTTAAATATCTGATGTGTTTTAGTATCTCTTAAAGTGTAATATATGACGTGACGCATATAATAGAGAATACACATTCCAAAATTTTGTAAACCGTTTGGATTTGTAGTTAAAACAGGATACACTGTTGATGATTTGATTACGCATAATGATTGAAACGGTACTAGAATGTTTGTATCTATTTTTCTATGAATCACACATTTATTTAGAATTGTATCTAATTACGTATGAGTCACGATACTGTTACATTTTAAATTCGTAATCGGATTTTTTTAATACAGTTCTATTTCGATTTTGGTGTTATCATTGTTTAAACCTATTGTGACATTTACCAACATCAAAAATCTCACTTCTGTGTAGGACTGGTAAAATAGGACAACTCTGTTATTGTTCCTCACATCAACTACTGCCGCCGCATTTTGAAGAAGAAATACAACAATTATCAGTACTGCGAAATAAAGCTTTGACAATAATACTCGGAATAAAAAGATGTACTCGGATCAGTGCAATGCTGAAAGATCTGTATATATTTTCTGCTTAAAGTAGTTAAATATATTTCAATGTTGTGGGATACGTTTATCCATTTGATAGGTGGTTTCCAGATTTCCGATTAGCAATAAGCACACATATGACATATGAACTGCACTAACCTCTTTAATTTTGCAGTCTTCCTGGTCCGATGTGGTTGTTCTTTTAGCTGGGTTGTCTTCTTTAGATTTCGACTGACCGAAGCGCGCAATGGTGATTTATTTAGACCGCTGGACTGGTCGAAGCACGCGATGTAATAATAATGACGCTTGTCGGTTGCCGTCTTCTTAGCTTCCGAAAAAAGGCGGCAATACTCACACACACACACACACACACACACACACACACATGTACATTATTATAAACCAGGAATCCCAGTGGTGCCAATCGAAGTAAAAGGCGCGTGAACAGTATGTATTTATTTTTAAAATCCTTACTAAGAAATATCGGCAGAATTTATAAGAAAAATTGATGCAAATCAACGTGAGCACGAACATCATACAAGAGGAAAAGCTAGACCGAGACTGCCATTCAGGAAGAACGCTAAATCTCAGATATTGATGATGTATAGTGGAATGAAGATATTTAATGAAATGTAAGAAGATATAAGAAAAGAGGAGTAACATAGTTTCAAAATGAAACTAAATAAATATATGCAAGATAAGTTGTAGTAAAACGGAACATTTTGGTCGTGTTTATATTAGAGCGTACACTTATTTATGCACTTTATTAAGAAGAATAAATAAATAAATTAACACTATTTTGTCGTACTAGAAAACTACATAAATTCCTTTTTTTTTTTTCACCTTTCGAAATTGTCACTGGCTCCAAATTGGCGATACTTGGAAATCTGTTTTACCTGATACCAGATCGGTACGTCCTTCAGCCTTCACTCCGACAACATGACTTTTCGCAATGGTATTTTTTTAACTTTATGTTTATGGAATATTTTAATTGTACGGATATCGGCACTTGCAAGCTCCGGTTCGGTTATGTCACAGCTATATAATACAGTAAGGCCCCGCTTGACGCGGGGGATACGTTACAACAAGTTCCAGCGCTAAACAAAACTTTGACACAAATAATGGGGATAAGTGAAACAGAACAGAGAATAAGTTACTTTATTAGTTTTTCTTGTAATATTTGTTGTTAAATACTTTTTATTACATTCATTACATATCTACTGATATCTTTTTTTTTTCAAAAGTTCCGAGTAAAGAAGTTATGCTATGATTTTTTCATTTGACTTTTTATATTTTTTTTTGTGAAGAAGTCATCTAACTTCGTTTATCTTTTCCTGTTTCGTTCAGCGAGCAGTTGTCGATAACGAGACATCGCATCGATGACACTTCGTCTTACCTTAGAACATCTATCAAAATTGGTATCGTTTTGAATAAATTAATACATAATTTCCGTTATAGTGGCTAAACTAAAATTGTTCTCGCTTTTTCCATTATGCCATCAACTTAATGGCGTATTGCATTCAACTTCATTGTCAATCCACATGGAAAGTCGTTGTTCCACTTCCTCAATAACGTTGCTTCTGGAACAGGTATTGGTTGCTGACGATATGATTTTTACTTTATTTTTTAGAATTTTTTGTATAGTCGTGGACAAATTTAATGCAGCACCTATATCAGATTGCCGTTCGTCTGCATCTAATCGTATGAGTACTTGCGTTTTAGTTTCCAGCGAAATGCTTTTTCTTGTCGCTTTACTTACTTTTTTTTTTTTTTTGCAATCACCCATTTTATAATCTAAACATTGACATATTTATCACAATAAAATAATATATACATGTTATGGTTATATCTTTATACGTACACAATAACGTTATTAACTACGACGCAGCAAACGAGTGTTCGTATTGAAACTCACCGCGAGAGTATCAAAGCAACGAAATCGTGCGCAATTTCGAGGAATCCCAATTTTACCGCGTAATACTGAAACAGCGTTAAGCGGGACCTTACTGTATATAACTTCCGAAAATTTGATAGACGTGGAGGTTGATTGTGGGTAGGAATGGTGAACGTTACATTGTGTAAAGTGATCACTTAAGCCAACCGAAGACAGGTCGTGAGCCTCTATGAGATATCTATAATTTGTTTAATAACAATGACTTTGGATCCAGTAATTGTGTGTTCTTACAAAAAATTGGACATACTCAAATATTGTCAATATTTTTAGTTTTTTTATGTAGTGCTCGTCGTTACTGTCTCGTTGTCTAATTATTTAATCCATTTGTATAATTAAATTCTTAAATATTGCTCCATTTGTTGTGTATGTCATTCGTATTGGCAGTGTTTTTTTGCACCGCAATGCCCAATAATTAAAAAGACATTCAGAACAGAGAATCTGTTTCGGGAATAACTTCATACACCTCAGACTACAAGCTCGAAGCGAATGGACATAATTGCAAATTCGTACCTGCGTGACATACTCTTTATTATTTATTTCATTCGCCAATTTATATTTGGTGGTGGGGTATCGACAAGCATAGTAAATTTGGCAGTGGGTGATGTCACGGCCGCTATTGGCTTATTTCAGAATATTTATATACGCGAGAACTTGGACTGTGTCGTTGCTGACTTCATCGATCATTATTGTCGGTCAGGCGATCGAGATTTCACCAAGGTTGAATGATCTCAAGCTGCATCAGGGAAATGAAACATTCGCCTGTGTTTGGAATGGCTCTTTGAGTATTTGTTTAAACAGAAAACAATATTTGTCTATGCCAACGGCATAGCGTAACAAAAAGATCAAGGTCTAAGGGGAAGACACAAATAAACAAAACATGGCGCAGGTCAAGTATAATATTGATCTGCAGATAGTTAATGATTAACCTATAATTAAATATTAATTAAAAAGATATACATATAAAATCAATTTTATCGAAAATTATTGTCGTCGCACAGCCGGGATTCGAACCTGGATCTCTTTCCAAACCGGGGTGGGTGCATTATCTAACTATGCTACAGCGACATTATTTTTGACGACAAATTTTCGAACCTGTGTGTTACCTTTATCAAATTATCACACTTATTCAAATAATGGAAATAATTTCAAATAAAATGTTACAGATATGGATATCGCGGGTGTTCTTATTATTTTATTATCATTACTGCCCGCGATATTCTATATGTTACAGAGTGGAGTGATTTATTAATTTTAATAGTAAATGTGTAAACTTACTTACTTACCATCACGCCGTTTCCGCGGGGGTGGGCAAGTAGGATAGAGCGCCACACTCTTCTGTCCTGACACACAATTCTCGCATTCATATATCTTCTCATACAAGCTCGATGATTATTAAGGTTTCTAACAGGACCCATCCTCCAGTATAAACATTCCACAAAATACAATCTGTTCAAATGGAATTATTTAATATACATAGCGTCCATCTACGGAAGATTACAGCTCACATTATTTCCCCAATCGCTGGTTCACCGGGTCCGTAGGAACATCGGGATTCATTATCGTTTGGGTGGTCCCAAAAAGGGCCCTTTTCAGGGTCCCGTACCGGCATCGCTCCCGAGAGCGAGATCCTGTGCGGCACACTTGCACAAGTTTGGGCCGAAGAATATGAAGATGGAAGATGCCACAATAGTGGATACATGAGACCGGCACTGGTGGAGGTGCATTATGAGCCGAGTCTCATCTGATTGAAGATCAGTCGCATACATTGTCAATGTCCCTTACATCTCATCATTACCTATTTTCCGCACCGCAGATCACAGTAGATTTTCTGTATATATATATTTCTAATAACAACTACGTTCTGGTATTGCAACTTCGCGACAAAAATTTGTTTTCATAAAAATAAAAAAAAACGTGGCTTGCTATTTTATTTTATGTCTTATTTATAATTGAAATTCAGTGTTACTTTAAACATTTCCGCGTGTCGCGGGATTAATCTAAACTTCTCCGCGATCAGCGTGTCTTCCAGCTACGATGACACATTATGTTAATAATGCCACTCACGAGATGTATCGCTCACTTGTCGCTCTCACCCATAAATTGCATTGTCCGTGATCATGAATTTGCTCAATAACAAAGCGCTATGGAGAAGGACACGCTAATGAAGACATAACGGTACAGGATGGCGCGATTAAAGTGAAAATTCTATTGTATTTATTTAAATATGTTTTTTTTTTTAGAATTTTAGATCAATCGATAGTAGTTAATTTGTTTTTACGTTAACAGATAAAAGAGAATGATTAAATAATTATACAAATTTAATGTATTAATTAGTAAGATATGCATATAAAATCAATTTTGTCGAAATATATTATTGTTGCTAACGGAATTCGAACCTGGATCTTTTCCAATCCGGGGAACGTGCATTAACCGATTACGCTTTAAATGTACATCTTTCTAATTAATACATTTAATTAGTATTAAAAATATCACAGACTTATGTTCTGAATAATTAAATA
Source organism: Eubasilissa regina (assembly GCA_022840565.1). Classification (NCBI taxonomy): domain Eukaryota; kingdom Metazoa; phylum Arthropoda; class Insecta; order Trichoptera; family Phryganeidae; genus Eubasilissa; species Eubasilissa regina. The sequence continues at coordinate 15,938,283 of JAINEB010000021.1, forward strand.
TATTAATTAGAAAGATATACATATAAATTCAATTTTGTTGTTGCGCCACCGAGATTCGAACCTGGATCTCTTTCCTAACCGGGGAAGGTGCGTTATCCAACTATGCTACAGCGACAATATTTTTAGTGATAAATTTTCGAACCTATATGTTACCTTTTTTTGATATTAATACATTTAATCGTTCCATTATTATGTTCTGAATAATTAGAATGTGTTTTTCTAATAAAAACATATCCGATTGTCTTTTAAATTCTTATACATTATCTTGTCAAATTATTATTACATTATTATGTCATCTACAATTACTATCCGAATATATCAGGACATGCCATCACAGAGCAGTGTGGTGTTTTATCCTTTCTGCTTATCCATGCGGAGAAACAGTGTGATGGTAAGTTAGATAGTTATGTTTTAAAAAAGTTTGAAAAAAAAGAAGCATTTACATTTTTATTGGGCCATCCTGTGTATTATAACTCATAACCCTTATATGAATTTAATTGAGCTACATCTAATGTTCTGTCTAATTTTTGGATCACTATGTGCGCAAAAAATCATTTGTCCAATTTTATGGTCCAGTGCTATAATTTGCGCGCTGGGGAGAAATTAAGAAAAATATTAAATAACAAGTATAATATTTTACTATTTATTTGATTTTGCATGTATACAAGGGATGTATGATATGTACCAAGACGCAACATCTTTATACCATTGTTTAATGTCACCTTTCGAACGACGCATGTCAAAATTTTAGACATTTATCGAGTAGTTTTGTTTTGATAGCTGTTGAAAGTGGGCATGTTTGTTTTTGCAACCACGGAAAAAAAAGCAGTATTGGTCTGTGATTGGATGAGAAGACGTGCGAGGAAATCAAAGTGAGGTTGTATGCCATTTATAAGGACCATGCACCTTCGATGACTGCCATCACATATTGGTTTAATGAATTCAAGCGTGGCCGAACATTCTTTTTTGATGAAGAGCGCTCAGGTCGTCCGATTTAGGTGACATCTCGTACAAAGTATCTATTAATAAGAGATTAGTGTCGTGTTAAAATTTGTATGCGTGCTATATTTTTTTTGTATGCGCTATATTTATAGCACATGCACAGTTTACAAGGAATATTGACTGCGTCATCGTACGATAACATTTTTATAGATTATTTAACTTTGTTTATTAAAACCATTTTCGGAAAACATATTTTCCTTCTTCGTCGGATGTCGGCTTAACTAACCAAAATGTTTTTTTTTTAAATCTGTATTTTTTTTTAACTAAAATAATTATTTAAAAAATAAATCTTACACAAGATGTGGAATTGACTTGATGATACAAAATTATTTAAAAATGGAGTAAAATAATTAATTAAAATAATAAATGTGGAAATTGATTTGATGATAGTGATGGTAAACCGTTACGTGTGATACCGTTGTATCACTGTTGGACGTGTTACAATCGAACACAATAACGGTTTAAATAACGATTTTACCATCGCTACTTGATGATACAAAATTATTATAAAGTTGTTAAGTTAATCCGACATCCTGTAAAAGGAAATTATGTTTTACGAAACCGGTTAAAGTTTTAAATGACTAATTTAAGTGGTTTTAATAAACAAAGTTGAATAGTATACAAAAATGAACATAATAAACCACAAAGTACAATTTTCAAATATTAAAAATAAAATTACACATTGTGGTGGTGAAATTCAGCCCTAGTTAGTTTTGTTAGTTATATCAATTTTCCGAGAAGTCTTTAGACGAATTTCGCTAATCTACGAAACAGGAAACTGATTCATACATCAGATAGACACAGTAACAGTTTAGTCTTCTTCTTATTCTTCTTTTAAATAGGCAATATGACATTAATCAAGTTAAAAACTTTGTTTTATAGAAAAAGTACAATAATATTGTGGAATAGGAAATACTATATTACAAGTCAATACCATTGTCGTTCAAAAAACTTGCTATTATATAGATTAAACGTGGCGAGTTAAGGGAAAGAAGATGACACAAGTTAACCGGGAGTTGAAAATTACCATTGACGAGACTACTGTAAAAAAAAACTGTGGATCCGCAATGGATAGGCAAAAAAGACATGGTCAAGGGTTTCCTCCTCGGCACTACACTCACATATTGGGGAATTTATCAAGTTCAATCTGAACAAATGAGAGGCTACCTGGCAATGCTCAATTCTCATTCTAGAGATATTTGATACTGTTCTTTTGGAGACTTTCCTTTTTGAGAACCAAGGGGTGCGGGGAATAGATCCTTGAATTACTTTAAGACGATTACCCTTATGATTATTTGGATCCATCCACTGTGCAGTCCGGATAGAATTCGTAGGTTTTTTTATCATGTTAAGTCTGTTATACATCGGGCTATGGAATTGATGGGGGAAAACTCCGGAAAGAGTGGTCTCCTTGGCCAGTTTATCAGCACATTGATTTCCATGAATTCTCTTATGTGCAGGAATCCGAAAGAATTATACCTGTTTATTGTTGTTGTACAAATTAAATAGACATCTTCTGATGGAACAGATTATCTCATTGTCTAGCTAAACTTTTATATTAGCAGAGGGATTCAAGAGCTGCTTGCGAGTCGGAAAATATAACAGTCTTATCGAAGTACCGGAGTAAGCAGATGTCCAAGGTCTCTTTAATTGCCCAACATTCTGCAACAGTTTAGTCATTATATTTATTTAATTTTAAATAAATAAATACATACATTAGGTTAGTACTCATTGAGTCAACCGACATTTTTTGTTATTTTTTAATACTTTTTATTTTTATTCCGATATCGCAAGATGATTCCACATCGTGACACAGGCCTTTAGAATTACGAAACTCACAACTAGTTGTTAACTCCGTTTTCGCCAGTTTAGAAATAAAGTAATAATAAAAATGAGCACGATATCTGTAATCGGTATCCGTTTTGGACCTCACCGGAGACCAAAAAAGCTTTTTATTATTGAATAATGCTGCTGTAAACTAATAATTATAGCTGACGCTTAATATTTTTTATAAAAAGTTCATCAATACTTAGGGCCGGTTGTGTAATCAGTACTAACTTTTTACTGTAGTAAAAAAAAAAAATTTCTCGAAAGTACACCCGTAGTACACTCATTTTACTCTGCGATATCCGATATTTAAATATGGCGGACTTTTCACAGCTGTTCCAAAAGTCATCTGACACATTGATACTTGGAAAATTGCAGTATATGACAATTAATCATTAAATATCCCGCTATTTTAGTGATGACAGTTCGTCCGATGATCATCTCGTTGTATAAAATACATAATACAAAGGAATTTCACCATCGAAGTGATAGATTTCGAATACCTAGGCGAAAAAATCCACAGATTAAGCATATTTCATAATTATTTGTCACGCTTATAGATGCCTGCATCCATCTATTCTTTGACAGTGGTAAATTTGATGTATCAACAACCAGCAAAAGATTTTTACTACGGGCGTTTGTAAAAAGTTACTACTGATCCCACAACCGGCCCGTATTGTATATCTTATAATTACGTGGTAATTTTTTTTGTAAACGGTGTCGTGGAGATACTATCTACGTAAGATCAATATGATTGTATATATGTTAATTATACCTATTTTTATTTAAAATGAGTACTTTTTTTCAGTATATATTTACTATTTTTATCTACTTGTACTCTTATATTTTCAAATTTTGTACTTTTAGATTTTTTTTTAATGTATTATATATCCTATAAATCGATTCTTCTTTTATTTCCTCGATTATAAAATACGTTTTTATCTATTTTAGTGTATCAGTATTCGGGGTGCGTCTTATAATCGATGGCGTCTTACAATCGCTGTAAAACTCAGCAGTCATGATGAATCATCACCGATTACTAGTAGAACTGAGTGGAAAAGAGATTTAAAAAAATCGGACACTAAGTCTGAAGAAATTTTAGACTCTGATTGTGATAGTACATAAATACAATGTCTATTTTTAAATAGTTTTTTTAATTGTCTGTTTTAATAATGTTTGCATCATATTTTTATTATTGTATATAGTATGTATAAATAAGGGTACATCTTATAATCGAGGAAATGTGGTAATATTATTTATTACACAATATGTCATCTTAATTTAGGTATTAAGGCATATTAACTATTCTTGGGTAAATAAGTAACAAGAATTGTAAAGGATTTTATTTACCTCAACATGGCCTTTATAAAATGATCCGTATATAACAAATAACTCAACATCTTCGTGCCATCTATCGATATTCATTCAAGGTTATTTCTTAGAATCATTTAATTCAATGGTATTGGTAGCTACTATCTACTATCACACACATCACTTGAAAATCACGAATCAATACGTAGAATGATCTCAGTTTCAAGAGTTAAGTACACATTTTAATTTTTCCGTAAACTAAACAGTTATAATTACGATTCTCAAAACTTATAAAGATGATTATAACAAATTATTTACGATACGCAAAATACTAAATTAATGTATTAATTATAAATATATACATATAAAATCAATTTTGTCGAAATATATTGTTTTTGCATTACCAGGATTCGAACCTGGATCTCTATTTCCAATCCGGGGAAGTACACTACCAATTGTGTTATAACGCCGGTACTTTTCATGACGAATTTTCGAACCTATATGTTACACTTTTTCAAATTAATATATCTGTCGTTCCATTATTTGAAAGCCATCTACTCTGTTTTTACAGAATCTCAAATACCTTTGAGTAAACCGATTGCAGACGCCAGAATTATCAATTCATTTTTATTAAATTTTGGAGACATTGATACAACTTATATTATTAAGGAGAACACATTCTTATTGTGAAGTTGTAATTATTCAGAACATAGGTCTGTGATATTTTAAATACTAAATTAAATCCCGGTGACGCAAAAACAATATTTTTCGACAAAATTGATTTTATATGTATATCTTTCTAATTAATATATTGTTTTTGCGCCACCAGGATTCGAACCTGGATCTCTTTTCTAACCGGGGAAGGTGCGTTATCCAACTATGCTACAGCGACAATATTTTTAGCGACAAATTTTCGAACCTATATGTTACCTTTTTGATATTAATACATTCGATCGTTCCATTATCTAAGTTGTTCATTATTAATCTTTTACCTTTTTAACTATTCAATGTAGAAGTTTTACTTTGTTTAAACTTCTCATTTTGTTGCACCACAAAGTAACAGCGGTGTCAATTAACAATATTTAGTGCATATTTTTAATTTAACGTGAATAATTAAATAATAAAATTGAAAAACCTTTCGATGAAGGTTTCACTCGCATTCTGCTTTCCGTCGTATTCATAAATATATATTGTATCGACGTGACCTCGATAGCGTAGTTTAATTGAGAAATAAATTTGAAACTACTTTAGAATATCTGTATAGTAATATTTGAGATACACAATAATCGTTTACAGTAGTGTATTTTTTGTACTGTTTGGTATCACGAGGTAAAAGGTTAGCTGCGACAAGGCGACCTCTGCCATTCAAAATAAATGTGAAATCATTCATACTAAATTTGAATATCGAACATTTTTTCAAATACAGTAGCGGTCAAGAAAACTGCACTACCTTGTGTTTTGTGATTTTATCTAAAATATTATTTTAAGTGACTTTTTTTTTTTTAATAATAAATACGCGATTTCGACTTATATATTCCAACAAGCAAAATCTATGCCGGGTTTTAAGGTATCTAAAGACGGGTGGAAATGTTGCTGGGGAGTGCAAAATCAAGACTTTTAATTTACCACAGCGAAAAGCGGCCTTAAAGAATATTTCAAAATCATAACTACCTGTAATATGAAAATTCAATCAAAAAGTATGGATGACTCAAGAAATTTTTGAAGTCTGGTTTAGTCGTCATTTTATACAAGAGGTAGAAAAATATTGCAGAGAAAATAAACTACCATTTAAGATTTTATTGTTAGTTGATAATGCACTGGGTTATCCACCTTGTGCCTATAACGAAAACGTAAAAATAACGTTACTTCCTTCAAATACCACCTCCATTATACAACCAATGGATCAAGGTGTAATTCATACATTTAAAAAGTATTATATTTTTTATTTATTATCTTTGTTTTATTAACCACTTGAGTTGAGTTTAAATACATCTACCGGTTTCGAAAAATACCATTTTCTTCTTCAGGATGTCATAACTAACCAAAAATATATTACATTGTTTCTTCATCAGAATCTATTTTTAAAAATTAAAAAAAAAAAAAAAAAATTTTTTTTTTTTTTTTAAATTAAATTTCAATTCCATATGACGGAGGGTAAATATTTCCACCATTTTGGGTCGGCCACCGCAAATGGCCGTTCACTTCTGGCAACGGCTGGTCAGTTCTGCAACAAGTTTGTCGGTTCTACAACTAGTTTGAAGTTTATTGGTCAAGTTCTCTGGGATGAAAAATTCTTGAAAATATGTAGGGGCTATGTTGTGTCACCTTGTACAGCAACCGGCACAATTTAAATTCAACTCTTTAAGGGAAACAGAGCCAATGTAATTGACGAAAAAGCAATTATTCATGTTATAAAAGAGAACACATTCTTATTGTGAAGTTGTAACTATTCAGAACAGACGGTTTGTGATATTTCAAATACTAATTAAAATACAAAAGTCGCTGTAGCCTAGCTGGATAATGCACCTTTCCTGGATTGGAAAAGATATCCAAGTTCGAATCCCGGTAGCGCAACAACAATATATTTCGATAAAATTGATTTTATATGTATATCTTTATAATTAATACATTTAATTATTATTTTTAATTATGATTGTATTTCTAATAGCCAGTGTGACTGAATGTTTATAACTAATAATCAAATGCTGTGCATTTTTGGTAATTTGTATTGTACATGTTACAGTGGATGTGTATTACCAGTGAGAATATATTTTCACTGACGTTTCAGTGAAATCATATCCGAATACGTTTCCACCAGTGGAAATATATTTCTACTGGTTGAAATATAACTTCACTAGCAGGTTTTAGCTAATTTATATTCTACCTTAACCTATAATTGAACCTAACCTAACCTATGTGTTGAAAAGGAAATAAAAATGGCTGAGATTATTAACACGGTAGTTTATGCAGTAAATAATTTTATTTAATATAAATGAAAATACTGTAAGCGAATAAAAGTGACAGTTGTAAACGCCACCCACGCCATCAAACTATTTGTTGCCATGCTGTCGGGTGACATATCGGCACTTTACGCCAAATATTCCCGCGCGGCGTATTCTCACTTGTCAACGAATACAAACTCACTAAATGTGAACTAAACCAGTGAATTTGTATCTTCATCGTTAGATATACATCCACTGACCGGCTTAGCGAAAATATACTTTCACCAGTGAAAATATATTTTCACTGGTAATACAGATTCACTGTAACATATATAACTTTGAGAACATCCTGGTAAATGTATTGAATCTGCAACCAGTTTCAAACAGGAAAAAATAGCGTTTTTATCTTAATGGTAATTATATTAATTTAGTTAAATTACACCACAAAATATTTAGTACAAAATTTTTTAAATTTGCATAATTATTATGAGGCATCATATTTAATTTGGAATATAATAAATTACAGTTTTATAGTAAGAAACTGATTTTTTGCTTACCATGTAATATTTTGTTTTGTTTAATATATTTGATTAAACACAGTCGATATGTACATAAATAATATATAAATATGATATACGAATCAATATTGAGAATACAATATTATTTTGATTAGTCCGAGCGATAATTAATATGTACGCGACGTTTGGATTACTCACGTTAACGACTATCACCGATGGCTTGCTGTTAGGTCCTGCGGGCGTCTATTATGGCCGCTACGCGCCCAGGGTTTCCGTTTAATCTATATCTCAACGTGAAAATCCGCAATTATATCGCTTTAATCGTACTCTGTCTTTATTTCCAGTGAGAAAAAACAAGATATTAGTAAAATGTATGCTATATAAATATGTACACCTAGAGCTATCTTTAATTGATTTGATTATCGTCAGAGTATTATTAAAAGCATAAACATGAAGGTTATTGTGAACTTAAAAAAATAAAATACTAAGAAACAAAAAAAAAACAACTTAAAATCTCAAGTGAATACGATGTTTTGTGTAAATCCGTTTTGAACTGCAATGCTAAAATGATCAAGTAATCATATTCAAGAATTATTCACAACAGTTTTTGACTGGACATATATTGGGTTTTTCAATAGGGATGCTCAAACTTTCTTTCAACAGGGACAAGAAACTACGCCATATTTCTTCAATTTTTTTTGAGGTTAACACTCGTACTTAGTTGGCAAATCATCATGGAGCAGTTCACACCGGAGCAACGCTTGCAAATTATTCAAATCTACTACCAAAATTCGCGTTCGCTCACCGCAACTTTAAGAGCATTACGACCATTTTATCGTCGTCATCACTTGCCTGCCACATCAACAATTCAACGTTTGGTGCAAAAATTTGAAAGCACGTTGTCGCTACACAATGTTCCAGTGCCAGTGAGACAAAGAAATGCACGAAGTGAGGAAAATATTGCCGCCGCTAGAGCATCTGTTCTTGTTGACCCAAATGAGTCACTAACACGACGTTCTCAACAATTGGGCATTTCTGTGACGTCATTGTGGCGAATTTTGCGAAAAGATCTTGGCCTACATCCATACAAGATCCAGTTGACACAAGAACTAAAGCCGCTTGACCATTTGAAGCGTCGCCAATTCCTCAATTGGGCTGCACAACAATTTGAAAATGATGCTGAATTCCATCGAAAAATCATCTTTAGCGACGAAGCTCATTTTTGGCTCAATGGATATGTAAACAAGCAAAATATGCGTTATTGGGCAGGCACCAATCCACACGTGCTTCACGAAACACAATTGCATCCCGGAAAAATCACTGTTTGGTGTGGATTACATGCCGGAGGTGTCATTGGACCATATTTTTTTGTTGATGATGCTAATCGTCATGTTACTGTGAATGGTAATCGTTATCGCTCCATGATAACTGATTATTTTTGGCCTCATTTGCAAGGTATGGACTTGGCCAATATGTGGCCAATATGTGGTTTCAAGACGGCGCTACCAGTCACACGGCACACGCAACAATTGACTTATCGAAAACCAAATTTGGTGAGCGTGTTATTTCGCGAAATGGACCAGTTCAATGGCCGCCTAGATCATGCGATTTAACACCATTGGACTATTTTCTTTGGGGCTATGTTAAATCTTTGGTCTATACCAACAAGCCGGCGACGTTACAAGAGCTAAGAGAAAATATTGAACGCGAAATTGGTGCGATTCGGGCCGAATTATGTGAAAAAGTGGTGGAAAATTGGATTCAACAATTGGACTTCTGCAAACGTGCCCGCGGTGGTCATGCGAGGGAAATTGAATTTCATACATAATTGCCACTAAATGTACTTCAAAACATAACAATTTTTTTTTTTTTTTAGATATATTCATTCGTTTTTGTTTTATTTTAAAAAAAAGTTTGAGCGCCCTTAATGAAAAACCCTTTATTACTGTACACCGCGGCCAGCGACGTATTAGTCCGTCGCGACGTAATTTATTTACTTGAACAGCGACACCAATCGGACACCTTAATCAGGGACATCTATTGCACAATGCAGAAAGCTAGTAAATTAATACTTATTAGTGTTAATTATTATTTTTTACTAATCTGTACCGCCATTCAGCGGATTTTCTTACCAAAATTGGAAATGACGCTAACAATGGATGCATACGTTAACACAATTATAATTTAGACTATCAGATAAGCAATCGGGTAACCGCTGCGTGGTCAGAGTATCAGTAGAATCTATATTTCAATGCGGAAATTATTTATTTATATATATATATTTATATATTACTTTAACAATAGTGCATTAAGCATTCTTATTATATTGCTTTAGATGAAATATAGATTCTACTGAAGCCCTATGCTAATTTTTGCATTCTGTATTGCTCTTCCTGGAATTGTACAAACGGTGTTCCTACGTAATAACTTTGAAATATATATATATCCACTTAAAGGCATTCTTGAAAAATACGAATAAAACATTTGTATGTTGCATTTGACTATAGTCGCATTCGACAGTGCTACCGTAGAGTGCGACACGATATGACCATGAGACGTATGTAGATGAGATAACAGGATGACAGATGCTCAATATTTTTGCCAACCGTAATACGATTTCGCGGATATATATTTACTTACTGTTATTGAATATATAATATAAAAGAGAAAACATTTAAGTAATCTTAACCTAGAGATATTAAAAACTCGTTCGTTTTTGCCCTGCTCGCGTCTCAAAGTCCTGACCGTTTAAGCAAGCACTTGACAGCCACAAATGACACTACCGAAGCCGCCACATCTTGAAAGTCATAGATATAGATAGATGGGGGAGTGTAACATTATTATGGATATTTTGCTAGAGCAATACCCGGAATCGAATAGAACACTGTCGTCAATTAAAATTTAATAAACTTCCTGTAGTCTAATCTGTGAGGATGTGAAGGGCATTATGTAAGAAAATTGCATAAAACGAACTAATGCCGTTTACATGGCCGGTGCTGCACGCGCAGCTTCTTGAATATCGAGCGCCAATCGGCGGCCCGCCAGCCGCAGCGCGCAGTGTAAACAAAACAAATCTTTCGATTTTGTATTTCGAACGATGACGTTCTATTTTCAAATGTTTGCCGCTCTCGCGCGCCGGCTGGCGCTCTCGCTCATTCTTTAAACGGCCGCGGATTAAAAAGGACAATAGACCCCGGAGACTCGGTGCTCGGTAGCGTCTAGAGCCAGAGAGAAAATTCCTTACTCTTCGTATTAGTAAAGCAGGAAAATTTTAGATGTTATTTAACTACGAAGAGATTTATTACAAGTTGAATGGTGCCGTTTTGCAAATAAAAAAAATATATATATTTTAAATTTTTACATTTTACACTTTTTTTGCTATTTTCATTACATATTTATATTTTACTTTTTTACAAATAGGTCGGTCTACATTTTCTTTTTTGCTTGCAATTTTATATTATTATGTTAATAACCACGCATAGAGTTTGTTACAGTAATAAAATAGAAACATAGAAGAGTGGAATGGTTTTTTTTTTTGCAAACTCTTAAAATATTTTTAGACTGGCGATAAAATTCTAAATCGTCGGGGCACGGCTCCTCCTAGAAGACCATATTTTTACAGCACAAGGGTTTAGATTAGTTTAGAAACATAGTAAAATTATTGAGTATTCCATGAACGTTTTATATATTTTAATATATACATATATATCGACCTTTCCTATATAAAGTATCGGAACTAAAAAGTAGGCAGGTCATTTTTAATAAAACGTGGAGAGTAGAACGATAGTTTAAAAACAGAAGATAGCAATTTTAATAGATCAAAATGCTGCATAGGATGACAAGAGCGCTAAGTAGTCGTGGTAGTTTTTAGAACTAAGGAATTAAAGAGTCTACTGGTACACTGGTAATTGTAATACTTAGGCGTATTTGTGGCAAATCTATTTATGACAGAGTAAAGAATGAAGAAGTAAGGAGAGAATGTATGTAAAGCTGATATTAGTATAGTGAGTAAAATTAAAAAGGGATCACTTAGGTGGTTTGGTCATATGGAACGGATGAATGAGGAGGGAATGGTAAGAAAGATATACGACTCAAGTGTTGATGGAACCAGAAATAGAAGACTTGGCACGACCAGGTAAACCAGATAATGGAGGATGGTTCTGTTAGAAGCCTCAACAATCGGCGAGCTTGTATGAGAAGACGTATGAATGTAGATGAGGCGAGAATTGTGTGTCAGGACAGAAGAGTGTGGCGCTCTATCCTCTCTGCCTACCCCCGCGGGGAAACGGCGTGATGGTAAGTAAGTAATTGTAATAAATTGCCAGTTTATAACACATGGACTATTTAATTTATATTTGTTTCAGCACGGCGTTTTTGCTTGTATGCTGATATATATATATATATATATATATATATATATATATATATATATATATATATATATATATATATATATATATATATATATTTTTTCGATGTTTCATGTTTGATACTAACACCTCCCGCCTGCCTCGTTTAGTATTACTCTGGATTCTGGGCGCGACAATGACGTGTCGTTGTGGAGAGTATAATGTTTTATAAATTTCTTTTTTCAAGGGTATCTCTAACGTTAAAATAAACTGAGTCATGTGTCAGCTCGCCTCGATAGCTGTCGGCCGGCGGTCGGTTCCCGGCTATCGGACCGGGGACATTGAATTACACGAAACGACACAATACTGCACCGAATATGGGGCAATCAAAATTGCGTAATGACTTAGCAGAACAAAATAAAACAGTTGAATTTTCAAAGATTAAAAAAATATATATACTTGACTAATATACTAAGACGTGCACAGAATGATTTCTTTAAAAAACTAAAACCTACAATTCAATCATTATTAAATGTTAAATTTATCAGTTTTCCACCAGTGCATCATAATTGAGCTCCTACTTCTACCTGAGAGTAGAAAGTTGTTCATGAGTAGAAAATTATTAGAGTATAAACATAATAATATGTTAAATATTAATTAAATGTATTAATTAGAAAGATGTTCATATAAAATCATTTTTTTCGAAAAATATTGTTGCGCTACTGAGATTCTTCGAACTTGGATCTCTTTACAATCCTGGGAAGGTGCATTATCGAACTATGCTACAGCAGACAGTACTTTTGACGACATATTTTTGAACCCACATGTTACACTTTTCAAATGAATACATCTATCGTTCCATTATTTGAAAGCCCCATCTAATTTGTTTTTACGGAATGTCAAATATATTTGACCTATGTTCTGAATAATTACAACTTCACTTCTCCTTAATAATATAATAATATCTTTTTTTTTTAAATAAAATATTGTGAACCTGTTTGCAAACATCGCATCTATATTTTTAAATCATCATCTTCAACCATACTCTCCCACGAGTCTACCACTCGGCTTTCTGGCTCTTCTTCGATAATTTCATTTCTCAATCGAGAATTCAAAACAGTTACCATAAATTTAAAACGATTGATTCTTCGATCTATGGTGCAACGTACTTTGAAAAAAATGTTTGAACAATTTTTTGGTTGTAACGATTCGACACTATACCGGAAAGCTGCGAGAGGAAAAGGAAATCAATGCGGTGTTACATTCATCACGTCAGCTCGTTCCGTTTGAAGATTCTCGACTAGTTTCAGGGCTGCTGATAAGTCGAGTGCCGTTTGATGATCCGCGTCAGGACCGTACTTGAGTGGTCATCAAAGGAAAGGAAGTTCACGACAGGATACGTGTGCAAACTGATGCCAGCTCAACATCTACTGCTGCCGCTACTGATTGCTATTTGGTGTACGATTTCATGACTAGAAGTGTCTAGAAAGATTACAATAAGATAATAAAATATAAGCTTATTAGGAGTCTGTATTTGCTTTGTGGGAGTCGCTCGGATTGAGCGACTGATGTTTGTAGGTTATGAATAGAAGAAGAATTGTTTGATCTTAGATCTCACGCGTGTATGTGAATGTCGCATTGTGTATATAAATGATGTGGAACGTGCCAGTGGTTAATCTGTGTTGTTCAATAAAACAGGATTTACAATTTGTTGGCGTTGTATGCACAAACGAATTTGCACAGTTTGATGGTTAAATTGCAAGTTAAGGTTAGTGACTAGCGATGCTCAACTGGAGGTGGTTCCGAGAAAGTAGCCAGGGGAAAAGTGACTGCTTCAGCTGGCGTCTCGGACCGGTTGCGTCGCGATGTATTGTCGTCTGAATTCTGTCGTTATTTGGCGGCGCGGAATGACTAAAATGTTTGTTTACACTGCTAGTGCTGCGAGTCACAGCCTCAAAGCGCAGCTTCTGAGAGATCGAAGGTTGTTAGCAGACACGAGATGAAAAGTTTTGGGACAATGCGGCGCCACAGGGTATCCAAGAAATAATTGACAATAATAATTTCTGTTGACAAATTGCTCGAGCTGTTCAACAAGCCCGTGATTGATGATACGAATGTATTGTTTGGACAATGTTACACGTATCATTTGGACAAAAGTACACGTGAGGTATTCCTCGAGGGCAAGAGGTCCCTGCCGGTTCCGTGACGCGCCCTATGTAGGAAATGCAAATGTTCCACTGGCGTAGCGCAGGCCCGGCTAGGAGGGCGGGCGTGCGGAATATCTAATAATATGATTGCGCTTCGTCGCTATTGAAAGTGGATCTGTATATTATTCCTTTAAACATCCGGTAGATGGCAGTACAGTTTAGTAAATAATGAATATTAATATTCATTTACAATCTTTGTACATTGTGCAATAGATGTCACCCATGTCTAATATTTGTAAAAACTGCTGTGAATAATTCTTGTATACAATTAGTCGATAATGTTTGCATTGTTGTTCAAAATGGTTTTACACGAAATATCATATTTATTATAGAATTTAAGTTAAGATGGCAGATAAGGATCTGTCATTCATAGCGTTATAACAGTAGCATAGTTATAGCATTATATGGCAGGCCTATAAAATATATACCTGGCTTCTTAATTAATACATATATATAGTTTTTTTTTACTACACAGTGCGTTTTACTATTCACGTTTTTTTTTACTATCACGGCAAAAGCATTAAGCACATAATAGAGTGTCACATAATATACTATACTGTAATAATCGGTTCACAATTTGTTATTTTTGTTTGTTACGGATTTTGAATGGTACAAAGGTATTTATACTTAGTGGTACCGCTATTCGTAACATTTGTTCTACCATCCACACAAACGCATGATACGATATTATTAATATAATTAATGTTTTACTTAATATAGTGGAATAATTAGTGTAGTACATAATTTATAAAATTATAATATTGAATTTTTTACTACTATGTTTTTAACCACTTTTATGAACTACTAGGTATACAAGATAAAAAAAAAAAAAATCTTTTTTTTTCATAAATTTTTTGATTTGACATGGTTTTAGTTAGTTTATTTGACATCCTTACGAAGGAAAATATATTTTCCG
Source organism: Eubasilissa regina (assembly GCA_022840565.1). Taxonomy (NCBI): domain Eukaryota; kingdom Metazoa; phylum Arthropoda; class Insecta; order Trichoptera; family Phryganeidae; genus Eubasilissa; species Eubasilissa regina. The sequence goes on from JAINEB010000021.1 coordinate 15,953,355, forward strand.
AAATCGGTTGGTAAATTACAATTAATAACCACAATGTAAAATTTGCGTTATATATTAAAAATATTACAATTTTCATTGAATCAAACTGGTATTAATTTTTCGAGTTAGGTAAACATTATTTAATACAAATTAAGTGTATCAATTAGAAAGATTTACATACAGATAAAATTAATTTATCGAAAAAATATTTTATTGCCACCGGGATGCGAACCATGAACTTTTTCTATCCGGGAAAATGTGCTGACCATTACACCGTGTCAACATAGTAAGTTAACGACGCATTTACGAACTTATATGTTGCACTTTCATATTACGAAGAATCTCAAATACCTTCTAGTAAAACTCGATAGGAGACGCCAGAATTAATTAAATACATTATTCCATTATTATTAAATTTTGAAACACATTATTATGTACAGAACATAGTTAGATTCATTGATTTTATCTGTATATCTTTCTAATTGACACATTGTATTTGTATTAAAAATATCACAGATCTCTATTCAGAAAAACTGCAACTTCACAATAATAATGTGTTCTCCTTAAAAAAGCATTTCTCAATTATATAATTTTAGTACACCATCATTCTTCGGTGGTCGAACAGTCCCTCAGAAAAATGTAGTCCCTTTAACTTGTAAAACCCTTTAATACTTTTATGTATATATATATATATATATCAAATTTCTATTTTTACGTAAATATATTCCATGTTACTTTTGTAGCTGCTCATGTTTTTTTTTATAACTAACCAATTTTGTAAATTATTAAATAAATAAAATAAATATTTTCCTTGAGACGGCCCTGATCGTATACGAGTGTGTGTGCGCGCGCGCTAGTGTGTCTATATATACCCGGCCCGCCGTCGATGACATCATGCCGTATTTCTGCCGGCCAAGGTGGTCCCTCGCGGGCTGGAGGGGCGGGGAGGGGGGTTACACACCTCACGCGGAGTATAGAGCATAGTACTCGCTGCACGGTATTGGTCACTTTTCACCGTCCTCGGTGCTCGCTGGTCTGTGCGAGGAAGCGAACCACTCCGGATACCGTCCACCAACTGGCTAGCAAGATGCATGAACGCGGCCCAAGATGAAATAATTTTTTTGTTGCATAATTTTCTTTCAAGCGACCATTTTACTTATTTTCTGACACCTATATGAAGGAAACCCCAAAGGGATCCCGTAATCGTTTTGAGATTTGTTTACTATCTCTTAGAATCCACTCAACAAAGTAGCGCGTGCAATATTTTATAAAATATTCAAAGCTTTTTTGGAAAATGTTTTAAAGAAATTGGTTAGTTTCTAAAACCTTGTGGCTTTCCTTCAATTACCTGTTTTCTTTATTATATGGCACAATTGTTACGTTTGATCGGAAGACTCGTTATCATACATTCAGAAGGCGGCCAGAGAAAAGCTATAGAAGTCATGCACCCCCAAAAATGGAGGGTAACCGTCATATTTATGTGTTGAAGTTGCAGAACACAGTCCGGCAGTCTAGGTGGCAAAAAGGTGCGAGGGAGAGCCAGTGCTCCGTTAGGTCTCCCTAGCCATCGCTCTTCCCGGCATCGTCCATCCCAGCAACCCCCAGCGGGAGACCCACACCCTAATAAATTCCCGGAAAAGTCCGGGCATCTATATATAGTTCTCTTCTTCTTCTTATGCGCTATCCATTTAACGGACGTTGGCTATCTTCACTTTGTTTACTGTGGAAAAGCTCTTCAGTAGATTGGTCATACCATTGCCTCAGGTTCTTCAGCCATGATGTTGCTCCTCTGCCCCCCTATTTTTGTGTCTTATTACACAATAAAAAAAATTTATACGGGTTCATAGGTATAATGAGGGATGTTTTGGTTGACGGTCGTGCGTCGTTGATTGGATGCTTACGACGCATAAAAAAATGCGTGAATGAGTAGGATCGATTTAGCAGCTTTTGCTTATAAAACAGTCCTGAGCTAGCGGTGGGTCCCCTCACTAGCCATGATGTTCTCCCTCTTCCAGGTCCCCGAAATCTAACAGTCTCCCTGCATTTGAGGTGTAAAATCTCGTACTTCTCCAGATACGTAGTGATCAGGTTTATGATGGTAGCTATGGCGGATATAGATTTTTTCTCTATTTTTTTAAGAACTTTGATTACATCGTGCTTGACTATCTCCTGTGAAAACGGACTCATCAGTCATCGCAGCCTTGGTTCCCACGATCCCGAACATAAAATGTTTCCATTGAATCACGCTGTTAATTCCATGCGAATTAATCTCCATCACTGCAATTTTCCACATCGTGGAAATTCATTAAGCCAATTTGTAATAATCTGGTTTAACTGCAGCCCAGCCATATTCAATGTTTCATTATGTGGGGACTGTAATTTTTTTTTTGTGGTTTGAAATGAGTGAATAACTTAGAAAGGTTGTGTAGATCGATCAATCTATACATTTCTCTAAAAAATAATGAGATCCTTCCGAGTAAAAAATAATCTTCTAATTACGCGAGGAAGGATAAGTTTTTGACTATTTATTTGTCAAAATTAGTGGAATTATTTATTTATTTAACATAAAACGTATTTAATGGCTGGCGTCCTGTGGAAATTTGAAATTAAAATGTTTATTTACATTAGATGCCGCATTCGACAGAATCGTAGATTCAAATCCAACATGAAGCGTGATATCGTGAATATTGTGTGCTGCAGCTAGTATATAAGGGCGAAATGAAATAATAAATGTATGAAGTAAAAAATAATTATTACTTATATTATTTTTTAATAAGAACACACTAATTATTACAGGGCCTCGAACTGTTATTTTTTCATTTCGGTTTTGGTACCGGTTCAATTTTTTAAAATACATCAGTTCGGTTCCGGATAAAATAACGGTTTATTCAGTTTTCGGTTCAGCTTCGAGTGATTAATATTGTTTTTAATTATATAAAAAAATTATTTTATACCCTGATTTAGAACATTTTATTTGTTCTTTTGTAATAAGCATAATACATGAATTGATACAATAATTAATTAAATGTATAATAATTAGAACTAGAAGTACATAATTTAAGATAATAATATAATTTATTAAACGAAACATATATAAACAAATTCACATATTCACGGTTTAAGTGTACAGGATTATTGGATATATTTATTTTCATTTAAACTATTTCTATTACCTCGTAAGTGGAGAGTAATTTTTGAAATATATGTTTTGTATAGTAGAATGTCTTGCACTGGTTGATTTCCGGCTGTGTCAATTTGTGATATCTGTTAACTTCTTGCAGTCCTAGGTGTGGGGGATTGGTTGCACACGAATAGCCCGATGATGTGACAATAGTATTTTTTTTTATACTAAGCTTACAGTTATAAATACAATACAAGAGATGCGTTTTGAGCCACGGCTGCGATGCGAGAGAACGCACCCGAGTGCCCGGCGATCTTTTATCCCTTTCACTTGCGTCATTTTTACCAACATGCGCGCGTCACACATTCACTACACCCGGATGCATCACAGTTAGTTATGTAGGAGGTGTCGATATTTAGAACAGGTCATTTTCTGTTGTGTATTTTTGGGTTATTCTTCTTTTAACTAGTTTTACACAAAGGATTGAACACCACTGATCCGCACATCCTAAGCATATTGGCCCGTTAATCCATAGCATTGTTCACACAGTTTTCCCTAATTAAAGCCGACGTCCGCCGACCCTATCTCGTCCGTTATCCGCCATCGTCATTATCTGGCACACTCACCGCCCGGCCCGGCACTCACCGTCCCAGCCTCACCGCTCACCGCTCACCGCCGCCATTAAATCTCCCCGCAAACATTGTTTGCCTAATAATATTTACTCCGCTAATTCCTTCCTGACCTTTTCGCTGTGTACCTGTGCACGTATGTTATATTATTAACATTTTTTTTATCTCAGCGCACTCGTGAATGGTAATTTTTATAATGCAAATAAAGATAAAATTAATTATTTTAGTAATATCGTGGATAAGGTCAGAACGAGGTAAACAATAATGTCGTGTATAATGTTCGGACGAGGCAAAAAAGTATTATTATGGGAATATCGTGTGTAATGTCCGGACGAGGTAAAAAAGTATTATTATGGAAATATCGTGTGTAATGTCCGGACGAGGCAAAAAAGTATTATTATAGGAATACCGTGTGCAATGACCGGACGAGGCAAGAAGTATTATTATAGGAATATCGTGTGTAATAATAGGTCCGGACGAGACAGAAATTGATTTAATTTATTTTTTTACTGTTTATCCCAGTTTATTATGGGGCGACCCACTTCTCTCCGGAGTTGCCAAAAAGATACATCTTAGTAGTCGTTCCTCTGGCATTCGAAAGACGTGTCTAAACCACCTTAATTACGATATTGCTATATGTAGAAGTAGGGGCTCCGTGCCGAGTATCTTTTGTCAGTACTTTTCATTCGGTAGACCTAGACCTTCAATGCAAGAGGAAGGTCACTGTCTACATGAGATTTCGAAAAACCACCCATATCCTCCTTTCCCACACCTTAAAGCAGAATGTTGGTACTTTTCGATAAAATTTTGCACATTTGACGATCAAAATTAGATGAAAACTACTGTTCAGATCGGATTTCGAAAAAAAAAACTACCTCCTTCCCCTCAAAATGAAGCATCTTCACTCTGCGTAGAGTTCGGGCAACGCTGGGTACTTCAGCTAGTAATTAATATAATAGTAATATATTGTATAAATATGTATTATTATAGTAACATTGTGTGTGAGGTCAGGATGCAGTAAAAACGAATTATTATTGTAATATCGTGTGTAACTGAACGAGTCATCAAAAAGCTTTTAAGGGTTTTTCACCGATGAAAAAAATGTTCTTCCATCCGCATGCAAATTATATTGAAATATAAAATAAAAACTATTGAAGCGAAATACAGACGAACAGAGCTGTGCTGCGCATTATTTTAGTGAAGTTATAATCATACTTCGACAGAACATGCCTGGCTTGACAGCTCCAATGTTTGTATGAACATATATTCGTTCGTTCTCAGCAATAAAAAAACAAGTTGAAATGCAACCTTTTTGATGAAGAAACGGCGCGAGCATAATTCGAATCCAGGGAGAAGAAATAATCTCTATTAATTTTTCAAAGAATAGTTCTTCTGAAGGTATGTTTTTACTTTGTAATGACATAATTAATGAATTAGAGTCAAATAACTTTATTAACGAGAATATATTCTTATTGTTCAGAACAGACGGTCTGTGATATTTTAAATACTAAATTGATGTATTAATTAGAAAGATATACATTTAATTTGTATTGATGAGTTGTATGTTAAATTTAAAAAATTAACATTGGGAGAGGGTTAAGGTCAACAATTTAGAAATATTATAGATTAAAAAAAGTGTGAACAATAATATAATGAATAATTAGATAAAATTTGTATTTGTATTCTATTGAATATTTTCCCTCTTACGTATGTAATTCTCTAATTAACTCCTCTTATTCCGATATTGGTTAACCCCCTACCCCTTTCCTTCTCCATAACCATCTCACAACAACAAAGTTATTCGACTTTAATTAAATAATCCCTAATTTTACGAAACGTTTGTCCGAATTCTATTCGATTTCTATCGAGCCGACGTAACAATTTGTTCATATAATTTTAATTTTTAAGCCTAATGATTAAAAAAAATGCTATTGATAGCTAAATATGTTACGCGTTGAGATTTAAACTTCAACGTCTCAACTTTCAACTTCTTCTTATTATTTTCCTTTGAAAACACTTTTTATAGTTTTATAAAGTATATTGACGATTTTAATTTTTTTTTATTCTGCAAATTGACAACAGAGTACTGCATCTCTGAAGGATGCGTCTGCTACCGTGCGATAGCCGGTGCGGGCATGCTAGTATTAATGACAAAAATAGCAATTTTCTGACTGTTAGTAATAATATTTTAATTTTATAATTTTAAATTATAAAATTAAAATATTTTTCTACAGAACCATCAAACGGAATGCCTCACGGGGTATTCATGAAGGATTGATTAATTAACATCAGTTTAAGGTAATCTTCACGTGTCATCTAGGATGTTACCACGTGCTCGAGCGGTATGTGACGTCACGGCGTGCGTCGTGGCGCCCGTCTGACATCACCGGCGCTCGGACGCGGAGTAATCTTCGCACAGTTGAGGCTACGCAGAATACTAATCAACTGCGCCCGGGCGCGACTAGATGTCAGAATTTTTTCCGCTAATAGCTGTTGTAGCTGATAGGATGAGTGATAACTCCATAAAGTACAAAGATACACAAAACGATTCGTTGATTTCTTCAAGTTCATCTGTTAATGTTAACGACTTAATTTGTATTTTTCCTCGTATAAAATGGAAGATGAAATAGTTTATAAAATTCAATTAAATTAGTGTCTCGTAACTATTATTTTCTCATTTTAGTGGGGTTTTTTTTTCAGCGTGTTGTTGTAGATATGCGTGATGTGAATAATCTATATATCGTGTATAAAGTCGTGTGTATACGTGTAAAATATACGTGTATACGTGAAAAAATATATCTATATATGTGTATAAAGAAGATCGTCTGTTTGTGTTTGTTTTTTTATATAAATCTACTATTTTATTCTGAGCTTGATGAAATGAAAAACACTTCACCTTAAAAACAAGAGGAAGTTCACTGTCTACATGCGATTTCGAAAAACTATCCCCATCCACCTCTCCCACCCCTTACACCAGAATTTTGGTACTCTTTGGTGAAATTTTACACACTTGACGTTAAAAATAACAGGAAAATTATTGCCTACATCTGATTTAGAAAAAAATTACCCCCTTCTCCCTAAATGTAACCTCTTCACTTTGCGCAAAATCCGCAGATACTTCAGCTAGTACAATATAAAAATAAAATATATCAAGTTTAAAAAAAGAAAAATTAGAAAATAATATTGTTGTAATATTATAAAATAATATAAAAATATTGTTTAATTAAAACACATTTTTGATTTGAAGTTGAAATTTAAGAACACATTTCTGTGGTATTTTTAATACAAAGTAAAAGAATCATCTAGAAAGATATACAGAAAAAAATTCTGTCTATCGAAAATATGTTAAAGTTTCCAGCAGCACATAGGTATATTTAATTTTTAATATGTATAATAATTTTTTTTTTTTTAAATTTATTATCTTAGTTTTATTAACCACTAATTGAGTTTAAAAAACATTTACCGGTTTCGGAAAATACCTTTTCCTTCTTCAGGATGTCATAACTAACTAAAAATATAGCATTGTTTCTTCACCAGAATCTATTTTTAAATTTAAAAAAAAAAACAACAATTATTTAAAAAAATAAATTTAGTACCTAACTCAAATTGCTGCTCAATATGAATTTAGTCGAATAATTTTTAGGAAAAAATTTTAGAATAGGACTCGTAGTTAAAATTAGTTGGCTGTTTAGAATTTCCTGATTACTTTTACATGCTTTATTTATCTCCAACGATTCCAAATTATTTAATTTGTGACCTACACCGTTTATATGCAAAATTGACAATCCCAATTTTTTATCAAAACCATGACTATTTTCTATCAAATGATTAGAAAATTCTGAAAACCCACTATTGTTCAAACATCTCAAATGCTCCTTTACTCTTATATTAAAATGTTAATATTGCTAATTTTAAAAGTGTATAATAATTCATTTTATGTCGATGCTATTTTTTTCGATAACTTCCCGTCTCATTTAAACACTGTTATATTAATAACAAGCTTTTAGCTGACAAATTATTATCCATAATATTAATATTACGCTTTCTCGTCTATATCTATGACTTTCTGGATGTGGCGTTAGTGGCGACTTCGTTAGTGAAGTAAACTGCTCCAATTTACCTTGTTAAAAAATATCGATAATTTAACAGTAAACCAAGGCAGAATAACTGAATACACAATACACACCACATTCGATAAAACGGATCTCAATACTGATCCGCCAGTTTTCGGACATATGTTTGATGCAGCCGCTCTCTATGGTTTTTTTGTCTATCGGGTCAGAGTCTTTTGTCTGTTTAAGTGACGGCCGAATGCTTCGGTCGCTTTCGTGATGGTGTTATCTCTCTTCATCGCTTTCTAGACCCCTTTGTAATGTATCGTAACAATATTTTATATATTTATAATTCGGAATTCATTATAAAATTTTCGGAATTCTAAATTATATATATATATATATATATATATATATATAGCAGAATGAATTTCAGAAATCTCAAAATTTCGAAATTTCGTATGCAATCCCTAACTATAAAGTACTTGCTTAAACGGCCAGGTCTGTGAGACTTCTGTCACCTCATCTATGTCTCATGGTCATATCGCGTCGCACTCTATGGTTTTTTCCTTATCTATGTCGCTGTCAAATATGACATGAATGTTTTGTTCGTATTTTTCACGTTTGTACAATACAGAATTGACCGCGCAGCGGTCAGCAACAGCCGCGTAATTTGAAAAATTGTTTTAATATTGACGTGACGTATTTGAATTTTTTTGCGAGAAAAAAATAATTTAATCATAATTTTCCAAAATTTATCCGTACGCATTTAAGTTCGCTGAAAATTGCAAAGCGTTAAATGAATAATCAGTGAGAGATAAATCCACGTAAAATGCAGCCAAAACCGCAGCTAAACAAATGTGACCTACGGACAAAATTATTGGATTGGCGCCATAAATTTGGAACGCTGCGCATTCTTGAATGAATTTCGTCAAATGTGAGTCTGATCATTAGAATATAATATATTATGTGCATACGTGAGTGTCCACTTTTATTATTATTATTATTATATTAATTTCATTGGCGTGATAATATAGTCGGGACTTGTACAAATATAATAACAGATTGCTTCAGACAGATCAAGGTCTCACAACGCACAAGACCTTAAAATGATCTCGTCTCTTGACTGATATTATTTTATTAGTTGTCGCAATTGTTAGTTACAGTCTAGTTTATTTACATTATATTTAAAACAGTTTATAAAGTGTGAAAATTCTTACTTAAATATTACAGATTTTTTTTGACGTTCACGTATTATATGAAATAAGAACTTTTTTGTGTGGAATTTTATTGTATACAAATTAGAAAATCATAATTTGTTTATTGGGCGACAGATCTGACAGAAATTATAGGTGATTTTTTTACTATTTATGTTTGAATATCTATAATTGTTAATTATTTTAACGATATAATAACGTGGTGGAGGTGTTATTTGATAATATTAATAATAAAAACAGTGCTGAGGTCTTTTAGTGTTCGCAACAAACGTGCTTGTGTTCAAAAAATGTAAAACAATTTCTTTTGACAAATTTTACAAAAATTGTATGAATAACCGCACTGTCCGTTCTCATAATAATCCGAATTTTTATTTGATGTTGTGTTAAGTCATATCGGTGATGTAATGTTGCTTAAATTAAATGAGTAATTTTGACGTTTTAAAGAATTTCGTGATAAATTTTAAGACGAAAACAATAAGTTTTGTTATCAAGTTGGCCTTCAATTAGCAAATAAAATACTTCTTAAATTTCGCGCGTTCGTTTTGGGCTCATTGTGAGACTCGGATATTTATCGTTCGTTTTGAATACCAATTTGAGTGCAGAGTGAGAATACCGTTTCGTTGGTTTACAAGAGAAGCGATGAATTTGAAAATAATGTATGTCACTGTGATGTTGACGTTTGCGGGAGCTGTCAATAGCATTCACTGGTACGTATTCTTTGACATATTTAATAGTACCAATAATACAAATGTTTATTTAATAAAAATTCTGTTTGCGCGAGACTAAGTTTAAGTATTTACTAATTTGTGTATATGTTACAGTTAAAGTGTTAAATTTCAATAATGTACGCATTAACTAGTCAATGTATGCACTAACTATGAGTTTCAGTTGTAATTTACATTGCTGCATTTCGTGTATACTTTCACTAGATATTTTATGATTTAACTAGTGAGTGTATGATATCATATATATGATGTCAGACAAGCGTGTTTGACGACTAACTAAACAACAGGGGTGTGCAGTGCATACAAGCAGAAAAGTTGTGCATTACTAAAAATACTGGGAAACAAATATAAGTTAAAAATAGGATTAACGAAAACATTATTTTACAATTAGCGCCATCTGTGTACCAGTAGAGACTTTAATTGCTTAATTCTAAAAACTATCACGACAACTCACCGCTGTACCCATGGTGCTCTTATACATTCACCGACTAGACCTATTCATATTACTCTATTGTATCTTTAAGCTAGTGAATTACTCGAGTCATATAATTGTCTATTTACTGAATTGAAAATTCCTTTCGGTTGATCCGTTTTGTATGGAGTCGTTACCTATGCTGTTTTTCAACAGAATAACATTAGTGTAGCCAAACTAATCCGCCATGTTGTTTTAAAATGGTGGTTTTTAAATATTAAAAAAAAAACGATTCCGTTGATTCATTTCTTCTAGAGAAAAACTGAAAAATTCTTTCCTTTTAATCTACTATATAAAGTTATATTTATAAGCATTCGTGATACGCAACATGTCGCTAAATCCACTAAGAAAATATTTTGGTAATAATTGGTTACAGTAGATTCGCTACTGATTTTGTATTATTGGCGCCATTATTCCAACACTTTATTTTGACTCTCGGTCTAGTGATGCGTAACGCCGTCCAACTTATCAATTAATTATCAACACATTCACATGCATATTGTATAAATATTTTGCTTCAATCCCGATATGGACCTCTTGACGTTCTAATTATTATGATTTAATTCAAAATATTGATACAATTAAATGTAACATGTTTCACAAAATTAATAGTACCTAATTGTTTAGAAATTATGTAGTGTTAATTTTATATGTGTTTTCCGGGCATTTTGACTTTTGATCTACTATATCCGTTTTTATAATTGAAAAATTTCGTAAATTTATCTAAAATAATTAAGTTTATGAAATATTCTTATAATTTGTTTTGTCAGCTTTATCTACTTTAGTAGTCGGTATTTTCGAAATTGTTTTTCATAGTCAGTAATAAATAGACAGGCTTCACATGTTAAACCTATTTTAGTATATCATGCAGTTTTACAAGAATCTGCTAAAACTTAGTATTTCCAAGTGTAATAATTTCTTGGTTAATTCGTATTTGAGGACAATAGAATATCATTTAAGATTAGGCAAATTTTAGTTTATTTTTTTTTATTAACATCCAATTTTTTTATTATTTATTATCTTTTTTCTCGAATTTTCAAGTTCATATATTCAATTAACATATATAAAATTAAATTTCTTTAACTTAATTCATAATAGTCTTCCTACCGATTACAATTCAGCACTTGACTGCAACTGAAAACCGCTGGAGAAGGGTGGAAAAATAGCGGATTTAATATCAACTTTAGGGTAAGAGCGAAACCCAAACGAAAAATGTCAATTAATTGCCGAGTGCTCTAACAATTCGTATACGAACAAATACGGCCGAGTTGTCTTTTCATATTATCTACTTTTTTGCCCCCTTACTGCCTTACTAATTGTGCCCCCGTCTGTTGTCCGCAGGGAGGCTCTAGGCGCGTGGGGCGCTCGGGTGGGCCCCCGCTCTCGTCGCGCCCCCGCAGACTCCCTCCAGTTGCTGTTCAACGATCTGAATCTCTACCCCACCAAGACGCAAGGTAAGAAATACACCTTTATTAAAAGAATCCTCATCCCCGGCACGCTGAGACAATTGTAATCAAAGTGTGATATTTTTTTTAAAAGAAAGCAATCACTCTGTGGCTTCACATTATAATTAAATAATAGAATATTTAATTTTAAACCACTTTATTAAACAACTTTAAAATAGTCCTATTTTAAAGTTGTTCTCGTGTAACCTCTACCCTTCCCTTCCACCCCCTAGCTGATACTCTGTCCCGCTCTGATATGCTGCTTCTCTCTCTGAATTTCTTAACCTTCTATGTAAATGTCTGTACATAGGTTAGTTTATATTATCTTATCCTGAAGAAGGTTGGGTCCAACCGAAACTAGTTGAAATTTGTATATATTGTTACGATGCGTTCTGGCTCCTGCGGATAGAACGCTAGACAGTGGTTAACATAAAAATGGGAGTTCGGCTTGATAAATATTGAGTCCTGCGCACTTTCTTTCACCTGTGGTAAATTTATAGAGTGTTGTGTAATTCGGACTAGGAATGAAAGCTAATTTATGAAAAAGGTTAATTTACAACAAGTTTGCTTAATATAAAATAAATATCAAATTATCGATCCCTCCATTCTGACATCTGTTGACAAGGAAGTGAGACAATAATTATCCCGAAGCATCGTTGAATGTGGCAAGGATAGGACGCAAGGCAAATCATCACCGTAAAATTAATCCAACCCGCACGGTGATGAACTGTCGTTCTCTCTTGGTATTAACCTCTGCACTCGATCCTCCATTGTATGGGATCGTGGCCGTCACGCTGCATGTGCCGATGATTGACACAGTGCATTATTTTCGTTAAAATAATTAATAAATATATATTCCAAAGATATTAATTTACTTCAATGTATATTCTAATTCCCTTAAATGCCGTCGTAAAATCTGACCACACACCATAGGAGTTGGTAATATGTATAAATTATTAAGGAAAACACATTCTTATTGTGAAGTTGTAATTATTCAGAACATAGGTCTGTGATATTTTAAATACTAAATTAATGTATTAATTATAAATATATACATATAAAATCAATTTTGTCGAAAAATATTGTTTTAGCGTCACCGGGATTCGAACCTGGATCTTCATTTCCAATCCGGGGAAGTGCACTACCTTTGTGCTATAACGCCAGTATTTTTCTTGACAAATTTTCGAACCTATATGTTACATTTTTTCAAATTAATACACCTGTCGTTCCATTATTTGAAAGCCATCTACATTATTTTTACAGAATCTCAAATACCTTTGAGTAAACCGACTTGCAGACGCCAGAATTATCAATTCATATTTATTAAATTTTGGACACGTTGATACAACATATATTACTAAGGAAAACACATTCTTATTGTGAAGTTGTAATTATTCAGAACATAGGTCTGTGATATTTTAAATACTAAATTAATGTATTAATTATAAATATATTATAAAACAATATTTTTCGACAAAATTGATTTTATATGTATATATTTATAATTAATACATTAATTTAGTATTTAAAATATGTATAAATATTCATCAACAAGGCTTTATGTTTCGAGAACGATAATATTTGATAAAAAATTGAACGTCCAAGATGCAATATTTTCTTACATTCAGTCAAGTGACAAAGTTTTTCCAGACGATTATAGAATTCGTTAATTTTAAAAAAAAGCATGTGCATCACGTTTGTAGGCCATTATTAAAGATGTGATTCAAACGTAGGAGATTGTAACAAAAACAAAATTATTATTTAAAAAAAAAAAAATTTTAAACACACCATGATGAAAAATGTCATATTACACGAGGTATGTTTCAAGGCTATATATAATTAATATTATGTATTATTATTGCTGACTGGTTGATGTCGTCGTGCATATTTAAATATTATATACATATACAAACACAGAATTGTATTTGAAAACTATTCAAAAAAATATGTTGTATAACATATTTAAACTTCCGTATCTATTGTATTTAATATTTTGTTATCATCTGAAATGTCACTTAAATACTTGGCTTTGTTTTGATTTGTAATTTATTATTTTATTAATGCAATTTATTTGTGTTTATGTTAGCATAACGATTTTTACTGACCGGTCAGTTTTACTGTCAGTCGTTGTAGAACTAACATTGAAGGGTTGCTAATTAATGCCGAGTAAGATAATAAATAATCTCTTCTTATGTTGTAATATATTATAATTAATTCAATTTATCTCTTACATCTTTATCATTTATCATGCCCGTACATACGAGTATATAGCAATTACAAACTAATTGTTACATTTTAATATTTCGAGCTTTGACATTCGCGTTCAAAAGACGACACTGCTTCACCAAAATTCAACTTTTAAATTGCGATTATCGCGAGAGCAACGAGTTGACCTTCTGACATTGTTGAACGTAGGTAGCTAAAGCTTCTGTGGTCACTTTCCACCGTTAGATGAACCGTCAGGAGAATTTGTCAGGCGATCCAGTCCGTTCGTTCGGAAACATGTCCGTGTCTCAAATATTTTTTCCTAACCGCAGAATTTTTTTGATTTCTTTGGGAATCGAACTGTTTAGCAATCGCGGTTGTTTATTGCTTTTTATTGGTTCCTCATTCATGTGGTACTACGTCATAATACTAAGAACTTTTGCCTTTGTAAATTATGAACCATCTCATTTCTCAGTATGTAGTCCGTGATCGCAAATTGTGTCAATTGGACTTCAATCATTATCCAATTTACGAGTGTTTGCTGTGAGTACTTTAATACTCAACACTAACCTACCACATTTAAATGTAAAAAATAACTATAAATAATATAGATGTGCCATCTGTGGGAGTGCAATATAAACTTTCACCGATGAGTTCATCTACTTTCCAGCAGCCTCGCTACTCGAATTATTCTTCTACCTCATCCCAATCTGCTAGTTATGTAACATCGCGCGTAATCTATTCAAGTTTCAAATTGCATATCACGTTATAACTTTTCTAAATAATCTACGTAATTCAACAGTAAGTACTTTTTACTCATGCATTAACTTGTCCGAATATTTAAACACGATTTCAATACATTACCTATTACATAAAACACCTCACAATTAGGGCTGTCAATTCCGAGATCCCGGGAATTCCGGACTTTTCTACGCACCGTAATCTCTTACTTGTGCTAATTAGTGCTAATTCACTACCCTGTTACAACCATCGGATTATTTTTTTTGATTACGATATATCGTTTAGAATGTACCATGGGCCTAATGTAGTAGCTTGAGTAGCTTCTTGGTGTAGTGGTTAAGACGTTGGCCTAATGATCTAGCGGTCGGCGGTTCGCGCCTCATTCCGGGACACCAGCAAGTTAGTCCTATTTTCATAGTACAAGCGTTTAGCTTAGTTTGAAAATAGTAATAATATTGATGCGACATGTATTCTGTGTACGCATCTCTATTTTTTTTTTTTAAATAAATAAAATTCCAAAAATCTTGGAATTTTGGCCTGAGGATATTAGCTACACCAAAACCTTTGAACAAATACATATTGAACATTATTAAAAAGATGCTGGCAAAATTCGAATCAAAACACAGCGTGAAGTAAATCTAGAAAAATGCTACGAGGATTTAAAAATCAATACCACTTGCCAGCGTAGAATCCGAACGGGTTTTTTCGGGATGTGGGAGAATAGCGATTAAAATAAGATTTTTTATATTTAATTTAGCGAAATACAATGGCAAAATAAATTCAATTTTTAAATAGATGGTTACATATATACATATGTTTACATACATACATGTTTTTTCTTTCGCTTACCTCTCCAAAAAAGAGATTAATTCTTGTGCTTGGAGAGGGAGTTACACTACAATAATTTTATATAATACCTTACATATTCTATTCATTGTCCATTTGTGTGCTTCTGAAGTGTTCTGTAATATTGTTTATTGTCCAATTATGTGTTTTTGAAGTGTTCATTTAGTTTCTTTTTAAACTCTTTTATATCCTTTATTTCTTTGATTTGTGTAGGGAGATTTTTTATCCCTAAATATATAAAATTTTGCTGATAGTGTTTGGTGTTACATTTAGGGATTTTAAAGTTATTTTTAAACCTTAAAGATCCATCACTAAATGATAAAACCTCAAACACTTTGATCTTATTGAGGTCGCATTTTAAGTCTCAAAATATTAAATGAGTTTTTTAAAATTGTATCATGTATTTTTTGCTGTTTTTTTTTTTTACTTTTGTGCAGTTCTTTAATGTGTAAAAAGTAAAAATAATACATCCGTTCCAATTCGTTATTTTTTATAATAATTTAAACATTCAAATCGCGGGATTGAAAATTGCCAGCACGGTAATCGCAGTTCTGAAAAAAATCTCGGGGATTGAAAGCCCAACAATGGCAACATTTTGATACTTCATCATCGTACACAGCCATCCTCCGTAGAGACATTGTAATCTTGCAATATTTTTTTTTTATAATATCGAGAAGACAGCTTACTATTTATTGCGTCTTTTCATTTTTAGAATTATTCGTGACTCACCGCCTTTGTTTGATATTTCATTGTCTTGTGCGTTGTGATTGGCTGTCGGCTGCACGTGAACCAGTAATATTCATCTGTGATGGATTACCTCACTGAGGTGAAGCCATTATCCCGCGCGCGTGCTCGCGGTGGTGGTTGTATTTCTCAATGCATTTTTAATAAGGCGGAGAGAGGTTAATACTGATTATCTTACTGATATTTCATTAGGTCATTTTCGTGTAAGGTCAGGGTTTCGAGAACAAAGCAAGAAAAAAAATCCTTTCGAAAGATATACTCGTATTATTTTTTTTCCTCCATTTTGTATGTTATTTAGGAAAATAGGAGTTTAAGTGCAAATGCGAGGCGCGTTTTTCAAATGAGTACCGTCGCCGGATATTCCCGGCGTAGCGCTGCTGTTGCAATGTTGCGCATGTGCAATGGTTTTCTTCATCTGTTGATCCACCGCGTGCAACGTTTGAGACATTCACATAGTGTGGTGCATGGTTTAAATGTTCAAGACGATAGATCAGCCCGCCGATCCTGTGATGTCCGTGATTCGTTTCTTGAATGCACGAAACGTGATACGTGTCCTGATTTGGCGCCAAGTGATTTCCATCTTTTCTTTGATTTGAAACGGTTTCTTGGTGGCAAGCGTTTTTATGAAGATGATCAACTCAAAAACGGAGTAAAAAACATGGTTTTCATCCCAGGCGGCGTCGTTCTACGACGATGGTGTACAAAAATTGGTGTCCCTTTGTGACAAGTGCCTTAATAACGGTGGCGACTATGTTGAGAAGCAGTTTAAGGTGTGTAGCGTCCGAAGAAAGTAAAGTGCTGTAGAATGATGTGTTTCGTTAAAAGAAATTCCGACACTTACTTAAAAAACGCGCGTCATACAATAATCGATAATATGTACAACAATTTCAAAGTATTATTGTTTTTTCGATACGGTATCTTTTCAGTGGTATCCGCCTGTTGGCGTGTTTATAAATAAATAGTCACATCAATCATAATTATGCCAAGATTTAGATGACTTTATTAGAATGACAGCATCATTTCATCATCAATGACATATCCTGGCGATAGTGACACGCGATGCCTTCTTCATCATCGGTTCTTGTCATATTTTTAATACCATTACCGCACAATAGGCGCCCCTCTGCAGCCGAATGCGATGATTTCAATCTGTAATAAATCTGGTTAGTCAACTATAAATTGTCATCAATCATATCAAATCTTCAGTCTGTTGTAAAACAATTAATTTGTTCCAGTACCATGTACACACTGTATTATCACTGGCATATAAGCAATCGGCTATGCAAGGCAAATCGCACGTAAATAAAATGTCGATGTAATTAAAATTATTCCACCTTTGTAAGCTAACTATCAAAACGAACAAAAATCTAGATGACATAAGAATCGCGGATAGACAATTTCTATAGTAATTATGATTTCTCCTTTACCATATACAGCATAAATGGAAAATACGACAGATGTCAATTTACTGTCCATTCGTCTCGTACGATTTCATTTAAATATGTTTTTTTTTACTCGTAAGGCAATGCATACTTCATTTCAAATTGAATAATATATTTGTGGACTGTTATTGAATATATAAAAGAGAAAACATTAAAATAATCTTAACTTAGAGATATTTAAAAAATGCTCGTTTTTGCCCTGTTTTAAACCTGGGCGTTTAACCAAGCACTGTATAGCCATAATGACACTACGTTTAAATAATCCAGAAAATCATAGAAATAGACGGGGAAACGCAATATATAATAAGGATACTGTAGGATTCTTAATTTACCCTAAAGATAGATATAGGTATAGGTAAAGTATATTATCTTATAATGATAAAACAATTTTTACTAAATGTAATGGAGGATTGGAATACGGACACTTACATTTTATAACCTTTTAATATCAATAACTATTATTATAGTTACCATAATTATCTCTGTATTCAGTATTTTGTATGCATTATATAACAGAAGCAATTGTATATATGTATATAATACTCTAAGAACGCTGCGCATGTCGCGTACGTTGTAAATATAGCCAAGTCACATAAATATAAGTAATATCGACACGTGTCACATAACCAGCCGTGGCTGAGTGGGCTGAAATATTTAACATTCCCTCTAGGGACGCAGATTGGCCTGCCAGCGTTTTAAAACTATTTTTTTCACTACGTATTTATAGTTTAGTATCAAACCCGTTTATTTGTGACTACCGGTGAGGCCCAAAATACAATATCTCGCCAAACAGTGTCGTAGTTGTGAATTGTGTCATCGCCGGAATGGTACATTACGTATTTAAATAATTTTCAATGTAGACAATATGAAAACCCTGGTTGGTTTAAATTATATTCTCTCTTACCCGGACTGTGAATATCTTTGATCGTTCAAAGCATTAAATAGATACTGACTGAAAATCTGTTCGGCAGAATTTTTCTCACGGTTAACTTAACTGTACGTTGACTTCGCCTCAAACATCGATTATCTCGATGCCTTTAAGTACGGTTGTCGGCGTCATGTTTTCGGGTCGTAAACGGCCTTTTGACGTGTTTCCGCAACGTTAGGCGGAATCCGATATAATCGCTTTGCAAGAAGGACCGTTAGAGTCGGCCATACAATCTCCCGTGTAATTGATGAATTCTTCACCTTACATATGTAATAAAGTTTTAACACTTTGCCGACTCGGTAGGCGAAAGGCGATAGCGTGATAACGTAATGTGAGTCATATCGAATGATGGAATGGAATGCTCAGTTTGTTAATTTATAAAGATCGCCTCATTTGTGAACAGAACGATGTTAAAAAATAAAGACTGGTAATCTTAACGGCGGGTACAAGACATATTTTGAGAGAAATAAATTGAAAAAAAATATCAAATAAAACTTTTTAAATATACGTACTTGAAGATAATGTGCAAAATGTTTAGGACTGTCTGAAATTCCCTCGATACCATGTTTTATACATAGTACTTACTAGTGATGAGTTAAAAATCACGAGCCGTGAGTCGATCACTGATATGTTTAAGTCACATTCACTATCAGTGATTGAATATCTGAGAATATCGTGATTCGTGATTCATTTTTAATGTTATTCATATTTGGTTGTGAACCGTGATTCGGCACGTGTGCATATGAAATGAAAATATTCACGAAAGAATGATGTTATAATTCATGATAAGCGCCATCTAGTAGATTCTGCCAAAATGTTTTACGCATTTAACCCTAAATGCTGAGAATTTGACCCGAAAAATAAACTCACATTTTTTTAAGGGTTTTCATTCTCTTTGCGATGATATTAAAATTTATACGCTAGAATATGTTTTTTACGCAGATGAAGTTTAAATAATATTAGGAAATACGCTAAAAAAATATTTTTTTTATCTATTTCGTGTATTATGATATTGTGTGGCGCACGCGTATTAGTAATGAAACACAGTTTTCAATCACTGATACTATAGTATACCAATCAAAATCACACCAGTGAGTCAAGAGTAGCATTTTTTCTCATCACTAGTACCTAGTAGAAATATTATATTTTTGTTTGTTTTTTAAATCAGTAAAATTCTATATATTATTTATAATTTTACCACTAACTAGTTTGTGGTGCCTTTTCCTGAAAAAAACGCCACGAAAAATTTCTCGATAAACAACTGAAATGCTTTTTTTTAAATTCGTGATTTTCTTTACTATCTACATTTAAACAAATAAATTTGAGTACTGGCAATCAATTTGACTAGCATTTTCAGTTTAAATAGAAATCCCGTTAGCTAAGAATATACAAATAAAATAATTGTACTAGGCGTATTCCCTATTTTGATTATTGCCGACAAACATTATATTTCTCTTTTTTTTTTTTTTTGCTAGCGGGTTAATAATGCCTAATGCAAGTTTCGAGGCCCGCAAATATTAATCCGACCGATAATTTCAATAACTTCTCTAATTTTATAATAAATGTCTGTAGTGTGTGACTTTCATATCTGTAATGTATCATGATGTGGCGATTGTATGACGCGCGCAAGTTGGCAAGAGTGGCAGCGTGGCAGGGATAAAAGAGCGTCGAGCTCGGGCGCGCGTTCTCTCTCTCTCTCCAGAATCGTAGATCTAGAACACATCTACGTAATTAATTGTATTGTTATACATCGAGTTCTCGACTATCTGATATAATAATACTCAATATGTATTTCATATTCGTATTTATCTGTGGTACAATAAATTGTATCTTTTCTATTAATGGATTTTCACCTTGGAATCGAAGTACGTTCAGTTGCCAATTTTTTCGTATGTAATTACATTGTAATTATAATGTTTTAAAATATTTGGGATTCATCGCAATATAAAATTAATTGCTTTTAAAAATGTAATAATAATACATGTATCAATTATAAAAATCTACCGAATAAAATTTAATCAAATTATTTTCGATAAATAGATTTGTTTTGTATATCTTTCTAATTGATTGTATTTTGAAATAAAAATATGTTTTGATGTTGCAATTTTAGTGACGCGGAATTGACTGTGTTGAGTGCTAATAATCCGTGCGTGACTCATGGATAACGTATGGTGAAACCTACCCGACCTTCTACTAACGTTAGAAAACCATCAGCCGACAGCTCACCGCGCTCTTAATTAGTTTCTTTCTGGGTTAAACTGTATTACACATGTGCGCACGTACCTGTACTGCTCGTGCGCATGCTCATTGTATCGCCATACACGATGAGTGGTCGTATCAAGCCAAAACTGCCGACATAATATGTCACGAGCGGCTCGTTCGCCAGTACACAGAATTTAGACTTGTACTGGACATTAAAATAATATCGAATAATAATAAAAATAGTATCGAAACCGGTTGACGTAAAAGAGCTTTGAGTAGCTTGTTGGTGTAGTGGTCAAGACGTTGGCCTAATGATCTAGTGGTTGGGGGTTCGCGCCTCGTTCCAGGACACCAGCAAGTTAGTCCTATTTTCATAGTACAAGCATTTAGCTTAGTTTGAAAATAGTAAGAATATTGATGCGACATGTATTCCGTGTACGCATCTCTATTTAAAAAAAAAAAAACAAAAAAAAAACAACATAGCGGTTTAAACAAAGTTAAATATAAATATAATAACATTAAAATATAATTCTAAGAGCAGTCATCGAATCAGTAATATATTTTTACAAAGTAATTTTTACCATTGCCCGTGATAAAAAACGTTTTGCGGGTTGTTCGAACGTCAAGCTTACTGTTGTCAAAGTTAATTCCGCCTTACATGAGGGAATTCAAGGAAATTCAAGGGAAACGGTGCCATACCCCGATGAATGACAGATTTAATATGGTGAAAAAGTGTACGAATACTTTCTGAACTTCACAATGGACGGATTCAGATAATCTAAAATAATATAGATAATCGTTTCAAAATCATTTTATTATTTATTTATATATATTTTGACATCCATATTTTTGTACTAACAGAGGTGGATACATAATAAACATACATAATACATAATTTATTGTGTGGGATGGAGTAGACTTCACCTCTGATATATACAGCGTTGTCCTGGCTACTTTGCTAGACTAAAGTCTGTGTTAAAGTAGCCAGTTTTGTTTTTCGTGCTGTTGTTATTTGGAATAAAAAGTGAATTCAAATATGAATAAAACATTAATAGATTTAATTCCCGCACTTTGCGTTTGTCCAAAAGGAAAATCTCCAATATAACTATTTCAAGTATACAAATGATATCAATCATCAATAATAGAAAGATATACAGAAAAAAACAATTTTTCGAAAAATATTTTAGTTTCTACCGGGATTCGAACCTTGACCATTCATTTCCTATTTTTCTTTTCCTAATTTAATTTGTATTATTATGTAAATAGCACAGAATTTTGTTCTGAAAAACTGCAACTTCACAATAATAATGTGTTTTTAAAAAAATATATTTTGTATCAAAGTTTATCCAAATTTAATAAAAAATAATTGATTTAATTCTGGCGTGGTGGGGTGGAAAGACTATATTTTTTTCATAATGATAGCATTCAACGTACTACTCGTTAATATCTACGGGGGGAGCAGGTGGGGCGGCCCCTATATTTTCCGTAGGGTCCTAAAGAATAACTATGCAAAATTGGTTTTAGATCTTTCAAAGGGTATAGTATTATATAGAGAACAGGCAGACCGACAGACATAGTAATTCAATATATATATATAGATATCATTAATTACGTCATTGAAATCATATTCTTCTTATATTATGAGAATTACCCTCACAAAAATATATTCAGATCTGGCCGTCATTGTATATTTTAATGATTTGATTTATTAAAAAAAAAAACCTTGCTCCATATCTAGTTAAAGAGATAAGTTAAGATTAATATAGTTTGGTTGTTTTAAAAAAATTAAATGATCTCATCGAAATGGCTTAATGGCTTTATTTTATCGCTTTCGGCAATGATGTGAAACGTTGAGTTTTATGGATTTTAGGTAAGTAAGTAAAATTAATGCATCATCGACGCTCTCGCCGCAGAACTATGATACGCATATTTGTAGACAATTGATTGATTTATTTATCAGACTGTAGATAAAATTATTGTTGTCTGGTGCTTTTAATAATCAAATGATTCCAGAACCATTTGGAAACATCTTATTATATGAGGGTTGGTTTTTCAGCGTTAAATTGTTTACATTTTTCGTCGTAAGATAATTAAATCTTTTATGTTTTTTTACCGATTCAATATTCAATTGATATCAATTGATTAATTTTAAGTATGGGTCATTATTCATGTTAAACTTTACCGTGTATTAAAAATATCACTTTGATTTTTTTTTAAAACAGTTATTTGTTTATGTTTTTTTCGTAAGGATTTTGAGTTGATCTTATTATATGAGGGTTGGTTTTTCACCGTTAAATTGTTTACATTTCTCGTCGTAAGATAATTAAATTTTTTATGTTTTTTTACCGATTCAAAATTCAATTGATATCAATTGATTAATTTTAAGTATTGGTCATTATTCATGTTGAACTTTATCGTGTATTAAAAATATCACTTTGATTTTTTTTTAAAACAGTTATTTGTTTATGAGTTGACAACACTTGTGACTAGAATGCAACAGATATCCGGCCAAGATCCGTGTTGTTCCAGCGGTATCCGCCTTTTCTGCCCTGTATCCTAGTCGAATACAGACGAACAATTAAAATGATTCAGGAAAGATTTTTAATATGAGTTTGAATAAGCATCCAAGTAAACTGAACCAAAATGTGCAATCTCCGGGTTGCACTTCCCGTGTAGAGGGATTACGATAATTCCGGTTGTAAGTCGAAATGACCGCAGTGTAGGGAAGGAATATCGTGAGACGGATATAGGACGAGGTTAATGAGGGGAAAGGCATTTTTCGAAGGATCTCAGGGATCGGGGTTTAAACGGAATGCTCGCCTTACCTCAAGTATGACACCTTTGAAGTCCCTGCAGTAGCTGCCAAAATCACCCACTGCGCGCACGAGGATAGTCGACGATCTTCGCTCCCGACTGAAGACGGTGATGTCACAGATCTTGCACCTCTCCAATCACCTCTAGCATCTCTGGCCTCTGCGGGAGGCGTGTCCGACAAATTGAAGGATGCGTCTCGGACAGATCGTGGACGATCTATCTTGAACCAGCACCCCATTTCAAAAGTGATAAATTTATTTCTCTCGTAGAGGATTATCGCTTCCACTCCCTTCACCGAGACTGAACGCACACGAATCAAATCATACATTATCTTCTTCGATTCTTCTGATCTGGAGTCAAGATACACCTACGTAAACGTTCATTAATTTACAATCGCTATCTCTAATACTCTTATTTGCTTTCAATGTTCATGTTTCGACTCCGTAAAGGTGTTCAGAAAAAACAAGAAACTTAACTAATCGCATTTTTGTGGTTATGAATCTGTATTTTCAAATTTTATTTAATTTTGACATGTCATATTTTGCAAACTCAATTCTTATCTTCACGTCTGCTTCATAGCTGCAGTTATTAGTTATAACGAAGTCATTCCCAATCTCCTGTTCCGTGCTGCACACTGCTTGTGGGCGACATTCGTTTATCTTAAGTTTCACACTTTTCTGCTCTCTTCTTCAGTTCCATGTAGAAGATCGGCCATTTCTTCTTGTGATTTGACAATATGACAAACATCAGCATATCTAAGATTGAAGAGCTTTTTACCGTCTATAGAAATCCTACCATCACAGTCTTCTCATAATGTATTCTCCGTACAAGTGAATAAGTCTGCAAAAAGGATTGAAATACTGTTTGCTAAATGTTGATGACTCATCGCGGATTATTCCGATAGGCCTAAAGAAGTTTCCAGGCACGTGTCATAATAAAGATCTCTGGCACCATCCGAAACAAGTGAACAAGGTATTTCCGACCGATATCCTTGTGTAGACAGTTTTTTTTTTTAATAAAAGGTTGTTTAAAATATGGTTATGAGAAGTGGTTGCGAGCAAATGTCAAGGATTTATTAGATAAATAATAGTGCCAGCTCATTGTGTCTGCCTTTTATGGTTCGAATCGTTGGTGTTTCTCGGATCTGGAAATTTAATGCGTGTTGTTATGAAAACTGTCGGTTGATTAAACACCGGGTCGATTGTGCTGGGTAGAGTTAACGTGTCGTTTGTCACGTTAACTTGTCGTAACACAACTGAATTCCAGATGAGACTAATACTTTTAAAAGAATACTAAAAATGCTCTGCCAGCGCTTGTATACAATACTTATACGGCAAAATTATTATTTATAATAATTATATTTATCTAGTTTGTTTCAAGCGCTTGACCCCGACAGTCTCCATTATCGTATTTTGAATTCTAGTAATCCGATTTAATAAAATCAAACCCAGCCATTCAATGATGCCCCACATTTTTTTCTCACTTAATTTCCCTCATTTATTGAAAAACATGCTTTAGCGCGTTTGTAATATCGGGCGCGAAAATTGTTGAAAATTGTCACATTCCCGCGTCCAAATTTCTTACCCATGACCTATCTTAACGCTTGCCCATCATGAAATGTGACCTTGACGCCAACAGACGTCAACTTGGGCGATATTGTGTTCGATCTCGACATCGCGATATTAGTGCTCAACTCCAATGCATTAGCACTGTGTTTTGTATGATCTTTGTGTGTGATCACAATATTAATTGATTGTGTCATGGAGCACATTGACATCGCCGTCTCCAGTCGGGAGCGTAGATTGTCACCATTCTCGTGCAAACATTGTGTGATTTCGCGGCTACCACAGGGATTTGCGGAGGCGTCATACTCAAAGTAGGGCGAACAGTCCTTCCGAATCCCGGTTCCTGAGATTACTGGTCCTTCTTCTAAACCCCTAATCCCTCACCGACCTCTCCACATTTCTCTATTTCCCCTTCCCTACCCTGCGGTGATTCCGATTTACGACCGGAATTATCGTAATCCATTCCGCGGGATGCGCGATCCGGAGATTGCACAATCAATATCATTTTCGTAAATATTTGCTTAAATACAATTTCAGATGAATATCGATGGACTGATGGTGTGAAATTGGAACTAGGCTTATACTTTTTCAAAGTGAATTTGTATATTCCTTTTCAAAGTTGGTATCGTACCTATATTCATAATAATATATTAATTTTTTACAAAAGTTTATTTCCCTATCTATAGGTACTTAAATTATTCAGCAAACTTAAATTTTAATTAGGCAAAAGGGAGTGATTATTTGATAGAATTAAGGCGTTTTAAAAATTATAATGGTCATGTAATTGATTTATAAATGAATTATTACTGTGCAATTATTTCTGATTTATTTTCACATTGAGTCAGATATATTTTAATCATGATTTCACATTATTAATAAATCTAGAAAAAATAATCTAGATCGATATGATTACAAATGATAATGTTATGATCCTGTTGCGAAACTAAAAATAAATCCTTAAAACGATAAAAACTCGGAATCTGCAATATTTCGGCCGTGTCGTGAAACATCCAGAAAAGTATCAGATTCTAAATGTCATTCAAGGCGAAATTACTAGCAGACGAGGCCCGGGATGATGAAAAACATCCCGGCTGAAAAATTTAAAGCAATATTTTGGTGGCCCTATATTCACATAGCGTCTTATTATATTTATATTCGATGGCGTCTTACAATCTCTGTCAAAAATGCACTTGCCGTTGACGATCCTTGGAACCTGCTTCCAGTGAGCTGCTGCACATTTGGGACACAGTCGTTGCTCGGTGACGGTCGAACGCCATCATTTTTTAATAAAATTATTCCCTTAATTGTTGCACAATATGTCCTCAAAAACAATTCATTATCATTCTGCATTGAAACGAAAACTTATTGTGTATGCAATATGATGTTTTTCATTTTTATAATATAGTTTTTAAACGGGTGCGTCTTAAAATCAATGGCCTCTTATAATTGATGTAATACGGCAATGATCGCCAACATAGTCGCTGATGTTCGATAACCGGACTAGCCCTAGAAAAGGAAGAAGAACGGTGACCGTCACAAAGTACTATTCACGATATCTAGTGATATCACGATCAATGTTCCCTCTGAAGTGTGCGGGTGTGCGCGCGCACACTATTCGGCATCATAGCGCACACAAAAACATATAGCGCGCACGCAATTCTTAACAAGACTTCATGTGTCGCCTTCTATCGAAGGTAAGCGACTGTGTTGCATTAAGTCCTGTATAAAATCACCAACGTTTTGGATATTGACCCACTTTCTGAGGTTACACAGCCGAGATAATATATTTCTACCTTTTATCTTCCACTACACATTGAGTTGTAAAATATGATAGTCTTCATTGCGGAGAACGTGTCCGAAGTATGCAACTTTCTTTGATAGTTGTTAGTTATCCCGACTTATTTGTGCATATTAACCCTTTAAATGCCGTTAACATGAGCGCGTTAACACGCCAAACTTTTGTATGTTACTCCAAGCTGTAAGCGCGTTAACACGCACTGTTGGACCTTGAACACTTTAAATCATTTTGTCATCTGTGGACGACAGGTCCCAACTTTTGATAGATAAGTCAAGACCCTTAGAGCTTAGTTTTATCTTATGTGGTGTCTTCCATTTCAAATGGAGTTGGCACAACATCTTTATTAATAATGTGGTCAAGGCAGACCCTCCCAGTAACCTTTTATACTGGTATTGTAATGTTTGTCTTATTTTGTCTCCCAGCGCACAAATAATTACATTACTTCTTAAAAATTGCACAATAGATTTTTTATACGTACACCCTGAACCAAAATTAGACGGAACATTTATCACGATAACAAGTTACAGTCACTGTTAACCCTTCTCAAACCACGCAGTAACACAGGTCTACCACCGCTCTTATTAAACCTGTAATATTTCGGTAAATACACGGCACGTGCAATTCATATTTTAGTTCAATTGAAGGAAAATATTTACGCTTAGATATGATCAAATTAGTCAAAAATCAAGTATGTAAGGCGAATCCTACAAAAATAATTATCTTTCAATTCAGTCCGTTATAAAATTAATACGTTGACAAATATACCATTTGTGTCAAGATAGAAAGAAATCATATATTAATTTCACTAATATAATGATATCTCTTTCTCACTAATTAAAGAAAGATAGATAAATACTTTTATATTATATAATACAGGACTTGATGAATGCTTCGAATTATAATAAATATGTATATTTTTTAATATTTAATGCTTAATATTATAGTAAATTTACGGCAATAACCATTTTTTCACATTTGAAAGGCTAATAGAAGTCTAATTTCTTACGGTAACACGAGTTGACAGCATGGCTGCGTACGAATATTTTATATCACGGCATGATAAAGGTTAAATAAGTTAACATAACTAAATGATAATGTATACAATTCAACACAATCTACGTACGGATAGTATCACTTAATTAGTGACATTGCTGTACAGATTCTGTAGACCGGCGCTCGCCACCACGACTTGCCGGCCATAATTACTTGTCTTCACCGCAAAACTGCCGAGACATCGGAAGAACCTACGAGAGAAAATTGCCCATGACCACCGGCGTGACTCAGCGTAGGTTCACGCAGACAACAGACGATACTTCACGCGTTGCTGCTGAGATTAAAGGGATTGAATGTGAAGGTTGCGTGGACCACATCTGCCGTACAAGGCGCGGTCGAGGCTGCCCTTCGGCCCGCTGAATGGAGGCTCGCGGTTTAACGACCTCCGGGTAGGAGGTCCACACATAATATTATTTCTCTAGACCTGTGGGTGTTTGGTGTTGGCTGCTTCCGCATTTCGGCATTCACGTGTGGTTTCTTGTTTTTGTCGTTTGTTTATTTATTTGTTATTACCGCAGAGGCGCGTGTGATGTTCCGTGTGTCGCTGCGACACGCTTGTCGAGCGTGTGTCGTCCCCACGTTTTTTTTTCATCGGCGGTTTTTGTAAAAAAATAATTAAACTAAAATAACTTGACCGCTTGGGTTACTTTTTGTTTGCTGGGAGATTTCTGAGTAACAGCTCCCTCGTCCGGGCCATAATAAACTTATCATAGATGCATAATTTTGTTTTGTTTATCCTGCTTAAGAAAATAAACCCCGAGTGGTTTAATACCGAGCTTAATTAGTATAACCACAATATTACTCCTTTAAATATCACAACTTGGTTATTTTTAATTTTTTTCTTAGATTTCCGTTCTTAGGTTCTATTTTCAATGTATTTAAAATTTATACTCTTCCTTAACCTTTCCCTTAAAGTGCTAAAATAAAAAATGCGCGTTCCGGTGCTATGAACTCAGTATACATGTAGTGTTTTTATGTCTGATAAAAATGAATACTTTACATGTATTACTTATATTATTAAACCTTTCAAATAATACTTGACATATGTATAAGTGAATATTTATATCAATTATTGTGTAAAAGTGCTAAACGTGAGAAAAAACATTGATCATCACGAACGACAGCATAAGACACGTCTAACTCGGCCAGCGCACGCTCTGCCACTAATTGACGATCGGCCGTCCGCACCACTCCCTCACGTACGCATACACGTATTGACAAATTCACGCACGTCAGGTTCTTCGAAAAAACATTTTTTATTGTTGCGTATGGTAAATACTTATATATTTTAATTATTTTATCCAATATATTATCGAAGAATACCTAAAATATTGACTCTGTATTTAGCATATTTACAGAAATATTCACATAATTAGAGGCAATGTTAACTCAGTTTACATCATCGGAGAGGAAAAGTTAAACTATTATTTAAAATCCGTCATAGGACGGGTGTGAAAGGCGTACCTAGGGCGGTTTCGTAAATTAAATAATTTTTAATAAGTACAGCAGCATTACAGTTTTCCAGTTTTGGAATTTCCGAAGATAAGAAGAAAGGACCGAACATATCCGTCTAATTCGTAATTCAAAGGAAATAGACAATGCAATCTAATGACCTGTACCAATTTATTTTAAAATTTCCCTTTGCGTGACGCACAGTTCTGAAGTGTAGTTCTTGAATATTATATATATATATATATATATATTAATTAACAACTGTCTTAACCCAATACATAATGAAATAAGTATAAACAATTCCAAATTAGTTCTTTATACCGGCAGTGCTCGACATTATGTGATTTTCAAAAAGACAGACGTCATCTTACTAAATAACCAAAGAGACTACATTTCGTTTTTCACTGCCAAAAAAATTTGTCGCGAATTTATCTTAAAATCATTAAATGTCTCATTTTCTCAGTTTGTTAAAAAGTGGATTTGACCAAATTTGAAAATTACCTTTCGAAGTGTGAGGTGGTTAACGGATATACGTAATTGCCTCATACAGTGTGTCCTAAAAGTAATTTTCATTTCGGTTCATTCGCCGCACCAACGCAACGAGAGGGAGTGGGGCGTGGGGTATGCCGATCGCTAGCCGCGTCCTTGGGATTTCAGTCGCTCTTTAGTGTGTCTTTAACAGTTGTTCTTGAAATTTTCTCTGGAAAATTGATATCCCGACGAGGTGACATAAATTAGCCTCCACGTAGCCGACTTGACACCAACGGGGCTACCTTAAATCGAAAGTATACAGTGACAATCGTCCTGCTCTGGACCAATTAAAAAAGAAAATATTCGAGAAGAAATGGCAGCGATCACGGAGAATACAAGCCGAGCAGTTCTCAGAAATTTTGCCTCCCGTTTAGAAGACCGCCAGCGAAATAACGGATCACCACATTCAGAAAATATAATTTTTAAGAAATAAATCCCGAGGGACTGTACTTAAATGTATTTTTGTTAAACCTATCCATTATTTTATTACGGAATTTTTATTATAAAAAAGGTTTTTGGTACACCTCGTATTATACAAGTCTCCTGTATTTATTAGCGTTTTGTATACTGTAATTATGGTTTTATTTTTTAATGATATCTATCATCTTCCTCATACATATTTACACCGAAAGATTTTTGAATCAACCACTAAATTTATTGTATCGTAGCCAACAACAGCTAAATTTATTGTATCGTAGCCAACAACAGCTACATTTATTGTATCGTAGCCAACAACAGCTAAATTTATTGTATCGTAGCCAACAACAGCTAACTTTATTGTATCGTAGCCGACAACGTCTAAATTTATTGTATCGTAGCCAACAGCAGCTAAATTTATTGTATCGTAGCCGACAACAGCTAAATTTATTGTATCGTAGCCAACAACAGCTAAATTCATTGTATCGTCGCCAACAACAGCTATATTTATTGTATCGTGATAAATAATTATCAAGTGTCTTGGATGATGAAACACGCAACAATCCTCATTCTTTTCATTTTCCGCCGAAGGTTGAGTAATTATGATTAATTTCTCGCATATCCTTCATCCTTTAGGCGTATGATCATTCCAACAGACTGTTCTAGATGCTTCGAGTATCCAAATCCAGAGAATGACGAACTTGCAAGTGGTTTGTAATACACGAAATTATTATCTGGGTGCGCCGTTTGAATCGATAATTATTTTATGAGTAGGTACCTACATTGCTCATATTGCGTTAGTCAGTGTTCTGGAATTTATTATCTTTATATAAATGTATATATATATATTTTATTTTTATTAATATCCGTGTATCTGTATATATGTATGTATGCACGCGATTCCTGGTTCTACAACAGTAAAGGGGTATAGATGATTCTAGAAGGAGCTTATAGAAGTTTCGTGAAATTTTTAAATGATTCTCAAAAGTTTTTAAGGTTAAAATTTTTTTCCTGTGTATTCCAGGAACGTCAGTTAGTTTTTAATAAATTTTTATGATGTTGTTTGATGTGATGTTGTCAGGACGCCGAAATGTCCCGTTTTCAAAAAGAGAACAAACCACGATAACTATTTCAAAGTAATGCGCGAAAAATCAAAAAAAAAATCGACGGTAGCGCCTAGTAGCGTGGCGATGACGGCATGAGCAATTCGTCTCAAATATGTGTAAGTAGGTCAGAAGCCTGCTAGCTCACTCGCTCCTCTGTTGCGAGTACGTGTAGCATCTTTCTTGAAGATTGATTTTTATTTTTTTATCGACGTGTGTTATTGTAGTCAATTTAAATCTCTCGTACGTGAACCCTCCATTTTAACGATGCAGGTGCTCCTTTAATGTTAACTTAACTTACAAAACCAAGTAGTAATTTAGCGTAACCCGTTTCGAGGTAAATGGTCTCGCTATGCGTACTGTAAGTCTTTTGTTTCAAACGCTTTTCTGTAAGTGTCAAAGCCTTGACACTTCACGTATAACCTGTTTAACATTACGTTATAATACTATCCCAACCCTAGATAATGAAAATCAAAGTCTGGCGGAGTCCTTCCACAGAAAAAAAGTGTCTGTCAATCGCCCGCTAGAGTTGTAGTTCGCACGGATTACAACCATAGATTCCTAGATTCCTAGGGTTGGGATAGTATTATAACATATCTTTTTATATTCAGTATCCAATTATATTATATTATATAAAAACACAATTTAAAATCACAGATGTATTACCGCGTGTCCTAGAGCTGGGAATTGTGAATTGATGAACACGTTTTGTCTCATCTTTCGATTGATGAATCGTCGGGACGCGCGGAGGTTACCTGGTAATACAGTTTCTCGTCGGCACCTCAACTGGTTCAAGAAGGCAAGGACGTGCGAGCCAAAAAAACAACAACAAGAGAACGCCCAAATTGACAGTAGCACTTGGGCAAAAAAAAGAAATGCGTTGCCATAATTACACGGGCTGTTTATAGTCGTGTAACCTCAAATTAATACACTGTTATTACAGTCATCACTTTTGTTCGGTAGGGATATTATTTGGAACCTGTTATGGTAATATCCCTGCATTAAAGACAGTCATCCGTATAAATATTGTTTTATTTGTTGATGGGACAGGTTTTAGGTTTTGATAGGTACCCCTTAATTAATTGTCCTGCTCTACACGGGGACGAACTCCTTTGTGATTTATATTGAAACAGTCAATTCAAATAAATATTTTCTTCAGTGTCAATTGAATTGAAATCGATGTTATTTTTCTTAACGAATGTTGGATCGTGAGTGTGTAATGTAAAAAAAAACCACTTCCATTGACTTTCATTAACGCCTGTTAATGAAGGTCACACGCAAGAAAGGTCAAAGGGATAATAATGGTATACGCGTATATAACGTAATCATTATTTAAAAAAAAACTCAACTCAAAAAAATTTCAACTATTTCTTTCCTCGCATGAATGGTATTATAAACATATTAAAAGTAAATATTATTGATAGAAGTGATTCAATTTTAATGTTTGTTTCTGTGGATTTCACTAATAATTAATAAGTATTTAAATTCTTTTATACGCTTAGTACTTTTTGCAAAATCGTTTTTTTTTTATTATAGTAATCATGTTTGGAAAATATGTAATAATGAATGCAAAATTATATACTGCATAATTTACTCACGCTATGTAGTAAAATGATTAATTACAATATTTAAAATAAAACAACTAGAACAAGATAATGTAACATAATAGAAGGAAAGAGTGGATCGTAAAGCAGCAACACTGGGGACGGGGGACTAAAATTGAATTTTTCGCACCGCTCTTTGTAAAATTTATAAATGTTTATATTCTTTCTATTGGGCGCGTTATTTTTGTACCTCTCTTATTATTCATTCCATTGGCTAAACAAATGTTTGCCGCGTCATGGCCGCATAGTAATTTTGATTTTTGAAATATTATTTTAAATGATGTATTCTTATTTATCAAATATTTTTGATACGCCTTAAACACCACCAATTTTATAACACATTCATGTACAGACGGCTGTAGGCGTTATTAATATATTAATACATACAAGATTTATAATATTTCGAATCTCTACAATCAAACTTAACTATTGTTAAACATCTTAGATATGACAATATAAAACAATTAAAGCTTGTCTTCAGATTTTAAAATGCTGCATCATTAACCAATTCTTGTGCTTGGTGATTCACATTGATGAGAATATACTAATTGTAATTCTTCCAATGGATAAGTTGTTGACTTGTGGTCACTTCTGAGGTTTATTGCCGTATGATTGATAAGTTTTTGATGCCGCAATTCGCAGAGACTCAAACATACCCTCAATCAAACGACACATACACGATTTATCTTTTAAATTTTATTCTAAATTAATTTCCATCCCAAACCCTACCATAAACTCCCTCAGCCTATATGATCCCTCGTCTGATCCCATCATCTTCGTCCAATTTCTTGAAAATTTATAAAAAGATTAAAAATTTTCATTTTTAACGCGTTCCATGAACTTTAGCGCAGAACACTGAATAATGAAGGACATTATTTTCTTCGAATAGAGTATGCATATCAATTATGAATAAGATTAAACAGGATCATCAATGGCATGATTGACTGCCCCCAGATTGTTTGTCCGCTTGACTTTCACACACCATTGAGGTCATCGAGACACAATTCACTGTTTTATTACAGTGGTAATGTCAGAACTCATGCACTAGCTAACTCCGCAGTCCCCAGAATGCATTCTTTGGGGAATGAATATGCGGAGGTAGTCGACATTTTTGCTGTTAATTTAATTCTTTGTAGGACTACACTATTACAATTTTTTGTGTCTTAACTCAATGGTGACGGATAAATTACTACTTCACATTTTATATTTATTTTTAATTTTGATTATGTAAAAACATGCTGACATTACGATTTTTTTTTTTATGTATTGCACTTCTGTGGTAATTTTCTGTTATTTTACAAAATAAATAGACATGCTTATAAAATGCTTGCCTCTCGAAAAAAAATATGTCATGGATGTACTTAAGTACCGAGTCGCTCTCCAATCATCATTCAAATTAACCCAGTCTCTGATGTCTGACAGACGATGACCATGGCGTCACCGACCTGACGCAACGGACGATAATTTTCTCATCACGATTATCTCACACCCAATTAATCACATACACCATCACCGGCAACAGGTGAGACGGTCAGCTGCTAACGAGGAACTTAACCTCACTAGGATGTTAGAATTATTGGAAAAACCAACGTTCAGATTGTACGCCATGATGTTATTATATCCCAAAACATTTAATATGATTTGGAAAAAAAGCCTATTTGGTTAGAACTCTACACCATCCATAAGTTGACAATAAATACCGACTAGTGTCCGATCGATGGTCAGTTTTTGGCCAAAGCCGAAGCTGAAGGTTCAATCGTACTTAGAAATCTTAGAACACCGACTAGAAAGTATACATAACAATGAAAATTTTATACTGTTACTTAGTTTTGTTTCATTCGCCGGTGTTTCGTACCGGCCGAACCAACAATTCTCCTCGCGCCACCCGTAGACGCGCTGCGCTGACGTCATTCGGTATTGTTCGCGTGTTTTAGGCACTTTTCGGCGACTAAATACAAAGCTTCGGCTTCGGCCAAACCTTTGACAGATTTTAGCCGAAGCCGAATGTGCAGCCGAAAATGTATTTTTTGGCCGAAAGTCGCCGAAGCCGAGGCTTCGGTCGGACTTTAGTAATAATACTACATAAATCTAAAACGCGGTGTGTGGTACATATTGGATATTTTAATAATATTAATTTGGATAGTTTGTTCCATTTAATATGAGTATACTTTAACGTTAAGAAATTTAACAAACAAATATCGACAGAATTTATATTTAAGAAAAAGTCAGGCAAATCAGTAAGATATATACACGAACATAATAAAGTGAAAGAGACAGAATGAGTTTGCCATTCAGGAAGAAGGCTAAATCTCAGTAATTAATTATGTATTTTCAATGGGATGCCTAATGATATAATAAACGAGGAGAAACTATTAAATTCATAATTAAACTAAGTAAAAATGTACAAGACAAGTCATTGTTTATATAAGGTGCTCAGTGGGAATTTTTATATTTTTTTAACCAGAGATAAACTGTCACTTCTGAGGTTTATTGCCGTATGATTGATAAGTTTTTGGTGCCGCAATTCACAGTCTCAAACGTACCCACAATCAAACGACACATACACGATTTATCTTATAAATTAATTTCCATCCCAAACCCTTCCATAAACTCCCTCGGCCTATATGATCCCTCATCTGATCCCCACCATCTTCGTTCCATTTCACTTATTTACCCTATTCTTGACCCTATTAAACAAAATTTATAAAAAGCTTAAAAGCATTCACTAAAAATAAAAATAAATCTAAATAAATCAACAAAATCAAACAAAAAAAGAATGAACAAAATATAAAATAAAAATATTTTACACAAAACTTGACCCATTTTTGCTACTACTTTATACAATTATATACAAAGTTAAAATAACCTGAAATTAAACACCACATTCGTCAATGGGGTCCCTCAAAAAAATTCTTACGCCATTATTGTTACCTCATATGTCGGAGACAAGAGGGCTCAGCCCTTACCCCTTCCCATTTAACAACAGAACGCAGTTTCAACAAGACTGGGCAACTCCACACACTGTCAGGGTCTGGATGGAAAATCTGAGGACAATTGTCCCGTGAAAGTTAATAAGCAAATACGGAGACACGCCCTGGCCACCAGATGTAACACCTTCTGATTCTTTCTTGTGGGGATACCTGAAATCTTAATTGTAGAGTAATAATCCTCGAACATCCGGCGTGAAATCGCCAAGACGAGGGTTAAAAGGGTTAAAAGAGAGCATTACAAGAAGTGGACGTCACTTAGAATATAATCTTTAAAAAGTGAAATCCACAGATAAACTTATTTGTTACTCGTATGTACACTTGTATAGGAATTAAATAAAGAATAAATAATCGAATCGAATATTCAAACGTTAACTAAACCCGAAGACGAATCTGAAAAATACGAACTATATTTTCAACGTCACAACGTTTGTAATGTAAACAAATGTTGTTTAACTTTTAAATTATACCTCGAAAATAAATTACTTAATATAGTCGTAGCAGCTTACGTACGATTAAGGCTGAACTATTAAAGGTGTCCTAATTAGGACGCCCACTGTATGTAGTCAACGTGCCACCGATTGATTCAACCCCTAACTTCACATTAAAATAACTACGACAATAATTTCTGGATTTTTTGCAATCAAATTGTTTCCCAGAAACGGTCCTCCTTTTCTAATAAATTGATTGTGGTCAGTTTGCGGATATTCCCAACGCTCGGAATTATGTATACAAATGTTTCAATATATATTTTGTTTTGTTTCAGTTATCGCATCAAAACGGTTGAGAGAGTACGCTGTTACTCTTATAAAATATTTCTCGTTCATATTTTTCTATTACATTTTTTTATTTATTTTGAAACAATTCGAAGTGATATTTTTTTTAGTGCTAATGGATTGC
This sequence comes from Eubasilissa regina, assembly GCA_022840565.1. Lineage (NCBI taxonomy): Eukaryota > Metazoa > Arthropoda > Insecta > Trichoptera > Phryganeidae > Eubasilissa > Eubasilissa regina. The sequence continues at coordinate 15,990,327 of JAINEB010000021.1, forward strand.
ATTTAGGAAAACATGAAAAATGACAGTAAGTTTATTAACTAACTACTCAATTTGTTGTTATTAATTTTTTAAGTTTTATTTAAATCATACTTTTAACAGTTGTAATATACAGAGTGGCCCAAAGAAAGTGTGAACATTTCGTAAAATGTGATATAATTACATCAAAATTAATTTAACTATATCAACATTCGAGTAGCTTGTTGGTGTAGTGGTCAAGATGTTGGCCTAGTGATCTAGTGGTTGGAGGTTCGCGCCTCGTTCCAGGACATCAGCAAGTTAGTCCTATTTTCATAGTACAAGCGTTTAGCTTAGTTTGAAAATAGTAAGAATATTGATGTGACATGTATTCCATGTATACATCTATCTCTATTAAAAAAAAAAAAAAAAAAAAACAATAGCTTAAACAGTTTCCTAATTTACTTACTTATTTACCTATATCACGTTTTATTTCGACAATTTTCGGCCGCCATCTTTGATTATTAATTTTCCCGTTGGTTTTTTCAAAGTATTGCCCAGAATGACAAAAAATCACTGCAGAAGACCGTAATCTGATCAAAAATTTGCGAATTGAAAAACGAAAATGATCAAAGAGTTTCAAAACAATGCCTGGAGTATAGCTAGATATTACAGCAGGACGGAGCTCCATCTCACATAGCCAGAAATACAATCGACTTCCTTCGTCGTGAGAATGTGAATTTCATCGAGCCAGGGATGTAGGCACCGAACAGCCCAGATTTAAACCCACTAGATTATGCAATATGGGGTGTTTTGATGATTTCTGATTAGCTAAATATTGTGCAAAAAAATTACATTAAGAATTATAATTAATTAGACTATGTTTTGAAATAACTCATGTTCTCAGTTTTTTGGGCCATCTCTACATAATACTATTAGTTCGTGCCCTGCATTGCTCGGAATTCAGATTTAGTTAAAATTAAAAAAGATAAATAAATTGTTGGTTTTTAAACGATTACCTTTTTTATTGCGATGCAAAGTTTGCCTCTGGGTCCTAGAGCGCAAGTGAGCATAATTTGAAATGGACGGCATTAAATAAAATATACATTTGCATCACGGGGAAGTAGGGGAAGAAGGGTATCTATGTTTTGCGCAGAATCCTACGAAAATAACTAAACCAAATTTGGTTTAGATCGGTCAAAGGGTCGATGAGTGGATACAGAATAGACAGTTATTTTTTAATACTTTTAAAATTAGCAATATTAACTTTGTTAGTTAAAATTCATATTTTTTATTTATTATCTTTATTACGTTATTCATTATATATATCATTATTTTTTATTTATTATTATTTATTTATTATTTAAATAAAAAATATAGTTATTTTTAAATTTTATATTATATATATATATATATATGCAATTTAAAATTATTTTCATAACTAGGTGGCACAGAATATTTTTATTTTATGTTAAAGGTCGTTAATAGAATGGATAGCTTCATAGAATTGTTAATATAATTATATGAGTAGATATTTCAACATTATTATTAGGTTACATTTTTCACATTATGTTTTGTGTTCACAGTTTGTTGTTCATTGTACTATTTATTACCTATTATTGTAAAATGTTAGTAATTTGTTTAGTTTAATTTATCCTGTAGACCGTGGAAATCAGTCGTAGACTTGCTTTGTCTTTTAGTTTCATTTTAGTAACCAGCCCACAACCTTCTGTCTAATCTAACACTCAACCCTCGCCTCAACCACGTTTGCATATTTTCTCATGCACTTCATTCAATTTTAATACCATTAATACATTTTCCTTGTAAACATTCTGTAAAACAAAACTTTTTGTTATTTTCCGACATATTTTTTGTGTGCGTAATTAGTATTCGTAAAATTTATTATAACAATATATAATAAAACCATTTTTAAGATGAAAGAGTATATTGCACTTTATTAGTTAATGCATTTCCACGGATAGGAAAGGATCCAGGTTCAAATCCCGGTAGCAACAAAAAAAGACAGTTGTTTTCGATATATCACTTGAACCTTTTTTTCTCGTCCGGTGCCTTTACAAAGGTTAGAAAATTTTCCATAAAATATAATGATTTATTCATCGAGAACCATCGATTGTGAAATTTTTACATCAGTCGTCATTCATGACTGCATTCGATTACGCACACCCCTCTTTCGATTTAAAATATCGACATCACTATGACAACAATCAAATAATTGATAACTCGATGGATTTTCTGAGAAGAGCATGGTTCATGCCATTGTAATTGAGGATAATAAAAGAGGAAAATTTCCAGGACTACCACGATAAATGGGATACAGATGTCATGTACCTACAGGCAACCCTCAGTTTACGATCGTTCGTTATACGAATATTCAATACAACGAATGTCACAATTCGTCAAGATTTATTCAAGTCACCAATATAGGTGTGTCTACTTTCGTAATTTAAAATAAAATAGAAGACGTAATTACAGCCTTAAAAATATTACATTTTTCATCCGTAGGAATGTAATATGTTATCTAATTTACCATCACGCCGTTTCTCCGGGGAGTAGATAGAGAGGATAGAGTCCCACACTCTTCTGTCTTGACATACAATTCTCGTCTCATCCACATTCGTATATCTTCTCATACAAGCTCGTCGATTATTGAGGCTTGTAACAGTACCATCATCCAGTATCTGGTTTACCTGATCTTGCCAAGTTTTCCGCGGGCGTCCTCTACTTCTGGTGCCATCAACACTTCCATCATATATCTGTCTTTTCATTTTCTCCTCGTTCATCTGCTCCATGTGAACAAACCACCTAAGTGATCCCTTTTTAATTTTACTCACAATACTAAGATCAGCTTTACATACATTCTCTACTTATTTCTTCATTCTATCATAAATGGATCTGCCACATATACGCCTGAGAGATCTCATTTTTACTGCATTCAGTCTACTTTCGTACATCTTCTGCGAGGTCCAGGTCTTCCTTCATTGTTGAAAATAGATAATTAAGTGTAGTTAAAAAAAAAGGATTTGTAAAGATTATACATAAATAACTGGGATCCTTTTTTCTTCTTTACAAATAATACTAACTAAAAACATAATTAAAAAATTGTTTTGTGAATGTTATGATTTCTTTTTTGTTTTCTTAGAATACGTGTATGCTATTTCTAATTTATATCGTGACCTATAACTATATATTAATATTATTAAAGTATTGCAACGGTGCATGTTTCGAAGTGAGCAACAAGATCATTCGAGAAATAATCACTTCCGGCGAGAACGACCAACAAAGAACCCTAAAGCTTATATTTCCTTCCTGTTTCCTCATTATCGTGATGCATAATCGCCGAAGGCCAACACTCCCGATGAGTAATGCCATTTTCTCGTTCCACCGCCATCTCGTTTATTGATCTTTTAAATGGACCACAATTTCCTTGTTTATATCGAGATATCATTTCTCTTTTTAATCGAGATTATTAACTTTGTCGTGACCTTACACGCGTCTTCTGCGTGAAGACCGCCCGGAGGTGTTTCAACCGCATTCGCCCATGAAATAACCGCCTCACGGTCAACTATTAACAATACAAATGTGACATTATAGTTATACATATTTGCTAGTTGTGGTGTTAGCCAGGGTTACGAGTACTCTGACATTTTAATGTGAGATATTAATTTAACGGTAAAGCTTAGATAATTGGTAATATTTTCGTTTTATGATTTTTATATTTGGGAAATTGACTGTTGCTCTCAGACAAAGACAGGTTAGGTTAACATACTATTTGTACATTAATATTCACTTAAGAAAATCTTATTCAATTGAACCGTACCTAAACTAGCCTAACCTATAAAACTATTTAATTAAACGGGGTTAATTTTATCGTTTAAATACTACTTGCAAAAAATAAATTATTATTAATGCGGATGTTCCCAAAAGTATGCATACTCCGTACTAGATATTCTTGAACAATCATTATCAAAACTTCCCCGATGATAACGCGATATTATATAAAATATATATGGATATATTACTAAAATTAAACTTTAAAAAATGACAATCAATAATTTGAATTCAAAAATGTTCACTGTTTTTGAACTGCACAGAAACTATGAACTTTGTTAAACTAAAAACGTAATAAAATATAATTCAAATACTTTCCACACAAAGCAAATAAATACCTATGCATTTAAACGTTAAGGACATTCCCAAAAAAATTCACTCTTTTTAGAATCCTTTTGAAACTTTGAATACACATACTTATGAGTGTCTTTTATACGTAGAAATATTTTTCAATAGTCCTTGCGGTAGTAAATTTAACATACGAACCATACCCCGATCGATGTTATGAATAGGAATAGTAATTTTCTTACCATTGTTTTGGAAACCTGAGAATCACTCATTGAAAATTTAACAAATATCTTTTTGTAAAAATAACTAAAACAAGTGTTATTCGGTTTGTTATAAAAAATGTTAAAATTGAGCTACTTTTGAATGGTTTTGACGTTTCCTTTTATAATTTGAATATTGAGAGATTTTTGAACTTCTGCGCATGTGAGCGGAAGCCAAAAAGTACACTGTACCTCAACTATTTTTTATTCTATTCATAGTAGTTTACATACGGGGGAATCTTCTTGAAGATTGAGTACGACTGCTCTTTGAGAACGTCCTTGAGAACGTCGAACGTCTTTGAGAACGTCGAACGTTACAGATGTAAACAAAACTTCGCATTCTAGTTCATAAATTGAACTGAACATAATGGGCTGGACGAACTTAGCTAATTAAAAATTCTAAATTATAGAACTTTTAAATTAAAATTATAGATTAAATGTGTCTAATGAAAGTACGTTCTAGTTGTTTGAATTTAGTATCCGATAGGTGCGTTTAGAAATATTTTTTTATTACTCTTAATACCGTCTTACTCGGAGCCCAGTGTTTACGTCTGTCTGTGATAAATCTGAAATAGTTATTTTATGTATTAAAATAATACCATTTCGTATGCATTGGCAACATGAGTTGCGCGTCAGTTTATCTGAGCAACTTAGAAGCGTTTTAGTAATATTTTAGTCAGTTTTTTTTTCAGTCAATTTTTGGGGTTGCAGTCTCACATCGTAGTAGTTACATGTGAAAGTTAGGTTTAATTGTTGATTTTTTTCTCTTCAAATAGCATCTGTTCTGTTCGGTGTTATCTTAATATATATTTTTTTTTACATTTCTTCGGTTAAATTGTTAGTCTTACACAAGCTCGATAAAAATCATTAATGGAGTAGTCGCATCATACACCACGTAGTATTTATGCAGTTATCTAAAAGTTCCTACACAGGGTCACTATTAACATCACATGTTTCTTCATAATCACCTTCACATCAAATTTCCTTTTTAGATTTTGTCTTTTGCGTTGTATAAACACATTCAGCGGAAGAAATATTAACATTTTAAATAATAATTGTTTAAATCGGCATCCAACGATCGAATTGACCGTGGTGTCTCCGTATTTGGAGGTACGTGACCTTTCCCCGCCAATATTGACGCGACAGATGACCCGGCATTTTGGAGGTTGCCACCATATTGGACATGTAGATTTATGGCTGGTTTTTGTTTTATCTTATACGGCGTCGAATTGAATTTGAGCATTTTGATTCCATTTACATGAGCAAACGTCAAAACAAACGTTGTATTTTTACCGCCGCCATTTTGACGCTAGAACTTCGAGCCGGAAGTTGAATTAACTATTTCTTTTATTTACTAGATTTATCGCAACTCAGGCATACGTGACTAAATCTTGTCTCATAAATGCTAGATATTTTTTTGTAATATACCATTTAAGGTGACACATTGACAGAGACTGCTGTTTTGTGAATAATAAAATAGTAATTTATGGACACGCTCTGTTTATTTATACACATTGTATGTTGTGTATAATAGTAACTCTATCAAGCAAGATCGGCTCGCTATTTTGGGTGAAATGTCAAGTTTGAACAATCTACATGGATGAACCCAAGGAACGCGTTTTACTGTTGGCAATTTTCTCTTTGATGCATCGAAATCTAATAAGTAAAGAATGATAATTTTTTATGATCTTAAAATTTTTATAATATATACGTCATCCATATTACTGTATTTTTCCCCCGTGATTACTTATAATTAAGGATTACATTATCGACGAAAAAAAGATCAAACCTGCATCTGAAAATTCTCTCTCGAATTCTGCACCAGACGGACGAAATATTTTTTAATATATGTAAACAATTTTTCGCGAACTTTTTCTTCGCAAAATATTTATATTTCTTTTATCATAAGTAACAAAAGATTTTTTAAATCTTCTGTTATTTTTTTAAATAGAATTAAAGTTTAGTGCTTAAGATAAATTAAACCTGTAATTGGTTAATTAGAAATGTAAAAAAAAGGTATTTTTTAAATCACTAGTTATAATTAATTGAACATGCAACACGGCAACATCTGTAAATTGACATTTTAATTTATGTCATATCAATATTATTACTATTTTTGAACTAAGCTAATCGTTTGTGGTTTGAAAATTTGACTAAATTGGTCGAGGGACGAGTCTTAAACCTCCGACCACTCGATCTCTGGGCAGTTGTATTATTTTTATACTTTAAGTAAATAAAATATGTTTATATTTTCAAAACGTGACAGATTTGTTCCTTTGAGACGGCTCACCTGTATGTAACACTTAAACTGAGTCAAGGACAGAATTACTTCGACTTGTATTTATATCTCACTTTAAATTATTCGGTAATTTAGAGAATTCAAAAGTGCTACATAGATTTATGAGTTTCTGGTAATACTTAATACTGAAATAGAGCTTTTACCACGGACGTACATGACATTGACGTTTCTAATACTTTCATTATATATTTTTTTTACTAATACTAAACATAAATTATACACATTGTTACACAAGAGAAAAAATAAGATTTAGTATCGTCATTTTCATGCGAAATGAATTACTTTTTTTTAAGTTATGTAATTTTTAAATTCTCTAAAGTTTTAGGGCCGGTTGTGTAATCAGTAGTAACTTTTTACTGACGCGCGTAGTAAAAATTATTTGCGAGTTGTTGATGCAACAAATTTACTACTTGTTAAAGCATAGACGTAGATGTCTATAGGCGCAATCATAAAATATGCTTTTTTTTATACATTATCTAAAGATTTTTTCGCCTAGACGTTCGAAATGTGTAATGAAATTTTTTTCGTATTATGTGCTAATGTATATTAAACAACGAGATCAACATCGGACAAACTCTCGTCACTAAAATAGCGAGATATTGAATGATTAATTGTCGTATTCTGCAACTTTCATAGTATCGATGTGTCAGATGAATTTTGGAACAGCGTTCTTGTTTTTCTCTATCTGATATCTTAAGTGTTTAGGGAGCCCACGATAAGATAGAAGGACTTATTTTATTTCTCTACTTACGACCCAATGAAAGTTGTTATTCTTGATTGCTGTTCTCGCACGAACAAGAAAAATGTACATCTTGTTCAAAGTTATACCTGATGATTTCATTACATCGTATCATATATCCTAGGAGTACATTGATCATTCTAATGTACTTTTACAATATGTAGGTGGAAATTTTACATGTAATAATGTTTACTTATTTATATTTAAAATGTTTAAATATTGAATGGGTGGAAAGTTGGCGGGTTATCGGGAGATAAAAGATAGGATGGCACTTACTTGTGGGTCTCCGATCTCTGGAAGCTGGTTCGTTTCTCATATTTATTTATTTATATATTTCTGTAATCCAATGAGATACGAGCGCGTAGTACATTTAAATGGCGCTAACATTGGGTAAGATCATTTATAACTGACGGACGTATTATTATTAGCTTGGAAAATTAAAGGAATACACAATATTAGAAATTACTGTTTTACAGTGAAAACGTGCCGTTGAATTAAAAAATAATTATAATCTTGAAATTAGTGAAATAATTTGGAAACAGTGCTGTAATTAGACAGGTGCGCAGGACCAGAACCTAAGACGAAGAGTGCCCATATTCTTTTGTGTAGAATATATGTATATATGTATTTAAAAAATATTTTGGATCCATCTCATGTTAACATTTTAATGTTTACACATGGTGTATAATAAAAAATATAATTTTAACTTCCGGGTTAGGGTTTTTTTTGACATGTTACATTTTCACTGGCAAATAACGTCTAGTGTAACAATAATTGGTACCCGATTATTCGTAATTCTCCAAATAATCGCCGGTACACTAGAAACTTAACCTCCAACAGTAAACTTACCAATTAAATGTATTAATTAGAAAGATATGGATATAAAATCAATTTTATCGAAAAATATTGTTGTTGCGCTACCGGGATTCGAACCTGGATCTTCTATCTAATCCGGGGAAGATGCGTTACCAACTATGCTACAGCGACATTACTTTTGACGACAAATTTTCGAACCCATGTGTTACACTTTTCAAATTAATAATTTGACCGATTTGGTATTTTAGATTCCGTATAAACAAAGTAGATGACTTTCAAATAATGGAACGATAGATGTATTAATTTGAAAATTGTAACATATGGGTTCGAACATCTATCGTCAAAAGTACTGTCGCTATAGCTTAGTTGGTAATCTACCTTCCTCGGATTGGAAAATAGATCCAGGTTCGAATCCCGGTAGCGCAACAACAATATTTTACGGTAAAATTGATTTTATATGTATATCTTTCTAATTAATACATGTAATTAGTATTAAAAATTTTACATACCTATATTCTGAATAATTACAACTTCACAATAAGAATGTGTTCCCTTAATAAATAAATAATAAACCAATTATCATTAAATCGTTCACACCGTTCAATCCCTTGTTTTCTAACCAAATTACATTTATTAAAAAAGAATGTTTACATATTAATGTAAAAATTATTTTTTTTATTTATAAATAATTGATACGCATACACGGAATACGTGTCACATCAATATGATAACTATTTTCAAACTAATCAAATGGGACTAACTTGATGATCTCCTGGGACGTGGCTCGAACCCCCCGATCCTAGATCACTAGGCGAGTATCGTAACCGCTAGACCACAACCATTTAAAAAAATAATAGATTTATTCCCCATTACATTTATTGATGCCGACTCGTGTTCCAACACAACTGACCCCCGATTTTGTTGCAGTGTTCGAGATGCTCGTGTGCGCCCGGCAGTGCGCCCGCCGCGGCGAGCTGTCCCTCTCCTTCGGCGAGTTCTGCATGTTTGCTGCCCAGCTCAGGAGGCACACGCAGAAACGCACGTCAGTATACATTATTATGCATGTCCACTTTATTAGTATTACCACCAGGGACGTGCAGACAGCGCATACAAGCGAAAAAGCTGTACATTACTAATAATTCTGCAAAACAAGTATAAGTTTAATAATTGGATTAACTAATTAATTAAAGTCTCTCTGTGTACCAGTAGAGACTTTAATTGCTTAGTTTAAAAAATTAAAACTCACCGTTGTGCTCATGGCGCTTTCGTGTATTCGCCGCATCGAGCTATTCACATTACTATGCTCTGTCTTTAAGCTAGTGAATTACTCAAGTCGTATTATTGGATATTTACTGAATTGAAAATTCTTTTCGGTTGATCCGTTTTGTATGGAGTCATTACCTATGCTGAATAACATTAGAAAGACTTACAAGTGCGTGCAAATCATTGAAGTGTCTACTTCTTTTTTTACTAATTTGCGAATTTTACTACCGTTGTTAACGTGTTGTTTCATGGCCGTTCTTTAAATTTGTCGCATGGATTGGTTTTTGATTTAGGAAAAACAAAAAGCAATTGGCAGAACTATTTCCTACGTCCATACTTTTAATAAAAATAATTATTTACTTTAGTTATTACGTGAAGGATTTTCAAACAATAAATGAATCATGTTCAGTCATAGAAAGTGTTCTTAAAAACGTCCATACATTTTTTATATTTATTTATATTTTTATATTTTTTTAAATTATTTTACTTTAAAACCTAAATTTTAAAAACATTGTTAATAGTGCTCTAAAATTACAAATAAATACATGGTAGGGTCGTATAAACGACGCCACTAATTACTACATATTTTGCTCTTCACCTGTTGCGCTGTTTCCTGGATAATATCTGCCGGCAGTGGTGCTCGGGTAGAGAATCAACTACACAATTTTTTTTTGTGCTTTTCTTGTTTCCCGCTAGGGAGTGTTTTTGTGTACTACCCTAGTTGCCCCTCTTTTGTGTGTTATTGCTGTATCTTTGTTAATATTGTATTATTATTATTCAGTGCATTGAATATCTTACACAATAAAGATCTTTGTGTGGGTTCAAAGTGTAGTGAGGGATGTCTTGATTGGCGCCCGTGTGTCGTTGCTTGTCGCTAGTGCGCTGGGCTGCGTTGCACGGTCGCCTGTTTACCATTAAAAAAATGCCAATCTGGGGGCGAATGAGTAGGACCGACTGCAGGAGCTTTTGCTTATAAAACGGTCCTAGGTAAGCGGTGGGTCCGCTCTCAAATTTAACTATATAATGATTTTTGCAAACAGAAACCCATCAAAAATATATAATTTATCTCCAAAATGAAGCAAAATCTGATACTTGAAAATTACGCGTTTATCTTGTAATAAAAATGAATTTTATCTTACGTACATAAATATAAACTCTAAATATGGATCGTTAAACTAATATAATAAATAATTGTAGGAAACTCCAGTGTCTAACTTATATATTTTTAATTTGTATTTATCTATGTGCCATATTCATTTAATTAAACTTTTTTTTTAAATAACATTACTCAGATAACAGATAACAGATCAAGTAACAGCGTTAATTTCAAATAAAAATGAATGGATATAAATAAAACAATGTTATAACTCTACTTGAGTTTATTAGCACTACTCGAGTTTAGAAAAAAACAGTAACTCTCATCAACACGTAAATATTATACTATGTATATCCATTCATCTTAATGATAAAAATCTACAAAGTTATTGTAGATTCTATCAATAATTTAATTTCAAACAGTCTTATAAAAAACTTAATTATTGTAGTTAGTTAATATTTTATACTAAAGATAAATGGCTACCTACATTTTAAATAAATATATTTAAATATGTCTTTTTAAATGGGTTTTTTTTAACTACTCCCTTATTGAAAATCAGATAATAAACATATATTAACCATACTATTTATTCATTTTAAAAACAATGTAAACGAGATATAATTTTATAAAGGTTAGTAAAATACTATTTTTGTGGGTTATATCTTTTTACCCTTCCACAATTATATAAGTTATGAATAAGTAATCCGATTTAAATTGAATGTGAAGAAATCTTACCATTATGTAGATGAAATGGTGATTTAAGTTAATTTTTTTATCGGCTATACGATGTATAATTTAATAAACTCCATCACTGTTACAAATAAACCGTAATAAATAAAAATTAAATAAATGAATTATGAAAAAAATAAAGAGATCAAATCGCTGAAAACATCAATTTCAAAATTCATAAAAGACTCTTACAACTCGATTTGACGGTTTCAAGAGTCGCTTTAATGTATGCCGTAACACATACGTTGGGAAATATTTATTTGTGATTTCATGTACCCATCCGTCATTCAAATTTTCTGTACCAGTCTTGTATCCCTTACAGACTTGCGCATGCGATTTGTCGAGGAGATTTACGGGTCTAGATTCATTTTTCGCCCACAATGTGAATGTTTCGGACACCGATTCTTCCTCGAGTTGTTTGTTTTAAGATGGCGATATTTATATTTCGAATTTTTATCTTCATTGCAATTAACATTATCTTATTTGCAGGTTAATAAATGTGACCCAAACACCCCTTGACGCTAAACGTCTTCTGAGTCAACCGGAGTGTAAACCAGTATCCCTGATCAAAAGTGTTGCAGAAAATGGTGAGTCTCATTATTTATATTGCGCATATATTTATGTACGTATCTATTTGTATTTAACTTCGCAAAGGCGCCTTTCATTGAATTAGGACCCTTCAGGTAAAGTGGTTTTGTTGGTGCGGACCTTAGGGCAAGGTCTCACCCGAATGACGACACTACCGCGCGCCCACATTCGAGTTAAAACTTAACTCCTGTTATAAATTTATTGGTCATTCTGTTTGGTGAAAATTGTACATTTTTGAAGCTTTTGGCTCTAAGGGATGTGATGTAAATCTGTAGCAAGGATGCTTTTGTTTATAAGGGATAAGATATTAATCTGTAGCAAGAGATGAATCATCTGATACCACGCGGTGAAACGACTAATACTATCGAATATAATTGTTTGTTTTAAAATCCATTATATCAGATTATTTTCTTATATCTATCTCCATACTATTAAGTTCAATTAACTGGGTTAGCTTTAACTGGGATTGTAAAAAATGCCAATAATTCTAAATAATTCAATGTTGGATAACATGATTGTAGGTTTAATTAGGGGTTTCGGTAAGACACTCGGCCTAATAATTAGGAATAGTGTGACGCGTATTCCGTGTCTCTATTTAAAAAAAAATAGAATAATTTCGTTAAATTTATTTTTGCCGGTATATAATCGGTGAAATCGCGAGCAGGCTTTCCACTGATGTCGAAAAAATAGTGATGGAGGGATGAAAATTGTATTTTTTTGTAACCCAGTCTCACTTTGTAAGGGTGTTTTCGTATTTTAAGACAGAGGCATTTTCTTAACATTAAATTGATGAATTTAAATAGGGGATAAATTTATTTCCTCCGTTTTAATAATTAACATTTTTTACTACTTTAATAGAAAATATTATTTTATGGAAACATTACGTTTTATAACTTCGGTAAATTTAAATAAAATTCGCTTTGATTTTTATCTACTATCACTTATAGTATTTTTTTATGAAAATATTAATGGGACCATTGCCTTGCTTGGCTTGAGGCAAAGAACCAGATGTGATGAGGCACGGATGACGTATAGTTATTAATGTGAATTGTGTCAAGAGTAAACCATTTTAATGTACTGTTAAAATATATCTAAAGACTATTTAATAATAAAATAAAATAAAATAAACACTCACTTTTCATCTCATGGCTAGATTCATGATGGAAGATTGAAGAGGTTGGATGGAAAAAATGTTACTCAAAGACTAGCGTTACATAACGAAGTCCTAGTACCAATATTGATGTGCGGAAGTGAATTCTGGAGACAATTGACAAAATACGACTGAAGAAGGAATGAATGAATGAGGTCACTCAGGCGAATGTGTAGTAAATCCATTCATGGTGAGTAATGAATGTAAAATTTATCTTGGCTTAGAGAACGAGAGATTAATCTTTCCCCTCCGATGATGTTAACCGAGTTGACATTGCCTCTTATTATGTGAATATCTCTGTAAATATACTAAATACAGGATTCATATTTTAGGTATTCCTTCGTAATATATTTATGTGTTGGATAAAATAATTATAATATATAAGTATTTACCATACGCAACAATAAAAAATGTTTTCTCGAAGAACCTGATGTGAATATGTCAATATGTATGTGTATGTGTATGTGTGGAATAGCGGTGCGCGGGGTGCCGAATGCCGATCGTCACTTTAGGTAGCAGATCGTGCGCTGGCCGAGTTAGACGTGTGTTATGCGTCTTTATGCGGTCGTTCGTGATGATCAATGTTTTTTTTTTTTAGCACTTTTACACAATATTATTTGAACAAATATATTTTATACAATTATTAGAACAAATATAACTGTTGGCATTTTTCATAAAAAATTATCTCTTCCATGTATTTCGTTTACTCGTATTAGAAGAAATGGAATCAATTACTTTGTTCAATAAAATTTTATAAATGAAAACTTCGCGAATACAAACCTGTTTTGTGTACTAAAAAAAAAACCGACATCTTCGCAGAGTTCACGTCCTATGAAATACTCGAAGTCGCGGTTGTAATTGATTAGATAGAGGCGTTAAGAACACATTAAATATATATTTTAATAGTTCCCAGCAATCAGTGATTCAGTAGTAATTATATGTGTATATTTTGGCGTTCTGTGTTCTTCTAGAATTTTAGTTTCCTGGACACTGAGTGTGTGTGTGGCGTTTAATCGTGTTTCGATGACTCACAAAATATCCTGATTATTATTTTAAGATGTTCGGTGGAGTCAAATTTGTGGTATTTTTCAGCTTTTTGTTTCTTGGGAAATCTTGTCACAGATGTGACGTGACTCGCACGGTGTGATTAGCCTGTAATGAGTGATAATTATGTATGATATATTTTATTATGACGAGGTTCTTGAGCATCTGCGCATGGTTTTAATTTTTTAGGTATCCACGAAAAGTTTGTCTTTCAACTATTCATTATTCCGCTATTGTTTTTCGAGGCAGATTATTTTACTGGCAATCTTCCCAGGTTTTTTTTGTGGGTGTTTTTTAAATCAGTTATATTATTTTTATATACAAACTAATAAATCGTGATATATAGACTAATACTGTTATACCTTAATTGAAAATAATTAATATTGTGTATTTTGGAGGATATAGACGATGATATAAATCTACATTCTTTAACCAAATTTTGCACAATTACTCTTTGGGACCCCACCCGACGAAAACCACTGGCACCCTCACTCCTTCCTCTGGTCACCCACCCCCGCCCCATAGATATTATATTGAATGGCTTCCGTTTCAAATTTTGCTTAGTTGCACTTTAGGACCCCGACCCGTACTTATCCTCTTATCTGGAGTAAATTTTGCATACAGTTACACTTTAGGGCTTGCGCAAAACAATGGCCCCGTAATGTAAGTCTGAATCCCTGATGTATTGTTAATATTTCTTTGTACGATTTGATATATTTTATCATTTTAACCAAACCATCAGTTACCGTCGTCCTCGCTCTGATTACAGTGAACTTTTCTGGTCTAACTTACAAATATTCAAGTATTACAAAAGCGATTACAGTACAGTTACAATAGTACAATATTACAGTACGATTATAATAAAAGTGTCTTAACTAGATGTTTACCATTGGCATTTAATATTTAAAAATCTAACAATTATTAATTAATTAATGATTTTTTAATGTTTAAGAAAGAGAATATTGATCTTTCGTTGCTTGCTCAAGTGACGCATAAGAAACACGGTATCGTAGTACAAAAATTAATCTGTTCCGAAGGCCGCCGTCCGCTGTTGGTGTATTTCGAGTTGCAATCGTTTATCTGTTGCACGATGCTGCATTAGTTTCCTTTTCATTTCCGGCCAAGGCCTGGCGCAGGAAGCTGTGAGTCTCTCCGCTCATCGGTGATCTTATCTTCGGGAAGACTTGGAGTGATGAGAGCCACACTGTAGAGTGGACATTTCTAAATCTGTCAAGTTAATACAGAAATAACGCATCTACATTCTATATGGGCGAATCCTCTTCTATAAAGGCAACAAAATCAATAATAGGTACAATTTTATTTTATCGGTGCGATGCCGCTTCAAAGGTTAATCTGCCTACATAATTAACGCCATCTGTCTATATTAAATGTATTAGTAACGCTAATTGACTTGGGCAATTAGCCCATAGATGGCGTATTCCACATTATCGTAGTTTGTTTACAAAAGTTTTCATCGGTTTACCCTCTGCACTAGTAATGCGCTAAACCGTGATTGTGAGATTTGTGTTCGATTGTAACACTCGTTAATATTCGTTATCAATCGGAGTAATTCGGCCAGCAAACACTGGTACACTAGATTCTTAACCTTCAACAGTTAAATCTGTAATACCGTTA
Source organism: Eubasilissa regina (assembly GCA_022840565.1). Classification (NCBI taxonomy): domain Eukaryota; kingdom Metazoa; phylum Arthropoda; class Insecta; order Trichoptera; family Phryganeidae; genus Eubasilissa; species Eubasilissa regina. The sequence continues at coordinate 16,006,038 of JAINEB010000021.1, forward strand.
CTGTAGAACACCAATCACAATCACGTTTATGTTTAATTATATCCAGTCTGTAGGATCGTACATAGTTTCATATTAACCAATATGAACAAGAAGCACCGATCAGTGGGTACATTATTAATATAAGAATACCCAGATCTATACAATCACGGTTTATCCCAACACTGCAATATAGTGATGGTTAAATGGTTATTTAAACTGTTGTGACTGTGATCGATGTGTAACGATGATTGGTAACTGATTATTCATAATTATCGGAGAAATCTGTTAAATCTCAGTTACCAATCGTCACAATCGAACACAATCAATGTCACAATGACGGTTTTCCGCAGCTACTGCAAAGCTACTCGTGAATAGAAATTGGTGTATCTTTATCAAACAAACGGTACGAAATCCATTTTAACACTTTATAATCTTTTTGGAAGGATGCTTTGTGATGTATTTGAGTTATAAGAAAAACCATCGCTCACACGTAAGAACTTACCTTCACAATCGGACAACGTTTTATACGCGTTTTCCGCTCGTTCCGTTAAAAATGGTCCAGACAACGCACGCGTGCGTACAAACACGGAGGACAGAAAAATTGGAATTAAAATATGTTATTGGCAGCAGTCACTCATACACCGGGTATAATTACCCGACCACTGACGAGTGTGACGACCAGCCCCGTGTTGTGCCGACGCAGGTGCCGACGACGACGACGACATAAAACTCGACGAGCGACCGGGAATCGGCTCAATCCGGCGGCGTTCGCTAGCGCGCGAGGTGCAGCGAGTCCAGTGGGCGGACGTTTGAATTCGGAACCGGCGAGTGAAAATTTTCCCGCGCGCGCCTCTTTTGAAAGTGTCCACACACTTCTGGCGATCTAATTAGCGGTACCTACACAAGTTTTTGTTTCGTACATGCCTGCGCATCTTTTTACACATGTTGTGAATTATTTGTGTCTGTTGGTCGTGAGCGTTTGTTTCGCGGTGACGGCCGTCGGCGGTCGCACTGGTTTCTGCAGAAGTGTCGAGCGACACATCCTGGATCGGCCGTGTGTTTAGTGTGACGTACAGTTTAACAGTGGAGTGTTTACTAATGTGGCCATCGTACCACATTTATTATATTAATGAATTGAGGTTAATCTTTGTTTTTTTTTTTTTTTTGTATTGTTAACATTTCTGTTGTATCCGGTAGCTTCCGATGTTTATTTGTTTACTTTTATCTTTCGTAAACTTTAATTGCGACTATTTCGTTAAAAATTCACCTCACTACCATTTTTTAATATAATCGAATCGTATTAACGATCACGATGATAACTAACTACTAACTTTTTTTACAAAACGTCATCTTAATTTATAGTAAATGAATTTAATATACCTGTAAAAAAAAACAGTTATCGCGACTTGCATTATAATTATATTTTTTTTAAATAATTATATTGTGTTTGTTGTGGCTTTATACTCGTATATACATTTATTTAATATACAATAAATATAACACATTGAGTGACTGGTTGCTGACGTATTAGGCAAATGAATGTATGCGTTCATGCATGTAAACAAATAATATTATAATATAATACATGCAGAATAACAAATACGATTATGAAAAATATGCTGTACAAAAATAATAAATCGATTTTCACGGATAAATTGAGTCAGTAATGCGTATACGTTTACTTAATTTTTTGTTTTTGCTTGATTATCAATGCATATATAGTTTTTCCTTGTTTTTAAAATACATGATTTTTTTTTCCTCTAAAAGTCGCACATTGTGGTCTTTTTTATGGAATCTCCTCAGGGATTTGATTTAAAATATTTGATGTGCTTACACAAATTGATGTGTTTTATTTTTGTGTCGGGATAAACAAATAATATTTTATAAATTATTTGCGTGTCAGGATAAACAAATAATATTTTATAAATTATTTGCGTGTCAGGATAAACAAGTAATATTTTATAAATTATTAATATAAGTAACTTTTATACGTTTAAGATAAAAGTTCTCGACGCGTCGAGGCGAATCTAGTTTCTTGAATAAAATTATGAAGTTAATTGGCTGAACATAATATTTGTCTAGGCGTCTTTAGAAGATAAAATTAAATAAATACTCATGTATGCACGCACGTCTAGGCGTATTTTTCCTTTATATCCTGATTGCCTTGCAAGTAGACTTATAGTTTTATATATCACATATTTTTTTTTTCTCATACTCATTTTTATTTTATTGTGCGAATCCTGTAATTTATAAAGTTGCCATCTCCATATTTATCTTACGTTAAGGTTTATGTAATTACAATTATTTTTTTAAGGACGATTTAAAAAACATTCAAATAAAATTCTTTTAAAATCTCTAGTACAATTTTTTAGTTTTGACTACCTAAAAGTAGATTGTTTAAATTATAGAACTCGTACGATGTATTATTGTCTATGGGTGCAAGTCAATTTTTATGAATTGTAAATTGTGTAATAGTCGAAATTAAAATATTATTTTTTTATTTACTGCAAATTATTATCTGTTGGTATTTTGTTCCGTTTATGTGAGAAATATTTATTAATTTTGTAATAAAACCTGGTCAGTGCGTTCAATAATTGATAGTCTTAACTTGGCAACCGTTTGTTGATACACATAAAATAATACTGTTTTATATTTTTGATTCAAATTCAAAAGTAAAATAAAATAACGATATTTTCCCCAAAATCGTTTTTTATCGAAATCTGTTATCATTCGATAATCTTCTATGTTTCTTAATTTTGTTTTTCTTTAGAATAGTTTAAATACTCTTCTGTAATGTTAGCAAAGTTAGTTCTACAATTAACGTTATATGTAGTATGCAAAAATTAAATAAGATAATTAATGAAATAGTTTAATAATCTCCCCCCCACCATCCACTATCACCGACAAACACTCCGTGATAGACCTACGTTATCTGTTGTGAATAGATACCCCTAGCACAATGGATGGATCCAAATAATCACAAGGATAATCGGCTTAAAATAATCCAAAGATCTATTCCCCGCTCCTCTTGGTTCTCTAACAGGAGAGTTTCCAAAAGAACGATATCAAATATCTCTAGAATGAGAATTGGGCATTGCCAGGTAGCTTCACATTTATTCAGATTGAACTTAATAGATTCCTCAATGTGTGAGTCCGGTGCCGAGGAGGAAACCCTTGACCATATCTTTTTTGCCTGTCCATTGTGGAACATAGGTTACAATAATCTTGTCAATGGTAATTTTCAACTCCCGGTTAATTTGTGTCATCTCCTTTCCCTTAACTCGCCACATTCAATCTATATAATAGGAAATTTCTTGAACGACAATGGTATTGACTTGTAATATAATATTCCCTATTCTATAATATTATTGTACTTCTTTCTATAAAATAATGTTTTAACTTGATTAATGGCACAAACCACTGTTGAAGGGTGGATTGCCTGTTTAAAATAAGAAGAAGAAGATACCCCTAGAAAACCCTTTATTGTGTTCTTTCACATCGCCAAGCATCGCGTGCATATACATAAGACAACAGTGATCCTAATATATATATATATATATCAAAATTGACTATTACATAATGTCTCAATTATGTTTCAGTTAGAACAGTAATCGATGTTGATATTTGAATGCGCGAAACAATAATCCGCGTTCATTTGGCGCCAAAAGTGACGTGCGTGCAATGTGCATTGAATGCTGTTTTTGTTGTGTTTTCCTGTTACACCGACTTGCCTTTTGTTGGCTTTTCTTGTTTACAAAACACTTTGATTCCACCGATTCGCGGTTAACCGGCGGCGGCGCGCGGTCAACGACACGTTTCGTTTCACTGTCACTATTTTCAGATCACTTTCAATGTCAATTCTATTTCTGATCGATAATAAAATTTTATTGGTTACATCGTTGCTTTAGGGATGAGCGGCCGTGGACAGCAGCGTAGGGCAGGACTATTTTTACAGACGTATATAAAAAAATTTAAATATTTCGAACGTTATTATTTTTATATGAATAATCCGAGTTTAACTGACAACTTTTGAAGCTGTATAGGGGCCCATTTAGTGCAGAAAAGCGATGCTGCTGAAATGAGATAATTTAGAGCAGTGGCAGGAATAACATTATTGACCCACTGAGAAGTACCGCGATAATTAAGATCCTCAGCTTGGTACCCCTGTTTTTTTCATGTACATCGTTATCTAATAAGCGTAATAGCACTTTAAAAAGAAATTAAGTTTAAAAAAGCATATCAATAATTTTATTTTATTTTTGAAAGATCATTCGATGCCATTAAAAATTAAATATGATTTAAGGAAGTTCCCAAATAAATCACTTTTCTTACAATCTTTTTGAAACTTTGAATACACATACTTATGAGTGTCTTTTATACGTAGAAATTTTTTTCAATAGTCCTTGCGGTAGTAAATTTGTAAATATTGACTATTAAAATGAGCATATTTAACATACGAACCATACCCCGATCGATGTTGTAGCGCACGTTTAATTGAATAGCAATAGTCATTTTCTTACAATTGTTTTGGAAAACTGAGAATCATTCATTGAAAATTTAACAAATATCTTTCTGTAAAAATAACTAAAACAAGCGGTATTCGGTTTGTTATAAAAAATATTAAAAGTGAGCTACTTTTGAATGGTTTTGACGTTTCCTTTTATAATTTGAATAGTGAGAGATTTTTGAACTTTTGCGCATGTGAGCGGAAGCGAAAAAGTACACTGTACCTCAACTATTTTTTATTCTATTCATAGTAGTTTACATACGGGGGAATCTTCTTGAAGATCGAGTACGACTGCTCTTTGGGAACGTCCTTAATTAAAATGTGCACAACGACTGCGTTTGATACAATGCGTTCTTCGAATCCAATTTTCAGACACACTTTCACATAAATCTGGCGCAATTTCATCAACAACACGAATTGTGTCGTTTTTCCATTGTTTAATTGCTGTTGGCCTTGCACTAGGTGGATCTTGTAGGGGTAGATCCAGATCTTTACGCAAAATACGCCATGTTGTGCCATATGATAAGCCTAAATGTTATAAACGTCGAGGAATCGATAACTTTAGATCACCCCTTGCACTTTCAATTGCAGCGACATTATTGGCTTCACACCAGGAATTTATTTGTCTTACCGGTGTCCTCACATCATTGAAAGGATAATTGATTTAAACCTTATCACAATTCGACAAATAGTTTGTTCAGATTGATGATAATGTCTACCATAAAATTCGCGAAGTGCGCGTTAGACTTGTCGAGTCGAAAACTGATTTTAATAATAAGTATTTATAACTTATTGTATACGTTGTTCCAATGTGAAACGCTCCATGGTAAAATGTCATATAAAATAACAATGGCAACTGTCAAAATATTAATAAACATGGCTACTATTCTTATTTGAAATTCTATCACATTTATTGGATAACCCTGTAGAAATATTTAAATTGAGATGGCTTGGACAACACATCTTGCGAACGCCAGATAAACAATTATCCAGATGTTTTTTCTTGACAACTCGCAACGTGGATCGCTTCAAAGTAAGCTGGGATAAACGGCAACAAAGACTGATCGGTCGACAAGATAATGGAAGCCATCATTATCATCCCCTTGTCCTCCGAGGATAAGGGGATGATAATGATGGAAACGAATTGGAAAAACGTGATATTTCGCTACGTGTTAATATAAAATGAAATCGTATATATTTTACGATAGAATACATGACAAATAATGGATCACACACCGCTTTGTACTGGCGTGCGGTTATTTAAATAAAAATATCTGAAAAACGAAATAATATATATATATATATTATTACAATGTATGTATTAGACGAATTTATTTGTCTACAAACACACATTTCATATAAATTTCTAAAACAGTCCCGTCAAACTGCGGCGGCAATTTGTCAAGGTATATACATTTACGTATTAAAATTATTATGATTATTTAACGTACGTACGTTACGTAGAAATAATATATTTCTTTTATTTTGCATTACATAAAAATAAATATATACTACAAATAGTATGTAAAGCTGATAACTATCAGTATAATAATACTCATTCTCTCATCCCTGTTTAGGCAGATTATCACTATATATTATTGAGTCACGTTGTATTATATTGCAAGTACCTAATAGCCTATTTAGCTTGTTGTCGACTTTGACAGCTCGATGTATTTCAAAATTAGACCACCTGCGCAGTAGATCTGCTCATTTGTTGCTTTGCTTGGTATTATCATGATATATATATCTTAAAAGATATTTCTATAATATATAATCTATGTTGGCAGTGATTCCCTTCACCACAGCGTGAATATTGAATAAAATAAAATTTCTAAACCAATCTTAGTTCAAAATTGAAGATCTTCACAGTAGATAATATACACATATTATTGATATTTTATGATGTCACTTGGTGACTTATTGGACTAAACCGACGATATGTAACATACAACCAGTAAAAGATCAAGTAAGCAATACAAAAGATACAGTTACTTCGGTGTCTTATTCCACTAACCTCTTTCGATGGCATTATAGAAAGAAATACGTGACCTTTCATTATTATGCATACTACATTCAGCGATAGTATTTATTGAATTTTTTTTTTCGTGTCTATTTTTTCAATTTTCAGTCTTGTAACGTTGTTCAGCCGACATTTAAAGTTCGTTCGCCACCTTTGAAATACCGTCGTTCCGTATTCGCGATTTTATAAATGTAAATCAATTGTTTTTTTTTTTAATTTTAGAATGCCAAAATTTGTAATTTGAGTTGCCAGATAAAGAAAGTATGTTTTTTAGTAGGTACCCATCCGCGGGCAGGCTTATTTTTTAATTAGATTTGGCTATCACGAGCGATATCGACTATAGATAAGAGAAATAATATATATAAAATAGATGAGAAGCTTGAAATATTTAATGTATGGCTTGAAAAGCGGAAAAGTTAACGTTTGTTTAGAAATAAGGCCGTTAGTATTTTTCGTGATATTATTTAACTTGAAACGGAATGTTATGTCAGTATTTTTATTATTATTTTTTTATTTTAATATTAGAAAATATAATACATTTTAAAAATAATCGTGTAAAAAAGAGTATGTACGAGAATTTATATTATTATTATTATTATCATTTTTTGATTGATTTTTATATTTTACTAATATTTATGCTATTCTCAGAAATAGAATAACTTACATAAATGTAAGTTTTTATTTACGGTGGACTACCATATATTTTGTAAACTGATCGTATTTAACATCTTTCTATTTTATTTACGCTTTAACGTGGATGCAATTAGAATGTGCGATATTATAATTTTGAAATTCAACCCACCCTTTTGATAATTTTTAATATTATATATTAGATTTTATGTTTCTAGTTTTTGAATATCTAATTTTTGTTTTTTAAATCAGTATTATTTTTTCCGAATACAGAAAACGACATTCTAACTGAAATTTCAATTCATAGTATACGTATATAGTTTTAATTCATAGGCAATTGTTCTGCATCTGTCATATTCTCTCATGTGATTTTAGCGAAGATGCAAACCTTTCCGTCCATCTATTGAATTATTTAAAAGCAATCTTTTAAATAATCACGAGCACGTGTCACCGAAACGATAACGATAATTCATAAATAATAATTAACGAAATACTGGCCGTGACCGCGAAGCTACTAATGTCTTATGGTGATTTTCCCTCGCTAATAACTAAACAATTCTAGTACACTCGTATTGTGAATACGTAATGTTATAATTTTAATAAATAAAAAAAATCAGGAACGATTGCGTCATCAAAACATTTTTATACTATATTGTTGAAGCGAGCAGATTTAAAGTTTACAGTTAATTGTTAATTTCGATAAATCATTTGGTCGGTACGTATTGTGACGTCTTCATATCCGGAGATAAATTATAAATGATATTCATTCATGGACTTCTGCGTCACGACTCGCCTTCCGATAATAAATTATTGACTTGCATTATTGTCCTCCCCTTTTCTCGGGTTGAACTCCACTAGAACCTCAATCAAAATGTTAACTTTGTATATTTCTCCCCGCGACCGTGAATCTGGTCACAGTCGGGTACACACCCGCGCACATTTTCACACGTCTCGGTGTATATAGGCACATACTCGTATGTATGTATGTACACGATTCAATTCATCCACAGTCAGTGACCAAATTATAATTGTAATATTTTCATTTCAGTATTATAATAGTAAAACAAGTGTAACAAAAAGTACAATGACTGAATACGACCATTATATATTGTGATAAAACAAATGTAAATTGAGACATTCCTTCGATGTAATTATAATTAAAATCTGTGATATAATAATTATTTATTTATTAAATAAAAATAATAGTTTTAGTCTTGTGAGATTCTGTAATGATATCTGTGATACAGTGGTACAAACTAGTGTGCTAATTAATATATTTATTCATACAAAAAAAACGACAAGTGTCGGACGAAAAATCACAACTCAAGATGGGGTGCACTAAGAAAAGTAAGTAATGTTTCTAGATTCTAATTATATATATATATTATTTTCGACTTGATTTATAATAGCAACTTACCAAAATAAATATTAAAAAACGCTCTATATGTATCGTACCATCTCTGCATACAATATGTCCTTCTGGTTCGCCTCGCCCCGCAACATATACAAATTATTGTATTTTGTTTTGTTACTTTTCAGAATAGAGGCGTAGCTAGGGTATTTGGCGCCCGAAGGCGAACTAACCAAATGACGCCCCCTCCCCTTATTTTGTTTTTTAGTACTGAATTTCCTAATTTAACCCACCAATTTTAGGCTTATATTTTGCCTTATCGCCGTTGTTTTCAAAGTAAAAATATTTGTATATCGATAGTTGACAGCACATATGTTTAAAATCTATTCTTGTTAAAATCACTAGGTCATTAATTGTAAGGATTTATTTTTTACGTTTTTGAAAGTTATGATGAAAATTTACGAGCTTTCATATTCAACTTGAATTAAGCTTAGTCCGTCTACCTGGAAAGGCCGCAATAAAAACAATCGTGTAATTATGTAAAATTAAAATAGAGGGAAGTAAAATATATTCACATACATAAAAATCTGTTGTGAATAATATATTTAAATGTGAAAAGTTAAAACTTAGATTTTATGTTAATTCAATTAAAATTATTCATCATCAAAAATTTCACTTCCAGTTTTGGCGCCTAGTCTGGCGCCCGGGGACATATGCCTCCCCCTAGCTACGCCTCTGTTCTTTTATTTTGTGGAAAATATTAACGATATTCATTATAATATATTTTAAATATTACGCACATTTTTGACGCGCTTTTTTTAACGCATTCTTTTTCACGCCGGGAATCTTCGAAAAAAGCGTTACACTCTGTTAAAAATGTCAGTCATCGAAATTAAAATATACAAATTAAATAAGTAATTTTCTCCAGAAATGAATTATATCGATGCATTTCTCAGCTAAGGATATCAATTGATTGAAAATATTATTTATTCGAATAGTGTTCAGATGTGTCAAGAGTAGCGATAACTTTCTACTCGACCAATGGAACCGTATTGTAATATTTAATCATTTAGTTGTAGTCAATGGTGAGGTATCTAAAAACGGTATTAAAAATGAATTAAATGATGATGAAATTTGAATATTCCTAACAATATATACTGGTCAAAATAAAAAAATATATAAAAATTGAAAAATAATGATTTTTCATGCGTATTCTAGTATGTATAATGTGTTAAAAACATTTTATAAGTAAATAATATTGCTTTAAATAATTAGATTCTCATTATGACATATATGCTGTATCAGTGAAATGAATATCAAATTTAGTCCATAGATGGCGATAGTGTAGTGGTATTCGAAGTGTTTCCACATATTGACATGTATACAACTTTCAAAAATTTGATAGATGTGGATATTGATTGGGTGGAATGGTGAACGTTACATTGTGTAAAGCGATCACTTAAGCCAGCCGAAGACAGGTCGTAAGCCCTGTAAATTACCCATACTTCAATATTTTTTCATTTAAAAATAGCTTCGTCTCTATGAGATATTTATTTAATTAAATGATAACTTTTAAACATCTGGTATTTGTTTAATCGATGAAATCGATTGGTTGTCGGGATTTCGGAATTGTTTTATGTTGAAAATATTGACTGAAAAATTAAGTACACTCTTTTATTACACTTAAAAGTAGAACAATTTAATAAAAAAATATTAAATTTTTCTTAAAATATGTATAAATAATATCATCTTTAATTATTTTGTTTTTGTTTCATTTTATTTTAATAGATGGCAATAAAAAATATAATGGAAATGTACATTGAATGATTTGCTTTTAGCCAATTTATTTTCGTTTTATTGGGTCGTAAATGTGTAACGTTTGATCAATCCGTTTCATACACCACACAAATATATCACACGTGAAAATGTTTGAAAAGAAATTCAAGCATTTTTTCATGTCACTAGTTGCGAATAAAATATCCTTAGAATTACATAGAATGATTCCAAAATGACCGATGTGTATTACGAAATTTAAGATACGGAATTGTCCGTATGAACTAGGAAGTACGCAGCGTCCGTGTGTAGTCTTAACGAGGCGGCGACGGGAGGTCGGTATCTCATAGTCTTGGCCCTAGCAAAGGTCACGCCGCTTCCCACACCCGACATCGAGGGCTAACCCAGCATTCACTTCGTAGGGTCATTAATTTTTTTACGCAAATTATAATATAAATTTGGTTAAAGTTATCGTATTTTTGATTCGCTGGCGATAAAAAAAAAACAACTATCGGCGATTATGTTTCCGTGGCAGCACGCGCCCGTCTTGCAATTATTGCTTAGTGAGCGACATGTGCGATATTTGTTTGTTACAGTGCGTAGAAAATATTCCGTTGTCTGGAGTAAAATGTATTCTCTCGCCCCGTGTAGAGAAAATATATTTGAATATAATGATTTTTATTTATAAAATACTCAATAAGAAAATAACGGCGGAATTTATACGAAAAATTGATGTAAACCAACATGAGCACGAGCATCGTACAAGAGGAAGGGATATACTGAGACTGCCATTCAGGAAGAAGGCCAAATTTTTTAAGTCGATGATGTACGGTGCGATGAAGATTTTTAATGAAATGCCAGAAATGATAAGAAATGAGGAATAGATTTAAAGTGAAACTGAACAGATATGTAAAAGATAAGTTTTAGTACCTAAAAGAAAATTTAATCTTGTTTATATTAGAGCATATATAGGAGTGCTTATGTATGCACTATATTAAAAATTAAATAAATGCTGTGAAGAAATACGCTGAAAATATTGTTGTGTTTTGTATCCATGATGCTTTAGCCTTCGACTAGAGTGATGATGTCATTAACTATTTAAATCGAGGCTTTGTAATCACAATAGTCAAGTTTCATCCCCTTATTATTATGTTTATTCATATTTTCATTTACTTTCACCATCTTATTAGGTGAAATAACTAGTCTCTTTTGAGAAAATAATGATAAAAATAATAAATAAGAATCTAAATAATGCGGCATCTTAGATAATTAAGATTGATCTAACCATTAACTTACTAGACGTAGTATTCTTTTGTACTGACACAACTCTCGCCTAATCCACATTCATACATCTTCTCAGGCATGCTCTTTGATTATTGAAGCTTTTAACGGTACCTTCTTCCAATATTTAGTTTATCTGGTCTTGCCAAGTTTTTCGCATTCTCAATTTCTAGAGCCATCAACGCTCGCATTATGCATCTTTCTTACTATTTTCTCATTCATTTGTTCCACATAACCAAACCATCCATGCGACCTTTTTTTAATCCTGTTCAATATGCCAAGGTCAGCGTTAATAATTATTTATTCTATCATACATCGATTTACCACACATTTGCTTACGTGATCTCATTTTCAGTGTATTCAGTTACTTCGCTTACAAATATTGTATTTTGGTCAATGTCAAGGTAAATATAATTTGGGAATTATTCTATATGGAATTTCAAGCAAAGATCGACATTTAACAAAATATCATTATTTTCTAGTGATGGTAAAAATCGTTATTTTGACTGTGACTGTGTTCGATTGTATCGATTAATGTAATTTTTCGAGAAACGACTGGTACACTAGAAAGTAAGCCTCCGATAGTTAAATATCAGTTACCAATCATCGACACAATCACAGTCACATAACGGTTTACCATCACTATTATTTTTAGTCTCTCAGGATGCACATAATATCATTTCTCACTCTCTTTAAATAATAATAATAATTCATTTATTAGATTCACTTTTTACATGTATTATGTACATTGATAAATAATGTCTAACGGTTTGACGTATTACGCTTCCAAATTAATATTCATTAAGTATACATTTTCACCTAGTTAATTATTATGAGTGTTGCGTAATATTTCAAATATCAGAAAAATGTACCGAAGGTATGCATATAAAATTTGGCAAAGTAAAAAAGTAAGACATATATTTGGGTACCCTGCCTGCTACACTAGTAATTTACTGTATTAAAACAGACAGTGTTTCTCCGGTATAGCAGTAAGCAAAGTACAATGATCAATCTACAAAGAATATATATATGTAAACAGTTAATCAAGAGATGCAATTAGGTATTTCAATATACTGCTGTAGCAGTTTTATTCTCAGGTTTGGACCTTTAAAATTTCTTGGGCGTAATTTCTCCCCAATATTACATTAATATGAAAGAGCTCGTATACAATATTATGTGATATACAGATTCCTCATATTATTTTCGTTTTGCATAATGTATTCTTATTTTCAGTATATTAAAAAGAGTAGTTAAAAACACTTAATTCATAAACATTAATTATAAATTTTGTTTAATCGAGGAACTCCAGTGAAATGGGTAGTGTTATCTAAATATTTATATTTGATTTTTCACGTTGTTGCTAGCGTTGTCTGAAGTGTCTACATAGCGGTTATTTTTTATGCTTGCGTACCAAAATATTGCTGGGTAGGAATGTAGGAAATTAGAAAAAAATAACAAAGCGATATTTTTGCAGACGGAATATTCTGCAGTTATTTTTACTGTATTAATTGTGGTTATAATTATTTTCCGTAAATTATATGTTTTCTGAAGGTTACAGGCTCCACCAGAAGTGCTATTTTTGCGAATGCATTCTGTTTATTTGTTTTGCTTTAATATGTAATAATTGTAGGTCGCCACCTGTTATTATATCGATTGGATGTTCTCGTGTGTCTCCCTTGCCACCTGTTATTATATCGATTGGATGTTCTCGTGTGTCTCCCTCGCCACCTGTTATTATATCGATTGGATGATCTCGTGTGTCTCCCTCGCCACCTGTTATTATATCGATTGTATGATCTCGTGTGTCTCCCTTAACAATCTTGATTGTTGCTTCAATGGCTTCGGTGAAGCGGGCCGCACAATTTCACGCGCGAGAATTTCATATTTTCAGACACAAGACCCTACACACTTCATATTAACAGATTCGACCATCTTTCCTATAAGAATTACTTAACAAAATGTACAGTTGTTAGCTTTTCGTGTTTTCAAAGTGTGTCCCAAATTTTTTTTTCACTTTGGTTCATTCGCTGCGCCAACGCAACGAGCCGTATAGGGGCGAGGGATATGCCGATCGCCAGCCGCGCCCTTGGGTATTCAGTCGCTGTGGAGCGTGTCCTTACCAGCTGTTCGTGAGATTTTCCCTGGGAAATTGATATCCCGACGAGGTGACATAAATTGGCCTCCAAATCAAAGGTATACAGTAATAATCCTCCCTCTCTGGACCAATTAAAAGAAAAAATCCAAGAAGAAATAACAGCAATCACGGAGAATACGCGCCAAGCAGTTCTCAAAAATGTTACCTCCCGTTTAGAAGAGTGCCAGCGAAATAACGGACTACATTTAGAAAACTTTAAAAAAAAAAAAAGATTCCCAGGGACTGTACATTTTATTAAACCCATTCATTATTTTATTACAGAAATTTTATCATAAAAAAAGACTTTTGGGATGTTTATGAATATTTATTGTCAACGTTGTTCTGACGTACACCTTTCGCTTACTCGTATCTTTTCTGCCCCTACACAAATCTCATCAAATCTGTACTATGAAACCAATCACATCAAGTCTGTACTATGGAACCAATCTCATCAAGTCATAACGATTGTTGATCAGAAAATATTTTAGCTCGATAAATTGAACGCTTAAATTTATTTATGTTTCTTAGTAAGAGCTGTCGTGGTCACTATGACAATAACTACACCACATTCTAAACTATATAACTTGTTTCTTTCTTTCTTCACTTTCAAACTTTCTTCAATTTATCCATCGCTGATCGGTTCATAGCTTTCTTCCTTTTAGTCTGATTTCCTGGAATTAGGTAATATGGGCAATCTTGACATATCAATTTCTAGATTTTACTATTTATTTAGCCTCGTTATACTTTTTTTAAAACTTTGATTATTGCAAACTAGATTAGATAAATATTCGAAAATACGATGAACGGTAGCAGCGAAAATGGCAAAAAATAGTGAATCGTCTAATACCATTCTCTTCACATTATTTCCCGTTTGAGAGATGTCGTCACGAAGATTCTTGACATGTTTTGTACAAAGTAAAAGTACTTAGATAGTTTAGAACCAACATATATATTTTTTGGTTAATGCAATCATTTGCTAACGACTACACTATTGTGTATAGAACATAAAAAAGTTTTGCGAGTGTTTTCTATATTTTTTCAACTGTGGGTTGGCTCTTTGTCCCATTTATCGCCGGTCAGATTCCCTGACCTCCGCGTTTCTAGGCTGGCTCATTGCTTATCACGCCAGTTTGATTATAGTTTTTATATTAATCCAAAAAAAAAAAAAAAGATTTGGATGTTTACTTCGACGTTGCTAAATATGGCTGCCGGGTCGGATCGGAGCTGCCGCGGGCTAAAGCTTGCGTCACTCGTATATGATATCATCCTATCGATTTGCGTGTGTTGGTATCGCGAATCGAATGCCGATCAGCTAGTGATGTGTGTGTGTGTGTGTGTGTGTGTGTGTGTGTGTTCGATCATGTGGGCATATCGCATTTAAAAAAATCATATGCAGTCTCAGTGCTCAAAATACTCCCGCTTTTAGTGCCCCTGGATTGAACCAATTTCGCTCTTTACCCTTGTAAACGGGAAACCAGAAAATAAGATCGACTCGTAATTTGACGGCAACGGAAACGCCAAATTTAAACAGTTCTGATAGTATATTGATTATACGTTGACTGTCATAATATTTGTTAACAATATCGACAAAAGTAGTCAGTTTAGGGCAGTGATGGCGAACCTTTCGGGCTCGGTGTGTCAAAAATTCAAAAAATCTAACTTAACTTTGCTGACGTGTCACCACACACCCCTAAAAAAGCTTTTTTTTTTACGTATTTAATTATATTAAAAAAAAACAATTACATACTCGTTTATATATTTTGAATATAAATTTAACTGGAAAAAACTATGGAACCCATAGTATTTTATTTGATGTCAATTCATTGTTTTTTTCACAAAGTGAGACCCAAAAGAGATACATATGTAATATGTACGTAGTGATCAATTAGAACGTTGTTGTCTGGTGGCGGGACACGTGTTCTTTGATAACTCTGATATTAATGAACGCTGGCGTGTCGTTCAAAACGCTGTGGCGTGTCACAGGTTCGCCATCACTGTTCTAGGGGAAGACTTATTTTAAGACTGGTGTGTAAAACCTACCATAGGACAGACGCGAAAGACACGCATAGGACGGACGGTTTCTATTAAAAAATATTATAATAAATAATTATTTATCTATATAATAGAGCAGCATTTATAGTTTTATAATTATAAATTTCTGACAACATAATTTGACTTCTTTTTTTTCTATTTGAGAAATGTACATTTAGAACCGTTAAAGAAGGTTAAAAATCATCAGAACACTGGGATATTATATTTATATATCGAAAGCTTTGAATTTGAAATTATGTCATGATAGTGATCGTATTCATTTCGCTTTATCTATGCTTTATACGCATTATATACATGGTTTTTAAATTTTCTCCTACAAAAAGTAATAGATTGAAAATATTGTGTAAAATTAACGTGTATACTTTAATTGATCGGGTCGTCTGGTGGGTTTGTTCTTTATTGTGGAGACAGGCATATCAATACAAACAATTGATCATCTTGGGAATGAATTCCGAATGTGAAAGTGGCGGATCCCGCGTTTTAATTTAACCCTACAGTGCACGGTGATACAAAAGAGAATGGATGTTTTGTCCCAAGTGTTATAATAGCACGATGAAATATTGGTTAATACAGTATTTTGTTAGATAAGAATAAACCACAAATTAATTGGGGAATTTGGCTATTTTATATATATATATACATTATGTGATGAAAAATACCTATTTTATTTACGTTTGTCGTCGTATACGTGCTTATTGGTCTAATGGTTAAGACACTCGCCTCATTTCAGGAGACTAGCAAGTTAGTTCTATTTTCATAGCACGAGCGTTTAGCTTAGTTTGAAAATTGTAAGAATATTAATGTGACACGTATTCCGTGTAGGCATCTCATTTTTTTTAAGTTTTTTTTTTTAAATTTCTTCTTTATTACTTATACAGGGTGGCCCAAAAAAGTGAGAATGTCTCGTAATATGAGTTATTTCAAAACATAATTATAATCCTTGATGTAATTTTACCGGGCTTAAATCTGAACTGTTCGGTGGCCACATGCCTGGCTCGATCAAATTAAAGTTGATTATATTTCTGGCGATGTGAGATGGAGCTCCATCCTGCTGTAATGTCCAGTTATGCTGTAATGTCTAGCCATACTTCAGGCTTTGTTTTAAAACTCTTTGATCATTTTCCTAGCACCCCGACGTTTTTCAATTCGAAAATTTTTGATCAGAATCCGGTCATCTGCTGTGATTTTTGTCATTCTGTGCAACAATTTGAAAAAATCAAATATAAACAATGGGAAAATTAACAATCAACGATGGCGACCGGAAATTGTCGAAATAAAACGTAATATAGGTAAGTAAATTAGTGAACTATTTAAGCTATTGTTGATATAGTTAAAATAATTTTGATGTAATTATATCACATTATACGAAATGTTCTCACTTTTTTTGGGCCACTCTGTATATTCATTATAATTATATTTTTTGCCAAACTGCATGTCAGTTTTACGATAAAAGTTGGAATAGTGCATCTCCTGAGCAAAGACTATGTTCCATTCCAAAATAAAAACATTAAGCCCTTATCAAAAAAAAAATCGTCCTCCATCATCAATCCAGATTCGGGGGACTAAGACGATCCGTATCATCATACGGGTTGAATTAATTATAAATACATACAATAGTCACTACTGCCTTCTTTTAATGAAAAAAAAATAGTTTGATTATTAAATCTATTAGTATCAGTTTGTAAAAAGTGATCAATAAATGGTACACATTACGAAAATATTCGATTTTAGTTTTTACAGTTGAGTTATGTATCGGAATTCGGAACAGTCGATGTCATTTGACGATGCGTTGGCTCCCAAATAGAGAAGCGAGTCTGTGATAGGAATTACAATTTTGTTTTGATCAAAATTTGCTACGCATGGCATCCGTTGTGTTTTATGTTTTTTTATCTCAGAGCCGGTGTTCGGCGTTTTACTTCCCGTGACATGGCGGTTTTTGATTGACGAGGAATCGGTTTCTAATGAGCCGTTTCATTTTTGGCGTGCATTATTAGAAAATATTTAAAATACTAATTAAACGTATTAATTAGAAAGATATATACGTGTAAAATCAATTTTATCGGAAAATATTGATGTTGCGCTACCGGAATTCGAACTTGGATCTCTTATAATCCGGGGAACGTGCGTTAACCGATTATGCTACAGCACACAGTACAAATGTTCGAACCTATATGTTACACTTTTCAAATTGATACATCTATCGTTCCATTATTTGAAAGCCGTCTACTTTATTTTTACGGAATCTCAAATATCGCTAGAATTAACAATTAAATTTTTGACATATTGATATAACTTATATATTATTAAGGAGAAATATAGATAATAATGCACGTTCCCCGCATTGGTAGAGATACGGGTTCGAATCCCGGTAGCGCAATAACAATCTTTTTCGATAAAATTGATTTTATATGTATATCTTTCTATTTTTTTTTATTTATTATCTTTGTTTTATTAACCACTGAATTGAGTTTAAATACATCTACCGGTTTCGAAAAATACCATTTTCTTCTTCGGGATGTCATAACTAACTAAAAATATATATCATTGTTTCTTCACCAGAATCTATTTTTAAAATTTAAAAAAAAAAATCAACAATTATTTAAAAAATAAATTTAGTACCTAACTCAAATTGTTGCTTAATACAAATTTTATGAATTTTAACCACAAAGTTAATATTGCTAATTTTAAAAGTATATCTTTCTAATTAATACATTTAAAATATAACAGACCGTCTGTTCTGAATAATTACAACTTCACAATAAGAATATGTTCTCATTAATAAAATATTTAAATATTATTATAAATGAAATTTAAGTACCTACATTGGTAGTTGAAATTTGTTTAACAATTGAGATCACAAGAGTGTTTAGTGACTTACCCTGAATTATGAATTTATATGCATTATGTATATATATCTTCTTGGCCATCGAATGACATATTACAACAACCATATAAAATAAATAATAACACTATTACGCACAATTTCTTAGTGATCTTACCTGCAACAACACTGAATATCATAGCTGACTCTGTATCTATATCAACATTTGTAAAAAATGATATACAGTGTTGTTTTGGGGGGGGGGGGAATGTGTCTCAATTCTAGAACATTATAATTATTATTTAATTTTGTTTATTTTTTAATCACTTAATTAAATATTAAATTAACTAACAAAAAACATTTAAAAAATATATATATCTAAAAATAAATAAATTGTTACGATAATGAAAGATGTGAAAATTGACTTAATGATGCAAAATTATTATAAAAAAAAAAATTATGAATTTTTTTAGAAAAAGACTCGCGATTAAATTTAGTTGGTTATTGATATAATTTTACACGCTTTATATATTTCTAACGATTGTAAACTATTCAATTTAAGGTCAACATTGTTTATATGTAAAACAGACAATTTCAAATATTTATCAAAAGAATTGATCATTTTGAAAATTCTGTAAAAACAATTTTTATCACTATTTATATATCTTAAATGCTCTTTGGCTAAAAATTAAAATTTTGACCTGTTTTACCGATGTAGGAGAAGCAGTACAATCTTTACAGCTATGTTTATAAACACCGGAATTATTAAATGTATCATCATCATCTTTGTCTTTGGTATTGATGAGTAATTTTCCTTATTTATTATTTGTATAAAATGCCGGTATAATGTTTTGGTTGATTAATTTGACATATTGATGAAGGAAATGTAATTTTATGAAATCGGTTGGATTTTAATGGTTTACGACTTGTAATTACCCATACTTCCATTAAAATATTAAAAAAATAATAACTTCGCCTCTATGAGATATCTATTATTTGTTTAATAACAGTGCCTTTGTAAGTGGAAATCCAGTAATTGTGTATTCTTGGATATATTTAAATATTGCTAATTAATTAAGCGGTTTAAAAAAAAAAACAAAAGTTAAATAATCTATAAATTAATTTTAACCGCAAAGTTGATTTTGCTAATATTAGAAATATTTTAAAATTTTGTACAATTTTTGTGATATGGCGGAACTATTTGGAAAATTGTAGAAGTTTTTGGAACATTGCAGAATGTTCCATCTGCCAACTGTTGAGCAAATAGCACGTTGAGTCATTGAGCATTTGATTATCTCGAATTAAACTCTCTCCTTGTGTTAAATATTTATTAACGTTACAGTATTGGTGTTTAGAAAATCGTGTAGATTTGAAGTGCACATGAAATATATTTAATTTTATCATTTTCGATAATTTCTACTATTTTTACTAATTCTTTTGCTATTTCGCCCCTATAGCTGAAGCACACGGTCGCCACAAAACTCCTCCGTTGACTGCGGTCTCGTAGTTTCGCCGAGTACAACCTGTGTATAGTCGTTGTCACGGGACACTGGGTGTGAATGAGAGGCACGCTCGGTTTAGGCTTGTACCATTTGTTTTACATTAGTTCTTAATACTCAACTTGCGGCTGTATTTATTTATTTATTTATATTTATTAGTAACTATATAATACTATATAAAAATTTGTTTAGACTGTGCCCGTCTCACTAGAGAATTCTGTGTCGAAACGGGCATAGTTTACAAGCAATTAAAATTACAAGTAGATAGAATTACATTTATTACCATATAAAAGGCGTATATGAAGAACAATTCCTATAGATATGTGAAATATATTGTCTACAATTATACCCGATAAATAATATTATTGTCGTATTTAATTTATAAACTTGGTTAACATTTTCTGCAAACGATCGTTGATCTATCGAAAGTATGTTGAAGTAGTGAAAATGAACGATTCGTTTTAACAAATATTTGTTTGGTTTGTTCCAGGGACGATACCTGAACCCCAGCATCCGTATGAAGTGTTCCTGGGTGGCTCTTGCAACCCCACCACGTGGCGCTCGGACGTGGCAATCCCCACCCTGGAGAAGATGGGCATTACGTACTTCAACCCTGTAAGGATCCTAATTCGTGCTAATCCATACAACGTGTTTAAATCTACCGACGAAGTTTTGTTCTTGACTATTCTCCGTGATTCAAAATTTCGAAAGCGTCTAAGGACACCACAGAGTCGAGCGCGGAGCGAGCTATTATTTATTGCCGAATATATTTATCTGTTACATTTCGACTTGTATTAACAAATCTCGACAGAAAATTGACGCCATTAGTTTTAAATTTTGTCAAATCGCAACGAAAGATAAGATGTTAATGAACTAAAAGCTCGCATTATCCTTTACGTAATTGGTATGTTAACATAAAATACAGTCATTTCCATTTAGAGTGGTGGGACACACTTATAAATCATGTTATAAGAAATTAGATGAATCGCTTAGAAATATATAAAGAAAAAATCAATCTTTCGTAAAAATTGTACAATTTTTACAGGGTGTAATAATATTTTATGGGTAAGATACCTTAATATATAATATAATATAACAAGGAAACAAAAAAATATGTTAGTGACGTGCTTGTTGGTCTAGGCGGTAAAACATTTCGCTAGTGATCGCGTGGTCGGGGATTCGAGCAATGTTCTGTCTAATTTTGGATCTTGCTATTTATTTGTGCGCTGAGGGAGAAATTAAGAGAAACATTACCGTACCAGTGTAAGGCTACTTGGTAGGGCCTGCCTTGACCACATTACTAATGATGTATTGTCAAGAAAAGAAAAATGTGATATTTTATAACTCATTATGTAGGGGAAGATAGAAAGTAGCGGAGGCGTATCTAGAAAGAGATTATCTTTGTTGTGTAACCTGAAAAAGTGGTTCAATGTCCAGAATGTTGGTGATCTTGTATATGATATATCAACATACTGCAACATGTCTCAAACTTTAGACACAAGGCGGCACATGATGAAGAAGTCTTAAACACCCGCTCACCTTAGAGCAGTGATGGCGAACCTATGACACGCCACAGCGTTTTGGGCGACACGCCAGCGTTCACTAATATCAGAGTTATCAAAGAACACGTGTTCCGCCACTAGATGTCTACCCGACCCGAAATAAGCAATGAATTAATTGACATCAAATCAAATACTGTGGGTTTCATATTTTTTCCATATGGTGAGGAGGGGGAGGGGGTGACACACCAGCAAAGTTAAGTCTGAAATTTTGACACGCTGAGCCCTAAAGATTCGCCATCACTGCTTTAGAGGGATCATTGGGTTCGAGACCGAGTTAGTTCGACCGACAAGTTAGTCGTACCTTCGTCAGTTTAGCTTAGTTTTGAAATATTGACGTGACATGTGTTGTAATTTTTCTCCAGCAAGTGGCCGACTGGTCCCTGGAGCTGATCGAGATCGAGCACCGCGCCAAGCAGTCTGCGCGCGTGCTGTTCTTCGTGCTGGACGCGGACACTCGCGCCGCCGCCGCCGCCGTGGAGGCTGCGCACCTGGCCGCCGCCGACCGCCCGCTCGTGCTCGTGCTGCAGCCCTACCGCCGCGGCCAGCGCATCGGCGGGGAGGTCGTCACGGACCAGTGAGTGACCTTATCACACTGTTCATCATCATTATCGTCCCCTTGTCCTAGAAGGGTCGGGGTTCAAAGGCTCGACATCTTGTTGACCAATCAAGATCCAATCTGTCTTCACGCGGTTATTGTTGCCGTTTATTTCAGTTTTAATTGCCAAGAAGATACATTCTTGGTCAGTGGCGTAAACCAAAATGTAAAAAGGGGCCCCTAAATAAGTATTGTGTATATGAATATGAATATTAGTACTGCGTGGGTTATCTATTAAATAGTAAGAATAAAATGAGTATAATATACAATTTACACTTTGCAAGGTAATTTATATGCTTCTTCAATAATTGAAAAATTATTATGTGGCAATATATTATTCGCGACAGAGCCCAAATCTCTTACAACTGACCACACCCCTTCCTAAATTCCTACAGTTCACTATCCCTACAAAACAAATTACTCTTGTACAAAGCAATCATCCGTCCTATACTCACATACGCGCGCCCCATCTGGGGTTCAAGTAACACAAAAATTTTAGAATCGAAACAAAACTACATCCTTAGGAGAATCACAAACTCACCCTGGTTTGTCAGAAACGCAATCATTCACAGAGACTCAAACGACACATACACGATTTATCGTCTAAATTAATTTCCATCTCAAACTCTTCCATAAACTCCCTCGGTCTGTATGATCCCTCATCCGATCCCCATCATCTTGATCCCATTTCACTTCTTTACTCTGTTCTTGACCCTATATAATTTGAACATAATTTATAAAAAGATTCTATGAAAAATTTTCACTAAAAATTTGTAAAAAATTCAACAAAAAAAGAATTAAAATATAAAATAAAAGTATTATATTAAAAAAACTTGACCCATTTTTGCTACTATTTTCTACAATTATGTACAAAGTTCAAATTACCTGATATTAAAAAGAAACAATTCCACCATGTTCCCTGAATAGGGTCCCCCAAAAAAATCTTACGCCATTATTATCTCATATGTCGGAGACAAGAGGGCTCAGCCCTTACCCCTCCCCTCTTTAATAATCAAATCAGAGAGGCAACATATTATATTAATATGTAATAAGAAAACACTTTCTAATTAGTCACCCGCCACTTTTGTTTTTGTCTATGCTTACATTTTTAATTTGAGTATACATTGTATCCTGAAGAAAAGACCATTGGTCTTGAAACATGGTAGAGGAGAGTAACATGACAATGTTTGCACATTGACGTGTGATTCTCCACAATGTCTCACTCCTTTTTTATGCTCTGCACATCTTACATGTTATCCTAGTGTTATCTTTTTTTTCTTCTGTCGATGCTATTTTTATCAAAATATGTTTACCCATATCATCTGACAACCCGATTGGTGGATCTTTCAAACGTGCGAACTCGGTGACTGCACCGTGTGGTCTTCAAAAGAGGAAAAATTATGATCTAGAACTAAACAGCTAACGAAATTCAATCATTTTGTAACACACTCATAACTTATACTTGTGGGTATCAACCGACATGAAGAATATACGAATGGAACCATGTTTTTTTAACATTGACTGGGATTCAAAGAGTTAAAAAAAATCTGTTACACGTTTGAATTGGTTTTCTTTCAACAGGGAGTATTTGGATCTGTCTCGTGGTCAAGCCATCTTACAGGAGGTGGCGGAGAGGAGAGCATTACCCGTGTTCACCGAGCTGGGAGCCGCCCTTCGGTGTACGCAGCTACTGCTCAGGGGAGGTGGCCCTCTCAGGCCCATACCAACAGCACCCACCATCGCCAATCATCTGATGTGAGTTGCTTACTCGGATTTAATTAAGTTAATTAATCTCACATTTTTTAACTGTTTTACCTGTCAGCCGTTTTCGTATGTGTCTGTTTAATATTTAACTTTTTTTAATCGGATCTTCTACATTAATTACTCTCTTTTATTGGTTGGTTCATATGTTATATTTTTTAAATTTTATAATATTATTATTGAATTATTGAACAATTAATCTCTCTCTGACTAATTTTGATAAATTTGTTGTTTTATTTATAATAATATAAGTGGGTTTAAACTTGTCTACTGATCCAAAACTAGTTTTTTTTACACCCAGCAATAATATTATATTCCTACAAGTATAACAGCAATTTTCTTAGATCTAGTTTGAAAATTACCATCCATATGTTAAAAATTAAATTTACTTCATACAATTGTTCAATATTTTGAACTAACATTCGCAGGAAACTGAAGAAAGCATTTGATGCAGCCGACGAGACCAAATCTGGAAACCTTACTTCAAACGAGACATTGGGTGCCCTCAAAGCGTTCACCGGAATGGACCTTCCCCTGCGTCAAGTCGAGACATTAATCAGATCATTGAGCGCGACGAAAGGAGAATTGGAAACAAATGGGGACAAGAGAAACAGCTCATCGGGTTTACCCCATCTGAAACTGACAAACGGGGAGAGCCACGCGAATACCGTGGACTTTGAACTTTTCTGCTCGGTTCTCGCTGAAATAATGGAGGATTCAGAATACGCAGACGACACGAGTGAGTGTTTATCACAATTTTTTTAAATGTTGATTTGCGGGAATGTCTTTTGCAACAGTAACGATCAGATAAATCCCTGCTTCACAAAATAAAACCCGTTGTTTTTGCCTTCAATCTCTGCTCTCATTCAATGTCAAGGTTTTGAAGATGTGTAAAATAAAGCGAGTGTGGCAAATTACGTTTTGTTGTTCAAAATTGATTATAACTTTTGTGATAATTAAAGAGTTGTGTGTGCAGAGGTAATATGATAGAATAGTAGTGTTAGTTGCTGGTGAATAAATGTTATGTTACTAATTTTGCAGTAATGGTAGCAAGTAATGAAACGCCCGATTTGGACGACTTAGAACAGCGGGTGAGAATGTTCTTGAGATGGGAAGCCAAAGTCCTCTTAGATTCCCTCACACCTACAGAACCAGACTCCGCACACGATAGAACTTTCATTTTTCCATCTGAAAAAGTTAGTCCAGTATCGTGTGAAGGTACAACGTGTAGTCAAACGAGCGCTCCGCAAGTTAGCGAGAGCCAGACAAGGTGGCGGCCAAGGACGACTAAATGGCGCCAGTTCTTGCAAAGTGTCCAATCGGCCATTTTGAATCTGGTCTCCAGAATAGGTATTGAAAACCTAATCTCTTTTAAATGTAGTGGCTTGCACCTCTGATGATAATGAATAATCCACGCTCTGCTTTTTTCATTTATTGTTTTATAGTGGTATAAATAATAATAATAATAATCGATTCATAAACTTACAAGACGGATTGTTGTTATTGTCAAAATAAAACATGTGCTTTTTATAACTGCAAGCACCCCCACACCAGTGTTTTACTGCTTTTTTAATATGATTTTAAGCCTTGTAAATATGTATTATCATTTTTTGTTATCATCATACCGTCGATTAATAAAGACAATCTTAAAAAGAGATCATTGTCGGAAATACTAAATAAACTATTTGAAAGTCTTTTGGTTCTGTTATGCCGATATAAAATAAATGCTTTAATCGATGGCTCTTATAGCCCGTGTCCACGGAAGAGATTTATAGGAGCGACTCGAGACAATCTCTGAGATACGGATTTTGCTTCCATGAGATGCTTCGGAGACAACTCTCAGCTTTCATATTCATCGTGTCTCATAAATTCGCCATCTTGCGCGTTACTTCTCACTCATACGTTAAACGTCAAATGTTATTGTCGTCATGTTCGTCATTTGGGTGATTTTGAATCTCAAAAGCAGTTAAAACGCAATTAGTGTTTCTAATTTAACATCCTATGTTAATGATAATATTTGATGACATATCTAACTTTCAGAATAGATAGTAGTTGTAGGGATCTATACTAATTTTAGGTGATGTTTATGTGCACCTATCAAATCTCGCTGTCAGAACGTACGCTATGTACAATGGTTCGAATTTTTGTCTCTTCCTAACAATCTCAAGCTGATACACGGTATTGAGATGTATCTCAACTAAATCTCTGAGACTGTCTCCTCCGTAGACACGGACATTTAGAGCAAATTTTAACAAATAATCCGGAAAGAGTATGAAGTGTTATTAAAGTCATATTATTTTTAATGATTTTAATGAATCATATGAATTTGTTTAACATGTTATGTACCTATTTCACTATGTTGATTGGACTTGTGGACATTTACGACTAGTGCATTCTATTATGAGATATATTCAGTAAACAATTGATTGCGTAATATAGAAAATTGATACAAGTCTTAAGACCCACTCTAAGAACCGGTTGTGTGATCAGTAGTAACTTTTTACTATGGCAACGTTTTGCTATAGTAACTTTTTACTAACGCTCGTAGTAAAAATCCTTTGCGGGTTGTTGATACATCAAATTTACTACTGTCAAAGCATAGATGGAGATATCTATAGGCGTGATAAATAATCATGAAATATGCTTTATTTTATTATATGTCACTTTGGTGGTGAGATTTTTTCGTATTATGTGCTAATGTATATTAAACAATGAGATATTTTAATGATGAGAGATTATCATCAGACGATCTCTCATCACTAAAATAGTGGGACATTGAATGATTAATTGTTGTATACTGCAAATTTCAAAGTATTAATGTGTCAGATGACTTTTGGAACAGCTGTGAAAAGTTCACCATATTTAAATATCGATTCTCGTTTTTACTTTAATGTTTTTACGGATATCGGAGGTAAAATGACTTTATTACGGGATGTATCTTCAAGAAGTAAATATTTTTTTACTTATGATCAAACAACTTACTTTAGTAATTTTTTTTACTATAGTAAAAAGTTACTACTGATCACACAACCGGCCCTAAGAAGAAGAAGAACTGATTTAACTTACTTTTAAATTCATATTCTACATGCATATATTTTTCTGTATTCTGATTTTAACTATTGGAAGTCTGTTTTTTGTTATCTTTTTAGCATTTAATATTCTTCTATTTATTTGGTCAGTATTTTTATTAATAAATTGTAAGTATTTTTTTAAATAAATGATCAGTTAAAAAGTGTACAATAATATATTTGTCAGTATAAATTAAATATCAGAATTAATTATTTAAAAAATCAATGTAATTTATATATTTTGGTCAGTACATTTTATTGGCCAGTTAGGTTAGGTTAGGTTTGCTTCTGATCTATTTAAAATATTGAACAATTGTTTTATTTTTGTACTGATCAGTTCACTACTGGCCATTTTATTATGTACCAATATTTTAATTATAAATACTGATCATTTGTTTAAAATACTGCTCAAACATATTTAATAATACTGACTCAATTGTAAATACCAGCCTTTAATGTATACATATATGTTTGTGTTATGTAATCATTGGATTATTTAAAAATATATTTGGAGTCATGATTGCACCTTGATAGCAAAAACTTCTCCTATGTTACGTGTCTCACGTCCAAATATGTATATTGGAGATGCTCTGGTTAATATTCTCAACAAGAAACTGAGCTATATAAAATTATTGCAGATATCCTTGAATGTATTTAATTTCTTTGCTTGAATCAATGACTTCTATATATATCGTAGTTTCTGTTAATAGATAATGACTACCTCATAAATAATAAAGTTAAAATTGTATAAACATTGGCCTAATATCCGTAAGTCAAACAGGATTAGGTTTATTTATGAATAAGCAAGCTTTATGTTTGTATGTTCGTTCATACGAGACACGTTTTTTAATAAGTACCATTGTCGGATATTCCCGGTGTAGCACTGCGGTTGCGCATGCACAATGGTTTCCTTCATCTGTTGACTCACCACATGCAACGTTAGAGACATTCACATAGTGTGGCCATCTTGTACCGAGTGGTTGAAATGTTCAAGACAATAGATCAGCCCGTCATCTGTGAGATACGGTCCGTGATTCATTTCTTGAATGCACGAAACATGAAACCAGCTGACATTTATTGCCAAGTGTGTCCTGATTTGGCGCCAAGTGATTTTCATATTTTCCTTCATCTGAAGCGTTTCCTTGGTGGCAAGCATTTTGATGACGATGATAAACTCAAAGACGGAGTACAGACATGGTCACCATCCCCGACAGCGTTGTTCTATGATGAAGGTATACAAAAATTAGTGCCCCGTTATGACAAGTGCCTTAATAATGGTGGCAACTATGTTGAGAAGTAGTTTAAGGTGTGTAACATCCGAAGAAATCAAAGTGTAAAAATTATGTTTTGTTTCTTTAAGAAAAAAATCCAGTATTTATTTAAAAAATGCGCCTAGTACATGTCTCGATGATTACAATTATATAATTTTTGAGAATAAAAATCAGTTACTTTATATGTTGTGACAGAAAACATGATTATCTGAATTGAATCTCAAAATTCCAAAATTACAATTTTGGGTTAGAATTGGATTCAATAAGTATAAATGAATATGCATTATTAAAATACCTATTAGAATGCACCTAGTACCAGCTATATTTTAGTTTACCTGTGGTGTACCCCATGTGCATCAAAAAAGGGGTGTCAATATCTAGATTTTAGAGTACATATAATAAATATCAAACATTGATACTATTTTTTCTAAAAAAATACCACTTTTTATGACACTAGGCTAGTAAACGGCAGAATCAGTGACTAATGAATTGGGTAATAATACAAAATGTATTAGGTTTTATGTAGTGGAATATAAATTTTACATTTAAGTGTCTTTTAATAATTGTGGTTACCTGGATATTTGAAGATGACAATAAGTTTTTTCAATTGCAAAGTACAATTAAAATTGGTCGTACTATTTCCCTTTTTTCATCGTTAATAAACCTTATTTAAAGTATACTGGACACTGAGGCCTTTGCCTGGATTAATAATAATATTGTGAGTAAAATGTGTGTGTAACTGTATATATATATATACAGTTACACACACATTTTACTCACAATATTATTATTAATCCATATATATATATGTATATATATATATATATATATACATATATATATTTTCTACCAGTTAAGTTAAAAGAGTCTGCGTAGTAAACACAGCCAATTATCAAAGTCCACAGCACTGATATTTATTTACTTTTATTTTATTCTCGCAAAATAAAATATGTAAATAGCATATGTTTTAGCTATCATTTTATTTTTGTGTCCTTTTTTGATGTAGACAATATTTGTTTGTGTGTTTTTATAATCTTTTGTATGATTTTTGGTATTTTCATATAAGTTGTTTAAGGCTTAATTGACATTTGTTACACTGTTATTTTTTATTATCTTTTTTGGGTTCTTATACCAAATTTATTTAATATCTAATGATCCATGATCCATGATCATAGACAGCATTAAAATTTGATTTGCTTTGTCTAATATGAAATTTATTATTTTTCTTAGAATATTTGTGTTTTTTTACAGAAAATTCGACAAGGTCAACCGATTCCGTCCCAAATGTCATAAATGGTCGCCAGAATTTAACGAATGGAGGCAACAATTCAAATGTAGCTCCGAGTTCAAAAAACACCACAACGTATTCGAGGCGCAGAGAACAAGATGCAGGCAGTACCAGATTAAAATACCGGATACACGAAGGAGAGCTGAGTGATGACAGTCAAGGTTCCAAAGATGGTCCCGCATCCAATCCGACTTCGGGTTCCAACGGAAAACCAGCCAGAAAACTCAGTGTTTATATTCCAAAGGTTTGTAAGCATTGTATTTATATGAATGTAATTATATCTTTAATAAGTTTAGTAATTAGTAATACTATCAACTATAATGTAGTATATTTGTTTAATATCCAGGACTGCACTTTAATATATGCACAGTTCAGTTGATATTTTTAGATAAGTCAAAATAAAGTAAGTTGAGGTAAAAAAGTTCACACAAAAAGTGACATCACTGTTCAGATCGGTCTTAACCACCATGCACCATTTAAATTCAGTTTTTTGTTTATTTATTATTTAAAATATTTAGACAACATAAGTTAAATCAACGCAAGTTGAGACAATGTAAGTCGGGGTATTATTGAATTATATTTATATAGAACATCATGAAAAGGATTGAGATTCAGAAGGAAGCGCTGCGAAACAAGAAAATTAATAATAAATAATAATTTGGAAACATATATGCATGTACACTGTTACATAATTAGTGAATCCTCATCTTGTTTAGTGAGAAACTGTAAATTGAGTACTGCTTTATATATTTATTTCACTACTCATAGTTAGGAATGGGCTTCGTACACAACATGAAGCTCAATCCGTATTTCAACAGAAAAAATCCTGTCCGTTGTGAATTTGTTTTTATAAAACATTACCAGTTTTATCACGTGACACATTGTCTAGCATTTCTTGTTTGAAATTGTCAATAATTGTCATACTCATACTTCAAAGTTCATTTTCAAATGATTGTTTAACTTGCACATCTGTAGAATGTCAATATTAACATTCACTCATTGAAATTCTACAATACTAGTGTGTGTATGAAGTATTACTTATTGTGTGTGCGTATTATATTAACCTGAGAAAAATACAATTTGCAGATTTTTTATATGAGAATTATATAAAACAAATATCAGATATCTCATAGAGACAAAGCTATTTTTTTTTCTTATATTTAATGGAAAATATATGGAAATAATTACAAGGCTTACGACCTGACTTCGGCTGGCTTAAGTGATCACTTTATGTATATATATATATATACATATAACGTTCACCAATTCTCACCCCTCAATCTCCACATTTATTAAATTTTTGAAAGTTGTATATATGTTAGTATGTGGACTCGCTTCGAGTACCACTACACCATCGCCATCTATGGATCAAATTTGATAATTAATTTTTCCCTTTTTTTAAAATTAAACAGCATACGCTGTTTATGAAATTATTTTAAAGCAGTATTCTTTATCTGTAAAATGTTTTTTAACATATTATACTAGAATAAGCCTGAAAAATCAGTATTTTTCAATATTTTATATACTTTCTTATTTTGACCAGTACATATATTATATTAATAATTGTCTTGGACATATTCAAATATGTATTGAGAATTATATGATTGAAGAGATTGCAAACTTGTATACATATTTTTCAAATGATTTAAATATGAAGTTTTAAAACATTTGGATATGTTAAACCTTCTTTAATTTTGGAGAGTTTTTATTGTTATTCTCTATTTCATTGTTCTTCACATTGGGTCCAAGAAACCTGTTGGGTTAAAATTGGCCGAATCCGTAGGAAACTGTTGATGAAATAAATTAAAATAATATCATAAATTGGTTCACAAAAATATTTAATTTCAATTTAGTGCAAGGTAAAACACAGAAAATCTCTGAAAAAAGTCTATTGGTTAGCGCTTGGAATAGTTTTTCTGTAAGATGATGACTTATATTGTGTAACCTATGTATAATATTATTTTTGTATGAATTACTGTAATTTTCATTGTAAATATTTAAAAATTGAGAACTCCAATTTCTGCTTCAAACATAAAAAACTCTCAGCTCATATTTAACATGTTTTTTTAATTAGGTGATGGTCAGTTCGGGAAACGATGGTGACTCTGTCTTGACTCCGCAGTCTTCGCGCCGCCTGGAAGGGCTTGCAGAGAGTGTGCGGGATGAATTTGTGGCCATGAGGGACGTCTACCTAGGGGGCTCTTGTATTGTAAGTAACTTTATAAATATAATATTTATTGTTAACTTCATCCCTAAATAATACCTACATTTGTTTAGTTTAGCAGAACAGCAACATTTAAATACTTCTAAACTAAGCATTAAATTAGTGAATTCAAACTAAACTATTTAATTTCTAACACTGTTGAACTTCAAACTGAACAATAAAATTTAAGAATTTTAAATGGAACTGTAAATAATTAAAAATTACAAATTAAACTAAATATCTGAGCCAAGATCACGCCCACGAGTCGCGCTTCTAAACCTTAATCACCCAAATACTTGCCGTATCTTTTAAAGGAACACAACTGAATTTATCATCGTGTTTTGTTTTTGTTTTGCCTTTAAAGTAAGTTAATTATGTGTAATTAAATTACTTTTCAGGTTCGGACCACATGGAGGGAGGAAAGAGTGATCCCTATTCTGGAGAGATCAAACCTGACGTATTATGTGCCTGCAATGAATGATTACAGCCGAATGTTTTCTGCACCCCCGTACACGCCAGCCAATGGCGGAAAGTTCACTTTTGATGGCGTAAACAATACCAACCACCAACGCAAACAGTTCACGGGCAACGCCAGACATAGCTCTAACATGACAACTAGACCGGTATCACTGCGCACCGACGACTTTGTCTTAAGTCCGGCTGATGTAAATATTTCTAGATTATCAAGTCTCGAGAGCAGAGACAGTGAGTTTTCGTACGAAGCAAGGGGCGCCCACAAGCACGAGAGATCGCCCACTTTAGAAGGCGACCAGCCTGAGAAGAAGCCCAAGTACTCGAGGGAAGGGTCACTAAAGAGTGGGGAAGAGGAGGATGTCGAGATTAGAAGAAAGGGATCAGAAGGACCTTACCCGTTACACGGCGGTGGAGATAACAGATTGAGCGCATCAGATTTCTACAGGATACCAGAAAATGCGTCACCGGCCCCTTTCAGAGGTAAAACTTATTTATCATATAATATTTTATCTCTTCAAGATGTTTAAGTGCACAAAACAATTTGATTCTATATACTATTGCAAGCTGTTTATGACATTACTGAAGTACCCACATTCCAGAGCTGGATCTTAAAGACGATCTTGACACAAACTACGCTTGACATATTTTCATTTTTCAAAAATGTACTTCTGTGTCTAGGGATGTACGACGACCGCCAGATTTGGGGCAGTCGGGTGCTATTCTTCGGTGTGACCCGGGACACTCGGTGCCTGGCTCCCATGGTGTTGGCCGCACACTGTATTGGACTCCGTTCTAAGGCAGTGGTGCTCTGTGTGCAACTGCTAGACAATCCTGAGGGTGTGAGTATTTATTAAC
The DNA here is from genome assembly GCA_022840565.1 of Eubasilissa regina. Lineage (NCBI taxonomy): Eukaryota > Metazoa > Arthropoda > Insecta > Trichoptera > Phryganeidae > Eubasilissa > Eubasilissa regina. The sequence continues at coordinate 16,039,162 of JAINEB010000021.1, forward strand.
AATTATTACTTGACATTCACGATTAAACATCTGAATCATCCAAAACCACATTTCCTTTGTTGGTATTTTTTTAATGTTTTCTCAATACACTCTGATTTTTTTTTATTAAAGGCAAAAATCAAATGAATTTATTGTTACGTATCAATTCATTATTTATTAACTAACATTTAGCACTCTATTGTTATAAATATAATAAATCAATTCCAAGTTGTCATATTGTGTCATTTTTTCATTTACCAAGATGTTAAAACATCCGTGACATACTAGTAAGAGAGCTTACTACTTGAACTAATGCCTTGATTTTTGAATGTTCATTAATTGATAAAGTTAATTATTAATATTTTACATTGCGGTGGGTTCTAACATTGGCAGAAGCCTGCCACGAATACAATATTTAAAAAAACTTATGAACTATATTTAGCAAAATTGTTTCAGTTGTCCGAACGTGCCGTGAAAGACTATAACCGTGGCCGTCTCTACCTCATCGACCTGGCAAAGAGAGAAAACATTCCCGTGTTTGACAACCTCGAAGATGCCACACAGTGTGTAATACAAAAGTTACGAAATAAAGATTACTAAAACTATGGAACATTTCTTCCTAAGGTCGACATTATTGATACGGAATATTCAACGAGACATTGACTTTACAACATAACTTGAATCTGTTTATCATGCTTTGCACGCGTGCACAAAGCAGTAGCAATCACGAGATTATCTGTTAGTTTTGTTCAGACTTGCGTTCTTGTATGAGGTTTTGGTCTTAGCGGCCTTATTGGTGATTAGTTTGTCATCATAATATTTATCTTCCAATATGTTAGTATGGGAAATCTTTCCCATCTTTTGTGACACAGTATGAAATAAATTATTTTTCATGACATGAACAAGTAGTGGAATTGTCTTCAATTTTATGACAGAACCGCAATTGTTATAAACTTCAAACTCGAAATGTTTGAATAAAGGAATTTGCTATTTATTTATACATTTAGGTTAAGACTACGAAATGTGATGTGAAAAGTTTTGGGTAGACATTGTTGAGGAGCTGTCTTGACAATGATTTGTGTTTGTAGAATGTGTGAAAATGTCGACACTGTTTCTGTGTGAAGGATTTCCAAGTTTCAAAGGAAAAATATGCATTAGATTATTTTTGTATTATCGCAGACTATTTAGTCAAGTGAAAATTTTACTTATGGTAGGAAAATACTTTTATTTATTAAAAAACTATTGACATTGACGTAATTTTTACCTGAGTATTTTTTAATATTTTCTATTTAATTGACCAATGACCTGGTAAATAATTATATTAAATCAAATTTAATATCTCTCTCTATATATCTTATAATTTTCTTTTGACTATGTTAAACATAACATTTTATGGAATGGACCTGTCTGTTCTCAATCCATCATCCGAAATATTTTTCATAAATATAATATTTAATGTTCACTAGAACATGTTTTGTGAGTTACCTGGGCATGTACGGAATATGAAATAAATTAATGTGTAATTTTTGCCCGTCAATATTGAATTGAAATATATTATTGTAATTATTTTCTTCATAAACTATACTATTGTTTCATTAATCAACTATAAGTTTCAATAATTATAAAAACATAGTGTGAGCTAAAATAGTCCTTACTGACTCAATATTTTTACGAGCCATTGATTCAACTAAAGATAAGCCAATTGAAGCACTTTATAAATAAAAAAAAACATTTTCGAAATGTATAAATACGGGTTTTTCTGGAATATTTATAATATTAGATTGCTGTGATCTTTATTTTGTTTTTAATTTCTGAGTATTTGACTAAATGTAGGAGATTTTAAATATATTTAAACGATTTGCAGTATATTTTGTTGACTCAAAAATAATATTAACGATGTCAATGAATGTTTTATGTTGTTCATTTGGGAGCAGTCATAAGATTTAGAAATTAAATGGCAACTTTATTATATAGGATGAAAGTAGTAATTCTAAGGTTATTCAAATTATTAAAATTTTCATGTTTGTAAAAATTTTAAGTAATCAATGTTATTTAATGTTGTTTTTTTAATAATATGGATAGAAATCTGTAAAAAAATATTTAAATAAACAAATATTTTTTTACTAATGTATTGCATGTATTTAGACATTTTCTTGAATTATTGTTTTGAACTAATTGCCATTTTTCAAAATGTTTTTATGGAAAGTGCAAATGGTCTCTTATCATTTTATGTCATCTTCTGTGCATTGCTTTGCTGATGTAAAAAATTAAAAATAATATTTACATTTGTAATTTATAATATTAGTAGATAGTGAAATTTAATATGCTTATTTATTTAAAGGAAAATTAAAAAATGATTTAATATAATTGGATTAACCATTATACATTAAATGTAATTTTTTACTAATGTTCTTTTGTATTTTGGCAACACTATCGAATAGAAGTACAATTTAGAAACATTCACCGGTGAAGCAGTCGTAACTATTTTTTATGGAAAATTGTTTTATATTTAGAATACACAAATCTAAAATAATGACACGGCAAAGCTTTATTATGAATACATATATCTTTTTAATAAAGATTCCCCGCACTATTTCTACCTCTGCGGAGGTAGTTCTTCTGTTCTATTGAAGTTCAAGTTAGTGCATTGGATTTTTAACTAACATACCGTAATATATTTTATATAGAAAGAAAAAAATACACTGAATAAATAATTATAATCTATAAATAAAAGTAAAACTCTCTAACTGTATTAAAGATTGTGCAACATTTTACTAGAGTATGTTATACTTCGTTGAGGATTATAGGGTGACCAACACAAATAATGATATGATATGAGTTTTGTGCTTTGTGAAATGGTCTCATTTAAAGGCACTTCGTTTAGCAAAAAATTGTAAATAAATTGTTATTTATCTCATTGTTTCCATTGTAATTTTGGGGTTATGTAAAATATTTAAAATCTATTTGCATTATGACTTAAATAGTAAATGAAATGACATTAGAGCAGCTTCGTCCTATATTTTTACAAGCTGTTTATAAATACTGTTTATTGTAAATTTAATAAATAAATATTTTCACATGTGGCAGCTATTATGTACATTTATATCTAAGATAAAACACTTTTTAATGAGATATTCACAGTTCCAATGTCAGTTCGGCTTAATTACTTTAATAAAACAAGATCGCCACCATTTTGTTTTAAAATCAAATAATTGAATTATCGCTATATTTACATTTTTTAAACAATCATTAATAATAAATATTTAGGATTGGTTGATAATTAAATTTTGATTATATACATAATCTTACACTGTATTAAAAAACAATTATTTTGAATAATAGTGTAAATTTATTTAAGAGTCTGGGCAAATAATTTTAATAAAAATGTGTCTACTTTGACATCTCCTCTGGCTCTTTTACACGTTATAATAATTATCTCAATATTTTGCACCCTTCGTCAAAGGCAAGTTTTAGTATATAATATTATATAATAGTACTTAATTTTGTGCACATTACACAAATATTACTGTTTTGACAAAATTTGAAAATTCATTGGTTTCAAATTTCCTAATAATTTTATATTAATTAACACAAATTAAATCAATTCAGCATTTTGCTATAAGTTAATATTAATACAGTAATCTCTCGAGGGGTACGTTCTTAAAAATATAATATTTGCGTTTGGCGACACTAGGATTTCATAGAAAATAGGGGGTTAGGAAATAATTTAAAAAGTTTTTTTTGTGTTTATTCTCTGTCTGCAAAGATTAAATTATATAAAAATTGTTGGTTCATAATTCAATAATTTCAATATTTTGTCTAACATTATTCTGTTTGCGACTCAATTGCTTGCAAATGGCCAAGAAGTTGAAATGTCACGTTTAGCCTCTCATTAGTATTGCTGAGAGTTAAAATTGGCTTCTTTTCTTGCACGACCTCATTTCAATTGAACTAGGTGTTGCGGGTTCTCTCCTCCAATCAATTCGTTCATCTCAGTTCTCAAAAGCTTCTCAACATCAGTAGGGACATGTCGGTTAGAACCTCTCCTAATTATCTCGATAAATCTCTCTGCAGTTTGGGAAAAAAAATATTTATAAGATATAACTGCGGTTGACGAGGGATTACAGTACACGCAAAATATAATAATTCAATAAAGATTATCCACAGATATAGGTTATAATTCTTTAGCTCATTTATAATTTCCAGACAAATTTTATAAGTACTTTTAATAATAATAGCAATTTTTAAAATAGATGCTTGTAAAATTAATGACTCCGTAATACATTTGAATAATTTTTTCAATTGAATTATTTAAGATTTACACAATTATTTCTTTTGTGAAGGGTTTTCAGGTTTTTAAAACGAAATAATATTATAATTTTGGAACTTAGGCAACCACTGTACAAACATAATATTGTATTTGAATGATGACTCAATGTATTGCGTAATGACCAATCGTCCATTAGTTATTTGTTCCAAATTAAAACTGTATCAAATAGAATATCAAAGAAATTTCAAAAAATTAAACTAAACATTTCCCAATGTTTTGTAAATAGTATATAAAAATTGTTTAAATTTGACGACTATTATAAAACATTAATTGGTTTTATTGGATACAGTTTTGGTGTCCACAACGGTGGTCCATGACATTACTATCACTTGTGCTTTCATATGTGTGTGTGTATATGAAAGGAATACTACAGCTTTTAATAAAATCTAAGTGAATGTTTTTTTACAACAAAATATATTTGTAATTAAAACCATCACCTCGTTTTTCACTAATTTTGAAACCCACAATAACACCTGAAAGCTCCTCACATCTGACAAGCAATGTTCTCTCCAAAGTGTGTGCGCACATACGATTTGGCATCATAGTACAAAAAAATACTTCTTCATGTGCAGCTTTCTATTGAAGATTAGCTACTATGTTGATTTATTCTGTATAAGATTCTATACAGCCAAGTTAACCCCTTCTACCTACGCCTCTACTGTCTTCTATCTTCCATAATAAGTTTTAAAATATATGCATATATATAACGCGCTTCCCCGAATAGGAAGAGGTCCAGGTTCGAATCCCGGTAGCAACTAAATACTTTTTCTGTATATCTTTCTAGTTGATTCATTTAATGCGTTATAATATTTTTCATTACGGAGAATGTGTCCGAGGTATGCGGCTTTATAATTAAATTTGTACAAAAAAAAATTATGCACACACCGTGAGCCAAAAGAGGGCACGGTCCTCAGGTTGTTGAGAATGCGCTTTGTTTTGTTGTCCTCGGGAAGAATAATCCCTCACAAATTTCTTTATGATGACGCTTTTATATACATCTCTTGGATGTAAAATGAGTGAAGTAATCAGTATCTAAAATAACTTATAAAACAACCAAAATAAATGTCTAGTGAATTCAAGTCAAAATTGGAATCCTGGGATTTCAGGATTCTATTTCGATGGTCCCTAGATCAGTCTTGGAATTAGAAAGTGCTCATTTGCTTATTAATGTTACATTTATGAACAAAAGTCAGAGAGAAAAATACAAATGTAAAATATTTGTATTTAAGTAAGCAAAACAAAAAATAATATAAATAATAATGCAAGATTGACAAATAACAATAAACAATTTTGTTATTATTAATAATATGCCTGAAGAATTAACAAAGCGCTAAGTGTTATATTGATCTTGATCTAATTTTGGTAGCCAAGAAACTTGCTACTCGGCCTCCACACTTGTTGGAAGAATTGTCAAAAGGCACTTGTTTACCAGTTTGAGGTGATGACCATGTGAGCCGCCGTTTTCAAACAATCTCATCTCTTCCTTTTCACAGATGTGAAGTTTGACAAGCAAATATTGTGTGATATATCTACCATCTAGCCAATATCACACCTAATTTTTCGTGTAGGATATTTTGTACACGTTCAATTGAGATGTTTACTCTCTGATCTTCACCCGACAGTCTGTCAACATGATATCCTATATACTTTTCAGGAGAGACAAAAAATTGACAATAATACGCAACTTAAGTAAAAATGGTGATAACACCGTTAACAGAGAGCAAATTCAATTATATTGATAAATTTGCAAAAGAATCGATGAGATGGAGTAGATTTTTGTTTATACTGAAAAGTTTGGTATTTTTGATATACAGCCTATTGCATTTACCAGTTCTATATGGGTGTTATATTTGGTCTCTCTTACCTTGACACAAGAAAGTAGGTAAAGTAAGGTTAAAAAATAAAGCCTTGCACAAGATTTACAGCTCAATACTTGATAACCTAACTGAAGATCGGAGACAGTGACGTAATTATGCCAATGCAATGTATTGGGGCCAAAAAGTTTGTGCCCTACAATCCATTTGGCATGATACCTGTCCCAGTATTAACATGAAGTTTAAAATCCATCACAGCATGAAATATACAATTTTTTTTAATGTTTAAATCGTTCTTCACTAGTATATATACCTGCGAGCTACGTACAAGCAAGTGACGTACAACTGTCTTCAAATTCAGTACAACAACTAATACAGAATACTGTTCAGATTGGCGCGTTATTGTACCACATTCTGAGACATCGAGTTGTGGGTGTAAAGCTGCATCTGGAGCTCAGCACCAACTCTCTAGTGCAAGCGGCGTTTTCATGGAAAGCTGATTCCTTGACCAGAGAATGGCAACGACTACAGAATAGCTACAGATACAATAATGGCCGTGACTGAAATGTAGTATTTGTATTTTTTTGCTTTTCTTTTCATAACATAAATAATATTTTGTATCTTAAATTTTTATGGCAAATCGGGTCTTCCTAAAAAAAAACCCTATCAAGCTGGAATAAACATATTATTATTATAACAAAAACATGTGAAAACATTATTGATGTATATAGTAGCAGTGTCCTGCTAAAATGTCGGGTTAAGGACTATTACCGTAAAGTGAAAAACGAGTATTTTTTAAATTGCAAGTGCATACACCCGTAATTTTTTCATGAAAGTGTGAATATTATATGAGAATATTGTTCTTACTATTTAATGGGTAATTTTAATACTTTATTAGGGTATTTTATTCTATTTTGCATTGGGACCCAATTTTTATAGTTACACCACTCATTGGAGGAGGTTGAACTTAGAACTTGGGAAACAGTAAGACTCTCCAGCTATCTCGAAGGCAAAAGCAAAGAGAGTGCATTTGGTGAGACATGTAGTGAGGTGGATGAGTCCTGTAACACACACAAAGTCAACAGGATTAAAACCAGAGATGTATGTCAAGATACGCCTGCTCTGCAAGAGAAGCAAATACCCAGCAGACAAGACAAGAAATGGATTGCGCTCTGTAACAACTGGGGGTCATTGGACTTGCAAACAGAAAGGGTATTAATACCGTTTATGTAAAAGCTTTTTTAATTTAAAAATGCCTGTAATATGCGTATAAAATACAAAGTATGTACATATATTCTGGTGTTTATTTCTCTTATTTCGATACACATCTTGAGTAAACCGTCTCGGGCCATGGTATAATTTTAAATAGATCCATTCACATATTGACCCGCTGTGATCCTTATTCTTTAAGCTAGTTTGCAATCCACATATTTCGTACAAGGAAATAAAAACATTAGATTCCAATATCACATTCACAGTTCAAGAGTGTATTTTTAAATCACTTGGTTGATTGCCATGAGCTTATTTTTAACATTTTCATACTAAATTAGCATTCTAGAGGCTGTGGCAGTGTGTCAAAATGAAGAGTGCTTGTTGTTCAGGGTGGAAGGAAACAAACCAAAAAAAAAAAAATTCAGGAAACTTTGAATTGTAGGTACACAATATGCACACAATTGAAGGCGTTAAGGATGAAGGTGTTCAGTGTGTTAGGTGTCCTGTCCATCTTTCAAAGAGGTGTATCTTGAATTTGTTGATTTTACAGCAGATGATACATTAAGAGGCTACTTTCATTTTTCCAGTTTGAATTTCGAGATATTTTTGCATTTTGCATACCCTTTCAAGACGAGACTAATAGTTAATTCATTTACAATATCAAGTAAACATAAAAGTGCGTTATTTTTTACGTAAATATTGCTAGAGTGAAAGGTATTAATAGAAAAGGACAAGTATACAATTGTTGGTTTTTTTAAATTCCTAGGTAATAAAGCTATCAGAAAATAGGCATTTCTTCAACATTCATAATACATATGTGTTGCCATTTGAAATTATCAGGCGAAAATTAAATAATTTGTTAAAGTTCTCACCTAAGAATTGTTATGTTTATGATAAAAAACATTGTGTCGATAAACATGATTATTACAATCATGCCCCCGATTTATAAGGAAAAAATTGACGTAAATTCATACTAATAAATAATATTGACAACTTTTGAAGCAGCTGTATTTGTGAAGAGAAAACTATTTATGCTAATATTATATAATAATCATACTATGGTTGTAATAAAAAGTTTTTTTTTTAAATATTTATTTTTTGTTTTAATAAATTACATATTTATTAATATTAAAATATAAATGAAAATATGACAAAAGTATTATTATTCACTGTTAAATAATTAGTTGTTCATCGAGCGCATTATCGTTATTCAGAATTTCGTTTTTTTTTTCTTCACACGTATTCAAAACAAAATTTGATTCACATTTATTACAATTTAAACTGAATTTAGAAATAAAATTTTATGTTCTTTCACATATTCAATATTCGTTCATGTGCACCCAAACATCGACTTGTGGGAGTAAATTTGATTAATTAGAGAAAAGAATTGGTGTATGTCGTCGACCACTCTTTTGCCATCCAATTTAGGAAGTTCACACGAGTCCGCACATTCAATACTCAGTTCGGGAACATCCTGAAAATAATTAATAATATTATTATTGTTATTTAGTTATCAGTATTTTTATGTCTAAAATATTAAAATACATCTTTATTCATTTATATGACTATAACAAATACATTTGTATCAGACAAGTCTGTCATGTATAATTCTTTTGATAAGATTATTTATCTTTAAGGACATGTATTTCCAATAAAAAATAATTTATCTGCACTACATAATATATGTATATTGAACTATGTAATTTGTTTTGTTAAATCAAATAGATAATTGTTATAGAAATGGTAAAAATTATCAACTTACGTTGCGATTTTTATTCCAAGAAGATAACCATTTAAAATTTTGTTGGAATATTTTGTAGAGCGTGTCAATGGATACTTTTTGACCTTAGGCATCTTGAGTCACAGGAGGCAGTAATTTCAGAACAATAATTTGTATAATAAAATATAATGAGAACCAAACCCAACAAAAAAAAAACACAGGTTCACGAATGTCACGTTGAACCATGTGAATAAACGAATTTTATGCCCTTGAGGCGCATGCGTTAGATGCGCAATGCCATAGATAAGAGACGCAATGCGATGCAAGCCGCGCATGCGTTGTCAGATTCTTAGCGCTCAGATCCGTAACGTAGGTTTTGACACATGTATTATGTTCAGAAGTCAAAATTATAATCTGTTTTCGTATAAAAACAGCCCAAAACCATATAATTTACAAAAATAAGCAATTGGTATCAAGAATAAGTATAATATTCATTCATAGTGTAGTCAAAATTTGTAATAAAATGTGTTTTATAGGCAAATTTAATGAAAATCCAACGGAGTACAAAACCCACGTCCGTCATCGCCGAATTGATCGGGGTTCTGAAGGTCCGATAGACAATTAAAATTATCGTGTTTCATAAGACTGGAAATATATTATTTAAAAAATGATTATTGTGTTTCTGATATTAAACTTAGTTTTAAATAGTAGTTGAAGCCTCAAAGCATGTGAGTAAATATAGTTTATTATTTAAAAACGTATGTTTTTACTAAAACAAAGTATTTTAAAAACGTCAAAAATTCATCAAATGTACTGCAAATTGAATGATTTATAACTCTATTAATTTTTAACATTTTGCTGATTTGGTTTCCTACAAATTTGTCTCCGTAATCTTGGCTTTAAGATTATAAGAAAATATATTTCGTCTACGCATTCGTTTAGCGCATTGACTCAATTTTGTACAATGCCTAAAATGCATCTAATGGTCACGGTCTTTCTTATAATATTTGTATTGTCTTAATTATAACAAATAACATTCAGTTTATTAGTTTTATATTAATGTAAAGATCCAATCCAAGTAATAGTTGAAAAAAAAGTCAAATCTATTGAATAATTTCTGATATAAATGAATAATAAAAACCCACATTTTCGTAAAAAACGCCAAAATATGAATTATTATTGCAAGTGGCGCCTTAACAAATTGTGTGGAATTTTTCAGTTGAAAAATGTTAAAAAAAATAAACTTACTGATTTCTACAAATATTTTTTGATTTAAAAAGTGTGGTGTATTTATCCATAAATATTAATTATTACTATCATGACACATGGAAATAAGAGTGGTTACATCAAAATATTTTAATGTAACATTACTTCATTGGAATATAATTCAGATATGCCTGTTTGAGTGGATTATGGGCACCTATGTGTTTGGGCAACGTAACCTCAGTCATTACTCAATTTGAACAAAAAATGAGATACGTCTTTTTGAAAGATAGACAACAAATTTAATTTGTTGTTAATATTCTTGGATTTTTTTATATAACAATTTTATCCATCAAAGAACTGATTCATGTTTCACACAAACCCTTAACCCACTATATATTTACTTATTCCATGACAGAATAAGGAGTGGAAGGTGTTACTAAGTATATAAATAAAACCTTCCATTACGATGCAACGGTTAGGTGGTAATATAAATAAAAGAAATGTAAAATTGTCATCAATTTAGTATTTATTTCCATTTTATCGTGAAAGATAAAATACAAAAATAAGTAAACACACTCTAGTCTCTTAAATTACATATGTATAAATTTACATACCTCAATGGATTCCAAAAAGATATTTATTTTAACATCTTATCAGAAGAACCACTCAATGAGTTGATTAAAATCCTCTAAATCAATTTTTATTCTAATGTGGAAACATTGCAATCCTTAATGCTCAAACAAGTAAAAGTAAAAGTACCTGAAATTGATTTTAATAAACGAAGCACAAAAAAAACACTAAACTATTTACAGATAACAATCATTCCTTAGACCACACCCCAAAATGAAAGTATCGAAGGACTAATTTTGTATCATCAACACTGGAATACAATAAAAAATTGAAGAGACGCTCCAGCACTTGCATAAACATATTCCTAAACGTTATAATTTCACAGTGTGTGAATCTACGATGGTAAAATTTACCAAATTACTCCAAAGTTTTCTTTTTAAAAGTGAGAATAGAAATGTTATTTTTAAAATGAGTGTCAGCATTACTTTATACTAGACGGTGCCAGGATTTTAAAATTAAAATACCTTATTAAACCTGTCATCCTTTCCCACGTTTGGAGACTTTCAAATTACAACCACCAATGCTAGTATAAAATATGTAATTTAGAAATTATTGTTTTTAACAACTAACTGGCAGAGATAGAATAATATCAGCTGGGTACAGCAACTAGATGGTGTGCAAATTCCCTTTAACTATATTACAAAAGAGTTAATACACCAGCAGAGTGCAGTCAGTACTTCAGATTTTAATACATCGTAATATACTGTCAGATAAATATTTAATTTTCCTTATTTCTCAAAATATATAGTTACAAACAGCTTATTTCAATGGACTGCACGCGCTTGATATACACTGTTTCGGCAATATTTTTCTGGATTAGAAAACTGCAAAGATAAAAAGACTATGTATAAAGTTAATAGAATACAAAATTACTGTTAAAAATATCTACCGCATTTTTATAAATATATCTATTAATTATCAACTCTCATAACATGAAATTATTTTAATCCCCACAATTCCAAACAAAAATTTACCAATTGAAAAAGCTTTTGTGGCATTTTTTAAATACTATCAAATATAATTTTCTTACATACTTTTAGAAAAATATTTTACTAATTTACAATTTGTCAATAAGATGTTGAAAATTTATTTACAACTTGTCTGATAAAATATTCGGCACACTTTTATAACAGGCAACGCTTAAAGAGATTCGGTCCAGGCGGCATTCACATTATAACTTCAAACTTTGTACACTAGGAATTGAATGTTACCGAACATTAAACGTAATAGGTGAGGTTAACTTAAATCGTGCCGCACATAGAACAGTGTACGATCAAAGATCACAATTAATGTTTTATATATCAAAGAACAAACTGACCTCGAAGATATAGAGTTTATAAAGACCTTTAAAAAGGACTTCAGTTTTGAGTGATGGTTCGATAATCCTATAAGATGTTTTGGCATTCATATGCAAGATTCTTTACTTTAATGGTAGAGGATCGTATCTTAAACTATTTCCAGAATTCCTTTGACAAAAGCTCCAGAACTGTCGACTAATCTAATAAGATGAATAATACCGAATATGATAGAATTGGGAGTTGATTATACTATTAAACTATAACTTAATGGATAGGGCAATAATATTAATTACAATTAAATCAAAATGGTGCAACAACACAGGAGCGTCAACTATAAAAACATAATAAGACCCAAAGTTATCATCCATTTCTACACAAAAAATAAAAACTTAGTATAATAGGAAAACTAGTTAAAACATTATTATAGTAATCATAAAAATGTAACAGTAAATCCGAGGGTGCTACAGAAAAGTTGCCGACAGTGTTGCCGGAGTGACAAAATGGACAAAACATTTTACCAGATCAACGTCAACTGTTAATAGGCTTGCGCATCACACGGGCAATACAACAAGACATTGTCAATCAGCTGGTTTGAAAACATAATCATTTAATCCTAATATCAGTTTAAATGCATTAGTAGAAATTAAGTAAATATTTTATCTAACTAGAGACATCCAAACTTTAGTTACAATACACAGATATTTCACATAAATTAATAAATTCTTCGCATCTAGCATCTTAACACTTTTGAAATTAGGGAAATGTCATTAAAATAAAGATTCTAAGAGGATTTTTTAATTTCAAGAATAGTGAAAATATTGACGGAATCCTACAATTATAAAATATAAATTCATCAGCAATAAAAGCGAAGTTGTACAATTTGTGGAAGACAATACACAACAAAGGATTTTCATAGGCTGATTTTACTTGCATAATAGAATAAATAAATAAAACTTTTTAACAGTCAGACTTTTATATACAAGTCTATCGACCAGTAGTCGGCTCTAAGCAAGCACATTTGCCAGTGTATTACACTTCGGCTTTTAAAAAACGTTATCAGAACAAATATATTAAAAAAAAAAAAAAATTTAGATCACTTTGAAAGGTACACAATAAATATAAACTAGGTTCTCAATATGCATTGCATCAAAATCTGATTCTGCATCAGTGTGATGCGGTATGCATCTTTACAGATTAAATAAACGGGATATTCCCTCACGTACCTTGGATCTTCAGAGCTATGTAACAAACTTTTTAAAGTTTGGCAACACTGCATTGAAACATTCAATGATAGTGGTGGTTTTTACAGAAGAGAAAAAATAACATTTTTGTCGATAGATAAAGCTGTGGAGATTTTTACTAATCACGATAATGTTGAAAGTCGAAGCAGAATTGCAGAATTAGAGAAGTTCGACATTATAAAGATCTGTAAACTGAATGTGAGACAGTAAAAAATAGGACTATTTTTAAAAATTAAAATACGTCCAACAATTTTTGATTGTTAGAATTTATAATTTATTATTTCAGATTTGAAAGTTAATACTTTCTTCATAAGTAAATTTTTTTTTAAACGCATGTATATTTTTAATTATTATATAAACATTGCGAAATAGGGCTTATTATTTTAATCTATATGATGATTTGACAGTTTATAAGAAAATGTGATTCAATTTGCGTTATTTGATTGTATCAGACTTTACCAATACGCAACCTTGATGCAAATTAAGACCCTAGTATATATATTGAAAAAATATAGGTACTACCAGGACTCAAACCCGGAACTTACTAATTACGGGTAAAATTATTACGCAATCAGTAATAGAATGTTCCAGGATCGAGTACCGGTGGTAACTATATTTTTACGATACATAGATTGTTTCTATGTATCTTTCCAAGTGATTTATCTAATTAGTTTTAAATATGTTCTAAAATTGCAATAAAATATAATTTTATTAAAAATGTGCAAAATATGTTGATATTTATTAAGCCATGAATTTAATTTAATTTCTCGTCAACAAAATATCTTTACAAATATAGTATACAGTTGAATTTGGTTTACACATTGCATTTTTCTTTTTCTTCTGTGTAAATACTTTACACCGAGAGAATGAGTTCTGAGAATGCCAATATCGGCATTGATTAAACGAGTAAACATTCACCAATGTTGGGATGAAGAGATCATTAAATTCTAGATGAGCAGATTCACGACATTGTTTCAAAGTGACTAACAATTAAAATATCACATATAACACGAGACAATCCACCAATCCGATAGATGACTACTGCTGTAAAATTATTGACCTGAATCTTCCACGACAGAGCCTCGATAATCTATACAGACTTGCCATGATTCGTAGCATAGTCTAGTCAGAACAACCATCGATAACAGCTGGTCACCAAATCTGTTTACCGCATTATAATTTTTTTAAATAAGTCACTTCTGTTTATTTAATGGTGACTATGATCGTTATTCCACAAATAAAAAATACATAAATGACCCTATTTACTTTTATGAAGCTGAACAGTTTTCAGTGCTTAAATTTACTATACAAGTCTCTTTAACATGCACATCAAAGATTGCTTTTCAAATTTTTTTAAATTATTCATATTATTGACTTATCTTGGATCACCGAGGCTCTATTTGTAATGGAATTATTTTGGTTGGTAATCGGTATCAACTTATCAACCAAACAAGGTTACTTCATACCCGACGCCTAATTTAAGACCAGAGCAAAGCATGTATTACCCCTAATCGAAAAATGTCTAATTTGTACATACTTTACCGCATATTATTAATCAACTTAGCACCAATTTCACACGACAACACCGCTACTTTCACATTTAACGCCATTTTTCGGTTAACATTTCAATGGTGTAATCATCAATAAATTAACTCTCGATAATAAGATTGAGTTCTACAGAGCTAAAAACATTATTGGTTAAACTCAAAACTGACAACAAATTTGGTTATAAAAATATTTTTCAGGTGCAATTAAAAATAATTTATATTTCTAGTGGAGAGACCGAATTATATTTCATATTAATCAATTGATTGCATTTTACTAAGAGTTAAAATTTATTTGTCTGCATCGATTCCATTCTCTAGAATAGCTTAAAGAATCTATTATGACACTCATCACTTATCTATACGATACAACACACCCCGCTAATGAACTAATGTCAGGTAAATACTGCACATATATCGAATGGAAGATCGAATTTTGAATTTAGACACTTCATCGCCGCGCACAAGCGCAATGTCTACCCCCTGCGTGGCCAACAATGATTATTGTTGAGGCAGGAGATCTTACGTGTCGCTTTTCCACAGCTTGATGGTCTTGTCATTCTCGAGAGCTGCTGAAGCGATTATGTTCTCCGTGGGGTGGCAAGCTGTACACAAGACAGTGTCCGTGTGACCCGCGAGCCTCTGGACTACTTCTTTAGACTGTAGATTCCAAATGTAGACCAGGTTATCTTCTGAACCTGATACTATCCACTGGAAAACAATTTAACCAATTAGCATTATTAAACTTTGCAAAAGTGCATAAATCTTAAATAAGTATATTATACAAGGAATCTAAAACACAACTAATATTTCAATTGGAATTGTGACTTATGTACCTTTCCACCAGTGACACTGAAGTTAGCGAATATGCAATATTTCTCATTCTTGTGCCCCGTGTATGTCTTGAGGCATTTGCCTCTGCTGTAGTCCCACAGCTTGAGGGTATTGTCCAGAGTCGCCGCCAGGATGTATTTACCATTGGGACTGAACTTCACAAAGGACACGGGAGGATTATCATCATCTATGAGTGTCTTGAGACACTGGCCTGATGCTGTGTCCCATATGCGACTGTAACAATGATATATATATGCTTATAAAAATAATCATGTTAATTTCCAGCTAAAAACTCCCATTTCATTTCATGTCACCCACACTCTTTTGTGTAGTCAACAATTCTGGATAAACTAAATCTGCTGTAATTAGAATCCTTCTAAAATTTCAGAACTATCAGTTTTGAGACATTAATTCTTCTTCCTCTCCGTCACATCCTAGGATGGGATCTGGGCCTACTTCACAAGTGCTCGAAACTCAATATTACAATACATTATATGAAGAATATGGGAGGCATGGATACTGCCAACAAGTGTTCACATTGTTTCTTGATAATGACCCTTGGTGGGGTTTATTGTTTTTCTGGAGTTCATAAATAAATGCACATATCTACAGTGAAACTCGCTTAATATGTTCCGTATTTAATGTTTTCCTACCAAATAACATTAGGTTTTTTCCCAAAAAAAAAAAAGTTCCTAACAAATGATGTATTTTTTTTAAAACTTAATAAAAATACATTTCCCCCTTTAATTCAGTTTCGGACTTAAGTTTATAGTTATAATATTTATAACGGAACTAAATTTATGCTCACAAATAAATCTGTTAGTCTGAACCTGAAATTTTATTTGACATTCCTAAAAATGGAAGTGTTATTTCAATGGGTGCAATAAAATTAGCCTCCCATCATAAAAGATCGATCGATCAAAGCAATTTTGTTTAGGCAATTAGAGATTTTAAATTAGTTCTGCAATTTTAATTCTGATTTATTTTTCTATTAATATTGTTTATTTTAAATACTTTTTGGCATTCCTCGTACAGTATTGACAGCTATCCTTTTTATAGATATAATTTAGCAGTAGTAATATAGCACAAATAAATTATTTTAAAATTTAGGTTCACAGGCAGTAATAGTTTCTTTTTAATAATATTTATTTAGATTGTAAATAAAATATTTTTTAAGAGGTGAAATTAAAATTCAATTGTTTTGGAATGCTCTCTATTTTTCCTCAGATAATTGACTACTTGAATTTTACAAACATTACTTTTTTTTTAACATCCATAATATAAATGTAACCTCCGTTAAAACACAACATTAGATGTCCAGTGTAAATTTGCCGCTCCCTCGAAAAATGTAACAAGAGGATTTTACTGTATTTTGTACAAGGAAACTTGTGATCGCAATCCGGAACTGGATCTTTATGATTCTTTTAAGTCATACAATGAATTTTTTTTGTTAAAAATAACTATGTTACTAAAAATTGATATTTAAAATAAAAACAAAATATTTTTGTTCCGTTAATGTGCCCTGTGCTCCATAAAGAACTAAGTCACACAGAGTGGCTCAAGTTACAAATTTCATATTTTCAGTTACATACACTAATAGCAAAAGTACAGCTATCAAAAAGCAGAAAAAAGTACTCCATACTGTAGTTTTTATGTACAGGGTTCCTATTCCATGGGTCGAAAAGTGAAATATTTTGGACTTACATTTCACAAACATTCATGACTGTGCCCAAATCTCCTACAACAGACTGTACCTATCCTAAATTCCTACAGTTCACTATCTCTAAAAAACAAATTACTCTTGTACAAAGCAACCATCAGTCCTATACTCACACACGCAAGCCCCACATGGGGTTCAAGTAATACAAAAATTTTAGAGTTCAAACAAAACTACATCCATAGGAGAATTACAAACTCACCCTGGTTTGTCAGAAACACAATCATTCACAGAAACTCAAACGATACATACACGATTTATCTTCTAAATTAATTTCCAACCCAAACCCCTCCATGAACTCCCTCGGCCTATATGATCTCTCATCTGATCCTCATCATCTTCGTCCCATTTCACTTTTTTACCCTATTGAATAGATTTTATAAAAAAAACTTGACCTATTTTTGCTACTACCTTATACAATTATATGTTCGTCAATAGGGTCCCCAAAAAAATCTTATGCCATTGTTGTTACCTCATAGTCAGAGACAAGAGGGCTCAGTCCTTATCCCTCCCCCCTTTAACAATTGAATCAGACACACTAATACGTTCAAAATTAATTGTTTTGTATTGACTGTGCAGGGATATATAGAAGCATTATGTAATTATAATGATGTTAATAATAGATTAATTAAAAAAAAATAGATTTTGTCATCTTTTCAATCCCTTGTATCTCCATTTGATCAATTTTCAGATACACTACTCTGCCACTGTATGACCTAACTATATTCACCAGAATACATAGAATTTTCTTACATAAGTAATTTATAATTATAATATTTACCATGGTCAAAATTTACTATTGATCGCACAACCGGCCCTAAGGACATTTTTGGTTTCCTCCATTATGTGAGAAATAATAATGTTATTCTAAAGTAATCTAAAAGTAAAGTAATAAGTTTGGAACAATAACAAACATTGCCACTTATACATTTGAAGATTTAATATAAAGACTTACCATAAACCATCATAACTAGAGGAGACTATTAGGGAACCATCTCTATTGAAGTGCACAGCTGACACAGGGTCTGAATGTGCTGGCAAGGTCTTTAGGCATTTCCCTGAAAATATGAGATAATGAAAATTAATGAAGTCTAAAAATTATATTTATATTATTTATTAAATCTAATAAAATAACTGATATAATGTTGGATAGCTGTGTTAAATCACCTTGTTCTATATTTGAACTCCAAACACTAGACAACTGGCATTCAATTGTAATAGATTGTCCGGACGAAAATGTCATATGTTGCAATGTCATTTTTGACCAACAGTTCTGTTCCAGTCTTTGTTCCTACAAGACGTGTTTTGTGTTCTATTCATCAGTTGAAATCTGGAGAACGTTATTTTAGTGAATTTTTTTTCGAACGTGAGTTAAGTTGGAGTGTTATATAACCTGACAAACAATTTATATGAAATTGTATGTTATACGAATACTGTCGAAAAAATAATACAACAACTGCAACTAAAAACATTTGTGACATATTTGAAGAATGTTTAACTGTTCGGCAATGCCATAGTTGCTGATTTTAATCTAAAAAAAAAAAAACAATTCTCGATGTGTAAAAGTAGTGAAAGTGAATGATGACATAATGTATACAGAAATCAAATCAAATCAACACCAACTATATGACAATTAGCTGACAAGCATGGATATTCAAAAACTAATGTGCAAGAAATTATGAAAAAATCAATAAGATTGTGGCGTATGGATCCGCACGATCTAATGAGACCAAAGCGGGACGCAGCGCATATCAAAATTGAAAAAGAGACCCAACACTCCGTTTCTACAATCATTTCGTGACCGGAGACGAAAAGTGGCTGCTATATTCGAACAAACGGCGTAAACACCAATGGTTTTCAAAGGGGCGGGTAGAAAAACCGACCCCTCGACCGAGTCTAACAGCTGTAAAAAAGGTGCTTTTGAGAGTATGGCAGGGATGCAAAAAATTATTTATCAAATAAACATTTTTTTTTCATTAAAATAACGTTCTCCAGATGTCAACTGATGAATTGAAGACAAAACATGTCTTGTAAGACCACAGACTGGGAACAGAACTGAAGGTCAAAAATGACCATGCAAAATATGACATTTTTATCTGGACAACATAATATTTAAAAGAAATGTATGAAAATAATAAAGTCAATGAACATGTACCAACCTGTTCTTACGTCCCATATCCGAACACTTTCGTCAAAACTTCCAGATACAATTAAATTGCTTTGTGGGTTGAAATTACAGCAAAATACATAATTACTGTGTCCTTTTAGTGTTTTTAGACATTTACCCGAACTTAATTCCCAAACCTGAAATTGAAAACACATTAAGAAAACTCACACAAGCAAAGTGGGACAATGTTCACCCGTTTACGAGACACTAATTAGTTCCTATAATCCACGATCATATAAAGAGGAAAATACTGAATAGCAAAAACCTAGTAACACCATTACACTACAGTATAATTGGCTGTGAAAATGTACACTTCTTCACAAAAATATTTCTTCTTTCTATTTCAATTTTCCTAATATTATTTTCGCTAAACATAAGGATAATTTGAGCTTAATCTATTATAGAGTACTTATGTTGTCAGGGCCGGCTCGAGTACTTCGTACATAATTTAATCCCTCCCATCTATTTATAACTCGTTCCCATCCATTTAAAGATTTTTTCATTTCTAAAAACATCGCCATTCTTTCCATTAATATATTTGTGTTGAAAATGTTAGGAAACACTTTCAAAGTAAATAAAAAAACAATACTATATTTTTTTAAATTTTAATGGGACATTACAACAATAAAAGGTTCCCTAGATTTAGCGACACGTAGGCCTATAGGTTAAGTTGGCTGTAAAATTGAAGACCTAAAATTGATGCTAAGAAACATTTCACCTGTAAAATTAGTCCGAAAATGAGCACAACAAAATCAAAATGTTAGAGGAACGGAACTGGACAATGTTAATGATCAGAAGTCTTGACAATTGAAGACTTCACCCGAACAACAATGGCACATTTTGGGCTAAGATGAATTAAGTTTGTAACATTATTGAACCTCAAATTTTTTGATGTAGTCATTTGATAAAAAGTATATTATTATCATTTACAATATATTAATAACACACTTGGAACATTATTTTTCTCATCATTAGATAAAATAAACAGTTTTCTCAGTTCTTGTAAAATCAAAATTGTTGTTCGGGTGACATCTTCAATTAACAGGCTTGTATGAACATAGACAAAGTGAAAATTGAATTTCAGATCTGAAACTCTATTTTCTCTGATGGAACATGTATTGAAAAAGTATGTATGTTGCGCAAGTGAGAGAATCTGTGGTGATAGATGGATTGGGATTGCTTAGCATAATTAGTAATATATATGGTCAAAGATTCTTTTTGAAATTAAATAAATCAATGACACAGGGACAACTTTTTGCATTAATTTGAGGGTGCGCTTTCAATCATAATTCAAATTTTCGCATTTTTTACGAAAATGTGGGTTTTTATTATTCATTTATATCAGAAGTTATACACTAAATTTGACTTTTACATTTTTATGGTGAAAATATAAGTTTTAAAATAATATATTGTATTTACTCGCATGCTTTGAAAATTCAGCTACTATTTAAAATCAAGTTTGATATTAAAAACACAAAAATTTCTTACTAAATAATATTTATATCAATCCTAATAATGTGTATTTTTTATTTTCTTTATTAGCTTCAGATCGCCGACTGTCAGTGGCTGTAGTGGCATCTAGTCTGCGCTCGTAATTTTCATTTAAAAATGTCGAAAATATATGTTTTCACGCATATTTTACCCATGGTATGAATTAATATTGAACTTATTATGTTGTAATTAAACATTTTGTTTATATGCAACACTGTTGCATTTTAAGCATAGTTGTTTGTTTCATAAATATTATGTAATTATGAAACAGACATCACCAAAACGCCAACGATAATTTTAAACAAAATAATAAATTGAAGCTGTCATAATAATTTTAAATTTAGAACATTGATTTTAGTGACCATCTAAATATATGTAGGTACTTTGTCTGATTTCAAAGCATATGAATTAGGTACTCAATACATTATTTAATTTTCGATGAATTAATTCTAATGACAATACTCATTCCATAATATTAATATGAGAAACTTGAATTAGGTTCTAAACACGAGTTGTTTTTGAGACTTGTATCGAATGCAAGAAAATCAACATTTTTATTGTCGTCTCTTTCTATTCAAACCTTCCTCTCTCACATGATTTACGTAACAAATAAAATCATTAATTATTTCTCTGATACTTATAGAATTTAACTATTAGGCATTATCTTGAAAGCATATCTAATTTACATATAATTTCTCAAATTTCAAACTTGAAAAATGAAAACTCACCCTTAAGGGATTATATTAAATCCAAATAATACAAATAGTGCAAACCTTAAGTGTCTTGTCATCACTGGCGCTGACGATGAGCCGGCTATCAGATGACCAGGCCACATCACTAATGCCCATCTTGTGTCCAGCAATAGTTTTCTCAAACTTTCCGTCGTATGCTCCCCACACTTTGATGAGTTTGTCGGCAGCTGCAAGTGCACATTTTATATACAATATAGGAACAGTTCTAAGATCATCAGAGAAACATTGAGAAAAGACTCTTTAAAGTAAATTACATACATTTATATAATTTTAAATATATTATGAAATGTTAAAAAACAATTCAAGAGTTAAGGTCTATGCAAAAAAAGTTTGCCGCGAATGTTGCAGATAATATGCATACAGACGCCGTAATTTTCTAAAATAGTTATTTGAGACGCCAATAAGATATTTCAGTACTCACAGGAACTTGCTAGCCATTCTCCATTGGGACTGAATTTAACAGATGAAACAGCTTTAGTGTGTCCCGCCAATGTGAATTTCAATGTGTAATTTGATTTCTGAAATAAAACAAAAATTAAAATAGCGGGTGAAGTCATGGGAGAGCAAAAAACAAGAACATGATGATATATTATGTAAATATGCATCCCATGCCCATGAAATCCCGCGCAATATTGAATGAAATAAATTGAAAATTACGTTTACCGGTCCCGTGGCTTTATTGGTGGACGGGGCCCCCTGGGACTGCGAGAGGGAATTAGGTCCAGAGGGATTAGCGGTGGGCCCGCCATGGCTCTGGTGGGGACCCGGATGACCGGGCGCGGGTCCCAATGGCACCATGTTAAACGCCACGATAATGCGTTGTTCTACGTTTAACCATCTATGATACTTGGTTTTATGAGTAAAATGTCCAGTGTATTTTCAAATGTATTTATCCTGGAGAAAACAACACAAAAATAACGCACTTTTAACACAAATACGTCGAAACGGATTCAAAGAACTCCCGTAGCGTCTCACATGTTACAACTTCGCATATCAGTTGAGCCAACGTACACGGAATACCAACATAAAAATCATAAAGCATGTGTGAAAAATACCAAAATATGCGTACACCGGAATCGATTTTCGCAACATTTAAGATTTAAAATAAGAGCGCATCCACAAAACACTGTATATTAAAGGGTCGGCACATAGATAAGGTCGGCACTAAAATGTTTTAAAAAATCGTCTTCCCTTTAAAATATTCTCTAATGGTATTATTAGTAGTTTACATTTTGACCTTCTGACAGTGGAAGGTTATTAATGTCATTTTAAAAATATTTTACCACTGCTGTTAGGACGCACGCAAACTTCTTCCGCTCGTTTAATTTCTTCAAATTCAAAATGACTCTCAACAAACTAAGTATCGACAGCTTGGATCTGGCCGACAAGCGGATCCTTATGCGGTAAAATTTTGTACATTAAGAAGCCGGCTCATTTTATGTAATTTCAGAGCGTTTATATAATTAATATCGTTTCTCACAGAGTCGACTTCAATGTCCCGCTCAAAGAAGGCGTGATTACGAATAACCAGAGAATAGTCGCTGCCTTGGAGTCTATCCGTTATGCCGTGGACAAGGGAGCCCGTTCGGTGGTTCTCATGTCTCATCTGGGCCGGCCCGATGGACAGAAGAACATTAAGTACACCCTGAAGCCCGCGGCTGAAGAACTTAAAAAGTTGTTGAACAGGTTAGTTTACATTTACTTTAATTGAATATAATTTTATGCAATTTTCAATATTAAATCTACTTTTTTTATTTTTTAAAAATCTATTTAAAAGTACTAATCAGAATATTAAGATATTCAGGGCCAGGCCAGGGATGCACCCTTATGGGGATGGGTTAAATAAAGAAAATATCAGCCCTAGCAGACTTCTAATAGACGTCACAAAATATTTTTAAAATTTGAAGTTGGTTTCTGTATGTAAAAATTGCTTTAACATCCTGGCACAGTTCATCGGAATTGCAAATGTGTTCTGTGTCCGGTTCAATGTGTTCCGGTGTCCTGTAAGACTTCTGCTTAGGAACTATCTCCAAATTTATAAACAAGAAACTTGTATGGATTCTGAGGCTTGTACCACAATCTAAATAAATTGTACCAAAAACACCAGAATCTTAGAGGAGAATATTTTGGTATAACAAAGATGCACACTACAATGGTCAAATAAATTTCATTACACCCAAATTATATAATTCACTTCCCAAATACAGTAGAACCTCGATTATCTGGACCTCGATAATCCGGATTTTCGATTATCTGGATTGTTCAAAGTATAATACTTTTTAATACATTTTGCATCGTAATAAAAATATAATTTGATGTATTCATAAATAATTTATATTCAAATTACACATTTCTATGGCACCAATCTGTCTGGACACTGTGGTGATATAATACATGTCGTTATACGAACCGCTGGTTATGGATACCAATCAAACCATTTGGAGCAGTATTTAAATATTTATTTTTAATATTACTGATATGTCATTGAAAAGAAAAGGTGTTGTATTATCATTAAAAGACAAATTGGATATAATCATTGCTTTGAAGCGGTGACTTGAGACGTTCTTTGTCTAATAAATATGGTGTTGGAACGTCAACGATCTCAGGTATAAAAAAACAAAGTGAAAAATTTATGAAGTTTACTAATTGTTTAATGTCAGAAGATAGAACATCAGAGCGTCAAGTTATGAAAAAATCAGGAAATGAAGAAGTCAAAGAGTGTATTTTTATGTGGTTCATACAAAGATGATCATCTAGACAGCCAATATCTGGTCCATTATTTTCACAACAGATAGCTTTGAGCAAAAATGGATAATTGAATTTCTTAATAAAAAATATTTTAATATTGAAGCTATATGTAAATCTAGACAAATAAAAATTATTTATATTATATGTACATGTCTTTCACTGTCAATTATGATTTTTTCAATTATCCGGATTTTTCCTTATCCGGATTACCTTCATCCCAATTAGTCCAGATAATCGAGGTTCTACTGTATATAAAAAATATTGAGAAGCCTAATCATATCAAGTATCTGATAAAAATCTTGGTTAAAGAATTGAGCATGTGTCCAAAGTATGATCATCCCACCAACCTAATACACATATAACCAGAGACAGAGTAGTGTATGTGTACTGTAGGTACTTGTTTGAAAGCCATCATGTGCCAATACTGTGGGACAACTATTTCTATGATATTTAATGCAATATGACTGATCAATCTTGAAAGGTATCATAAAATGCCTCAGCATGGTTAAGACCCAGTGAGAATTGCATGGGAAAAATGTAGTTGTGGGTACAATTATGTTTAAAAAAAATTCCAAGACGGAACCAGGAGAATATCAATTGAGACTAGGATTTTACAAAAAATATTATTTAGTCACTATAACATAATTGTACTGTATTTTTAGAGATGTGCAGTTCCTATCGGACTGTGTAGGTGCAGAGGTAGAAGCGGCGTGCGCCAATCCGGCTCCTGGTTCAGTGATCCTGCTGGAGAATGTCCGCTTTTACCTGGAAGAAGAAGGGAAGGGGGTGGACTCCACCGGAGCCAAGGTACTATACACACAGAATAATAATTTATTATCAGCTGCATTTTGTAATCAGATACAAAATATTCCTTCCCTTCCTTTGAAAACCTTGTTTTATACTAAATAAATTTTGTTGGAATCACTCAATCTAGTAAAAGGAGTGGCTATTATATTTTATATATACATACCACACAATTTCACTATAAAAAATCACATTCAATTGTAATTTAGTTAGTAAATTTGTTGCTCACAACCGCTTCATCCAACAAATAAATTTCTAAGGATTATTCTAAAGATGTTCGATACATATTTTTCAAGTGGTTCAGTGCCTCTTATATAAGCCTAGCAAAACAAAAAGGCCATATAATTTTGACTTCTGAACTAAAATGTAACTATTAACTCTTAGAAGATTATTTGAAATCTGACAGCACACATTCTAAGTAAAATGTAGAAACAAACATCAGAGTCATTCTATCAATATGCTCATGGTAAATATTTTCATAATTGATTAAATGTTGTATTTTTCTCTGCAGGCAAAAGCTGATCCCGAGAAGGTGAAAGCTTTCAGAGCTAGTCTCCGCAAGTTGGGAGATATATATGTCAATGATGCCTTCGGTAAGTAAAAAAAACTTGTCATCTCAGTACATTTAGGTAAAGTTTCAAAATAATTATGGCGCAATTAAGTTAGAAAGCAGGTTCACTTTAGATTTTTTCTGAAAAGAAATGAAGAATGTGCCTGAAGATGGTTGGAATCTGTGACACCTTAATCTTTCTACTTCTCATTACATATTCATGATTAGTAATACATACTCTGTTCCAGGTTACTTGAAGGTCATGCAATAAGAAGATGGATGATTATTTATCTTCAGTATTGAAATTTTCCTCTCAGTCAATGATATAAGTTCCTCATAATTACTATTTCATCAGTTATTAATTTAGGGGTTTCCTTTCAAAAATAATTAATATTTTCGCGTTTTCTTACAAAAATGTGGGTTTTTATTATTAATTTATATCAGAAGTTGTACAGTAAATTAGACTTTTTAAACTATTACTTATATAGGACCTTTACACTAATTAAAAACTAATAAACTGAGTGTTATTTGCCATAATTAAGAAAATACGAGCATTATAAGACTGCAACTATTAAATTCATTTTCCGCATGCCATAAAATTGCCTTTGATTGCTTTCAAATCGCGCAAAATGAAATGAAAAATCCCAATAAAGAACATAAATTAATAGGATCGATATAAATATTATTTAGTAAGAAATTATTGTGTTTTTGATATAAACTTGATTTTAAATAGTAGCGGAAGCCTCAAAGTATGTAAGTAAAAACAATATATTATTTAAAATACTTTGTTTTCACTAACACAAAGTGTTTTAAAAATTAAGAAAATTTATATGTCTTGCAAATTGAATGGTTTATAACTCAGATTTGTCTCCCTAATCTTGACTTCAAGATTATAAGATATATTTCGTATACAGTAAAACCGCGATATAACGAAATCCAAGGGACCAAAAAATAAAAATTTGTAATAACGAATTCCCACATATAACGGAAAAAATAAAAAAATCTACTATATGTTACGCGCCGTCGCAAAAAAATGTTGCGCGGCTTCAAAAAAGATCGCAAATTCTGCAAACAAAGGAGGAAAAAGGCCACAGGGAACTGAATACCTACATATTTTTAGTAGTTTTGTTATTAAAACAGATAAGCAAATGGATAATCAAAGGAATTAAATTAAGAACAGAATCTATTCAACACCAATTGGAAGATATTTTTGTAAATTCCAGAATATTGCACAAATAACACAAAACAATATTTTAATTGTGTTTAAATGAAGAGCCGCTTCAAACATAGTTTTGGGCATGAAACATACAAAATAATTCAAAAATAACAATTTTACACTTGAATCGCGGCATTTTTATAAAATGAGTCGTATATAAATTACGAAGGTACTTACCAGTAACGGCGGCAACCACTTCAAAATATATTTATAATCGTTAAAATTGTTCACTTAAAATTATCGTTAACATTGTTCACTTAAAATACACGAAAACAATAGTTAATAGAAATACAAAATGCCGTACAAAAATAGTCCATAGAATATTTTAACAAATTATTTATATTATTGACGAGTTCACACGAAAACAATTGTCAAACGAAAATGAATTTATGTAAATATTCAGCTCGGTCATGCAATAATCGCATTAAAAGCTGAACAAACTTAACTCTACAGACGTTACACTGAGATTGACATTTCCAATAAGTACATACTGCAACTTTCGGGGGTTCCTGTTAATTTTTGTATTTTACAGCTGTTAGGGTCTGGGATTGCAATACATATTAGAGGCGTATGCATACCTACTTGAACCCAAGAAGAAGTTTGAATTGTTTTACTACCTTGTCGGCAGACCGCCGCGCACCGCCGAAAAGGCCATAAAACCGTTCGCATACGGCAGAGTATCGGCGCGGCTTTGTAAGTGCGAAATAATATTTTCATCTTTTAACATTTTTTTATTTCGTTATAAATTTATGTAAATGTATTGGCATTTTTTCGTACGGGACAAAAATGATTTTGTTATAAATATTAACGGAATTTCGTTATATAAATGCATTTTTGTATGAAAAATTGGTTTTAGGAACTAAATTTCGATTTTTTTTTCGATATACGTCATTTTTCGCTATATCGGGTTTCGTTATAACGCGGCTTTACTGTATACAAGAAATTTCCATATTAAAGCAATTTTATGGCAAGCAGATGAATTATTTTTGTAAGGAAAGCCATTATGTACTGTGTTTCGCATATGAATTAATAAATACAAATTATTTTCGTAATACCAATTTCTTACTGCCGTTTTAACAGTAGAACAAATAAGATTTAGTTGGATACTAATAATAATCCTTTGTCAGGCACCGCGCACAGAGCCCACAGCTCCATGATGGGAGATGGTTTTGACCAGAGGGCGAGTGGATTCCTGCTGAAAAAGGAACTCCAATACTTTGCCAAGGCTCTGCATGAGCCAGAAAGGTGATTTCATATCCTAATTTTTTCTTTCTTTCAAAAAAGATTGTTATTTTAATATATATGATTATTTATTTACTTTGTAAATTATTTTGTCATTAGGCAATCAATATACACATATTAACTTATACATTAAATAATAACACACATTGTAAATATTGATTTTTGATGTACACTATAATGCCCTTGACCGGTAGATGAAGTTCACAAATATCCGATATAGACTCAAATAAAAAAAAGTCTTCCACTTTATTTAGTCTGCGATGTTTTAATTTGTTGTATACTGATCTTAAGATTACTTAAACTGTGATTTTGATAAATTTGACTCGGCGGGTGACATCATTCCCCTTAAATAAATGATTTTTAAATCATTATTGAAGGTTTATTACACATGATGCCTATTTTTTTTTTGCATTAAATAAATAGTTAATTTTTTTAAATAATGAAGAAAAAATAATAATCAAGTGTTTGAAAAATGTTTTCAAAAAACTCCATATCGATATCAATTTCATTTTTTTAATTACAGGAAATAGCTGTTTAGAATTTTCTAAAGCTTTGTTGGGTTTTGATATTTATTTAAAAAATATATAATATATATATATATATATATATATATATATTATATATATATTTACATATTTGAATTTGAGAAAAATTATATTTCATACTCTAAATCAATTATGTATGCTGATTGAATTACGATTGCAGGCCATTCCTAGCTATTTTGGGTGGAGCCAAAGTGGCAGACAAAATTCAGTTGATTGAGAATTTGCTGGACAAAGTTAATGAAATGATCATCGGAGGTGGTATGGCGTATACCTTCCTCAAAGAATGCTCCGGAATGAAGGTAATTTTATTTCAAGAAAATTAATTACAGCAGGTTTATATTAGCTGATTATTTTTATTGTATACCTAAACATTTTAAAATGAATATAAAAATATTTTTTCCGATCTTAGAATTAATCGATTCCATTTTCATGGAAAATTTTAGATATGTTAAATAATCAATTTTTAATTTTGTCCAAATCACAAGTAATTGTAATATTTGTCTTCCGGTGCAAATTTTAATAAATTCTAAAATCAAAAAATTTCTAAAAAAATTCAAATTGAAAACTAATTAAACAAACTTTAAAAAATTAATTCATATAAATACATAGAATCACAAAACATAATTTATTAAGATAGATATTTATGTGCTTGGGAATTTAATTGGTCAAAATTTTTAAAGAAAAATAATTATCTTTGATGCAATTCTACTGAAATGTATTTCTAGATTGGCAGCTCATTGTACGATCCAGAAGGAGCTAAGATTGTGAAACAGTTAATGGAAAAAGCTAAGGCCAATAATGTTCAGATTCATCTGCCAGTTGACTTTATCACTGCTGATAAGTTTGCAGAAGATGCACAGGTAAGTTAATTGAATTTTGTGTTCGCATACCACTACAGTTGGAATTCAGTAAATTAATAACTTATTGAAAAAATCTGGTAATGTGTATAAGTTGATTGAAAATGTAATCCTTAGTAAATTAAATGTTTATTTGTTTCCAGTCTGAAGTAACAGATGTGGAGAGCGGAATTCCTGATGGATGGATGGGTTTGGATGTTGGACCTAAAACTAATGCTCTGTTTGCCGAACCAATAGCGAGAGCTAAGGTCATCGTTTGGAATGGGTGAGTACCATCTTCGTGCTTTATTGGTATGGTACATTTGTATGTTCAGATTATGAATGTGAATTTTAATAACAATGAAGATAAAATTCTTTCTATAATAAACTTATTTTGATAATGTTGTTAATAATGATGTTGTAATTTTTCAGTGTGATTCAGGGACATTTTAAATATATATTGTTTTCGTGACAACCAAGTCTTCTCAGATATTATGTTAGATAAAAATGTTTTCAAGTTTTCGTGGTTATTTAGTGTAATATTCTTCTAGCGGCAAGTTGTATGTACCGCTAGAAACGTGTCTCCTGACAAATTATCTTGTATTACTTGTGTAGGTCGATAATCAAAACTCCTTTGTCAGGTGACAATTAACAATGATTTATACCGACAAGAATACAATATTATTTATAACAGTATAATACAAGAAAAGACGGTAACTAAATCGCGACAGAGCAGAAAGAGAAGAGAGCTCATGCTCCTGACATGCTCGCTTATGATGGGTAACTGATATTTGTACATGTAAATAAATTAAATTGACAGTTTTGAGCAGTCAATTAATATTTTTTGTGTCTTGTTAAAATGTATGTGTTCGCTATATTTTGTTGTTGGAAAACGTGCGCACAGCTTACATGGAACATTGCGCAGAGACCATGTTAGATGTTTATATGTATAATATAATATATATAATGTACATAGTGAGATTTAGCCCCCACCTCACAGTACTATTCCTTGAATATTTATCAGCTAGATTTGATTTAAAAAAGGAACGAACTATGTATTAAAACTTTCCCTTTGTCCTTATACTCGGGGAAAACAACTTGCCACCCCCGTTCCAATAATCAGTCTGAATATTAAGAATGAGTATGTATTTGTTTTAGGCCTGCTGGAGTGTTTGAATTTGAGAAGTTTGCTGGTGGCACCCGAGCTCTTATGGACGGAGTTGTAGCGGCCACTGCCAGGGGAGCAATCACAATTATTGGTAAAAAAAATATTATATATGTTTATGCATGAAAGCTCTCTTTCTATAAAAAAAATAATCATTACAATTTGTATTCTGCCTGACATTCTGAAAACAAAATTAAAATGCAGTGAACTTTTACAGAGTATGAGTGTAATACAAAATTTTGAATAGTATTTTTAACCATCTGAGAAATAAATGCCTATGCAAAAAATATTTATTAAAAATTGTCATAAAATAAAGCTCATCTTGAAAAAATTTGAAATTATTGGGATTTCTTGTTGAGAATCCTTTGCAGTATGGCACATCAAGCCTCAGCAAAACAATTTGGTTGTACTAGATTCCTACATCCAGGTCCAAGGCCGACTGCACGATTATTCTCCAGTCTAAAACCTGCAATCTATCTGTTTATTTAAATTTCTTCAGTGTATTCATCCATCATAGTTATGCATTTAGTATTAGTCAGATGTATACATTATTATGAATACGGTGGTGCCTTGACTCATGAGTGTCCCAACTAACAAGTTTTTAGAGATACGAACCGTCCCCACTACTGGTTGGCGCAGCAACAGGCACAGTAAACACCGCAACATCCGCCCAGCATCTCATATCTCACTTCAAGCGGTTACGCAGTGGAAGCATCAGTGTCGTGCTCGCAGTTATTTTGCAAAACTTTCTTTGTCCAACCATGGATTTGAAGAAAATGAGTGGGTTTGGATGCATTGAATAAAAAAATTATCAAAAAACATGACCACGATGTGCGTGTTGTCGACTTGGCGAAGCACTATGAGCGTAGCACTTCTACGATCTGCACCATACTAAAGCAGAAGGAGTCGATAAAGGCTGTAACGCCAGCCAAGGCTATTAAAATAATTTCTATACAGCGGACATTTATCTATGAAAATATGGAGAGGCTGCTGATGGTGTGGTTGATGAAGAAGCAGCTCGCAAGGGAGGTACCATGACGGAGGCTATAATCCGCAAGAAGCTATTTACGCTAAAAACATGTGACAAAAAAAAATTGCATTGTTTTTTGGGGCCTCGGAAAGGATTGATGGCATTTCAATTAATTTCAATGGGCGAAATTAATTTAACATATGAGTAATTTTGAGTTATAAGTTTCGTCACGGAATGAGTTAAATTTG
Source organism: Eubasilissa regina (assembly GCA_022840565.1). Taxonomy (NCBI): domain Eukaryota; kingdom Metazoa; phylum Arthropoda; class Insecta; order Trichoptera; family Phryganeidae; genus Eubasilissa; species Eubasilissa regina. Next base: position 16,071,421 of record JAINEB010000021.1, read on the forward strand.
TAAGTCAAAGGCACCACTGTATATAATTTTTTTTAAATTTATTTATCATATATATATATTTTACAAATTACTTTTCATATCAATTATCATTTAAATGCGGTTATTTTCAGGGGGAGGAGACACGGCGACATGCTGCGCGAAGTGGAACACTGAATCTAAAGTATCTCACGTGTCCACTGGTGGCGGAGCTTCTCTAGAATTATTGGAAGGTAATTCAATCACACAACCCTCTTATATTCATAAAACTTTTAACATTTTTCTCTTGAATACCTGGAAAATTCTGATCTATGTAACAAGAGTAACCGTCAAAATTAAAGTGTTAAAAAAAAAACTTCATTCATTTCCGAATAAAACTTAATTTAATGCAGTTGGAAATTAGTCAGATATTTGGAACACTGGTGTTCATGAATATTATTTGTCAATCAAAAGCTCATTAAAATTAAGCTTAAATCAAATGAATTATAATTAATTCCCTACACCAATTTGTTAAAATCTAAGAAAAAACACTTGATGTGTGAAATGTGAAGATATTGTGAACAAAAAAAAAAACAACTATTCTATTATTTTACAGGTAAAGTATTACCTGGAGTTGCTGCTCTCACTGACGCTTAAGGATTAAAAATATATCTACAAGTTTTATATAGTCAACCGTTAAACTGCTGTAATTAGTGTGCATTATTTAAATCTTCGTATTGTTTATGTAAAAAGAATAACCCGAAGTAAGAACAAATTTCGTAAGTACTCGAGACAATACGGCTGTTAAGTAAATGCTAGTTCTCTAACATTTTGTGATTATCGTGAAATTGTGAATTGTTCTTTATTATAAGTGCACTACCGCTATTTTAGTGACTTCTTACTCAATTATTTATTTGATAAATATTTACATTATTAAATTTTTTTAATATCTGTATTTTTATTTTATATAAAATATTTTATTTCCAACGCATTGTTAATTTTCATTTGATAAAACATTAAAATATATGTCACAGATTTTAAGTGTTTTATTTTACTTATTACTATACTTGTACTACTGTGTCAGAAGAAAGATGATGCTGGCATTTTGGAAAAATTTTAAATTGTGAGTTATATTTTGATAATCTGATCATTTTATGTTCTCGCCTATTCTTCAACAGAAATACAAAAATCAAAAGGAAAATTGGGCAGCATCAATAAAAAATTACATTCACTGAAATGGTTTTATTTATTTAGATAAGTATCCGGAAATAAAAAATATTTTTTTTAATATTTTGTAATGCTGAAAATATTTAATGAACCTTTAGACATATAAAACAAATTTGTAATGTTTATGTACATGAGTAGGGCAAGAATGAAAATTTATGCCAAATTTTATTTAAATTTTAACATTCGATAAACAGTTTTTAATTTGTCTACCATACGGTCCCAGCTCATCGCCTGGACGAAATTGGAAAATGTAGGAAATGGTCACTAGCCAACTGGAAAATAAACATTATTTAAAAACATTACAATTTAAGCTGTAAGTAAACATTTATTTTGAGCACAAAATATATGACATCGTTTATGTAATGTATTTTTATAAAATCTTTCATCAACAAAAAACATATACACAACGTATTTTAATGGTTTCCGGTATTGTGTGTTGCAAACGGAATATTTTATTTATTTAAATTAATAAAGAAAGACACCTCTACGTTCTACATAAAGTATTGCCTTCAGTATTATGTATCTATATATGTGTGTATATATATATGTATGTATATATAAAAAAAAAACATTTTAAATTGGCATTAACCACATACATATATTTAAAAAATTTCAAAAGCTTTTAACTACTGGCGATTACAAGAAAAATATTTAAAACATGGTATTCTGTGTTACCATCCCTTAATTTTAAAATGCCTATCACAAAAAATATATTTTTTATATATTTTTACAAAAAGCAATTTCTCTCTATGTATTGTTTGGTCTGAGTTACTTCAGTCGTCTTTATTTTGTGACTACACTATGTTCAGAAAGTATATCAACTAATTTTTATAATAAAAAATAAATTCATTGCTAAAGTACTACGTGTGGTGTTCACTTTTAAGCACTATTTCTTTTAAAAAAATTTCAATGATAAGTCGGGCTTAACTTATATTTCTATTCTTTTCATTCAAAGTACATTATCTAACCAAAATATTACAAAAATAAAAATCACTGGCCTTTTAAATTTTTTTCAAAGAAAACAAAAAATGTTGCAATGGGATTAAGTGTCTTTTTACATGTTAAATATTTACAATTTTATTTCAATAAACAACAAAATTTATAACTTTCTTAATCATAATGAAAATATAAAAAATTAAATTAAAAGTAGAATGTAAAGTATCGGAAGTAAGAAGAAGTAGTTTGTTTACACCTAGAGATATCAAATTATTTATGAGAAAATTAGCTCTAGATTTTTTCTTTGCACGACACAGACATAGAATGCATAAAATGATAACATATCGACCTCTTCTATACAAAGTATTGTAATGAAGTATGTATAGGTCATTTAGTTGCTCTAGTATTTTGCATGTATTTGATATTTATTTAATTGGCAGTAATTTTTTTATACACATATATTGTGTTCAATATTTAAAATAGAGAATAGTTAGTAGAATAGAATAGATAAGTTAGAATATTAAAGAAAAAATCCTGCCACTTAAAATATGTACTAAACAAATGCAAAATACTAACACAACTAAAAATTATCTATTTATTAGTTATGAAGCTGTAAGTAGGAAGGATTGATATATATATCTTCATTTTTGTTGATTTTTATATATAGTTTCATTTTGATAATGAATTGTGGGTATTCTCTGCCTCAGTCTATTTTAACAAGGCTAGATTCATGAACAGTTTTTATAAAGAATTTAACGGTACTTTAAATAACTATCAGAAACAATTTTTGTGGCAATTTTTTAAGATTTCATCAACCCAAATAATTTTTAAATGAGTGTTGATAATATCTATTCATCTGAGTGAAAGATTAATTTAAAACATTTATTTTAAAAATGAGATCTGAAAATCTCAGATATTTGGCAAATTTTAAACAATGCATCAAATTACAAAAACAGAATTATGTTAAATCTCAAAATCAGAATCCATCTCGATATCCGCATCATTGCCGCTTGTGTCCGAAGCCATGACGTGAAGACTGAATGTGTTGAGTGAATTGTTCATACGAATGTCGTCTGAGCTGAATGTGGAAATGCGGTCAGCCTGCATACTGCCCTCGGGGAGGGACAAATCTTCTAGCAGATCATTTGAGTTGTCAATCAGGGGGTCCGTGTTGAAACTGAGATTAGACGAAGATGTCTCATATTCCCTGATTACGACACGACCAGGAAGGAAGATGGACAGATCTTCCGAGGATATGGTCGACTGTTCTGAAAGATCCATCTAAAAAAATGTATTGTAATAATTAATAACATTCAATAACTAATATACACAACTGGTTAAGAAATTAAGAAATAAAAATGCAATTTTTCATCTAATTGTATTAAAAATTAATTAGTTTTTTAAACTGCATTAATTATGTGTTACAAAGAAAACTAAAACTACAATATATTATCAGAAATATTTGTTGTGCACATTTCAAAAACAGTCTGCCATAATCATGTACTTCATAAATATGTCTAATGTAGAAATGTTTTATGTTCTGTACCAATAAAGATTATAATTCATAGTGAAAACATATGGCATTAAGCCTATATACGAGCTATATCTCGAATAAAATTGTGCAGTTAATATGTATCCACATATATTATATATGCTTTGGAGGACATATACATAAGTATAATAATTTACGCATTAAAAAATTTCTTGTCATAGAGAATTATATTATTTGTAAGAAATCAACCTAACAAGTTACAGCTGAAAAGTCACCAAATGTCATTAAATTGAATAAGATTCAATCTCAGAAACAGGAGGTACATTTTTGCTGGTTACATTATTGGGGGTGTCTTATTAACTTTTAAGGAATATATTGTTTATTTGTTGGTTGGGCAGATGAGTTTAGCAGAATAAGAAAATTACCCTTGCGTCATTACTGCTGGAAGAGTTGGAGATCATGCTTGCATGCCCCAAGCTGTGCGCGGAAGGGCGTGAGTGAACACCCATCCCATCTCCCGCTCCATCCCTCTCCGTAGGAAAATTTTCCAAGCCAGGTTCAATGCGGTTTTGCTATAGACGTGTATTACAGTGTTAAATGTCAAATTATTTCAAAGTAACAAGAATTTGAATTTTAAAAAATCTAACTTTCCGTTAGAAAAATCTCCCGCCCAATTGCAATTTGATCCATTTAGGGTGAGGTTTAGTTCCTGTTTGACTCAATAGGTTAGGTTAATTTTTATAAAACTTTCCATAGGTTAACTAAAATTTATCAGTCGTTGATCAGTGATATCTACCATGATGATAGACCCCGCAATGGGATTCGAAAAGTAGACGGTACTCGGTGGAATAGCCCTGAAAACTCTGTGCCTATATGCGACTGCTGGAATTGAAAATACATGTTGAGGTTGAACAAGCAAACTACTAACATATAAAAAGACGTAGTGCCTAACCCAAAATGAAGAAAATAAATTAATAGATTATTAAACGCAAAATACAAAGAAAAAATTATGGATCATCATTGAAAACGGAACCTGAATAATAAAAAAGAACAAACTCAAAAATTTGATTGAGCAATAATTGTATATTCAAGGATTGCGATGGGCTGACCATGTTGAAAGAAATGATGGGATAGCAAAGATCATGACCAAATGGGTAACCCAGAAAATATCAAATGCAATGTATGTTCTTGAGGTAATCATCTAAACATCGCACAAATACCTCGGAACTTGTGAATGTTACATTTTTTATTGTCTATGATCTATTATTTAAATAAAAATAAATTATCAATTCAATTAATGCTGAAGAAGCGTACTGCGAAGAATTATTTTAATGAAAATAAATTAAATGTCACCAAATCGATGAATTGGGGAGCGGAGGCTATTACCGTACAGAGTCTAATACTGTACATAGCTTTTTCATCGAAACAAACGATATACAGATATTTGCCTTACTCTAACGCATTTATTATACCGTGTCAAAACTAGCCACAAACACAGGCTTCAGTTGGACAAGTGTTGTAAGGAGAAGTGCGTGCTTTTTGTTTTATAGCTGACCATTATACATTTCGGAAGAAATAAAATCAAATTTATATACGATCCTTTAAGCTAATATTATTGACTATTTTTTAATCTTGGCTCTTGATTTCCAAAATATTAAATCACAAAAGTATTGATGATCCTATTTTATTATGTATTTCCGCAATTTTTGATTTGTTGAGACAGGTACAGTCGCCTAATTACCTTAGACGATGTACGGTATTAACAGGCATTGTACGATATTAGACTTAATGGCTTTGTGTGATAAGCAGATTTTCAGTTTCATTATATTTTTTCACAGAGGTGCCGTCTGTAAGAAAAAAATGTATGCAAAACCCAGAACCCATATGTATATGTGAAGAATTCGGAAAAAAAAGAATTATGAAGATATAGATGGACTGTATGTGCTGCTTGGGCCCGTGCTCTTTGTGATGGTGAAGACAATTCTAGATACAGTAAAACCGCGATAAAACGAAACCCGATATAGCGAAAAATGACGTATATCGAAAAAAAAATCGAAATTTAGTCCCTAAAACCAATTTTTCATACAAAAATGCATTTGTATAACGAAATCCCGTTAATATTTTTAACAAAATCATTTTTGTCCCGTACGAAAAAATGCCAATACATTTACGTAAATTTATAACGAAATAAAAAAATGTTGAAAGATGAAAATATTATTTCGCACTTACAAAGCCGCGCCGATGCATCTGCCGTATGCGAACGGTTTTATGGCCTTTTCGGCGGTGCGCGGCGGTCGGCCGACAAGGTAGTAAAACAATTCAAACTTCTTGGGTTCATAGTAGGCCCATAAAACCATTTGACATAATTCTCGCGGCGTTCTCTTAGACACGTTTTACGTACGCATACGCCTCTAATATGATTGCAACCCAGACCCAAACAGCTGTAAAATACAAAAATTAACAGGAACCCCCCGAAAGTTGCAGTATGTACTTATTGGAAATGTCAGTCTCAGTAAAAACGTCTGTAGAGTTAAGTTTGTTCAGCTTTTAACGCGATTATTGCATGACCGAACTGAATATTTACATAAATTCGTTTTCGTTTGACAATTGTTTTCGTGTGAACTCATCAATAATATAAATAATTCGTTAAAATATTTTATGGATTATTTTTGTACGGCATTTTGTATTTCTATTAACTATTTTTTTCGCGTATTTTAAGTGAACAATGTTAACGATAATTTTTAAGTGAACAATTTTAACGATTATAAATATATTTTCAAGTGGTTGCTGCCGTTACCGGTAAGTACCTCCGTAATTTATATACGACTCGTTTTATAAAAATGCCGCGATTCAAGTGTAAAATTGTTATTTTTGAATTATTTTGTATGTTTCATGCCCAAAACTATGTTTGAAGCGGCTCTACATTTAAACACAATTAAAATATTGTTTTGTGTTTGCAATATTCTGGAATTTACAAAAATATCTTCCAATTGGTGTTGAATAAGTTCTGTTCTTAATTTAATTCCTTTGATTATCCATTTGCTTATCTGTTTTAATAACAAAACTACTAAAAATATGTAGGTATTCAGTTCCCTACGGCCTTCTTCCTCTTTTGTTTGCAGAATTTGCGATCTTTTTTGAATCCGCGCAACATTTTTTTGCGACGGCGCGTAACATATGTAGGATTTTTTAAATTTATTTCGTTATATATGGGAATTCGTTATTACGAATTTTTATTTTTTGGTCCCTTGGATTTCGTTATATCGCGGTTTTACTGTATTATCATTGTGATTATTGCAAAAACTAACTATTGCATCTTTTTTTCATTTTTATATAACATAACTAAATTTCTTTATTTTATCTAAGTTTTTGCCAAGAGAAGATGTCTATTTTAATTTTTATAATATTGTAATAATACTCGTTATTTGATTTACAAACGTTTATAAAATATGTAATTTTTAGGTTCCTATGCCAAATATAATTATCAGATTAATTTATTATTGTTGTTTCCTTAAATATGCCCTAAAAATAACATACAAACTTAAGTACGGTATTATCCGAAGCTGTCGTGCTATTCCGTACTTCATCCATTATAAGAAAAATGGTACAAAACTCCTTTATACACTATTTAATGTTTAAAATAATTATATATGATTGAACCTGATTATATAAGCTACTTGAATACAGTATGTAATCGCCATTTAACTTTTAGCTTAGTGAACGGCAATAGCCTTCACTTCCCTAAATGAAGTTTTCAAAAGAATGATTATCAAATTTGGAAATGGGATTGATTTTAATTCCCTAATTTTGACATTAGTAAACTTACATTGACATCCGTAATAGAGCTCGTGCGAGAGAACATGTCATGTTCACTTAAAACAAAACTCATCACAGATGACATCTACCACAATGCTATGGTAAAATGTTTAATAAAAAACAATTTATAAAATCATAAAAACATATTGATCCAAAAACCCAGCAAAATTTTTTTTTTACTTTAATTTGTTCTGTCAGGTGTAATGATAAAAAATTAATAATCCAAATGAATAATTGAAATGAGAATGTTTTTTTTTTCATTTGGTGGTTGTTCAATAAAAATGACATGTTCTAAGGAACTTAAGATGGTACAGTATTCTATATATGTAGTACTAATTTAATGCAATTAAAATAGTAAAATGATAATTCAAACTCCGTTTATAGTTGATTAACTCCATTTTTTCAAAAACCCCGGTAATTCAGTGTGAGATAATTTTGAGACCCTTGCACTATAAATAATATATTTTATGTCATTTTATTAGACTTTTTTTTAACTTATAAAAAAAAAATACACGCAGTTTTTTGCCAGTGGCCGTTTATGTGGAGCCTCTTCATACCGCGCGTGTGGAACTTCCTTTATATATTGGACCCCGCCGCCGCTGCGTGCCGCTAATTGTCAAATAAATCGATATTAGCACTCGCTCCACGCTGACAATTTTTAAATAGATTGATACGAGTCGCCGCCACATGTCAGTAATTGTTAAATAGATTGATTTTATTTGCCACCACCCACCATTAATTTTAAATAGATCGATACTAAAAGCTCTCGCTTTGACGTTTAGGCGTTTTCGAGATGTTTTCTCGGAATACGTGAAAATATGTATATTTTCAATGAAATTGGTACCCCTGTTTACGATTTTTTACTAATTCTGGGGTGTTTATGCAAATTCTGAATCCATAAATTTGATTAACTCAATCGGTTCCACGTAATATAATTTTTTTTCTTCTATTGAATTTCAAGTTAAAGGGGTTTCACATAATTCAAATTTATTTTTCTTAGTCCCTTGAATTTCGAATTAACGGGGTTTTACTGTATTTTATTATAATAAAAAAACCCATTAATATTGTACCTATAACTACCTGTCTCGATAGTGTCTCCAAAATGTCTGTCTCATTAGTCTCGTCTTCAGTCCGTAAGCAATGATTTATATCATCAAAAATATTATTTGACAATGCAGATGTATTATCATCCAATCGGCGAGAAGAAATTTCATCAGTCAATAATTTACCCATCTCCACGGGAGTGTCGCTGTTTTCGTAAAATGTTTCTTTTTGATTTGAAACAAAATCACTACGTTTAATATTGTCGCAGCATATTAATCCACCAATCGGTGGGTCACGATCAGCACAAAAGTTTCGATCACATTTACCGGGAAAGTAAAGCATCCTGGTTATGTATTTTTCACTTTTACGATATTTTGCTTCCCAAAAGTGACCATCATTCTCATTTGTTGAACAAGGATATGCCGATGTTGACGGCGCACACAAATCAAATCCATTTAAATCCTCTCGCGTCACTTGGAAAGAGCAACTCTCGTGATCGTCATCTTTGTAAAGATTTTCTTGAGAATTTAAGCTGAGAGTTTTTGCGATGGAATCCAGTAAATAATTTGTTTCAACACTGTTGTCATCTCCTTCAGGGGTATTTGGAAATGATAAATTATCTATTGCTAATAATACACTGGAAATTAAATAAATAACATTATTGACAAAAATGACAGTAGTAATAATTTTTTTTTTATATAAAATATTTATAATATAATTATCAATAATATATCAAAAACTAACCACTGAGACATGTCGTAGCAAGAGCAAAGCAAACTACTTTGAATGTTTGAAATATTTTTTTCTAATTTTGATTATTTTATCAGTAATACAACACGTTTTTGTTTATTATTTTTAATTTCAAAATCGTGTTAAAAGTTCAATTTCAAAAATGAAAAGCCATTGGCCAATGATATTCCTGGGATTTACAGAGGACTGGGCCTCTTTTCATTCATAATACACAAAGTTATCGGGCATGTGAGATCACAATGAAGTATTTGAAGTCATAGAAATAAGTTAATGTTTACGAGGCAATTGTTATACTATATTTTATAATTAATTCATGGATTTTTAAATGCAATAATGAGCAAAGAAAACTCATTAATCTTACTGCTAAACCAAACTCAACAATTAATAATATTTTGGAGTTAAATGATACTGAGCGTACATAGAATGTCCCATTATTTGAAAACCATCTACTTTGTTTTTACGGAATCTCAAATACCTTAGAGTAAACCGATAGCAGACGATAGATGTATTAATTTGTAAAATGTAACATATGGATTCGAAAATTTGTCAACAAAGGTACTGTCCGCTATAGCATAGTTGGATAATGCACCTTCCCCGAATTGGAAAGAGATCCAGGTTCGAATTCCGGTAGCAACAACAATACATTTTTCGACAAAATCTTTCTAATTAATGCATTTAATTAGTATTTTTAAAAATATTGCAGCACTGTGTTCTGAATAATTACAACTTCACAATAATAATGTGTTCTCCTTAATAAATATAAACATTTGTGTTCTATCTAGCCATCTTACCTGGGATTGATTCCATCATTTTCATTTCCTTCAAAGTTCTCTTGATATTCAAATACATCTTCGACTATCACACCTTCTTCTTCATCGAGCTGCAAGTTTTGATCAATGATATGATTTTCGTTATGTCTGTCCAAATTTCTGAGTAAATTTTCTGCATTGTCCATGAAGTCTCCCTCAAATAAATGAACTATAGTGGAAACAAACATATATATGTATTTAAAGTCATTTCAAATATGAAAACTTTTGCTGGCAATAAACACAAACGTACCAATGTCTAAGGAGTTTAATATTAATAAGTTCATTGTGTTGTACTACTGAGAATAGATTAGAAGATTAATTACAAGTCATTTGACCAGAGGGATGTCAGTTATTATATATTTATTATTAACCCACACATGAGACACATTTTACATCAAAATATGATGTATTTAATCTGTAAGGCTGTTTTAAGAGATGCAAGATTGTAGAATTATATACATAGCATGTATCATTTTACTAATATATATTTTGTTTTTTCTTACTGGAAATAAATTCAATGTACATAATGCACTGTTAAAGCAAAATAAATGAAATCCGGTAGCTAAACAACAGAGGAATTATCAAGTAAAATATTTCAATACTAAATGATGATCTTGCACTCGGGAAAATTTTTAACATCATGGCTGGATGAAGGCCTCCCCAAGTGTTTCCATCTTTTCTCTATCCATTGTTTTTCGCCGTCACGTTAATTATCACAATATGTTTATTTAGCGGGAAAACTTATCACAAAAAACTGTGTTAGAAATAGCGCAATACAAAATTTTGTAACATTTTCACATTTACCAGTACAGGAATTGATACCAGGCACCTCTAACCAGTGCTCTACCATCTTAGCTACTCCCCTAATAAAGCGGAATCAAATTGTCATACAAGTAATTGTAGTGTTAGAATTTAATACAGTGATTTATATTTTTGATTTTTAACATCAAATTCAAAAAAATAGTTACCCCTGTTGAACTTTGTAAGAAGCCAGTATTAGTGAAGAGCTTAAGATATTTGTAAATTGTGTTACTTGATTCTTCGCACTGTAGTAGTTAGCATCCCTACCTGTCGAGAAAGAGTCTGGAGTTCGGTTCTCCGCCAGGAATTTTTATATTTTATTTCTTTAACTGAATTTATTAATATTGTTTTAGAATTAGAAAAACGTGTTCTATGCAGGTATGGTAATATACACGAATCTGAGACATTTAACAGTTTTTTTAAAAACTTAATTAGTATTTTCAACTATCAACTGTAATATGTAGTGGAATATATTATCTTCACCAGTAATGTGTAAATAGGATCTCAACACAGATAATTCTTGTGAGAGAGGGGCACAGTTCAATTTAAATTAGATATATGTACTTTAAAACTTATTTACTTTAAAAAGTTTACAAAAATCTAAGTCGAGAAAGTGTGTTGAAAATGTCTTTATTGTTAGGCAAATGGAAATATACAAAATAATTCTATACTATAAATATTTATTTATTTACACAATTCAAAAATGATTTTTACATCACATCAGCATAATATGATCTATATCAAAATATTTAGTTTATCAGTAAAATTTAAAACTTTAAGTACTTACTTAAAATAAAAAGGAGCAACTTTGTTGGAAACGCCAAAATTACTACATCCACTCTAAAGTAAAAAAACAATAAATAAATTTAAAAAATAAAATCAAACAAAAGCAGAAGGGATAAAATTAATAAAAAAATGCAAATAATTACATGTAGCTAAATAAAAATGTACTCAAAACTCATTACGCAGATTGGATGGTTCTTAATAAAAACATATTACATATTAAAAGGAGGCAAATCAAAATATTATTACCATTGGAAGCATTTGAAATATGGAAGATAATATTTAACAAATAATCCTCAAATAAATGATTTTATTATATAATCAAGTATAAATGTTAATTATGTATAATAATTTATTAACTGGGAGCTTAATCCAATAATCTACTGTGAGTATCTTTTCCAGTAGAAGTTTAGTCGCGGTAATAATCAAGTATATGTATACTTGATTATTACCGCGACTAAACTATTCAGTAGAAATCGATGAACTCTTCGATTTAATTGGTTGTCAATGATATCTCCCAACATTTATGTGTGTGCTCCCATACAACTGAACGGTCGCAGATCGACTGTTTAGTCGAGTGTATGTGCATGCTAATACAAGCCGATGTACATAGATATCGACAATAGTTATTCAATTACTTTGTCAAAAAACGATCAATGAATTTTTTTGATTTTTTTACTGAGCAACTATCGTGTTGATAATATGCGCACTTCCATATGATCCAATAACCTTTTGACATACAATTAAATAGTTGAGCGATTAAAAATTGTATGTATGCACCTAGCCTTAGTGGTAGAAGGGTAATCCCAGAATGACACTAATATGAAATTATGCACGGGGCAGTACCCACGAGACTAATTAATATGCTGGAAGTGTTAACGCATATTGAACAATACATGTGTGAAATTGTACAATTCAAAGTGTATTGTTGTCTGAATTATTTCACAACACAACTTAATTATTAAGAATTAACATAAACCAGTACAATGCAAAATGAATCTAGGTATAATTATAAATATTTATCTGGGAGAAAATTTTATAGGTGTGGTAAAACTAACTAGCATACAATCTTTCCTTTCAATACCACTCTTACCTTGGTCACTTTCATACATATTCTCATGCATATTTGTCGACTGTTGAAGCTTCTAAGATGGCTATCCCGTAATATATGATCTAATTGATTTTTGCAGACGTCCTTTTCCACAATTGTTCCATATATTTTAGTTACCATCCTCTCTTTACCCATATGTTTCACATTTACATGCATGCATTTACATTACAGTGCGAAAATATCTGTCCAGTTTAATACTGGTCAAAAACTGCTGTCAATAATTCTTGGATTTGATTACTAGTTCATTTTAGTATTGCAGTTAAAGGTTTTACACAAAATATTGTATTCACTTGAGATTTTAAGTAAATTTTTTTAATTGTCCCTATTATTTCATTTCATTAAGTTCACTATATCTTTCACATTTGTACTTTTAATAACATTCTGGCGGCAATTATATCAGTTTAAGATAGCTCTAAGTGTACGTACAAACATTTTGTTTTATCTTACTGGAATTAAAGACTACATGGTGCATTGTTAAAGTAATATAATAAGGGATTTCCATATTGAAATATAGATCAAGCAATAGGCAATAGCCAATTGCTCTTCTGATAGTTGGAATTAAAGTAGCAGCCTACAAAGCAATTAACTAGAATCATTCTGACAAGCGAACTGATACAATTTAAGCTGATTAATGTGTAAACGTGAAACAAGAAATAAATTTGCAAAACTAGAAGAAAAGTGACTTACTCCCTTCATCGTTGTTATCACCCCGTTCCCTTTCTCCAAAATTGTTCCCTTCGAAGTCCACATTGTTGTTCAAATGGTCGACGACGGCGACTTCCAAGTTCTGAATTTGTAGAAAATCTGGCCTGACCAACCTTTCCTGCATTTCAAAATCGTTGTGCCGCATTTCACGATAATTTTGAACCCTCGGCATGTTAAAATGCCTGGGAATGTTTTCAAAATGCACGGGTAGATTGTGTTGAAAATTAATCTCTTCTGGGCTTAAAATATTCAACTGAGGGCTCGCAATCCCCAGTTGGCCTGGACTCTCCGGAACAGGAGTGCTGGGACTGTAATTAATATCACTGTTTTTTATTTTACTTTCATCGACTGACTTGAAATCATGTTGTCCGATTTCGAAGTTGGTTGTGCAAGTGTGTAAGCTTTTTGGTCTCGACATTGAAGGACCACTGGTAAACTCAGTTTTACCGCCTGAATCGGCACCAATCACAGGGCCGACAGACTTTCGACGAGATTCCAAAGGCTTCGATGCGTCTTTGGGACTGAAACCTGAGGTCGGGCAGTTCAAATTCTCTGGGATACATTCAAGGATTGTAGACTGCACCATCATTTCCGACAGATCTTTGTCTGGCGTGATTAGATCATTTGAAAAGGAGTCAGAATAAACTGGAGATTGGGGGGAATCCTGTAAAGAGACAAGCATTAATACATTTTATATAACAATCCAGAAGGAATTTAACAGATGAAAAATGTTTTATAGAAAATTATGGGACCCAAATATATGTACTCGGTATACGACCTTTGTTTGGCGACGACTCATGTGCGTCAAATGATGTGCGATTACATCCTCGATCTCGTTTGGCTAAATTCGGTTTTTGGAGGGGGCATTTCCGCCCACAAGCATCAGTACGGCTGTTTTTACCATTTGGTGAATGACGCGCGCTATAACTCTCTGTGAATTTCGCGATTTATAAAATAAATTCATTAACCAAGAGTTCTAAGAAACTTAATGAGAAGTCAACAAAGCTTAAACAAGTCGTAATAGCATTGTCTGAAATGTCCAGACAATGTCACATTCCCCGAACATCCTGAGGGGAAGGTAGAAGCAAATTTCTCTGGACAGATTTTCAGTACTTATACGTCAAACTTGATGATCTTCAACCTCTTACATTTTCGTCTATTTAATTTAATTACTTTTGTATTTAAATATTTTATACAACCATATCAAGATATATTTTATTATACCAACAACAGTAGGATATTTTTTCATGGGAACAAATTAATCATTTTCCCTTTATTTCTTATGCGAAAAATTTGTTTCATATACGTCCTGTTTGGTATAAGTCTAAAGATATGGAACGAATTAAGGACGTATACCGAAGTACCACTGTACTTAATAATAAATTCAATACAATCTCTTCAACCTTGTTGTCCACTGGTCAAAATCTTATATGAAACAATTGAATAATGTCGGGGGTTACTGAAAATAGACAGTTCTAAAAGGAGTTTTTAGAATCCTTGTAAAATTTTTAAATGGTTCTCAAAAGTTCTTGAAGTTAAAATTTTCTAATCATGGCAGGTATAACAGGTAGACACAAAAATTGTAACCTGTGACTTTAAATATCCCGAATCTGATAGTTTTTGCTCTTCCGTGGAGTCCCTGTTGCCACCGTAGAACTGTGCCAACGGACTGCTGGATCGGGATCTGTCATCTGTTCCAGACGCTGTGCTGTCACCGAGCAGTCCCGTGTATAAAGTCACAACATTCTCATCACTCGTCATACCGACCAGGTCATATTCGTTCTGGCTTTGGTCAATCGTATCTTGCTCGACCAATTCATTGACAATTTCTGAAATAAATAATCTGAGATGACACTCTCACAGCCTTGGATGAAGTGTGTATGAAGTTATCTATTGTAAAAATATATAAATAAGATTAAGATAGTTTCAGTTAATTATTATCTTAAAAATTTAAAAACCTAGTCCACAATACTTTATGGGTAGATACCTGACTAAATTACGAGTCGAAAATGTTCAAGGGATCAGTGTTGTTGGGGGTCTCGTCTCATATAATGATTTGAATTAGACATAAAACGCTTGATTGATTCAAAACATGTATAGATGACAGTTGTAGAAAAAAATAACCTACAAATTCGAGTTGTATTTATGAAAGTCTTAAATTTAGTTTTAATGATAAATTAACATGTTGAGCATTAAAAAAAATTATGACACAAAAACTTTATAGAAACAAAATAGACACACAATATAGTTTGATATTCTTTTAATATTGGCAAGATGCCACTTGTCAAGAGCACGAACGAGTGACGTGGCATATTACTTTTAAAATTTTGATATCATTTAAAATTAGATGCATTTACCAATTAGATAGATAACTGTTAAAATATTATTTATGTTTATATTTTAAACAAACTGAAAATCTTAATATTGTAGTGTGTATAATAGAAAACCATTCATATTATATATATGTATTAATAAATCTCTCCATGCAGTCATAAATCATATTTATTGTTTGTCTAATTATGAAGAGAGTGGGGGCGGGGGGGAGATACTTCCAAGATACCCTGGCTGAGGTCAACTCTGTCACCTTACAAAAATCAGCTTCTCAAATTTTTCCTCTTCTATGGTCATGAAGGGTCTTAAAGCAAAGCCAGCGTTCTACCACAATATTGATTTAAAGAAAAACGGCAGAAACTGAACCTTTTTAATAATCATATTGTAGAAACAAGAATAAAAAGATAATTAGATTCTAAAATTAAATATATATTGATATTTTTGATTTATAAATGTCAACATGCAAGATTTCTGGGTCATTGTGTCCTTTGCCAAGCTCTAGATGATGAAATTTCTGATGATGATTCCATCTTCTCAACTCTTTCTGTTTGCTCATTTTAAATGTTTCGGTTGATAAATATACCACAAAAACCTTGCAGGCGGTAGAAGTAATCAGACCGCCCAAGACTTGCAACAGGGGAACTAATTGAATGTCCTCGAAATAGATCTACTAAATTGGGTTGGAGATTTACAACCCGAAGGCTCACGGAGGCAGTCAGCATAGCAGCCAGGAGAAGCGAGACGTCGGATTGCCACCAGGAAATCGCAGCTCAACAAACCAGGTCAATGACTATACATGTACATTCTGGGGCTGCATACTACGTATGATGTCAATAGAAAGAAAAGAAACCTGACTATCAAAGTAGTTCATACAAACATTTGCTTTTGTATTGTTAAAACTTGGTTAAAATCAATTTAAAATAGAAGCGAAAATTACACAACAAAATGGTCAAATACACTGAGTAGTCATTTTGTCATGTGACTTTTTATATGAAGATTGATGTCTGTGCTTATAATGTGAATATTGAAAATGGTTTTTCTATTATATAATTATGAGTTTACGATTCAAATATATGTTTACATCCAGCAGAATGACTTTATCTACATTTCTGCATTCAAATGTTATTTTTCCAAGATTGCTGTCATTGCTTGTATATCTCACGTATTTCAAATTTATGTATAAAATAAACAATTTTTGATATTACGTTGTACAGCAGAGTTGCTTTCGTTGTTTAAATCCCTTGCGACTTCTTCTGTCTCTTCACCCCATGGATCTTCATTTACATGCCAGTCCTAAAATAAATTTAATACACAGATTTATTAATAATGACGGGAAAAAAAGCCAATGCTATTAATTTTTAGACACATTAAAAATGCAGTGTGATGAAATCATAATAAATAAGAAAATACATTAAGATATCAACATTCATTTTTCCAATTTGAAATTTGAGAAATTCTACTCTTTCAAGATGAGACTAGTAGTTAACTTATAATGTCACCAAAATACCACCAAAATTGTCAATTTTCTCTCATTCGAGACAAGTGTCAAAAATAACTCATATCTAGAGTCTAATCCACATTTTTTCATATTAATATTATGGAATGAAATAAAATGTGTGTTGTCATTTGAAATAATCAATTGAAAATTAAATAATTTATCGAAGTACCTAATTGATTTACATGAAATTAGTCAAAAGCACCTATACATATACAGTAGAATCGCGATATAACGAAACCCGATATAGCGAAAAATGACGTATATCGAAAAAAAAAATCGAAATTTAGTCCCTAAAACCAATTTTTCATACGAAAATGCATTTATATAACGAAATCCCGTTAATATTTATAACAAAATCATTTTTGTCCCGTACGAAAAAATGCCAATACATTTACGTAAATTTATAACGAAATAAAAAAATGTTAAAAGATGAAAATATTATTTCGCACTTACAAAGTCGCGCCGATGCATCTGCCGTATGCGAACGGTTTTATGGCCTTTACGGCGGTGCGCGGCGGTCGGCCGACAAGGTAGTAAAACAATTCAAACTTCTTCTTGGGTTCATAACAGGCCCATAAAACTATTTGACATAATTCTTGCGGCGTTCTCTGACACGTTTTACGTACGCATACGCCTTTAATATGATTGCAACCCAGACCCAAACAGCTGTAAAATACAAAAATTAACAGGAACCCCCCGAAAGTTGCAGAATGTACTTATTGGAAATGTCAGTCTCAGTGTAACGTCTGTAGAGTTAAGTTTGTTCAGCTTTTAATGCGATTATTGCATGACCGAACTAAATATTTACATAAATTCATTTTCGTTTGACAATTGTTTTCGTGTGAACTCGTCAATAATATAAATAATTCGTTAAAATATTTTATGAACTATTTTTGTACGGTATTTTGTATTTCTATTAACTATTGTTTTTGTATATTTTAAGTGTACAATGTTAACGATAATTTTTAAGTGAACAATTTTAACGATTATAAATATATTTTTAAGTGAACAATTTTAACGATTATAAATATATTTTGAAGTCATTGCCGCAGTTACCGGTAAATACCTTCGTAATTTATATACGACTCATTTTATAAAAATGCCGCGATTCAACTGTAAGATTGTTATTTTTGAATTATTTTGTATGTTTCATGCCCAAAACTATGTTTGAAGCGGCTCTACATTTAAACACAATTAAAATATTGTTTTGTGTTATTTGTGCAATATTCTGGAATTTACAAAAATATCTTCCAATTGGTGTTGAATAGATTCGGTTCTTAATTTAATTCCTTTGATTATCCATTTGCTTATCTGTTTTAATAACAAAACTACTAAAAATATGTAGGTATTCAGTTCCCTGTGGCCTTTTTCCTCCTTTGTTTGCAGAATTTGCGATCTTTTTTGAAGCCGCGCAACATTTTTTTGCGACGGCGCGTAACATATATTTAGTAGGTTTTTTATTTTTTTTCGTTATATGTGGGAATTCGTTATTACGAATTTTTATTTTTTGGTCCCTTGGATTTTGTTATATCGCGGTTTTACTGTATATATATATATATTAAGACTGACGCTTAAATCAATGTTCTAAATTTAAAATTATTATGCATTTTTTAGTTTTGTTTAATATTATCGATTTAAAACACCACATTTCTGTTTTGTGAGCTGTTTTAGTATTTATGAAACAAACAGCTAGTATTTAAAAGACAACAGTGTTAAATATAAATGAAATAAACAATTGAGAGTGATGTGCCCGGCGATTAAGGTGACGCGAATTTCCCCATATTGTGAAGAAAAAAGCACTTAACGCGGTGCATTCCTTAAGGGATTATCAGCATGGGTAACAGGGCCGTATAACCGATTAGGATTAGGTGAATGCGTTTGCTTTCTTGGGGGATTAAGGGACATTTTATGACGGTCCAACCCCAAGAAATGCATCTAATCTTAATTGTATGCTGTCAGTGACGTACCTTTCCGAGAATAATAAATGGCTGGGAAAGTACGCATCTACGACGGTCGTAATTAACCAGCCATAAAATGCACCTGTCCCGAGGAAAGAAGAGCACCGATCAACGTCATGTTACGGACACGCCCCGAGGTCCTTAAAAGGCCGAACGCGGCGGTGAAGAGAACACTTGGAGTTAGTCACAGACTTATAGTTGGTCAGTTAGACTCAGACAGTTGGTCAGTGAGACTCGAACAGTTAGACACGAGTGAGTGGGTTAGTCAGACACTGGTCAGTTAGGGACCGTTAGTCACCTGAAGACAGAGAAGTTTAAACTCTCGAGAATAATTCTACCCCACCGTCAGCCATCGGACGGCTGGTGGCCAGCGCTCGAGATCGGTCAGCATGGAAGGGAGACATGGAACGACGTTGGAACAAGACTAAAAAAAAAAGGACTTTGAAGGAAGACGTGAAGGAAACACTTGGAACAACAGGTGAAAGGAAGACTTAAAATAGAATAACTCGAGTGGGGGTCGAGAAAAGCAGTGCAGAGGAGCTGGTGAACGAGGCCGCCACCAGAAGGACGGGATTGCAGAGCGGACTTGCAGCCACGGTCCCGCCCAGACCGCGTCGTCGGTCATCATCCGCGCGACAGACATCAATCGCCGAAGCCCGGACCGAATCGCCAATTTAATTAAGGTAGATTTAAGGTTAAATTAAGATTAGAATTAAGTAGACCGTAAGATAGACTGAGAATCTAGCCTAGGATTATTTTTTGTCTCCTCGCCTAACCGATTTAATAAAATTGTAAATATACAATTAAAATCTGACTTATTAATTTCCACCCCCGCCTCCTTCTCAGTGACCAACGACGTATTGACGATACGATGATTGGGCAGGGAGGAAAGCCTGACGCCGTATCAAGAGTATATACAAAATGTTTACTTTATTCAAGAAAACTTTGCTTTATCCCTGTAGTCAATGTAAATATGAATATATAAATATATGTTTTTGAGCAATGTTAATGAAAAATTTTAAATCCATTGTCTGAAGGAGAAATTATAGATAATATTTTAAGCAAAAGCAGAGTACGGTACCGAGTAATAAAAAAACTTGCCTTTTTAAAGTAATAAATTCACATTATATTCTAAATTTTAATTGATATATTAAAAATATTATACCTGATGATCTTGATAATTTTCTACTTCCGCACATATGTTTTCTTCCCCACCGTAAGAACTTGTCAAAGATGATCCTTCAGGTTTTTTGTAAATCAAGTTATTATCCTGAATTTCATACTTAGCATTGGACAATACACTCCTGAAAAATCAGATAGTTAGATACCGAAAGAGCAGTTTGATTACAACATTCAGTTGTCAAATTTTACAACTGTTGGACAACTGAATATGTTCAATAAATATTTTACATTGTCTGTTTGCAAATTTAATTAAATGGTTCCTCTAGGAACCCCCGGTGTAAACCAATGGGTATGTGTAATACTATAGCAAAACAGTTACCTCAATTCATCAGTTTGAATATTAAAGTCTGTCATGCGATTCACCAATTCATCGAGGGGAATTCTCCAACAGTCTATATATTCATCATAGTAATCGTCATCATAATTAGCAAACACGTTAACCTTAAATAAAGCTTCGTGTAATATTTTTTGCTCCCTCGTCCTTGTATCACACTAGAAATAAAACATTAAAAAAATTATTTGGAAATCTCGTTCATTTTAAAATAAAACTAAACCACCATTTATTTATTTAATTCTTAACATAGTGCATATATAAGCACTCCTATATATGCTCTTATATAAACAAGATTAAAGTCTTTTCTTTTACTAAAACTTATCTTTTACATATCTGGTCAGTTTCTCTTTGAATCTATTAAATTTTTCCTCCTTTCTTATATTTTCTGGCATTTCATTAAAAGATCTTCATCACACTATAAACCATCGATTTCTGAGATTTGGCTTTCTTCCTTGGCAGTCTCAGTCCATCCCTTCCTCTTGTACGACGCTCGTGCTCATGTTGATTTACATCAATTTTTCATATAAATTCTGATAATATTTTCTAATTGAAGATTTTATAAATAAATACCATTGTATTAAAATATATTTTCTACTTAACGGTCATCATATTCAGATCTTTAAGTATTGCACTGATCCGAGTATATCTATTTTTTCTGAGTATTATTCTCAAAGCTTTATTTTGCAACACTGACAATTGTTGCATTTCTTCTTCATTAGCCAAATACAAAATGCTGCTGCAGTAGTTAATAATAGTAGATTTATGTGAAGAAAATTGTTAATTATTTATTTATAATCAATTTTATTATACTTTTCTCATTCATAACATCCCCAAGTTGTGAGATCAATTTCATTCATAACCCTTACGTACAGAACAAAGACTGTATTTCTGTGTTATCGTTATCTTTTCAGGTGTTGGTTTTTTCAATCTTCACATAAGGTGAATTGAATGATTGACTGATGATGCGTGATTTTAGGATGTGCTCCGTCAATAAAAACACTTAAACTTACTCTCGTGTCGGACGTGACATAAGTAGGTTCAGTATAACGTAGGAATTCGGTCCCGAATACTTAGCACTACAGCATGCATGTGTTCTTTTAGCCATTTAAATCCATCGCATGATATATATAGATATATATATTTTATAATGTTATGTTATAGTACCTACCCGTCACTAGATTTTGTTTTGAAAATGGCAGCACTGCACCGCGGAAAGAAATTTTCCATTAACGGACCAAAGCGAGCGCGACAAACGGCTCGCGGAATCAAATATCAAAAAGGTGACTTCAAGTTTAAAAAGGAATGGTGAGAACAATTTGTTATACTAGGTATCTGTGTTATGCTGTACTATATTTATCAAGAGTTTAAATTATTGTGTTTGTGTGTTTCCAGGATATAAAAATCCCTTTTGAATACGACATCCGTGAGGCGTATTTTATTTTTAACGGTCATCACATGACAGGAATGTGGTGATAATAATAATTTATTGTGAATGATTACTCACAAGCCAAATCACAATGAGAACACGATTAGGTTCCATCTACTCAATCCATTTTTGCAGCATGAGGACATAAGGGTTTCTACGCTTCATCAGGAACCGCGCCAATAACCAAGTAACCTACCTTTTATGACATTTGCGATGCGAGGAGACATCAAGTGTATACGATGGGGTGACTCAAAAACTGAATTAAAATTGTGAATTGCTCCTGTAGAGCAAAGGTTCTTTATGTCTAACTGTTGTCAAGAAATTCCTAGTTGTAAAATTTAGAAGAGGTCGAAAATTATTATATTTATTCTCACATTCTCACATCTAATTTTAATGCCTTGTTGCTATTTCGATAAAGATGATTTGTTGAAAATCTTTTGTGGAAGTAATGCTGATGTAATATTATTTTTGTGCTTCATTACCTTGTAGAAGCTAACATTTTTTTTCTTCTATTATGATCACATTTTATATGGAAAAACTTAACTAATTATAATATATAATATAATATTTGTAAATCTCAAACTTATTTTATTATTTATTTTCTTGAGAATGATTGCGGAAGTGGATGGGAGACTGCATGGTAAATTCTGTGCATCAGGACCACACATCTCATGCTTTCCCTTGAGTGAAGCGGTGGATGGCATGTCATTGCACGTTACATTGTGGCACTCAATGCACGGCCACATCACTATATATATATATAGTTTGTAAATGCTGTACTGTGTATTAATTTGTCTGTAGGTAGATGCATCATGTACATGAATTCTCAAATGATATTAAACACGTTTGTAACAATAACATTTGATATATAAAGAGAAAAGAAAAGAACAATATCATGGAATTTCTCGATATTGAATTGTGGTTTTCTAATGTTAACAATCTTGAATTCTATTCATATCGCTGTAAAACTTGACAGATTTATCAAAAATAATAATAATTTTTCAATTGATAAGATAAAATATTACACACCTCATGAGGATAAACATATTCGGCGATAGTCTTATAATACTGAGAAATTGAGTCATTCTCCCAAACCCTGCAGTCCCAGAGTAATTTAGGTTGGGAATCTAATATTGGCTCATTCTCAAAACTGCTTCCATAAAAACTGCAGTCTTTCAATTTCATCACAACGCTATCGTTGCCGTGACTTAAAATAGTGTCACCATCGCTACTACTCGAAACGCTCACGCTCCGGCTATGCTGGCAATCCGCGCTTTTGGAATCACTTATAACGAGATCCATAGAATTATCACAGTTTCTGAAAATATATTATCAAACATTTAAAAAGAGGATGTTTACCTTTGAATTATATATTTTGAATTAATCTTAATAAAATTATCTGATAATGAGTTTTATAATTAGAAAAGTTAATTAGAACATTTTTGGCATAGAATAATACACATTTTTTTACTTACATTTCGTCTACAGATATGTGTTGTACATCATTAATAATACTTTGCCCAATAACAAGGTCCGCATTTGGAGCATTTGTTTCAGTCTCAGAGTTGACTCCTGTTGCAAACAAAATGAAAACCAATTACGCCATACTACACCTGGATACAAAGTTCATAACCATAGTAGGTATGTATGTAAGAAATATTTCATATACATTATTGATAGAATCAGTGTAAACTATGTAGAGTTTCATCATAATGGATGGATATAAATGAAACAATGTTATAACTCTTCTTGAGTTTATACTTACTTATTTAATACTTCACTTGTCGATGAGAGTTACTGTTTCTCTCTCGAAACTCAAGTAGAGTTATAACATTGTTTCATTTATATTCATTCATTATTTCATCTACCTTTATAAACACATGGATGCAGGTCGTTATAAATAGCTTTTTTTCCTAGAAAAGCGAAAATAAGAATTAAGTTACTTACTTAGAAGATCTGAAGATACTTTGTAAAATTTCAGAATCTATTTGTTTGCCGCATCATACATGCATCGGTTGGCAATCTTGGGTTTTTAAAAATACAAAGTATGTACATTCCAGTTTTGTGTAGGTATACAACAAAACTTGAGACGGCAGAAGTAATCGAGACACCATCGGTATAGGAGCTAATAAAAAGGCTCTCGGAGACGGAATATTATTTGCGGCCACGTGAAATCCAGATCTCGTTTTATCTTAAGTGTCGGAGACCAACCAGCAGGAATGCACAGAGAAGACCATCAGTAAAAGAAACAGAGCAAATTGGATTGTAGTCCAGGAGATCGCAGCTAGACAAACCGGGTTAATGGCCTTAGCTGCATATTTTGGAATTGGATACTTTGCCAATAGAAAAGTAGGAGTTTACTTTTGAGGAGGATTCAGAACATGACTTCCTGGAATCAAAATCTATAAAAAAAATACAGCTTAAACATACCCTCAACTAAATTAGTCTCTATTGAAGCCTCAGTTACATCCTTTGCTCTCTCGTATTTCTGATTAATAAACAGTGCCATCTGTGAGCAGCACCCCAAGTGCTCTGTTCCTTCAGGTCCTGGAGCCACACCAATCATCTCTACTGTATAGTCAGGATACCGTGAAACTATATTCATTGCCCTATAAAAGAGTGTTAACTGAGTAAATGCATGTAAATATTAATAATAGTTAAATTGTTATTTAAACCAATATTGTCTGCGATTGTGTTTGATTGTAACTGATTATTCGTAATTTTTTGAACAATGACTAGTACACTAGAAATTAAACCTCCAATAATTAAATCTTAGTTACCAATCATCGTTAAATCTGTTACCAATCATCGTCAGTCACATAACAATTTACCATTACTAGTAAATATGTAATGAACTGCTGGTGATTGCTTATCAATTCACTCGTAGGATTTCACAGTTGTCAGATGAAAACGGAATTTCTTTTGGGTTATTCTACTGTGAGTGGGTTTTTGTCTTAATCAATGTTTTGGACCACACCTTTCTGACCATCATCAGAGGTGATGTAATTATAATAATTATGAAAGTTTCAGAGTTATTCTAAAATTTTGAATCATATAAGTAAAAGGTATTTTGTTTACTGTGAGGACAGATCTTTCATTTAAAAGTGACATAAATGCTAAAATAAGAGAAGACTCGCGTCACTTTTCAAGTTTCATACTTCTTACTGACGCATGAGTGAAAAAACACCTGAATTATGCAAAATTTGTTACCATTATAGATAGCTGTTTCAATAACACTAAGTACGGTTTGTTTGATCAGTGATACATTTTTTCTATAGTAAAAAAAAAGTAACATTAGTAAAAAAAAAATTGCAAAAACAGATTGTTCGATCGTTGGTAAAAAATATTTACTCATCGAAAGTACACACAATAGTAAATTTATTTTACTCTCCAATAACGAATGGTAAAAACAGTAAATCATTAAAAAATGGTAACTTGCTAATGTGATATGGAACTATACACGGTAAAAGTAAATTTTGCAACATTACTACCAATGTCAAAAATAATATTTTCTAGTACCACAAAAAGAAAAAAAACATTTTAATTACCAATCATAAAACTCTTCTCTTGTCCACTCGAATCGGTGGTCGTAATGCCTGAAGCCACCATCCCTGAGATTGGGAAACAGGACGTTGAAGTCGGCATTCGGTGTTGTGATAATAACAAGGTGTGGTCGTATAAATCCAAATATATTGTGTGGCAATCGATCAAATGCAGCTGGATCGAGATGTTCGATCAGCTCAATGCATATCACCGCATCGCAACCAATCAATTTGTAGTCTGGGTCAGATACACTACCTTGAAGGATCTATAATTTTAAATACAAAGATGAATGATATGGTTATAGATCTGTATAATTACACAACTTTCTTTAATATACAATATTTTTTCTTTGTTTAATCGAGAGTGACAAGCAATGTTTAGGGCAGTATTTCTCTACGTGAGGCCCACGTCCCACAGGGGGCAATTTGAAAATGGACTCGTCCAAAGTAAAAGTTAACCATATGGCGACTCTCAGTCGCTACTCGAGCTGGGTAAACGTCCAGTATAGGTAACTTCTGTTCGCCATGTTCATAGGCGTGACTTCACTGTTTGACACTAGGAGCGGTTACTGTTAAAACCACCACCAAATGATTTGCTGCTAAAAAAAATAAATCGGCTGGATATAACAAAATGGGGAGACTTGAGACTGAAGCTAACTAAATTGAAACCTAACATAAAATCTCTTTGCAGCAAGCATCAAGCGCAAGGATCTCACTAAATTTAAATAATTACTTATAATTAAAATAATATAGAAAAATCTTTCATTAAAATTATTTTGTACTTGAAATTCAGTTCTTCATTATATGTTTTGAAAATTTACTTACTATGTCTTCTCAACAATTACTCCTCAGCATACTCACTCACTCTTAAATGTTTTTAAGGTGCGCATGCGCATTCCTCCGGTAAACAAAATATGAATTTTAATCATAATTAGTTTCCTGACATAATTTTACTGACTTCATTTTCAGAATTTAATCAGTTTTTTATGGATCATGTCCCATTAGATATGTAACAATACTCAAGTTATCTAGTGTTTAAAATTTTCAAACAAATTTTTTTAACTGCCACTTACAGACACTGTTAATGGATTTTTCCTTGGAAATAGATGATCGTAAAATAGTGGTTCAACACGACTGTAAAAACGCTTCAACAATTCTTCATCAAAATCCACTTCTAATACGATATTGATCTCTGGAATATTCTTCAAATACATAAAGAATGATAACTCCGCACAGCCAAAATCCACCACCTAAAACGTAATAATATCACAGGTTGCTTTCAAGACTACATGTTTGAAAATAAGTTTAAAAGTGTGGTTGTATGCATAACATAAACAAGGTTTTTTCGACTATGAAAAACCTCTTCTTACCTTATTGATATGTCCCGCCCAGCGACTGTCATTCTTTAAAATATCGCAAATATCCCCATATCTCTGTATATAAGCTGGCGGGGAAAACGTAACTCCATTTTCAGTAAACTTCGCCCTGGCTTGAAGATTAACCTCACTTTGGAGCGCAGAGCACGAAACATCCTCTTTTACACTTGACATATGTCTTTTAAAAAACGCCTTTAGGCTTCTATAAAGCGAATATCTAAATAAATATAAAGCATGTAAAAAAAGAATCATTATTCCATTGTAATCGCACTGAAAATTTGGCGTCTACCAAAACAAGAAAACAACCAAATGACAGAACAAGTTACAAGAACATCACAGATAATAGATGTGTCTTAAACATAGATAAAATAGCGGTATGGGGCATCTCGCCTGTAAACAGAAATAACAAAGTGTACAATTTTATTTGCGAATAACCTAATTATTACGATAAAAGTGTAAACCAAAATAAATTTATACATTTTAATAATACTTGATTTGCACCTAGGTTTTATTGTCATACGAATGAGGTGGCTTCCGGTTTGTTTCGCCTCTCTCTAATGTGCAATCAAACCTACGATCAGCAGAGTTCACACGTTGACGAGGGACAAGTTAAGTAAAAATAAACAGAAAGGAAACATGAAAAACAGATATACGATCATTTATTCACTTCTGCATGCTACTATAACCGGCCGCCGTTAGTGATAGTGAAAGCTACATGGTCCGAACGAAGAGAAAGCAGTCAAATTCAGCGAAAAACAGACAGACTTAAGTTATGGAGACACTTTCTTGAAGGTACTGTTCCCCTTGGAGATTTATCTCTTCTACGAATGAAGTAATTACGCAATAACCACACATATTACTCGATATATTACGTTCGAGGTGACAAGTGTAATGACTAGAAAATAAAAACCCACATTCTCCCAAGATCGAGTCAATCGTTGCCTGCCTTTTGTCATAAGAATAAATTATTCCTAGAAATATTTCGCCCGAGAGCGGTATACATTAAAGTGCGAGGTGTCGCTCTAACAAGCGATAAGAGTATAACGATGTTCGATTAATAATCAATTCATAAAAAGAAGTAACTCTACCTTCTCATCAACATAACAATTCGATGTAGAAATGATTCATCTTTATACACTCATTTAATTTATGCAGAACCCATTTATCCAACTTCTTTACCATGTCGATTTATTTTAAACGGATTAATATTATTGAAATAGTAACTTCAAACTTTGCTGCTAATTCATGCACGGTTTGAGACGTGTAGCGATTGGAATTCATATTCACCGCCATCTCAGTCGGCATCGACACTAGCGACAGCGCTGCCGGCTATTGTTACAAGTCTGGCTAAAACTGCGTGCTTTCGACTGCGTTTCGACAATTGAGATCCCGGGCCGTACGTAGGCCATTCTTATACCTCAACAGTGGGGTGTTTCCCATCTACCGATCTGCCCTCTTCCCGTCATGGGACGGGCCACCATCCCATTGATCCATCCGCTTCTTCTGGAGGCCACGCCCACTCTAAACCCAAACTGACTCCTCCTTCGTCTTACCGCTGACTATAATTAATCTTATATTCTAATTATTTACACTTTAGTTACATTTAGTTATTTATTTATTTCTTACGGTACTTTACAGAATCTTATATCTAGTCAGACATATTATTTAATTATTCTTATTCTAATTAGTTTATTTTTATTCTTTTTATGAATGGAACGTTTCATTTACTTTAAATTTTACATAATATCTCTACGCTATCATTTGCATCTTATCCTTCTCTATATAATATTTCTTTACTTTTAATACGGATTGAACACTAGGTCCACCGCGATCGATGGTCATATTCGTTAAGCAATTACTAGATTTGCACTCATCGCTTCAAAACGCGTTCTGTCAGGATCATATTCGCGCGTCAAAACATATTATTCATTATATTCTAGGTGATTAAAATAAAGACTGAATCGGCGGGCATGTTATTTCTTGCAATATTCTAGGATCTAGGGATACATTCATTTACATTTCGAATCGAGCCACGTAGTTCGTCCAACGTTGTACTAAAAGCAAATTGCACAAAGAAACTGCGTCTTTTGTTTTCATCACGTTTCGATGAAAAGATAAAAGTCAATCTCGGAAGCCAGAAGACGTCGCGAGGTTGACCAGCAGAAGCAGACAGTCAACACCGGAAACCCGATCGAACGTAATAGAGTCGGAGGATAGACAGCCACAGTTCGCCGCATTTTATCCAGGAGTAGCCGCCCCGCCCGTTCCGAGCAACCAGTCTGATAGCCTGTCGCCGGAGCAGCCGCGGAGCCAGCAGGTAGCCGCCCACGCCGGGTGCTCACGGCATCACTTCGCCAGCCAGAAGATCCAGGGGAAAATCAAAAGATAACCCGAGGTAGAATGAGTTTTAGATTAAGTTAGTTATAAGTATTTCCACTTGACCGTGAATTTAAATGTGTGTTTAATAAATGTATAATTTGTGCATCTTTCGTGTATTCATATTCACCTGTATTATTATTTCTATAAACATGGTACTGATATGAGCCCGAAGTGACGCGAAGTTATCACATTTATTAGCTGAATAAATGAAATAAAATAAAGGCTGGAAATCGCGTCTCGCAAATGCATGCAGGTCGCTGACGGCAGACTCATATAAACGGGACCGGACGTCTCTCAACAAAAAAGAACCTAGCGGTTCGTTCAGAAAGCGAGTTACGACCGTAGTGACCTTCAGCCCACGTGTTGTGTAATGAACGAAAAACGACGGAGGCTGAAAATAACGGGATTATGAAGGTTTCCTGAGAAGCAATAGCAGATCTCTAAGGGCGCCCATTGTTTAGAGGAGACGCACCCTGCCGACAAATAGAACCGAAGGTCGTAGGGCCATCAAAGCTGGACCCGTTGTACTGGCGAGAATAGGAAATGCACCGTTACGTGCCCGTTAGCTAGCGCCCAGGGTCGAGACGTGACGAGAACAAAAGACGCCGTTTCTTTGTGCAATCTGCTCTTTTAATACAACGTTGGACGAACCACATGGCTCGAAATGTAAATGAAAATTGCATGAAATAACATTCCCGCCAATTCAGACTTTAGTTTAATCACTAGAATATAATAAATAGTATGTTTTGACGCGTGAATATGATTTTGAAGCGATGAGTACGAATCTAAATTGCTTGATGAATATGATAATCGATCACGGTGGGCCTAGTGTTAAGTAGAATAAGAATAATTAAATGATATATGTAACTAGGTATAAGATTCTGCAAAGTAGCGTAAGAAATAAATAAATAACTAAATTGACTAAAGTGTAAATAATTAGAATATAAGATTAATTATAGTCAGCGATAAGGCGAAGGAAGAGTCAGTTCGGGTTTGGATCGGGCGTGGCCTCCAGAAGAAGCGAATGGACCAATGGGATGATGGACCGTCCCATGATGGGAAGAGGGCAGATCGGCAGATGGGAACCACCCCACTGTTGAAGTATAAAAATGGGCTACACACGGCCCGGAGCAATCAGACAGTCGTAAAGCTCAATTGGAAAAAGAGTGGTAAACAGGGAGAGTTGCCGAAACGAGGCCCGGAGAAGTGAGTTGGACACAAGGTCTGAGAGGATCGAAGTTGCAGAAGGAAGTGATAGCCGCAGTAGTGAAGGCAGTCGAAAAGAGAAACAGAGGGAGTTGCCGAAACGAGGCCCGGAAGAGTGAGTCGGACACGAGGTCCGGGAGGATCGAAGTTGCAGAGAGAAGTGATAAGCTCAATTCTAAAAAGCGGAAAACAGACAGAGGATCGAAGTTGTAGGGAAGAAGTTAAATCAGAGAACTGTCGAAACGAGGTCCAGAAGAGTGAGACGGAAACGAGGTCCAGGAGGCGAAGTTACGCAGAGAGAAGTTGTCGAAACGCAGTCGAAAGCACACAGGAGCAGTTCACCGCATTTTATCCAGGAGCAGCCGCCCCGCCCGTTCAGAGCAACCAGTCTGATAGCCTGTCGCCGGAGCAGCCGTAGAGCCAGCAGGTAGCCGCCCACGCCGGGTGATCACGATATCACTTCGCCGACCAGAAGATCCGAAGAAAATCGCAAGATGACCCGAGGTAGAGTTAGTCTTAGATTAAGTTAGTTAAAAGTATTTGTGTATTCAATAAATGTATAGTTTGTGCATCATCGTGTGTTCATATTCACCCGCCTTACTCTTCCTATAACCATGGTACTGATGAAAGCGTGATACCTGACGGATGAGTCGCGAAGCGAACTTCCATTAGAGTGCGAGGTATCGTTCTGATGAGCGATCAGGAGCTGATACGCATCTCTCACACTCTCTCTCATGTGTGTGCCCTTCCGGGGGTATCAGTACTAATGAAAGCGTGATATCTGAAGGATGGGTCGCGAAGCGAACATTCCTTTAGAATGCGGGGTATCGTTCTGATGAGCGATCAAGAGCTGATACGTGTTCGATTAATCGAATCATGACTCCTAGACGAACTCCGACTTGAATCACATGGCGCACAACGTCGTGTCCCGTTTGAATCACATGGCGCCCAACGTCGTGTATCATACCCTTCTCTACGCAGCCATGCAGTGATGTCAGTATAGAGTATTAAAACTCTTTATCTCTTATCTATGATCCGCGCAAACGGCGCTGTCGTCGCTGTCATCTGTCAAAGGAATTTATGAGAATGCAAATATATTATAGCCATTGCCACGTTTATAATTTAAAATAACTAAGTATAACTATATTTCGCATGAAATATTGATTAATAACTAGACAACTAGTTTTGAGATACATAATTTGATTCCTGACCAATGGGTTAACGCATATTGTAAACATTCTCTTATCAGATTGTTTATCAAGAACAATTCTTTCAGAGATCGTGAGTTGTCGAAATAAATATTGGTACGTCTGTCGCATGTAACTACTCAGTGCATCTACATAGTATATTCAAAGTTATTACGAGATTTCTGAAAATGAACGTGACAAATGGATAATTGAAGTTTATTAATAAATTGTCAGCGATAATTTTGCCGGGTGATATTTTTAGCATTGTGAAATTAATTTTATTTTATCTTTGATTAGGATGCTCCGAAGTCCTTATCAGTTTTGGAGCGCGGTAAAACAGTGTACTTCAGCGGTAAACCACTCGGCCGCTAGTTATTTGAATCTCTCGAGGCCTCTGAGCGTCACGACATCTAAAATGAGTGGTGAAAAGTTCTCCTTACCTGAAAGATATGGAGTTGGTGAAAAAAGTGTTTGGTAAGTTAAATATATATATATATATATATATATTACATTTTATTTTTATAAAAATCTACATAAATAAAATTTTTATTACATAAAATAAAATGTTTTTTCAGCCTTATGTTTTTCTAGTTTTCTGCAAGCATGTTTGCGTTAATAATTTATCTATGCCAATATTAAATTATTATATTCTTCAAACTTCCTTTCTTATTGCGTCATTTTCGCTCCCTAGCTAAAGCATATAGCCACCACAAAATTTTCCCATTGACTATGGTCCGCTGTCAGCTCTCCCACTTAATCTCATGTCCCATAGTTCATAGTTGCTGAAAAACGTCAATCAAACCTGTCACCCCACGATAAGATTATGAGCCAATGTATTTAAATTTTTTTTTTTAATCCTATGAAATATATATTGAAAATATACAATTGAATCATAGTTATACATGCCCTTATAAAATATTCCATGTAGTTAGTGTGCATACCCATTCAAAATAACAGGGGTACATGATTGCAATCAACAAATGATTATGTAATCGTCCCTTATATGTGTGCTATTCAGGAAGATGGTTAAATCTCAGAAATTATTGATCTACAATGCGGTGAAGTTTCTCAGTGAAATGCCAGATGATATAAGAAAGGAGAAGAAATTACATGAATTCAAAATTAAACTAAGTAATGTGCAAGATAAGTTATAGTGAAAAGGGAAATATTGATATTGCTTATATTAAGACCATATATATACATACACATATGTATATATTTTTAAAAATAATACATTTTTGTTGTGAAGTTGCATTTTCGGAATGTACATTCTGATATTTATTTAATTTGTATTAAAATACACATTCTGTTGTATTTTACTGCAAATTAAATGAATTGGAAGAGATCCAGGATCGAATCCCGGTAGCAACTAAATATTTTTTCAGTAAATAGATTTTTTTGTATATCTTTCTAGCTGATTAATTTAATTTGTATTTTCGTATACATATACAGTGAAACCTCTATCTATGGTTTTTGAAGGGACCTATTGAAATATATTATGAATGTGGGAATATAGAAAAAGTTACATTTTTCATATTTAAATGTTTAATACATATTCTATACATATTTCACATGTAAATGTGTTTAAATAAAAATAAAATTAAAAAGCTGCACAGAAAAAAAAATCTCTCCCTCTCTCTCTCTCTCTGAGTGCCGTTAATCGACACCAAGCATTTAGCTACAAAGTATGCTGCGTAATTTAAACAATTAATGCGGTAAAATGATACATAGAGGAATGATTCATCTGATCTATTTTCTTGATGTTTTGTATGAAATTAATTCGGGGCTGGAAGAAATAAACGATACATGCGAGAAAACGATTATTCGAGGAACGATCCAACGAGATTTCACTGTATATACTTATTTATTATTAAGAATAAATGTATATGCAATTTTCTCATGAAATTTTGTGTCATTTGTGGCACTTGTGGAATATGAAATAAGAGTCTGAAAGATTTATTTTAATGTTATTGAATATAATTAATATTATCAGATTAGTATTAGCTCGTTGTTGAAAAGCAAAATCTTAAAAGTATGCTAAATAACAATATAATGAGTAAATTATTTTAATTATTGAACTAAAATAATGCACGTGTTAATGAAATCCAGCTTGAATAAGTCGACAAAGTTGGGTTGGAGTATATTCCGACATTTGGACATGATTTTCAAAAGTCGATCTAAACTGTAAAGTGTTTGACTAATTGATTCTTCTAGTGTGGATGTGAAACATGAATCATCCTCCAATAACAATGTGCATAAATCGGTTTTGGGCAGATCAGAGTTATGAGGACATTGAATGGTATGTTGAACAACCGTATAAAATAAATAAAAATACATATCATTTCTAAGTGATGTTACTTGCAACAACACTGTATATCATGCAAGATGGTCGACGCTCTGCCTAGTCAACTTTTGTAAAAACCGATATATAGTGTTATTGCAGGGGAGGTCTCGTTTGTAAATACCGATATACAGTGTTGCAAAAGAGAGGTCCAAAAGCTATCGCAAAGAGGCATGGAAAGATCTAGGTTTAGCATTACATGAAAAAGGAAAGGAAAATGACAGGTAAGAGTGCTTGGTACAATTAAATACACCAAGAGAATGGAATAGCATTGGGCAGGTCACATTGTTTGGAGGACAATCATTGGATGAACGCAGTCATCCAGTAATACTCGGGGGGAGGAGGGGGGGAATCAAGAATCACCTCCATTAGACTGATGAGATAGTCAAACTCTACGGAAATACGTTTCAGCGAATAACAATGGACAAATAGAAGTCACTTGAGTAGGCATTCTTACAGCAGTGAGTGAAAAACGGCTAATAGTAATGA
The DNA here is from genome assembly GCA_022840565.1 of Eubasilissa regina. Classification (NCBI taxonomy): domain Eukaryota; kingdom Metazoa; phylum Arthropoda; class Insecta; order Trichoptera; family Phryganeidae; genus Eubasilissa; species Eubasilissa regina. The sequence continues at coordinate 16,106,099 of JAINEB010000021.1, forward strand.
TCAGGATGAATAATTTAAAAACTTGAGTTTAAAATTTGCCAGATACTTATTATTCTGGGTCTCAGAGTTTTATAAATTTTCAGTGATAATTTTTCCAAATTTAAAATATTTTTTTATTCAAGATGGAATCTAATTAGACACAATCATGTGACATTTCGCTTGTATGTAACAGGATCTTTATGCTGTATTTCTAATAATTATTATCATACTGATAACACTCAAACTGCTTATAACTGGCTTATTTCAATTTTCAACCCATTAATACAAAATGTATTTGAACATATGGGCGATAAAACATGTTTGATTAGAGATTGAGGTGACAGCGTTTGTATCCTGGCAGTGGTGATATTACAGTTCTCTATCTGGATAATAAAAACTAAACTAAGATTTTCCATAAAATATTTTATAAACCAATTATATATATAAATATAAAGAAGGGTGTCTGTGGGTGTTTGTTTTTTTTATACGAATCTACAGTTTTATTCCGAGCTTGATGAAATTTTGCACACTTGACCTTAAAAACATGAAGAAGGTCACTGTCTACATGAGATTTCGAGAAACCACCCCCATCCTCATTTCCTACCCCTTAAAGCAGAATGTTGGTACTTCTTGATGTACTAACTAAATGTAAAAACTACCTCCATCCCCCCAAAATGAAGCCTCTTCACTCTGCATAAAGTTCGGGCAACTCCGGGTACTTCAGCTATATAAATATTATTTTTTTTGATACCTTGATAAATATTTTGAGTTGCGGTATATTTTAGTTTTGGGATATCAATTTGATCTCTATATCTTGTAGATCGGAATTCGCTTCTAAAATTTAATTGATTTTTAATTTAAAAAATTAGATTATTGAATTTTTTTTTTGTATATGTCTACTATTTTTGGTACTTTAAAATCTGTGAAAAGTTGTATACTTGGATAGTCTTTTTTTTTTAGAGTAATTTTTATTATCACTTTTTGAGTGATTTCTAATTGTGACATTGAAATTTTATATGCATCTCCCCATCCAATAATACCATATTGCAAATGTGACTACAAACGCATAATATATTATTTTCAAATATGTAAGTGATAAGATGTTTCCGAGTCTAAAAAATATGTAGGCAGTTTTCCTTATTTTGTTTGTGAGATTAGTAATATGTTCTTTCCATTTGAGATTGTTATCTATTATGATTCCAAGGTACTTGATACAGTCTTTTTCTTCAATTGATGAACATTGGTCATGAGTGTTTTCTCGAGTACAGGCCTTGGTGTGAATTTTAATATGAATTTCGGTGTTTTGTTCTGTTGAATAGCAAATCGTAGAAAGTATGTTTTATCGGTATTAATTGATAGTAAGTTATCATCCGTCCACTTTTTTATGGTATTAACGTCCTCATTTGCCGATATATTGACGTCAGTCCAAGTTTTTTCGTTAATTATTAATACTGTATCGTCTGCATAAGATATTATTTTACCATGTAATTTGAGTTTAAATATATCATTAGAGTGTATAATAAATAACAATGGTCCAAATACTGTACCTTGTGGTACGCCAAAGTCAGTAGTTTCAGGTGTACTATTATGTCCATTTATTTTTACATTTTGTTTTCGGTGTGTTAGATAACTTATTAGCCATGGTTTCCATCAAAGCCAATGTTTTTAAGTTTATTATGTAGTTTCTTGTGTGGTATGCTATCAAAGGCTTTCCTAAGGTCTATAAATATCCCAATATATATATATATATATATATATATATATATATATAAAGAAGAGAGTCTGTGGGTGGGTAGGTGTGTTTGTTTTTTATACAAATCTACAGTTTTTTTAAATTTTGCAAACTTGACCTTAAAAACAAGAGAAAGGTCACTGTTTTACCCATCTGTCACCCATCCGCATTTCCCACCCCTTAAAGCAGAATTTTGGTACTTGATGAAATTTTGCACACTTGATGTTCAAAATAAGAGGAAAATTACTGACTACATCTGATTTAGAAAAAACAACTACTCCCATCCCCCTAAATGAAGCCTCTTCATTCTGCGTAAAACCCGGACAATGCCAGGTACTTTAGCTAGTCTATATATAAACTAGGAGCATTTTAAGTCACAGACTAATGCTATGTTCTCGTAATATACAGTGCAGCGATGGCGAACCTTTTTTCCACTAGTCGATCAAAGAATATGCCCGATTCTTAAAAGTAATATTCGCATGTCCAATAGGTGAAATGAAAATGTTTTTCATCATTAAATGTCCGTGTCGTAACATCATAAATAACAGAAAATCCATTATTATTTTACACTTTATTTACAAAACCATTCTTTCTTATATATACAATCATCTACTTGCTCTTCAATAACCAGTTTTTGTTTTTTATTCGGTTTATCGATTATAATTATTAAAATTAAATACTTCATCACTAACCAAAATTGATTGCAGCCATACTTAAATGTTTGTAGCTTGTGCAAATAATACATTTCCATATCATATTCATGCAGAAGGAGGTGACTAGAGTTCCATGACATTTGGCTCACGAGCAGGACAACGGAAGGAGAGATCTTATTCATTTTTAATTTGTATTTAAAAAATTCTCTTCAATGTTTTGTAAACATAATTCGAATTTTTCCTTTATGTCGTAGCCATCTCTGATATGTAGCAGTTAATTCCAAATTCGAACGGATTTCGGGTAATTTGAATTAAATATGCAGTTTTGTAGATTTTTTTGTCAGCTACATGCAGAACACATTATTTCTCGCAAAAGCCACTTAAATTCATTGATATTGCATATACAAAATCAGGATTAGTTCCAAAATACCCCAAAGCAGACAGAGTATAAGATGCTATTCCCCCTAAAATGAAATCAGCCAATCACAACGCTTGTTGACGATCATGTGATCTAAAATCCGGTATGGCTGGCAGAATGATATATACAGAAAAAAAATTACATTACAGAATTGTCTCTTTAAAAAATGGTGATGTAAATAAATACAAACATTTTGTACATTTGCTTTCAAAATATACATTTTCATCCATAACTTAAAAACACAAAATCATTTTAGGGGGTTTTAGAATTAGGCGCTACATATACACTTCTTTCCTATTCTGAAATAATATTATATTCTTCATTGTTTTATCTACTTTCATGTCTCTTTAGTATTTTAAAATGTGAGTGTATCTACAAAATTAAGTTCAGGGGCAGATATGCCAGGCGGGACATAATGAACCCGGTGGACAAAACGTAATCTTAAAATTCATTCTAAACTAGTCCGCAATTAAAAAAGAATTCCGAATAAACATTTTTTTACTGCATCCTGCAATAAACTATTTATTTTTCTAGAATATTGTATGTGCAGAGAACGATGACTATTAGGGCTAGGTAAAAAATAGATTGCAAAGTACTATTAATGACAGTATACTAGAAACTTTTATAATAATGTTAAGGGAGAGACATGAGAATTAAATAAGATTGATAATATAATTATCTAATTGCGAAATAAAGTTATTGATGAGAAAATTAATTTGTTGAGACTGGTGAGTATTCAAATCGATAGATCATGTAATCATGTTACAAAAAATACCGATTGAAAATATATTATTGGGCCGGTTGCATCAAAAATCTCCCAGGCTGTCTTGTGTCGTGAGTCTTATTAAAATAATACAAAGAAAATGTTCTGAAAACGCAACTTCATAACAAAAATGTGTTCTTAAAAATATGATTAAGTTTATAAAAAATTTCTTGCAGTCAAAATGATATAATCATACATAATGGTAATTTAAAATGGGACCTTGATTATTTACCCGATTCACAAGTATGTCTCGTCGCCCCAGCTTATATAATCTTGTGACCTCTTTATATTTAATTGTTACATTTCCGTATATTTTCACAAATTTATATCGCTCACTGATAATCTGTAAATGAAACGCGTATTCTAATATTTATTTGAGGCTTGCTATAGTTCGTTATGACTTTTAAACAAAATATCTGCATTAAAAAAATCACCCATCACTCGGAGCTACCACCATGTTCCGAGATTACATCACTGTAGGCTATAAACCGGACCACCGCAAAACACTGTAATAATATATTACCTGAATCGCACACTGCGTTGCTAATTCTGAGTTGCGTGAGAACCTCAATGGTCTCAAAAGTCACCCATTGTGAAGCAATTATTGGGGCCACATGCCGCACTCCTAACTTCAGTCAATCTCGGAAGAGTCTATAGAAGATATAGAATACCTAGTTTATATTCTTATGTGTAAGTGTGTCATGAAAAATTAGCTAGATCTATGATCTTTTATTAATTCCTGGACCTGCATCTGAGATATTTATAACTTATAAGTAGGATCCGGAACTGCTATGGTAAAAACAGTGAATTGGCGTGGCGCAAGTTAGTAAAATTTTTAAATATTTTATTTTTTAATTCGGCATATGACTTTTGCGGAATAATGCCTTTAAACTTACCATTACACATTGTTATTATTCCTCACATTAACTACCGCAGCAGTATTTTGTTTTTGGCTAACGAAGAGGAAATGCAACAATTGTCAGTGTTGCAAAATAAAGCATTGAGAATAATACTCAGAAAAAATATATTTACTCGGATCAGTACAATACTGGAAGATTTCAATATGATGACCCTTAAGCAGAAGATATATTTGAATATAATGGTATTTATTTATAAAATCCTCAGCGGAATTTACACAAAAAATTGATGCAAATCAACATGAGCACGAGCATCGTACGAGAGGGGGTATAGACTGAGACTGCCATTCAAGCAGAAGGCCAAATCTCAGAAATCAATGATGTATAGTGCAATGAAGATTTTAAATGAAATGTCAGAAAACATAAGAAAGGAAGATATTAAATAGATTTAATATGAAACTGACTAAATATATAAAAGATAAGTTTTAGTAAAAGAAAATACTTAATCTTGTTTATATTAGAGCATATGTAGGAGTGCTTATGTATGCACAATGTTAAGAATTAAATAAATAAATATATTCAGTAAAAAGACTTCAGTACAAAAAAGAAAGAAGAAATGGCACTTATTACATATATATTAATTTTATAAGATACCGTTAAAATAACTAAGCCATATTCATTTTGAATGTAAAAAATTTTGTTTATATTGGTTAGTTAGGTTGGTTGGTTGGTGCCAAGCCTTGTATTCGAGGATTCCCTCGCTATTCCCGCTTAATTGTGGTTCTCAGTGTCTCCGCCTCTCATGCACTTTTCGGTGGGAGAATAGTCCAATTTGAGAGGCACATTCCTTTCCACACATGTCACGTATGAAGCGTGTACACTTTATATATCTGCACATGAAATGTACACTAGATAATCATTACATTTACACAATGTATATTTGATAAAAAATAACAAAAATTCACATTGTTCAATTTTGAATGTGGAACTTTGTTAATGGACATCCCTCTAGTATTAAGGTTCTTGGATAATTAATTTTGACCGTTCTCAAAATATATTTATAGTTAATAAATAATTTTAGTAAAAAATGCATTTTAACATTTAAATGTTATTGAAATAAGTTTACTATTGGTGTCAGGTTGAAAGAGTATGAAATATGTACCTAGTGTGGTGATTGCTATTAGGGTATCTGCTGTGGTAGAGGTATGCCACCATCGGGTAAGTAATGACTCCAGGATTTTTCCTACTACTATCAGAAGGATAAAGGTGTACACTTCATTATAAGTGAATTGAAAGAGAATGTAACTCAGTTTTATCTGGCATTTGTTTTCTTCCAAATTTACACTGAGTATGATAATTTATACGAACAACGAGTACAATGATTTATACGAGCAACGAGTACAATGATTTATACGTATTGAATTTTTTTCAAATTCGAAACTGAGTAATGAGAACTGGAACAGTGCTGCTACACATACCGAGGTTACGAGAGGTCGGCGTGGTCTACTCGTCCTGGTTCACGGCCAGTGCTCCCACTCCGGGTTAAAAGGATCTCTGGTGATAGTACACAGAATCTTGCACCTTAACTCCGAGTCACGCTACACCGAGCTCCAGTGTGCCACGGATAGATGTCGCTACCAGTCTGCTTCACTACTATGAAAAAGATTTGAAATTAAAAATATTAAATGTATTTACCACAACGCGGCATTGGAAGTAACAATTTTTCCGCAAATTTACCAGAATTCCTTATCGTACTAATAAGTCTTGTCACACGTAGATAATAACATTGGATAATTTATATAATGTCAGTTTCATAAAAAATTTCACGTCAAGGGCATCTGCATCGTCATCACTCCTAAATATAATACTCGCTACAAAAAAAATTGTAATCAACACAGGTTAAATATTGTATGTAATATTTTTAATATGTAATTTTTGTTTTTATTTTAGGGTGGAGTATATCCAGCTGGCACTGGAATACAAACCCTTGAATTTAGGTCAAGGTTTCCCCGACTTTGCTATTCCTGAATATATGGGACAGGCCTTGGTGGATATCGCTACTGGTCCAGATGTACTCATGTACCAGTACACCAGAGGATTTGTATGTTGTAAATATAATTGTTTTTAGTGAAGGAATTAGAGATCTTATGTAAAATGTATACATATAAAATGGACGCCGCTTATTATGATCCCATTGGTCCTTGGAAATTTTAATTCTATTATCCGGAAATACTCATTAATTTTACTAAATTTTAAATTCAGTACAATATTTAATTATCAAACACTGACGCCCAGATTTGAACTACTTATCTTTGAGAAAAATGTACCAAATTGTAAAAAATATCTGAATACATCGGGCGATAGCTAGCACAATCGATGACTTTGGATAAAACAATGGAGTGTGTTTGACCAAGGTCAGGGTAACATATATAATTTTTACAAATTTATTTAAATAAATAAATTTGTAAAAGAATAAACATGGCGACCGACTTCTGTAATCTGTAATTTATTAAGGTAATTACATACTGCAGGGAATTAAACAAGGAATTGGGTACACCTATAAATCCAAATTATTTATGAATATGACAAAAGATACATTTGTTTTTAGTGTTTGATTACATCCATTAAAAATTCAGCACAATATACAACTGATTCTAATAACCAATAAATGCATTAATTGGTGTCTACTATACATAATTCTGAATTTTTATTAATTTAATCCAGAATTCGATTTAAAAAAAATGAATTGGCATTTTAATTTCAGTTTGCCATTCATGTGCTCTGTATAAAGCTCCAAATCTCATGTATATTTTGCATTATAAACATTAGTTTATGCGTATACTACATTGTTACCACATACTACCAAATATATAAACATGAACAAACGCAAATTCCTTGTTTCAATTTTGGTGTCACCCACGTGATCATTTTGGTACCACTTATGCAATCAAATAGCTCTGCGACTTTTTAAAAATATATGACTCGATTGGAACGAAAATTTTAACGCTGACAATATAATATGCATTAATGTAAAAAATATGTATTGCTTACACGAAGATTTAATTTTCGAAGAGTTAATACTTTTACTGTTGCATAAATGTGTCATAAACTACCGGATTTATGTTTCCACAAATAACGTTTGTAGAATGCCCCTCGTCCCATACACCTTATTTCATGTTTATTTATTTACTGGTCTGCGATTGTTAGATGCTTGTTAGTTATCAGTTTATTCGAGTTGTTCAAGGTCATGTCACATATAGATATGTAAATATTTATACATGACTAGCTCGACTTTGAAGTGCTCTACTCGCTGTACCTATTTTCCCATCAACATTGTAATTAATAAAATTAATACATTTCAATTGTTTTATTTTTCAAATGATCTTTAATTATATTTTTTTTATATTCACAATATTTTTAGTATGTCCAAATTTTTGTAAGAACACAATTACTGGATTTTATCCCCAGAGGTATTGTTATCAATACATATTATAGATATCTATAGAGACAAAACTATTGTATTTGTATGAGAAGTATAGAAATCATGGGTATTACAAAGCTTACGACCCGTCTTCGGCTGGCTTGAGTGATCACTTTACACAATGTAACATTCGCCAATTCTACCCATGGGTGACCGACTGCCACACCTATTAAAGGAAGTTGGAAGTTGTATATATATTTTAACCACGTAGAAACATTTTGCGTATTTCTTATAACTACGCTGTCGCATCTATATATTTAAAAAAAAATTGGTTTTCATTTGACTGAAACAGCATAGATGTCACTTAATGAGAGCCAAAGACGAGTTGTAAGCCCTGTAGTACCCATGATTTCCATACTTTCCATATAAAAACAATAGCTTCATCTCTATGAGACATCTAAAATATTTATTGATATGTTTAATCGATTTTTTGATTCTTCGTTAACAGGGACATCCTCGATTAGTGAATGCAATAGCCAAGCTGTACTCCAAGCTTTTGAACAGAGAACTCAATGCCCAAACTGAGGTGCTGGTAACGTCAGGAGCGTACGAGGCTTTGTTTTCAACTATTTTAGGTGGGAAAACATTTATTTTAAACAAAACTTGCTTAAATACAAATTAAATATATTAATTAGAAAGGTATACATATAAAATAAATTATATCGAAAAATATTGTTGTTGCTACCTGGATTTGTACCTGGATCTCTTCGAATCCGGACCCATGTTCTGAATAATTACAACTTCACAATAAGAATGTGTTCTTAATAATATATAAGTTGTATCAATGTGTTCAAAATTTAATAAAAATTAATTGTTAATTCTGGCGTCTCCTATCGGTTTACTCAAAGGAATTTGAGATTCTGCAAAAACAAAGTAGATGGCTTTCAAATAATGGAACATAGATGTATTCATTTTGAAAATGTAACATATAAGTTTGAAAATTTGTCATCAATCCACTGTGTTGGTATAGCATAATCGGATAATGCACATTCCCTGAATTGGAAGAGATTCAGGTTCGAATCCCATTTTTTAAAATCTTTTTTGATAAAACTGATTTTATATGTATATCTTTCTAATTAATACATTTAATTAGTATTTAAAATATCACAAACCTATGTTCTGAATAATTACAATTCACAATTAGAATGTGTTCTCCGTAATAAAACTTGTTCAATTTCGGCATGTTATCGTTTTGATGATGTGGAAGCATTCTTTCGTAATCTGTATTGCATTTATAAAATAAATAAACTATAATGTATATTATATCACCAATGGCCGCACAATCAAAATGAAATCATTTTTTAATATCAGAAATAAATTGCTTTTTATTTTACTCAACGCTTCTACAGTTAGCAAAGAATTATGTCTTTAAATTTTACTTCATTTTATACCACTTTTGTTTTTCCATATCAGAAATGTTGATTGTTAACAATTTTGAAACAATAGACATTTAAGGCATACCAGCTCCCACTGGAAACAGTTGAAAAAAATACAAAAATAATTATGAAGAAACTTAAATATTTTCCAACAGTAGAACTTTTCTGTGATTTTAGTACACATATTAAAGGTAGAATATGTTACAGAACCATGAGGATGGTTATACAATAAGTAATCAACCAAGATTCATATTGATATCGTTCAATAATTCATAAGGTTAATATCAAAACAGTTGAGCAACATTATAACTAGTTATGCGGCTGTTAAATATTTAACTGTTCATAGGTTTTGGTGAAACTTTGTAGAATTCCATGATTATCTTGTAAATTGAGTTGAAATACTGTTTTATTCCACTATATTTTATTATGTATATTAAACATTAGAACATTTTTGGGAACATCTTCTCATTATCAAAAATACAATTCAACTAAAGTTAAAAATTTTTTAAGACAGTAATTAAGGGTGTGTCTGGAGTTATGGGAAGTAAGGGTGGGGGTGGAGTTAAAATGGATAAGAGAGAGGATGTAATGGGCAGTATTTGGATGTTTATTATTTTCTTATTATTAATAATGTCCAAATTCTCCAAGATGTCTAACTTTCATCCTTTGGCGCAACTATGTAAAAGTTCTAAATTATTATTATCAAATTCCATTCTTGCATGTTTAAATATTTAACCTCTCCGGGAGTATGGCCATTAAGGGCCGGTCGACTGAAATTTGTTACAAAAGAGTGTCGCTGGACCCTTACGCTCGGGGGTGTCATTGTGGCATCTCTAGGTATATTCCAAAAATATACATTTTATCGCTATCTATCGATGATTTGTAATAATTTTGCAAAGTTTTCAAGCAGTTTCACAAATTTAAAATCAAAATACATGTGGCATTGTCCACCGTCCACCGTCAGTCATCAACATTTTTTCCATGAGCGGCGGTTTATTTGGGAATTTGAGTGATAGTTTCTTGCACTGTGTTCAAAACATCTGTTTTTGGTGATAAATGAATTAAAAATGTTTTTATAAGACTATTTTCATTATATTTGTAAGATTTATTGATATATTTATTTTCTTTTAAACAATTTTGAATTTGATCTAGAATAATGTGTTAATATTTTTTGTTTTTTTGTGAAATTAATTATTTATGTTTTACTTGTTGTGAACAATATTTAACATTACGTTATTTGTAATATTTATTTCTAAATAAGTTTCATCTTCAGTGTTATTTATTATTACTTTTATTGTTGGTGTAAAAGAACAGTTAAACAAGATAAACATGTCAAGCTCATTGAATAAACAAGACATTGCTAATTTTAATAAAGGTGAGGATGAGGATGTATTCAATATAAATATAAGTCCATAAACCCAATTATCTTGTCCGTTCTTGCTAGAAATGATCTGCTCTGATGTAACCGATGGTTGACATAACCTGAATTAGGCTTGCAAATTATCGTCGCTAAATCGCGTATATTGGTAGAGATTAAGTTTTTATTCATAAAATGTGTTTATTTATAGACAAAAAAATATGGTTTTCTATAAAAAAGTTGAGATTTTAAAGTCTAAAAAAAACTCACTCCTCACATACATTTTTATTCCCAAAAACCCTCTCGTGGAGAGGTTAAATGCTCTTCCCACTTCCATAAAATTATTTTACCAAATCCAAAGAGTTTTTATTATTATATTTAATGAAAAAATATGTATAATTGATTTTTTAACCCTTAATATACCTTGATAGATTATGAGAAAAAAATGTTATATATATATATATATATATATATATATATTATAGTTATCATACTTTTACTGTAAATATTGAGTATCTAAAGTGAAATATTGATTAATATAATGGAGCATTCATCGTATACAATCTAACCGAGTAACCGGTAGACCTGTGTTACTGAATGCCTACAGAAGGGTTAAAATGAAAAATATAAATAAATCTAGTAGCACTTTTGGTGCTCGTCGGAAAGCATTGAATTTTAGTAATTTGACTTGATTTAAATGCAAAAATTAATTTTAGTACTGATAAACATATATATACATACCTGTAACAAATGGTTTTAGATTTGAGATATGATTTTAGATTTAATTTTAATGAAAATTTTATTTCACAGGGCAAATTATGTCAGTTTAACTTTAAATGACGAAAGAAAAGAAAATCATTTTGAACTCATGATAAATAAGAAAAGTGTTATTATGATTTAATAATAATGTACTCATAATATTTTTAATTGTTCAGGACATGTGGATAAAGGAGATGAAGTTATTGTCATTGAACCCTTCTTTGATTGTTACGATCCGATGGTTCGTATGGCCGGAGGTACTCCAAGATTTATTCCTCTCAGACTAGTGAGTTGATTATTTAATTCATAATAATTATTAAAAATACATATAAATGTTTGTTGTTATATAAGAAATATATTTTACAATTTGTTTATTATTAATCTATCGTGCCTGATTACTTGCGGTTTTATTATACTGTCTTGTTAAAAAAAAACCATTAGGTTTTTTTTATATTATTGATTTGGTACCTTAAAAAATGTTTCCTAACATCTTAAGTACAAATATATCAGAAAAGAGATGTCGATTTTTTGTGGCTGATTATTTAAATAATAAAACAATCACTAAATATAAAACTGTATGATGGTCGGATGGGTTAACCTTTAATCTAATTAAATAATATATCAAAATATAATATCCATTTGGGCCATCAAACAGATAAAAATATACTATTTACATAATTGTTGTTGAAATTAAATTCATCACAAAAAAATATTGAGTACAAAAAACCACAGTTTTTTTTTTTTTTACAAAATAAACATATTGTGTAGCAAGAATAATTTATTTTGAGGTATTGTGACAAAACACAATTGTTAGTCTGCTGGTTTGATAAAGAATAACCGTAATTGAATAATGTTTAACTTTATCAATAACATTTTTAAATGCAGTGACTTTGTTTCATAGAAATATTTATTTTAATACTAATTAAATGTATCAATATATGGAAAAATTCAATTTATCAAAAAAAAATTATCCCAGTAGTGACAGTAATATTTATCCGATAAACTGAATTTACATAAAGTATAAAAGTAAATATATAAGTAAAAACATAAAGTATATAAGTAAAAAATGACATTTTTAATCATTCTAGTATTTTGTATGTATTTTATATTTATTTACTTGGCAGATTTAAAAAATATATATATTGTAATCTATGATGTAGGTACTAATAAACATAATATTAAAAAATTACAGCCATTTAAAAATGTATCAAATACATGCAAAATAGTAGAATGCTTAAAAATGTCATTTTTTACTTACAATACTTTACGTAGAAGAGGTTGATATCTTTCTAATTGATCCTTTTAATTTATATTAAAATACCACAGAACTATGTTCAGATCGGGCACAGATATATAACATTTCTTAGTCAAAAAATTGACTGACAAATGATTATAATATACTGCAGCAACGGAATTTTGTAAAATTATTTCTTACTGTGGACCACTATCGGCAATTACATTAATTAAAATCTTGATTTAGTATCAATACTTTTAATTTATATTTATCAATGCAGCGTAAATTTCCCATCAAAATAAATATCCATGCACATCAACTGTAATTTTCTCATCTGACATGAGAGAGAGACATTGGACTAACAAACATATCAATTAATAATCAACACAATAAATCAAACACGATTTTTTGGTTCTATATTTAATTTTTCCAAATAAAATTGGACGATCGTTTCGGCTGTCTAGGCCAAAAAAATTGTGTTTGATTTATTGTGTTGATTATCAATGGAGTTCTATAAAAAGAATACTATGTGTATTTAAAAAATACAAATCAATGTATTTATTTAGTAAATAGAGTACTATAATATAGCCATTGAATATAGTCTTTCATTTTATTTGCTACATTAGGTTGAATGCCAATAATAAAATTGTGTTTTTTTTTTCAAATATCTCATTTGTTATCTTAATTTGGTTATGTTATCGTGTCAAGTAAAAATTTGTAAATATAATAAAGATACTAGGTAAAATAATACACAACACTGTGTACTAAAAATTTATCTTCTGCAAAAACAAAGTTACATAAATTAATAATTTAAAAAAATTACAGAAAAAAACTGAAGGTAAAATAATGTCATCCGACTGGGTGCTGGACAAGAAAGAATTAGAAGGAATGTTTAACGACAAGACGAAAGCCATCATCCTCAACACGCCCCACAACCCGCTAGGGAAAGTATTCAATCAAGATGAACTGGAGTTTATTGCCGGTCTTTGCAAGAAGTACAACGTTATGTGTATAGCTGATGAGGTATACGAATGGCTGGTATACAAGCCCTTCAAGCACATTAGGATAGGTAAGTGGTGTTGTAACATTTTAAATGTCAAATTCAGCAATATGGCTTTTTCCAAAACTGTTAAAAATTAAACAAGCAAATATTTAAAAATATTTCACGCAACCCAAAAATGTAGATTCACATTATTTTATGCCAACTGGAATAAAATTTCTCAAAAATATCCTCTGCTGCTGTATAATAATGATGAACTAAACCGTTATTGTGATTGTGATTATGGGAATACTATTCGATTGTAATCATGATTGGTAATGGAGATTTAACTGTTGGAAGTTAGTAGTTAGTTACCAAACATTGTTACAGTCGAACACAAATGTTACAGACACAGTCATAGTTAAAATAATGGTTTAGTTTATCACTATTGATAGTACAGTCAATAGAGTTTTGGTTTAAATAGTATTGAATCTTAAGTTCAATTTAACATTTTTAATAAATAAATGAGATTCACCTAAATAAGCAAAAATTCTGCATAACCAATAACCATTTTAATAAATTCTTGGCCAACCATGCCATGTTAGTTTTGTATTATTCATACATATGTAATTGAAATGTGAGATGTTTTCAGCGACTCTGCCTGGTATGTGGGAGAGAACCATCACAATTGGCTCAGCAGGAAAGACATTCTCAGCCACTGGATGGAAGACAGGTTGGGCTTACGGGCCAGCCAACCTCATGAAGAATCTTCAGGTGGTGCACCAGAACTGCGTGTATACTTGCAACACAACCATCCAGGTATTGCCTTCATTTAGTTAACTGTCCATTGTCTAAGAGTTACTGTTATAGAAAAGTTACAGAAATCATACTTTTTTTTTTTTTTTAAATAAAGATGCGTACACGGAATACATGTCACATCAATATTCTTACTATTTCAAACGAAGCTAAATGCTTGTGCTATGAAAATAGGACTAACTTGCTGGAGTCCTGGAACGAGGCGTGAACCACCTAGATAACTAGGCCAGCGTCTTAACCACTACACCAACAAGCTACTCATATTAAGCATTTAATAGTAGAATTTTGATTAATCAACCGTTTGCTTTTCAACTTCTAAGTCCAACTTTCCAAACGGTTGAAAATGAACAAAAAATAGCAGTACACAGCCATGTTTTAAAAACAATTGGAGTGTAACATAATCTAGTGCACATATATGTTTAAAAATACAAACAGTATTCAATGTTTAAAAATGTGTTCTGAGGATATCAATTATGATTTTTTCCTTAGCCGTCTGAAATTGTTAAAATTATTAGTGAGACTTACGATGACTGACCTTATATTTCTATACAGGATCATCAATGGTATGATAGACTGCCCCCAGATTGCTGGTCTGCTTTACTTTCAGGCACCATTGAGGTCGCGACACAATTAATTGTTCTATTACAATGGTAATATCAGAACTCATGCACTAGCTAACTCCGCAGTCCCCAGAATGCATTCTTTGGGGAATGAATATACGGTGGCAGTAGTCATTTTTGCTGCTAATTTAACTGTTTATAGTACTACATTATTACAATTTTTTGTGTCTCAACTCAATGGTGACAGATAAATTGCTTTACTTCACATTTTATATTTATTTTTAATTTTTGATTAAGAAAAAATATCCTGACATTATGTCATTATTTTCTTTGTATATTACATTTCTGATCAAATTTTCTATTATTTTACAAATTATGTTAATGCCTGAATAGGGCATGTATAATAATAATAAATATGTTCTATTATTTTTTCTAGGAAGCTGTCGCTAGAGGTTTTGAAATTGAATTCAACAGATTGGACTCACCAGAGTGCTACTTCCATTCACTGCCCGCTGAGCTTGAATCCAAGAGAGACTTCATGGCCAAGTTCTTGACAGACGTTGGCATGAACCCCACAATTCCAGAGGGCGGATATTTCATGATTGCAGATTGGTCAAAATTGAGTGAGTTCTAATCTTAGATCTTTTTGCATATTCATATTTTCTATTCTTCAACTTTGGTCACTAAAGCTTAAAGTTCTCAATACACAGCATATTAATTCAGAAAAATACATTAATAAGCAAACAAATTTAATTTACGTACATGTCTACAGATATTATTCTTTACTATTAGCGCTATTTTCATGGTACAAGAACTTGAGTTTTTCACAATTTTCCAAAATAAGTAAATTTATCACATTGCGATTTATAGTACAATTGTAAATGTCATTCATTTTACCTCTAATAAATAATCGGCTATGCTTTCATCTCCAATCATGATAAACTGTCATTTTATGCTCCCAATAAAAAAGATTTGTTCATTTAGCACTAGCTGAAAGAACAGTTTTTTTAGCAAAATATGTAGCAACTTTGCTATTTTTGATCCAAATTAATTATGGGTACGCTTTTTAGAGGACAAGGTAGACCTGACAACGGAGACAGATGAATACATGGACTATCGCTTTACGAAGTACATGACGAAGCATGTGGGACTGCAGGGTATTCCCCCTAGTGCATTCTACAACAAGGCGCACAAACACCTTGCCGAGGATTGTGTTAGATACTGCTTTATTAAGGTATTGATATATTGTATCCTGTATTCAATCTGTATTGCTACTTCATGAAACTGGCTCAAGCCCAGCCTATTAATAATAATAATAATATAAGTAACATATGTATATGCATTTAAGCCCAGTTGTGTGATCATTGGTAAATTTTTACTATAGTAAAAAAACTTGTGAAAACGGGTTGTTTGATCGTTGATAAAAAATATTTACACATCGAAAGTACATTCAATAGTAAATTAATTTTACTATCCAATATCAGATGGTAAAAATCATAAATTGTTAGTTAAAAATGGCAGATTCTTCATAACTGTTTCAAAAGTCATCTCTCACATTGATACTTTGAAAATTGCATTATACGATAATAAATCATTCAATGTCCCGGTATTTTAATGATGAGAGTTTGTCTGATGAAGATTTCGCTGTTAAATTAATTTTACTGAAGATTTTTCACTAGCAGTCAAGTGACAGATTTGAACGCAAGGATAAATAAAGCATAAAATTGTATGTATTGCCAATGGTGAATATTTAAAATAAATCAATTTTGGTAAAATTTGCAGATATTTGATGATTATTTGCCTTGCCACACTATGTTTGACTAGTAAATCTGATGTATGAACAACCCACCCATGTTTTTCTACTATGGGCGATGGTAAAAAGTTCATACAACCGGTTGATTCTGAGAATGGCAATCTAGTAAGATAATATTTGTTACACATAGGTTTTTTTAAATGACGTGTATTTTTTTGTAGAAAGATGAAAATCTCCAGAAGGCAGCCGATATCCTACAGAAGTGGAGCGCCAGCAGTAGTAAACTGTAATTTCAATTGGCGGTCATTAATACTCGATGCAAGCAAAAACAAATATGTACAGTAGTCTTAATTATCCATGATGATAAAAAAATATTTAAATAATTTCTGATTTAGGCGTAAAACGTAGCTGCTAAAACAGCATTGATTGAATTTCAGAAAAACCGCAAACTCACAGTGAAGAGCGCGAGTGAAGGATAAAGATTGCGCAATAATGCACAAGTTCTGTTGTTTTCTTGTGGCGTAGCGGGCTTGCGTGTTACATTGTTCACTTGAAATAAAACTGTCACATTTTAAATAAAATAATAAATGTGTCCATTTTTAGATTTTTTTCTTCTATGGATTAATGGAGATATTTTTAAATTAAAATTAATGTTTTTTAATATCCCAGATAATCAAAAATCTACTGTACAAAATTATTACACTGTAAGAATAACACCACTTCAGTCATTGTCGTCAGTAGAAGTGCTAATATAATATTTACATGTATAACCATTTAAGAGATTATTCTAGACCTTTTTATATCTTTGAATGTGATACATAAAAAAATATTTAAATCAAATTGAAATATTTTTGCATAGAAATATACAAATGTTACATATAAATATTTTTATTTTGATACATTAATACTTATTATTATAAAACAAAATTACTGGTTGTGGATTGTGCTAATGTATCACAACAAACTTGTGAGTTCAAACAGAAATTTATTTGGGTGTGGTGTTTACGAGCACTGGTGACAGTTTTCAGGAAGCTAAAGTTGCTATGAATCAACTTATAAGAATACTAGTTAGTTGTAAGGCGTCCGTCTTCTTCATACATTCCTGCCACCAGAGGCAATTTTGCTGATCCTAATTTGAGAAGCCAATTATTGTGCTCATTTTGATTCTCACTCCGCATGTTTGTTGAAAGAGCTAACTGTTTAGAATCATTCCATAATGGACCCGATTTAATGCAGCATTCAATGATCTCTGTACGTGTGCCTTTGGGAACGATTAGAAGCGTCTGTTGAAAGTCTCCACCGATAACTATTGTTTTGCCTCCAAAACTCGCATTGCTTTTCATAATTTCTTTCAAAAGCTTGTTGATGCAACGTAATCTGTTTATCGGCAACACCGTGATTTCATCAATTAAAATGAGAGAGGCGTTCCGCAAATTATCAGCTTCAGGTGAATTAAGTCGCATAGATGAGAGTTATGTATCAAGCAATGGAACTGGAAGTTTGAAACCGCTGTGAACTGTCTTTCCACCCTTGAGTAATGTTGATGGAATTCCAGTTGTGGCAAATGCCAATGCTATTTCTCCTCGATCTCAAATGAATGCTAAAAGTGTCTTGTAGAGAAAAGTTTTTCCAGAGCCACCTGGACCGTAGAGATAAAAACATTGAGTTCTTAAATTTGGATTATGAATTCGATGATTCGATTAAATGCGTAAAATTGTTTCTCATTGAGTTTTGCCATTCTTTCACCAGCATCGCGTTTCTCTTCCGAAATGTCATAAGCTTGATTATCATCGACATGAGCATTTCCTATTGGGACCGGTCTATAATCCATGTTACTAAAGAATATAGTTAATGTCATGGAGAGCTTTGTTGATCGCAACATTTTCAAGTTACAAGTTATGAGCAACATGATGTGCGGCTAATTGTTTGATTGTTCGGGTGTCATTTGATTGATGCGTTCTTGATGAGAGCCAGCATCTAAGGCACAAATTTTCGCACGCGATTCCTGACTTTGATTTGCCTGCCACCTCTTCCGTCTTTCATTAATGTCATCATACCAACCAAAAAGTAAAGACCATTTAAACACAGAATCTGTAAAATTTTCTTATGTAATTTTATAGCAATGAAAATCTCTCTCATTTGACGCTAATAAATTCTTTTTTTTTAAATTTCTCACAACACATATTTTATGAAAGTATGTGTGCATGTAAAATTTATGCGATACTACAGTGTTACATAGTCAATGATCAGCGCAACTATGTGTTAAATATGTTGATTGAAAGACATCAAGTAAGCAACTAAAATTATATTAGTTCATACTCTTGTCTTTCCAATCTTCGTATACGCGGCGGACACACAGACAGGACTTTCTCGAAATGTATTGCTGAAGAAGAATGTTGCGTATCCCATGGATAGCATGAATGCCTCAGTCTTGCAACAAATCCAGCCACAACAAGCCCTATCTATAGCCGCGAAGAAAAGATTTTTCCAATTCTTCAACCACATCATGTGTCAAAATGACAGCTTAGGAAAGAAAATTATCCTGGGTAAACTTTGGGCTGAAGAAGACCTGGAAGAGTTCAACAATGGTGGACAGATGCATTGAATCTGGTTGAAGAGACCCTGGGGTCAGCTGTGCATTACGAGCCGAATCTCATCTGATTGAGGCCACTATATGTCAATACTGACATAAAAGACTAGCGGTTCACAATGGAGTCCTAACAGATTGTATGAAAGTGAAGCCTGGAGCTGGCAGAAGAGGAACGAAAGTAGACTGAATGCAGTGAAAATGAGATCACTTAGGCATATATGTGACAGATCCATTTATGACAGAGTGAAGAATGTAAAGCTGATCTTAGTACAGTGAGTAAGATTAAGAAAGGATCACTTAGGTGGTTTGGTCATATGGAGTCGATGAATGAGGAGAGAATGGTAAGAAAGATATATGATGTAAGTGTTAATTGCACCAGAAGTAAAGGACGTTCGCAGAAGACTTGGCACGATCAGGTAAACCAGATACTGGAGAATGGTCCTGTTAAAGCCTCAATAATCAGCAAGCTTGTATGAGAAGATATATGAATGTAGACGAGGCAAGAACTGTGTCAAGACAGAAGAGTGTGGCGCTCTATCCTCTCTGCCTACCCCCGTGGGTAAACAGTGTGATGGTAAGTTAGTTAGTTAGACATGAAGGAGGAAAGAAGAATACTTATTTGGCATTGCTTGGATATTTTCTGACCTGTTTGTCAGTATTGGTTATTACAAAATAGTGAAATAAGACGCCCATAGTAAGAATAAACCAAAAAAGCAATTTGTCTGTTGACTTTAAAAACTCTTATTAATATTATTTGCTTGGTTCATCACAAATTTTTCATGGGATCTTGCACAAGGGACACAACATAGATTGCTCTCTTTATTGTTTTATCAATTCCAAAGATACTGATGTCATCATATCGCTGTACAGCAGCCTCAACATGGCTGTCCACCAGACCTGACAAAACAGTCATCAACAAAATAAATTAAAGTAAAATATTGTTGGTTCAAACTCATCTCTATGGCTCATGGGCTTTTAGTTAAGTTCATTTTTTTTTTGTTCACTTTTTGTTAGTCATTTCACTACTCTATTGAACTTTTGGTTTAGTGAGTTCCCCGGATAGTTTTATGGTTTGTCAACAAACTTTCAAATCGTAATTTGAATTCCTTATTTAAATGGTGTTCCAACAATCACCTACCAGATGCCAATCTATTAGTTTTACAAAAAAATTATTATCCTGTGAAATTTTCGTATCAGTGATGTTGACTTAGTATCAGTTAGGGAGATCAATGATCTGGATATAATATTTGACAGTAAAAAAAAGGGCACACATGCATCCAGAAAATACGTTATTTATAATATTCCAAATCACATTTCAAGTAAAATCAGTTCTATTTTTTATTTTCACCAAAGAATATTATCAAAATTTTGAAAAAAAAAATGATATATTGTAGTTATTTTCTCCAGATTGATACATAAGGCAGAATATCTAACGATTCTAAAAACAGAGTTGTACAATTTTCAGATTAATGAAAAATTGTACAAATATGTAAATGTATCGTTTGTCTTCTTATGTTAGGAAGTTCCCTCTTAACCAGCGTTTGGCATCCTTTGTGTCACTTCCAAATGTCTTGCCTTGTCTGTAAAATACCAATAATTAAAATAATTATGGAGCCAAATCAGTATTTTAAAAAAGATAAATAGTCAATGTGGCAATACTCAAAAGGTGGAAATTTTTTTTGAAAACAATCAAAGTGAATCGCATTTACCACTCGATAGTTAATATAATAGCCACAATAACTGGCGAGCTTGTACGAATGTGGATAAGGCGAGAATAGTGTGTCAGGACAGAAGAGTGTGGCTCTCTATCCTTTCTGCCTACCCTCACAGACGTGATGGTAAGTAAGTAGTTAATATGAAAATGTTTCAAGGAATGTGATTGTATAGCGAGATAGATTTTGTTGCATCAGGATGTATATAAAACAATATTTCTTATTATGAAGTTGTAATTATTTAGAACATAGGTCTGTGATATTTTAAATATTAATTAGAAAGATATGCATATAAAATCAATTTTATCGAAAAAATTATTGTTGCACCACCGGACTCAAACATATTATAGGTATTTGAGATTCCGTAAAAATAATGGAACGATAAAAATGTATTAATTTGAAAAAAGGTAACATATAGGTTCGAAAATTTGTCATCATAAAATATGTCGCTGTAGCATAGTTGGATAAATGCACTTTACCCGGTTTGGAAAGAGATCCAGGTTCGAATCCCGGTGGCGCGACAACAATTTTTTTGATAAAATAGATTTTCATATGTATATCTTACTAATTAATACATTTAATTTATATTTAAAACAACATTACTGTATACATTAATATGAACACAATGGTACAGTGCACATTACACACAATTTACTTTAATGAAATTCATCAGTGTTCCAATTTACTTCAATGAATTATTAACCATCCAGAGTTACTATAATATTTATTAATAAGTTACATAAGTAATAATCGTTCGCTAATTCACATTTTCTACTTTTCAATCTAAGTCTGCTTTCTCTTGTGATATATAAATTAATAATTACCTAAACATGACTCCTGGAACATGGCCCATGTATTTGGGCAGTAGGCCGATATGTTTGTGGTATATTTCTTTGGGATCGAGGACTAGGGGAGGATCAGGTCTGTTGGAAATAAAGAAGTTAAAATTAGTCACAGGAATCCAATCAAAGAACCGACTCATGAATATTATGGCATCAAGGTACTTAACCTATTGAATGCTACCGTATCAACAACAGTTGATACGGTATAAATTGGTTTTTGTATGCGGCTGTATCAATAGTTGATATGGCGGCTTTGGTTCATAATCACATAGGACGCCTATTTCATACAATATTTTAACGTATACTAAAAGATCCCTAATACTTTGATGATGCTTCAGATATTTATGTTTATTTATTTATAAATATCCTACAGATTTATACAACTATGGTTTGGTTTCATATTGAACAAGATAACCTTTTATCTCTATCTGAAGCGATAAATAATATATTTTGATGATTTAGTGCGTATTTGGGTACTAAAATGTGACGTAAGCGAGTATGTCAGGGCTAGGAGTAGCGTTCAAAAGGTTAAAAGTCAATTCCATTTCATAATGCAGTATTGAAATAGGACTGCACCATCATTTTTTAAGTGTCTGAGGAACACATGGCTCTTATAACTAAAAAAAAACAATTATCCCAAGGGATTGTCGCTCCCTCAGTGAATTATACTCTTTTTACTTGAGGGCACATATTTATAATCGCACGAGAGTGCTCATCGGGCTTAACACTACCCTGGCGATAGCTTATACCAGAATTAACAGTGGCTTTATTTTTGATTATTCTCTGAAGACCTATTTCCTGAACATAAAGAAGACCAAATATTATGTAACTCAATCTGATCTAAGAAGAATAAATAATTTTACACATTTTGTCTTGACGAAAGCTGATTTTCAAAATATTTAATTTTGAAATGTGTATTTTATTATCTTCATTTAACACTTCCTAAAAAATCTTACGTCTCATAATTTTGCTTAGTGAGAATACTTAAATAACATAATGTAATAAATTAATTTGTAATATATGAGGCACGTTTTTTAAGTACCGTTCCCGGAATTTCCCGATGTAGCCACGCAGTTGTAATGTTGTGCATGTGCAATGGTTTCCTTTATCTGTTGACTCACCACATGCAAGGTTAGAGACATTTACATAGTGTGGCCATCTTGTAATGAGTGGTTGAAATGTTCAAGACAATAGATCAGCCCGCTGACTGTGAGATATGGTCCATAATTTGTTTCTTGAATGCACGAAACATGAAACCAGCTGACATTCATCTCCAAGTATGTCCTGATTTGGCCATTTTCTTGGTAGCAAGCATTTTGATGACGATGATGAACTCAAAGATAGAATACAGACATGGTTTTCATCCCAGGCAGCGTCATTCCACGATGAAAGTACATAAAAATTAGTGCCCCGTTACGACAAGTGCCTTAATAATGGCGGCGACTATATTGAGAAGTAGTTTAAGGTGTGTAGCATCCGAAGAAAGTAAAGTGTTGTAAAAATGATGTTGTGTATCATTAAAAAAATAATCTGGTACTTACTTAAAAATTACGCTTCTTACATAAATAAAACAATCATTATTGATTTACAATATATTTATTTACAAATTTTTGAGAAACTCAAACCAACATCTTGACCATGTATGGCCCTTCCAAATGGTAGCCAATCTTAGCATAGTAATTTCGGGTTCCTACTCCGGAAATCACAGCCATCTTCTCTGATCCATGTTCCTCCCTCGCAATCCTTTCTGCCTCCTCCATGAGGAGCATTCCAAAGCCTTGGTGCTGGAATTTGGTTGGATCTCGGGCATTTACCTAAAATTCATACAATTTACAATAGTGATGATTAGATTCTTACCACTTCATTTCTTTCAATCTAACATTTTGTTGTACAACTGAATACTTGAACAGCCAGTTTTACTTGAGATGAGAAAATTTAAAGCCAGCAAATTGAATTCCAACACTCACCGGCACAACACTACCATAAACATGCAGTTCTCTGACGATACTGCACTGTTTGAATTCCGAGTTTGGACCCGGCTTCAGTTCTGGTCTGTATGTCTCCTCAGAGCATTTCCTCAGCCTCAGAAGTCCCACTAATATATCTTGTTGAGGGTCTTCGTAAGCAAGGAATGTCTCCCAACCACCATTGGCCACGTAGTCTCGTCTAATCAACTCCACCTGAATCCAGAGTCATCATATTGAAAATATTACCGCATGACAGGATGGTTTATGTTAAATTGCAAATTGTTAACTAATAACATTAAGAGCTACTTTCAATGATAATTAAAAAAAAATTATGAAAATGTGGGTTTTTATTATGTATTTATATCAGAAGTTATACGCTAGATTTGACATTTTTTTAAAAATTATTGCTTAGGTAGGACATCCTGCAATAAACCTTTTTTTTTTTTTAATATTGGACATGCAGAATATAATGACTGTAGGGTCGAATAAAAAATAAAATGTGAAATATTATTAGTAACAGTAAACTTCAAGCTTTTATGTTAAATGTCAATAGAAAGAGACATATTGAATGAGATTGATAATGATGTAATGATACATAAATCAAAGAGAAAATAAAAAATTTTGAACTGATAAACATCTTTTAAAAACTTATTTACTTTTATAGAAAATGGGTTTTTCACACAATGTGTTTAACGATTTTAAAAATTGTGTTTGAGCCAGTTGCCTCGAAAATTTCCTGGACCAATCTTAAGTTGCCAATCCATCCCTAATTTGCACTGTGCAAAACTGAGTTCTAGTACTGACAATAGTGTATGGAAGTGAAACAATTGACTAGATGGGAATACAGTAAAAGAAGCTACTGACAAAAGCAGATTATGTATGTAGTCTAAAGTAATTGTAAAACAAAAAAAGGTTTATGATGTGTTTTAGATAAGTGGAATATATGGGTAAGGAGAGAATGATGAGCAATATTTGTTGTTTTAGCTAACCTCGTATGGCCTAACTTTATTATGTATCTCCTGGATGCCGACCTCCCTGGTTCTTACATCTCGACAATCGGTACCAAAGTCCTTCATCCTGGCCAGAGCCAACTCTCTGAGATTCCCGTGTTCCACTCCAGAACTCACCAGAGGCATAGGAATGTCCCTCTGGACTCTGCAAAAGTAAATAAATGCATTAATTTTAAAGTTAAAATATTCTATCTAGTCTTTGATTAAATCTTTGATGTAATATTGAGTGCATCATTTATAGATTCACTCGTTTTGCACCCAAAATGAGTTGTGTGTATAATCTGAAGCATGTAAATTTATTTACATTTTGAATTTTACTTGAGTCAACTAATTTTCATGTAAGATCTATTTTGTCAGTAAAAATTGATCTGCGGTCTACTTTTTCAAAATTTGATCCATCCGTGATATACTTTGTCAAATTTTTTTTTACGGCATACTGTACGATATCTTATTTTGTCTATGATTATATTTGACAGTAAATAAAATTAATATAAAACAAAATTAATTGATATCTCGCAAACTTTAGCCGCTTATGGCAACATTTAGGCTGAAATTACGTACTTATAAAAATGGTTGCATAAATATACGGGTATATTAATGACAATCAAGCAAAAATCACTATGCAATCTACCGGTTGACACCCCTGTGTAATAATTATTTAAACCCACACGAAAATGCTTTGATTGATTGAAAATATATGCCAATGACTTTGTAGGAAAAATATTCTCTGCAGTTTCGATTGCATTCATCAAAATCATAAAATCAGTTCTTGTATTTAAGATACGAGATGTATTGGTAAATAATTGTTGTCAAAAATAGATGTCATTCATGGGGCACGTTAACAAGTAACATACGTGGCAATTGAATTTTTCTAAATTTGATGTCATTTTAATATTCAAAATTATTTACAATATTTAAATATATACAATTATAATTCATTAATCATGAATCACCATAATTTATGTCAGAATGTTACATATGATTAAAATGATATTCAAATGTAATCCACTTGGTTAATTGTATAAAAATCACGTACAGCGAATTGCGCATCTCCTGACTAATATGACTTGTATACATTTAATATATCGCAAGTAAATATAAAGCAATGTAAATCATGGTGCAAAATTTCCATGCCAAAAATGAAAGAATATAAAGTTTAATTGTACATAACATACTGTAAAGGAAGATTAGATAATTTTTACATTTATCCAGGAAATGAACTCACCTGTAAACTCTTGTCCACGGCGGTATCAGGGCCAGTATTCTAGCGACGAGGTCGACCAGCGTGGAAGGTGGATAGCTCTTGTACTTTCCAGTCTTCCACAGCTCATAGAGACCCGTGCCCCTTATCACAAGTGTTGGGTATATCTTCAGGCCGTCTGCCCTGAATGCGGGGTTCTCGAAGAATTCCACAAATTGCTCAATATCCCTTTCCAAATCCACATTTGGTAGGTCCGGCATCATATGAGCAACAACCTGAGGGATAATTTTGCCATTGTTTAAACAACTAACCAATATTTAAAATAATACATTAAAATTTAACTAATAAATTGGTGGGAAGACAAAACTTAACCTAACTCCACTAGACTTTATATGATATCAAATGTTTGAAAACCCCATAATCTTACTAAATAAATATTGTGACTCTTTTACCGATGAAATATCAGAACAAAAAAATAAAATAGTGTGGTGCTCAATTCTCTCTCCTTACCCCCGCGGGGAAACGGCGTGATGGTAAGTAAGTAAAGAATGGGAGATTACAATGTACATATTTCATCCATTATTTTGTATTTACAGTACATTTTTTAATTAAAATAACTAGCTTTAATTTTAATTTGTAATAATTAACAATAAAAATTCAATTAAAATAATGTATCCAAATTCATATAAATGCTCAATTTTTTTTTATATAAGCATTTAATGACATTAGTTTGACTGTTTAAAACATTTTCTACGGTGGTGTGTCAGATCTGACCCGGGTGTTTGAAAAAATATGAATTACGCTACAAATATTCGTTTAATGCTGTTTTCCTTCTAGCTAATCTTTTATTAAATATTTCCAAATAATTTCAGATACAAATTATTTTCATCCGGTTTATGTGTAAAAAATACTAATATATAAAAAATAAATTATACATTTTAATTGTTTATAACCACTGTTACAGACCAACAGGTAGTGCAATCGCCAACCGAAGAGAAGATCACATGCTCATTGGATGTTTGTATTTTGGCTGTGTAGAGCGTCTGTTGATGCGTGAGAATGCATTATTCGTAATATTTTTTAATTTATAACTTTAATCTTTTAGCAGAAACATTATGGCACGTCACGCCATTCCATTAAATCATATTTAAAATGAAATATCTATAAAAAATCTCCCACAAAATGGTTGAAAAACCGAAAACTTGAGGTGGATCTAAAATGACCCACCACCGCCGGACGTGTTTTGTTTTGACCCATCGGGCAGTATGTGTTTAGAGTCAATTTGATGTAATAAAAGCATTTCAATATTTGGGAATTGAGAAACAATACACAATCATAAGAGATATTCTATAATTCTAAGAATTAAATATAGGTACACACGACAGTCTACAAATTTATACACCTAGCACACATTCTTTGTACAATAATACAGAAAAACTATGTTTTGATACCATGTAAATGATTTTTTCATATTTGTATTTATATCAAATTGACTCTAAGCAGTTAAGTTATCATCTTTATTAGTAGAAACTCCTCATGTTTCTGATACACCTGAATGCAAGATATAAATCCTAATATTCATATCAACTTACTTTGAATCCGGCATCTTTAGCCATTTGGAAACTTTCTGATACTGCCCGAACGGTGTGGCCTCTGTTAGTGTCCCGAGCCACATCTTCATACACAGACTGCACACCTATTTCCAATCTGTAAGTACCGCACAGAATTACATTTGCTCTGTGAAGTATTTGGTTAATCTTTCAAGGTCAGACATGCAACTGATAGGAAGCGTTTAGCTGGCAAACAAGATTTTTTTTAAAAAGAGTATCCGCATGCCGTACAATGCAGAAAAATGATGGAAGTAATTGATTAGTTTGTGTAGTGTAATAATAGTGAACGACCAACAATCTTAATACATTTTAACAATAGAAGTAGCAGAAGAAGGATGACAGTAAACTGAATGCAGTATAAGAGTTTTGAATGCATCATGTTTTATGCAAATGGAAAAATAATACTTGTATAATGCCACTACCTCATTTTCACTTTTTAGTCAACACACATTATTTTTTTTCACTTTTTTTCCAGTTTTGCAGTTATATAAAATATTAGGGGACCGAAAAGTAATCAAAATTTTTTACGTCTCATAGTATGCTCTAACGATTTAAAAAGGTGGTAATTCAGCGACGTGAGATCTGGTGAATAGGGTGGATGAGTTAAAAGTTCTAATCCAAGCGCCCTTTATTTTTCCTCTGTTATTTTTGCAGCATGAACCCTCGTGTTATCGTGTTGCAGAATCCTTTTTTGGTTATTTACCATAACAAATAGTTTTTTTACAAGTTCTTGTTTCATTCGCTCGAGTTGCTCACAATACACTACCGCCGTTATGGTCTGACCAGTTTCAAGCAATTCATGATTAATAATTCCAGAAATATCCCACCATTCTTTCTTGTTAGTGATGGTCGAGAAAGAAAGAAAGTCATTATTTTTTTCATACAGGATTATTGTATAGCACCCACTTCTCGTCTTCAGTTACAATTCGCTGCAAAAAAGGATCGGCTTCAAACCTAGACAGAAGAGATGCACAGATGGTACGCCGTTGATCGAGAGTCATCTGCGCTAATTCATGGGAAACCCAAATTCCTTGTCTGTGCAATTTTCCTATGCGACGGAGATGATCCTGAACTATAGACCATGGACAACTAATCTTCAACGATAATTCCTCAATTGTTTGATGAGGATCTGACACAAAGTAACTGTGAAAGAGCTCGTCGAGAAGTTTTGATTACTTTTCGGTCCCCCTAATATCTCAATGTCTTTCTGTGTGTTACACATAGGAAAATTTGAAAGGAAACTAATGCATTACATTAGAGTGAAGTATCAGATTTTTAAATACATGGATTAGGTGGATATATGACCTTTTTATTCGAAGGTATATTTTTCACATAAAAAACATAGTCCATAAAAAAAATTATAATTGGAAATGTGCAATGCTGCAGTATTGTAGGTAGGTAATTATTTAAATCATGCCCTATATACAACTTTTGCACCTTCCTATGACAGGTTTTAAGGACTAGTTTTAGGGCCGGTTGGGTGAGTAGTAGTAACTTTTTACTAACGCTCGTAGTAAAAATCCTTTGCGGGTTGTTGATAGATCAAATTTACTACTGTCAAAGCATAGATGGAGATGTCTATAGGCACGACATAAAATATACTTTATTCTATGCATTGTCTATGGATTTTTTTCGCCTAGTTGTATTCAACAACGAGATCACCATCGGACGAACTCTCATCATTAAAATAGCATGACATTGAATGATTAATTGTTGAATATGGCATCTTTTAAAGTATCAATGTGTCAGATGACTTTTGGAACAGTTGTGAAAAGTCTGCCATATTCAACTATCGATTCTCATTTTTACTATCGGATATCGAAGAATAAAATGAGTTTACCACAGAATGTACTTTCAAGAAGTAAATATTTTTTACTAACGAACAAATAATCGGTTTTTGCAATTTTTTTTACTATAGTAACTTTTTTTACTATGATAAAAAGTTACTACTGATCACACAACCGGCCCTTATGTATTACAGATAATTCAATGCTAATGTTAAATATGTTTTACAATTTTAAATACAATTAGCTATTTTAGCCTTTCTTTTATGCATGACATTTTTTTTCAATATTACCTTGTGCACCCATATGCAAGCATGTCAGACAGATGTCTCTTCATGCAATAATCTGGCCTGGTTTCTATGGTGATTCCGATACACTTCACTTTAGCCTTCTCTGAATACTTCACCGCTTCGGCCACACTCGAAGATGTGTGACCAGACAGAGCGTCATGGAGGTTTCTAAAATTAATATCGCACACAATTAATTCTGAAATAAATATCTGTATTGATGCTTTTATGAGTGGAAATTTTCAATGGTTTTCATTACAATTGAAGTCAAATAAATAATTTGTCAAATGATTTCATGATTAGTATCTCAAACATATTTTAGTTTAACTAAATAATAAATCTTATGAAATTAAAATACAGTCAAACTTGGGTATAACGAGTACGAAGGGAGCAGCTAAATTTGCTTATTATAACCGTTACTCGTTACTACAAAAAATATTTAATATCCAATAAAATTAAAAGCAAGTCAAATACATATGAAAAATCAAAAATCTATAATTGTATGAACAAAATTCAAAATACTGCTCCGTTTTAAAGTTTAAAACTTACTACTACTCATTACACACACAAAATAAACACCCATTGTTTTTTTCTAAGAATTCACAAACCTGAAAGGAATCGTAAACAATAAGGAAACTCATCGGCAGACGCTGCTTTCGATTTTATGACTTCTCAAGAATTAGGGGTTTTAGACCGTGTAGTGTATTTTATTCGCTTGTTAACAATATTTTTGTACGTTATATCAGTGAAGCAAGCTCACTATAACAGTGAAGAGTTGTATGAAAACAGGCCTGAATCAAAATAATAATAAGTATTTCCTCATTATAACCGAGTTCAACTGTATTAATAAATTAAAATACCCTTACCTTATAAAATAATCTCTATAATCTTCAGGCAGACACATAAATGTACCACCCATAACGATAAACTCCACCTTATCTACACTGTGCCCGAGCTGCATCAATTGTTCGACCCTGTGCCTGGTCTGCAGATACGGATTATACCTCGCCCGAATAGCCCTCATGGAGGTGGGCTCGTACCCCGTATAGCTCTGGGTCGAATACTCAAAGTCAGAATCCGGCCCGCCCGGGCAGTACACGCAAATATTACCGGTCATGTTAATGTGGGGACACCTATGTGGCTTGCACATGACGGCCACCACGGCGATTCCGGAAGCGGTTCTTATCGGTTTAGCACGCAGCTTGGGCAGGAGAATCTTTTTCGCGTCAGGGGGAACGGCCGCGATGATGTCTACTAAACGCGGGGAGGTGTCCAATCCGTACTTAGATGAGATTCTAGTCTTCATGCGATTGAGGTTAACGTCTTTGCCCTGGCGGTGCGCGGCGAGCAGCTCCTGAATGATCTCACCGATCGTGATGACCATCTTCTCCTGACGGCTCAGGTTCGACGCCGGTTTCTTTCGCGTCATGGTTATAAATCTTGTATTAACTGTTTATATTGAAAAATAAATGACATGCGTCGCAAAGTGATCAAAATAAAATATGACAGCGTCAAGAAATGTTGCCATAGTAATAAGAATCTGTATTAAGTACGTACCTACCGTAGTAAACATTTTTTGATAATGTTTAAATACAAAACATTATTTCTTGCAGTATTAATTTTCCATTTTTACCTGATGAGATTAATTGGTGCCCATTCCGGCGTATTTCTATGTTTGTAATCATCAACAATTTCAGCAATCTTGGAAGTTTTTTCAGTACTTTTTCCTGTTTGGCGGAAACTATGTAGACATCCGCTGAATTCTGTTGGTAGTAAAACATGGGAATATATCACAACTTGTATTTTGTTTTTATAATTTTTGAGTGTGAAATATACCTATCAGCAGTAGTGCTCGGGTGACTGACCAGTTCGTTTTAATTTTATTGCTGTATTTTTTTCCGTCTTCGGGGGCGCGTTGCTTTTTTTCCAAGGCTTCCCGATTCAAGAACACAATGCTTATTTTGATTTTATACTATGTTTTTATATACAATGTAACAACTTTTAGATTTCTTAATTGTCTTATTTTGTTTGAATTTATTATTTACATTTACATGCTTAGTGTTTTCGTACACTGGTGTACACTTTCCTTGTAATTGTTTGTTTAATCATGAATAAAAAAGAATTCGGGTACGGTGAGAGTTTTGAGATGGCGGCTGTTCGGCTTTATCTTGATACTGCGAGATGAATTTGCACAGCTACCTATTAACATTAAACAAATGCCAACCACGCGACGAATGAGTCGGACCATATAGAAACTTTTATTTATAAACGGTCCTTGGTAAATGGTAGGTCTCTACCCTCACAGTATGAAATACATAAACAATTAGTTATTAACTGGTTATAAACTATCCTTAGACAAATTCATACACAACAAATATTCTTACCATTTCTATTCCTGTGAATACCTTCTCCAGATTTATAATGTGGTTGAAGAGATTGTCGAGGAGGGGTAGGAAATGGTTCGTCTATTGGCATTTCCTTCAGAATACCAGCACATTCAGGTCTCACTTTATGTAACGGCAAACGGAACTGAGCCTTTGCAACCTATTCCAAATAAAATATTAGTGTTGAATAGATACTTTATTTGTATTGGATTAAAAATTATTTCTGAATCGAGGCGATACCAGGTATTCTCAATGGTGAAACTACGTTAATGTAGCCAATGCGACGTATTAGGAATCATATTATATAGGGATTCAAAAGGTTCACGCAATGTTATTTGGTACCATACTTAATATTCTTATATTTTTAAGTATAATACATATAGGGGGGGCCTATCATTATGCAATGTGGGACAATTTTTTTAGTTATATCGCTGAGTATTCTATATTGTTTCGCTCTTCACGGCCTACGTGTCAATACTAAAATATACACTTTTATCGAATGCGATGGTGCAGCAGTTGACTATTTTTTGAAAGGATGTTCTTAATCAAAAATGGTAACAATCTCGACGACGATACAATTGAAATGAGCCCATACTAGAATCTAGTATGATCAGGCTCTGGTATAACTAGATGATGCATTTAATTAGGTTGATAATTATAAAGTTTCACGTATATTTCTTCAAATATTTCTAAGGGTGCGCGTCCTCGTCTTCACGGAAACATTTTCGTTTCGACAGTGATTTTAAAGGTCAGGACGTATTGATCAATTTTTTACCATAAAAACATAATTTTTAAATAAAAACATTTAAATAGTGCAAACTTAGTGGTATTGGCCATAAAGGCAAAAGTTTCAGCGCTCCGTAAAATTTGGAGAGGTCTCAGACGAGATATCCTATTGTTTCAGAAGGCTTTAAATGTATTGTAGGTACATGATGTCGTCCAATAGAGACATTTTCTTTTTCTCAGGCTTCTGCGGTATCTGCTGAAGTACCTTTTAACCCTAACTTTAAGTTAAGGCATGTGTCTAAAGCAGGAGGAGGATTTAATACATAACGTCGTTTAATGAGATTCATGATGGTGGAAGTTAGCCTGACTGAGTGTGATAAAGAAAGAGAATGGTATTGCAGTAGCGCTAGTGCAGGCAGGTGGTGAAATTAATTGAGATTGATCTGTATAATCGTGTATTGTGAGGTAGGTACAAGGAGGTGTGTAAAAAATGTAGGTGTGTTGAGTCGGAGCGCGGCGGATCGGGAATCGTGTCGGGTTGAGCGACATGAGGCAGAAGCATGGCTCTCGGATTCAGATGTCGCCTGTATCGTTGGTCAACTAGTAGCCGCGATGATGGTGTTGGATTTAAATTGCCGCTCCCACACGCTAATAAATATAATGTAAATGTGAATTGACCAACGGAAAATGATGACATAAAATGAAAATAAAAGTTAATTTATTTGTTAACCTTGATTCTTTCATATTTTGATTATTATTATAACTTATAACGATACTGGTTAAAGTTCTGCCTTATCCTATAGAAGTGCACATAACAGATATGCGTGAATTTAGTCACGTTTTAAGCGTGCTATTTAATATTTTAAAAGTTGTGAAAAAGAAGAGGTGCTGAATTTTGAAAGGCGGAGTTCCATAAGTTTGAAAAATATTAAACAATAACGTATTGTATACACGGTGGTCCTCTAGGCATGTTGTGGGTGTAAATTGTTTTATTTGGAACTTGAAAATACTTCATTCAAACAACCGCATTAGATTCTTTATAAAATAAATATTTTACAAAGTTATGCGGATGATGAACTCACATATTTGTTGGAGTAGTCCCGCGGATCGACATTTCCTTTGACGGCCATTTTGAGTTGGTGGCGCGCGAGTCTCTGCTTCAAATTTTCCCGCTCGTATTCGGCCATGGCTTCCGTAGAAGACACCGCGAACCTTTGGCCGTACTCGCCGTTCAGTCGAGGAATAAAACCTTAAAGGAGACCACATAATAAATTAAAATACGAATTTAAGCAATTTATTAAGAAAACAAACGGCTCAATACTTATTCTGCAAATACATAAGTAGACCAAATCAAAATAAAGCTTTGAGAACAATACTCGGATAAAATAGATATACTCGGATCAGTGCAATGCTGAAAGATCTTAATATGATGGCCATTAAACAGAGAATGTATTTCCACGTTATGGTATTTATTTATAAAATCCTCAATAAGAAAATATCAGCGGAATTTATACGAATAATTAATGCAAATCGACATGAGCACAAGCATCGTACAAGAGGGGGGGGATAGACTGACTGCCATTCAGGAAAAAAGCTAAATCTCAGAAATCGATGATGTACAGTGCGATGAAGTTTCTCAATGAAATGCCAAATGATATAAAAAAGAAGAAAAAACTACATAGATTCTAAATTAAATTAAACAAATATGTCCAAGATAAGTTATAGTAAGAAGGGAAATTTTGATATTGCTTATATTAGAGCATATATACATATACTTATGTACGCATTATATCATGAATAAATAAATTTATAAGACTCCACAAACATATCTGAAATAATTAAAAATACATCTTTTCCGACCATCTGTGGCGCATAATAACGTTGAACAAAAATCCATTAATAGCTGTCATGTCGCATGGAAAAATAAAACAAACGTGATTTGCTGTCATTTAAATTACGGGAAAGTGTGCGGTTATCGCGATAAAGGATTTAAACACTATTAATTCTCGAATGGCTTGCCATCATGATCTGGTATCGAATAGAATCCTGGAAAGAAATTGACACATCCCATCTGTCTTCACATAATATTACAGGCTCACGCAACCGGTTGTATATTACGGGGAGGAAATTGTACAATTAATTAGAATGTTTCAAAACGCCATAAATAACGAAAACATCTTCATATCCATTAATATAGTTGTTAGATACACTACATTATCTACTGACAGATGGAGGAAGTAATATTTCTAAATATGTGTTTTAATCACGCCGTTGCTTATTATTTTATTGGGTAAACCTTGTTGATAGTTCTTGCCCAACGGCTCGCACGGTCGCTGCACGGGCAGAGTATTTAATTACCGATTCACCAATAATTAATTATACCCAAGACTTCCAATTTATCGCATCGCAAAATCATTCACTGCAACTCACGTTTGATCATAATCTTGAGCAATTCAACGCCATCATGCATTACTTACGTCCAGTTTAACGCAGTTAGTAGTTGATAACGATTGAACATATTTATTACATAATTGGATTTAATCACAAACAGAGGTACAACTTGGCAAGATGTTTTGTGAAAGAAGCTTATTCTTGGATGGATAAATGAAAC
This sequence comes from Eubasilissa regina, assembly GCA_022840565.1. Classification (NCBI taxonomy): domain Eukaryota; kingdom Metazoa; phylum Arthropoda; class Insecta; order Trichoptera; family Phryganeidae; genus Eubasilissa; species Eubasilissa regina. Next base: position 16,141,540 of record JAINEB010000021.1, read on the forward strand.
AATGTTATAACTCTATTTGAGTTTATTAGGACTACTCGAGTTTCGAGAGAAACAGTAACTCTCATTGACAGGTGAAGTACTCGTATTAAACTAACTACACACAAATATAAGAGACAAAGTTTAGGTGGTAGACATATAAGTAATTAGGTACTGACCGATGGAGGGAGAGAGGACGGAGTTACCGGTGGAAGGTGGAGGGGTGGTTGTAACGGGAATATTGAGAGGAAAGGAGATGAGTTTGAAAATGTAATATTGTTTAACAAATTAATACCCGATTAAATAATTAATAATACCCGATAATTTACATTTTACATCGTATCTAAGCAAGTTAAAACTCGTCACCTTCATAACCTGGTACCATGGGACTCTTGTAAATGGGATAGTCAATCCTGTGTCTGGCGTTCACTATATCCATGTCATCTTTTGGCGGTCTGTATGTCTAAAAATAATAAAATTATTGTTTTATGCGTTGAAGGAAGCAAACGTTACACATATACTTGACGCTTCGCTGATTTGCTATCAACCCGACCGCATTATGGTTAGTATGTTCAGAAGCAGCCTGTAATTTGTGAGTATTGAAACATAGCGAATTGTCGGCTGCTTCACATTTGCAATACTTAATACTTTAAAGCGATGCTATACGACTTAACTTAGCCCGCGGCCCATTTTTTCTTTAAAAAAGTGGGTAATTTAAAGGTCGGTTAAAAGAGATGCGTACACGGCGTACGTATCGCATAAATATCTTTACTATTTTCAAAGTAAGCCAAACGTTTGTGCTATGAAAATAGGACTAACTTGATGGCCTCCTGGAACGAGACTCGAACAACTAGAAGAGTATCGTGACTGCTAGATCACAAGCACGTCATTTATATGAAAAAAATTAAGTAAAAAATAATACTTAAAAATATCAGAATCAAGATAACTAATGGGAGCGTTGTGGCCATATGTCGCACACCTAGATCAAAACTAAGACAATTCAAAATAAATTATTATCAGTAGACAAGAAAAAACATTTTTCTTCATTTTTTGTTACTAAAGTTATGAAACTAAACAAAATTTTAGATCATAATCATATCCTAAAATGACAATATTTGAGAACTGGGGCTAAGGTTAGTTGCGTATGACAGAATATCCGAATACAATAATAACTAAAAATTCTTGTTTTTATCTAGGTGTGCGATGTAGACGTTGGGCAATAATTTATTTTATCTAAGTAAATAATTCTATTGCTTCGGTGATTAATACCGAGTTCCTTCAGGTAGCGCTTGTGAGTTTTGATCAAAAAAATATATTAATTGTAATACAAATATTTATTTAAAAAATTATGTAAAAATGTAGAATGATTCGCGGGCCGCTAGTTGGACAGCACTGCTTTAAAGGATGACGGAATGACTGATCTTTAGTTGAATCTGTTGAAAAAAATCATTAGTGATATTTATTGGTTTTGGTCTACTGACTGATTAACATTGCATCGTTGCATCTAATTCCAAACAGAGTACCTACCATCCTGGTATCAACTGGGATAAAGCAATTAAAGTTAAATATACCAATAATGTGTTTCTAGGCGACATCGATTGTCAATGAACTAAAGACTATCGATATGAATTTGTAGGTCCCAACGAGCTAGATCTATTAACACTAAAACCAAACGTGTATGCGATTCAATCGGTTCGCTTGAACCATTTGATTATTAAAATAACAGAATTTCGCAAAAGAAGTAAAATTAAAGTTTTATTTGTTCTAACGCATTCTTTCCATGGAATAAGGATATTTCTTCAACAGACTATTCGGCCTGAATCACCAGGTCAGTGATGGCGAACCTATGATACGCGTGTCAAAGGTGACACGCCACAGCGTTTTGGGCAACGCGCCAGCGTTCACTAATATCAGAGTTATCAAAGAACGCGTGTCCCGCCACCAGACGTCTACCCGACAACAACGTTCGAATTTATCACTACGTACATATTACATATGTATCTCTTTTGGGTCTCACTTTGTGAAAAAAAAAACAATTAATTGAATTAAGCAATCAATTAATTAACTTTTTTTTTCACTTACTCTCATAGAGAAGAAAGAAATATATATATATGTATATATATTTGTTTATTTGTAAGACTCGTATATATATATTTTAACATTTGTTTCTTTTCTATGAGAGTAAGACTCGTGTATAGAGAAGGGGTATATACGAGCTAATTAATGTTTCAGTTAGTCTATATTTTTTTTACATATTTTTTACTTCATTTACAAATTTATAATAGTCCGTAATTTTTCTAATTGTGATGGGGAGATTGTTAAAAAATTTGATACCTTGATAAATATATTGATTTTGAGTTGCGGTATATTTTAGTTTTGGGATATCAATTTGATCTCCATATCTTGTAGATCGGAATTCGCTTCTAAAATTTAATTGAATTTTAATTTAAAAATTTTGAATTATTGAATTGTTTTATATGTGTCTACTATTTTTGGTACTTTAAAATCTGTGAACAGTTGTATACTTGGATAGTAATTTTTATTATCATATTTTGAGTGATTGCTAATTGTGACATTGAAGTTTTATATGCACCTATTTATATATATATTCTAATTATATATTTATATTCTAATTGTGACATTGAAGTTTCATATGACATGAAGAAAGAAAGATGAAGGAAAGAAACAGAGACCCGGTTCCGAAAAATATTGAATCTCACTAATTACAATAACTATTACAGATGTACAAGTATTTTGTACCATGGATACACCGAACGATCGGAACAAACTTTAAAACAATAATACGAAACAATTTCGTTGTATATTTCATTACCTGGTTAGCAATAATTATTAGTTGAAATAAAACGTTCTCAGTTTGTGAAATTACACTCCCACTTTATGACCAAACTCATAGTGATTTGTAAGACCGGTATTTTTATTCCGGAATAAAATACAAAATACTGAAATTCCACTCGATTCGATGTTGTAATTTTTTACGGTAGTCGGTTTACTGTTTGCAAAAAATGCAATTCTATAACTCTGCTAAAATCGATTTAAAAGATCCATCCAAATCGTAATACGAGAGAAAAATAAATTTGGCAAATCTGCCGAGTACTGTTGGCCATCTCCCGGCAGTAGTGTAAAGTAGGGCTTTTAGGCCCGGTTTGAGGCGTGGGCCAAATTGGCCACTAATTTATTGGCAATAATGGTCGACCCAAATGAGAGAAACAGTTTCAGGATCGACGGATGCGTCGAGAGATTAAAAAAAAATAAGCTTTCCAACTCGATAACTGCCGCGGTGTAGAGAGAGACTCGTGATTCTTTCAAAAGATAATGCAATTTTATTTCGGCACATTCCGTAACGTGTGTTATTCATGGATAATTATTATTTTAAAGACAATTATTGTGACACTCCCGTTACTACATAATGATCGTTTGGAATTTGAACAGTTGAATTGAACTCACTTGAAAGTCATCCTTAGTTCGATCCGACAAAATCAGCTTCTCAGCGTGCACCACAGACGGATCCAGTAAGATTTTGTGCGTAAGGGAGCCATAGGTGTCCGCTATTCGATATTTGTATTGGGGACAATGGCCAGTGTATCTGTAGAAGAAAAAAACGTTATTATTAAATAATGTTTTTGTTAGGAGTACCTACCCAGTAGATTTTCGCTTGAAAACTGGTTTATTTAGAATAATTTTTCGCACGCATTGCGATTTTTTACCGCGTATTTACAGTTTTATCTATGGTTAAATATCAAAATGTACTTCTAGATGTCAGCTTGTGTGGTGTGGCATTTTAAGTTAGCAGCAATAGAAAAAATAATCATCGATACCTAAAGGGTTATTTTTATAAACTGTACCATAATATGTGAGAACATTCCGATAAGTTTTTTAAAATTATTATAGAATGTAAATAAATAGTTTTGACAGCTTTTAATAGAAGTCGGTCCATATATTATTACTTTTCCAGGATACAACATTTCGCAAATCAATATCAGCAGAAAAACGTCTCTCTGATATTTTGAGGTTACAAAACAACAACTGTATAGCAAATTATTTAATTATTGTAATAATAATTAGACTCGACAATAATTGTTTCGTCTTAATGTTTTATCTTACAATACATTTGATGGTAATTTTTCGACTTCGCATATAATTTTGTCTGATAGATTCTCATACGATGTCGTCGCAAACGTAGGCTCGGAATCAATTGACGACATATAGTGACGTTGCATTTAGCCTCTCCATCGGTTCAACGCGTACTGATTGAAAACGACCACCCGCGTTTAACCGCAGTGCGGACACAACCATACATTTCCATAGATCACAAATCCAAGCGCGTTTTTAAACCGCGGAGCAAAGTGTGTCCGAATGCGTTTAAAAAATCAGTCGCGAGTATAAAACGCAAATGCGTGCGGTCGCATACAAACCTATGAGATATATAACGAGACTAATTCGTTCCAGAGTCTTACTCGTTATGTGAAACACTCGTTAAGCGAAGCAATTATTCCCATACAAAACAACGTAAATGACAATAATGCTTTTCCTGAAAAAAAAAACAATTTTTATGTTTTTAACGTTTATTCTAATTATATTACATACTTATAAATTGTTAAGGAGCGTAACAAGCTGGAATGTTTCCAATGTTTTCGTTAATAGTGTCGCCTTGCTATTGCTTTTCGTTTATTCATATGAGAAGCAACCTTTCAACATCATCAAGAATAGGTAATTGTTTCGTGGACATTCTTGACGCTCCCTTTGAAGCATCTATCTTCTTAATATTGTCCTCGTTCTTGAGAATAGTGCAACTCGTTGATGTAGACCGATTGTATGTGCGTGCTAGATCAGCCACGCTCATACCTCGTTCTCGCTTTTCAACGATTTTACATTTTTCTACAGTTATTTTTATTCTCTTATGGCCTTTTCTTCAGGGACATTTTTGCAAGGGTTATTAAACTTTGCACAAAAAAAAATTACAAATAATGTCTGAACACAAGTTTGAAAAAATGTGCGATCACATGCGACATTAACGTGCCAGCGGAACGAGTGCTAACCGGAGACTGACGCACTGGCGCGGAAGTCCCGGCTCACAAGCGAGTGATGTGAAGATGGGACTTCCTCACTCGTTATGCGAAATGTCGCTCGTTAAGGGAACGTTTTTTCCACAATCTGTTTTGCTCGTTATGCAAATTACTCGTTATGGGAGGTGCTCGTTATGAGAGGTTCCACTGTTTTATTTTCATCCTGGGCACACCTGGCGGCGAAAATCAAAACTGAGAAAATGGCGGCCATGGTGAAGTTTTATATTTCGTTTCGTCAACAAAGATTTATGTTGTGTCGGAGAGGCTCGGCAGCAGTGTGGACCCTGTGAGTACGTATTATAAAATAATGTATTTATCATTATTCGTAAAATCCAACCGCAAAACTTCACTACTGTGTCTTTTCTATAGTAGTATTTTTTACTGTATACGTCTTTTAAAACAACAACAATCTTGATGCCATCATCTTGTTTGATTATAAATAACAATTCAATTTAGAGAAATGTACTTTTTCAATTTTTTAAAATATCTACCTTATTTTTACAGACTCTCAAATATCTTTGAGTAATCTGATAGCAGACGCCGGAATTATCAATTCATTTTTATTAAATTTTGGACACATTGATACAACTTTATTATTAGGAGAACGTGTGAATGTGTTCTCCTAATAATTAGATTCTCATTGTGACATCTATGCTGTTGCTAGGAAAATGAATATCAAATTTAGTCATTAGATGGCGATAGTGTAGTTGTATTCGAAGTGTTTCCGCATCGTAACATATATACAACTTTCAAAAATTTGATAGATATGGAGATTGATTAATGGGTGAGAATGGTGAACGTTATATTTGTATAAAGTGATCACTTAAGCCAGCCGAAGACAGGTCGTAAGCCCTGTAATTACCCATACTTCCATGTCTTTCCATTTAATACAATGAAAAAATAGTTTAGTCTCTGTGAGATATCTATTATTTATTGAACAGTTATCGAGTTTTATTTTATTGAATTAATTTTTCTGAAATTTAATACGTTTACATTGTAAACCAGTTGCTGTGGATTCGCCGAGACGTAAAACATTTTCTGAAACTAAATATAAAGCTATGGCATGACAAAAACCTGCTAATGATGGACCCTGCAACGGGGTCCGAAACGTCGACTAGAAAGTTCAGAGACACGTGGCAGAATAGCCCATAAAACTCTACACGTAAGATTCCAAGCGGGCGTGAAAACCTCAAAACATTTGTAGTAAATTTAATTCGATGTCATTATAAATCTTTCGTATGGGTTGTAATGGGTCGTGATTCCCCAGAATTGTATGCATGCATTTGTAAAATGTATTATATACGTCTAGAAATTAATTTGGTAGAAATCAATGTAACTCCTCGTTTATTGATGGTGGTAAACCATTATGTGCGTGTAATGGTGACGAATCATCGTACCGATCTTGGTAACTGAGATTTTAAGAAGAACACAATGACAGTCACAACAATGATTTAAATAACGATTTAATCATCACTATCACTTATCTATTACCTATTTTTATTTCAAATACAAATTAAATGTATTAATTAGAAAGATAATTATTACTGAGAATTACCTGGATAAGTATATGACTAACGTAACGAAGAAGACGCGAGGATGCGCAGCGCACAAGATAAGAAACATTTATACGGCTTCTGCATACTTAAGGACGTTCCCAAAGAGCAGTCGTACTCAATCTTCAATAAGATTCCCCCGTATGTAAACTACTATGAATAGAATAAAAGACAGTTGAGGTACAGTGTACTTTTTCGCTCCCGCTCACATGCGCAGAAGTTCAAAAATCTCTCACTATTCAAATTATAAAAGGAAACGTCAAAACTATTCAAAAGTAGCTCACTTTTAACATTTTTTATAAAAAAACGAATACCGCTTGTTTTAGTTATTTTTACAGAAAGATATTTGTTAAATTTTCAATTAATGATTCTCAGTTTTCCAAAACAATTGTAAGAAAATTACTATTGCTATTCAATTAAACGTGTGCCACAACATCGATCGGGGTATGGTTCGTATGTTAAATATGCTCATTTTAATAGTCAATATTTACTAATTTACTACCGCAAGGACTATTGAAAAAAAATTCTACATATAAAAGACACTCATAAGTATGTGTATTCAAAGTTTCAAAAGGATTGTAAGGAAAGTGATTTTTTTGGGAACGTCCTTAATTATAATTAATAGATGTTCAGTACGAACAAGACTGTAGATTTTTTTAGGGGTGGTTCGCCGATTCGCCTCGCTTCTCGAACGATGATGTCTGCAGCGGCGTGCAGTGGTGTAAGTCCAAATCTCCGTCCAGTGTAACAGCCAAGGTCGTGGAATAATCCGGGGTCGATCCAAAGTGAAAGCCAGGTCAGAATTCCAGAAGAAGCAAGTCCAGGGTAAGCGGGGTCAGAAATGAAAGGCTTGATGTAGTAGAGATGTCCAGCGGTGAAGCACACGAGGCAAGTGAATTTTCAACCGCTGGACCGTTTATTTATATTTGCAAAATTCCAATAGGAGTGTAACACTCCAGCAAATCCCCGGGACCAATCAGGGGGCTCAAAATATCCCCGCGCCACCCCGATACGGTCCCGGGCCGACACCACCTGGCGGCCAAATCAGGAAACTTCGGTCATTTTTTCCGCCGTCCAGTGTGGGTCGGCAGAACTGACTTTCGTCATACATTTTAATTTATTTCTCATTTATTTCACATTTCCCAGGCATCGCGAGTACTTTTTATTACAAACATGAACCTGCCTCGCGATGCCTGGCATATTACAATGCGGGCGATAGCCCAGGGAATTTATTAACGCACCTCAAACCTTAAAATCGGGCCAGAGCGCCGTTTTTCTCGCGGTCGCTCGGCTGTGCGGAACAATAGACATAAACTACAAAATGAAACTTGCAGAATAATATGTGTCAAATGATGCCAACAAAATTTAACATTCGACTCTATATGTGTTCATTCTATTTTATTAAGGAGAACACATTATTATTGTGAAGTTGTACAAGTTAAACAACAATATGTTAAGATAAAATTGATTTTATATGTATATCTTTCTAATTAATACATTTAATTAGCGTTTAAAATATCACAAATCTATGTTCTGAATAATTACAACTTCACCATAAGAATGTGTTCTCCTTAATAAAATGAAATTATCACTTTTTTATTAAATACATAGTTTTTAATATTTATGATTTTCATAATCATAAAAAATACATGAAAAAAAAATTCGGTTAAGTTGTTCGTATTAAAAACTATTTTCTATTGATGTAAATTTTTTGTTTTTAATTATACAATATTTATTAGTGTAATTTCTTCCTGGGTAATATATTTTTATTTCGTATAGAGTAAGAATAGGTTCTTTGCTATACCCGCAGTTTCTATAACATTTGCCCACATATGACCTGGAACGTCGGCAGGCATTCTTCGGCAACGAAGTTGATTATTAAAAACGTATAGATGTGTGGTAATCCCGCACGCACCCCACAGACATGGCCGTGTCAGAACTCACCTGACAGCCATATAGGGCCGAAGCGACCTGACCAATATGCAAATGCCAATACATTGAGACGGATGAGTCCTAAGAGCTAGGCGACCACTTCTTCGCAGACCGTTCTTTCATCAACATCTCAAGCGAGCCATTCCAGTCTTCAACTTCATATGCGCAATTAATTTTATACTCGTTGTACTTACCGTTGTAAATCGTTCCGCAATAAACGCCAACTTTTTGTATTTATTTAAATATCTTGCTCTAGACACAGCATAAATAATCACACGTACATTCATATACAATGCGACGTGCACCAACACGTATGAGACTAGAAGAGGTTAGGGGCTTCAGTTTTACCATTAACATATTTGGGCATCTGGGCGTTTGAAGAAGGTTGTTGTGTTAGACCACGTCGCAGGATGCTTTTCTGGTGACAGCCCTAAGATCCGCAGGTTGCCGAGAAAAGTGGTCAAGAGGGTGGGAGTTCATCGAGATCGCGATCTTCAGTCACGAGGGACTTTACTATTTAAGTATTTAATTAATATTAAGTCAATTTAAGGTGTGCTTATAGTTTACCTGTTATTTAGACTTATGTAGCTTATGTCCTCATTTGTTTCACAATCACACAGTGTATTTACAAACAATACCTTTATTTATTCTAGAACTTATTTATTATTACGTTATTTGATTTGGATTTGCAATCTACTAAAACTGTTCATTTTCATCAGTCGTAATGAACCACCTCACTGAAGTATTTCTTCTAGTTCATTTTCATGTTCTTCGAGTTCAGCTATATCTGTGCAAGCCGTAGTGAATCGAACTTTTTTGTGTATTGTTTAAATATGTTATTTGCATAGCTCAATTGTTAACAAAAGTGCTAAGCTCTGTCTATTATTACCAAAGAAAAAATAATTTTTTTAACTGGATTATTTTTCTGTTTTTCTATTAAATAAATAATAATTTAATTAAATTCTTTTTCTATCTTCTTCAAACACATTTTTTCTGAAACATATTTTTTGTATCATTCTGCCTGTCCTGCTCCAAGCAGTACACACATTATTGTTCAAAACCATTTAATGAAGTATACAGTATTTGACTTTCATATCTTTCTTCATTATGTACTCTTCAAATATGTACAATAAGTATGAGGTGAGACGGCGAATCTCTGAGATACGGTGTGTACAAGGGAAAATTGAGAGCTATCTTCAAAGATTTTCATGGAAGCGAAATCCGTATCTAACCTTTTAAAAAGCTTGTCGGTGGACACGAGCTGTTGGTGAGTATTCAGTGTTCAAAAGGGCACTGGTTAGATTAGGTTAGGTGCATATCTAAGCAGGAATTGTATAAAATATTCCGGCGCGTTCAATTTTAATAATTTCGTTAACAATGTTGTCGACTGCTGGGTATCGATTATCTAATTATCTTCGAGTGAATCAAATCACCTCCATTTTCAGTTTCGCATTCAAATGTAGATCGACATTATGTCGGCAATGGCGGGCGTCTATCATGACAGATCAATATACCTACTCGCATCTGCGGAAGTTCTTCTCTAGCGAAGGACATTCCACCTACACTTCTACGGGCAATAAAATAAACGATTTATGATTAATAATATAAGCTAACCAACAATCATGTCTACAGGATGGCACAAAAAAAGTGAGAACATTTCGTAAAATGTGATATAATTACATCAAAATTAGTTTAACTATATCAACAATAGTTTACTAATTTATCCATTGTTTACATTTGGTTTTTTCAAATTGTTGCTCAGAATGACAAAAATCACCGCAGATGACCGTGTTCTGATCGAAAATTTGCGAATTGAAAAACGTCGGGGTGCTAGGAAAATTATCAAAGAGTTTCAAAACAAAGCCTGGAGTGTAGCTAGATATTACAACATAACTGGACACACAGCCAGAAACACAATCAACTTTCCATGTGGCAACCGAACAGTCCAGATTTAAAAGCAGTAGATTATGCAATATGGGGTGTGTTGATGATTTCTGATTAGCTAAATATTGTGCAAAAAAAAAAAAAATTAACTATATTATGTTTTGAAATAACTCATGTGTTACGAGATGTTCTCACTTTTTTTGGGCCACCCTGTATAATTTAGACTAATAGTGTAAACTATTTATATAATATAACTAACATTTAATTTTTATTAAAAACATTAGTGTTGTTCTAAAAAAATATTACAAGCATTACTAAAATATAACATCGTTTTCTTGTCATCCGAAATTTGACACGTTCGTAATACAGTTTTAAAGAGAAAATTATTATTAGAATTTTCAATGTCAAGAAATGACAATTTGGGTCACCCTGTATAATATCAAGTTGATTACAAATAACACGGAGGCAACGGTTGTAGGATGATGCCAGGAAACAGAGAACACCACTAAGGAAAAGCGTAGCTGTTAATATTGTTTCACGTTCCCTTCATAATGTGATAATAATATGCAAGTGAGTTCAAAAGCAAAACAGCCTTTGCCTTTGCAATTATTGACGATTTAACGTAAAGTAACGTGTTTGAAAATGATTATCTATCAATAGTGGCAGATTTACAGATGACAACTGCTCTTGAAAGCGTCTGTATATTTTAGAAGCATGTTTATCAAAGTGTATGACTAAAAAGATTGCTAAAATAATCACACTTCTGGAAAGGATTAAAAGATCAAAAAATATGTAAAAATTGATTTTTCAGGGGTATTATAGTAATTGTTAAAATATGAACATAACAATGTGAATATTGTTTACATTGCGAACATGTAAAATGTGCCAGTCATACTAAAAAGGGTAATACCACAGTCGAGTAGATAAAAATACGGTCGTGCCATAATTTTTTAGACTAACACCTTGACAATAATGACATGTGTTACCGTGACGAAATGTCGCCCCAGGCTAATTTGAAAAATGTAACATATAGGTTCGAAAATTTGTCATGAAAAATACTGGCGTTGTAACACAATTGGTAGTGTACTTATTAACTATGTATTATGTATGTTTATTATGTATCCACCTCTGTTAGTACAAAAATATGAATGTCAAAATATAAATAAATAAATGCACATTTCTAAGTGATTGTAAATCGTGCAATCAAAAATAAATTAACGTGATATCGGAATATCTATTGGACTGACCTACAAAAAGTACTATGTACCAAAAAAAAAAAAGTAAATGCATTAACTGTAAAGCGCAAAGCAGACCGTTTCACTTCTTAACATTGTTTCCAAACCACATTTCTCAACACAAATAGGCAATTTATTTATCTGTTTATTACAGATACAAAATGCATCGTAGATTCCCTAACTTGACGAGTCAAGTTTATTTTTAGTTCATAAAACTTTCATAATCTAGTCCAGGAGAGGCGAACCTGGAGGACGCGTGCCAGAGACGGCACGTTCATCAATTTAAATTAACTCACGTACAAGATATATAGACTTCATTTTATGCTTGTTGGTATTTATAATTAGTTATGCGTGCATAATTACGTGCATGTAAAATAATACGTCATTTCTTACACACATGAAAAAATGATTATATATGCATATCATAAAACGTTGTGAATAGTAGTAATTTATTTTTACTCAAGCTTTTGCTTTATTTGTGAGGCATGAAAGTAATTTAAATTAAAAATTAAATCTTTTATTTGAACGATTTGAAATTAATATAAAAGTGCATTCAGTTTTATTTCTGAATAAAACAATTATTTTATACATTTTATTTAACATGGCTAGTTGAAATAAAAAACAAAAACTATTACAAAAATTTTGCAGAGACTTTGATGGACTGAAGAATATGGTATGATTAACAAAGGCGATAAAGCACAATGCATTCTACAGGGTGACCCAAAAAAAGTGAGAACATCTCGTAACAGATGAGTTATTTCAAAACATATTATAATTCTTAATGTAATTTTTTTTGCACAATATTTAGCTAATAAAAATCTTCAAAAAATCACCATACTGCATAATCTAGTGGGTTTAAATCCGGGCTGTTCGGTGACCACATGCCTGGCTCGATGAAATTTACATTCTCACGATGAAGAAAGTTAATTGTATTTCTGGCTATGTGAGTTTGAGCTCCGTTCTGGTTTAATGTCCAGTTATGCTGCAATGTCTAACCATACTCCAGGCTTTGTTTTGAAACTCTTTGATCATTTTCCTAGCACCTCAACGTTTTTCAATTCGCAAATTTTTGATCAGAATACGGTCTTGTGCGGTGATTTTTGTCATTCTGAACAACAATTTGAAAAAACCAAACATAAACAATGGGAAAATTAATAATCAAAGATGGCGACCGGAAAATGTCGAAATAAATAAATAGGTAAGTAAGTAAACTAGTAAACTATTTAAGGTATTGTTGATATAGTTAAACTAATTTTGATGTAATTATATCACATTTTACGAAATATTCTCATTTTTTTTGGGTTACCCTGTTTGTTGTGGAACAGTTGTGTGCAGAACCTCGTCGGTAAAATGAGATTATGAAACAATCCATAAATCGTTTTTACATTTTCCCCCTATTAAAAATTGCTTGGAAGGGTGAATGAACCCATTCTATCTTATCGGACCACACTGTTAAATGATGACACGGTCTTCGCGTTATGTTTTTAAGTAAAAAAAACTAAATAATAATATTTTTTTAAAACTGCTCGGCGCGTCAGACAGTCGATATGTATTATTTGGGGATTTTTGGCACAGACATGTAAAAACGTTCACCACCACTGATCTAGTATATCTATATGATTGCACGTCGTCGTTATAGGATCTGTATTTGGATATGTTAGTGTCCATTGCAATTGCCAGTAAGAAAAAAGTAGCGAATATGTCGAACGATTTTTTTAATATCTCTTGGTTAAGATTACTTAAATGTTTTATCTTTTATATTATATTTAATTTGAAATTAAGTGTATCTACATTGTCCTTATTACGAGTAAAAAATAACATATATCAGCGAAATCGTATGAATCTTTCCGACTAGCGAGTATGTTGACCATCTGTCATCTTGCGTAGTCAATCATCTGTCAAATATATGTTCGTAATGTTTACGTTTGTTCAATAATTATTTATTGTGAACATGATCTCAGTTTTTTCAAGAATGTCATTAAACGGTATGATGAAGAATAAATATTTGATGTATATAATTCAAAATTGATACTTGAGAACATCGTTTGTACAACTTCAGGGGAGGGTAATGCAGAATGTACCAGCAGCAAACAATCGGCGCCAGTCGATTTCGATACTGACGTATCTTCGTCAGGATTGTGCTATCGAAGCCGCTTGACGTAAAAACTAAACAGTGGTTTAAACAAAGTTAAATATAAATACAATTTAAAATTATGTCTAACAACAAAGTTAACGCTACAAACATAAACAATAGATTGAAAATCGGTGGCAAATTAATTATTTGCCATTTTTATATATACCTATTCTCCTAGCTATAAATGCTTTTAGTCATGTTTTATAAATTATCCAAGAATTTAACTAGGGCAAAAAAGATCAAACATATTTATGTAAGAATAACCGAAGATACAATCATTATTCTCATGCCCCAGTTGAGGTTTTAACTTAATCTTATAATTTTTTTACTCTTTCTATTTAAATCAATTTAAATTCGGTCAAACTTTCAATACAAATCGTATTATCTTACACGATCGTACCTATACAATTTATATATCAAATAAAAATAGTTTTGAGTTTAATAAAAATATTGATTTGACATCTACGTGACATTTTAAAAACACTCACAATATGATAAATCTATCACGAGAAATTTTGTTATAAATATCAAACAATTTTTGTTACAACATTTTGTTTAAAACCACTATTTATTGATACATCAACAGGTTTCAACATGTCCCTTCTTCAGGACACAATGAATACTAAAATTAAAAATGCGAGCATAGACAAAAACAAACGTATAAAAATAAAGTGGTGGGTAACTGATTAAGAACTACTGTGAAAACAAATTTAAAAGGTAAAGGATTAGATTATTTAATTTGCTATTAACACCTTTTCTTTTTTCTAAAATTTCTAATTTATCTAACTGTAAAACACAGTGTTTCTGTTATTATTTATATAATATGTTGCCACAAAGCAATTTTGAAAATATTGAAGAGGTGATTTTATTACTCTGGTCGTCGTGTTATCTGTTTTGTGACGAGATACGAAAAGTATAAGAAACGCGGACGATCGAATAATATTTACTTATCTTTTATCAAAGAGAACACTCCATTACAATATGTTGTACTATAATAAAATTACCTTGCGTCAAATTTAACTCGGAATAACGATATTTACTTAATTAAATAGAACAGTTTAGAAATATCAGAATTAGCTGCGAATATATTAAATGATTCCAAAATACATAACGGCAGTGGTACTTGAATCTAGCGAAAACTATCTAGAAGATATTTCTTTGTTATTTTTGTTATTGCGATATTCATTGACGGCAATGTAACGCAGCCAAAATGTGCACCCGCTAAATAAACATTCCCATGGTGTTTATTACAGTAGTAAGACATGAATTTATCGATGAATCTTAATATGCATGAGATATAATTTAATTTATAAGGACTTCGTGAGCCGCAGCTGTATTTGTGAGAATTCCACGACCTGATTATTATTCCGAGCCCTGATGATGACGTGTTTTGCGGAACCAAAACATCATTAGTGTAATTACTCAATAAACGTGCAACGCGCATTTAATGTATAACGTATTTAATCAACTCTACCCATACGCAGACAGATCAAAGTCTCATCCACACCACGGTGTTACGTTGCGTGTCAAACGGCGTATGAAATCACCACCAGCGACATATCAGATAGCAACGAATTATTCATTCAATGTCGTCTTTGCATTTAATATGGAGAGAAGCTACAACAAACCGACCTTTATTGCAACTCTCGGCGTGTCTCAATTTGTTGCGTATAAGCATAGATGCCGGAAGAATTTCAGGACAGGAAGGAGTTGGCACTCACCACAATCTTGATTTCGCTGACATCTCCAAAGATGTGGACTGTATATTTTACTCACTATTTCGTCAAAGTTCAGACACTGTATACCATACACGTATAACCTCACTGGTTCAAGGTCGCCAATCAACGGTAGGCGGTGTGGTCAAGATCGGTGTGTGGCAAGGGAAGGGGGGAGGCACAGTTCATTATTTTCGTTCAATAATAATTATATGTCCCAAACACAATTGCCCTGGGACACGCACTTTTACTGGTTCTGGTGTGTCAAAGAAGGGTCACAAAACCCTATTATTATTGTATTGCTAGCATTCTTGTTTTGATTTCAATGGCCCTCTTACCTTATACAAAGGGTGAATGTAATCCAAGCGCAGCTGCAAACGTTATTTTAACAGCCTGTTGTTTTGACTCACTCTCAATATATTATATAATACAAATATGTACTTGAAAGGTCTCTACAACTCGAATAAAACGACAAATTATAAATTTTATAAAAAGGAGCGCGTGAACTTTTAGAGATTTAAAATATTCGAAATATGAAAGAGTCTAGGGAGTGAAAGAAAACATATGGCTATAGAAATTGTGTCAGGGTAGAAATGTATGGCGTTCTACCCCTATAAAAATATGACGTGATTATGTACACACGTTATAGCACCTGCCCGCCGAAAGTACTGTATTAGATTGCCGTGTTAGCAATGGCAACACTACTCCGCGAAAGAATCTTTTTCTAGTCATTTCCGCTGAGAGAAAGGAGAAACGCGATCGATGTCTCGCAGAACGTAGATTATTAATTAATTACAATTATGTGATTTAACATTGGAGTGAGAGATATAAATCCCTTCCTAAGTATGGCCCTCCACGTCGGGAGGCGCATTTATCAGGATGAAGTACCGCTAAGCTGATTTTGTTGTCAATGTTTTGCATGGGATTTATTGAGGATTGCCCATGAACAGAGAGGGATGACGATCACGATTAGGGTCCATCCGCTCGAAACATCTTCACAAGGAAAAGATCATATTTGAACATCGCGCCGTGAACGACGACATTTTGCACGTGACCCCAAAATAGAACTTTGAGATTCACCAGGCAGTGAAATTCAACCTGTTATTATGCTCTTCGACTGTTGATCAAATTATCTCTAACTACCGGTGGGTATGGTCAAAGAGGAATGGAAGTTGTTTAATGTATTCAATATAGTTTTACGTAGTGATTCCTCGCATTAATTAGACAACATTTATTGGTGTTTTAATTGAATGATTTGGTTAATAATAATATTGTAAAATCTGTTACTAAATTATATTTCTATTTCCTTGAGAATGACTGTCGGAAGCGGGCGGGAGACAGAATAGCCAATTCTGTTCATAGTACCCACAAGTCTCATGCTCTATTTTATGGGTGAAACCGGTGGACGCGCTGACGTTCTGTCGTGCACAATACATATACAGTGAAATATCGATCGATCGTTCCTCGAATAATCGTTCTCCCACATGCATCGTTTATTTCTTCCAGTCCAGAATTAATTTCATTCAAAACACCCAAAAATAGGATCGGTCCCTTATGTATAATTTTACCGCATTAAAGAGAGAGAGAGAGAGAGAGAGAGAGAGAGAGAGAGAGAGAGAGAGAACGCTGATGCTGACTGCCGCTTGATCTTATACAATACAAAGTTTATTTTTTTTTAATAATTGTTTTTGTGCAGCTTTCTAATTTTATTTTTATTTAGGTACATTCATTTTCATGTGAAATATAATCTTTTTTCGAATATGCATTAAATATTTAAGTATGAAAAATGTAACTTTTTTCTTTATTCCCGCATTTATAGTTAATTGGAATAGATCCCTTCAAAAACGATAGATAGAGGTGAGTAATTTCACCGCAATAATTTAATTCAATGGGGTGAAAAATAAATGTTTTTTTAAATTTAGCCCTTGGACCAACAAGACTTAAATACAAATTAAATGGATTAATTAGAAAAATATATATAAAATCAATTTTATCGTAAAATATTTTTGTTGCTACCGGAATTCGTACCTGGATCTCTTTCAATTCGGGGAACATGTATTAACGAATTATGGTATGGCAACACAGTGCATTGACGACAAATTTTCGAACTTATATGTTACACGTTTCAAATTGATGCATCTATCGTTCCATTATTTGAAAGCCATCTTCTTTATTTATTTATTTATTAAACGATGTATTAATTAAAAAGATATACATATGAAATCAATCACACACCTATGTTCTGAATAATTACAATTTCACAATAAGAATGTGTTCTCCTTAATAATATATAAGTTGTCTAAAATTTAATAAAAATGAATTGTTAATTCTGGCGTCTCCTATCGGCTTACTCAAAGGTATTTGAGATGCCTTTCAAATAATGGAACGATAGAAGTACTAATTTGAAAAATGTAATTGTCCGCCACTGTAAAATGCCGTCATAGAAGTTTTCGAAATCCGCCGGTATGGGTTGTTTCAACTTTTGACGGTTGTCCATTTTTAAGGGTTGACACTTTTGGGCTTTGAACGGAAATAGTTCAATAATTAGTATGTTTGGACAGCAACCATTACTTTTCGACGTGACAAAAGTTTCGTTGTTAATTATGTTGCAAATGAAAGGACGGCGTAAGACCTCACCCGACTTTTCAAGATTATAGGTGAACACAAAAAAAACTCAAGACTTGAAAGGATATTTTGTTGAGACCGTTTCGTTTTTTTTTTCATTATGAAAATTAAAGACATGACCTACTATCTCATAAAACATATGTCTATATGTGTACACGAACAAAAACTCGAAAAAGTCCACTTTGATAAAAATTCGAGATGAGCCCTTTTCGAAATTTGCAATTCAATTGAATTTCAGTTATTTATTATGGGAAATATTGCTTCTATATTCGTCAGGCCCTCAGGAACAGATTAATAAAGAATATAGAGGATCCACTGTATTATAATAAACAATTGATAATACGTTGAAATAATCTATTTCAATTTGAGAACTCTCTAAATATTTTGATAAAATGTTGGAATTTCATTTCAAAGTTTAAAATAATCGTTTTAATAGTGGGAGTAGTGCGTTAGTACACTTTTTCAAATGTACAAATGTGCAGTCCCAATTTAAATATGCAAAATAGCACAAAACAATTATGGTAAATTACTGGTCACATACAAATGAAACTTACCCGGGGATAAAATGGGGTTGGGGTGTGGACATAGCCGCTACCGCCATGTCGAAGCTGTTCGTATTTTTTTAAGATTTATCGAAAATATTTGATAATTTATTACATGAAATTTAATACGACCCAGAGCGAGAATTTGAAACAAAAATTTGACATTTTGTGACATGTTTGTGTGTATTTTTAAATAAATGTTCTAAAACTTTATTAATCAATGTGTTTGTATAGGAACTCGTAATTATCGTTTTATTGACGTTCCTATATTGTACCTATACTGGCTGATATAGCTGGCGTCGTACGTGCAGAAAATTTTATCTTCAAGAGCCCTTGAGAACTTTTACTTTTAATAACTGTTATCCTCCATGAAAAGATATCACTTTTCTAGCTCTTTTCTGTGTCCTTGGAACCTTTCACCTCGCCAGGCATCGCGTAAGAATATATACACATACAAAAAAGATATTCGTACTTTCTAAAATGTACATAATATGATATTCACGAGATTCTGTAGGTCCCAAAGACTGCGATGGGTTGTCCACGTTGAAGAAATGCCATATGACAGGGCAACAAAGATCACGAGCAAGTGGATGCCCAAGTGGAAGCCACCTAGAGGAAGACTAAGGAAGAGGTGGGTTGACTGGGTGGAAGAAGACTGGATCAGGATGACAGGGTCCGGGAACTGGAGAAGAATTGCCGGATATATGAGTGGGTAGAAAGCAGTTATGGAGGAGGTCAAATTACACCCTGTGATGTAGTCTCGTAGAAGAAGAAGAATAACAAAACAAGAAATATATAAAATGTTCTTGCTCCTTCTATCTCTATTTCGCGTCGCAGCTGATACTTTTTGGCTGGGGTCGAAGCTGATACTTTTTGGCCACACTTGAATTTATACTTATTTATAAGAAAAATGTTTATGTTTAGAACTGACTAGTGAAAAATCAGTTGTGTAGAAGGAATCTTACAAAAATAATTGTTTTTCAGTTCAGTCAGTTGTAAATTTAATATCATGGGAAAAATGGCGTTTGTGGTAAAACAAATAAAGATGGTACATTAATTGCACAATAAAAATAATAACAAATATATGAATATATGATCTCTCTTTCTCACTAATTTAATGAAGAGAGATGAGAAAAAATGTAGTATCGCATAGGACTTGATGAATGCTCCGAATTATACTAGAATATTGATCCCATTTTCCTAATTAATGCACAATATTTAGAGTAAGTTTACAGGATTAATCATTTTAAAGCCCCTTAAACTAATAAGAGCTTTCGTCACATTTAAAATGTTAAAAACTTCTTACGGTAACACGAGTTGACAGCAAGGCTGCATGAGAGTAATTTATATCACGGTATGGTAAAGGTTAAAATCTATATATTTTAATTTATTGATTGTTGCGTTTACCTCTTTCATAATTGCACTATTAAGTAGGTACCCCAACTCACGAAACTAAAACCGGTGTTTTTTTCGTATATAATTTATTACTAATAATATGTAAATATATATTTGTTCATATATTAGATTTTTTATATTGTTAAGTGATTTGTAATACCCACGTTAATAATTTAGTCATTTTCATATTTGATCTCGTTATGAAATTAATGTAGCTTGGATAATTTTTATAATAACATTTTTTAAATGTAATTATAACAAATATATACGATTATTTGATATTCGGTAATATTTTCAAGTTGTGTAATAAATATATTCGTAATTCCTGTCTCCGCCTATGTTACATGCACATGTGTATAACTGCATAATTTTATTTTTATAATCATATTATTATTAGTAAGTTCCCCTGCATGTCGGCAATCGTACAATTATATTGACTATGGACGGACGAATACCCGCAATATCGCTGCAGTCGAATACTGCAATCGTTGTATCTAACGGATATACTCGGTGCTTACCTCAGCTGTAGTGTTTACCCTTTTGGAAAGGAATTTACCTCATGACATCATGACGTGCCTATATAGTAGACAACTGATTTGACGGAGGTCCGGCTGTCCGTGGGCTTCGAGACACATCGCCCATGGCAAATTAAACGAATGTCCATTTTTTGTGGCACGTATTCATTCACTCTCTCCACACGACCAAGTCATCTTTAATAATAGTTTGAGAATAATAAACTATGTAGGTACCATAATAAACACTTACTGCATTCCTATGTTTTTTTCGAAACTTATTTACGGCGTGCCTATCAACCTACAAGAGGAAAAAAACGACGGCAAAAAATCCAAATTCAAATCTGGAAGAACGAAATGTGTGAACCAGTGGCTCTCATTTTATTACGATAATTTTTATTATTATACACCTATTCAGGCATTAACATATATTTTTAAATAATAGAAAATCAGAAACGCAATACACAAAATAAAAATTATATTATATCAGCATGTTTTCTCATAATTAAAATTATAAAATAAAAAATATGAAGTAGAGCAATTTATACGTCACCATTGTGTTGAGACACAAAAAATTGTAATAATGTTGTTTCATACAGGAAACAAGAAAACAAGGGTGGTTCGGCGATCTCCGCTTCTCTCAACCGGTGATGATGATGATGATGATGAGGTCAGAAGAAATGAAACACACAAGTGTATTATATCTAGGGACACGGGATTAGGATGATTAGGCGAGTTTCAATAATTTTTATGGTTCCATTTTTTTCCACCTGGCGCTTATTCACTTATGTCACTTATTGTTTGAAGCAGGCGCCGACTTTTCATTCGCACGCATTCTGGCGCCTATCGTATAATTGAATATTAGATTTTATTACTGTATGGTTGCTTTGATGACGGTTGTTTATCGAAACACCACATCACAGTTGTTCATTGATAAGTTAATTTGCACTTCGGCGCCTGGATTACGGCCTTGGTTTGTTTGTTATCAAACATTGCTAGCGAGAATTCAATCCCGTTAAATACAAATGTAGTCCTATAAAGAGTTAAATTGACAGCAAAAATGTCGACTACCTCCGCATTTCATTCCCCAAAGAATGCAATCTGAGAACTGCGGAGTTAGCATGTGTTCTAACATTATGCACGAGTTATGCATGTGTTCTGACATTACCACTGTAATAGAACAATGAATTGTGTGTCGATGACCTCAATGGTGAGTGAAAGTCAAGCAGATTAACAATCTGGGGGCAGTCTATTACACCATTGATGATTCTGTAGAGAAATTTTTGATTTGTAGAAAAGATGAGTGTGAATTAATGTTAACAATACAGTTTAAGAAAAGGCCAATTCAACCAGATGAGTAAATCATGCGTACGGAGTGGTAAGTTTGTCAGATGTTTATGGATAAATTGTCAATTCTACGAATTTAATAAGGAAACATTTTATTTATTTACACAGACGATATCACCATTTATCCTCATAGGGTTGTACAGGCAATAGTCAAAGTTTATGAACGAGGAAGTGTTGTTATAATAATTTTCATGATGCGATGGCTTTCTAAACCGCTACGCCGTTTGTGGTACTTATAGTCTTATTTTGTTTTTCAAGGAATATTTAATCGCGAATTATGAAAAGTATTCGACAAATCATGACATGAAATTTATAATTGATCATTCATACTCACGTGAATGAAACCAATTGTTTTGAGTAAGTATCTAGATATTGGTTGCATAACACTTACTTTTACATGTAATAAACAGCAGGATACGGTGACTTACGAAGCAAGTTTTTCAGAGTTGGTACTGTGGTGACCCTACACGCGCCCGTAGATATGTTCGTGTAAGGGCTCATCTAACGACCATTAGGGCATGAACCAGAGCGGCTAATAAGCTGACGCAAATAAACTATTAGCACCGGAGACAGATACTGCTTAAGCAACTAACATCACTTCTCCGCAGGCCGTCCTATCACCAACATTACTCACCACAGGCATCCAGGGGGTACCAAGCCATTTTACTTCTCCGCCAGGCCCTCAATATTGGCGCCACCACCAGCAAGCAGTTGTCAGTTGGTACCAGCCCTATGGTAACCCCACACGCGCCTGTAGACATGGCCGTGTAAGGGCTCACATATTAACCATTAGGGCTCGAACCAGAGCGACCAATACGTAGACACAAATAAATTATTAGGTCCAGAGACGGATACTGCTCAAGTAACTAACATTACTTTTCCGCAGGCCGTCCTCTCACCAACATCGGAATTCAACCGCATCTCCAGCGAGCCACTCCAGAGTTCAACCGCGCATTTAAATTGTATTAATTCATCACCTCAATAAACGAAACTTTGTAAGTTTACTTTCATCCATTTCAACACCTTGCTCTAGTTATAGTTACCAACTGCTACAGCACTTTATTAGAGATTAAAAATGTAGAGTTTATTCTATTTGCATAGTATAATTCAATAGATTAAAAAAAATATTGGGGAACCAACACATAGGTGATGTAAATTCGAAAAATATATTTTGTAAAGAACAAAAATATTATCAAATTATTTTTAACAGTAATTTTAGAATTATTTTGCCTGGCTATAACTAAATTATTTTTAATGAAATACAATGTAAGACTTCTGTAAGAATTACAAATAAAATAAATTAATAACTTTCGTGCATTTGAGGTTTAATTTCTACAAAAATGGTGTTTTATAAATTATTCAATTTTTCTTACCTTAATTATTGCCAAACGGATATTATTATTATTAGGAAAACACATTCTTATTGCGAAGTTGTAATTATTCAGAACATAGGTCTGTGATATTTTAAAGATTAATTAGAAAGATATACATATAAAATCAATTTATCGAAAAAATATTTTGTTTTCACCGGAATTCGAACCAGGAACCATTTTTATCCGGAGAAGTGCGCTGACCACTACATCATGTCAACATTGCATATTAACCACAATTTTTCGAAACTATTTCGAAACAAATAATGTGTTCTTAAAAAAAAAGATATTATTATTGTAAAATAACACATTTTTCTTATTATTATTCGTGATTGGAAAGTTAAATAAATAATACTATCTTTAAGATTACTATATAGTAAGTAGACAAATTTAAATATAATAGAATGTTTTAACATTGTTTGAGAATCGCAGGTGTGCAAGTTGTAAGGCGCACACCTGGATGGCGCTGTCGCCCCCACCCCGTCGCGCCTCCGAGCGGCCAGTTCCGACGGTCGCCATTTTTACTTGAGGAATGTGGCGGGTCGGTAGTCGGTATGTCAGGCGGCCGCCGCTGTGTTTAGAACTAGTTCTCACCCTTCGTTGTTCACTTAAAATCGAAATCAAAACATAAACCCTTCATATACGCGCGCATATATCCGTCAGATCGATTCGTAGTGAGTTGTAAAACTATTTTAAAGTGGAACGTCTCCTTCGCTCGCCTTTTACGAACAGGATTCACAGAGACAGTTCGAAGACGGTCAGTGCCGTTATTGTTATGGATGGATAAATTCAAATTACACTACAATTCTGAGTGATTGTGCAATATTCCTGGACAATTGTTGTGATCTCGTGATGCGTTCTCTTGTTCGAGAAGGTGATTCTCGCTTAACTGTGTCGACTGTGCGTGATAAAAGTTGCAATGAAAGTTTTCGTGTCTCGAAACAAAACATTTGAAGATGGAACTCGACGTATTGTGTGATTTTCAATATTATAGTTTTCACAATTGCCCTAGCGATTGCTTTTCTCTTGTCATTCGGCGCTAAGAGACATTTAATTTGACTTTCAGTGTTTTGGTAGACTTCATGGCGCTCATTGGTATCCAAAACAGGTGAGATATGACATGTTTACTAACTATTCACACTCCTGGGGTGAAGTATAACATTGAAAAAACAAAAAAGACTACATTTTACTTTCCAAATTTGTTCGTGTAACTTTAATTTTTGCATTTAATGCAATGTTTTAATTCAATACGGATGTACAGCATAATATTATAGTGGAATCCTCATAGATTTTTATTGAAAATTAACAAAATTATGTTACTTATGCATACATAACATTTACGATATTGAAAATATGATTTAACTTGGTTGTTTCGTTTGATTATTAAACGTAAATGATTTTTGTAAGGATTCATATATCAGAATGGTCAACCACTGAAGCGTTTGTTTGCAAAATAGCTAATTTTCGGTTTCGCCGAAATAAATCGACCATTAGATTTTATACTTTAGTGAAGTCTTGTGCAATGCAATCGATATTCAGTAATCGATGTATAAATATGTTCTGTGAATACCTGCATACATACGTATGTACATTAGACTGTATACCTAATGAAAAACAGCTGATAATGTCGGCGACAAAATTTGCCGCATAGTCAACCATAGTTAGACAACTTATGAAGTGTGAATTGTGTTGATTTTGAAGGTGGCTAACCACGTTACTACCTCATTCTTAGATAAGAGGAAATATCCCAAGTATTTTGTATTAAAAGACTCAATTTTTGTATTACACAATATGTAAATGAATCATAGTTGACACATTAGTATTACTTTTAAGTAAATTTGAAGGGTTCGTTTCAGACCAGGTAGTGATTGTAGGAAAACTAACAATTTGATAAGATACATTTATAATACATATAAAATCAATTTATCGAAAAAATATTGTTGTTGCTACCCTGCTGATTTTATATGTATATCTTTTTAATACTTACAGATTACTTAAAATTTAGAAATTAATTTGGCACGCACAGTCCTGCGTTATACTTTTATTGAAGTTTATTACATAACTTGATTTTTTTTTCTAATTAAAATCAACGCCTTTGACTTCTTTCATAACATACAGAACAGGATTATATAATCTAATTAATATTAATGTAAACACTTCCAGCCATTTCAAACTTCACAATAAGAATGTGTTCTCTGGCCTTAAAAAAAAGACACATTTAATAATATGTTTTTTATTTTTGAATAGTTTCCTAAGTAATATTTGAATATGTTAAAGAACACACAATTACTGGATTTTTACTTATTATGGCACTGTTATTAAATAAATATCAGATATCTCAGCTATTTTTATTATATTTTTAATGGAAAATGATATGTAGAAAATAAGAAAAGCATGTAAAAATTGAAAAATATTAATTTTTCAGGCGTATTTTAGTATGTGTTAAAAACATTTTACAAATAAAGAATATTGCTTTAAAAAATTTTCAACACAATTCAGATTCTCATTGAATTGACACAATATTTACTATTTTCAAGTAAAAATGAATTATCGAATTTGGTCCATAGATGGCTATGGTGTACTGGTACTCGAAGAGAGGCAATATAATAAGATATATACAATTTTCAAAAATTTGATAAATATGGAGATTGAGAGGAGAGCCATATTTTCTATATATAATTTTTCATTAAAAATATAATAAAAATAGCTTCGTCTCTATGAGATATCTGATATTTATTTAGTTATCTAAGTGTTTACATTAATATTGATTAGATTATATAATCCTGTTCTGTGTGTTATGAAAGAAGTCAAAGGCGTTGGTTTTAATTAGAAAAAAAAAACCAAGTTATGTAATAAATTTCAATAAAAGTATAACACAGCACAATAGGTTGGTGGTAGATACAAAATAACCTTTAGGTAGATTGTGCGTGCCAAATTATTTTCTAAATTTGAAGTAATCTGTAAGTATGCACACAGGTACAGCATATTAAGTCCGTATTTATATTGTAGTATTTGTTTTTCACGTCGTTCGTCGTTCTAGACACGTGCTGCTTTTAAATATAAAAACTTATAAAATTAATGCATTTCATTAAGAAAGTATTCTTAAACTAATTTAGTTTCCAATTCGATACACACATACAGACATTTTCATACATACATATCGCACACGTCATTTTTCAGTAGACAAAAATCAAAAACATTTTTTTTCATTTTTTGTTACTTAAGTCATGAAACTGAATAACATTTTATTTAGGTCATAAATGTATCCTAAAATGACACTATTTGAGAACTGGGGCTAAGTTAGTTGCGTATATGACAGTATCCGAATACAAGAATAGCTTAAAATTCTTGTTTTCTTTAGTTGTCTTAATTTTGATCTAGGTGTGCCTCCGAACAATCTTCATAACAATTAATGATGATCTAAACTGTAACATTAACCGTGATTGTGACT
Organism: Eubasilissa regina; assembly: GCA_022840565.1. Classification (NCBI taxonomy): domain Eukaryota; kingdom Metazoa; phylum Arthropoda; class Insecta; order Trichoptera; family Phryganeidae; genus Eubasilissa; species Eubasilissa regina. Next base: position 16,168,295 of record JAINEB010000021.1, read on the forward strand.
GTGATTTGTGTTCGATTATAACGATGATTGGTAATTGCTTATTCGAATTTCAGTTACCAATCATGGTTACCATCGAATATCAATCACATTCACAATAACGGTTTAGCTCGCCACTAATTTACATACTATTATGACATGACAACCAGGATATTGGGCGATGCGTGTAATATCCTGATTGTCAAACGCTTATTTATTACATTTTGTACATTTACTGCATCGCACTAATATTTTGAATAAACAAATATAATTAACTAAGTCGTAAACCCGGCGTTGCACGAGTACACAATTTTATCCTCTTGACAACCATTTATCTTAAAAAAAGAAAATAAAGTATGGTCAATCTTAGTATAGTGAGTAAGATTAAGAAATAATCGCTTGAGTGGTTTGGTCATATGGAACGGATGAATGGAGAGAGAATGCTAAGAAAGATATGTATATGACGCAAGTGTTGATGGCACCAGAAATAGAGGACGCTCGCGGAAGGATGTATGAATGTGGATTGTGTGTTAAGATAAAAAAGTGTGGTGCTCTATCCTCTCCGCATACCCCCGCGGGGTAACGGCATGATGGAGAGTAAGAGAGCTGTCTAAAAGTTTCACGAGGTTTTTAGAAAACTCTTCTAAAACCATGTTAATTATATTTTCAATGACCTTTCTCCCACCCCGCTCCACTGCAGCCACCATTCCTGATAAGCCAATGTGGTCCGCCATGAAAATATACTTCCAGTAAGACTTTAATGTGCCCTTAGAACCTTCCTACTCGTCACGCATCGTGTGCATGTTTAGGCAAATGTGTATACGGACATTTTAAAATTTACATGGAATGAATATCCCTGTCCGATCACTGAGATCTTCATCCCTTTTTTACATCAAGTCGTACATTACTAATTTAGACTATTTCTCCCCCCTGTCTTAAATATTAAATGACTACGAGATTTCATCGTGAAATGGTTAATAATTGTTCGAACGTGTAATACGTGCTTACCATAAATCAGTTCGCATTGTTTGCTTTTAACGTCTAGGACTGTTACATGTCACGTGATTATACTTCATCGACCTTGGAATTCGTGCCCTTTTGTACTTCTTAGCCGTAATTTTAAATATATTGTTATACGAGTGTTTTTTAATTTCATAAATGTGTAAATTCTGTAACACATTTTATTGTCTTAAAATAATTTAATATTTGTTGTACCTTAACCGTTTGAATGCTACGCGTCGCAAAAGCGCTGCGATCGTTTGTATCGAAAATTACTTAGCATTAAAACGGTTAAAGTAGCACCAATATTATCTATCAGGATCATTAACGATCTGTTGATAACATGTATATGAAAAAATAAAAATAAGTATAATTTCCTTACAAGAATTTGTTAATCCGTGGAACCTTTAGATTATGCAGACATCTCCAGTTAAATCACAATATTTATGCGTACGCCCATCTGCCATGTTTCTTACAAATTACGCGTATTTTTTTTTTTTAAATTACACTCGTAGTTGTATTTATTTTCTCAAGTTTATTGTACCCAACGGCCGAATCAAGTTTACCCGGCGGGTCACCTTGGGAATTAATAATCCCGGTGTATAAATATGTAACGAACTTTTTCAAACGTTTCGATAACGTGATTGTGGCGATGGAAGCACCGACAGATCGGATCGTTAGCGAAAAACCTGCGCAATCCTCGTCCGCCTCTCGACCGCAAACTATTTTAAAAACAATTGTATTGTTTTATTATCTTACGAATCGTTTTTGAATTTACAGTTTTGAGTTTTTGTTATATTTGAATGTTAAATGCGTGCAACCTGAATTGCGAGTGCCAAAATTACATCATTATATTTCTGCTAACTGAGAGCAAATCGGATGTGTTTAATTTTTCAATGTTGAACTCTGGGCATTCTACACGCGTACAGGGTGGCACAAAAAAAGTGAGAACATTTCGTAAAATGTGATATAATTACATAAAAATTAGTTTAACTATGACAACAATAGCTTGAATAGATTACTAATTTACTTACTTACCTATATTACGTTTTATTTCGACAATTTTCTGTCGCCATCTTTGATTTTTCCCTTTGTTTATATTTGGTTTATTCAAATTGTTACCCAGAATGACAAAGATCACTGCAGAAGACCGTATTCTGATCAAAAATTTGCGAATTGAAAAATGTTGGGGTGCTAGGAAAATGATCATAAAGTTTCAAAACAAAGCTAGACACTACAGTATATCTGGACATTACAGCAGATGGAGCTTCATCTCACACAGTCAGAAATACAATCAACTTTCTTCGTCGTGAGAATGTTAATTTCATCGAGCCAGGGATGTGGCCACCGAACAGCCCAGATTTAAACCCACTAGATTATGCAATATGGGGTGTTTTGATGATTTCCGATTATCTAAATATTGTGCAAAAAAAAATTACATTAAGAATTATAATTAATTATATTATCTTTAGAAATAACTCATGTGTTACGAGATGTTCTCACTTTTTTTAGGCCACCCTGTATAAAATCCAACGAAGCATAAATACGATAGATTGTGACATATTTATGCAACAGTACTGGTATTTATTCTTTGAAAATTATAGATTTGTGTAAACAAATAAACATTAATGCATATTATATTGTCAGCGTTTAAATTTTCGTTCCAATCGTTTAATTTTTTTTTAATAAAAGTCGCGGAGCTCTTTTATCGCGTAAGTTGGTACCAATATGATCACATAGGTGATACCAAAAAGAAAATATTGCGACAAGGAATTTGCGTTAGAACACGTCTACGTATTTTGTTGGTTTGTGGGCTGCATAAAACAAATGTACCCCCCCCCCTCTCCCATCAAAAATTGAATTTTTCAACGAGTTATGAAATCATTTTCAAAATAAATGCATTAGGTATTACGAAATAAAAAAGGCTTTTGTTTAAAAACTGTAATTCTATCTATCTATTTTAAATTATACTTAAATCGGAATACCGGGCGACGTCACGCACAGCCTGCTGGTCCTGTTCAAGTATGATTGCGATGCTGTTTTGTATTTATGAGATTTTAATCTCAAAAGCGTTTAATACGCGAACTCCAACTCATTCTAGATAATCTGACACCTGATCCACTCGGTTAGTTCCATCGCTCAGAGAACGCGATCCGCAAATTTAACAGCGCCATGATCTCTTGATACTTTGAGCTTGCAAATTGCTTTTGAAATAGCTGACCGCGAGAGTTACCAAAAAAATTTGACTTCAACTAAATCAGACCTACGATTTGCAGCGGGATGCTCTAGCGATCGACCGTGTCACGTTATAACTTGAACGTAACGTTACAGTAAATTATTATACAGTAAAATTTCGATCGATCGTTCCTCGAATAATCGTTTTTCCGCATGTATCGTTTATTTCTTCCAGTCCCGAATCAATTTCATACGAAACAGTCAAAAATAGATCGCACGGATCGTTCCTCTATGCATCATTTTAAATTACGCGGCATATTTCGTAGCTAAAATGCTTCGTTTCGATTAACGGCACTCGTAAACAACGAGCGGAACATTCGAGAGAGAGAGGACGCTGCTGCTAATTGCCCTTTGACATAATATAATACAAAAAATATGTTTAAATAAAAATAAAATTCCAAAAATTGTTTCAATAAACCAGAAACGATACGACGACTTGGAAGCCAAAATTCGTCGCGTTATTGCAGATATACGTCCCCAGCTGATCCAAAAAGTGGTCGAAAATTAGACTTCCTAACCAGTCGCGGTGCCCATATGCGCGAAATCATATTTAAACTCTATTGGCATAAAATTATTTTTACATTTTAAAGTTCAATACCTCTAAAAAATACACCTTTAGTATTTAACATATGCACCATGTTTCAATTCCATAAAGTGATAATAGTAGACACACAAAAAACAGTTTTTTGTGAATGAATTATATTCACATATATATATAATTACTACTTTAAAAAATGTATATTTATAAATCATAAATATAACATTTGAGGCTTGACTAATTGAGCGGTCATGTCGACACCCACCATGCACACTCAGCATGCTGCATTTGAAGGACACGACTGTCCAATTTTACGAGTATAATCTGTTATGATAGGACTCGCCTATCAGACTATTGCCGCTGTATGGCGTCATCACAGCACACTAGCCAGGGGCCTTATTTTGGTGGTCGCTTCAGTGAGCAGCGCGTCCATTCCAATCGCACAGACACTTGAACCTTTCCTCTCCGATGCTGTAAACTGAGTTAACATTGCTTATGTTATTATGTGAATATCTTTGTAAATATACTAAATACAGAGTTCATATTTTAGGTATTCCTCCGTAATATATTTATGTATTGGATAAAATAATTACAGTATATAAATATTTACCATACGCAACAATAAAAAATGTTTTGTCAAAGAACCTGACGTGAATTTGTCAATTCATGTCTGTGTACGTGCCGGAGCGGTGCCGACGATCAGTTCGCGGGGCGCGGGGTGCCGGATGCCGATCGTCACTTAGTGGCAGAGATTGCGCTGGTCGAGTTAGACGTGTTTTATGCTATCGTTCGTGATGATCAATGTTTTCTCTCATTTTTTAGCATTTTACACAATAATTGATATAAATATTCACTTATATATATATATATATTGACTATTATTTTAATGATTAATATGAGTAATAAATGTGAAATATTCATATTTATCCGAATAAAAATCGCAAAAGTCTACATGTACAGTGAGTTTACAGCACCGAAACGCGCGTTTTTATTTTAGCACCGCAAGGGAAAGGTTAAGCAAGTAAAGCGACGGTTGAGGGAGTACGTAAAATATATAAAAGTATGTGTACAAAAATAATTTCATCTTGAAATCGTGAAATTTGTGGTATTTTTAATAAAAAATTAAATAAATCAATTCGAAAGATATACAGAAAAAAATCTATTTCTCTAAAAATATTTTAGTTGCTACCAGGATTCGAATTTACTATAACAAAAACTAAAAAATACTTAGTTCATATGGCAAAACTGGATAATGCGTTTCCCCTGATAAGAAAAGGTCCAGGTTCGAATACCGCTAGCGACTAAAATAATTTTTCGATAATTTTTTTTTTTTTGCATACCTTTCAACTTGATTAATTTAATCATTAAATGTGTATTTATTAAATTATTCGCATGTTGGTATTACTTTGCGTAAAGTATTTATTTACTTCAAATATTTTTTTTAACGGTCACGTCGTGTATGTACGTTTATGGCGACTGGATTTGCCTAGCTTGTTGAATAATCAAAATTAAGTAAATAAAAAATAATCACACCTGTATATATTTTTTTAATTCATTTTTAAAAAAAATCAAATTACTGTTAATTAGTGATGACTTATTTTTCTTTGTGTGAGTGGTGAGATAGTTCAAGCGGCGCAGGCAGGCTTCGTAGTTAGTTTAACATAACATATACAAAAGTACCTCGGTATACGTCCTTAATCCGTTCCAGATCTTTGGATTTATACCAGATGTGTTTTTCTCATTCGAAATAAAGGGAAAATGATTAATCCGTCTTCATGAAAAAAAATTATATTGTTACGTTGATGGGGTTGTATAAAATATATTAAACACTGCTTAATACTAAAATATATAAATACAAAAACAATCAAATTAAAATTTAACAGGTTGAAGATCGTCAGGTTTGACGTTTAAGAACTAAAAATTTGTCCAAAGAAATTTGGTTCTGTCTTCTCCTCAAGATGTTTCGGAAATGTGACATTGCCTGGTCATTGAAGACAAAAAATCTTGCGAAATTCACAGAGCTTACATTGAGACTTTTAAAAGAAATGTTTAAAATTGGTTGTTGCAATTAGGAAGAGCAGATACAGGGAGTAAACTTTTTTATATAATGAAATAATTTTTATAATTAATTTTGTGTGTTTTGGTCTCCATCTACCTCATATGTACTTACATTACATATTGTATTGCATATTAGTATTTTTATTTGATTTTTTTCTCTTTTTTATATATTTTTAATGTATATATTTAAAAAAAAAAATTCACGTTTACTTACTTGCCTTGTATGTTATGTATTCGATCTTATTGTGTTTTGCCTTCAATGAGTTTTGGTTATGGTTTTGTAAAATTAATATGTTTACCAATTTGCCCTAAAACAGGCTTGCCTATTTGGGCAATACATTTAAAATGTGTGTAAAATATATGTTACAAACTCCATTTTTTTTTGCAGCTGTACAAATGTTACACATATTTAAAATCGGCGCAGTAGAACTCGACTTATTACATAATTACGTAATGACGGCTAGTCATTCCACTAGAAGCAAACCGAAACAGAACAAAACCAAAACGTGAATATTTGTTGAATTGCTCACGAATAAGAGAGTAGAGAAGGTGAAGTATCTTGAACGCTCCTGTCGATACCCAATGCCCCCCCACGCATAGTTTAGTAAGTTACTAGTATAATTTAGCAGCATTTTATGTTTCCTTTGATTTCGCCCACAAGATCATTAGGTTTTTTTAAAATATGCGTATTTACATAAATTTTTCTCGAGTGTTATTTTGTAAACATATGTACTTTAAATTGATTTTTGTTTATTTCCGGTTTTAGTTTATGACATATTTTGTTAGAAAACATGTGGCATGTGTGAATTCTGAACATTCAGGCAATTAAAAAATGTACGATTTGTGTCTTTATTTATATAAAATCGTATGGAAATATTATTCCTTTGTATAATATTTCCATATGAGCAATATTTGAATATGTCCAAGAACACATACTTACTAGATTTTTACCTATAAAGGCACTGTTATTAAATAAATATAGTTGTATATATGTTAGTATGTGGACTCGCTTCGAGTACCGCTACACCATCTTTGGACTAAATTTAATAATTCATTTTTCCCTTTTTAGCTTTGTCTCTATGAGTAAGTTTTGTGGTGTGGTTTTTAACCCAATCGAGTTAAAGAGAAAAAAATCGAAGGTGCACTATCCAACAATGCTACAGCGACAATACTTTTGACGACAAATTTTCGAACCGATATGTTAGACTTTTTCAAATTAATACATCTATCGTTCCATTATCGGACTACTCAAAGGTATTCGAGATTCCGTAAAAATAAAGTAAATGGCTTTCAAATAATGGATTGAATAATTGAAAAGTGTAACATGTAGGTTCGAAAATTTGTCGTCAAAAGTACTGTCGCTGTAGCATAGTTGGATAATGCACCATCCCCGGTTTGGAAAGAGATCCAGGTTCGAATACCGGTGCGCAACAACAATATTTTTCGATAAAATTGATTTTATATGTAAATCTTTCTAATTAATACATTTAATTAGTATTTAAAATATCACAGACCCATGTTCTGAATAATTACAACTTCACAATAAGAATGTGTTCTTCTTAATAATACTATTTCATTTATAATTTACGAGTATTAATCGAGTACCTACTTAAAAAATGGACGAGTATATTCGAGTATCGAATAGTCGAATTGAAGACTACTACTGACGTCATGCAAACATTATTTGTCGATAGAATTTCCAGCGAGGTGAATAATCCTTTTCTTTCTTTTAAACATTGCGTTCTGTCACGTTTCACACTGGCTGAGTTTGGTGAACTCATCCCGAAGCCCATCAGGCCGGCTGTCTCGGAGAGCATTTCCCCTGAGGAATGTCCATGTCACCGTCACACCGTCACCGTCACCGTCACCGAGAGCCGAGTCCCGTCCCACACGAGCGCCGCCGGCCGCTGGCCCGGGCGGTCCACAGCGGGATGGCCCCGGGCGGGGCAGGCGTTTCGCGGTCACATCTCCTCCACGATTCGGGGTCACAACCCAGATTCACACGCCCGTCAGCTCACGCCACTCTTCGCGCGCCTCAGGTCGGTGCCCGCGCCGCGGAGATCCGCAGGTAAATCAGCCATCCGGAAGTTGAGCTAGGCGCGTGAGGGATTTTGTAATGTTTGAAACTCGAGATTCAGACGCGAGATTTGATGTGTTTCAATCACACAATCCTATTCGTATGTCGGTGCTTTTAATTATAAACGAATTTTCTGGATGTGGACAGTAAATGGTGGTTTTGTAATATTAAAACTGCTTAATAATTGAGACGTGGTTGTTGGTCTTGCGGAAAGATGCTAGTCTAGGGATCAAATGGTCAAAAATTATACACTTAACGACACTACAATATTTTACTGCTATATTTTTATTGAATTCAAAATAACGAGCTATATCAGACTAGGAGCAAAACTAATGAACATATTATTTTTAAAATGTCCAAATCAGGAATGGGACACAAACATGCATCATACATTTCTCCTAGACTGTATAACTAACTGCCAATATCAATTAAATTAGCAGCAAATATAAATGTTTACAAAAAAGAAGTTATAAAATGGATTAAAGGTCTACAAAATTATTAAACTATTATGTATTTGAAATCTTTCCCTATTTATAATCTGGTCAACTTCTCAACATTTTTATATATTGTTAATTTTTATATTGTATTATTATAGATGTACGTATATTTTTAAAATCTTTTTTCATTTGTTGTAAACAAATTCTTACATCTAGTTTACATTAATATTGTATTATGTAAATGTTGTAAGCAACCCCCATAATTCAAGATCTTTCTTATTTGCGACTACATAACTCTACTATTGTTTTTTTTATTGTCGAATATATAAATAAACGTAAATAATTTAAAAAAATTATGAGAATTCAACGAACCGGAACGGCGTTCCGATTTGCTCCGGTCCATTTCAAACCCTGTCTTAGTTTTGAAAATAATAATAATATTTTTAAGGGAAACGCATATCTGTTGTTTTTTCCTGTACATATGTACATTTGTTCGTGTTCGTATTCGAATCTCTGTTTATTTTTAAGAAATTAATTTATGAAAGTTTTCACATTAATGTAACGTAGTTGCATATACAATGAAAATCATTAAAAAAATATATTATATAATATATTTCAAGTAAGTTATGTTAATTTGTTAACAATTTTCGATTGACGTCATGTACAGTTAACGCATTAAATATAAAAGTTTATGAACGGTGACGTCAGTCTTATAAATGAAGAACGTCGAAGACCTCCCGTTACTGTTGAAAACGACCAATTGAAAACTTTAGGGGAGGAAAAGAAAGAAACAAATAATGGTACCGAAAATGGCACAAGAATTGAGCGTTTTTGCTGCTAAAATTTTTCACCTTTTCAATAACAATTTACGATAAACAATTAAAAAACACGAAAGCATCAGAAAATATCTTTAAATAATTCTCGGATTCTAATACGGTTGAGTTTTATTCTACACAAAAAAATAAATAAATTAGTAATTCGTTGGCAAAAATACGCCAAGCAATAAAATAATATTCTCGAAGCAACCTAATTTGAGGCAAATAATCTCACGTTCAATTTAGAGTTTTTTCACGTGCGTTTAAATAGCGAATAAAAAACACTCTGTAGATTATAATTAAATGTTATTATTATTGTATTCTGAGTTCAAAACTATTTAAGCTAATTTCAGTGGATCTATTGTGTTTCTGTCTCACCTCAATTAACGTACACGTCGGGGTCACCAGTGTTTTACGATTGTACGAAACGTACGTGGCGGGTGTTCAAAATATATAAATATATAAATATCTATATATATTTAATATACATGATGGCCCAAAAAAAGTGAGAACATCTCGTGACACATGAGTTATTTCAAAACATAATATAATTAAATATAATTCTTAATGTAATTTTTTTTGCACAATATTTAGTTAATCAGAAATCATCAAAACACCCCATATTGTATAATCTAGTGGGTTTGAATCTGGGCTGTTCGGTGGCCACATCCCTGGATCGATGAAATTAACATTCTCACGACGAAGAAAGTTGATTGTATTTCTGGCTGTGTGAGATGAAGCTCCGTCCTGCAGTAATGTGTAGCTATACTCCAGGCTTTGTTTAAAAACTCTTTGATCATTTTCCCAGCCCCCCAACATTTTTCAATTCGCAAATTTTTAATCAGGATGCGGTCTTCTGCAGTGATTTTTGTCATTCTGGGCAACAATTTGAGAAAACGAAATATAAACGCTGAGAAAATTAATAATCAAAGATGACGTCCGGAAATTGTCGAAATAAAACGTAATGTAGGTAAATAGGTAAGTAAGAAAATTAGTAAACTATTTAAGCTATTGTTGAATTATATCACATTTTACGAAATATTATCACTATTTTTTGGGCCATCCTATATATAAATACCAACATTTAAACAACAGTTAAAACTTCGATGCACAGCCCACTTCTGGGATGCACAAGAAGTGCCATAGACTGGAATTGGTGACGACAAATCATCCATGGCATCATTCATATTAATCGCAGTTCCATGATCACGACTGCCCTTTAATAGATTTTTGTGGTTAATGTTTGTGTAATGAATTATGGTCGATATGTGTGATCTGAGTTGACGAGTGACCGACGTCTATAGGTTATGCGATTCGTATCAGGTTTTGTGCATATTGAGACTGAAGGCCCTAACTCTCTTCAATGTCTCACACGAGTGTGCTGGTGCATGTTGCAATGTATATGAATGTGAGTGTGAGTATTTATGCTGTATCTAGAGCAAGGTATTTAATTAAAACAGAAGTTACAAAAGTTGACGTTTATTATGGGACGATTTACAATGATAGATACTACGAGTATAAAATAGGTGAACGGTCTGCGGAGAAGTGATCGGCTAGCTCCTAAGACTCATCCGTCACGATGTATTTAAATCTGCCATTAGTCGGTGCTTTTAGACGCTATATGGTTGTCAGGTGAAGTCCTTACGGGGACATGTCTATGGGGACAAGCAGGACTATTACACTCTCATTGAGAAGTATTTTATTAATTATTAAGGAAAACACATTCTTATTGTGTCACGTAAAAACAATATTTTTCGACAAAATTGATTTTATATGTATATATTTATAATTAATACATTAAATTAGTATTTAAAATATCACAGACCTATGTTCTGAACAATTACAACTTCACAATAAGAATGTGTTTTCCTTAATAATATATCAATGTGTCCAAAATTTAATAAAAATGAATTGATAATTCTGGCGTCTGCAACTCAAAGGTATTTGAGATTCTGTAAAAATAATGTAGATGGCTTTCAAATAATGGAACGACAGGTGTATTAATTTGAAAAATGTAACATATAGGTTCGAAAATTTGTCAAGAAAAATACTGGCGTTATGAAACAATTGGTAGTGTACTTCCCCAGATTGGAAATAGAGATCCAGGTTCGTATCCCAGTGACGCAAAAACAATATTTTTCGACAAAATTGATTTTATATGTATATATTTATAATTAATACATTAATTTAGTATTTTATTAATTGCAAATTACTCTATAGAAATGTTTCGTACTTTTTTAACAAGCCTTAGATTAGAAAAAAACATACGTTAGATATGGTAATATCTTGATTTGTTCATTCGAGAAGTAATTAATTACATCGGGAAGTACGGTTGGACTTCAATTATTGTATTGTGAAGGTAACCTCGATGCGCCGGTGTAAGGCCATTTTGTCAATGTTGAACCATTTGTGTCTTATTCTAGTCTAGTGTATTATTTTAATATTGTATATACGAGTATTCTAGATGTTTAAATGCTAAACCGTGTAATATAAAATCAGATATTTAACTAAATTCTACAAATATTATAGTAGTTACTGCAGTGTGAATATACTTGTCAATCGTACTTTCAAATTTAAACAAAATAGATAGTTGATATTTGTGTCCCGGTTATTTTTACTCGGTTACCACCAAGTCACCGGAACACCCAGTTACTCAGTATCGTAAGAACTGTTTCGACCGGAGACAATGTCAGGTTCGCGATACGATCCGATCTGACCTGTTCCACTATGTCTAAGCACTCTAATAAGATTACGATTTGCGATGCAGAATCGAAATAGGGTTAACGTTTACGATACAGAATTTAAATCCAACCAATTAGGTTACGAATTGCGATACCATTCATCCAGTGTTGAGTAAAATAACTCAGTTAAAGTCAAAACGAGTGAGGCATAATCACGGGTCATATATTTTTTAAGTTGTAATAGGTTCCAGAAGTAATCGAAAAGATAATCCGATATTCATCTGAACATCGTGTGAACCTGGTGTTCCGGCAAATTGGCGTTATCAACCATAGCTAATTGGTAGATGCCTTCCTTCTAGTATTGAATTAAATTATTATCAATCTAGCTTGAAAACGCAAAGCTCAGTTGATTAATTTATTTTTAATAAATGGGACGTCCAGGTAGTTTTCCATTTTTTCATATCCAGTCAAGTGACAAAGTGTCAGAAGATTATAGAATTATTTTAATAGAAATATAGGTGCACATGGATTACGCTCGCAGACCATTAATAACAATTATCATAATATATTTATTAACCTATTTGTAAGATATGCAAATGCCGGCCTCGCCGGGGTTCTCCCATACTGAGGCAAACATTTTATATTGTTAATCAATAATTAGCAAATAGAAATAGAAAATAATAAAATTATGTTGTGTACATTTATAATAAACAGGAAAATTTGTTCATATGTTTTATTTATTTTTAATTGCTATAAATTGTAATACGTTTTATAATATTAGAATTGATAGTACTTCAGCATTGAAATTTTTAAGAGTTATGTTTGAAGTAATAAAGGAATTTAAAATGTCAAAATGATGCCTCGATCGGAGTAAGATGTAATAATTCAAGATTAATCAGTAGTATAACGTTAAAATGTCTTAGAAATATACATTATTTTGTCAGCTTCCAAATTATTAAAAGTGTGACGTAGAATGTAAAAAATGATATTATCAGTGGAAACTGGAAATGTTAGAAGGGTCAACTTTATAAACCTTTTTCTATTTTATTTTCCTTGATTAATAAAAAAGCATGTATACGTTCCAAATATTTTATAGGTGCGGGAGTCAGTCAGTCAGTTAGTCACCTATGGGTAGAATTGGTGAACGTTACATAGTGTAAAGTGATCATGACTTACAAACTTCCCACACAAAAATAATGGCTTCGTCTCTATGAGACATCTACAATATGTATTAATAAAATAATATTCTTGAGACGAGACGAATGAGTTCACTAAAATAAAATTGAACGACAATTGCATCTCGGATGGTATTTAAGTTGTGATGATTGATCCAAGCGGGGGTCCAGCCAGCATCTTGCAGCGCAGTGCTCAATAGAATAGTGTTATTGGAGTATGACGCTATTTCTACAGGCAATCTTCAATTATTCTCCACGCCGAATGGTCGATTTCTAGTCGATTCCATTTTCAAATGACTTAGAAAGTTGTGTTTACAAAAAGCCCGCTTCAGCGTCTCCGGAGATCATAGATGAATCAGAGGTCTAGCAATAGATGATGACCTTCGCAGCATCTTGACACTGTTTATTTTTTCTTGAATTAGATGTCAGTATGCGAATGGACCGACGTCGCATTGTGCGGATATTATTCAATTATCTTTAGAATAAAATGTAATTCTTATATTTCTTGTTAACAAGTCGGTATTAGCGAAAACATATTTATTTGTCTACAACAATATATCTGGCCATTGTCAATTGCTTCGGCTGGGTAGTAGCCGTTCTAATAATTTATTTATTTTATTTGTAACTATATAATACAATGTAAAAATCTGTTTGGACTAACTATTATTATTATTATTATTAGATTAACTGCCACTTGTGCAAGTTCGGGATTTCGCCATCAGGTTTTTATGGGCGTCATAAATAAAGCGGTTTGTGTTTTGGCTTAATATACGGAGTGAAAATAAAATGAATAATTTAAGTTTTAAAAAACATCAAAATTTAAAAAAAGCACAGGTTGTGGTAGGATTTGAATCTATGCTGCTAGATAGAATCCGATTCAATCAATAATTAGGTCAGGATCAATAAAATATTGTGGACTTGGTTCTGTTACACCCTGTATTAAGTGATTAGCCCTACTTCTGTTTTATTTTTTAAAAAATATATTTTGTGGTTTCGAACAGCCGTCACAACAGTAATCACATGACTTCGTACGAAGTGACCGTATCGAAAAGTGATTATTAATAATTCATCGTTGATTACTGGAATTATGGTCTTGTGCACTATGCGACTAGAAGTTTTTAGTATTATAAAAAAAAATAACATCGATATCTTGAATTAGATATAATTATACATTTCATGTTTACGGTTTGTAGATTTCTTATGACAACTTTTTTTTATTCACATACTTTGTTCCCGATAATGAATGATGTATTGTCAAAATAATTAATTGACATTGCAGTTACTTTGTGGTACAACAGGATTATTTTAATTTTTCACCAAATTAAACTTTATACTGCACACACGTTGAGTTATTTTATCTCTATTAGAGTTAATTTACACGTGATGATGGCAGGGGATGACCTGTCGACATTACGGTAGTGACAAAATTTCATGACGTATTGTGATTTCTGTTCCATTTCTAAAATTAAATTGTATTTAGAACTTGTGTATTCATTTATTAATGAGACCTTCTTCATACGATTTGGATGAAATCGTCAGCTGCGAATTCGCCATCAACTTCTGGAGTAGCTCAGAGAATGTTAATATCTTGGATGCAATATTTACCGAGATACCATACCAGTGGCGTGCAATAGGTATAGATTTAGGTTATGCTGTTACCAATGATATTATACAATCATATATAATATATGTACTACAATATATGTTGTACATAGGATTATGAACTTTCGTTTAACCAACGTCTTTAGACAAAATGAATCCGCCGTTTATACGACCCTACCATGTATTTATTTGTAATTTGTTTTTAAAGTTTAAGTTTTAACGTAAAACAATACCTTACCCATATAAAAAATGTATGGACGTTTTTAAGATCACTTTTTATGACAGAACATAATTTTTTTATTGTTTGTTTATTATTATTTTTATTAAAGGTTAACGTAGGAAATAGTTCTGCCAATTGCTTTTTGTTTTTCCTAAATCAAAAACAAATTCATGCACCAAATGCACCTCGAACGCAAAGAACGGCCATGAAATCAAAACGTTAAAAATAACAAGATAGTAAAATTCGCGAATTATAGAGAAAGTAAACACTTCAATGATTTGCACGCAGTTGTAAGCCTTTCTAATGTTATTCTATTAATATATGCACAGGTAACGACTCCATACAAAACGGATCAACCGAAAGGAATTTTCAATTCAGTAAATAGCCAATTCTATGACTTGAGTAATTCACTAACTTAAGGATAGAACGGAGTAACGTGAATAGCTCAATGCGGCGAATGCACAAGAGCGCCATGGTACAACGGTGAGTTGTGGTAGTTTTTATAATTAAGAAATTAAAGTCTCTACTGGTACACAGATGGCGCTAATTGTAAAATAATGTTTCCGTTTATGTTATTCCAATTATTTAATTTATATTTGTTTCCCAGAATATTAATTAATGCTCAGCTTTTTTGCTTGTATGCACTGCACACCCTTCGTACATACATACTATTATTGGCGTACCATAATAATATTTCGCTTTCCCGTCTATATCTGACTCTGGATTTGTCAGTGGCGTCTTCGTTAGTGTCATTTGCTTCGGTTGGCTGTAAAGTACATACTTAAATGGCTAGGTCTGTGAAACACATGTCGTCTCATCTATGTCTCATAGTCATATCGTATCGCACTTTATAGTTTTTTTTTCCGTATCTATGTCGCTGGCAAATTTTGAACTTATATTCTATAGTTCCTTATAACAGATTTTTTCTGTATAACTTTGTAGTGTAATAATAATGTAATACCATAGAACGAATGTTCTTTTAATTGCATCTTCGCAACGAAAAGTTAAAATCCAATTAAATTTTGATCGTGTCTCGGTTTATGTAAGCATTGCTTAATTCTGCCCTATATTAGCATACTCTTAGTGTAGTACTAACAGTTCCATTCAAATTCTCTGACATTGACAGACAGGCCAGAATAGAATACTCGTGGGAAGTCTGCTGTTTGTGGTCAACATTGAAGGAATAATTATAACTTCCAATATCGCAACTAGTCAAACGCCTCGGTCGATGAACTCGCCGACCTCGCGAATGTCACCTTCCGAGTTGAATATTCGTATGAATCACTGGTCAATATATTAATATTAATAATAATATACAAATATTTAACTGGCCATCTTATTAATTTTAACGAATTTTACAATTTTAAAGTTAAAATTAATAAATATTAATGAGAACATTATTCTTATTGTGAAGTTGTAATTATTCAGAACATATGTCTGTGATATTAATTATATGTATTAATTAGAAATATATACATATAAAATCAAACACATACCTATGTTCTGAATAATTACAACTTCACAATAAGAATGTGTTCTCCTTAATAATATATAAGTTGTCCAAAATTTTATAAAAATTAATTGTTAATTCTGGCGTCTCCTATCGGTTTTGAAAGGTATTTGAGATGCCTTTCAAATAATGGAACGATAGATGTATTAATTTGAAAAGAGTAAGGGTTTGAAAATTTGTCGTCAATCCACTTTGTTGGTATGGCGTACACGGATAATGCTCGTTCCCCGGATTGGAAGAGATCCAGGTTCGAATCCCGGTAGCAACAACAATATTTTTCGATCAAATTGATATGTGTAGCTTTCTAATTAATAAATTTAATTTATATTAAATGTATTAATAAGGAGAACGCATTCTTATTGTGAAGTTGTAATTATTCAGAACATAGGTCTGTGATGTTTTTAAATATGTCTGCAGTCGGTTTACTCAAAGGTATTTGAGATTCCGTAAAAACAATGTAGATGGCTTACAAATAATAGAACGATAGATGTATTTATTTGAAAAAGTGTAACATATGGGTTCGAAAATTTGTCATGAAAAATACTGGTGCTATAACACAATTGGTAGTGTACTTCCCCGGATTGGAAATAGAGATCCAGGTTCGAATCCCGGTACCGCGAAAACAATATTTTTCGACAAAATTGATTTTATATGTATATATTAAACTCTTTAATGTATTTTATAAAAAGCGAACTGATGCTATGTGGATTTCAACGGAATAAGGGAAAACGTTTCAAAAGCGTTGAAAGAAATAATTCCCTGTTTTTCGAAAGAATCCAACATCTGCAGAGTGGGGAATTAAGCATTGCCAGATAGCAAATAATAGTCCGATGTGTGTGCGAACTTTGATTTTTTTTTTCCGATTGTCCATCACGGAGCTCCAAATCTTTTATGTTAATTTATAACTCTCAGCTAACATGTTTTACCTTTTTTTTCTCAACTCATTATATCTTATAATAATAATATTGGATAATCTGTATAGCGCCATTTTTGTAAAAACTTTACTTTTTTATAGAAGCTGTTGTTTCTTCAAAAATGATGCCCGACCAGGACGTTACAGTCAATGGAGAGCGCTATAGATTCATGATTACTGACTTTTTCGTTCCCCAATTGAATGGCATTAATGTGGAAGAGCTGCGGTTTCAACAAGACGGCGCAACATGCCGCACAGCGCGCGCCACAATCTATTTATTGAAGGAAACATTCGATGAACGCATAATTTCGCGTAATGAATCTGCGAATTGGCCTCCAAGATTGTGTGATTTAATGCCTTTGGATTATTTTCTGTGGGGATATTTGAAGTCGCTAGTCTACGCCGATAAACCAGAGATGATAGATGACTTGGAAGACAACATTCGTCGCGTTATTGCCGATATATGTCCCCAGCTACTCTAAAAAGTGGTCGAAATTTGGACTTTCAGATTACGTTTTATTCGATACAGCCGCAAGTCCCATATGCCATGGCCATTATCACATTTTTTATGTGTTTTATTTAATTTTAAAGTTCTAAACATCTAAAAAACTCCCTTTATTAATTAATTTACGTGTTACTAGATTCGATCCACTGTCTTTCGCTCGCTTCGCTAATCTGAACGTCTTCGTCGATCTGAACGTCTTTCGCTCGCTTCGCTCAGCCGAATCGCTCGCAGACTATGTGACGACACACTCGCCACAGACGCCGAGTGCTCACTAGTCCATGCATCCGTGCATTTGCATTCTTGCGCCGTTGAACGTATTTTTTACGCCATGTGACATGGATTCGCGTTGAACTGGAGTTGTACGTTCGTATACACAGTAGTGATGAGCTCAAAATCACGGACCGTGAGTCAATAACTGATATCTTTGAGTCACACTCACTATCAGTGATTGAATTATCGTGATTCAAAATTTTTTTTTGTTGAAAATTTTATTGATTTTTTGACGCCGCCGTTTAAATCGATTATCACTGAATCAGCGCCATCAACCAGATTTTCCGTAAATTGATTAAAGCTATCTATTAGAATGTTTTTTTTGATTATGTTTATGATAATTTAATTTTGTTCGTTTTTTTTTTAAGTATGTGCAATAATTTTCTACTAATTATTCTAATCAGTCACGCTAGAATATGATTTTTTACACAAATTGAGTTTTGTGCCAATGTGTGAGTGCGGTGCCGAGGAGGAAACTCTTGACCATGTCTTTTTTGCCTGTTCATTGCGGATCGCAGATTTTTTTTACAGTGGTCTCGTCAAAGGTAGTTTTCAGCTCCCGGTTAACTTGTGTCATCGCCTTTCCCTTAACTCGCCACATTTAATCTATATAATAGCAAGTTTTTTGAACGACAATGGTATTGACTTGTAATATAGTATTTCCTATTCTACAATATTATTGTACTTTTTCTATAAAACAAAGTTTTTAACTTGATTAATGACATAAATCACTCTTGATGGGTGGATTGCCTATTTACAAGAAGAAGAAGAAGAATAGTTTTAATAATTATGTTTTCATATTTATTTCGTGTATCAGAAACTGTGATCACAGTCACAGTTTTCAATCACTGATATTATCGAATAACAATCACACCAGTGAGTCAAGTGTAGCATTTTTTCTCATCACTAGTACACAGTGTATGGGAATCCTTCGGTATTTAACGCTTAGGGAAAACAATCAAATTAATAAATATGATTATACATTTTAACCTTAGATACTGCACTCATAAATGCAACACTTTACTGAAATGATTAAAGGATAAATTAATATTAACCAGTTATACCCGATCTGTGTTGCGAGGCCCGCGGGCGGCTATACAGACGTGAAACGAACCTTTTTATCTTTTGTACGATGGTCATCTGTACCATGCTTTGTTGCAAAAGTGCTCGTTTTTGCATTCGGGAGCTCAACGACTGAGACTAACTTGTATTGTCTAGCGGTAAGAGGGTCGCTTATTGACTAAGAGGTCTGAGCTTTCTTTAAAAGCAGTGATGGTATATAAGGGTCGCAATACCGGTCTCTTTTACCAACACCGGTATTTTAGATATTGAAGTTTTACAAATGCCGGAATCCCGATATTTTCGATATTTAGAGAAACTTTCGTCGAGATTAGAGGTGACGATTTATCAGTGAAATAAAAAAATTCATCACATCAAAATTTTTAATAAACTTTTAACAATAACACAAATGTAAGTAACACAAACTGTAGACTTCTGAATAACACTGTATTCCTCGTAAAACCAGGAAGTCACGACCCCTCTGACAAACTGATAGCGCTAACACTGTTAACATCTTCGTCTTAATGTACGTAAAAATTCGATTTTCATTCGACTATACCAATGAATTATTTGTCAATAATAAGAAAACATTTAGTTATTAATCCTATGCGTTCATGTCTCCACTTATACACGCACGATATAAAAACAAAACTAATCACGTTTGCTTTTATACAAATGAATCACAGAACACAGATCTAATCCGTCGGTCAGCTGGCGCAGTTGAGACACGTTGTGTGAGGGTTCACATACACATCAATTATTGATATGTTTGCTTTAAATACTATGTGGAAACTGAGAAAAATCCCGGTTTTCATAAATCCAATTCCGATATTTTGAAGCATTCGTCCGGTATCCTGGTATTTTCAAGAGTCGAGATCCCAGTTTGCGACCCCTAATGGTATACAATATGTTACCCATATAATTTCAAGTCAAATTTTCAACTTGATAAGTATAACTCATAAGTTTTTAAGATTCATTACAAATTAAAAGTCGATAGCTTTTAATAGGAAATAATAGATGTCTCATTTTCATAAAATGAACACTATACTGAAGTATAACTATTTGTTTTTTACGATATTTCATGTTTTTATATTATATGTTATATTTTTGTTCATTTTGAAAACTTCTTAATTAACGCTTGGACAGCACTCCTCTCTGTCCTGCGCTGTGTCGATTACTCGGGGCCGCTGATAGTTCCATCTCTCTTCGTAGAGTCCTTCGAGAAAATTTGCCTTTTCTGTGTTCTCCTGGATCATCCTACATGTCTTCTCCCCTCTGGCACTGATGAGAAAATCTGTTTAGGCACTCTTTCGTTTCTCATTCGGAGGATACGTCCAAATCAACTTCACTAAGATTTTTCTATTTGGAGCAACAGCGAGTTCATCCCAAGATCCGTTCTTGATTTAATATCTTAACGTCACTCCCGCTACTCTTCTTAGATATCTCATATCTGCAGCTTGGATACTAGGCCGTTTCTTTTCCGTCAGTACCCAAATTCTGATGGTCAGGGTGGGGGCGTAAACTGAGTTGAAAATCAGCAGTTTTGTCTTATTACCTATTATTATTGAGCACTGATATATGCTGTGACCGTAAAACGCTGCCAGTCGAGCATATTTTTCTTGTTCTGTCATTGTAAACATTAAATATTTATTTTTTAATTTCAGAATATACCGGTAATCCGAATCCTTCCTCAACGACTCGCAGAGGAAAACTGCATCCAAAAAAGTGCTTTACCGAACGGCCCCGATTCACGACGGAAACATCCGAACGGCGGGCACGTCACGCAACGTCATCGAGTGGAATTAACCTAGTGCCGTTTCTGGATTAATCTCTTCCCGTTCACCATGAAGTTTTCAACCGGAAGTAGCTCCAGCAGCTTGGCCAGTGACTCTTTATCCAGGAAGTCCACACTCTGCATCTACACAGATTCCGACTTTCTCAATGGGCCAGATAAGGTAAGGATTCAAAAATACAACTGAATTTATCACTTTTCAATATGTTGTTTCGTTGTGTTGTGCTTACGGTTGGTTCTTGAGAGATAAACACAGTACGATATGTTGTATAACCCCCTCTCATATGTTAAATATTCTTATTTTTTCTACGTACTTCGAATCTATCACGTCTTCTAAGAAACTTTTAACTTGCTCCATGATACAAATAACTTTCTTATTATAAAAAACACATGTACTGAACATGGCTAGGTTTTTTTTTAAATATAATACATAAAAATAACGATAATCGTGAATGAATATTAGATTTAACATTTGGTCGAGGTCAAAACCTCCAGTCAGTTCGGTCATATATTTACATCATTTTAATTATTATGTGCATAATTTAAGAATTTTTTTTTCATAAGTATTAAATATTTCGACCGTTATAAAAATGTAAAATTTTACTAGGGAATTAAAAAATATATAAATATAGTCTTCTAAGAAAGATTTTATTATTAATTAATATTTCTAAGTATAACGCTTAAATGCGTCAATTTAAAATAAAAAAAAATATGTTGTGGCTTTTATCACCATCGAGTTCAATTTATTTTTTTAAAGGATCTAATGTAGTTTTTAATTTAATTTAATTTTTACTAATATATGTTCAGATCAACTTATCTCGGTCAATATCAATCACTTTTTAATTCAGTTCATAACTCATTATTATAATCTATACATATTTTCAATAAACTTGTATAGTATTGTTATAATTTAATACTGAAGCGAGACCTGTTCAACTTTCAATTTTTTAATAATTTGAATAAATACGCGGACTAGTTGTGTGAATCAAATTTCTTATTATTATTTTAGTGCCAATGCATATTAAATTTTATGCACCGCATTTAAAATATATTAATATGAATGCTTTTATAGTTCTTTCATTTCTCTATGTAAAAATTAATCAGTCATTGGTAATTTTACACTGACCCAAATATTTTTATCGTCAAATTATTCAAATATATATATATATATATATATATATATATTTCTTTGTACTATCAAAATCAAATTGTAAAAAAATACTGTTTGTGTGAATTTTTTTGTCGACACCTACATAAAATTTTTACTATTCGACTACCATTCATAACGAAAGTAATGACGTCTTCTACAACCGCCACTAGCTATTTTTAGAAGTTTTTTAATACTATTATTTATTTTTCATTGAAGCGAACAAAAATAATGCTATATATTTATAAAGTCTATTTCTGAATCTAATTTCACCCCCTTTTTAACGTTATCTCAAAGAAGATGAAACAGGTGTCAAGATGAATCTTTTAATATATTTATAATATACTATATAAGAAAAGAAGCATAAGATGTCTCATAGACATGTATGTAAACGTGTGTTTTTCTGGTTCGTTCCGCCCCATCTCGTAGGCAGATCATTATATTTTGTTTGGTATTTTCAAAGATCGTCCAAATTTTATTTCAAGTTCAGTTGATGTTCTTTTGTTTTGTGGAAAATTAATATGATATGTATTTATTTATTTTAACCATTGCATATTATATATTTGTTCGTCCTTGATCATCCTCGATCTCGGTCTCTCATGACTGAGGATCCAATTCTCCTCCACTTTTCTCAGCATCATACAGATCGTAGGGCTGACGCCAGAGAATTATCTTTCCATTCGGTCGGTGGGGGATCTTTCGCTTCCTCTTGAGAAGGTCGAGAGTCTGTCTTTGATGTTCGGCTCCTGTAGAAAGGAGACGTTTATGTCTCCTGCCACCCTTGGTATGCACAACACAACCCCTGGATAATTAAGATAATTTAAATAAAAAATATTATTTTGTTTCTACATCACTTTCGGCTCAGTCTTGAACCTTCATCAGGGTTGAACAAATATATACTAATTAAAAACAGAATTACAACCAGTTAGGAAAGTATTGAAGAGAAAGATAGAGATAGAACATCAACTTTGAAGGGGGTTAGGTAAGAGAGTGGCGGTAGGAGTAGGTGTATGAAAGGGGAACATATCGCACGCCTAGATCAAAACTACGACAACTCATTTTTCAGTAAACAAAAAAATAAAAATAAATTTCTCCATATTTTGTTACTAAAGTTATGAAACTAAATAATATTTTAGGTCATAAATGTATCTAAAAATAAAATTATTCGAGAACTGGCGCTAAGTCAGTTGTGTATATGACAGAGTATCCGAATACAATAATAACTATAAATTCTGTTTTTTTTTAGTTGTCTAGGTGTGCGATAGTGATGGTAAAATCGTTATTTAACCCGTCATTTTAACTGTAATTGTGACGTATGATTTATTCGATTGTAACGATGATTGATAACTAATTAACGTTATTCTTCGAGCAATGACTGGTACACTAGAAAGTAAGTCTCCGACGGTTAAATCTTAGTTACCACAATCACAGTCGCGTAACGGTTTACCATCACTGATGTGCGATATCTAAAATTGGGCTACTCGATAAATCTACTTGTTTGTTTAGTAAATGGTTTTTATTTATTTTTTAATTTCCAGAGACGTATACCTATTTCAGTTTCTATGGAGTACATCTATACCCGAAGATTGTTGAAAAGAGTGATCTTTCTCAATTAAATGAATATGCGAATTCTGCATAATCAACACTATTTAGGAATCTCATGCATTCAATCACCTTCGTGTGTAGTTTTACCTATGTAAAATTCTGAGGAATTGTTACATCTGAGTTCATAGATCCCTAAATGGTTAATTTATGATCTAAAGTTTACCCAAGTTGTTATTTGTATAGAATACGGTTTTAATGAATTAAAACCTTATTTGTTATAAAACAAGATTGATTGTAGGAAAGTGGGAAATACAAATATTTATTTATTATCATTATACACGCCCTATTCAGGCGTTAACAAAATTTGTAAAATAATAGAAATTTCATCGGAAGTGCAATATATAAAGAAAAAAATTACATAGTGTCAGCGTGTTTTTTCATAATCAAAATTAAAAATAAATATAAAATGTGAAGTAAAACAATTTATCCGTCACTATTGAGTTGAGACATAAAAAATTGTAATAATGTAGTCCTATAAAGAGTTAAATTTACAGCAAAAACGTCGATTACCTCGGCATATTCATTCCTCATAGAATGCATTCTGGGGTATGCGGAGTTAGCTGGTGCATGAGTTCTGACATTACCAATGAAATAAAACAGTGAATTGTGTCTCGATGACCTCAATGGTGTGTGAAAGTCAAGCAGACCAACAATCTGACGGCAGACTGTCATACCATTGATGATCCTGCATAGAAGTATGAGGTCGTTCATCGTACGCCTCACGGATAATTTTAACAATTTCAGACGGCTAAGGAGATAATCATAATTGATATCCTCAGTGCATATATTTAATTTAAAATTATGTACTATTTCGTTAGTGGGCGTATAATTCACGATTCCAAATACGCCGTCATGTTAAACCAACCAATTGACATGGAATGTCCGCTCTCGTATCCTTGTGTAGAAGTCAATCACAATCAAGGCGATGGAAAGCGTCTCGTTCGATCGTAAACCGATCCGTCGCAGCTTTCCCCGCTTGAACACTATGACAGGACTGTCGAGCGATCAGTGTCGGACGATGCGAGCCGAGATGAAGCGGTTTCGATCTGCATACCGATTGTTGGAGCGTCTCTGCTGTGGATGTGCTGCAGGTGGCAGCGAATGGAACGTTAGCGCAGCTAGTGACACGTCATTAAACTGCTCAATCTGATGATCTTTACATACGTAATGGCCGTAATGCGGCTGCGTTAGAAATTGCACAGATCTAGAATCGCGAAGCCTTGAACGCAATACGACGGCGATGTTTGTATGTTCACATTAATCAAACAATTTAATAACGGGTTAAATAAAATACAATCACTTTGTATGGAATCACGAATTTTATAACGCGCCAACCGGTTTCGTTTACCTCAAGCTTCGTCAGGACGTATTTAAAACTAATAATAGATATAAAAATAGTGCACTTATACATACATGAGAGGGAGATGAATATAAAATTACATGTGAAAGAGAGAGACAGAATACATGTACAGTTAGACGGAACATCAAGGGAGGGAGAAATACAGTGTCGATAATTAGTAATTATTATTATTATTCATTAAAATTGTAATTAAAAAGTTCGTAAATTTGTCGTTAACTTGTTGCAATGTTGACGTGGTTTAATTAGTCAGCGCACTTCCCCGGATAGGAAGGTTTCCTTGTCCGAGTTCCGGGTGGCAACAAAAATTCTTTTTCGAATAATTGATTTTATCTGTATATCTTTCTTATTGATACATTTAATTTGTATTAAAATATCAGAGAACTACGTTCTGAAAAACTGTAACCCTACAATAATTTGTTCTTCTTAAAAATTTATTAACAACTATAAATGATAAGGTCAGTTTACAATTGTGAGATTGTTTTATAGATTATGGGGTTAAATCGTAACTTCACTTATACGTTTTAGAAAATGACAAGGAAAAACGAATTTAAAGCTGATTCTGTAATTTCGTACCTACTGATTATAATCACAAAATATATTTAATGTACTGTTCAAAACCCGTCTTATAACGGGCGCGAAAGGCGTAGGTATATAGAATGTAATTTAAATAATTAACGACCTACAGGTTTTCAACATTCGGAAAAGCTTCTTATTAAAAAAAAATCACAATAATAACATTTGTACTTCACCCCTACTGTTAATATTCCCATTAATAACTGAAAATTCACCTCCTTCCACGCCTCGTCCATCTATCTGAATAAGTAGGCACCAAACTGTATTGTATAGTGAGTTATTCTCACTTGATAGTGAGAATAACTCAACGTGTGTGTAACACAACGTTTAGTTTAAATAATTCTGAAACTATACCTTTCTGTTTAATGTTTTGAAAAATGTACCTTCAGTACTAAAAGGTCACATATGAAATGAACATATAAAGACATTGAGATTTTATATATGTAAAGGAATTATGTTTAATGTATATATTTACAAATGAATTAAATGAAGAAATGTAATGTTGCAATAAAAACGCTTGTTTGGTCCATCGGTAAATGTAAATACATATATTGACAAAAAGGTCTAGGGTTCGAGTCTCGTCCCGAGAGTTTGTCCTATTTTTAATAGCACTCTTAATTTAAAAAAACGTAAAAATCTGTGATGTTTCGCTATTGGTTCACACCGGTTGCCACGAACTAGTTGTAAAATTAGAAATCTCTCACCACACCATTTGTTGCTGAATATTTGCAACAAAATCAGGTATTTAGATACCAAATACATTTCATTATACTCAGAATTGATAATATTTTAATAAACATTTAAATTGTTCAAAATATTCTGAAATCATTGCATCTGAAAATGTTACAACTTATTTATTCTTTTGAAATCCCTCCCAAGACCACCAAAACTGGATACATGTTTACTTAACATGGTCGGGAATAATAATTTTTTTTTCTTTAATCATGACACCACTGACATTTTAGTGGACACCACTAGTAAACATATTGAAGTGAAATTCTGTGTGTTCATAAATATTAATAATTTTTTTAATTATTATCGTACATACAGTAAGCATAATAAACTCATTTAAATTAAACAGAATACAGTATATCTTTAGAAATTTATGTGCACAGGTTTTTGTGATAAAGCAGATATTTCCCGTTATTACAAAAATGGTCATTAATACGGGCAAGGAATTTGCGGTAATTTTCGGAGTGAGATGTGTAATTGTGGTACCCTGGAGTTGTTTCGCCAGAAGACGGTGACGCGTGACGAGCGAGGCTCGCGGTCTGCTCCGACCGCCCCGTCCTGTCTGCGGTCGGCTTCCATCGAACCGGTGATCCAAGACACCGCGAGAAGTGTCATATTATACCGTAATGACAATCTAGCACAACAATAGTATCACTGTGTCCTCGCATCCTTGAAATAATAATCTCTCGCTGGCCGTGAGGAGTACTTCCTGAAG
Source organism: Eubasilissa regina (assembly GCA_022840565.1). Taxonomy (NCBI): domain Eukaryota; kingdom Metazoa; phylum Arthropoda; class Insecta; order Trichoptera; family Phryganeidae; genus Eubasilissa; species Eubasilissa regina. The sequence goes on from JAINEB010000021.1 coordinate 16,195,289, forward strand.
AATGCCGAGGTTATCGAGAATCTTGTACATATTGAGGGTTGAGTAAAATTAATATTAGGTTGATGCATAATTATTCGCCATCTTTTTCGCGACGTTTTGTTTTGTTGAATTTGACGTTTAATTAATAATTGTCATAATATAATTCTTTATTAGGGTTAGGCTATTAAAAAGCACATCGAAAACCATACACATGTACGCCACGTATTGCTGTACCATTTGGAGAAAGGGGGGAAAGCTGCTGAGTCATTTCGTGATTTCAACGATCTTTTTGGTGAAGGAACGATTAGCCAAAGGGCATGCCGAGAGCGGTTTGTTCGCTTCAAAACTGGTGATACCAGCTTAGACATGTCAGGAAAGGGTCGATCTTTGGATTTTGATGATCAGGTCCTTCTGGCGGCTGTGGAAGAGGACGAAAGTTGCACCACCATGGCACTGGCTGAGAATGATGATTGAATTCTAAATTCTCTTCTGCTTGTTTTGTGATAGCCGAACTACATCTGCATCACCCATACATCAAATCAAACGATTGTCATTGTACTGCTTCCATTCACTGTCGGTATATTGTGTGCCCATTTTAAAAGAATAACAGAAAATATGTATTTTTTAAATTGATAATATATCGATGTACTTAAATCGTAAAGATGTATTATATTAATGTTAAAGTACCTACGAACACAAAAAAATATGCAAAATTTGAAAGAGGTCACCATCAGCTTAAAATTACGTCTTTCATAATAGTGAAATAGTGACATAGTACGCCTTGTGACGTCATTCTAGAAATCATACCTTCGTACAATCGTATATAATCCATCCAATTATTTATAGATCGTCGAAATAGAGATATTTCTACATAAATTCAAATATATAATAATAATAATGTGTTTATTCTAGCCTGATAGGTTTTTTTTAACCCGATTCGCCATAGAGATAATACATACGTTATACATCAAGATTATGAAATAAATATAATGCTATGAAAAAGAAAACCAAGGAAAATATTAATAAATAATGAAAAAATTAAAAAAGTTAATAAAAAGTAAAAATTTCACACATATATACACACAAAATATAAATATTACACATATAACTACTTCATTCACGGCCATTGTTGTATATGTAGCTATTATGTAGGCGCTGCCATTCTCTGGTCAGGTAACCAGCTTTCCGTGAGAGCGCCGCTTGCACCAGAGAGTTGGTGCTGAGCTCCAGCCGCAGCTTTACACCAGCAACTCGATGTCTCAGAAGCGGAATGAATCCATGTATACGGCATTCGCTAAGCATTGTAGATGCGATGCAATAACGCGCCAATCTAGTTGTACTAAATTCGGAGACGGTTATACGTCACTTGCTTGTATTTTGACCAGAGCTCGTAGGTATACATACTTTATGCTTTCTGAAATTATTCTCATTAATCTTTATTTTACAAACAACCTTTTATTTTTGGCTCCATTTATTTTTTTATATCATCCTTACTTTATGATTTATTAAAACACTTTTTAACTTTTTTCCACCATTTATTATTTAATAACCATTACCGGTTTCAGCCTGTCATGGCCATCTTCAGACTGGTACATTTTTCTCTTAAGCTAGAATATTTATACAAATCGATACAGGGGTGTTTTTCAGTGAGTCTATATAATTTGAAAGTTGTTAATTTGACTCTTAATGTTGGGATTTTCCCTTATACGTTGTTAAGTACTATTAGAGGAATTTTTACAGTTTTGATATTTACTCTAATAGCTCAGTAAATAAATACTTTCAAAAATTCATTAATTATTCTACATATTTCGATACCTATGGTATCTTCTTTAGGAAACAATGTATACAGAAATTAAAAATACAAGCATAGTTAAAACAAAACTATAGTAATAAGTAAGAACTAATGTGAAAACAAATTTAAAAGGTGACTATTTGCAAAGAAGATTTAGTTTTTTATAATATTTACTAACAAAACATTTTGTCTAATTATTTATATAAAATGAGGACACAAAGTAACTTTGCAAATGTTAATGAGCTCTAATAGCTTAGTAAATAAATACCAAACCTGTAAAAATTCATGTAATAGTACATAACAACATATAAGGGAAAATCCCAACTTTGGAGTCAAATTAGCATCAACTTTTTAATATATAGACTGGCTGAAAACACCTCTGTATTGAATTGAATGAATATCCTAATTTAAGAGAAAAATGTACCAGTCTGAAGATGGCCGTGACAGACTGAAACTGATAATGGTCATAAAATAATAAATAGTGGAAAAAAGTTAAGAAGTGTTTTAATAAATCATTAAAATAGAATTCCACCATGAATAGACAGTATCAAAATTAGAAATAATTAAAAAATGCATCCATATTTGTTATAGATGTATGTATTATATAATTTTTTTCACAACAATGTACAAGTCCCGTGCGTAGTCGGGTACTCCCGCTGATATATGATACAATTATAGTCACACGTGTCCTATTGTGTGTGTAAAAATATCGATGGAAAAACACTGCTTCCAGGGTTACCAGATATAACCAACGGATAAAATCAATAATTGCTTGGAAACGACCACTCGAAAACAGTATCAACGTTGGTAAACAAAAAGAAACTGGCTGGGCGACATCGTGTGATCAGGGTCGATCTACATCAAAACTGAGAATAATAATATATTTATTTATTTGATTCTCTTAGTATATTATAATCGGATAAATATTTGAGCAAAGTAAGACATATATTTGGGTACCCTGCCTGCTACACTAGTATTTAACTATATTATAGCAGACATTGTTCTTAAAGGTATAGTAGTAAACAAAGTGCAATGATCAATGTACAAAATAATATATATATAAAGGGTTAAACAAGATGTCATTAGATTAAGTAAATACTTTATAAAACTTAACGTAAATGCATTGTTCAATGTATAAGATATAATATGTGGTATATGTAAGGAGTAAAGCGAGATGCAATTAAATAAACATATAATTAAAACGTAAAACTTAAAATAAGTCCAATATTCAATATATAAGAAAAAAAATTAGATAAAAAGAGTAGAATAAAATATAATTAGGTAATTCAATATATTGTTGTAGCAGTTTTAATCTTAAGTTTGGACCTTTAAAAGTTCTTGGGCGTAATTTCTCCCCATTTCGTGAAGCCAGAACTGCACTTTTCGTGAAAAATATGCAAGACGATGGTTGCAATTTTTCACGTTTGGATTTAGACTGTTGTATATTTTTGGTGCTAGAAACAAATGGAATCTTTGTGCAAAAGTTTTGTTTAATTTTGACACAAGATAGTGACAGTTAACCTGTGTCCTTGTTAAGTGAGGGTGCGTAATTTTCTGGTAATATTATATATGCCGGTAAAAGTATTTCAGTATACCGAGAATATACATTTGATAGATGTCTAGGACGTGATATTCTTTGAAGAGTTCATTTGAAGGATAGCGAAAGGGTTTTTTATGAATAACTCTCAAAATCATTTTTTAGTAAGTAAGTAAGTAAGTAGCGAGTGGCACAGTGCAAAGTATACAATTCTTCTCAAGGACTCAAAACTGTACACACATCTCGATTACATCTATGACGATATTGGATAGTTTGATGATGATATCAATTCAATGATGTTTGTGTCATCGTCTCAAAAATGGCAGTGATTGACGTCGTGACGTCATTCTCTCTGCCATGTTGCGGAATTAATTAGTTTTTAAGAATTTTAAGTTAAAGTAATATATTCGAAATTTATTTTTCCTTATCTAATTGTCCGTTACTATTACGATGTGTGAAAAAAAACAGTACTTAACTCATATTTATTTATGGCATCTAACGGATAGGCAACACATACAGTTAAAAACAAAAGTTAAATCATAATTATACATAACGATCTTACAAATTGCTAAATAAATGGAATAACGAATTGATACTGTTACATGAAACTGATACGAATTATTAACACGTAGAAGTTCAATTATACAAAAAAAAAAATTAGAATGCAGATTGAAGAACACCTGTCTAAAGTCAGCAGATGGAATGTAGGAATAAATACAATTGAATAAAACTTGCATTTCAAGTTGTTGCACACAAATATTATATTAAGTGTTAAAAATAAATTAAAATAGGTACCTATTCATATTTTATATCGTACCACTCGGTTATAAATCGTAAATAATTACAATTAATTGAGGAAAACACATTTTGTTTGTGAAGTTACATTTTCAGAATATAGTTCTTGGTAGGAATATCGCTATCTTTTGTTATTAAGAATGTTAGTTTAAGCCGGTTGAATTGGAATTACAGAGACATGTAGATTTTATATCTAATTGAGTAGCTTGTTGGTGTAGTGGTCAAGACGTTGGCCTAGTGATCTAATGGTCGGCGGTTCGCGCCTCGTTCCAGGACACCAGCAAGTTAGTCTTATTTTCATAGCACAAGCATTTAGCTTAGTTTGAAAATAGTAAGAATATTGATGTGACATGTATTCCGTGTACGCATCTCTATTTTTTAAATAAAAAAAAAACAAATTTATTTGACTTTTAATTCATTAATTATGTCATCACAAAGTAAAAACCTTCCTTCTGAAGAATTATTCTTCGAAAATAAATCAAAGATAATATTTAGCTGCTACCGGTGAGTAACTAAATATTTTTTCGATAAATATATTTTTTCCGTATATGTTTCTAGTTGATTAATTTAATTTGTGTTCGGAAATAATAATGTCCGATTGACAAATAACAATATTATTATGAATATAATATGCCTGAAGCAGTAGCAAATAGGCGAGTGTTTCATTATACCCCGAATTTATTTGATACCCCGAAATTAATCTCGAAACTTTTGGGATTATACGTACTAATCCCGGGATTCATAAATACTGTAAACCATGTCGGGATTCTTGGATTGGATTCTCTATTTGTGAGTCTAATCCAAATTTTGGAAAATATATATTTAAATTGTTTTGTTGGTACGTAATAGCGTGTTTGTAGTAATTTTACTACGGTACACGCGAAAGAGTATATTTATGTGTTAAAAGTATGAGAAAGTAAAACATGTAGGATATTTTAAATACTAATTGAATATATTAATTATAAAGACATACTTAAAATCAATTTTATTGAAAAATATTTGCAACTGAAGTAAAAAAAATATGTACACAGACTAACTGAAACATAAATTAACTCGAATATACTCCTTCTATATACACGAGTCTTACTCTCATAGAGAAGAAACAAATGTAAATATAATAATCAGTGGATATATATATCCAACAATTGTATTATATTTTTAATATTAATAAAAAAAGAAGAAAAAAAATGTTATCTTTATAATTAATACATTTAATTAGTATTTAAAACATCACATATCTATGTTCTGAATAATTACAACTTCACAATAAGAATGCGTTCTAATTAATAATATATAGGTTGTATCAATGTGTCCAAAATGTAATAAAAACGAATTGTTAATTCTGGCGTCTGCTATCGTTTTACTCTAAAGGTATTTGAGATTCCGTAAAAAACAATGTAGATGGCTTTCAAATAATGGAACGACAGATGTATTAATTTGAAAAAGTGTAACATATAGGTTCGAAAATTTACCGTGAAGAACTATGTTCTGAATAATTACAATTTCACAATAAGAATGTATTCTCCTTAATAATTTACGATATTCTTTTAATGTTGGGTTCATTTTTCATCCACGAAGGTTAGAGGACGAAATCTATATACGATTTAGTACAACTGCGTCATTTGTGTAATATTAGAGAATGTTTTTACAATATCATCACCCGATGACTTCATTATTCTAATAGCTGGTTTTTCGTTAGTAATTTAGTGTGTTAATGTTGGAAAATTCAACACTGGCGAATACCGTACCCAGTAGACTGGTAGATTATAATAATATTATGCTGATGTGTTTCATACATTCACTTTCTTGCTCATAGCGTACGACGCTTCGTACAGGATTTCCGTAAAATCATTGTGTAATTTATATTTGTAGAATTGTGAATTGTATCAGTGTTGAAAATAATAATTTTAGATATATTAAGTGAATTTATGAATCCGCAGACCGGACGTCTACATTGAAGCTTGGGTCTATTTTTAAATAATGATATATCTACGGATCACGTTAAAAAAAACATTTTCCACGAGCATCATTGAAATGTTCCAGAAACTAAAGGCCAAAATCATCTAAGTCATAACTAACTAAATAAATACTAATAACTGATATTCTTTTTATTCTTCTTCATACTCGATACTGAGCGTCATGGTCTCCAGACTTTTGTCGCCATCCATATTCAGCATCACATCTCAAACCCATCCAGCTTGTTTCTTTCTTTCTCAATTTCCACATTTGCATTTCATACAGTGCCATGGGAAATAGAATACCAGAGATTTCGCCAGACGGTTTTTGGTTCTTTTTAGAACGAATCGATTTCTACATATCTTTGACAGATCGCTCATCGCTGATTTTTACTAACAAACATCTTTCTAAAATAAATGTTTAATATCTATTTTACGCACGCGTTTGTTGTAAGTCAAAATAGTAATTATTATTGGTATAAATAATTGGTCAAATCGGTATTCTACTTGACAACAATTATTACGTGGCCAATTTCAGACAAATATGATTTACCCTTATACATGTCCATAATAATATTATCCTTCCCCGTCTATATCTATGACTTTATGGATGTGGCGGCTTCGGTAATGTCATTTGTGGTTGTAAAGTACTCGCTTAAACGGCCAAGTCTGTGAGACTCCTGTCGTAGATAAGAAAAGCATTCTGTCATCTCATCTATGTCTAATGGTCGTATCGCGTCGCCCTCTATGGTTTTTTTCCTTATCTATGTCTCTGTCAAATGTAACATTAATGTTTTGTTTTGTAAATAGTTTTACTATCAACGCTTCTGATTTTAGTATGCAATCGCTTCACAGAGTATGTATGTACAAGCAATTTTACGTAAACCCTGTATTGAATATGTTCACACAAAATTTGCACAAATAATTTGAAAGTATAAATACAGTTTCGTAACAATTGAACAATTCATTTCAATTTATGCGAATTCATTATTCATGTTACTTACTTTTCATGAGTTTTTGTTAAAAGAAATACATTGAGTCACCCTTTGGTTATTTTAATTGATTAAAATTTAATAATTGGAATTAATACAAATAATACTACAGTGTACAAATAATTTCAGAGAATTCGTTACGATTTTTTTGATCTGATTTTTATCGGATATCACTCAGGCCGGATGCGAGAGTTTTTTAATTTACACACTTCGAGTAATAATAACAAAATTAGATGAACGAATCAAGAACACATTAAAAAATTTCACAAAGTATGGTTTTTTGATTATAAATATATATATTTAAAAATATATATTTATAGGTATACATGCTTTTTCTTTATAATGACACTAATGCACGATGTCGTGATGTTACATTTATTGCATGACCGAGCGCTGCATTACCGACCGGAGTAGACGCGGTCGTGGAGAGAGAAGGCGAGAGAAGACGAGGTCGTGGAGAGAGAAGGAGGGGAACTTTTTGACAGACGGCTGGAGAGGTCGGCCGCGCGGAGAAAAAACAATGGCGGCGAACGCAGATGCGAAGCCTGGAAACCCGTGGTAAATTTGGTAGAGGTTGGTCCCCGAATTTATTCACGTGGAGGAAGGAACTCGCATCGGGATGGATGAATCTGCGGGTACGGCGCAAATTCATTACAGGAGGGAGAGTTTTGCGCTGGACGTGGAACGAATGCCGCCAAGTCCGTCGCCACTACCCGAGCAAAGGCGACTGCTTCAAACCAATGATGGTGATTCAGGCGTGTGACGCCGAGCCGTGAGATTTCACGGCGGATTCGTCAGCTGCTTCGAACGGGATGTGTTTGAACAATTTCATGAGATTTGTGTAACTTTGATGTCCAATTCGGGGAACGTGCATTAACCGAGTATGCTATACCAATACAGTGCTTTGACAACAGATTGGAAGAGATCCTGGTAGCAATAACAATATTACGATTTCACAATGAGAATGTGTTCTCCTTAATAATATATAAGTCGTGTCAATGTGTCCAAAATTTTATAAAAAAATTATTTATTAATTCTGGCGTCTCCTATCGGATTACTCAAAGGTATTTGAGATTCCGTAAAAATAAAGAAGATGGCTTTCAAATAATGGAACGATAGATGTATTCATTTGAAAATTCGAAAATTTATTGTCAAATCACTGTGTTGGTATAGCATAATCGGTTAATGGACGTTTCCCGGATTGGAAGAGATTCATATTCATATATGAGTAGCTTGTTGGTGTAGTGGTCAAGACGTTGGCACGTGGTGTAGTGGTCAAGACGTTGATCTAGTGGTCGGGGGTTCGCGCTTCGTTCCAGGACACCAGCAAGTTAGTCCTATTTTCATAGCACAAGCATTTAGCTTAGTTTGAAAATAGTAAGAATATTGATGTGACATGTATTCCGTGTACGCATCTCTATTTAAAAAAAAAAAAAAATCCCGGTAAAAATAACAATATTTTTCGATAAAATTGATTTAATATGTATATCTTTCTAATGAATACATTTAATTAGTATTTAAAATATCACAGACTGTTCTGAATAATTACAACTTCACAATAAGAATGTGTTCTCCTTAATAAAAAATATGTAATTAAAAACAGAACGGATAAGGCTTGACGTGCTTGTAAGTCTAGTGGTTAAAATGCTTGACTAGTGATCCAGAGGTCAGGGGTTCGAGCCTCATTCCAGGAGACCAGGAAGTTAGTCATATTTTCATAGCACAAGCGTTTGAATGTAGCAAGAATATTTATTTGACACGTACAGTCACATTAACGAATTAGTGAAAAGAATAAGAAAATGTATTTATATATTCATAAGATTAAGGAACATTCTAAGTATAAATAATTTAAAAAAGGTATATTTTTCTATTGTTCACTCACTACTCCTGTATGGAGTAATTGGGTGGGGAGGAGCATACAATAATATAATGAACTCAGTAAAAATAATACAGAGAACAATTATTAAAGTGATATTAAAAAAAAAATTAACTTATTCAACACAAACACTTTTTGCAAAATTCCCAGTTCCCAAAATTGAAAACATTTACAAAAAAAACCTCAATTAATCAATTAATTAAAGAAAATAGTACTAAAATATTTGAAACAAGCACGTCATTAAAGTTTAAAAATAACTTTAAAATCCCTAAATGTAACACCAAACACTGTCAGCAAAATTCTATACATTTAGGGATAAAAAATTTCAATAGCCTCCCTACACAAATTAAAGAAATAAAGGATATAAAAAAAGTTTAAAAAGAAACTAAATGAACACTTCAAAAACACATAATTGGACAATAAACAATATTACAGAATACAATGAATAGAATATGTAAGGTATTATATAAAATTATTGTAGTGTAACTCCCTCTCCAAGCACAAGAGCTGGTCTCTTTTTTGGAGAGATAAGCGAAAGAAAAACCATGTATGTATGTAACCATCTATTTAAAAATTGAATTTATTTTGGCATTGTATTTTCGCTAAATTAAATAACTAAATAAATAACGTATTTAAAAAAATCTCAATTTAAAAAAAATACCCGTCACCTCTTAATAAACTTACAAAGGGGTTGAGGGGCTGTTTTTCAACCCAACAATATTATCGCGTTTAGGAATCAAGTGGGAAGATGTGACTTGCGTAACCGTTTAAAAAAAAACCGGTTCTAGCTGATGATACGCCACGTTTTTCGACGAATCCAACGGTCAGTTTGTGTATAAAAAAAAAAAACTTAAGAAGTCAGTAGCATCTATCTAACGAAGTGCATAGTACTCCAACACGTTGACATCCATGTCCCTGTGCGGTAACGGCGTAGCCGTTTTATGATAAATAATCGAGAGAAAATATTCGCAAAATATCCAGTCTGGGGATCATTAAACGTCCGCTTAATGCGAATAGGAATGACGTCAGTTTCTGAATCTTCTCTTAATACGATCACATGTCGGCCACGCAGCGTCTTCACCATAATATTGTGAGACAGAATTTGTTTATGTATCTGTTACAATTAACTTGTATAATTTAGTACATCTATCTACTTAACTAGTCAGTGTAAGATTTTAGAAAAAATATAATTTATAAAAATACATATGTCGTATGAATAGCAGTGGCGCGCAGTGGGTATAGATGACTTGAGTAAAGACAACAGAGTAATGTAAATAGCACGATGCGGCGAATAAATAAGAGCGCCATAAGTACAGCATTGAGTTGTGATAGTTTTTGGAACTAAGAAATTAAAGTCTCTACTGGTACACAGATGGCGCTAATTGCAAAATAATGTTTTCGTTTATGTTAATCCAATTTTTTAAGTTATATTTGTTTTCCAGAATTTTTAGCTAATAACAGCTTTTTTGCTTGTGTGCACTGGTGAGGTTATGATTGAGATATTTGCGTGTGTGGGGTAATGTCGGTTTTGCTTATGTATGAGTAGTGGGCGCCCCAATAATCACCCATCACTCACACGTGGTTGATGTTCGCCGAGTGTATTGTGTGTGAGTGCGTGCGGCCAGAGCAGGTTAAGAAACGAAAACTACTTTGTTTGTTTGTAACTACATTTATTGTTGAGTAGATTTAAGGTTATGCTGTACAATAATATATACACGCAAAAGAGGCGTTTCCTGGAGACGTTGTCTGGAAGGCGGCGGTGAGAAGAGTGCAGTTCGCGTTACAATCTTCCAGATGGCTGGAAATCGTACGTTATTGTTACTTGGCGTCGGTACCGGAAGTGTTTATGGCTGTTCGGAGCTCTGTTTTGCGCACTGATATATGCAAAATGCGTTCATGGTCGTCGGCGGTGATGATGACAATGGAGACGATAGATCTCCACACTATTAAAATCTCCATTTACTCTGAGTAAACCTATTCATTTATTAGACAACGCGTATATAATATTTGCTACAAAACATTAATATATTCCTAATATCAGCCAGTCGATGGCTCCGAGGGACAGTGGAAAATAGCGATAGTTTGAATTTGAATGAATGTTTGGAGTCGAATGTAGAGTTTATTATGTTGACAACATTTCAAGTCATTTATATAAAAAAACAAAAAAAACTACGCCTATTGACATTGATAGATTTTGTTCTTGCTACCATTTCAACTGTTGAGTGTTTTTCATATCGATACATAGTAAACAATATATATTTATTTGACCGTCCAGCTGTTATGCAACTCGTAATTACCTCCATAAAGTTGATTGGATCCCCGTTTCGGTATATAACCCGTTAACTCCCGTCAGTAGTTCCTCGGTCCTAATACAGAACGTGACTCGCCTTATTAACAAACTGTCGTCTAGCACTTCATGCCTAGTACAGCATTGAGAATTGTGGGTGCGCCCAGAGCCGGGGCGCACTATCAAACAAGGTGGGCAAAATTTTGGTGCAAATATGAAGCATTCATCGGTAGATCAAGCCAGCGTGTATTTTAAAATTAATATTTTTTATTTTCCTAAAGTATCTAAGTAATGTGATGACAAATATGATAAAGCATTCGTAAATAATTTTGATTTAATGCTTTTTATTTATTTTTTAAGTATTGCAGATTTTTTTGTTTGTTTAGGTAAACCGGATACCTGTTAAAAGCCTCTGTAATCATCGAGCTTGTATGAGAAGATGTATGAATGTTAATGAGGCGAGAGTTGTGTGTCAGGACAGAAGAGTGTATACGGTCTATACTCTCCGCCTGCCCCCGCGGAGAAACGGCGTGATGGTAAGTAAGTAATAATTTTTGACCCCTGAAAAAAGTCATTAATTCTTTCATAGGTCATATCAAAATATCCATAATAATATTACACTTCCATTTGTGGCTTCATTTGTGGCTGTAAAGTACGCGAAATCGTATTACGGCTGGTAAATATATTGAGCGTCTGTCATCCTGTCATAGATAAGAAAAGTATCCTGTCATCTCATCTATGTCTCATGGTCATATCGCGTCGCACTCTATGGTTTTTTTCCATATCTATGTCACTCTCAAATGTGACATCAATGTTTTGTTCGTATTTTTCAAAAATATCAAGTGGATATATATATATATATTTCAAAGTTAATACGTAAGAACACCGTTTGTACAATTATAGGGAGAGCGATACAGAATGCACTAACAGTAAATAATAATAATGATAAGGATGCACAATTCACTATTGTCAAAGCAATATAATAAGGGATTCTACTTATCTATATTAATAACTTATCTACCAGTATTCGATATAAATAGTAGTTGTGGAAATGTGCATATCAATAGGCGTGAATATCGTGATAAATTTACATGTTTCATTGTATCTATTTTTGCTAGAAAAATTAATTAACAGAACTATGTGCAATGTAGACTAGATTCATATATATTAATTAATTCACAAGCCAATGTGATCATCGTTATCATCATCTAGTCGTGTATCTCCGATGTTTGATATAGGCCTCAAATAACTCGAAAATCGTCTAAGAGAAAATAGATTTCCAACTTTTACAATGTACAGCCATGACACGTTCCACTTTATTTAGTGAGACCCCGAATATAATATGTCGCCAAGCGGTATCGCAGTTGTGCGTAGCGTCATGCCGCCGGAACGGTAAATTATTTAATTCGTTTTAAAAATACGTCTTAATTTAATAATTTTCAGATAATCGATTTTCCGGCGTAGATGTCCTTGCACCGACCCTGGTGCAGCATCTTCGGGCACTCCTAGTGTCAGTTTTCTATGTTAATTTTCCTGTAGGTGTCGTTTTTATTTGTATTAATTTTCTTTCCCGTTAAGTATGGCTTACAGAAAATACTGTTTTCAGACTTCTGGAACTGCAGAATTAGACACTGCGTAGCCCGCGGGGGAACATTCCATAATTGGATTTCTAACGTGGTCGGTGGTATTCGGGTGCTTCCGCCGCAAACGAGACGATAGATAATGTTCATGTTTTGATCGATTCTACAATGGGGGAGTTAACTGTTTTACAAATATCACTTTCGTGCTGCAATAATTACTTATTAAAAATTGATGGAGATAAATTAATTAAATATCTAATAATAAACATACAACAACTATATTTAGGGGATTATTTTAGTAATGTGGTGACAAGCATTGTTGTTTAGACATATTAGAGAAAACAAAAAAAATATGAAACACGTGATTGGTTCTTATTCTCAGGGACCTCGTTTAAAAAATAGAATTGATTTATTTCCATACATATATCCCATATCAGCCCTACTGGGTGAATACCTGTTTTGGGCAGATTTTGTATACATTTAATTGTAGGAATAAGACGGACCAATATAATGTAATAATAATTTATTTATTTTAAAGATAATACATTATTATTGTGAAGTTGTAGTTTTTTCAGTACGTAGTTGTGTGGTATTTTAATACAAATTAAATGAATCAGTTAGAAAGATGAACATACAGATAAAATCAATTTATCGAAAAAATATTTTGGCCGCCACCGTGATTAGAACCAGGAACTTTTGCTATCCGGGGAAACGCAGTATTTAACGAGTGGTTTTGATAAGTTTCTTTCAACCTTGAAATCTGAAGAATTACCTAATTTAATTTTGAAAAGGTGGAAAAAACAAATATATAGTCAAGATTTGTTCGTATATTTGAATATTTAGTAATAGTAATATTATTAGATATTTTAAAAATAACCTTGATATTGACATGTTTATATAATATTTAAAGGCATGAATATTGATATGATTTTCTGTGTAGCGAAAAAATGTGATAGAAATTTTAGATTTTATTTAACCTTGTTTTTTAAGCATTTAATTTATTTTCACCACATTTCAGAATCCTCATATGAGCTATTCTACCGTGTATATTCGACCTCTCTGGCCGACGTTTTGGATCTCATTCTTGCACTTTGCATCAGCGAATACTCCCAATAAACAGCCATCTATAATGGATCACCAAATATAAATGATATATATATATAATCAGTCACCTGAATCCCATTTCAGATGGAAATACATATGGCAAAATAGCCCAGAAAATTCTACATAAAAATATTTATTTTTCAAAGATGAATGATTTCAAAGTGTGTAAAACTAATCAAAATATTATAAACAACCAATTAAATTTAACAAGTCCCATTTTAAAAAAATATTCTAATAATTTTGTATCATAAGTAACAATTTATGTTAGGTACTAAATTTATTTTTTAAATAATTATTGTTTTTTAAAAATAGATTCTGTCAAAGAAACAATAAAATATATGTTTTTGATTAATTAATGACACCCTGAAGAAGAAAATGATGTTTTTCGAAACCGGTAGATGTATTTAATTCATTATGTGGTTAATAAAACAAAGTTAATATTCTAAAATAATGGATTTTGCTGATCTTAAAAATATGTAATATATGTATATATAAATTTATTATTATAAACATTTAGTTGTATTGAAATGACACAATAGAGTTTTTAATCATTTATGTCTAAGAGTGACTACTGAATTTTAATCAGAACTGATTTACGGAGAAGGGATGATTCTGGAGATCTTAAAAAATTCAATATCATTTTAGTATGCAAAGGTTTTAAAGATAATTTTTTTCTGAATCTGAAAAGATATGGTCTATGTAGAATAACTTGAATGCTGCCACATCTTTGACTATCTTCTCTTTTTAATCGAAGAATTCTGAAGATATTAAAAAATTCAATATCATTTTAGTACACAAAGGTTTTAAAGATAATTTTTTCTGAATCTGAAAAGATATGGTCTATGTAGAATAACTTGAATGCTGCCACATCTTTGACTATCTTCTCTTTTTAGTTGAAGAATTCTGTTTGTCTGAAGCTGGTTTTCAATAGCCTGCACACTGCACGTATACATCTATGCCCTTATCGATATATTTATTCGGTATGAATTCACGACACGGGTCTTAATGGCCGATTTTAGTTTGATAACTTCACTCCCTTTTGTGAGGATCGATAATGTCTGCCGGATATCGCGTGTCGTCAGACGTTCAATCCTATTTACATATTTAGGAGGGGTAACCAGCTATTTCATGAATTCTTCAGTAGCTACTTGCACGCAGTACAGTCATAATAACAGGCTACATATAATCACTCACAAGTTTGAAAATACCACAGATTTTAAAATGTATACGGCTTATTAAGATTATCAATAGGCCGTTAAGGTTAAGGCCGATGCTTTCCCAAACTGTTTTGAGAGTTATGCAACTACCGTGTCGGTTCCACTCATCAGATAAAACCCGAGACTTTAATAAAATCTAATGTATGTAATATAATGTAATTTACAAAACAAATATCAGATATCTCATAGAGACGAACCTATTTTTATTATATTTAAAGGAAAATATAATAAATAAGTATATAAGGTTCACCAATTCTCACCCCTCAATCTCCACATTTATCCAATTTTTGAAAGTCGTATATATGTTTGTATGTGGACTCGCTTCGAGTACCACTACACCATCGCCATCTATGGACCAAATTTTAATGTTTGATAGAAATGGAAAGGCTGAGAATGATATCGAAAGGAGGGTGACTGCAGGAAATAAAGTGAACGGCGCTTTGAATGGAATTATATCTAACGGGAATTCGTAAGACTAACGGTGCACAATGGAGTCCTGGTACCGACGCTGATGTATGGAAGTGAGGCTTGGAGCTGGCAGAACAGGAACGAAAGTAGACTGAATGCAGTGGAAATGAGATTACTAAGGCGTATATGTGGCAAATCTATTTATGAAGGAGTAAAGAATTATGAAATAAGGAAGTAATGTAAAGCTAATGTTAGTATAGTGAGTAAGATTAAGAAAAGATAACTTAGGTGATTTGGTCATATGGAACGGATGAATGAGGAGAGGATGGTGAGAAAGGATGGTAATGTATGACGCAAGTGTTGATGGCACCAGAAATAATGGACGTCCGCGGAGACTTGGCACGACCAGGTAAATCAGATAATGGAGGATGGTTCTGTTAAAAGCTTCAACAATCGACGAGCTTGTATGAGAATATGTATGAACGTGGATGAGGCGAGAATTGTGTGTCAGGACAGAAGAGTGTGGCGCTCTATCCTTTCTGCCTACTTTCACGGGGAAACGGCGTGATGGTAAGTAAGTAATTTCCCCTTTATTTTCCAAAATATAGTCACGTGTAGCTTATTTTAAAGTACTGACTGCACGTTCCTGGTAGTTAGTTACATATTAAAAATATAAGTCGACAATATTCAAACCGCATGTCTTTAATCTTAACCGTGTTAGAGATATACGCATTTTTAAAATGTCGTAATTATGTGATTATTTAGATTAATTGAAATATTTTATTGATTCCAATTTATATATTAAATACAAAAAAAAAAACTAATTTTGAGCGGGCAGCTGTTGTGTGCGCGAACCTGGATAATGGAACGATTAAATGTATTAATATCAAAAAGGTAACATATATGTTCGAAAATTTGTCGTTAAAAATATTGTCGCTGTAGCATAGTTGGATAATGCACCTTCCCCGGTTAGGAAAGAGATCCAGGTTCGAATCCCGGTGGCGCAACAACAATATTTTTCGATAAAATTGATTTTATATGTATATCTTTCTAATTAATTCATATTTACCTAAAATTTTATTTAGTTTTACAACTTTAGTAACAAAAATTTTTTTGTCTACTGAAAAATGACGTTCTAATCCAGGTGTGCGATATCTGCATAACCCACGATAGCGTGATGAGTGAAATGAAGCGAAGTACCTCTTTAACAGTAGTTGCCGCGATTCAGAATAATGTTCGAATTCAAGGCTGAATTTGTATTCTGTGGCCGCATTTTCATTGGGAATCATTTGTTTCCTTTTTCTAGCTGTTTTGCGGTAGTTCTCTTCGCCATTCATGTTGAACGGGCACAGCGGACTAACCGGGGCGGCGCACCGCGGGGCGCCTCGCATCACTTTGGACCCTGATTTATGGCATTTCATACATTTGTCGACTTCTTTCACAATTTTTTTTTTTCATTTTTGAGAGGTACTCAAAGGCCACTTTCTTGGTGGCGTCACAGTTTGTAAGGGATTTTATCATTTTTATTCTGATTCTTTGTCCAATAAATTGACAAAAGAATTAAAATATTTTAGAATAAATAGGGTGTAAACCATACAATAAATAATAATCCACACCGTGACATAATACACTACATATATAAAATTTCAAAATTGTAAAATCTTTAATGGTAACATAGCAAAGTTGGTGTCTCAATTCCCCGACAAGGAAATGTTCCAGGTTCACATCGTACCATATTTGTAAGACCCCCAAGTCAAGATCAAAAATTTTTTTAATGAATTTATATTTATTTGAAATGTTCAAAAACGATGTTAATTCCTTTCATTCTAAACAATATTACTGCAATTATGTAATTTTAAATATGTTATTTATTGTTTGGGTGTGTATCTGGGTATCTATCATCATCATCATCATCATCATAATCAACCTGCTGTGTCGCTCCCTCGAGGATCGTCCATCTAATCCACCGAGAGCGAAATTCCTCAATCGAAAATCGAGGACTGTCGCGTAATACGTGATTAGACTTTGTTGACCTTGGAACCCACGCACTTCTGTACTAGCGCGGTAGTTTTTATTTTTTATTTTGTCTTAAAATATTTCTACACTTCACCTTAATATCAACTAAAACTATCTATCAGGGTCATTGATAAAATGATAATGTGCATATTAATAATATCTCAGATGAAAAAAATACTATTTCGGAAAATATATTTAATACTCGTATATAAATATTGTCATTTGTTATCTTCATCAAATCCGTCATAGATATCGGCTGTATCGATCCACTGCAGCACAATACCTTTTCGAAACTTTTCCACTCGTTCCACTACTACCTTGCTACCATATAATCCCCGATTGTTGGAAAATATCTACACACGCATACTTTAAATAAATTTCTAGCTCAATAATATACGCATGTTTAAATATTTTTTTCTTGAATTCTCTCAAATAAATGTTGATTCTACTATGCATTTATGAAAAGTATTGTACCTATAACCATATAAAAAATTAATTGACGTTTTTGAGTTAATTAAAAAAATTAATTGGCGTGTTTGAGGACACTTTCTATGACTGAACATGATTAATTTATTGTTTGAAAATACTTCACGTAATAACTAAAGGAAATAATATTTTTTGTTAAAGGTTAACGTACGAAATAGTTCTGCCAACTGCTTTTTGTTTTTCCCCAATCAAAAACCAATCCGTGCACCAAATTTAAAGAACAATCATGAAATCAACACGTTAAAAACAGTAAAATTTGCGAAATAGTAAAAAAGGAAGTAGTTACTTCAATGATTTGCACGCAGTTGTAAGCCTTTTTAATGTTATTCTGTTAAAAACAGCATAAGTAACGACTCCATACAAAACGGATTAACCGAAGGGAATTTTCAATTCAGTAAATAGCCAATTGTATGACTTGAGTAATTCACTAACTTAAAAATAGAACAGAGCAATGTGAATACCCACAATCGACGCATTGTAGTACATCAATAACAGCGCTACGGCTGCAGCGGCGGGTCGTCGTGGTAGTTTTTAGAACTAAGCAATTGAGGTTTCTACTGGTACACAGATGGCGCTAATTGTAATAAATCGGTATATAATGTATCCGTTCATGTACATTCATATTTGTTTCCTATAATTTTTAGTAATGCACATCAGGGGCCCAAAGTCCCGATCAAACACTTCTATCTTGTCTTGTATCAAGTCGCTTCAGGTTAATCTAGAGCGACCCATCAGCCGCCTTATCACGTAGAACTTTATCTATTCTGGAAAAAACACGTCTTCAATACATTTTATAGTCATTTTAATTTAGATTGTCCCACCCTCGCTTTGTCAGTCACGTCTCGAGTCTGTTTTGTTGAGACAGCCGGTCCCCCGATAAGCTTGTTCCGCCAGATCGGGATACCTGATTGAGGCGGATATCGTATTTGGATATTAATAGCGCCGTAGATCGTGCAGGAATCCCGTGAATGTTGTAATCCTTCAAACATGTAAGTGCTATTAATTCTCAGACACATTAAAAAGTCCGAAGTGACCCGGTCGCTCTGCGGCGCCGTTCGCAACCTTTCGTTTTTTGTCGTGAGCCTATCACAGTCAGCGAGATATCTCGTTCAGTAAGTTACCTGTAGTATATAGTAAATCATAGATAGTGAAACATATATTTTTCTCCATCCGGGATTAGATTTTTTTATTATTCAGGTTTGGTTGTGCTTCTAGGGTCAGTTATCCTCAATACAGATGAAGGGAATGAAATTGTTTTCTGTTTGCGTAAATCATAAAACCAAATATTAATTTAAAAAACGACTTTTTGTTGTAACGTTGCATTTTCGGAACATAGTTATGTGGTATTTAATACAAATTCAATTAATATACTAGAAAAATGTACAGAAAATATCTAAAAATATTTAATTGCTATCGGGGTACGAACCTGGACCTCTTCCTATGTGAATATTTCTAGTTGAATAATTAAATAATAAATTAATCAATTAATTATAAATATATCAATTTTGTCGAAAAATATTGTTTTAATGGAACGACAGATGTATTAATTTGAAAAAGTGTAACATATAGGTTTGAAAATTTGTCATGAAAAATACGGGCGTTATAACACAATTTGTAGTGTACTTCCCCGGATTGGAAATAAAGATCTAGGTTCGAATCCCGGTAACGCAAAAACAATATTTTTCGACAAAATTGATTTTATATGTATATATTTATAATGAATACATTAATTTAGTATTTAAAATATCACAGACCTATGTTCTGAATAATTATAACTTCACAATAAGAATGTGTTTTCCTTAAAAGTAAATTAATGATTTAGCTGTAATTAAATCATATAATTTAAAACTCCACGTACCTGTTTTTTCTTTTTGTTGCATAAACATAATTATTCTATTTTTCTTCTGTTTTGTACCTTCTTTGTTTATCTTGTAATCTGATCATGATAATGAATAGTTTAACACATATATTGTTTATTTACTGATTTAGTCACTCGATTCTGTTATATCTTACTGAATAAATTGGTAATATCATAATCTGATCTTTAATAGCGTATTCATGATAATGAATAGTTTAACACATATATTGTTTATTTACTGATTTAGTCACTCGATTCTGTTATATCTTACTGAATAAATTGGTAATATCATAATCTGATCTTTAATAGCGTATTCATGATAATGAATAGTTTAACACATATATTGTTTATTTACTGATTTAGTCACTCGATTCTGTTAATGAATAATTAGGTAATAACAAAATAATGCTAGAATTGAGCAAACCGACTGCGCAGGTGTTCTAATTTTTGAAATACCGATGATGTTGACTCTTTGTGTGCGAGATTGTGTCGTCAGAATAATACCCGTTTGTGGTAACTAAAGTATTTATTCTAGATGCCTCCATACAATGTAGTACAGGTCAATATAAGATGTTAGGTTTACATTTATCTCTTTCACACACTCATATCGTACCAACATTCACGCGCTCACGCATTCGTACCATAGATATATCACAGGTAATTTTCAATCATTTTCTACACCCTAAAGGTTTTAAAGCTACCACAATACTTCTCCGTTCGCCTAATAGTTAAGTAAAACCATAATTTCTTCTTCTTTTAATAGATTTGACGTGCTTATTGGTCTAGTGGCTGAGTCATCTAGTTGTTCAGGGGTTCAAGCCTCTTCCCAGAAAACCAGCACGTTATTAGCTTAATTAGAAAATAGTTATGATCTAAGTTCATCCTGGTTATCCAATTTGATAGTCTGATGACTGTACTGATAATAATAATAATAATAATAATAATAATGATAATGGATAATATATATAGCGCCATTTTCGTAAAAACTTTCACTTCAAGGGCGCTTCACACAAACTGTTTATAGTTCTACAATTATCTTTGTTTTTAAAATTAAAAATGGTTATTTTCAATTATGGAAATGACTTTTTGAAATGGTGTGTTTTTAGTTTCTTCTTAAATAAAGTCTCTGATGCACTGTTTTTTATGACGGAGGGCAAAGAGTTCCACGCTTTCGGGTCTGCCACCGCAAATGCCCGTTCACTAAATTTAGAGTTTTGTCAACGGTTGGTCGGTTCTACAATCCTTCCTGAGGTTGAAGTAGAGGCTGACCTGAGAGATTGATGACGACCATTTAAATTGTCCGAGATACAAAGTTCTTGAAGATAGAGAGGCGCCATGTTGTGTGTCCGCCTTGTGTTGGCATTTTCAATACTCCAATAAATTCAAATTTAATACATAAACTTTAATGGCCTTCATTTTATTTTTATCACACAGATTTTATTCCCTATCCCATTTTCTTTTTCCTTTCCCCTCACCCTCCCGTTCCCCTGGAATATTTTCTTTTTTATAACTTTTATCTCTGTTAATATTTTTATACTCAACTTGTTCTGTCACATTTTTCTGCATTACAGTCCTTTTTAAATGTTGAATTATCCTCACTGTATAAAGTATATTGTATCTTCTGAGAAAACGTGCACCTGGTTTAATAATTGTTTAGCTTTTATTGTGATTTTCTTATTTACTGATAAACTGTATGTTTTCCGAATAAAAAAATAATAACATAGTGTTAATACTCTTGACAAGATGACAATAAAAAACATTTATTTGAAAGATTTCTCATACAGCATAACCGTGCGATATGGCATCGGAACTAAAACTATCAATAGGTTTGCAAAATTTTGACGTGCTGTTGTTCCACTGCGCCACGACGACTGCCTTCAGAGCTTCAGGCTTTGTTCCGCGCCTCCTGTCAAGTGTCCGGCCATCACGGCCCGCAGCGTAATACTGCGACCGTTTACCTGTCACGGTAGTTCTGTTGCCCCTGCGGTGCGACCGTTGTCATTGTTGATGCTCGGTGGTCGGGTCGAGTCTTTATGTCCGTATGGTTGTGCGTTGTTCCACGTGTTTTTGTACAGTTGATAGTGTGATGCCCTCTGTCTATTGTTTGGTCGCACATTTAATATTCACTGTAAACACTTTTGTCTTGGTCTAAAAAATAATATTATAAAAATGTGTAAAATTCTGAATTGTAGTGAATCATTCTGACAATATTGTAACCGCTCCGTTTCATAGCAGAAGCAAGTAGAGCACACACGAGGCGCGTTTTTAAAGTAAGTACCGGTTTTTTTTACGTGGAAACACAACATCATTTTTACAACTCTTTACTTTCTTCGGACGCTACACACCTTCAACTTCTTCTCAACACAGTCGCCACCATCATTAAGGCACTTATTGTCATAACGGGGCACCAATATTTTGTATACCTTCGCCATAGAACGACGCCGCCTGGGATGGTGACCATGTCTGCACTACATCTTTGAGTTCATCATCGTCATCAAAACGCTTGCCACCAAGGAACTGTTTCAAATGAAGGGAACGATAGAAATCACTTGGCACCAAATCAGGACAAAACAGGACAAACTTGGCGATGAATGTCAGATGGTTTCATGTTTCGTGCATTCAAGAAACGTATCACGGATAGTATCTCACAGTCTATTGTCTTGAACACGTTTCAACCACTCATTACAAGATGGGCACACTATGCGAATGACTTTACATTGCACGCGGTGAGTCAACAGATGACGGAAACCAACATCGCAACCGCAGCGCTACACACTTACTTTCAACTTACTTTCGTAGAATGCCACACTTTGGATTATCCATACAATATCATATTTTAACAAATGCGAACTGACAAATGTCGGCTAAACAAAATCGGCCTGGAGCATAATATTCACCATATAAACCTAGTATTTAATAAACTTACACCCGACGCGAGTGTAGATGTGTATCAGAAATAGTGTTGTTAGAACGTTGGTTCAACAATCGACAAGTTTGCATGAGATGAGGCAAGAGTTGTACGATGCTTTATCCTCTGCTTACCTCTGCGGAAACAGTGTGATTATTAATAGTTATGAAACCGGAAGCACGGCGAGCTAAGCGTCTAAATTCTAAATCACTTACTGTCGACTCAGCACAGACTTTTTGCCGCCACAGGCAAGATTGTATATTTCCGCCTTAGTTACATAAGTGAAGATGATATTTTCAGTTTTTGTCAAACCATCCCCATAAATCAGCCGCCAGCATGCGACACTTTGAAACTTGCCCAAGGGTGGCTTTTTACCAAAATACGTTCTGGCCACTAGTGTTGACTACAAAATACCGCTTTATTAGGAAATAAATATATTTATTGGATTATTTTTATTACACACTCTTATCATTTTACAACTTGGAATTTTGTTTTTCAATTTTAATATATTTTTCGGCCCCGCCACGGGCAGGCCCCTGCTCCGCCTGTGCGTAACGCCGGCGCTGTGTCGACTGCAAATATTTTACACGCCCGTATTGCATTTTCTAACTGATTATTTGTTATTTCGCATCTCTGCTGCCCCCTCAATTCACAGATCAGTAAAAATATATCACGACGAATTTGAATATTAATTATTATAAATTTGTTTCATATTCACGACGCTTTCTATTTCAAATGAATGCTTACGTAATGTGCTTTCAAAACAAACGGAACAATATGTACGGCTGATATAACCTCCTTCGCACTCATTAACATTCCTCATTGTGACGTCAGATCACAAACGATACTTGAGCGGTGCGTTATGAATTTAAACACCAAACAATGAACTGCAACGACACCGTACCTTCCTGCAGTTGCTTCCGATGACGTCGGCCAATCTGTCACAATGCACCGAGTGACGTACGCGCTCGTATCACACAGCATCGAAAGCGGTCCATTTCTGACGTTTGAATGCATTTTGAACATCCCGTGTACTATTTTCTCTCCGAAATGAAAGAGAATCACTTTCTCTAAACGAAAGTTGAAATGCTTATTGTGATGATATTTTCCAACTGAACCGAATTAAAGTATTTTGCTTCCTCAATATTATTAATTATATTTTATGAATATGAATGAAATAATTTATTGTACGCTTTTAACGTCTCGTGATATCAAAACACATTGTTTTTGTTTAGCTATCTATGTCTTCTGAACCATCATAATTTTATTTGTAATTGCTTACTAGGCGTAGTCTGTTCTAAAGCAATTACCTGTACAGTTTTTAAACGTTGTAAATGTTAAGAGGTAAGTATGAGTGAGTTATAAAAAGTTTTGTGAAAAAAAGTATAATCAGAAGTTATAAAATCATATTGAAAAAAAGTTATAAAAATTTATTTTTAGTAATATACAATAGTCGGTGACAAGAATGTGTGAGTAGTTAGGTTAGCATAAATGACAAATGTTTTATTTTGCTTTTTACTCACATCAAGCAACCACTTTGTTATACGGTTTGAAGTCATTAATCACTTTAGACCCTTTAAGGTCTAGAAAAAGTTATGTGAAAAAAGTCAGAAGTTATAAAAAGATATTGAAAAAAAAAAAATTATTGTCAGTAATATACAATTGTAATATACGGTGACAAGAATGTGCGGGCAGTTAGGTTAACACAAATGACAAATTGGTTTCATTTCTGCATCAAATACGTTCCAAATACTTTTTTTTAATAAAATGATTTTTTTCTGTGTATTACGTCTCTGGTTGAATTATTTAATTTAATTGAAATTGTTATTTAATAATTATTAAATTTACTAAATAATAACCGATTATTATTTATTCAGTGTAATCGGTCACGTGTCGGTGCACACCGTCAGTAATATTATAATTAAAAGTGTGTTCTAGCTTGGTGCGATCAAAAGTTTTTGATATTGAATGT
Organism: Eubasilissa regina; assembly: GCA_022840565.1. Classification (NCBI taxonomy): domain Eukaryota; kingdom Metazoa; phylum Arthropoda; class Insecta; order Trichoptera; family Phryganeidae; genus Eubasilissa; species Eubasilissa regina. The sequence continues at coordinate 16,220,051 of JAINEB010000021.1, forward strand.
TTTATAACGTTCTATCGACTATTTAAAATTTTAAAATTAAAGAGATTTTAATACTTCTCAGATAATATTATTATAACAGATGATATAATTCATGTTCAAAGTTTGAAATTCCTCTAGCAATTAAAATATTTTTTTGATAAATATATTTATTCTGTGTATCTTTCTAGTTGATTATTTTAACGTTATTTATATATATTCGATATAACATATATCAGAATTCCAAATTCTCCATACATATAAAACTTCATTTACTCAGATCACATCTAGAGGATATAGGAAGCGCGGATCCCAAAAATAATCCTTGAGGGAGTAGGTACGTTGGGAGGATGGCGTAAAGGACTCAGTTGAGCTGTTACAGATTCCGAACCGGAAGACAGACAGTTATCGAGGACCGGAGTATGTGAAGGCTAATGATTTAGGAGGTCAAGGCTCGATATGGGGTGCAGAGCCATTGAAGAAGAAGAAGATCTACACATATCGAAATATATATCTGTAATAATATCCTTGATAAGTGTGAGATACATTTTAAAGTCTTATCCATCTAAAAACTATAAATTTATGCAATAATAGTAATATTGTATCATTTATATAGTGTCGTTTTCACCTCAAGGGCTCTTTACACATAAACTGTTCTACTGAGTTAAAATACACATTTAAATTAAAAAATTGTTATTTTCAACTTAAGGATATGATTATGTGTAAAGGTGCGTTATCGTTATGTCGGAGGGTAAAGAATTCCACGCTTGTGGGCCTGCCACCGCTAATGCCCGTTCACTTAAACTTAGTCTTCTGGCAACTGCTGGTCGGTTCTGCAACTCTTCCTGCGACTGGAGGTAGAGGCTGACCTGAGAGTTTTACGACTACCATTCAAATCGTCTAAGATGCACAACTCTTACAGAGGTGCCATGTTAATTGTCGCCTTGTACATTAACCAGCACCGTTTAATTTCAACTTTTTCAGGGAAACGGAGCCAATATAATTGTAATTGTGTGAGAGTATTCCATTATATATGAATATACCTGTAATCAGGGGCGTGCACTGCATACAAATAAAAAAGCTGTGCATTATTAAAAATTTTGGGAATCAAATACAAATTAAATAATCCATAGGTTATAATGACGCTAGCGCCAATCGTGTATCAATAGAATGCGTAGTTCTGGATGCTACCTCGTGACGCCACCGGAGCGTTGTAGTCCTCTACTAGGTTATTCATAATTTATTCCTACTATAATTGGTAGCCACTGTTTTAATCTATCGTTCTATTCAAGCCATACAATTGCTACCTTCGATATTCAATTGAAAATTTCACTCGACAGAGTCAGAAATGGATCAGCTGATCCATGTTTTACGGAGTCCTTACTTACTCTGTTTCCTAACAGAATGACATTTGAACTTGGGTTAGAGCTGACCGAAGCAGCTACTTCCTCATTTACTTTTAAAATTAGCTTTGTGGTTAAAATTCATATATTTCCTCATTTGCTAATTCGTATACCTAGTATACTATATAGTATTATCATGGTAACTGCATAACCAAAGTCTATACCTACTGCACACCACTGCCTGTAATAGAGTTACAGGGATGTATTTACTTTATAAAAAAATTACTAAATAACTTTTGGTTTCAATTCATTAGTTAAAAACCTTATTTATAGGCCTATAAATATTTTGAAGATATGTTACAATGTTCTTAAAGTCTATATCTGACACTAATCTTATCGGAATTACACCCGTCGATGATAACGATACATTTATTTATATCTTGTACATTAAAGTTTCAGTTTTTTTAAATATATATATATTATAATATGAATTTTTTGCTCGCATGCAGCGTATTTGTGTTAACAGTGATTGAATTTTCAATAGGTTTTTTCATCATTCATTCAACGCTAGTCGAACAAATCGTGTCCTTCTGGCGTCGATCGCAGACCTTTCACGAACTTTTTGTCACTTGTTGCGAAATCAATGAATTAAAATCGTTCGATTTTATTGTGAGGCCATCTTTTATTTCCATGTAGGTGAAGGCACACTCATTATTTACTCGACACCACACATTAATAGCAATAATTTTACAGTCTCGTAGATGAGTGTGAACGTTTATTGTCAGTGATCGACCTCGCGACAACACGGGATAGTACTTAAAAAAAAACACGAATAACCGATCACATGCATCGGACACAAGTATTATCTGGCTCTTCGGCCTATTTTCAATTTTGTAATAATATTTATTTATTTATTCTTAATATAGTGCATACATAAATGGTCGTCCTTTTAGATATCCACCAGATCTTATATTTAAAGAGTACAATACCCTAGACGTAAGACAAATCTTTATGTTGAGACTCGTTCAATTTTTCCACGCTAACAACAACTCACCACATACACACACAAGACAAACAACGAATATCATTTTATCAAAGATTCTACATGTTCTTAGCTCCGAAACTGTACAGCACACTCAGTACCAACTGGAAATTGTTCAACTCCAATAAGATTGCACAAATATGGACCCAATATATGATTCAATCGGGTAGAGAGCAATCAGAAGCATGGCTATCCAACATAATCATTATACAGTAACTTCACTATTTCTACAACACTCCCACTACATTTTTATTTACAACTTATTATTTTTTTTTATTCTTATCTCTATTTTTATTTCTATCGAATCTTTATTAAATAACACCACAACAGCACGAAAAAAACTGGCTACTTTAACAGAGACTTCAGTCTAGCAAGGTAGCCAGGAAAACGCTGTATGTATCAGAGGTAGAGTCTACTCCATCCCACACAATAAACTGCGAGTATTTAATTGCAATATAATTGTATCTTATGTTTATCGTGTTATATTATAATATATTCACCCCTGTTACAACAAAAATATGTATGTCAATAAAGTCTAAATAAATACGTTGTGATATTACAAATTAGGGTCACGTTCAAAATAGCCCCATCACTTGTTTTACTGCCAAGTACCTCGAAATCACAAATTCACGCCCTTACGTTGGTATCGCAATCTGTTTTGAATGTTATAAAAACTTATATTAAAATTTCTACCCGTTTTTACTGTACATCTATCTAATCGATTAATTTGATTTGTATTAATCTTCAACGCCGATAAATCGGCGTTTATTAGCAAAGTAACTTTCTTTTACAGCTTGCATGTGCACAATAGTAAACATAGAAGCAAATACAATAAATGGAAATATTATTTGTACGCAAACCTGTAAGCAGCTTCCAACTTCGCTAGGTGCATATAAAGTACCTGTTCTGAGGTATTAAAAATACCACAGAACTATGTTCTGAAATTGCAACTTCACAACAAAAATGTGTTTTCATGAAATATAATCATATTTACGGCAGTTCGCCATTCATTGATGACACATTTTTTTTGCACAATCAGTATTTCATTCGTAATTTATTTTCTACACTTTTTGTGGTAGTAAACAGGAATGAGAAGTCTCATATTATTCTGTCTTGACAATAATCAATCGCCTCGTTCACATTCATAAATCTTTTCATGCCCGCTTGTTGATTGTCAAGACGTCTTATATGGCAATATTCTATTATCTGATTATGCCAGAACAGGACGTCTGTCATCTATTTTACTAGTTTAATGGTCTTGTAAATCAGGAAACTAATTAGCCTCTTGTATTACTGTTGGTTCTGAAAATACAGATTCTCGTGGACTGTGCGCAAAGTTCTCAAATATTCTAGAACATTTCGTGACGTGACATTTATGACGTCTATCATAAGTAATAATTACTGAACTCTGAAAATTGAGCAAATGTAAAATAGAGCACGCAGCATACCAAACGATCTGGCGTGTGGACATCTACACACCAAGTTATATAACAGAATTTGAAAAACAATGCTTGCAATTATTATTATTGAAAAATCTATTTAAACGGTGATTTGACACATCGGTGAAATTGATTAGGCATTTTTCAGATATTGCTATTAATTAAGGACTAAAATAAATTCTGCGGAAAAAGTGGGTACCTACTAAGGAAAATAATTATTAGGAGAACACATTCTTATTGTGAAGTTGTAATTATTCAGAACATAGATCTGTGATTCTGGCGTCTGCTATCAGATTACTCAAAAGTATTTGAGATTCCGTAAAAATAAGGTAGACGGCTCTTTCAAATAATGGAACGATTAAATGTATTAATATCAAAAAGGTAACATATAGGTTCGAAAATTTGTCGCTAAATAATCGTCGCTGTATCATAGTTGGATAATGCACCTTCCCCGGTTAGGAAAGAGATCCAGGTTCGAATCCCGGTGGTGCAACAGCAATATTTTTCGATAAAATTGATTTTATATGTTTTATATCTTTCTAATTAATATATTTAATTCATAAAATTTGAAATAATTACATTATTTATTAAACAAATTAGTCGAACTGCACCAGGCCTCATTTGTTAGTCATAGAAAATTAGGTTGAACGAATTCACACCTATAAACGAAGCTGAGGTGGCCATTTAAACGACATATTTTTAAAAACATATGTAATCGTTTGTGCTTCAAAATAAAATGAAAAATTTGATTGTATCTTAAACGGTTTTTGTTTTACTTCATTTTTAAATCATGTCGTTCTCATTGAAAAATCCTATACAAACAAATAGTGTAAACCTTGCGTCACATCTGATGGGTTTGATTTGGTGTCAGCGCCGTAGTGTTGAACCCAATCCAACGTTGAATGGCGGACGTTCTTGCACAAGTTGTTGATTTTATCGCTTGTCTGTCTTCTGTAATGCACTGTTGTGTTTTTTCTTCACGGATTATCGCCGGCTCTTCACGATACCTCGTTTCCATGACACCATCCATTATTCTTCTTCACCGATCACTCCATTTTCTCTTTTGCCTCTTCACGCTCGTCGCCCGCGCGCGGTACCGTCCGTTGACCCGTCCGACCCGCAGCTATCCGACGTCACCCACAGAACTGTCCGTAAAAAATGACTGCGTTTATTTCGTTTGTTTATTTACAAACATTATTCAATTCATTGGGTGTAACGTACTTAGTCCGCGTTATTTTGTGCGTGGATGGGCAGGTACCTAAATTCCAAGTTCAATATTTTCATTTTGGTGTCACCCACGTGATCACTTTGGTACCACTTACGCAATAAAATAACTCCGCGACTTTTTTTTAAAATATGACTCGATTGGAACGAAAATTTTAATGTTGACAATATAATACGCATTAATGTAAAAAATACACCTTGTTTACATAAAGATTCAATTTTCAAATAGTAAATTCTTTTACTATCGGGTTTATGTTTCCACCAAGAATATGTGTGAAATGTCCCTATAATGTTCCAAACTACTCTCCTATATGTACACTTTATTTCATGTTTATTCATTTACTGATCTGTGGGTGTAACACATTTAGTATGATACATAATATTTTAGGAGTAGATACATGATTAAAATATGAATTTAAAATGTTCAAGCTGCGTGTGCCTGATCTCAACAATCTCAGTGATATAAGCATTTTAAAAAAGCAATTATTTCGATTATTAGATATATTTTATTGTTTTTTTTCGATTTTACATCGAATACAAAAAAATAAATGGTCAGAGTACTTCGAATAGCCATACTATTTTTTGCTAGATGCTTTAGAGTCTGGAGCAAAGATATAGAATAATTGTGAATCAATTTCTCTAATAATTATTATTTCTAAATATGAATAGACTCGTATCTAAACTTGAAGTTTAATACGATTTTGTCGAAATCTCGAACAATAATATTTTTCGTAACGGTACAAAATTTGTGCGTACTAAAATATGACTTTGTTTTCTTGTTATCTCCGAAATTTGACACGTTTTATCATAGTGTTAAAAATAAAAGTATTTTTTATTTATTATCTTTGTTTTATTAACCACTGAATTGAGTTTAAATACTAAATTTATTTTATTAATTTTTTAAATAATTGTTTTTTTTTTAAAATAGATTTTTTAAAAATAGATTCTGGTGAAGAAACAATGATATATATTTTTAGTTAGTTATGACATCCTGAAGAAGAAAATAGTATTTTTCGAAACCGGTAGATGTATTTAAACTCAATTCAGTGGTTAATAAAACAAAGATAATAAATAAAAAATATGAGTTTTAACCACAAAGTTAATAATATTGCTAATTTTAAAAGTAAAGAGAAAAGTATTGTAAGAATTTTGATACAAAAAAAATAATGATTTTGCCCGAAATGTCAGTAAGTGTTCTTAAAATTGCTTGCTTCTAAATATCTTCTAATTGATCTTGCCCAGTTTCCCATGGCCCATAAGCTCAAGAATGACTGATTAAAAGTATTGCATTTCGGCCTTGAATTCTTTCCGTTGTTGTGACATATAGAATGGTAAATTCAAACAAAAAAAACCTCTTAGTAAATCAATAATACATACAAGTATCCTGTGTATGTATCCTTTTTATCTATACATATAAAATAAATATTAAAAACATGATCTGGTATGCATACCGATATACCAATGTACGAACAATACTACATAGTTTTTTCAATCATTAAGCAATTTTATTATTTTTGTATTCCTTAGAATTTCTAATCACAAGGGTTCATCAGCTTACATAGCATTTATTTTATGAACATCGTGAATGTTAGATAATTTAAATAACAATAATAAATGTATCAAACCATTGTCCGATGATTTACCAAAAGAGAAGATTCGGTTAAGGGTTTCAATCGTGGGCCGTTCGCTGAGCCTTCTCTATTTCAAACCTTGTACCGGGTAGTGCGTGATCGTGAAGAATTCCCTAAATTGACCGTAATAATCGTGTCACCGTCACTGTTCGTGCGTCCATTTGGGTGTAAAAGGCGTTAAATCGTGAGATTTCTTGCTCCAACTAATTTGAGATCGACTTGTGTCATAGCTGCCCGTTAACTAGAATATTTTTTTATTCTATATTAGCAAAATTACTTTGTGGCCTCATTTTACTTTGTTTAAACCACTATTTATTGAGTATTCTATATATTTCGACACCTATTGTATCTTCTTCAGGAAACAATGTGTACTGAAATTAAAAATACAAGCTTAGATAAAAACAAAACTATAAAATGGTGAATAAGTAAGAACTAATATGAAAACAAATTTAAAAGGTGACTATTAGCAAAGAGGATTTGGTTATTTATAATATTTTGCTATTAAAGCTTGCTATTAACACTTTTTATTATTTCTAAAATTTTTAATTTATCTATCTGTAAACCCTTAGTATTTGTATGTATAATTTCTAAACCCTTGTTAATATCAAAAGAATTGTATGTTTCCAAAAGGTGATTGGAAAATTCTGAATAGTTATTGCTATTTAGGCATCTTAAGTGCTCCTTAATTCTAATATCAAAATTTATGCAAGATAAAAACTAAATATTATAAATAACCAAATCCTCTTTGCAGATAGTCACCTTTTAAATTTGTTTTCATATTAGTTCTTACTTATTCACCATTTTATAGTTTTGTTTTTATCTATACTTGTATTTTTAATTTCAGTATACATTGCTTCCTGAAGAAGATACCATAGGTATCGAAACATGTAGAATAATCAATAAATAGTGGTTTAAACAAAGTATTTTGTCTAATTATTTATAGAATACTTTTTATTTCTGGTTCGTTATGCTGCGTAACTTAATCCCGCAACTTTACTTAATACAACATAATATCGGGAGGGGTTACCGATTTATTATGAGACGGATTAGTATTTTATTGGTTTTCTATAATGAGCATACCTACGTAGTATATTTATTTTGCCAATTAAAATAGATTTTTATTTTATTAAATTTTTTTTTTTGCATTTTAACAAATTTCATTTCATATATAGCTGTATATCTTTTGGAAGGGTAACATTGAAATAATAACACTGCACACATTACTCTAATACTGACCATTTATATTTCATTCATGTCTTTACATATAAAACAGGTGTGTATATGCACAGGGTTTGTTGATTAATTAAAAAATATATGAAGAAAAAAAAGTACGCAGTGGCATCTATTAATTGTTGATTTTTACAATTTATGTGTGATTTTTCATAAAATATGACATTATTTATTACGCAACTTAATTATAATTCGAGGGATGTTAATCACTGATAAGCCTCTAAATTCTGTCCGTACTTGTCGCGCTTATTCATGCACAAAAATCAAAAACTTAATTTAGCCTCGTCTCCATAACGACACGACATTTTGACTCTCATCTTGAACATTTTCGACACGGAATTGAGACCGAGTTTGTTAAATTTTTCTGAATATATACAAATTCAATTATTAATTTATATTATTTATTCAAATAGTACATTTACCATGTGGCGTGAGATACGAATTAACTGCCATCGTGTGCATCTCACCAATCATCTGATGGCAGCATGGCGTGTTAGTAAATTAGAATTACTGACGTGTTAATGCTTTTTTAAAGATCAATTTGTCCAAATCCCCTTGTTATTGTTATTAAATTAACCAGGACAAACTTTCAAGTGCCAAAAATAAATAAATCAACATAAATTTATATCGTTTTTATACTACTAAAAAAATTATCATTGTAATTTCGATTACGGAAAAGAATCTTAATTTTCTCAAAAATGCTTCGCGCTATCTCAATTTTTATTTTTATTTCGACTTCTGGGTCCCGGTCCTCATTTAGCCAGCAGTTAAGAATTTTTATTTATGGTGTTTGTTAATTAGTTTTTAAAAAGAGCTGCACAAATGACTGAAGAGAAACCACTACAAAAGAAAACAGCTAGAAAGAGTATAAAAATATTATTAGGTCGCTAGTTATCTTACCACAATAGATCTTCCGAGCATAGTTTAATCGTCTTGATAAAAAAAAAATAGCATAATATTACTTCAATTGCTTTAATAAAAGAAAGATCGTTCGTAATACCTCGGATATAAAGTCACATTCCGTCTTAATTACATGCCTAAGATTTTTTGAAAATTCCTCAAATCATTTCCGAGAATAGCTTTGTTCAACACGTGTATGTGCTCGCTTGTTTCGAGGAGGATAAATAATTAATTGTTAAGATGTTCAGATACGAGAATTTCTGAACACAGTGAGAAATTAACATTGCTTTATTTTAAACCAACAATAGAATTCCGTTATGGAAGGAGATCGTAAATGTATAATCAGATAAGGGCTAACAAAATATTGGTTGTGAAAAAAGCGTTGTACTAGTTGGTACTTATACTCGCACTGATGTTTTGACGTTGAATGAAATTTTGGAAGTAGAAGTCCATTGAATGTAATTTTACATAATTCTATGTTTTTTTTTTTTGCAAATTATACGTTCTCTAAGTGGATCGTGCGATTAGGTTTTTTTTCCTGTTTTATAACGGCAATTACACTTCCAGTTCAAAGTTCAAACAATTTTATTTTTTGAAATATTCAATCTTTGATGGCCGTAATTCGTTAACCCTTCCCAAACCATGCGGTAACACAAGTCTACCGCTTTAATTAAATCTATAATATTTCCGTAAACATACGCAACACACACTTCATATTTTAGTTAATTTGAAGGAAAATATTTACGCTTAGAAATGACTAGTAAAAAATTAATTATGTAAGGCGAATCATACTAAAATAATTATTTTAAATTCATTTCGTTGTAAAATTACTACGTTGACAAAAATATCATTCGTAGCAAGACAGAAATAAATTACGCATTACTTTCATAGTGAAGACAATAACAAACATACGAATATAATTAATTGTCATTAATTAAATAAAGATAGATAAAAATGAAGGTTGTATTATACAATGCAACCTCTTATACAAAACTTGATAAATGCTCCATACATATTTTTTAAATATTTAATGCTCAATATACTTAAATACACAATACTCAAGTAAATTTATCAATTTTTTCACATTTTAAAGGCTATTAGAACTCTAATTTCTTACGGTAACACGAGTTGACAGCATGGCAGCGTGCGAGTATTTTATAACACGGTATGGTAAAAGTTAAAGTCGTTACAGCTCTTTGGCAATATTGTTATGACACTGTCTTTTTAAATTCGTGTTTTGGAGATTATCAATTTTACCTAGTCTGTATTTGTTGCGCACATTTTAATACGTTTTCCCTCATTTTAAATGATGGGATCATTTCTCAAATGCGTCATAGTACAAATCAGGTTACACTCAAATCGTGCATCACGCACGCCTCATAATGAAGGCTTCGTTCAATAACAATGGCACGAAGTTTTTATACCTAAAAATCACCGTATTGTTTTTGTTTTTGTAGATGTTTAGTATTCTTAAGGTAATCCTGCCAATGATATTTGTTCGTATAACAGTTTGTAGAGGTTGTGGTTGACTGTATATATGATTGACTATGATTTATCAAAGGTTTTTTGGATGTGAGACTGAAGTCTATAACTTAACCTCTTCTAGTGGCACGCGTGTTAGTATAGGGTGATTGTTGTTGTAACTAGAGCAAGGTATTTAAATGAAAAGAAGAAAAAGGTTGGCGTTTATTGATGGATGAATTATACAGAGTCGGTATACAGGTAAATGCGCTTATGTGGTTGAACGCTGGAGTGGCTCGCTCGAGATGCCGATGAAAGGAAGGCCTGCGAAGAAGTAGACACTAGATCCCATGGCAGTGTTCGTCACGATGAAATTTTTTAAATTCTTAACATAGTGCAAACATAAGCATTCATATATGATCCTATATATTAAAGTATTTTCTTTTACTAAAACTTATCTTTTACATATTTGGTCAGTTTTATTTTAAATCTATTCAATTTCTCCTCCTTTCTTATATTTTCTGGCATTTCATTAAACAATTTCATCGCACTATACATCGTCGATTTCTGAGATTTGGCCTTCTTCCCGAATGGCAGTCTCTACCGGGATTCGAACCTAGATCTCTTCCTATCCGGGGAACATGCAACAACTTCACAATAAGAATGTGTTCTCCTTAATAAATGATTAAAAATTTTACTTTATTTTATTATTAAATCTTGCTATTACCTGACTAATTCTTTTTATGAGAATGCCGGTGGTAAATCATTTTTAATTTACTACCCGTCGTGCTCCTTCAGTGTCGTTGGACTGAGAAGAAGAGTAATAAGATTTAATTTTTAATTGTAAAATTACACTTTACACGTTCCGAAGACCCACCTCCCTACTTTACCGTACGCTTATAAGTAAACTAGTGCTGGACTATGCGAGGGCTTCAGGAACGCATTTCTCATATACAATACGTTTTCATGAGATTTTCATGAGATTTCAAAGGGCAATCGATTCTAACAGTTTGACGGATTTGTATTGTTAATCAATGCCTGCGATTAATTTATTATGGAACATTGTAATTAAGTGTTCGTGCACATTTTCATCTCATTTCAACAGCCAATCACGCGAGCCGTGTATTTGAATTAAACAGTGCCGGATGACCAAACGGACAAGGTAGGGGCTCCACTCATTTCAGGGCTCCGCGACAATAGATCCATATTGATTTGATCTTGAAAAAAATAATTGTTTATTAATATTCATAATACTTTTAAAATTAGCAATTTTTGTGGTTAAAATTCATATTTTTTATTTATTATCTTTGTTTTATTAACCACTAAATTGAGTTTAAATACATCTACCGGTTTCGAAAAATACTATTTTCTTCTTCAGGATGTCGTAACTAACTAAAAATATGTATCATTGTTTCTTCACTAGAATCTATTTTTAAAAATTAAAAAAAAAACTACAATTATTTAAAAAATAAATTTAGTACCTAACTCAATTTGTAATGAGTAGCAATTTGAGTTAGGTACTAAATTTATTTTTTAAATAATTGTTGTTTTTTTAAAAATAGATTCTGGTGAAGAAACAATGATAAATATTTTTAATTAGTTATGACATCCTGAAGAAGAAAATAGTATTTTTCGAAACCGGTAGATGTATTTAAACTCAATTCAGCAACAAAGATAATAAATAAAAAATATAAACATAAATAATTGTTAATACAGTGAAATCTCGATCGATCGTTCCCCGAATAATCGTTTTCCCGCAGTGGCGTCGAAGTTCTTCTTTTTGAAGTAATTTGTGCGTCGTGTTATATTGTACTGACGATTGCCGATTTCCGTTGAGACGATCACTAAATTTCTATAACATTCACTTTGAACAAAAGTAGGTTGTGCAAAAGATACCAGATAAACTATCTGGAGTGCGTAGATTTGCCATTTAAGATGTAGGTTGTATGTACCCGGTTAGGTTAATCGTGATCTGTGTGCCGATTGAATGTGTAGTTAGTTTACGTGCTCACTTTCGCCACCATCGGACTTAGCCAGCCACGAGATTAATCAGCAAAGACATATTTATCTTATAAATCTGATTGAAATTCGAGATTTATTTTACTTTCTCGAAAATTTTGTACTATGTGGATTCGAGGAGGTAAAGAACAAAAACGTGACGGTCGGTTTTTTTTGTTTCCTGTTAAATATGATGAATTTTATACAAAAAATGCAATCGAACACATGTTATTAAGCTGTTATTATGTGAAACGTATGCCAGTGAACATAATATTTTATACAATGCCAGCAAATCAGTCATAATGGCGTTCAAATTTGGAAAAGGCCCAGATAATATCCCTCCCGTGCGGCTGGACGGGATGAAATTGAACGTTCTAAATAAGGTCAAATATCTTGGACGTATATTCAATGACGATGGACAAGACGATGAAGACATAGAACGGCAGAGGAGACAGTTGAGCGTTCGTGCAAATATGCTGTCACGGCGTTTCTACCGATGCAGTAAGGAGATGAAGAGAATTCTGTTTAAATCGTTCTTCACCAGCATGTATACCTGCGAGCTCTGATCGAAATACAAGCGAGTGATGTACAACCGTCTCCTAATTCAGTTCAACAACTCATACATAATACTGTTTGGATTGGCGCGTTATTGCAGCGCATCTACAATTTTTACCGAAGGCCGTATACATGGATTCGTTCCGCTTCTGAGACATCGAATTGCGGGCGTAAAGTTGCCGCTGGACTTCAGCACCAACTCTCTGGTGCAGGTGGCGCTCTCATGGAAAGCTGGTTCCCTGACCAGAGAATGCCAACACCTTCAGATTAGCTACAGATACAATAATGGCCGTGACTGAAGTATATATATATATATGTATATGTGTGAACTTTTTATTTATTTATATTTTCCTCGGTTTTATTTTCATAACATAAATAATATTTCTTAACTTTAATGTATTATATAATATGTATTATCTTTATGGCGAATCGGGTCTTAAAAAGAAACCGATCACACTGGAAAAACGCTTTATTATTATTTACTATTATACCAACACAGTGGATTGACGGCAAATATTCGAACCTATATGTTACACTTTTCAAATGAATACATCTATCGTTCCATTATTTGAAAGCCATAAACCGGTAGGAGACGCCAGAATTAAATTTGTCGTCAGTCGTGTTGGTATAGCATAATCGAATAATGCACGTTCCCCGGATTGGAAGAAATCCAGGTTCGAATCCCGGTAGTCACAACAATATTTTTCGAATACTGAATTAATGTATTAATTATAAATATATACATATAAAATCAAGTTTGTCGAAAAATATTGTTTTTGCGTCACCGAGATACGAACCTGGATCTCTATTTCCAATCCGGGGAAGTGCAATATTTTTCGACAAAATTGATTTTATATGTATATATTTATAATTAATACATTAATTTAGTATTTAAAATATCACAGACCTATGTTCTGAATAATTACAAATTCACAATAAAAATGTGTTTTCCTTAATAATATTTTTCGTTTAAATTGATTTTATGTGTGTATTTTTCTAATTAATACATTTAATTTGTATTTAAAACATCACAGGCCTATGTTCTGAATAATTATAACTTCACAATAAGAATGTGTTCTCCTTAAAAATGATTTTTATTATTCAGGAATGATCAAATATCAATTCACAGCTGTGTACCTACATATTTACGATACATTAGAAAAAAATTGCAAACGATTTCATGGTTTGTTTTAGCAATGAGTTGATCCTGTATACACCTCTCTTCTATAGACAAATAAATTTAACCGCACGTTTTTATTGAGAACCGCTGTATCACGACATTATTATACAAACATTAAATTCCCTCACGCCATTCCAAAGGCTCTTAAATGTAAAAATATCTTAAGTACCTAACTACTTAATGCAAGATGGCAGTTTATAAGTGCGTGTATTATTTCTTTACAATAGTCTGGGATCAAGCAGTGGATACTTACCTACCTTAAATTGTCTTCAATTTCTCACGAGCCCAATTCGGAATACGGTAAAAATTGGCTACAAAAATAATAGCCTATCACGCATTTTTTAGAAATTAGAATCAAAATCATTTTTGTCGTATCTACTGGTGTGTGCGTATGTAAGGACATTCGCATATATAATATATGTGAGATCCACAATCAAAAGCCGACATGTCCATTTTACCTGTTTTCGAGTAAAGTGCAAAAAACCATTGTACCACAACTGTCACACTTGGAATAGTATTCAACATGACCAGTAACCACAGGTCACATGACCAAATACTGTCATCTTATTGGCTAAAAACGTTTTTGTCTGGGTTTGAATTAATCAAGTAACAAGCAACTTTTAAATGCGTTTTGTCTAATTTCAATCGGCTAGTCTTGTAGACATTAAAAATTGGATACGTCTGATTTTAATTCTATACCTCACATATAATACTATATTTGACAACATATAAATTTGTTAAATGCTAAATTAATGTATTAATTATAAATATATACATATAAAATCAATTTTGTCGAAAAATATTGTTTTTGCGCCACCGGGATACGAACCTGGATCTCTATTTCCAATCCGGGGAAGTGCACTACCTTTGTGTTATAACGCCAGTATTTTTCTTGACAAATTTTCGAACCTATATGTTACATTTTTCAAATTAATACAACTGTCGTTTGCTAGACTAAAGTCTGTGTTAAAGTAGCCAGTTTTTTTTTCGTGCTGATGTGGTGTTATTTGGAATAAAAAGATGAATCAAATATGAATAAAAAAGTAAAAATAAAATAAAAATATATGGAGTGGGAGTGTTGTAGGACTAGTGAGTTATTAGTAAAAGAATTGTATACCTTATATTAAATTGTTGGATATCCATGCTTCTGATTCATCTCTACCTGATTGAATCATATATTGGGTCCATATTTGTGTAAACTTATAAGAATTGTACGATTTCCAGTTGGTACTGAGCGTATTGTATAGTTTCGGAGCTAGGAACATGTAGAATCTTTGATAAAATGTCGTTGTTGCTCTCGGAACTGGTGTGTAGATGTATTAATGTACTATAATGTACTATATTGTAGTATCGTACCAATAGTGAACATATTCGCAAATGTTTGCTCTCAGTGTTATCACGTGGCTTCGTTCTTGTCAAAAATGTCGTATTTAAAAAAGTTGCACATTTTATCCATGTCGTGTTTCACATGTTTTTCAGCGCGAAAATTATTTACGCATTAGAGATCTCATTTTCGTCATTTTTCTATAGAGCGATAAATCAGCGGTGACATTCTATTATATACGACGTGAGTATTTTTTTGAACTTTACAAATTTGAAATTTTTTTTAGATCATTGGAATAAATTGGATATATTTGTATACTTACTATTTTTTCAATTGTACAACTATTTTTAAGAATATTAATAATACAGTGATTATTTTTAAATATATTGTTACGCTATGCTCTGGTATCGGTGGATCGAACGCCAGCAGCTCAACACGCCACCGGTTAGACTGTGGTAAAGTGTGTGCGGTGTCGGTACGCCTGACTCGGATGGATGGGAATAGTCTCAAATAATAACAACCCTGATTTGCACAATAATTGCAATTTAGTCGCATTAAACATACATTGTAAGCACGTAGAGAGTTCCAGATCTTTTATAATTAATTGGTAATAACACACTTCACGGGGTTTGCGATTTCACCGATGCTTTACGAAGGGTTGTGGTGGCGGCCGTCCTCATACCGATACGCGCCTGGTCCAAAATTTCATCTCGCCTCTGATTGACATTAAAGGCACGCCATCTTATATGAGGCCAAGTTGGTAGGCCTCGACTCGTTCACACGGCTGCTCGCCGGTAATTTCCACACGAGTTCCAGCAAATGATCCTTCCTTGACGCGGGTGAATCGGGGTTCAGATATCTCCCGAATTCACCGCGTCTAAAATATGCCTTGTTGCGACAATTTTTCTCCATTTTCGTCCGGCGCGTCCGACCGCGTCTACTTGGATCGGTAAATAGCGCTCTGTGTCGTTGCGCTTTTTTTAGAAATGTTACATCATAAATAATTTACATTTATTAATTCACTCATTTTCATCTTCTTATCCCAGGAGGGTTGGGAATTCCTCTATTCTCAGTGAGTGACTTGATGACCAATCGTGGGTCAATCTGTCGTTATAAAGACTTTGTTGCTATCAATTCATTCATTCATTCAATGCATTCGCAAGACGTGTCCAAGCCACCTCAATTAATACTTTTCTTTATGTACAAGTAGGGGCTCCATGCCGAGGGTATGCCTGATCTACCTTACTACTTTTCACGATTTGCGTTTAAATAAATTGTCATTAAAATTTTTTAAATAAGTAAAATTTAATATTATGTACCGTAACGTAACAGAGTGGTACTAATGTTCACGTGGCATTGTTTTTTTCATAGCGATCTCCTAAAATCTGCCACGAGAATTATTATGAGACAGCCCGCAGGTATGTATGTATGTCAAACTGTAATACGAAACGTCAATAAACGGTTGTTGCAATTGCACTGTTTTATTTACGATGGCGGCCGTGGGAAAATGAAGTATAATATAATAATTTATGGTTGTTACGAAAATTGATTTGAACGTTTCATTTGTCATTGCGGCCTGAAAATTCCTTTGGTCAGGTCACCTCTCGAGACCGGTGTTCAAATGGATTCATAATTACTCTGAGCATTTAGGGTATAGTTACGTTCGAAAAGTAGCACTGAAGGATGTAACTTGTAACCCAAAAAATACGTTTATAATAGGCGTACCAAAAAAGAATACCGTCTTCAACGGTTAGTCGCGCTTTGACTGCCGTTATTAGAGTGAATTGTAATTTATAAAACTGAAATTAAACAACCCTATTTACAATGGACCAATTTGTACGGAACGAGGAATTTATTCGAAATTAGATGTTATATTATTTCTTGAAGAAAGAGACGGCAACAAGTGCCACTAAAAATATTTGTGATATACTAGATGTTTTGGATGTTTGAAAGTGTCAAAGATGGTTTACAAAATTTTTGCATGTCAGTGCGTGACGTCGCAATGGTTACCCAAATCCAAAACAATACAACTTAATCTATTGAAAAAATCGCGGATAAACTCGGACACTTCAAGCGTTCAACTGCATCTCAAAAAAATCGGTAAGTTGTGGAGACAAGAAAAATGGATACCGCTCGAACTAAGGGAAGAAAACCTAGGCGACTGAATAAACGCATGTGAACAACTTTTGGAAATGGAATCAGAAACGTCATTTTTATAACATTTGATAACTGGAGACGAGAAATAGGTGCTATACTCGAACCAAGGACGCGAAAGCGATGGCTTTCGAAAAGTCAAGTAGCGAAACCTAACGCTAAGCCCAGCTTCAACGGAAAAAATCATTTTCCCTGTTTGGTGGGACTGCAAGGGCATTATTCATTTTGATGCTCTCAAACCTGGACATGTATTGTTAATAACTGGACCGTATAGCGGTGGAAATTTAAAAAAAAAAAAAAAAGCATTTAAATCTTTTATTTAAAAAAAACGCCATTCTTTTTTGGTACCCCCTAATATGTATATATTGTAACCATAATGAATTCGATGGCAATTTCGACTCTAGACAATCTTTGAGATACGAATTTTGTTTCAGCTTTCACAGTCCACGTGTATACACAATGTCTCTAGGTTTTTCCGCCTCGCGCGCTCTTGACGTGCGTCAAACGTTAAATGTCATTGCCGTTTGTCAATTGAGTGATTTTAAATCGCATGTATTAAAACTGAACAAATGTTTCTAATTCAATACCTTATATTAATGTTAATGTTTAATTACTTATGCTAACTTTCACAGTACATAGTCGGATATATACGGGTCTATAGTGGTTTTAAGTGACGTGTCAGATAGAACGCCGTTTACACTGATTTGAGTTTTTGTTTACTTGCTACCAATCTCAACACGTAGAGATGTATTTCACTAAAACTCTGAGATTATCTCATCGTGTCTTCTTCTGCGGATACGGGTCTTAATAGTATGGTAAATAATAATATTTTATTAAGGAGAACACATTCTTATTGCGTAAAACATCTCAGACCTATGTTCTGAATAATTACAACTTCACAATAAGAATGCGTTCTCCTTAATAATATAAGTTGTTAACCAATGTGTCCAAAATTTAATAAAAATGAATTTATAATTCTGGCGTCTGCAGTCGGTTTACTCAAAGGTATTTGAGATTCCGTAAAAACAAAGTAGATGGCTTTCAAATAATGGAACGACAGATGTACTAATTTGAAAAAGGTTCAAAACATATAGGTTCAAAAATTTGTCATGAAAAATACTGGCGCTATAACACAATTGATAGTTTACTTCCCCGGATTGGAAATAGAGATCCAGGTTCGGATCCCGGTAGCGCTAAAATAATATTTTTCGACAATATTGGTTTTAGTTGTATATATTTATAATTAATACATTAAATAAGTATTTAATAATATTTTATTCCGTAACGGATTGGTGGAGATGTGCAATACATTTGTTCTCTATATTTTTCAAAATGAAATAAGATTTTGACGACAAAAAGATGTGAAAAAAACACAGTAATAAAATAAGAAAAACTACATAAGTATAGTTCATCTTCAGTCTGTGTCTTCATTACTAAGGATCGTGACCCCCGAGTTATGATTGTTAGTGTCTTTGACGATTCTCCTCTTCCATATTTCATCTTTCTTTGCAGCCCGCAGCTCAGAGAGCCGATAAGATCAAAGACATGTCTGATCTATCCATCGAATTGGTCCATCGTTTTTTGGCTTTGGCTTTCCACTTGTCCAGACTTCACCAGTTTATCACGATTATCATCTATGCGGGCGATGAGTCCAAAAAACACAGCATGTTTATGTAAATGCCTTCGATAGCTGGTTCCCAAGATTCCGATTAACAGTAAGCACACATATGATACATGAACTGCACTAACCCTTTTTATTTTTGCTGTCATTCTGGTACGATATTGTTGTTCTTTTAGCTGGGTTGTCTTCTTTTGATTTCGACCTACCGAAGCGCGCACCGGCGGTTTATTTGAACCGCTGGACTGGTCGAAGCACGGGATGTAATAAGAATGACGCCTGTCGGTCACTGTCTTCTTAGATTTCCGAAAAAAGGGTGGCAATACACACACACACACATGTACATAACCAGGAAATCCAGTGGTGCTAATCGAAATAACAAGGCGTATAAAAATGAATCATACGGTTTCTTAAGATAACTGAGTGGGAAATAGACCTACTCATAGACTACTGTTTTGTTAAATAAAACACAATCACTTTGTATAAAACCACGAATTTTTATTAAAATCCAATCTGTTTCGCTTAGTTCAAGCTTCGTCAGGGCGTATTTAAAATTAACAAAGTTGAGCTAAGTTAAACCGGGTGGTCAAACCACAAAGTGATTGCTTTCTACGAAAATATATTATACTCCATAATCCTAATATTTTGTATCGTAGAAGAGATCTTCTAAGAACGTTTTTGTGGCACTGCAGTGAAGCGGTAGTTAAGACAGTTGATGGTTAGCGTTGTTACACCCAATCTTCAGTTTTTCCTATTAGCTGACACAAGCCGTAATCCCACAAAAGTTAGTCCCCCAAATTAATTAAAAAATATGCATCTAATCCTACCTGACATTACAATAATAACTTATTAATTATTAAAACAACTAAAAAAATTAATTTCAATAACAAAATAAGATTTGTTTGCATTTTTTAGATACTGAATGTGCATATTTTCACTAGCGGCGAACGGAACGAAAGTTGCGGCGAGATTTCTATCGCTATTGTTGAATTATTATTTTTGGTTTACATATCGCATGTTGCCATGTCGCAGTTGTCAGTTAATTATATATTTATTTTTTATTTAATCTATATATATTTTAACTGTTTTGTAAAATATTTTATCTGTAATGTATACAGTTATAATTCTAATTCGAAATCATCATTTATAAATTATTCTTTTTATTTTGGTGGAGGTTGGTTTGTTTGCTTATCTCTCAGATAATATGTGTTATCTACAGGCAGCCCAGGTGACAGGCGCGCGGTGCTCACTTAAGACGCTGTGATGATAGTGTTCTCGTTTGGCAAAATAAATGACAAGTTGACAAAGCGTGAGCAACTCTTAACTCTCTGGTCAATCGGGAAGATTCCCTTAAAATGGGAACATTTATTTATTTATGTAATTAGCCATACTTCCATACCTTTCCATTAATTATAATTAAAATAGCTTCGTCTCTATGAGATATCCATAATTTGTTAAATATTTATCTGTTTATTATATTGCTCCTTAGCTAGGCTACCTCAAAAGATATCCAAGTACAACTTGTGTATAGATGTTGCGGGACGATCGGAATAAAGAGTTTCTACTGGGGTGTACGAAAGGTACTCTCGATTTGTTACTGTATATACGTATTGTAAATTGTTTATGTATTAAGTGAATGGATATATCATCATGATCTTGGAACAGCAAGGTATCATCTAATATTTTTGTATCAAAATTCTGAAAATACTTTTCTATTTATTGTAATATTTTTCGGAACAACAACTGCTTAAGTTGATTTGAACACAAGTAAAATGTTTTAATTAAATTATATAACGTGCCCGAAATCAGAAATTAATTATATAACGACATTTTAATAATAAAATTCACTTGATGGGGCGATGAACCAGACTCCGCCGAAGAAATTGAAAAATTTGTATTCACAACTTTGAGGCTTAGATGAAGGGCATGATATATTAATATTTTAATTAATGACATAATTGAATTATTTTTATCAACTACCTTTGTTAAAAGTAATGTGTTCTATAATTATAAAGTAAATGTCTTTTTAGAAAGAAGTTCCCCTGGCTTTAGTTTCGGATTATACCATATATTGCATTCCGACTGGCGCTCGTAGGGCTTCCCAACGCCCTATATTTTATTTTAGTCAAGATTTTATACATATTTAATACTTTAATGTATTTAGCGATTCTGTTTGTTATTCGTAGTTTTTTCACTTAGATACAATTGAAATAATTAAGGCATTTTTCTATTTCAAAATAATAAATAATCTTAATGCCATCAGTTAGGTGTCTACATACAAAGATATGAGTAATAATATTAATGATATTGGATAATTTATATAGCGCCATTTTCGTAAAAATTTTCACTTTACACAAACTGTTTATAGTCATGTTTGTTTTTAAAATTAAAAATTGTTTTTTTCACTTATAGAAATGCTTAATTAAAAAATGATAATACGATAAAAATGTAATACTTGCATAATTTTCTGCTAGTTCCTTCTCTTGGTGACTGGTTTTTTCATTGCGGCATTATCAAACCTATCTAACATCTACATCATATAAATTTATCAAACACACGTCTATCTAACAACTAATCTAACCTAACCTAAACAATGTTTTGGGCTGTATTTGGTTATGCAGCATTTAGGGGGAAATGGTGGGAAAAAAATTACTATTATTTGAATAATTATTTTTTAGGAATACTAATAATGGGTAATTTGATAAAGCCAACTGGTTATTAAAGACAATAGAGTGAGATTATTCTACCATAATGCGAACCGTTTACAATTTTTATAATAATAATAATAATTTATTATTTTTGATTCATAGTACAGTGTGCTATGTCATAATCGGATAACATTGCAGCAAATTAAGACATATATTTCGGTGCCCTGCCTGCTACACTAGTATTTTACTGTATTATATCAGACTGTATCATACTTTACCGGTACAGTAGTGTACAAAAATATATATATATAAAGAGTAAAACAAGATTAGCAATTAGATAACATATAAATATAACGTAAAACGTGAAGTAAATGCAATGTTAAATGTATCAAAAATAAAAAAAAGAGTAAGTAATGTATGATAATATAAGTACACAAATATGAAGTGAACTTATGTAAAATTGTAATGTTCAATATAAAGAGTTCAATTAAATAATATACTAATACAACTACACTGAAAAGTATAAAATTAAATATTCAATATATTGGTACTGTTGTAGAACATTTAATCTTATGTTGGACTTTTATAAGTTTTTGGACGTAATTTCTTCCCATTTCGTGGAGCCAGAACTGCACTTTTCTTGAAAAATATGTAAGACTATGGTTGCAATTTTTCGCGTCTGAATTTAGACTGCCATTCAGGAAGAAGGCCAAATCTCAGAAATCGATGATGTCTAGTGTGTTGAAGATTTTTAATGAAATGCCAGAAAACATAAGAAAGGAGGAGAAATTGATTTAAAATGAAACTAACTAAATATGTAAAAGATAAGTTTTAGTAAAATAAAATATTTTATTCTTGTTTCTATTAGAGCATATATAGGAGTGCTTATGTATGCACTGTGTTAAGAATTAAATAAATAAATAAATATATGAGGAGCTTGTATGTGCTTGGACCTTGGAGTTTTGAATCCAGGTTGTGAATTAGATCAGCATTTGTTTATTTCTGGGACCAGATTTGGTTATTCATAATGTTTAATTTGCTATGAACACTTTTTCTTATTTTTAAAATTTCTAATTTATCTAACTGTAAACCCCTGGTATTTGCATGTAAAATTTCCAAACCCTTATAAATATCAAACGAATGGCGTGTTTTCAAAAGATGATAGAAAAATTCAGAATAGTTATTGCTATTTAAACATATCAAATGCTCCTTGATTATTAAATTAATTAAATCATTAATATAAATACACATCAAAAAAATTCAGCTAATATAAATTAATTTGCAAAAGATCGCATCATTTCGAGACCGAAAACGACCTTGGCCGGAGGAGGTTTTGAGATTTTCGGTTACGGAAGGTTTTACAAATGCGAATTCCCAAACAACATTTCCTGCGGTCGGTTTCCCTCGCGAAAAAAACAAACAATTGAAATTCCTCAAATCGAAATGCCTCCGCGATTATAACAAATTGCATCCGCCGCTCGCGAGCGAATCTTTTTAGATCATCGCCGCCCCCGGGCCGCTGGGCCCAGCGGCCACGTGGGGCCCCCCGCTTCTTAGAGGCTCTTCTGTGGACGCACCACAATGCCCATTGTCAGAACCGGATGTGCGTAAGTGCCCACAATGGCGAGTGTCGGCCGGAAGTCACGCCGAAGGCATATTTATTCGTGTTGCAGGAGGTGTGCAGTGTCGAGCGGTGTACGGTGTACATTGCAGACAGTACGTGCGTTGGAGACTTATTAGTATTTTAATTGTAATATCGTAAATTCCTTTTTTCTTTTAAATAATAAATTACTTCCTTTCAAAATTAATATGCATACGTGTATGAATATACATATATGTGTGTATGTATGCGTATTTATGTATACTTTTTCAATTTTTAATCAACACAATAAATCTAACACATTTTTTGGTTCTACATTTTAATTTATCCAAATAATTGGACCATCGATTCGGCTGTCTAGGCCAGTGATGGTGAACCTTTATCTCGCGTGTCAAAGGTGACACGCCACAGCGTTTTGGGCGACACTTCAGCGTTCACTAATATCAGAGTTATCAATGAACACATGTCCTGCCACACGACGTCTATTCGACAACAACGTTCGAATTTATCACTACGTACACATGTATTTATTTTGAGTCTCACTTTGTGAAAAAAAAAAACAATTAATTGAAATAAGCAATTAGTTAATTGACATCAAATCAAATACTATGGATTCCATATTGACACTCCGAGCCCAAAAAGTTCGCCATCACTGGTCTAAGTCATTATCAACTGATAAGACATAGAACAGTGTGGTGAACTTATATAAAAAGTTTGTTCCAATGTTGGGTATTGTATATTAGGTGATTAACAATACAACATTCCCTTAGTGCTAAAATTGACAATGGAGGGCTAGAAAATGAATACCGCCTGTATTAAAAAAATAAAAGACTCACTATTTCAATTCTTCATTTAAATTTCATTCCATTCCGCTTCGTGCAGTGTTAAAGTATTATTTCAGGTTGTATTATTTCTTAGCTCATTAGTATCTTTAGCTCCCAAAAAACTTACCTGATCATATATTTTAAATTTTGTAAAATATATTAGATTAAAAACTGTTATATATCATGTTTCTCTAAAATGGATAAATATTGACATATATTTTTTTCGTTTTTATCCTTTCTGGTAAAAAGCCATATACCTATATCCGTACGGCCGTAACTGTCGATAATGCACCTTTTTATTTACTTATCCGGCTAAATGCATTAACCGATTATGCTACACCAACACACTGCGTTGACGACAAATTATGTTCACAGAAATATGTTCTGAAAAATTGCAACTTCACAATAGTAATGTAATTTAAAATTGATACAAAATAATTAGAACATTGATGTTGTATATAATATTTCTTCATCTGAGGCATGCGAACTTCTCCACTTTTCTAGGCATCCTCAGAGGTATCCCAGAGAAGCGCCCGTTGCTTTTTATACTTGATTGTCCAACGGGGGTTGGGGGGGGGGGGATCTTTCTCTTTTCCGTAAAAAATAATCTAAATATTTTATATAATATTATCTTGCCATCGTTAGCACTTGCATAATATATTAAATTTTATAATAATAATAATTAAAAACCGTTTATAATTAATAACCGATTTATTTAAAAATTTATAACTATCATATTAATAAAACGTATTTATCTCATCATCGTCTGTTTATTCACGTTAAAATAGTGACCATTATTTCAAATGATCCTAATTATAATTATCTGGCTATACTATTTTTCAAATAATTCAGCTGATATTATTTAATCGGCCACCTTTTTTCATGTTTTGCCCAAGTATTATGCATCGTTATTTTAATATCATTTGGCAGGTGATGATATTTTTACTGCTTTGAAATTCCTCAGTTTAAAATGTTTTTTTTTGTAAGAAATATGACGTAAAGTATAATGTGTAAACATTCTTTGGATATATATATGATAAAATCCATTGACTTTGTCTACTTAATAATGCATTATTCACAGAATGTATATATTCCAATAAAATTTAAACATACTATATTTTAAGGCCTTCATTTAAAAACTTTAAGAATTTTTTATAATTAATGAATAATATAAATAATTATAATACTTTTCAAAAACGGAAATTAACCCACACAGGTATATTTTCACAAAAAATATGCTTCTGATATATTATTTATCATAGAATACAACGTCTAGTGACAATACAGCCAATTGTACTTTTACTGCATCAATATTACCTAAGTTCACGCATAGTGCACGCCACTGGTATCAAGTATATGCGAAATACTAAAACAACTAAAAATGTCAAATACGACAAATATGTTAGTTACGATATTTTACATAGTAAATGTTTATGTCGATAGCCGATTCCCAGGCTTCCGATTGACAATAAGCACATGTGATATATGAACTGCACTAACCTTTTTAGCTAAGTAGATTTCGACCGACCGAAGCGCGCACTGGTGGTTTATTTGGACCTCTGGACTGGTCGAAGCGCGGGATGTAATTAAACCTCCTTTCGTTTACCGTCTTCTTGGCTCTCCGAAAAAAGGCGGCAATACTCACATACACACATGTACATTATTATAAACCAGGAAATCCGGTTGTGCCAATCGAAGTAACAAGGCGCGTAAAGAGTAAACATATTTTTAATGCAGTGTTAATTTTACAACCTTTCCGGGGTTTTAACATTTTTTCAAAAATAGAAATTGAACAGATTGAGATTTGCTTTTATTGCGAGTCCCGACTTTGTTGATAAATGAATATCGAGGCGAAGTAGTTCTGCTGAAAAAGCGATAATTTCCCGGTCCAATGAGCTGCCGCACTTGTTTGCGCTTTCTTCACTTCTGTGTAGATGAAGATGGCACCGTCATGCACCGGCTCCTCCGGGCGTCCGGTTCGGCGCGGCGGATGTGGAAGGCAAGACGGGTAGAGGAGGTCGGAGCACTCGCGATCGAGGGACAGAGAATAAACTCTGAATGGCCGAAAGGGGAACGAGAAATGCGGACAATGCATGTCAGATAATTAATATCAGTACTACTGTGTATAGGATACATGGAACTAAAGGGCCTGAAGTCTATACAATCAAAAAA
The DNA here is from genome assembly GCA_022840565.1 of Eubasilissa regina. Taxonomy (NCBI): domain Eukaryota; kingdom Metazoa; phylum Arthropoda; class Insecta; order Trichoptera; family Phryganeidae; genus Eubasilissa; species Eubasilissa regina. The sequence continues at coordinate 16,246,370 of JAINEB010000021.1, forward strand.
GCTGTACACAACTATAATTTCTGCGAAATAAATCTAAATTAAATATTTATTTGATATATTAAGTATGTAGGTCCACGAACTAATAATTCAAAGTTCTCAGGTTTTTTTAATGGACAGCTGGATGGAGGGAGGGGGGGGGACCTACCCTTTCCCGGGACCGGTTTAGAAACCAGGGCTTCCTTGTCGATCCCACTCATCAAAGCTAATAAAAATACGCGATTTTAATTCAATTACATATTCAAGTTTATGGAAAACGAAAAAAGAGAAGAAATTCAATGTTGTTATTAGCAATTTTCGCAAATTTTTAAAAATTTATACCCTCCAGCGTTCCTTAAGTGCTGTCTTTATTCATAGAAAATATATAACATAAATCCATAGAACATAGTTTTACATATAGATGGAAAATTGATGAAAAATTAAGGTGCGGTAGTTCAGGGCAGATACTCAGGGATCAATACATTTTGATAAACAATGTATGTCTTTTTATTGGCTAAAACATATTTTTTGATTGATTTATTTATAAAATATAAAGTATGATTATGGTAACTGAAATAACGAGAAGACAATTGCTAAACAAAAAAATAGTTTGAGTCGAACAAAGTTTGCACGATATTGGCGTTCAATGTTGGGCTTCTTGAAAAACGCTCAAATTGCTCAATGAATGAATACTATTTTCCGAAGCCTTTTTAGACGTTTAAAGTTATAAGTTTATTTTTATATAAATTTGATATATAATACTTATTAATTTTTTATCCATTCGTTGAGAACCCCTGACGCTAAAAAAAATATAAATGTAGCCTAGATCACGTAATGGTAAGGAAGTAAAATTAGCCACGATAAATTATTGTTTGTAAATGCATCCAATTGAGAACACAATACTCAGCTTTGAATGTGCGTGCTGTTTCAGTTAAAATACTGGGTTATAATAATGTAATTATTTGCTTCACGTGAAAAATTCTAACAAAAAATATATTATCGAAGATATTATTACATTTAGGAAATTTGCAATAAGGCTTTAGCGCTTGACGAGATTCAGAGAATACCATTTTTTTCTCAAAGCATTACGGATGCTGAGCTCTCAGTGGAAAATGTATTTCCTCTTAAAACCCGACAAAGGTAATTGCAATATATGTACACACATGCTCATCACTTCCTAGTAGTACTGCAACAGCTCTTTGTGTAATCCGGGTAAGTAGAACCCGTCTCACATACGATTGACATTGTCACAGTATCCTCATTTATCACTGATCAACGGACAGATTTCACCCTCTTGTGACGTGACATTTACGGGGAAACACAATTATGTATATAACTTAAACGGACATTTGTGCGTTTTAAATCACACAAATCACATCGTGTGCGTGTAACTGCGTTATTTTTAAGATTTGGAGCATTACATTTATATCATTAATTGATGTGGCAGGTAGTCGCTTTGTGGTGCAACATAGATATAAATATTTTTTTATTAAACTATACTTTTTACTACACACACGGTGAGTTATGTTGTCACCACTATAGTTTCGAGAGGTGAAGTCCCTCTTGTCATCATTTCGCTGGTTATAAATTAAAAATTCTTCATTCGGTACCTTTTAATGGATTAATAATGAACAATTCAGAAACAGTTGAAATACAAAAATAAATTATTTCGGAAAAGACGCTAATTAATTATTTATTTACTTATCTTTATGATATATTACCACGCAGTTTGTTTGAGACATATATTTATTGCCATATAACATATATTATTTACTTTGAACGAAATAATGCTCTGTGCCCCCCCCCCCTTCCCATTCCATTGTGTGTGATAATCCTATACAGTCCACTTTATTTCCACACAGACGAGTGCTATCTAATTTTTATGGCCAGTGCCGATTTTTTTATTTCGTTAAAATATATTTGTCTAAAATAATTGATTCATATTTTAGTTCGCTGTCTGTTAAAAACTGTAATAAACTTTTATACGTTTGATGTCAGAACACACGCAATAGCTAACTCCGCAGTCCCCAGATTGCATTATTTGTGGAATGAATATGCGGACATTTTTGCTGTAAATTTAACTCTTTATAAGACTACATTATTACAATTTTTTGTTTCTTAACTCAATGGTGACGGATAAATTGTTTTTCTCACATTTTTTATATATTTTTTATTACGTTTATTATTTTTTTTTTTTCTTTGTGCATTGCACATCTGATGAAATTTTTTGTTATTTTACAAATCACGTTAATGCCTGAATAGGGCGTGTGTAATAATAATAAATAAATAAACATTGCAAAAGCCGTTATCCAAGCGAGTAAACACATCGCGTTGTTTGTTGATCGATCGATAAATATTATCGTTAGACGTTATAATTTTTTGTAGTTCCAATGTGCTTTCACTGCCCACATCCGTGGAAAATTTCTGACGCATAATTATGAAAACGTTTTCCGCGAATTGTACAAAAATAATGTGGTGTTGAAGTCTCGCTGTGTTACATAAAGTGAGTTACGAACTCGCCACCTAGAGAGTGTAACAATGCATTATTCAACAGGTGATAATGATCCGAATTTACATTCAATGGATTTTCTTATGGTCAGCGCAACAGGAAAACACTTTGCCAGGAGCACACGTCTGGCCACGTGGTCTATATCAGTACGTAATCTTCCATCAGCTTCGCCCCGGGGCCGGCCCGAGGGGAGGCGAGTTCGGGCCCTGCCCGGGGGCGCCGAACAAACCGAAATAGCGAAAAAAAGGAGAACGAGCCACAGTTTTAACAAAATAAGATTATGAGTATTACAAAATACATAATACAAGAAAAGCAAGACGAATGTCGCTTTCACCTCAAGGGCGCTTTGTTCATAAACTGTTTATATTTCTACAATTATCTTTGTTTTTAAGATTAAAAATTGTTATTTTCACTTATGGAAATTACTTTTTTAAAGGTGCGTTTCTAGTTTTTTCTTAAATAAAGTCTCTCATGCACTGTTTCTTATGACGTATGTCAAAAAGTTTCACACTTTTGGGCCTGCCGCCGCAAATGCCCGTTCACTAAATTTAGAGTTCTGTCAACGGTTGGTCGGTTCTACAATTCTTCCTGCGGCTGAATTAGAGAATATATGTAATACAACACTATCCATCGTATCATCAGCGCAATATTGAATCACAAAAAGAGGGTCTGGTCACAGGTGGACGTTGTAGTTGCGGAATCTGAGAGAACGGTTTAGCGGATCCACTGTTTTTTTTAAAATCAGGTTTGGGGGCGCCTAGAAAAATTTCACCCGAGGACGCCATTGAGGCTAGGGCCGGCATTGACCGGAAGAAATCTTGATGGGCCAAAAAAAAGATTTTGATTTTGATTTGACTTCAAATTTTTTCTAAAATATTGTTTACGCAGAGAACAACGATTACGTAGTGACTGGTTAAAATAGTTGACTAAAAGCTTTTATGTTAATATCAATCATCTTTACTGAGAGATAATTATAGAATGAGATTGATAATTACGTAATTATCTATATAATTGCGAAACAATGTACGTTATTATAGAAAAAAAAAGTCTGCTAATTTTCTAAACCAACTCTTTAATAGAAAATGCATTTTTTCCGCATTGTGTTATTTTTCAATTGTATTACAAAAAATACAATATAAAACAAATTAGTAACCTTCGGGATACGAACCCGGAATTTTTCCTATTGATTAATTTATTTTGTATTATATAATATTTTACAAAACTTGTTCTGAAATTACAATTTTACAAAAAAAAAATGCGTTTATAATCAAAAATAAAAATACATGTATTATTTTTTGTAAATTTTGTTGTAGTCTCTAAACTTTCTCAAACTGGTGTTAGGTTGCCAATATGGCCCTGTGCAGAACGTTTGGACAGTTTTTCTGATCTCTATTTTAATAGATTTCAAGGAAAAGGAAACACCAACCTTTCTGTAGTATACTTTTTACTTTACATCCGCAATCTTTCGCCACTCTGTCCGGCTTCCAGGTATAGTTTGTGTATACACTGACGACACGCTCTGCTGCCCGCGGTTGACTGTATTTACTTAACATTATTGGTCAATTCTAATTAATACCAAACGTAATCAAATAGCGGTTTATTAATTTTTTTTTATGACTCTGTTTGATTCGCTTTTTTCTCCGACGCTTTCAAACGTTGAAGAACAAAACTTTGATAATTTTGTTTTTTGTATTTTGTTGCCAACTTCAGAATGATTGTAATACGTGCGTGTACAACACCAACCTTGAATATTATTCATTGATTGAATTAATTTTCTCAAGTCTTTGAAAATGTCAATACGATGTAAGACCAACCTTAATTTGATTTCAATGCCGATAAATAGGTGTTTATTAGCAAAATAACTTTATCTTGCTTGCCAAGCTCGCACCACGTTCCGTACAGGAAACAAGAATGTAGACAAGGGTGGTTCGCCGATCTCAGCTTCTCTCAACCGGCGATGACGATGATGAGGTGGAAAGAAATGAAACACAAAAGATGTTCAATATAGGCACACTATGGCGGCAAAATCGAGAATGGCTTTTGCCTGCAGAATACTCTTGTTTTTAATCAGATTCATAACAATACATATAGTCATATTTGCAAGTACCTACATGGCGACAGGCCGCTGCTGTAACGTCTAAGACGTCTTTGTTTTCCTGAAGTCTATCCCGCGGGTTATTTGGCACCACGCCGTTGATTACTCCTTTAAATTATTGCCACGTGTCTTATCATATCAATTACATGGTGTCTCCTCGGTGAGTTATTCTACGCGATACATATCAATATTAACATTTTTTACATAATTAATACACCAGAAAGTACAATATGTATTAAATATTACATTTTATTTATATGCAAGCCTTATTAGCCGCTTTCTACCGCGCCAGGTACATATAAAGTACCTGTTCTGAGGTAGGTGGCCATTAGGTTCCATTAGCTATTTATTATTGTTTTTAATATTCCTGAAAACTGATATGTGCATGAGTAGGAAGTAAAGTAGGACTAATTTAAACAAATAAAATAGTAAAAAGGAGACAAATAGAAAATAAGTAAAAGGAACAAAATAAAATTTTTGTAACAGACTAAAGATATATAAGAAGTAAGGAACAGAGTATAAAGAACGTTAAAGTAAGATCATTTTAAAGAAACGGAGAAAAAATAATAAGAGTTTAACCTGTTGTCTCATGCATACATTCAATTCGCTATTTACCTAAATTTTAATCTGCGTATATCCTTCCTTTTCTTACCTATCCTTATCCCTAAGCACAAGGAAGAAAGAGGATGTCGCAGTGATTAACTACCGTCGCTTTACTCCGCCACCGCTTATTATTAATAATCTTGCACTAATTATATTATACATAATAATACTTTTTTCGCGAGTGTTACTATACACGCCGCGAAGCTTGTACTCGTGGTGGAGAAGAATCTATGAATGAACCAGCATCCAGCTGACTAAAAAAGACTTTCTTTTAACTGTCACATTTCCACCAACATGTCTAAATAAGTAGACATGAGAAACAAGTAAAAAATATATATTAAAGATATGGTAGAAAGATCAGAGTAGAGTAAAAAGAAGAAGATTATAAAAAGCAGGATTAGAATAGAATTATAAATGCATTACTTTTTGCTATATATTTTATATTTTCTGATTATTAACTAACTATCTAAATTTTGCAGCACGGGCGAAGCCCAGTGAGTCAGAAATTGAAATATTTACATGTACATATAACATGGCACAGAGCTGGAAGAAGAGGTATAACAGTAGATTGAATGCAGTGGAAATGAGGTCTCTTAGACGTATCGATGGCAGTTTATGACAGAATAAAGAATGAAGAAATAAGGAGAGAATATAACGCTGATCTTAGCAATATGAGTAAGATTAAAAAAGGACCGCTTAGGTGGTTTGGTCATATGGAACGAATGAATGAGGAGAGAACGGTAAGAAAGATATATAACACAAGTGTTAATGGCACCAGAAAACATTAACTAGATACTGGTCGTGTTAGAAGCCTCAATAATCGGCGAGCTTGTATGAGAAGATGTATGAATGTGGATGAGGCGAGAATAGTGTCAGAGCTAGTAATGGTAAGTAAGTTAATTACCTATAACATTTTAAATAATTTATAAGCTTTCTGTCCAAAGACGATATTTTTAAAAACAATTTATAAATTCTCTAGTTTAAAATCAAAACTTCTCATTTATTTTTAGGGAGAACAAACTATTATTGTGATTTTGCAGTTTTTTCAGAACATAGTTCTGTGCTATTTTAATGCAAGTTAAATTAATCAACTAGATAGATAATCAAAAAAATCAATTTATGGTGTAACTGGTAACGCATTTCCCCGGATAGGAAAAGATCTAGGTTCGAATACCGGTAGCAACTAAAAAATTTTTTCGATAAATTGATTTTTTCTGTATATCTTTCTAGTTTATACATTTAATTTGTACTTCTCATTTAATTAATCTTACCGTTATAATTATCCATATACTGTTGACAAAAACATCCCTTAAAGTTTTGAGCTTTTGACGTAGAACAAGGATACAATAAATCCGCACGTCACGTCTGCGCGTATGTTGGAAATCAGGTACGTATTATACATCCTCATTGTACCTTTTTTGTTCCTGGATTCTCGCAAAGCAGCACCTACTGAAGGGAAAGTGCCAACTGACCCTCCGGCCCCAGCACCGACCTTTCCGAGTCGTGATTTACGAAGATATTCGACCCAGATCGGCGCCAGTAGGTCGATGTATTAATCAAGGTGTTGCAATCTCATTGTGAACGCGTGCTGCGGTACGTTGAAATTTTAAAGCATAGTCAATGTTAGTCGTAATATGAATAGGCTTACCTTTGTTGCGGATTAAGGTCTCTCGCTTAGTGTGACTTTAAAATTGTGAGACTGACCACTGACCGCATGTAAATAATATAATATACCCGATCTCATCTATCACGCCGTAGGCAGAGAGGATTCTTCATTATGTAAAAGAAGTCAAATCTAAATAATGCATTGAATAATAGATCCAACTCATTTGTGAAATTGAATTATTAAGGTTTACATCAGATATCAAGTCACGTTTCACAGTTTTTTAGTGATTTATTTATTTACGGTACAAATTACCCTTTACATATAACTTTTTAGTACATAAGATGAAATAAATAAAAAAATGAAATCATATAAACGTTGCAAACAAATCAAATTGATGAGATAATAAATAAGATATGAAAAATAATAATATAAGTAACGTATTGACAATCTTCTTATTAATTTATACTTATTAATTCTTATTAATTTATATTTATACAGATGAATGTATTGCAATCTCGTATATTTTAAACATTAAAAAAAAAATCGTTTGTACTATTTGAATTATATGAATGTTACGCTATAAATTTTGAAACTTAAATGAATTTCGGTGTACCATTAATAACAATGTATAAAAACAATACCTTAACTTATAAAAGTAAAAATAATAGATTAAATGAAACACAATCATTTTGTATGAAACCACAAATTTTATTACACGTCAACCGGTTTCGCTTAGCTCATGTAACATATTTATTTGTTGTTGGTTTTAAATACGCCCTGACAAAGTTGGCATGTAATGAAATTCGTGGTTTCATACTAAGTGATTCTGTTTTATTTAATCTAATATGCCAAACCACAAAGTAATTGCTTTCTACGAAAATATAGTAAAAATAATAATAAAACAATAACAAGAAAACTAAAAAGATAGTAAATGCCTCACATTATACTAAAATATTTGTGAAAAAATAATAGTATGTGACCATGCAACTTGTGTTGGTCTCATATTAGTTATTCTGTTTTGCCAATACGTAAGATTTTTTTTTGTATTTCGATAATGTTATATTCCACATATCAGCAACATCTGCGTACTCGTTACCTAAATTTGAATTCAGCGTAATGGAGAATTAAACTGAGCAATCGTCCCAGTATTGTTACAGTAATATGATAAAATAATTCTAGTATTTCTGTCAGGTACATGAAAGTTGATTGGCCGCAATAAATTTGAGCTATCAATTTTATGACACAAAATTTTAAATGGACTAGATTAAAAATAATTCTTCTTTCGCTCAGTTTTAATAAAATCATTGAACATAAGGGAAAATCATTTGTATGGATCTTAATGATGGTGGTATATATCCATATTACATGGTGGATACAAAAATTTCGCCATAACATGAAGAAGGTGGCTGTAAAGGATACTATAGAATCAGTGCTGAGTCATTAATTTAAATATTGTCTATTGCATTTTGTATGGAGTGCAGACTGAACCGACAAAAACCACTGACGTCGAAGTTCACGCATACTAATTGCCAGTTGTTTTCCTTCATGGTGGAATTCTTTATACGCGGTTCAGTATTAACAATTTTGTGTTTTGATTTTTATCATTTTCCTACTTACTGTGCGGGAAAAAAATTAACTAAATATTTTGTGTATGATAATTGAAATGAGTTATCTTAGGGGAGTAGCGGGAGTTACACTATCGGACCGAGTGAGAAGTATCGGCATAAGAAAGACCGTCGGCATGGAGTCCCTATGTCTATATACAGAATGAACGCAATTAAGGTGACTTGGACACGTCTTATGAATGATAAGGGAATAAATACGCGACGCAAGATAGGTGAAGTGGATTATCGAGTCTTAAGACTCCAGCCTCCTATAGGATAAGGATGATTTTCAGCTTACCAATAAAATAAACAATAAACGTTTTTAGGTACCGAACCACTAAAATATTACGAAAATAGGTCCTAAATGCATTATTATGGTCTAGGGTACTCAAGGTACTCGCACCTTAAAAATCTCGAAAATATTTTTTTTTTTTTTGCGAAATTTGGGGATAGGTATGTTAGTAATTTTATTAAAATTTTGTGAGATACGCGTCAGCGCAGCTGGAAGAGAACTCCGACGGTGACATGTACATGTAACATTTGCTATAAAATCAGTCTCACGACTTAACGGGACAGTGTGAGGTGTACCCCTGAGGGCAAAAAGGTGCGGTGATCACGTGCACAGAAATTCGCCCACTATTTTTGTCGTCTTGACGACTGACATATTATATCTCACATCGTGGCGAGCGGTTCATTAACGCCTGTGTGGTCTTTTTGTGTTTTTTTTTTAAATTATATGACCGTTGTATTCGTGGGTACTTTGTTATAATAAACTTATTATTATTGTTATTTATTATTTTTAATAATTATTAATTACATTTTTGTCCCATGTTTAGAATAGGGAATTGTCCTTTCAAAAGGCCTTCTGACTTTATACATTGCCGCTGCTGTGGAAGGTTCTATTCATGTGTATATTCCTTTCTTAATTTAATTTGTTCACCGTAGCTGTTTATTTCCTCCATCGTCACAGTCATTGGAAAAATGAAAAATTAATTTTTCAAACAGATTATAGATATCTCATAGAGACGAAGCTATTTTTATTATATTATATAGGAAAAGTATGGATAATTATAGGGCTTACGACCTGTCTTAAGTGATCACTTTACACAATGTAACGTTCACCATTCCACCCACAATCATCCTCCATATCTATCACATTTTTTGGAAATTATATATATGTTACAATGTAGAAACACTTCGAGTAAGTTCAACTACAACTTCGCTGTCGCCATCTATGTTCTGAAATTTGATATTCATTTTCCTGAAATAGCATAGATGTCACTAATGAGAATATTATTTTTTAGAAATATGGATGCTATATTCTTTATCGGCATGTATTACAAATGATTAACACATTATACTAGAATACGCCTGAAAAGTCAATTTTCAATTTTATATATTTCTTATTTAGACCAGTATATTATATTAACAATATTTGAGTATGGCATTGTTATTAAACAAATTATAGATATCTCATAGAAACAACGCTATAAAACAATCACTCCTTAGTGAAAATACAAACCTCTCTTAAAGATTGCAAAAAATTCATTTCAAGCGGGAAATCTCCGACGCGACAACACGTCACATTCGTAAGCTAATGGTATTTTTACAAGTGGCCCATTGTATCATCCTGATTTTACTGATAAAAACTACTTGTTGTAACATTAACTCTGCAACATACCCGACTATTCAAATATACTTTTTTAAAAGCTTCACTGTCTTTGCACTGCTTACATTAACAATTGCGTCACTAATGCGAAACCTGGAATAGGACACATGTGAAAATAAAACACTCGTTTTTTTTATTCTACTCGTTTAATTTACTTGACGCGTTTCGCCTTGTAAGCGCATTAGCAATCTAACAATTTAATTATGTAAATTACGTAATACCAAAAATGTCATTTTAGATTGTAAAATTATATAGCTTTCCTTTTCTACAAAATTACACATTACATTAAAATATCATTAGTGTTGAAACTGAATGGTTAATTAGAATAATTAGAAGCATTCAAAGCGTATGGAAATTCTCAGAATTCCAATGAATAATGTTGTCCCCTTTCATCTCATGCAAATAAAATTGTACAGCTGTCCCCCATTATAGTAATAAATACAAGTTGTCGAGTTAAATTGTTATATTGATAATCCTCTTGCAAAGCGAAACGCGTCTCAAGTAAATTAAACGAGTAGAATAAAAAAACGTACGTTTTATTTTCACATATGTAATTATGGAGGTATATCGGAAACAGTAAAACTGGAATAAGGCTGATAGTCTCATTTATTTTCTTTGAATCTTGTATATAGGAATGATTTCTTAGACAGGACCTCGGTTCATTTTTTGTATTAGTGAAACATATCTTTTATATTTTTGTTCATTTTATTATAAATACGTCAATAATCCACAACGTCAGTTTACCACGTTAAAGTAAAGCTATTAAGAAACGCTATTGTATCGACCAGCTCCAGTATGGTGCCCGTCTGAGCTGAGTCTTGTTTAGGGCATATTCCGAAGATAGAGATAGGAATTATTGAACATACACATTTAAGTATGTGTTGAAGCTGTTGCATAAACTAGTTACCTACCTACATATGTTCATATAAATATTCTGTGTATGATTTCACGCGCCTGGTTGGTTTCGTAATGATTTTTCACCAGTGTGTTCATGGGGAGTTATCCGAGGCGTGACTGTCTGGAGAAATACAATAAATTCTGCGAGGTCTACACCGCAGTTTTTATCATTAGATGAGGTAATTACCTTTTTATTTATTTTTTTGTATGGCGACTTAAATTTGCAACGTAATCAATTTTATGACTTCTATCCTATCTTTTGTGTTGTAATTGTGTAAAGGAAGTGACTAGTTTATCGTGGTAAATAATTAAGTCCTATTAATTTAACAGAAATAAATAAGAAAAAACACTTCCACACTGTCACTTCATCAGCATAAAAATTGTATACCATTAGTATTGAAACATGTTGATAAATCAATATATAGTGGTTTAAACAATGTGTTTTTTTTTATTATTTATATAATATGTTATTTTTAAAATTAGCAATATTAACTTTGTGGTTGAAATTCATATTTTTATTTGTTATCTTTGTTTTATTAACCACTGAATTGAGTTTAAATACATCTACTGGTTTCGAAAAATACCATTTTCTTCTTCAGGATGTCATAACTAATTAAAAATATTTATTATTGTTTCCATACCAGAATATATTTTTAAAACAACAATTATTTCAAAAATAAATTTAGTACCTAACTCAAATTGTTACTAAATTAATACAAATTTACTCGAATAATTTTTAGGAAAAAATTTTAGAATGGGTTCGTAGTTAAATTCAGTTGGTTGTTTATACGGCCGGTATACCGGACCCCAACCCCCAATTTCAGAAAATTATTTTTATATTATTATATTTACATAATTAATTTCTTGACTATTTAGGCACTAGTGATTAAGATACTCGCCTAATGATCCAGTTATCGAGGGTTCGAGTCTCATTTCAGGAGACCAACAAGTTGGTAATATTTTCATTGCACAAGCGTTTAGCTTAGTTTGTGTAACGTAATTGGTCGCAACACTGTATTGTCCTTTATGCCGTCTGCCACGGTAATAATTTTACAGATTCTCTGAGGTTCGGTGTAATGTCGGTAGCCTTGATATAGTTGACAATTTTTTTGCTTTTCTTTTCATAACATAAATAATATTTCGTAACTTTATGGCGAATCGGGTCTTCATAAAAAAAACCTGATCACGCTGAAATAAAGCATTATTATTATTATTACTACTTTACAACCGTACAACAATATAATATACATAATTTGATATGTTATCTGGAGAACCGAAGAGTATTGAAAGAGACCGCGACCGCGCGTCTAGCATTTTTTAACGCCTCCTGGCTCTCCCCTTCCGCCCACTCGGCACCGGTCAGCCTTTTCACATCTACCACGTACATGCAACTTTAACAGATTCAAACATCTCATAGTTTTAAAATTGTATGACAATTGAAGTGACACATATTCCGTGTTAGCATGTATATTTAAAAATAAAAGTTAATACTACTTACTTCTCGATAGAGACCACGAAATTATTTTATATTTAAATTGAATATGTACCTACTCGTTCATTAGTCTACACTAACATTAACATTACTTTAACAAGACTTCTTCTATTGAAGACTGGCGAACATGTTGATTTATCCTGTATAACAATATTTTGGACATTGAACCACCTTCTAAGATTGCACAGCTAATATAATCTCTTTCTACCTACGCCTCTGTTACCTTCTGTCTTTCTCTGTATAATGAGTTGTAAATATCTTTTTTTTTAATTCTGGAGAATGTGACCGAAGTGTGTAACCTCTCTTGATAGTTGTCATTACTTTTCTTGACTTATTTATGCGTATTTATAAATCTTAATTAGTAATGTGGTCAAGCCAGGACCTACCACTAGCCTTATTTATACTGGTATGCAGGGGCGTGCTCTCTGTACAATCAAAACAGCTTTGTTTTACTATAATCTTTGCGAAATAAATGTAAATCAAATTAAATGTATTAAGTATGTAGATCTGCATGAAATTAATTCAGTTCTCATGTAAAATCGTACAACTAGCGAAAGAACTTAGAATTGACAAATAAAGCTGCGCATGTGTTTTTTCGCAAAATTTGTCCCAGACGTATATGAATAAAACGCAACTCTCGCACCATACGATGTTCTGAATACACGTCTTCTCTTTAACAGACGTGTTGCAAAATGCTGCAAGTATGTCTTTGAAGCGGACTTGACTGTAAGCATTCCAATACACTTTAAACGTGGTATTATTTTATATAATAGCATATTTTAGCTCCTTTAGTTAATAACTCCCCAGTACCCAGAATAATAGTAATATCATTAATTATTAAGGAGAACACATTCTTATAGTGAAGTTGTAATTATTCAGATCATAGGTCTATCATATTTTAAATATTAATTAGAAAGATATACATATAAAATCAATTTTTTCGAAAAATATATGGGTTTACTCAAAGGTATTTAAGATTCCGTAAAAACAAAGTAGATGTAGTAACATATAGTTCGAAAATTTGTCGTCAAAAAGAATGTAGCACAGTTGGATAATGCACCTTCCTCGGTTTGGAAAGAGATCCAGGTTCAAATCCTGGTGGCGCAACAACAATATTTTTCGATAAAATTGATTTTACATATATATCTTTCTAATGAGTACATTTATTTAGTATTCGGGATTGGAGCCCAGATCTCTTCCAATCCGGGGAACGTGTATTAACCGATTATGCTATAGTACCACAGACGACAGAATTAAAATTTTTCAGTAATAATACACACTATCACAAGTGCACTTACACAAATACTTGCTCCTGAAAGAGTGAATGATGAATACAACTTCTAATGATAATAGCCACCGCTTTTACATCATCGATATTAGCAGCATAACCTAAGTCAAGTGCGCGCCGCTACTGGTATAATAACGTTTTTCTTATTTTCTCTCCCAGCGCACAAATAATAGCATTGGTCCTCAAGATTGTACAAAATATATATTATGCGCACACCGTGTGCCAAAATTAGACGGAACATTGAATGCCGTTTGTTATTTTGATGTGATAATTGAGTTAAATATTACTAAATTAAAAAGGGAATGTCACGTGTTCAAGATTGCGCAAGAGAATGAACGAGCGGGGCTTCTGTCTGTTCGGCCGTGCTGGCCACCGCTGGCGCCATGTACTGTGACTGAGGTGGCATTTCACGCTTTCGCCGAATGCCTTTCCGTAGGTACACATTTACTGTATCTGGATTGGTGGTGACTGGCGAGGCTGGCGACTTGGCTATACTCTGCCGTTCGTATGGGAACGCTTTCTATTGTTGCCGGTTATCCAATATACTCATTGTAAACCGCATTTAGTATACATTCTAGAATGTATTCATTTTTACACACACTCATTGAAGTACTCGCAAATAATTGTCGGTACATTCTGTGAAATAAGCACGGGAGGTGGAATTGTGCGTAGCCTAGTTTTCGTATCATTTTAAGTAGTTTGTCAAATTACTAACTTTCAGAGAACACGCCTTTTTGACCTTCTTCTGCTGTGGAGATTTGGACACGATCGATAATCCGACTCCATATTTCAGAGTATCATCCGTATTCGGATATTTCAGTATTCACCTTGGCTACTGTGAGGAATGCAAGTAATCGAAACAAAGAATATAATAATACAGATTAATTAAATGTGCGGTTACAAATTATAAACGAGGTGGCGAGTTAGAATAATGATCAGTTAGTTCAATATCATCAAAGAAATTGTTTAATATATACTAGTTAGCATATGTTTTTGCATCTTTAAAACACCTATTCTGTTGTACATGTATCAAATATATACCCCCATTGATGTGTGAAGTTTTTTTTTTTGACATTTAGTGCTCGCATATCTCTTATTGCAGTCAAATCTAAAAACTTCAAATTTTTGGATCGTATAGTACTGTTTTGGACTAAAATTTCAGATCCACCAGAGATATCAAGCCTTCAAAAGTGCAGTTTTTGTAAATTTCAAAATATGAGAATTTTCAGAACAAAAGAGGTTCTGCAGGAACAGAGTTCAAATTTGGTATGTGCCACTGTGGTAACTTTCGTAGTACCATCAGATTCTCTCGGTATTCTATCCTCTACTGTCGAGTTACTTGGGTTCAGTTCCTTGTAATAATAATTCAATGTCCAGGTAACAATTACACGTTTATTATAGGTAGTATTTACTGTAATTTATAATTATAAAATTCAGAGATAGACTAGTAATTATGGAGACGTGTTGATGGAAAGAGACCCGTTCCCCCAGATACGGCATCTTATAATAATTGTCCCTCACCACTAATCTACTCACTCTCCTGACACATACACACAGGTCTAAAGTGATAGTTCTCAATTCATTCCCTACTTAACTCAATCACTCTCATACGTCATATCCCAAAGTCCCTCTGACGCTGGTGGCTGCGAAGATGGTGACACCCGGGGCAGCAGTCTTTCCTTATCTCTATGTTGCACCAGGCTGCAGCTGGAAACAGAAAAAAAACACTCTGTTAGCAACAGCGACCGCTGCCGGTCCAATGAGGTTCAACTGAGGTTCCTTGACCTCTTCCTGGTACCGAATCATCAACAGTTAGTTCCCATCTCTTTGTAAAAAAACTTTTGAAATTTAGACTCTGACCCTTCCAGCACCCTTGAAGGTGGGACTTTTTAAAAACTAAAGCTATGAATTAAGACAGAAATTTCACACTATGGGAATGCATGTACCTGTAAATGTGTAAGACCAATCTTGTAGTCCATTTCTTTCTGAACAAACTGTTTTAAACTCCATGTTGATAGGACAAATAGGAGATGAGATACTTCAGTTTTTGCAAACCCTTTACATTGCAAAATATGCTAATGCTTCGTAAAACAAATATGAACGCCACGCAAAAACCAAAAACAATAAAATGAAATTAATGGCCATTTTGAACTACCAAAATTATGGTAATTGCGAAATGGTCAAACAACTATTTATTTAATTTCTGGACCCTTCAGGTTTATGCCCACTTTTGACTTTCCAGGTAGTATACTTCAAGTTCTTATTTATGTCTTTGCCGGTTATTTCTTTGCTTTAATGATGTTAAACTTTTTACGTGGATGCTGTATCAGCTCTTCGCTCAACCCTTGAACTTCTTAAACAAAATATAGTTTTGTTGAGTATAAACATTCCCAAAGTTATGTGCAATATATTTTTTGTTGTTTTTAAAACGAACAACTGACGTAATATCGTGCTAATTTAACAGTACAAAACACACATTGACTTAATTTGATAAAGTCAAAAATGATATTTCACTTATCATTTCACACCATTTACTGATTGGATTATATTTCATTTTTAATATTTATTGCAAACTTATTAATATAAAATAATTATAAATTTGTTTTTAACCACTATTAATACTCTAACCGATTTCAAAAAATACAATTTAAATTAGGTACTAGATTTATTATTTTAGTTATTATTTATTTTAATTTAATTTAAAAACATTAAAACAATTTGATATATGATTTTAGTTATTTTATTTGACATCCCGATGAAGGAAAATGTATTTTTCGAAACCGATTAGCGTATTAAAATCATATTTCGTTTAATTATCTTCAACATCGGTTTTTCTCACCTAGATATAATTCAGCATCAGTGAATTATTTTTATAATTATTCTTCCCCAATAAAACTATATTATTATGAAGTATTTTCGCCACTATATTATTCAGCTTCCGAACACTTTATCCCGAGGTACGCACAAAGCCGTTGGAGTCGCTCTGTATACTCGGTCACCAACATACAAAATGAATGTCTCAGTAATAGTGAAACATTCCTGAGGAGTCGTGAAAGTGAGGTAAAAGAGGACGTTGCAATCTCGATTTCATTGCTGACCTGAATAAAATGAAGTATGATATGAAGTAGGTAACATAATATGATTCGTTTACGCGCCGGCACTGTTCGACATTTCTTTGTTCGGGATAAAAAAAATAACCGCTCGAATGAGAAACAACAGGATAAAGAAATAAGTGCTAATTAGCTTCAGAACGAGATCTGCAGCCGCATTGCGACTTGGAGTCTGTTATCCACCCATCTCAGCTAAGCGACTATAATTAGTAGAGATAAATTTCTTCTCCTGACTTACTGGTGTTGGTGTGATTGGTATACCACGATATCAGTCATTGAAAACAGTAACTGATCACGTGATCGCCGTTTATATTGTTATAGCTTGTTGGTCTAGGACGCTGGTCCGGTGATCTAGTGGTCGGGGATTCGCGCCTCTTTCCAAAAGACCAACAAGTTAGTCTATTTTCATAGTACAAGCGTTTAGCTTAGTTTGAAAATGATTCATATATTGATTATATTAATTTATTCCTTCGCATAATATCGTTTCTTAAAAAGCATAGGTATTGAATTCACAGCTTTCGAGTATAAATATCAAATCAAAATATGGCACACCACAAATTAGTTATTTAATAAAAAAAAGTATGAATTTATTAAAGCTAACAATATTATTATTAGACAAAAATTACAAATCACGATATTTTCCGTTCTCAGTCACTGCTAGTGATAGCTACTTAGGGCCGGTTGTGTGATCAGTGATAACTTTTTACTATGGTAAAAAAATGCAATGGTAAACTAATTTTATTCTCGAATATCGGATGGTAAAAACCGAAAATCGTTGGTTAAATATGGCGGACTTTCACAACTGTATTCAAAAGTCATCTGTCACATTGATATTTGAATGTTGCAGTATACGACAATGAATCATTTATATTTTAGTGATGAGAGATCGTCCGATGATGATGTCATTGTTTAATATACATTAGCACATAAATCGAAAAAAATTCGCCATCAACGTGACAAAAAGCATAAAATAAAGCATATTTCATGATTATTCGTCTTGCCACACTGTGAGGCGATATAGTGCGGACAACCCCTAAATGTTTTTTACCACGGGCGATGGTAAAAAGTTATCATATATGGTTAAAACTTACTATGTTCAAAATTTACTACTGATCACATAGGCGATCCTTAGATATATTAGTGATTGACTCAGTTCGTTTGAAATTCATCACCAGCTGTTCGGCTGCTTAAAGATGTCGATAATTTAGTACTGGTACCTACAAATTCGCCATCGGCGATTTTGCAATCCAACTTTCATCAAACAATTTTGAATGTGTGTCTTCATCTGCTGTTCTTTCACTGTCGCGTATTTCCGCAGTTCAGCAGATTTCGTCGGTCCAGTGGATATTAGGGCGACCTGCCAGCTTCTTGAGTCCCCTCGGGTATTGCTGGATGTTTGATTTTGTCCAAGTCCATCTGTGGAATGGTTTCACAGATGCTGACTAAACTTCTTGCGTAAGCTTACCGCTCTTCAGTCAGCCTACTCGTGACCTGTGTAACTGTGACGTACTCGTATGTATATTATGTGCACAGCAGTGACGTACATGCAGCTATGTACAATTGACACGATCGCATTGACGCCCAAAATATTTATCAGCTGTTCATCAAATACAGTTTTATTCATTCCTAATGCAGGAGATAATTAGAACACCTTTGGTATATTTTAAATGTCAAGACTCAAGAAAATTTTGTATTACGCAACAATTCTAACCACTGAATTGAACGTTCAACGTCAAATTTGGTTGGCAGTTCAATTAAATGTTACTGGAGAGTTGTTGGTATGATTTAAATATGAGAAATTCCTGATTATTAAAATAAATATATATGACTTCTTCAATATTTACAAAATTACTTAGTAACAACACATATATTTATGAATTGTTGCGTATGAGCATAGATGCTGGAAGAATTCGGAAGGAGTTTGGCACTCACCACAATCCGGATTCTGCTGGCACCTTCAAAATGTGGACTGTATATTTTAATCACTATTTCGTCAAAGGTTCCTTTAATAAATTTAGAAATAAGAAAAAGTGTTAATAACAAATTAAATATTATAAATAACCAAATTCTTTTTGAAAATAGTCACCTTTTAAATTTGTTTTCACAGTAGTTCCTAATTAGTTACCCACTACTTATACTTTTATAGTTTTGTTTTTAACTATGCTTGCTTTTTTAATTTTAGTATATACGGTAGAATATATTTGACACTTTGAAATGAATCATCAAATTTTATTTTCGATTGAAATTTTTGTAGAATATAATTGAATTGTGACATAAACACAAAATAAGTTTTAAAAATTTCTACAAGCGGAAAACTTTTTCGTTATGTCTAAAAATCTTGTGAAAAGTCATCACAGATAATCCA
Source organism: Eubasilissa regina (assembly GCA_022840565.1). Lineage (NCBI taxonomy): Eukaryota > Metazoa > Arthropoda > Insecta > Trichoptera > Phryganeidae > Eubasilissa > Eubasilissa regina. The sequence goes on from JAINEB010000021.1 coordinate 16,265,584, forward strand.
TAGATATTTATAAGTTGAACTCTTATACTTCACCCGCAAAGCACAACTATTAATTAATTAATCAAAACAATAAAAGCTCGTTAAAAGCAAGGTTATTTTAGATAGCGTTGATAGATAAAATTGTGGTCTGCATACGAATCATCGATTTTTTTTTAATATCCACTGATATTTTTTTTTATTATTGGGTCCATTTCTAAACCTTTCTCAAGTAGTGAGCTTCCGCCACTCTCGGAGAAGTGAAAATCTCCTCTGACGGAAGAAGCACGTGTGTAATGGATGAGATAATATGACAGGAATGCGGTCCGAATGAGATTACTTTCTGTAAAGAATGCGTTCTTGATTGGATTGGGCGGAATGGACGGAAGGCTGGTCTACAACATATTACAGAACACTGTTCTCTTCTCAGTTCCATGCTTTTACGTTTAATAAATTTACTTGTTGTACGGCAAACGATAGAGATTACCGCGTGTAATTGTATCGTGCCAATTCTCCAAATTGGCCATTTTTTAAGATGTTAAATCTAAATTGATCTCTTATACCGCTTTTGAACATATACAGATATATCCCAGTACAGTAGTCCAAACCTACGGTTAGGGTATGCAGCCTACAGTTAGGAGACATCACTAGAAACTAGTGATTCCAACTATTCGACATCATCAACTATTCGAATATCGAATAGTAAAACCAAAAATATTCGAATAGTTTCTAATGTATGGCAACAGTATGAAATTAATTTTAAATATAAACTGTTTATTTATTGTAGTTTTAAAAATACATATTTCAATCTTGAAACTTGTCAACTGAGGCAAGACTGCAGTCCTGGTACCGACACTGACGCATGGAAGTGAGGCCTGGAGCTGGCAGAAGAGGAATGAAAATAGACTGAAAATCACTTACGCGTATATGCGGGAGATCCATTTATGACAAAGTAAAGAATGAAGAAATAAGTAAAGTAAAGCTGATCTTAGTATAGTGAGTAAGATTAAGAAAATATCACTTAGGTGTTTTGGTCGTATGGAACGGATGAATGAGGAGAGAATGGTAAAAGAGATATGTGATGCAAGTGATGATGATGCCAGAAGTAGAGGACGTCCGCACGACCAGTTAAACTAGATATTGGAAGATGGTTCTGTTAGAAACCTTAATAATTGTCGGGCTTGTATGAGAAGATGTATGAATGTGGATTAGGCGAGAATTTGTGTCAGGACAGAAGAATGTGGCGCTCTATCCTCTCTGCCTACGGGAAACGGCGTGATGGTAAGTAAGTTAAAAATACACGTTTTAAAAATAACAACGCATTGAACGTTTCATATTTTAAATTTGTTCTAATTTTGTTTTTATCGTCGCTGCAGTTGAAAATACCCGCTCAGTAACGGTTGACATTGACTTTACTGTTAAAAGTATTTTAAATAGTAGATCTAACGTTTCTGTCCTTTTTTTGAAATTATCCAAATATCTAAAATCTTTTTTAAGATTGTTTAAACAAGCATTTGTAGTTTCTACGAGGGATAAAATGGTGCTTCTCAATTCAGTCTGCACTTCAGACGTCGATGATCTCTTCGAACAAGCAACAGGTATCTCTTCCACGTCCGAATCAGAATCCTGAGAATTGTTTAATATTCCATCCAATTATTCGAGTATCGAATAGTAGAAAAAGACCGAATATTCGGAATGAAATCTCTACTAGAAATTTATTGAGCGTCAAATAGCGTTATCCGAAATTCAATGGTTTTGTAGTAGTGATTCTCTGAAAAATGTTTAAATTACTTTTTTTTATTAGTCGAAAACGACAATCTAGTAGTTTAGTGGTAACTACACTATCGCAGTACATGTGTGCTAATTTTCATCACGATAGGTTTAAGTATTTATCGATTATTTTTGCAAAGACAGGTTGCAAATTTCTCGAAAATCGCAAAAGTTCGCATAACTTCTAATTAGTTGAATTTCCGATAAACCCATTTGACGTGATAGCCCTTAACTGTAGGTTCCGTTTGGACTACTGTCTCTGGGATACCTTATATACAGTATCTGTGTTCTGCAAAACTGCTCAGTGAGAAATACTCTTTTTTTTGTTTAGTCCTACATTCGTGGGAAAATAAGATCAACAGACAGACAATACTTACTGTTGTGTGTTTGTAATGATGTGTTCTTTTAATATGCGAAACAGCTGACCCACAGAAATAATAATTATTTGAATGCAAAGGAAACGAAGAGGAATAATATAACATTATTAACCGAACTACAAATTATATATAAAATGTGTAATATTATAAATATGTAGTATAAAATATATTAATTAGAAAGATATATGTATAATATCAATTTTATCGAAAAATATCCACCGGGATACGAGTCTGGATCTCTTTTCAAACCGAGGGAGGTGCATTATCCAACTATGCTACAGCGACGATATGTATATATGTTACCTTTTTGATATTAATACATTTAATCGTTCCATTATTTGAAAGAGCCATCTACCTTATTTTTATCTGATAGCAGACGTTGTAGCATAGTTTGATAATGCATCTTCCCCGATTTAGAAAGAGATCCAGGTTTATATGTATATCTTTTTTAATTAATACATTTAATTCATATTTAAAATATCACAGACCTATGTTCTGAATAAGTACAACTTCATAATAAGAATGTGTTCTCTTAATAATATGTAGTATTTTTAAATGAAAGTATAGTAGATTCTAGAGTATAGTACAATATTGATATTATTGATAGAATCGGCATTAACTTTGTAGAGTTTCATCATAATAGATGGATAAAACTCTAGTGGAGTTATAACACTGTTACATTTATATCCCATCCAGTATGATATTGATTTTGTAAGCTTGTTTTTTTTATATTTTAGTTTTATGTCTTAACATTCAAGTATGATATAGTACAGGGGTATTCATAGTGATAGCGTAGAGTAATATAAGTAGGACTTAAAATATTTTTATATCTTTACTGAATTGTTTCGAGCGCTGCCTTCGAGTTATCTATTTTTTTAATTCGCCCCTGGGATTATCTAAAGTTGGACGCCCCTGAAGTAGTATTTAAATAATAAATATATTTTAATCGAATAGCTATCGTTTTGAAGACTTGTATTAACGTGTAGTGATAAACTTTCTATGTACCATCCAGAAGAATTGAATTCGTTTTTAAAATCCTCCCCAACCATTTACTCCATTAATAAAAAATAATTAAAAAGTTTATATTGAGTCAGCTGAAGGGTGCGTATTGTAATTCTACCACTAAAGCTCGTTTAATATTATTAAACTGGTTCAAAAGAGGATTTGCAGAGGTGTCTAGATCTTGCAAGTGCCATTAAGCGACACCATTACCGTCGATAGCAGACACATTAGGCCTACCATCTGGCGGCCTTCTAGGGCGAATATCTATGGTATATGATTTCAATTTCACTATTTGTAATGTAAAATATTGCAATAAAAATAAAAGAACATACTATTATATTACTATGATATTCTAGTAGTTAGATACCATGTGTATATATTTTTTTATGAAAATACTTTTTTTTATTATTGTAAAGTTACAGTAGTTATAATTTCAGAACGTAAAATCTCGCCGGGGTCACCAGTTTGTTGAGGCGGGTGGTGAAATGAAACGAGGGTTTTTGTGTGGTCGTGTATTGTGTTATCAGGTCTAGATGTCGCCTGTGTCGTCGGTCAGCTGAGAGCAGCGATGATGGCAGCGGATTTGAATCGCCGCTCCCTACACATTTAAAAATACTACATGCATAAGTCATAAATCTAAAATGTGTCGTAAACTTAAATGGTTAACTTTCGTGATGGATGACACGATCACAGTAATCAATTTTTTTTCTGTGTTTATTAATTTGTTTTAGATACTTAACATGCTAGAGGAACAAGACGATGAATATTCCTTCACTAACAACCGCCTGGTCTCCTGATGATATCTGAAATGCTTTTGCGCGGACGTAGAAATGGCCGTGTTGTTTCTTTCCATGTCCCGGCGTCATTAATGCCGATTTTACCGCCACAGCAAAACCGTGTTCTCGCATTTTAATTAGCGGCCTGCTCGGCACGCGATCCCCTGGCCGATGCATCACAATAGACGTGGCCAGGTTACCGCCGGTGCGGGTGACAGGTCAAGGCCAATCCCTCCCGTTCGACCTCCATTCTAATGGCGGCGATCGGGATCGAGATTGTGAAATGTTACGAGATAATTGACGCGAGAATACGGCGTCAACGACGTCTACCGCACGGTATTTTAATTCTGTCTACTGGAATGGGCTCGTAAGAACCAAAAGTACCAATGAAAATTAAAGCAACTTCGTGACTGAATCGAGGACGTTAATTTGTTTGATTTAATCGAGTTGAGATTTTGATTTGGATAACGCCACCATTTTTGATTACTATTTCTATCCGGGTTTAGTCTGTTGGACACATTCTTGTCATTTGATCTTTTCTCGTTTTTGTACAAATTGTTTTGAAATTACTTAAACCCAATGAATAAGCGACAACTGTGATGGTAAAATTTATTCTTGTAATACACTAAAGCTGAATCGTGACTTGTGAGATAGTTTAGCGATTGAATCGATGAGAATTTTAACTTGCATTGCTTTGGTTTAACCATTCAGCTTTCAATCGCTAAAAATCTGAACTTGCGAGATGGCTTAGCGATTCAGCATTCAATCGCTAAAAATCTGAACTTGCGAGATGGCTTAGCGATTCAGCATTCAATCGCTGAGATTCTTGGCTTGCGAGATTGCTTAGCGATTCATTACTGATATGGACTCTGGTTTAATGATGTGCGGAGGGAACAAATGAAAAAAATAGTAATAATATGACCATTAAATAAATAATCAAAAAAATTCAATTGGCGAGATTTTTTACATGCGAGATGGTCAGGTATTCAGCATTCAATCACTACAAATCTTGACTTGCGAGATCATTCAGTTGCTCAATCGCGTAGAATCTTGGCTTGCGGGATGATTTAGCATTAAAACTTTTTAATAATTATCAATTAATATTCACATTTATAAGTCAAAACCTTTTAAATATTGTCATAATATTGGATCTTTGAAGTAGAATCGTTGCAAATTTATTTTCTGTGCTATCACCATATTTAATATATTATATGGAATGGATAATTGTAACATTACTGGCAAGCGCTGTAAACATAAAACGTATCCAAAACTCAGCATATAATTGGTGCCGCATTATTACACCATAATTATCGAGGTATTGGGTATGTCCAGGGAGTTAGTTACCTTGAATTACAATACTATAAACAAACGTGCGCTGTGCAGTTGCAACTCTCCATATTACATGAAAAGAAGTACATACTTCCGAATTAACTAAATTATAAGGCGTCCCAAAAAAATATATGCACAATTTGAAAGATTATTAGTTAAATGTATTGTCACATTACAAATCACATCCCTGTAGACGCCGCATTAGAATTAAATGTGCGCGGTAGCTATGTGATTGTAACATTGTAAAATTTCCGCGCCAATCGGACGCAAGGAGCGGTCCCCTGGCGGCAAATGGGTGAAGCTGGTGGCAGACACACTGCGGACACGGGACGGCAGCGGCAGCGGAAAAAAAATAATCTTTGCGACGAGATGGCATCTTATCGCGGTGAATCAGGAGATTAATAAAGGCTCTTATTCACCAGCAAACTGGAAACATCCCAGAAATGGAGATAGAAGATTCCCGGCTGGCAGCGAGGTGGTCCCGCGATTTAAGGATTCAACGTGGTGTGCCCATCTGGATGTTGAACCTATGAGGTGAAATTCCTGTTCTGTGGCGACCGTCTGGAGTGTGGCCTTCACCACTACCGCCCCTGAAGCGAATTATAAAGTGTGAGTGTGAATTCAGTCGTATTAAGTGACTCCAAGTCGTGAACATTGAAGGTGGAAAAACCTTGTTTTTCATGTGTCTTCGCAATAAAAGCTCAGTCGCTCGATGTCTCAAGTATGCGGGGAGATTGCAATACACGTCTTCGCCCAATCCATCTGTTGGGGAGATATTCTTTAAGATAGGTCCTCACTCCTCACCAATGTTGGAGATCACGTTGTGCGCGTATAAAATCTTTTGTGCAATTTTAAGGACCAATGCCATTATTTATCTGGAGGGAGAGAAAATAAGAAAAACATTACCTTACTAATATAAGGCTACTGGCAGGGCCTGGGTTGACTACATTACTAGTTATTAAGATGCATAAATAAATCAATATAACTAACAATAACTTACAATTAAAGCTGCATTCTCTGGAATGAAAAACATGATAGTTTACAACTCTTTTTTTAAAAAGTAGAGATACGTGTCATATTCGAACACAGAATACATCTTACTATTTTCAAACATAGCTAAACGCTTGTGCTATGCAAGTAGGACTAACTTGATGGCCTTCTGGAACGAGGCTCGAATTCCCGACCACTAGATCATTAGGTGAGTATCGTAACAGGGGAAGATAGAAGGCAGTAGATTCATAGGCAGAAAGGGATTATCTGGGTTAACCAGAAAATTGCCAAAATATTGATGATCTAATACAGAATAAATTAATACACTGCTACATGGTCGCCAATATTTGACATAAAGCGGCACCTAAAGAAGAAGTCCTTTCAAAAATTGTGTGTACTCTATTTGTCCTCACATCAAGGTCATAATGAAAAGGTGTTGCAAACAATGTCCCTCCTCATTAACGCATAAAACTTTTCCAACGGGTTCGCTTCAAAATGCAATAGATTTTCGATTTTATAATTCCAGTCTCACATCTTTTTGGGACACTCCGTATTTGGATAAATTTTATAATGGATTTATACGCTTTTTGTAATAAACAGTGACCTTGTCACGTACTTGTAGGGTTACAAAGAGAAAACGGGGAAACTCAATGGTCAATTATTGTTCCAAGATAACATATTTGGTGATTGTATTAACATGAATTTTGTTCTTCCACACACTGTTCACATTCCTACGCCTACTTAGGCGTGGGGAATGTCCCCGCTTTCAAAAATTGTATTCATCGGTCGGACCAGTTTAACGTCGTCGACCATTCTTCATCTTATCTATCACACTCGACCTTGATCGTCTATAGAAACATGGCATTGTCAGCTCGGAGACTGCTTTCACGGTTTCTTTGCCAATTTAAAGACTCGCTGGCCTACTGGCGTCGATCCTGAAACTCATTTTATCTTATTTTTTAATGTAATATAAAAATATATTCATTATTACACAAGTTACAACAAAAATTCGTACACGAGTAATCCCGCAAAAACATGTCGCGTTGCGTATTAACATGGATGCCGGAAGAAATCAGGATACGGAAGGAGTTTGGCATTCACCACAATCAGGATTCTGCTGACACCTCCAAAATGTGGACTGTATACTGTTTATTTCACTATTTCCGTCAAAATATAGACGCGAAGTCTCGAGATTAGTATAAAATTGTAAATTGTTTCGTACACGTTGTAACTGTACTGGTTCAAGGTCGCTAATCGAATGGTCCGTGGCGACGGGAAGGGGGGAAGGCACAGTGCATTATTTTCGTTCATTAATTAATATATTTATACACAAATAAATATATGTCTCAAACACATGTGCGAAACAAAAAATCACCAAACAAACACGTCGTACACGGATACCATTGTCCTTGCTTATTTTATTTAGTACCCATAAACGACAAACTTAGTTTTGACTGTCACAAAATTCACACGTTCGAAAATAACTTCTGGACGACATCTCGATTTGTGATTGGGTTGGAGTATGGTGTACATCAAAACTGCACTGCGACATAGCAAGGCTACCATGTAGCATTAAAAAAAAGCCAACGTAGCGGTGAATGAGTAGGACCGATATGGAAGCTTTTGCTTATAAGCCGGTCCTGGGTAAGCGGAGGGTCATCATTCACAGTACCGTGTCGAAAGCAGGGTTGTGTGAAGTTCCATCTGCTGTCAGAAAACTATCTCTACAGACTATAATTAATAGATAGGGTAACCGAGGGCCTTGCAATTGACTGACGCCGCAAGTTTTGTAGTATTACCCACATAACAAGAATGTACACACTCGTGTATTTTGAAAATCAGGGTTACTAACCGAATCATGTATACTGCCCAAAGATATATTTTGTTTCAAACTACCGACTGCACACCGCTGATACCTTACCTACATAGAGTACAAAGCTAAGTAACCGTTTTCTAAAAATAAAACATTTTTGTTGTGAAGTTGCAATTTCAAAACATAGTACTGTGGTATTTTTAAAGAAGTCCACGTTTGAATCCAGTTAGTAACTAAAATATTTTTTAATTTTTCTGCATATTTATCTGTTTGATTAATTTAATTTGTATCAAATTTAATTCCATCCTTCCTTCCTTCTTAGTGAACTGTACACTCGATACAAGCATGAGGTTATGTCGAATGTTTTTAACTTTGTTATGTTATTGATGTTAATCTAGCATATCGCTGTGTTTCGCAATTCTACTTAAAAATTAATTATTAGATTCGTAAAATTTTTAATTTCCAAGAAAGGTGTCAACATTTGGCGTATTTATATATTATTTAGTCGCGGTTCGATCGACCGGCTCTTATTTCCGATAAGCGATTACAATTATCCGGACTGCCAGACGGCGTCCTTCCGTGGGAACCCGTGGGATGCGCGATCGTCGTCCGATCTGGTCATGTCGGATGAATGGCCTTCAGGAGGAATGCCGGGGGGACCCGCCCCCGAGGAATGCGCGGAATGCCGGCCCGCTCCGGTGTAAACCGTACCTTCGTATATTGTTATTATGTACTTTATATTTTCTTGCCTTATTTATTGATCCATAGAAATTATTAATTTATTTATAATACAAATTAATTGTATCAATCACCTTTTTATCGCAAAAATCTCTAATGCTTTTGAGTAATATTCGCTAGGAGACGCCAGAAATTAAATCTGTTTCTTTTTATTAAATGTTGGATTAACTTTCATACCACTAATATATTAAGGAGAACATCGTGAAGTTGAAGTTTTTTAGAAAAAAATTCTGTGGTATTTTAATACAAACTAAATTAATCAATTTAAAAGATATTTAGGAATATTAAATTTATTAAAAAATTATATTTGTTGCTGCCGGGATTCGAACCTGGAATCTTTTCCTTTTAGAAAGATGTACATATAAAATCAATATTATCGAAAAATATTGTTGTTGCTACTGGGATTCGAACCTGGATCTCTTCCTATCCTGGAAAAATGCATTAATCGATTATACTACACCAACACAGTGCATTAACGACAAATTACTCAAAGGTATTTGACATTCCGTAAAAATAAAGAAGATGGCTTTCAATTAAAGGAACGATAGATGTATCAATTTGAAAAGTGTAACATATAAGTTAGAAAATTTATCGTCAATATATTGTTGGTGTAGCATAATCGGCTAATGCATTTTACCCGGATAGAAAGAGATCCAGGTTCAACAATATTTTTCGATAAAATTAATATTTTATGTATATATTATATTTCTAATAAATACATTTAACAAGTTAGTCAGTCATATATCTACAAGGGAGGAAAATAGTTTCAAGAAAGCTGTAATGTTGGAAAATTTGTACTATATCCCAGTGGCCATGCACGTAGGTATCACTAACTCGTACTAATTAAGGCGGTCAACCGTGTACGAATACAGGATGCTCGACGCGTTTCCCTGCTATAGATTGCAGAAAAACTTACGGAATCGTAAATTCCTTAAGATCATTAAAATGATTAAATTTTTTGCTTGTTTAATCATATTATACGAGTATGTGTAGTTTAAGCTAGATAAGGCAATATAAGACCCGACCCAAGTTTGCAACAGCTTGACGTCATCTTCGTAAAATAAGTCATTCGTCAGTGGCGTGCAATATGTATAGATTTAGGTTATGCTGTTACCGATGATATTATACAATCGTATATAATATATGTACTTTCGTTTAACCAACGTCTTTGGACAAAATAAATCCGTCGTTTATACGACCCAATCATATATTTATTTATAATTTTAGGGTATTGTTAATAGTGTTTTTAAAGTTTAAGTTTTAACGTAAAATAATACTTTCTTACCCATAACGTGATTCATCTATTGTTTGAAAATACTTCACGTAATAACTAAAGGAAATATTTATTTTTATTAAAGGTTAACGTAGGAAATAGTTATGCCAATTACTTTTTGTTTTTTTCAAAACAAAAACCAATCCATGCACCAAATTTAAAGAAAAATCATGAAATTAACAAGTTAAAAACAGTAAGATGGTAAAATTCGCGAATTAGTAAAAGAGGAAGTAGACACTTCAATGATTTGCACGCTGTTGTAACCCTTTCTAATGTTATTCTGTTAAAAAACAGAATAGGTAACGACTCCATACAAAACGGATCAACCGAATACGGAAAAATACGGTTTAAACGAAAGGAATTTTCACTTCAGTAAATAGTCATTTATATGACTTGAGTAATTCACTAGCTTAAAAACAGAACTGAGTAATATAAATAGCACAATGCGGTGAATAAAAAAAGAGCGTCATGAGTACACCGGTGAGTTTTTAGAACTAATCAATCAAAGTCTCTACTGGTACACAGATAGCACTAATGGCAAAATAATGTTTCCGTTAATTTGAATTAAATTTTTTAATTTAATTTGTTTCTAAAAATTATTAGTTATGCACAGCTTTTTTGCTCGTATGCAATGCACGCCCCTGGTATCACGCACAGTGATACAATATTTGGAATAAAACGCTCATTTTCCTTTGAATAAAAAAAATATAAGTAGCGAATTGGCAGAAAATATACTGTGGACTGTACTACTCATATACACATTACTTCTCGCGGCGATGCGAATGGTGAAGAGGTGAATGAATGTATCCTCGCAGCTATGTGTTCATTAATTAAATAGCTAAAGAATATAATATACTTGTATGATTTACTAAGGAAAACACATTATTATTGTGAAGTTGCAGTTTTACAGAACATAATTCTGTGCTATTTTAATACAAATTAAATGTTATCAATTAGAGAGATATACAGAAAAAATCGGAAAGATATTTTTTTTGTTGCTACCGGGATTCGAACCTGGATCCATTCCTATCCGAGGAAATGCGTTAAGTGATTACACTACACCAACATGGTAAGTTGACGACAAATTTTCGAACTTATAATCTGCAGTTCTTTCAAATTGATGCAACTATTATTCTAAATTTAAAAGCAGTCACCTTTATTGCGAAATTTTCCTTTAATTGCATTTCTATACCTGTTAATTGTTACGTGCCATCTCTAGGGCGCGTGCCCTAGGTTCGCTACCCCTGGTGTAGTGTAATCGGTTAACGCATTTCCCCGGATAGGATCCAGGCTAGAATCCCGGTATCAACAAAAATATTTTTTGATAAATTGAATTTTCCAACATATAGATTTGTTTCATGTCTAGGGCATTGTACTCTTTAAATATAAGATCTAATGGATATCTAACGCATCTATCCATCGCCGTGAAACTCTTCAAAGATACGTACGTATATTTAGTTCAACGACGAAAGTTTTTTCGCTATTTTCAAACAAGCTTTCTCTATTATGAAAAATTTAATACATAACCTTATACGCAGTTCTGCTGTGTCGCTAACCAAATTCGAACCGATGATTGACATAGCAATATGTATAAATAATACGCTGGTGAAATTTTGTTTGCGTGCGACGACACATGTTTATACATATTTACATAAACTTGACCGGATAAATCGATCATATAACATTTTTCAAAACCGGGCCCAACCGGTTTTAATGTAAACAAATTCGACATTGTATACATTTTCTTTGTTGTACAAGTAATATTAATTTGAAAAATGTAAACCTTTCGTAATCATTCACAAGTGTGATCAAGTATTGTATTATTTTTTTTTAATTACTTGTCAAAAAATCTTGCTTGCACGTCGGTTTTAGGTATGTTTAACAAAGTTATAATTTTGTATGGTAGATGGTGCTTTTGTGTCCACGGTAAATAGGCTTGGATCATATTTTTAAAATTTAATACATTTCCTACTTTGCAAATTTAATTTGAAGACATGTTTTTTTTTATGTTTTATTTCTCTTAGACTTTCAATTGTGTTTGTTTATTTATTATTATTATTCTTATTTACTTGATCTTTCATTGTTTTTGTAAATTTAATACTTGTTCTTATATTTTATTATATGTATTATTATATATATTTTGTTAAAATAAAAGCATAACGTTACGTGTATCACTCTCGCGCTAGTGAATATCGTTGATATGTTTACAAGAAATTTGTTTTATTATAAAATATACTTAAATGTGATTCTCTATATAGACTCTAGAATTCTCTCCCTTTTTATAGAAATTAATAATTATATATTTTGCATTGTTAAGAACGCAAATATTGCCGTATTTTAAGCAGTCGTAAAACGTATATAGGTATTATGTAATGGTGCGTTTTGATTTTTGAAGGAGAAAGTCGAGTGAAGACCCCTCTTGTTGTCGTGTTCAGCATGTGTACGTTTTCACTATGGTGGATTTTCGGCTTTATTTTCCATAACAAAGGCCTGCGCAAGAATGTCGTTTGATCAGCGGGATTTTCGCTTGCGCGGTGGAACACTCTTGTCTCTAAGGGCCGGTTGTTTAAACGGTAGTAAATTTTTTACTATAGTAACTTTTTACTAACGCTAGTGGTTAAAATCGTTTGTGGGTTAGAACATTAAATATACTATCAAAGCGTAGATGGAGATGTCTATAAGCGCGACAAATAATCATGAAATAGGCTTTATTTTATGCATTATCTATCGATTTTTTCGCCTATGCGTTCGAAATCTGTCAATTTGGTGGTAATTTTTTTCGTATTATGTGCTAAGTATATTAAACAACGAGATATCATCAGAATCAATGTGTCAGATGATTTTTGGAACAGCTGTGAAAAGTCCGCCATATTTAACTATCGATTCCCTTTTTTGCTATCGGACATTTGAGAGTAAAACAAATTTACTAATTTTTTACCAACGATCAAAGAACCGGTTTTTGCATTTTTTTTTTACTTTTTTTACTGATCACACAATCGGCCCTAAGAAGACTTTTTTACCACGTCACCCATTTTTCCACATTTTGTCCATTCTTTAAGTCGAAAAATATGATTTCCTTATTTATTCAGTGCAGGAGAAACTTCTCAATTGTATACAATTTTCTAATTGTATTCCCTGTTCCTGTCCCTCATCAGGTTAAAGGGTCTAACTAGAAATCAGATTCCCTCTAAGGACGCAGGCTAGAATCTTACCTGCCGCCAGTTTATTTTTAATCTTAGGTATTCTTTAAAACTAGAATTAAATAGATATTTTATTTTCACCTGATTATCATAATCGTTTATTATATTACTCTACGTAACTGCCAGTGGATGATAGACACAAACCGCTTAATTTTTCTAATATCCGTCAAGTGCTGCCGATAAATGCTGGTGACGACGTGCGGCGTCGCACGACAGTCGCTTTTCGGCTATAAAACGTGGCAAATGTTTGCCGACACCGGAACGATACAATACGTGTTTAATTAATAAACAATTATTGTTAACAATATTTGAATATATTTGTCCATGAACATATAATTACTGGATTTTTACCTACAAAGGAATTGTAATTAAACGAATATCAAATAATCATAAACAAAGCTATTTTTTATTATATTTAATGGAAAATATATGGAAGTATGAGATTTTAGCCCTGGCTTACGACCTGTCTTCGGCTGGCTTAAGTGATTGATCACTATATATATTTTGATAAATGTGGAGATTGAGGGGTGAAAATTGGTGAATTATATATATATATATATATATGAAGTGTTCACTTAAGCCAGCCGAAGACAGGTCGTATGCTCGCTCTGTAATTACCCCATCCTTTCATATATTTTCCATTAAATATAATAAATAAATAGCTTTGTCTCTATGAGATATCTGATTTTGTTTAATTATTGTTAAGTTCGGTTGTACTGTGATTGCGCATTCACTTTTATTTGATACAGTGGAATCCAGATAATGTTATCAATCGGTTATTATTATAAGCAATCGGTCCCAAAACCCTGTATATAAAATAATACGTCTTTTATAATCAAACTTCGGCTATTGTTATCAATACGTGGATATAAAAAAAATGAATAATTTTAGGAAATATCAACAATTTTTTTTTTTTTTTGGGAAACTTTCGAAACATTCCGTGAATAAGTTCAATGCATAATTGACATTTGACGATGGAGAACTTGTTAATAGATGATTTCAAATATTTTTAATGTTATCAGCCGGCTATTGTTATCAAAAGTTACAAATCACAATAAGCTGATTCCACTGTATCTAAATATATTGAATATTGGAAAATAAACAATTGGCTATGGCCGAATGGTTTCTGGTAGTTGATAAAAATTTAGGAATCTTAATATTGGAATCCGTCTTCATACGTACCTAGATACATGTTTGTGCAATTGATTATCGTTGTGCTGTTAAATGTTTGATAATGTGAATTATATTCAAATATTGTGTTTAGAAAAGACGTTTCTTGTACTCGCAGGTGATCGATCCACATGTCCATTGAGGTTAATTATTTATCCTTCAAACAAACCAGAACTGTTGACGCACGGGTGACGAAATGCTCAGAATAATAACGGATCAAGCCGCGATGAACAATTTATTGTTTGACGTGATACGTTCTAACTAGCTTAGCCTCTTGACTATATTCTTAATAATGTGCTTCGTAAAAGGTGAATATGGTTTTGGTTTGGCAGACATTTGTCAGTTGGCATTTGGTAGTCGTAGAGAGTAGTGGATTACAATTTATTATAGATCATCTAACGCCTCAACAACGTGTTTTAAGTCATCAAAACATTTTATCTAAAATATAATGGCATTGCTGTGACCATTAATGGTGATCGCTGGTGTCAAATTCCTTGGTAGCCGAATTGGTTCGATTGGGCTTGCAAAACACGTGCCACACACAGCCCGAGCTACGCTTGAAGTTTTGCGAGAATTTTTTCCCGGCCGCATAATGTCAAAAAGTGGTGATTTTTTTTTTGCCAATACAGGACCCTATTCGAAATGGAATTGCTGAAATAACACGCGAAAATTTTATAAAAAATATGCTTAAAAGAGGATGTATTTTTGCCACTGTCAAAAATGATTCTAATAAAGGGTAAATAATATTCATCTTGTATATTAGATCTTCCTGTTATTTAAGTATGTACCTTTGCCGGATATTCTTGGTGTAGCGCTTCGGTTACGATGTTGCGTATGCACAATGGTTTCCTTCATCTGTTGACTCACCACATGCAACGAATAGTGAACCCATCTTGTAGTGAGTGGTTGAAATGTTCAAGACAATAGATCAGCCCGCTGACTGTGAGATACGGTCCGTGATTTGTTTCATGAATGCACGAAACGTGAAACCAGGTGACATTCAACGCCAAGTGTGTCCTTTTTTGTCCTGATTAGGCGCCAAGTGATTTTCATATTTTCCTCTATCTGAAGCGGTTCCTTGGTGGCAAGCGATTTGATGACGATGGTGAAGTCAAAGACGGAGTACAAACATGGTCACCATACCAGGCGGCGTCATTCTATGACGAAGATATACAAAAATTAGTGCCCCGTTTTGACAGGTGCCTTAATAATGGTGCCGACTGTGTTGAGAAGTAGTTTAAGGTGTGTAGCGTTCGAAAAAAAGGAAAGCATTGTAAAAATGAAGTTGCGTGTCTTAAAAAAAATTCTGGTACTTACTAAAAAATATGCGCCTAATTCTAATTACTTTTGTAAATAAAATAAGGCGCGCGCTGTAATAATTTAATTAAAAAATTAAAATCATTTATTTTTTCTACCCACGTCCCGGTGCAGTCATTTGATGTGTTTGGGCGGTATCGTTGTATTTACTGCAGTGTTTTTTAAATATATAATTGTTATAAACCCTGAAGCCTTGCATGGTACGGGTTAATCGTCCAATTTATGAATAAATAAATTCTGAATTGTTATTAATGTTCTGTACGTACCATTGTGAGTGTTTTCCGGTCGCATCCCGATGACCTCGTCGCGTGTGACCCCGGAGAGTACTTCCCTAAATATAATTCATTTTCGTCGTGAAAGAATTTGCACGCTGATAGAACGAATGCGAATTTGTCTATGGATCCAAAGGTCGAGCACCGCATGCCGGCATCTACATTATCTGTACTATGTACATTATCTGTACTATACCATTCAACAGTTGTCGGTTGTGTAACCAAAAAATATTTATTTCCTTTACTGCTACTGCTTATGAATTAATTAGGTAGTTAATAATTAAGCAACGTGTTTTTGCAACAACAAGAAAATGTCTATAAATTAAGTAAATACAAATTAAATGAATCAACTAAAAAGATATACAGAAAAACTCTTATTTGTTTAAAAAATATTTTGTTGTAACCGGGATTCGAACCTGTACCCCTTCCTATGCGGGGAAATGAATTAAGCTCGAAAATGTGTCGTCAACTCACTGTGTTGGTGTAGCATAATCGGTTAATACTTTTCCTCGGATAGGAAGAGATCCGTGTAAAAATGCCGGCAGCAACAACAATATTTTTTCGATAAATTGATTTTATATGTGTATCTTTGTAATTAATACATTTAATTTGTATTTAAAATATCACTAAAATTTCACAATAAGAATGTGTTCTTCTTAAAAATGTAAGCTTTTTAATTGATACATCTATTATTCCATTTTTAAAAGCAATCAACTTTATATATTGCGGTGAATCCCAAATACATTTGAGTAAAACACGCTAGTAGACGTCAGAATTAATTAATCAGTCTATTCATTTATTTTGTATTAAAAATACCGCAGAACTGTGTTCTGAGAATGCAACTTTGTTTTCCTTAAAAATAATAAATATATTTAACTATTTTTCGAACAACCAGCCTATCAATAGTCCTATCTAACCTAACTATAGGCAGTAGTAGGCAGAGACGATAGAGCGCCACAATGTTCTATCCTAAAACATTACAATCTTAGGACAGACTCTCGCCACATCCACAGTCATACTTCTTCTTATGCATGTTCGTCGATTCTCGACACTTTTAACAGGACCATCTTCTAGTATATGATCTATCTGATCATGTTAAATCTTCCGCATACGTCTTCTACTTCTGTTACCATCAACACTTACGCCATAATCTCTGTCATACCATTCTCTCAACATTCATCAATTCCATATGACCAATCTACATGAGCGATCATTTTTGAAATCTTGTTCGCTATACTAAAATTAGCTTAGTGACGTTATTTCCACTGCATTCAGTCTCCTCGCGTTCTTCTTTGCTCCTTCCCACCATGCGATATCTAAAAAAAATTAATTTTAACAAATAATAATTAGTTAATCAACATTCTTATTGTGAAGTTGTAACAGAACATTAGTCTTTGATATTTTAAATACTTACTAATTAAATGTATTAATTAGAAAGATATATATATAAAATCAATCGAAATTATCGAAAAATATTGTTGTTGCGCTACCGGAATTCGAACTTGGATCCAAACCGGGGAAGGCGCATTACCAACTATGCTGCAGCGACAGTACTTTTGACGACATATTTTCGAATCTATATATCAATACTTTTCAATTATTCAATCCATTATTTGAAAGCCATCTACTTTATTTTTACGGAATCTCAAATGCTTTTGAGTAGTCCGATAGTGAAACGATAGATGTGTTAGTAAAGTGTAACATAGGTTCGAAAATTTGTTTTAATGCACGTTCCTCAGATTGGAAAGAGATCCAGGTACGAATCCCGGCGGTGTTTGATGATTTTATATGTATATTTTTCCAATTAATACATTTTATTAGTATTTAAAATATCACAAACCTATGTTCTGAATAAATACAACTTCACAATAAGAATGTGCTCTCCTTAATACAAATTTATTTAATTTAATATATTGAATTTATGCATATATAATATTACATATTCTACTGTCGTCGTCTACATTTCGGTTGCCATCGTCGACCTTGAGAAACTACGAAAACCTACGCGTTTATTTATTCGGCCCTGCATTGTTTGTAAAAGTTTGAATAGTTGATATGTTGCATAAATTATCGCTTACCTCGAGATACTCCCGTGATTGCTTATTATATCTTATAAGTAAAAAAAAAACGGAAGTTCAATTTCTAATTATGTTCATTAATGATACATATTATCTTATCTGAAAGTCGATACGTGGAGCCACGCACCGATCTACATACATTAGTTAAAAGGAAGTTCGGAAAATATTATGTAAATAATTTTTGCAACTGTGGGTGTTATATTTGTCAGTGGCGTGCAGTCTGTTGTACACCTGTATAACTATTGCATCAAATATACATTATGTCCCAAATACTATTAAAATAAGTACATGCATTTCGGATTCAAATCAAATATGTGACTGACATTGAAAAATCGAATGAGATAATTTATCTCGGATTAACAACTGATAAAAATTTACGATGGGCTCCTCATATTGATAAAGTAAGCTCCAAAGTGAGAAAATTAATTAATATTTTTAAAATTTTACGCAGCTTCATGAATATTACTTTATTCAAAATTTGTCTCATCGGTTACGCAATATGTGCATGGGGCGGTGCAGCTTTCACTTCAATGGATTCTCTAATTAAAGCTCTGAAATGGGTCATCAGAGTAATAAACAAGAGGTCATTTAGACATAACTCTGAAGAACTCTTTAAATCCTTCCAAGTTTTGGATATAAGACAACTGTTTGCTAGAGCAATCTTAAAACTGTTTTAAAAAATAATTTTACTTTACTTCCACGATCCGATCCAAAAGAAACTAGGAGCAACGCCTTAGGATACTTTTCAGTGCCAAAATTCGCTCAACAAACTTTCTTATTTTGAGCTCCGCGAATATTTAACCTTAAAGGGTCTAAAGTGATTAACGACTTCAAACCAAAAATAATAAAGTGGTTGCTTGATGTAGGTAGAAACCGAAATGAATCTAATTTGTTGTTTGTGCTAACCTAACTACTTACACATTTTTGTCTCCAACTATTGTATATTACAGACAATAATATTTTTATAACTTTTTTTCAATAATATTTTATAACTTCAGATTGTACTTTTTTCACACAACTTTTTATGACTTACTTAACATTATACTTACTTTCCTCTAAACAATTACAACTTTTAAAAACTGTACAGGTAATTAATTGTTTTAGAACAGACCGCGTCTAGTAAAGTACTAAATATGCTACAAAAAAATGTACTAGCGTCAATTTTAAAAGCAGTTTAATTTTCCTACAGACATAACATTAAATTTATACCAAATTGGCTTAATTTTCTAGACCAGGACACAGGTACATGTGATAAATATCATTATTATATTATTAGGAGAACACATTCTTATCGTGAAGTAATTATTCAGAAAATAGGTCTGTAATATTTTAAATACTTATTGAATGTAATTAAATGGTCGGTTTACTCAAAGGTATTTGAGATTCCGTGAAAACAAAGTAAATAATGTAACGATAGATGTATTAATTTGAAAAATGTAACATGTAAGTTCGAAAATTTGTTGTAATAAATAATGTCTATTTGAGATTCCGTAAAAATAAGGTAGATGGTTCTTTCAAATAATGGAACGATTAAATATATTAATATCAAAAAGGTAACATATAGGTTCGAAAATTTGTCGCTAAAAATATCGTCGCTGTAGCATAGTCGGATAATGCACTTCCCTAGGCTTAGAAAGAGATCCGATCCTGTGTTTGATATGATAACCTCAAAACACACAACCTTCATTTCTTGGATCAGTCCTGGATTCAAAACTCACATTGCGTAAACACAAAAAGTCACGGGCAACCTTTTGAGTCGCTGGTGCCAATTGACGATCTATTTATGTTTCACGGGTAGTATATTAATTTAAGTCATTAGGAAATACTTAATGATAATCACATACCACTTGGTTTTATAAGCGCAGCATAATTTCTAAATGAGCGTCAGTAATTTTTTATCTTGTTTTTATTTTATTTATTTACCATTTTATTCTTAACTGTTTAAATGTCAATCGGTTCCAATCGAAGTAATAATGACCATTAATATGCCCGCTGCATCATGCATTATATTATACGTAATAATCAGACTATCAGGCCGGGTTGTTGGTTGAAAAAAGTTGAAGATAATTGTGATCGACGCAGGTCGCCGATTGCAATAGCGGTTGGTGATGGAATCAAATAGAATGGATGGATTGGAAATAGGGAATCGGAAATGAGGTAAAGACGAGAGATGAGGGAATCCTTCGATAGCGGACCAGGATGATTTACCGGATAAAGAGGACAGCTCGACTCGACTTATTAAACTTCATCGTCCACAAAACGTAAAATTCACAACGGTCGAGCCAAAGGAACAATGTGTACCGGGGAATGGGTCGAGTAAGTGACAGGACAAAAAACTGATGATGATAATAATATCTACTACATAAATTGCTTAAAAGCAATAATATTTTTTTACGCGCGTGTAATATTTATAAATTATGTATTCACCAATACAAAATAATTACGAATACGGAACAATAAAAGACTTTCGCAGGCCGCACGTAGCCCGCGGCCCGTAGGTTGCGTATACATGTTCTAGACAATTACAAACTTTTTGCGGCGTTTCAATAGCGTAAAAGTGAACCGATTCAAGGCTGGCGGAAAATACAAACAACCTGTGATTGTCAAACTTCTGGGGAGATCACATCTAACTAACGGCATCACGTTACGGTGTTCCTTTCAGACGCGTCGTACGTTCAGTGAATAATACGAATGTATAAACTATTAATAGAATTTTCTATTTAAGTACTAGCAGAAGGCAATCGGATACCGCCGATGTTCGGCGAAAAATTGTTGTATAATAAACAAATAATATTTTATTACATTTATGTTAGCATCGTCAGAAATAATATTGAATGCAGAATCGTTCTCACTATACATATCGTGACTTCTGAGTAGCAAGGTATCATCTGACGTTTTGGTCAAAATTGACATTTTTTGTATTACAATTCCGAGACTATATTTTTCTTCATAACTGTGCTACAAACGTGTCAAAAGTAGTTTGAGAGATAACATGAAAATAAAGTTATTGTTTCCGTGAAAGCCTTCGATAGCTTGTTACTCCCGGGTTTCCTATTTGTAATACGATCATGTAAGCAGAATGAAAAATCACCACTAACCTGGGATAACCTGTCTGTCGTGGATTGGTCCGATGTATTGGCCGAAATACACACTCCCGGTGATACTTAGGAGATGTTTATCTGACGAGGTACCGACAGCAATTGTGCTCCGACCGTCGTTTGACAGCGATCCTTCGGTCTCCGAAAGCGGCAATATTCACACTACATAAATGAATCATACCACCAACATGAAAAACCAGGGGTGCTAGTCGAGAGAATAAAAAGTGCGTAAACATTTATATATTAGTAATATTTTAGTAACATTTGTAATATATTATAGAACTCAGCTGAAGAAATCGAAAAATTAAATATTCATAACTTTGAAGCTCGACATCTCAGTTTGAAGTAAATGTCACAAATTCACACTGGTTTATGATGTAAACAGAAATAAATATCCGAATAGAAAAAGATTAACACTATATGTCTGTACCAAAGGAAAAATAGTATTATCAGAAATATGAGATGCAACTATGATGCTAAGTAATTTTGATAGAAATCTAATTTTATTTTAGGGTAGGTACCCACAACATCCACAAGTTGAAAGTCAAACTTGATGACTTGATGATAAAATGTTAGCTATAAATAAATCACTATTCTATTGTTATTTTATTTAATTGAAATTATTTGCACCCCTGCGCGACGTTTAGTTTCACGTTCGGAATTATTAAGTATATATTTCTAATATTTTTTCTTCGTACTGCAGAATGTTCACAGTGCATGTTTGCTATAATTAGTTTTCCGCGTGACTTTTTCACAGTGGAAAAAAAAAACAATATTCACGTAACACGTGATCATAAAATAATAATAATTTTAAAGTATGAAGTTGTAATTGTTTGAAATAATAATTCTATTTAATTTTGAGTTCCACGATTCCAATATTCCAATTTTCTATTCACTTGATGGATTTCATTACATCGATAGAACTCGTTGAAAAGTCAACGGACCATTACAAAATAACACATCCTTGAAAACACACGGTGTTCACAGAGCAGAACATTTAGTAAATTCGTAATCTGGTGCAAAGTGCAGGATGCAGCTGAATCTATCTATGGTTTATCACGGTTTAGTCCCTTAACAAATCAGACACTAATATACAGGTGTAACAGACCTATTCCACAATACTTTGTGGGTGGATTCCCGACTAAATTATGAGTCGAAAATGTTCAAATAATATGTGCAAATCTGCTCTGTCAATGCAATGTTAAAATTTTTTACATAATTATATTGATCCTTATGTGTATATATTAAATAAAACTTGTTTTTTTGATAATACTCGTTTAATTTACTTGAAACGCGTTTCGCCTTGTAAGAGCATTATCAATCTTTTATCAAGCTTGCATTTAAAACTATAATGGGGGACAAACTCCGAGTCCGGGTGTCCGGGTCGGGGTCCTTTCGAGTCCGTGTGGCAACAAAATTATTTTATCTGTGTGTCTTTCTTATTGATACATTTAATTTGTTTTAAATTTTTTATTTTTTAAAGAGAACATATTATTTGTGAAGTTGTCATTTTTTTCAGAACATAGTTCTGTGATATTTTAATACAAATTAAATACATCAATTATAAATATATACAAATATTTTATCTGTATGTATATCTATCAACATATTATTTATATAATATGTTGCCACAAAGTAATTTTGCAAATATTGAAGAAATAATATTTTATAATATGAATCATTTTATGTCTTGTTTTATAAATGTAAGGTATGCGTGTAGGGAAAATTTTGTCTAGATATTTAGAACATTTCCTATCTGTTTTTCTTGATAGAAACACGCGTTCATCAGAGAAAACGAAAAATGTATGTTTTATTTAAAAATGTATAATCTACTGATGTAGTCGCTCACAAACACCGCTTCCTCCGTTGATAAGGCGTATCAGTCACCTCCGATAAGAATAGTCAGGAACGAGATATATGCAAATACGGTGCTCGGAACAATAACGGCGCGTACCGGCCGGCTATCACACCGCTAATTTATTCCGCTCGACATCGACGTCCTACGGTCCTACAGCCGCAGTGGTTCGGTGGCCGCGGCTCCGTGCGCTTGTGCAGCCGCTCGTGACGACACAAAAGCTCGCGGAAAATAGCGGTGTCAGCTCCACGAAAGGTGACAGTCCCGACCGTGTTTGCACATTCCTACTACCGGTGTGATGTCACGGATCCGAGCTACCTTTGTAAATTTTTTAAATTAATCCAGTTATAAAATACACAATTACAAAGCAGTCCCCGTTGACCGATAGAAATTTTTATTTTTATTTAGCGTCACCCGAATAATTGTTCTGAATTATTAAAGTTTGCTTTAATTCGACAGATCTGAATAGATTGTTTTTTTAATCTTTTGTGTGTTTAATAATCGCGCTTTGAACATCTCACGAACGACTAATAAAAAACTTTTAAACATTTTTAACTCGCGAGTGTTACAAATAATACATATTTTAAACCAGTTTTTTTTTTTTCAAACTTGACCAGCAAGAGTGCAATATTTTTTTTCGTGTCTCGAACTAAATCGAAAAAACGGAAAAATATTATGTATTAGTGAAATTTTTGCTATTTGTGTTTCTAACAGTTTATTTTTAAAATATACATTTGTGCGTTGTAATACAAGACGAAATTCCATTGTTCAAAGGAGTGACACCGCGTGTCGAAGGTCCACGAGACCCAGGATCGAGGACCCTCGTGTGCTGATTTGCCCCGAGGAATTTTCTCAGCTGTTGTGCCGCCCGTTTTTGAATGGCGGGCGAGTGTGAGGACCTGTTCGGGGCCGTCGGGGTGTACGGAGTATACGTGAGTGTGACCGCCTTCGGGATTATTCTTATTTTGTTTGTTTTATGTAATTTACAGTCATCGACGCGTGTCGTTGTTCGAAGCTGCTCACCCGACGTCTGGATAGACGATCGTGCTGATTGGTCGATTAGTGCATTCTTTTATACGCGAGCCCGGTTTCATCTTACTCATCCTTTCTTGTTCAAACGTGTCAAAGTTTTTGCTCATTATTAATACAATATTTTTTTTTTTTTTTAAATTGCTTGATCGTATCGTATCATATTATAGAACATTAATAATTATTGTTATATATTATGCTTGATCCGCCTAGAATGTCAATTTAAAGTTTGTGACACGGAACCTTGTGTAATCACAAAATTTTTGCATTCTTTCTACGTGAATGGTTTCAGTAAATAACTGAAAGCTTACATCATGACCTATACGCGGGCGTAACTACGCAAATGCAGCCAATTCGATGCATTTGGGGCCACGTTGGATAGGGGATCAAAAAGTCTGCGCCTAACAAAATTTCATTTATTAGCAATGTTTGAATATGTCCAAGAACATACAATTACTGGATTTTTACCTACAAAGGCTCTGTCATTAAACAAATATCAGATATCTCATAGAGACAAAGCTATTTTTTATTATATTTAATGGAAAATATATAGAAGTATGGGGTAATTACAGGGCTTACGACCTGTCTTCGGCTGACTTAAATGATCATCAATTCTCAACCTTCAATCTCCACATTTATCAAATTTTTGAAAGTTGCATATATGTGGACTCGCTTCGAGTACTACTACACCATCGCCATCTATGGACTAAATTTGATAATTCGTTTTTCTTTTTTTTAAACAACATATATGATAAATGTGAAAATTTAGGGGTGATCACATAAGCCAGCCGAAGACAGGTCATAATCCCTGTAATTACCCCATGCTTCCATATATTTTCCATTATATATAATTTAAAAAAATAGCTTTGTTTTTGTGAGATATTTGATATTTGATTTGAATACTTTTCCCAGCGCTGATGTAGACTAATATTTTTCAAGAAATGAAATTACGATAAATTAAAAATATTATCGATACATTATGTCGGGTTGGGGATTGGACCATCACCGCAAAGCGAAAACGAATATTTTTCAGTCGCGAGTGGACATTAATTTAATTTAATATTTTCTCTGAATGTGTTAATATTATAGAAGACAAGAAATCAATTTTACTACTTATGAATGAAACAATGCATTACCTAATATTCTTATTTGTACATTATCTGGAATACACATAAAGGGGCCATTCTATTTTGCGTGGGGCCCAATGTCTTTTATCTTTCCATTTTGGCCCAATTTTTGTAGTAATTTCACTGGCTTCCTACTCAAATAACAAATCAACTTCGGAAATTTTGATCGATCTTTATAAATTTAAGGGCGCTGTTTCTGAATATTTCTAGAATTTCCCAATCACCCAAAATTTTCAAGAAAAAAAAATGCATCACGATAATGAAATAAGTATTTACAAATAAATTTATTAGTCTATTTTTTCCCCTCGTTTTGAAATACAAAACAACTTATTTCGGCTCAAAAATCATACCATTTAGATATTAAAGTCTGCATTCGTATCCAAATCCCCAAAATGCATAAAATGATATCATAAAAAATACGAATTTGGTGTTGATCAATTTATTCTTATATTTGAATTTCCTGTAATTATTTTCAAAGTCTACAAGAATAATCCACATATAATCATGAGGAAAATAAGGCAAAACATTTGCATAGAGCATTTCTGAAATGTTGGGTGTACAGTTGTAATATTTTATTTATTTATTAATATTAAAATCATTTATCAATAAATTTTTAAAAAAGTCTGGCACAAATGCAGCTTCCTGGCTTTGCAGACAAGCGCTGATTCAAACGAAGCGTTGATTAATATGGCTCATCTGTCGTGACCATGATAACCTTTCATCGTGTTCCGTTCACTTTTGTAGAATACGAATATACCAGTTTTAGCCACTCTTCAGTCATCTTGGGTAGGGGCATAATTTCATCCAAAAATATTAACGTACCTTTAAGCACTCGCGTGCTCGAGAGAATGATTATTTCACGTAATGGATGAATATAAATGAAACAATGTTATAACTCTACTTGGGTTTATTAGCACTACTCGAGTTTCGAGAGAAACAGTAACCCTCATCGATAGGTGAAGTATTCAGCTATCTTTTTTTTGTCAGTCTCATCAGTTACGCAATACGTGCATAGGGCGGTGCAGCTCTTACTTCAATGGATTCTCTAATTAAGGCTTGGGTCATCAGAGTAACAAAAAAGAGGCTATTTAGACATAACTCTGAAGAACTCTTTAAATCCTTTCAAGTTTTGGATAAAAGACAACTGTTTACTAGAACAATCTTAAAACTATTTAAAAAAAAAATTTTCTTCCACGATCCCGATGCAAAGGAAACTAGAAGCAAAGCAAAGGATACTTTTCAGTGCCAAAAATGAATACCAAATACGCTCAACAAACTTTCTTATTTTGTGCTCCGTGGACATTTAACAAATCGCCACTAGATCTTAAAGGGTCTAAAGTGATTAACGATTTTAAACCAAAAATAACAAAGTGGTCGCTTGATGTGGGTAGAAAGCAAAATGAAACTAATTTGTTATTTGTGCTAACTTAACTACCTACACATTTTTGTCTCCAACTATTGTGTATTACAGAAAAAAATATTTTTATAATTTTTTTTACAATAACATAACTTCTGATTGTACTTTTCTCACATGACTTTTTATAACATACTTAACATTATACTTACAGACCTCTAAACAATTACAACTTTTAAAAATTGTACAGGTTACTACAGACCGCGTCTAGTAAAGTAATTACCTTTATTTAAAAAAAAAAAATAACTACTCACATATATACATTTAGGTGGTAGACATACAAGTAATTACGTACTGGCAGATCGATGAAGAGGGGATGGAGTTACTGGTGGAAGATGGAGGGGGATGGGGGGATTAGTTGTAATGGGAATATTAAGAGGAGAGGTGATGAGATAGATGTATTATTGTTTAAAAAATTAATATCTGAGTTTAAATTCCTTTTTTTTCTTAACTTATATCAAAATTATTAATTTTATTACCTTTACGCGTAGTTGAATGGTGCACGAATGAAGCGAATTATTATTATCCATGATGTGGTTAATTTCTGTTTCACATATCTTACAAAAGTTATATTACAATTATTATTTGTTATACCAATTGACAAGTATGTATATCAATAACTGGCTATTGACCTGTGTTTTGTTGGTCATTGTAAGTGATCGATAGATAATATCAACATTGATGTCCAGGTGTGTATTTCTTCTAGCGTGTATTACTCATAAAACAACTTGTGCAAGTTCGGTGTCAAGGTGTGTATTTCTTCTAGTGTTGATTACTCATAAAACAACTTGTGCAAGTTTGGTGTCCAGGTGTGTATTTCTTCTAGTGTTGATTACTCATAAAACAACTTCTGCAAGTTCGGTGTCAATGTGTGTATTTCTTCTAGTGTTGATTACTCATAAAACAACTTGTGCAAGTTCGGTGTCAAGGTGTGTATATCTTCTAGTGTTGATTGCTCATAAAATAACTTGTGCAAGTTCGTTGTCCAGGTGTGTATTTCATTATGTCAACGTCTTAAAAAGTTCCAATAAAAACATCGTGGAAAAATTTCTCATCAACTCGTATAATCAAGTGGAGGTTATTGGCACCCGACATCGATTATTGTTGCGTCGGTACCGTGTGTGTTTTTCAGACTGTCAGATGCTCTGGTTTTACGCACCGATGAATGATGAGGTGCGTTCAGGGGTCATCGCTGATATAATGGCTGTGGAGACATTAGACCTCTGCAGCCTTAAATTTACGTAGATTTTCTTTGTTATTTGTCTGTGTAGTAAAATAGTATTATTACACATTTAACGAACAATTTAAAGCATTGGTATTGGTCTATTTTTGCAATCAAGACTGTCAAAAATGAGATATGACATATGTACACACTGACGGAAGATCTGTACACTAAACACATTTCTCCTGTGAAGTACAGTGTGATGAATAATTTGCATCTTATAATTTATTCTATTGTATCAGATTCATCCCTTTTGAAGTTTCAAATGATTGGTAATTTTGTACCTATTGTGTTGACACATAATAATTAATTTCTTTGATCAGATGATGACGCTTGACAGACATATTATACGTCATCGTCTGAACACAGAAAAAAAAACTATTTTTGAGTCCCGTTTCGCATACTTCAGACTTCCGCACATTTTGCTCGGTGAAAATAAATAGCCTTCACATTAAATATCGCAAATTCGATAGAGCCTTATCGATGGTTAGAAAGTTTCGCATTGAGAACTAATTGGCCATAATCGCTGTTGTGCCTTTAGGCATAAATTCAGATAACGTTGGACCGTTAACGTTAATTTTTACGCCAAATTTTCGCGTGATTTTTTCAGTTGCATTCTTCGCGCATTCACTGCTTCATTATTAGCGATAAGCCTCGGACTGCACCCACTGCGACAATCGCGTCGAATGTTCCCATTCCAAGACGAATTCCCGCTAAATAGAATGGTGCTTTAAAATCTTTCTGCAGTATTTTTCCATATAAAATATATTTTTCATTCACACAATCTGAAAAACTAGACACACAAAACGTCTTACTGGGCAATAAATTAATAAAATTAAAACAATATTTATGTGAACATAACCAAATAACTAATAACATCAAAGTAATATTAAAAAAAAGATCAACTTTTTCAACACAAACACTTTTTGCAAAATTCCCAGTTCCCAAAATAGAAATCATTTACAAAAAAATCTCAATCAATTAATTAAAGATTATTAAGGTTTAATTAATTTTATAACTTTAAAATCCCTAAATGTAACACCAAACACTGTCAGCAAAATTTTATATACTTAGGGATAAAAAATTTCAATAGCATATTAAATGAACACTTCAGAAACACATAATTAGAAAATAAACAATATTACAGAATATAATACTTCAGAAGCACACTAATAGACAATAAATAAAATATTATATAAAATTATTATAGTGTAACTCCCTCGCCAAGCACAAGAGCTAGTCTCTATTTTGCAAAGACAAGCGAAAAAAAAACATGTAATTTTAATAATGTTAAATACTTACTACATTTAATTAAAAAAATTGTTAAAATGTCAAATAAATAAACTTGCAGGTGAAATTCACTCGTAATTGATTTTTATTCGATAATAATCGTACAATCACAATTTATCGCTGGGCAAACACACGTTTCTATCTCGCATTTTGATTCTGATAGATTATTTTTAAAATGGAAAAATAACTTTATGATATGTTGTATTTTATTCCCGCTCAAAAGATTCTTCTAGAACTTGACTGTTATCAAAGATAAATGGTTAATCATATGATAAGATGGAGAGAATTTTTTTTATGGCTTCACGCTTTGCTGAAATATAAAACTGTAAGGTATCATCGTGTAACAAGATATTAATATGATTTTTAACATGTGTTAACGTGTAACAACAAGAATGTGTTTCATAGCTAAACTTGTTGTTACATATCACATGTAGATTCGTAGAATCAAATCATAATGTCGGATTGAATTCTAAAGAACGTCATTAAGCAAAGATTAAAAATAACCAAATATCTTTCATGTCGAATATAGCACTGACGATCAGTTCACACTGTTCAATACGCGTGTTTAATTTATACCCGGCATAAATCACTATTTCAGTGTTACGCTGTAAAATTTGTGCATGCTAATGTAAAAATCATTCAGAAATGTACGCGAAATCTTTGTAGAATATATGATATTTTATATTTTCATAGAAAGCATTCACTTTGTTCGAAACCACTAAATTTATTGTACGCCAACCCCAATATTAGGTATGTTTCCTTTAAAATCAATTTAATATCCATCGACATTGTATTTTCCCCTCCCTTAATGTTCCGTCTCTCTGTATATGTATTCTGTCTCTTTCTTTCGCATATAATTTTATATTCTGTCTCCATTGATGTTTTATCTAACTGTATATGTATTCTGTCTTTCTTTTTCACATTTAATTTTATATTCTATCTCCCTCTTTATGTATATATATAAGTGCACTCTTTTTGTATTTGTGGTTAGTTTTAAATAGGTCCTGACGAAGCTTGAGATAAGCGAAACCGATTGACGAAGGGTTTCATATAAAGTGATTGTATTTTATTTTTTAATCTATGATATTTTAATCGAGGATGCCTCTTTTTCATCTCACTATTTCGAGAGTGTGACGTCACATACTTATTATTTGCGCAGATATCTCACTGTAAAAGAATGCAGGGTGAAAACAGGGTGAGGAATAGATCCAAAGGCACCCTGAAGGCGAATCTAAGCAGATGTGGCATATATTCTAGATACTGGGATATTGCGGAGTATGGTCGATGACAATAACGTCACAGAGTATTGTACATTCCGGGGAAGCATGCGAACGAAAGAGACCTGTCTCAGAACTCTCGAAGTATTTCGCAGAACTTTTTGACGTCTGACTTTTCAAAATCAGTTGTACTTATCATCAATATTCGTTATTTTCTAAAATCTTTTCTGCAAATTCCGTAATATATTTATGTATTGTATAAAATAATTACAATATATAAGTATTTACCATACGCGACAATAAAAAATGTTTTCTCGAAGAACCTGACGTGAATTTGTCAATAGGTGTATGTGTACGTACGGTGAGGTGCGAAAGACATAGTGCGCGGAACGCGGGGTGCCGGATGCCGATCGTCACTTTAGTCAGTGGCAGAGCGTGCGCTGGCCGAGTTAGACGTGTCTTTGTGGTGTCGTTCCGTATGACCAATGTTTTTTCTCATTTTTAGCACGTTTACACAATAATTGATATATATATATATATATATCAATTATTTACATTTATTACTTGTATTAATGCTTAAATAAGTTAAGAGAACTAAGGAGTGCTGCATTCTTTAATGGGATATATTCTCCGCAAAGAAAAATATGATATTTTACAACTCATTTTGCAGGGGAAGATAAAAGACAGCGGAGACGTACGTAAAAATAGATATTCTTGGCTGTGCAACCTCAGAAAGAGATTCAATATCCGAAATCTTGGCGATCGTCAGGGGCGTGCACTCTGTACAATCAAAAAAACTGTGCATAACAATAATCTTTGCGAAATAAATGTAAATTAAATATTTATTTGACATATTCAGTTCTCATGTTAACGTGTTAACTAGAACCGTATAACAGGTGGAAGAATTAAAAATTGACAAATATAGCTGCGCACGTATTTTTTTCGAAAAACTGTCCCAGATGTATACGAACTAAACGCAATTCTCGCACCATGCGGTGTTCTGAATACACGTCTTCGCTTTAACAGACGTGTTGCAAAACGCCGCAAGTGCGTCTTTGAAGCGGACTTGACTGTGTGCACTTCCATGCGCTTCAAATGTGGTATTATTTCATATTATAACATATTATAACTGCTTTAATTAATATCTTGAAAAACTTCACAAGAATAGTAGTAATAATACACACTACTAACACAAAAACATGCTCCTGAAAGGGTAAATGGTGAATACAACCTCTAATGATAATACCGATCGCTTTTATACCATAGATATTAGCAGCATAACCTAAGTCAACGCCTAGCGCACACCGCTGGTGATCTTATACAGGATAAATCAACATGTTCGCCAACCTTCGTCAAAAGGCGGCCCATGAAGAAAAAGTCTCGTTAAAACTGTGTGTGAGCTATATTTTGTTTATCATACTTCCCGGTCTAGCCACCATTATCCCGCATTAGTGAAATCCTGATATTTAATCGGCGAGTACGCCGCACCACGGAGCAGACGGAAACCACTTCCAAACGGACTCGTGTCGAAGCAGTGAATCAAGCCTGCACACACACACTGACATTATTTATAATAAATGGTGTGCTGTATATTTTGGGTCGTCAGCGATCGCCGCGCGCCGGAATGGAAGTCACTGGGACGAGAGTTGCCCGCGGCGGTCATCGCGTACCTGCGGACTGTACGTTATACGTACAGACAAGACACAACTATTATATATATATATATACACACATTATATTATACTCTGCGAATGCTCTTGTCGTGACTCGTTCTGGAAGATTCGGCGGAGAACTTAACCCTAGAAATTACTGGCGTCCAGTCTTCACATGTGCGAAATCACGAGGTGGTATTTGATTTAAGCAATTTTGTTTACAAATATTATCAATAATAATATTACTTTTATAACATTCTGGACGTCTTGGATGTAGTGTCATTATGGCTGTATAGTGATTGATTTAATGGCAAGGTCACGAAATAAAATATATATATATATATATTTTAGTGAAATCGTATATTGACATCCGTCATCTTTTATCTTGTCTATGATAAGGGAGAATCTTTTCATACAAATTGACTATCCATGATTCTTATATGTCATTTTTGTTCGTTTTGACGCTAGCTTACAAAGATGGAATAATTTTAATTACATCGATATTTTATTTACGCATGGTTTGCGTGGACAAAGAATCTTTCATATTATTGATAGAATCGGCGTCAACTTTGTAGAGTTTCATCATAATGGATGGACATAAATGGAAAAATGTTATAACTCTAGCACTACTCTTGTTTCGAGAGAAACAGTAAAAAGGTGAAGAAACAGTAAAATGTTACTGTTTCTCTCGAAACTCGAGTAGTGCTAATAAACTCAATTAGAGTTATAACATTTTTTCATTTATATCCATCTAAAGAATGTTTCCGCCAACTTCTATTTCTGACTAAAAGGAGTGAATATATTACTTAAAAGTTAAAAACGAAAATATTTAATAGAAATATTACATTTTAACCGGTCATTTCAGGGTTTATACTCTAAACATTCTCCACAGGAATCATTATTTTTCCCACAAGATGTGTACATTATATACGACATCGCAAAAAATGTAGTTATCTAATGTTTTTTTTTATAAAGCAAATCTTTGAATACATAGATTAGATTTTTTGCTGGAAAATAATTGTTGATATTTTCACATTTTTAAATGTGGTCCATCTTTTGAAAACTGCCAATTGTACCAGTTTCCGGACACCATTCTGAATGTTCCGCATTTCGTTCAACTTCGGCGTACAGTACAAGGTGTCCCAAAAGTCTTTTTCATAATAAAAATTCAGTAATAAAATAATGAATGGGTTTAATAAAAAAATGTTTATTTTACATTTAAATACAGTCCTCGGGAATTTATTTCATAAAAATTATGCTATCTGAATGTGATCCGTTATTCGCTGGCGTGTCAAGTTGGGGCTACGTCGAGTAACAACTGGTAAGAACACGCTCCATAGCGACTGAATGACCAAGGACGCGGCTAGCGATCAGCATACCCCCGCCCTTTTCGCTTGTTGCGTTGATGCAGCGAATGAACCAAAATAAAAAAGACTTTTGGAACACACTGTATTAAAATATATTCCACAAATATGTTGAAATTAGGTAGAGCAGATACTGTTTTGTATAATGAAATTATTATTATAACTGCATTTTGTGTATTTTCCTTTACCTTGGGCTTCAATTCTTTTACATATTGTATTGCACATTGGTATTTTCTTCTCTCATTTGATATATTTGCCTTGCCTATGTTTCGTATTCTATTTGATTGTGTTTTGCCTTCAATGTGTTATTTGTGCAATTTGCCCTAAAACAGGCTTGCCTAGTTGGGCAATGCATTTTAAAATCTCTGTAAAATATATGTTAGAAAATTACTTTATGTTGAAGGTTGGTTTCTTTAGAGATCAACAATCTTTTTTTTTTTTTTTTACACTGTCCCTTGTGTACGTGATCTTAAATTGGCGCGTCACCCAAGTGAAAAAAATTGAATTCATTACTTACGTCGGTTCAACAATTCCCCGTTGTCGACTTTATGAACGATCCATATGCAATTATTACTTCTCGACAAAAACCAGTCCCGACTTCGGAAATGCGGGAATTTTTAACCGCGCGCTCGCGTCAGCTCGGCGTCTAACGACTCGGAACCAGATACGAGATTGCGGCACGAGCATAGAGCGCAGCCTTGAAAACTGCTTTGAAATTCCCGCAGTGAAGGTAGACGATCATTCAGCTCTCGGGAGCTGTCTCGGCCTGAATTACAAGATGCTACTTTATAAGGATTTCCTTGACATTGAAAGATTTACAGATCATTCTCCGTAGAATGGATAATGTGAAAATAATAATAAATTTTAGAATCACAGAAGTAGAGGAATGCGTGTCGGAAGATATATGAGCGTGTTTGTTCCACACAGAAGTAAGAAACTTAAAAAAAAACAAATCAAATGACTGAGGAAGAATTGAGGATATAAGATATAGATGTGAGTAGAAGAAAGTTGAGGTAAGCATGACAGATAGAATGAGCGTAAAGCCGGGTTTCCACCAAACAGATTGTTGAAAAAAACCGTTTTGTTTTCAATAAACAAAACAAACTTGTTTTGTTGTCTTCAAAACAGTTTTGGGAGACTGTTCCAAAAACTTTGTTGCTAGTGTCCGTATCTTTTTCCCATTTTATTTAGTCCCGCAATGATTTTCAATTAATGGTCAAATAAAAAATACTTTATACTACGATGTTATGTTGAATGGAGAATTGAGATCTTCCTTCCATAATTTTATCAGAATATCAAAAATCGATTTTTAATTGTTAATTAATCTGGAAGGGTCTAAAATCGCCAAGATAATATAAATTAGCGGGACAAACTCTTTATAAAAATCATGTTCAGATAAAAAATGGAGTACAAATGTCGCAGATAACAAAACTACAAGCCCAGTAGGAACAAATTTGTTTTCCTATAATGTATCGACTTGGGTTGGAAAATTGTTTTGTTTACTAAAAACACAGTCATCGGACAAACTTGTTTTCAGAACTGTTAATTTTTTAAAAAACTCTTTTTGTTGAGAAAAACAGTTTTTGTTTATGTTTCGTGTTTTGTCTCTTCGGTGGAAATCTGGCTTAATGTTTTAGTTGTTTTCTGCAAATCTTATGCCTACAGTGCAATCAGAAATTTTGTAAATGAAAAAATGTGAATAATGTATACTTTATATAATAAATGTATTGTATGCGTTTGAATAGTCCGCAATAGCTACAAGCAATCATAAATGTATTTTAAAGAGAACACATTATTATTTGTGAAGTTGTAATTTTTCTCAGAACATAGTTTTGTGAAATTTAATACAAATGAAATTACAGATGAACTCAATTTACCAAAAAAATATTTTAGCTGCCACCGAGATCTCTTCTTATCCGGGGAAGTGCGTTAATCCAATTACACTACGTCAGCTTTGTAAATAGTCGACAGATTGGCAGCTAAAATATTTTTTCTATGAATTGAGTTTATCTGTATGTATATCTTTCTAATAGATGCATTTAATTTATATTAAATAATATATATCTTCGAAAAGTACTATTGGAGAATAATGTTACGATCCTATAGGCATCACGAATATCTCAATCCTTTACGGCAAACAAAATAATCAATTTTTCGGTCACGTTAAGCGTAAATATGACAACCTAGAAAATGAAATTATTCTGGACACAACTTGACGATGAAGACGAATGGATGCGAGACCCACAAGTCAGATACACAGACCCACTGCGTGTCAATACTGACAAGAAAAAAGGATGCACATTAGATCATTGCAACCTTATCTGTGTTTAGATTTTGGTGTAACTGACGTCACTAAATATAAAGTTATTTTAGGCGTTAATTGTAGGTGTGCGGTTTTTGCAAGAAATTATGTCCAGTAAAATAATGACATCACGTCTTAGAATTAGCTGTATCGTCACTAATTCTTACTGACGTTAATTTTCCTCGCAGTCTTGAAAATCGCGCGATTCTGAAAATTTGTTTAAAGTCTAACCGCACCGTATCAATATTATGATAAAAGAAAAACACGTGTCGTGGTTGATGTAGGCGTGTTTGTACGTCCCTAAATATCTCCAAATGCGTAATTTAGAAAAATCGCATACATAAATTGATTTATAATTGAAATAATTTTATTATTAAACAAATTATAGATATCTCATACAGACAAAGCTGTTTATATTATATGAAAAGTATTACAGGGTATTACAGAGCTTACGACCTGTCTTCGGCTAGCTTGAGTGATCACTTTACACAATGTAACGTTCACCATTTCACCCAATCGACCACCCAAATTTGTTTAAATGTAAAAATTCAGTAATTGTGTATTCTTGGACGTATTCAAACATTGTTAATTTTATTATATTCGTTTTACGTGTCACAAGAAGTGAAATTATTAATTTTTTAAGGAGAGTATTTGTTGTAAATTTTAATACAAATTAAATGAATCAATCAAAAAAATGTACAGAAAGAAATCTATCTATCGAAAAATATTTAGTTACTACCGGAATTCGAACCTGGACTACAGTTCGTTTAGAAATGTATTGTTTTTTTAATAATATATTTATTAGGTTCACTTTTTACATGTATTATGTACTTACATTGATAAATAATATCTAACGATCTGACGTATTACTCTTCCAAATTAATATTCATTAAATATACATTTTCACCTAGTTAATTACTATGAGTGTTGCGTAATATTTATAATATCAGACAAATGTACCGAGGGTATGCATATAAAATTTGGCAAAGTAAATACAACATATCAGTAAGAAAGTAAGACATATATTTGGGTACCCTGCCTGCTACACTAGTAATTGACTGTATTATAGCAGACAGCGTTCCTTCGGTATAGCAGTAAGCAAAGTACAATAATCAATATATAAACAGTTAATCAAGAGATGCAAATAGGTAAATTAATATACTGTCGTAGTGTAATGTGATTTTGAATTATTGTGTAATCTTTTTAATTAATACATATATTATTCCATAAAGTTGATTGCTTTTAAAAATGAAATATAGATTTTTTAATTAATATTTTTGGTTGAAAATTTTTTGACAAAAATTAATAAATATAAAATTTTAAACCTTGGAACGATCGCTATCGCAATATTTCTCCCGGTCGTGTTTTGTACCCACATTTATTTTTATTATCATTTGTCACGATATATGCACGTGAAAATATTGCAGTGACATTAGTAACGGTTACAATATTGTTATCTTCGTTCCACCCGTACCTGTGTTCATATTATCTGCATCGCATTCCATGCAGCCTAGAGATAAAAAAACAATCTCTTCGCTTTTGATGAATTTCTCGTGACGATTGATTGACTACTCTGATAAAATTCAGACAACAATTTATTGCAAAATTTTTCGATTACAATTTACTCTCGAATATCCGGAGTTGTATTAATCGGGTTGCAGATTATTCGTTGCTGTAAAAACAGCGCAAATGTCACGATAAATATACAGTATGTATGTATGCAGTATTTATATATGTGGTGCTTGATTAAACGGCCAGGTCTGTGTGACGCGAGCAAAGCAAAAACGAAAGTGTTTTTAATAATTGACGCCTGTCATATTTTCTTATCTATACTGTCTATAGTATATCGTAGAATAAAGCACTTTACGAAATGTCAAAACAACGATTTTTGTTATGTTTTTCATCGGATTCCAAATAGCATTTTTGTGTTTATTTTTGTCTATCCGCGAACAAAGGCGGAATAATTTTAATTACACTGGGATTTTATTTACGCGTCGTTTGTTTTGGGAAAGGTCTAACATTGAATATAGATTCTACCGAGACCCTGACCGCCCAGCGGTCATCAATGGCCGCGTTGTGGCCACTACTAGCATTTCTGATTGTTTTGCAAGACGATGTTTGTTTAAATTACCTTCACATGTTCAAAAAACTTGTATTCTTTACACCGCGATTGAAAATTTTCAATTAATATTGTAAATTTGTACTTGTTTTAATTGATTATTTAAATAATGTTGAGCTTACCAATGTTGCAGTGTGATTTTTGGCATCGTTTCAATAAGTTCACTGGCACGTCACATTTCGAAATTCTAGTCTACTTCAGCCTTCTCGAAACGGTTTGTGAAATCGTTACAACATAATCTTAAATAAAAAGTTATTTACATTTTATAGTATTAAATGTCTCGGTATTTTTTCTAACGAATTCTTTTGTGCATATACATGGATCTATGTAATTTTTTACCGAAAGCCATTTTTAACGATTGCCAAATGTAACAAAAACATTTGCCGAATAATCTTTCACGTCTCAGACCAGATCACCGGTTGGCATTTTCTACATTTCGTAATATTTCGCCTTTTCACTACTCGTTCAGCTCGTTGACAATAATCTTGAATGAAGAGCGTCGCCACTAATGGCTGGAAATAAAAAATACCGTGTTCTACATTGGGAAATACGTAATCACACATGTGGTTCTATTACGCGGTAGGACAGTTCCCACGGACCGAATATTAGCCGAAATAGACTGAATCATTATTTGTATGTTGTATGCGTATTTTATTTTGTATTATATTTATGTCTGAAAGTATAATATATATATATATATATATATATATGTAATATGTTCGTGAAAATACATTAATATTCTATCACTTTGTACGAAACCGCGTAATTTATTTTACAAACAACAATTTAGGAAAAATTTTAATAAACTCTGAAGATAAAGATAACAAATTAAACCACTCGGATATAAATATATAAATTAATTTGCAATTCTCCCCCATTCTATATGGGCAAAACTGCTCGTAATGTCAATATTCGTGACAATGAACATTTTAAATGTTTAAACAGTAATGGTTTCTGAGAATTTTCCAACCATATTATTGAAAAAGACCATTCTTTTAATAATACCACAGGGGTCAATATCCTCCATAACGGATTTGAGCTCCGGTTGGACAATTTAGAAGCTCTCGAAATAAAAAAGGCAATAAATAGTGGTACGCCAATTCTTAATAATCTAATTATTTTATCCATTAGCCCCATATTAGGTAAGTTTTCCTTTAAAATCAATTTAATATTCGTCGACACTGTATTTTCTTCTCCCTTAATGTTCCATCTATCTGTATATGTATTTTGTCTCTTTCTTTCATATGTAATTTTATATTCTATCTCCCTCTTTATATATATATATATATATATATATATAAGTGTACTCTTTAAATACGTCTTGATGAAACTTGAGATAAGCGAAACCGGTTGATGTATAATAAAGTTGGTGGTTTCAAACAAAGTTATTGCCATTTTATTTAATATTCTTTAATATTTATTTTGTTTTTAGACGAGCACTTAAAAAACACGCGATATTAAAAAACTGTAAAATATATTAACAGAAAATTTTGGATTGATCGTTTTTTTTATTATTTTATTATTATCGTGTAATCATTTGGTGTGCATGTTGTGAAGGTAAAGAACGGCGTTCTATCCTCTTCACTGGCTAGTCAGTGGAGAACACAAGAACGGTTGATCTTTCACCTCAGAAACGCAAAACCCACCTTAGTTTGTCACATTCTACCTTCATCCTAAACTGGGAAAATTTATTAATAATACCTGGGAGAGATAAATGAAAAGATGTTTTATATTAACTAATGGAATCTAGTTAAAAAAACGCAGGTTAAATTAAAACAAATTACAATAGAAATTAAATAATCCTAATTTCGTCGGGTTAAGCGTGAGTTCAACGTTCTTCAGGACAGGCTGATGACGACAAGATTCAGAATGTTATAAATGATGGCATAACCTCCAAATCCATGCTTGTCTGTGCACCTTTCATCGTAGTAGAGCATCTCTGTGACCCATCGTCGTAGTTAGTTTTCCCAGCATCCCAATCCGACACAATAGTACTGGTAGAGAAAGAATTGTAGAATAATAATGTGATTAAAGTAGACCAAAGGAAAACAATCTCGTTCCCTGAAAAGATCGATCAGGTTAAAACAAATTACAGTAAATTGTGCATTAGTGATTGAATTATAATAATAAATATTTACCCTTCGGTTACATGTTAGATTCTTGATAAATAGCTAATAGATAAAAATTAAATTAATCTCAACCATAGACTCCGACCGTTTTTATAACCTTGAAGCCCGCTCGCATTACCAACACGAGGGCGTTATTCGTAATTACTAAATTGATTGGCATTAAAAATAATTATGGGACGTTTTTGAACGTGACATTAGTTTTGTAATGTCACAATGTTTAGTCTAGCGGTAAGACGCTCACTTAGGGAACAAGTGAACGGGGTTCGATCCTCGATCCTGGAGATCTCCATGTTTTATTTTTCACGGTGTCATACAATAAGTATCGTTTTTATGTTAACTATGTATATGTTTTGTATCATATTATATTTATTTGTAACTATGTAATATAATGTAAAAAATATGTTTGGACTGTGCCCGTCTCACTAGAGAATTTTGTGTCGAGACGGGCATAGTTTACTAGCAATTGTACAAAGAATTAGTGTTACAAGTAGTAAATACAACTAACATTTATTACTTTATATATAGATGTATAGTTCATGTGTATTTATTTGGCGGTCTGTGATTAAAGTAAAAGATAATTAATTAATCATGATTGTTACAATTAGAAAATAGTTTTATTAACAGTCTCCCTCACTAGTTTAAAAAGTGGAAATGGCTCCCAGCTAAAGCAGCATTTGATTGTTGTTTTCTTGGTAGACGTTGCTATTGTTCTGCAATTTTTGTATTCGACATGCGAATCTTTAACTTCTAAAAACTTAAAATTAATTATCATTTTTACAAACAAGATTACTCATTTTTTTCCATATAAAAATTTAATTATTAAGATACTAGACCGTGCAAGGTTTCAAAGCTTAAACACATTTTATATCAATTTTCTAATGAAAACAACGATACCGCCCCGCATACACTTACAAATTATAAAATATTATTCTTTTCCGTGTGTCTTATTCGA
This sequence comes from Eubasilissa regina, assembly GCA_022840565.1. NCBI lineage: Eukaryota > Metazoa > Arthropoda > Insecta > Trichoptera > Phryganeidae > Eubasilissa > Eubasilissa regina. Next base: position 16,306,435 of record JAINEB010000021.1, read on the forward strand.
TCAATGGACGTGGCTATCATCACTTGTCTCAGGTTCTTAAGTCATGATGTTTCAGGGACCCGACTTCTACCAATCTTTCTCCGCATCATGAGGTGCAAGATCAATAGATAATGTCTCATTACATGTCCGACATATTGAAGTTTTCGAATTTTTATGGTTTTAAATACTTTTTTTTTTAAATTCAATCGAACCATAGCATCTTCATCCGTAACTCTATCCATCCAGCTTATTTTAACTATTCCTCTGTAGATCCACATCTCAAATGCTTAGCACTTCATCGGTAAGTAAGCGTCCATGCTTCCATTCCATAAAATAATATCAAGAACACGTAGCATCTGACCATTAGCATTCGTAATCTTAATCTTAATCACGTCAATTTTTCATTCAACACTACATCGGAATGTAGGTAGATAAATATATTTTTTCTTAATATTATAATTAAATTATTACGGCGCTCGTCTTATTTTGTTTACTTCTTCTTCTTTTAAATAGACAATCCACCCTTCAAGACTGATTTGTGCCGTTAATCAAGTTAAAACTTTATTTTATAGAAAGAAGCACAATCATATTATAGAAGAGGAAATATTATATTACGAGTCAATACCATTGTCGTACAAAAATATTGCTATTATATAGATTAAATGTGGCGAGTTAAGAGAAAGAAGATGACACAAGTTAACAGGGAGTTGAAAATTACCATTGACAAGATTACTGTAAAAAAACTTGTGATCCGCAATGGACAGGCAAAAAAGATATGGTCTAGGGTGGTTTTCTCCTCGGCCTCACACTCACACATTGGGGAATCTATTAATCTGAATAAATGTGAGGCTACCTGGCAATGCCAAATTCTCATTCTACAGATATTTGATACTGTTCTTTTGGAGACTTTCCTTTTGAAGAACCAGGGGGTGCGGGGAATAGATATTTTAATTATTTTAAGCCGATTATCCTTGTGATTATTTGGATCCATCCGTTGAGCAGTCCAGACAGAATTCGTACGTTTTTTACCATATTAAGTCTGTCGTACATCAGGATATGGAATTGATGAGGAAAAACTCTGGAAAGAGTGGCCTGCTTGGCCAGTTTATCAGCACATTCATTTATATGAATTATATATTGTTATTATTATTAAATCAATACTATTAAAATTATTATCGACAATAATGGGTCGATAACTGTTTTTTGATTTTTGAAATTTCGCCATATTTGTTTTCAGTTCGGATGAAGTTCAGAACGTTTCGGACAGATGTGTGTGTTATTTTAATGTTACAATAAAAAATTTCCGTCGAGTGTTGAACCTGAGTCTTCATGCTTGTGAAGCGCGTGTCACATTGGCGGTGTATCCGGCTGTCCGGTATTAGTAAGCGTGGCAGTGCAAAAACAGATTTTAAGAACATTTGTTCCGTACGTTGTCGTACGTTGCCTTCAATAGGCGGATATCCTCTCATCTTTGTTGTGTCAGGCTGCATCTTGCATTATGTATGTAGTGGCGATCGATCACTTTTGGTTATAATTCATACAATGCAGCGCATAAATGAGACTTTACTTTTAGATATAAAGGATGTTTTTTTAGAGATTTGTTTTTTGAATTGGCCACACTTTTTCCAGCGATAGCCAATTTGACAGCTGACAGCTGATTTGTACTCGGTTTGCTATTTCACCATGAATAGACTTACGCCAGAACAACGCTTGCAAATTTATTTCGAAAATCGTGGTTCAGTTAACTAAACTTACGGTGCGCTACGTCCATTTTAGATAATCGTCCAGCGTAACGAGTAATTCTAATAAGCATGAATCGTATTCGCACCGCGCATATTCTAATTGATACAACGCATCCGCAGAGACACCGCACGTACAGTGCGCACCGATGAAGCTGTTGCTGCAGTGGAGCGTAGTATTGAGGAGGACCCGGATGAGTCGATTCACCATCGTGCACAGCAATAGATCTATAATTATTGACTTTTTCGTTCCCCAATTGAATGGCATTAATGCGGTTTCAACAAGATGGCGCAACATCCCGCACAGCGCGCGCCACAATCTATTTATTGAAGGAAACATTCGATGAGCGCATAATTTCGCGTAATGGACCTGTGAATTGGCCTCCAAGATCGTGTGATTTAACACCTTTGGATTATTTTATGTGAAGTGGCTAGTCTACGCCGATAAACCAGAGACAATAGACGACTTGGAAGCCACAACATTTGTCGCGTTATTGCCGATGTACAGTCGAAAATTGTACTTTCAAATTTCGCTTTATTCGAGCCAGCCGCGGAATACGCGAAATCATATTTGAACACTAATGGTAAAAAAATATCTTTCCAATAAACCCAATACCATGAGCATTACCAAGATGTTTATGTGTTTTATTGCATTTTAAATTTCTATACCTCTAAATAAAACACTCTTTATATTATTAAGGGGAACGCATTCTTATTGTGAAGTTGTAATTATTCAGAACGTGGGTCTGTGATATTTTAAATACTAATTTAATGTATTAATTAGAAAGATATACTTATAAAATCAATTTTATCGAAAAATATTCTATTATTAAGGAAAACACATTCTTATTGTGAAGTTGTAATTATTAATACATTAATTTAGTATTTAAAATATCACAGACCTATGTTCTGAATAATTACAACTTCACAATAAGAATGTGTTTTCCTTAATAATATATGTTGTATCAATGTGTCCAAAATTTAATAAAAATGAATTGATAATTCTGGCGTCTGCAGTCGGTTTACTCAAAGGTATTTGAGATTCTGTAAAAATAATGTAGATGGCTTTCAAATAATGGAACGACAGGTGTATTAATTTGAAAAATGTAACATATAGGTTCGAAAATTTGTCAAGAAATTTGGCGTTATAGCACAATGGTAGTGCACTTCCCCGGATTGGAAATAGAGATCCAGGTTCGTATCCCTGTGACGCAAAAACAATATTTTTCGACAAAATTGATTTTATATGTATATATTTATAATTAATACATTAATTTAGTATTTAAAAATATTGTTATTGCTACCGGGATTCGAACCTGGATATCTTTCCAATCCGGGCAGCAAAATATTGTATCTTTAAACTACAATATATATATTTTTAATATAGTATGATACTGTGGTATACGATGCACCGGATGTCAGATAAAAAAATAATGCGGTTTTGTAACACGTGCTTCAGAACATTGCCACACAAGCTTGGACACGGATGTCTCGAATCTCGAAACCACCATCTGGTACATACATTTATCATCAGCAGTTTCGTCTGTGTACACACCCGTGCTTTAGTGGTTACAATACTCGCCTAGTGATGTAATGTTCGGGGGTTCGAGCCTCGTTCCATCGGGAGGCCGTCAAGTTAGTCCTATTTTCATAGCACAAACATTAAGCTTAGTTTGAAAATAATAAAAATGTAACATATATTCCGAGTATACATCTCTATTGAAAATAAATCGTTTTTGCACTTGTAACTAGTGATGAGCACAAAGTCACGAACAGTGAGTCAATCACTGATATCTTTTGAGTCACACTCACTATCAGTGATTGAGTATTTGAAAACATCGTGATTCGTGAATCGATTTTTTATCATTATTATTTATTGATTTAACTTTCCGACAGATCAAACTTTTCACGAATTGATGAGATTGATGCGCAAAATTTATAAAGGAATGACGTCATGACCATGACCAGCGCCACAAATTCCCAGCATTTGCTATTTTACGCATAAATATACACTTTTATTTTATAAATGATTTCATTCTTCACTGATATTATCGAATATCAATCACAATCACACCTGTGATTCTTATTTCATTGTGATTTTTGCTTTACGGCGATGCTATAGTTCCTAAACTAACATATTAGCGGTGTATACATTGATAATACACATAAGATTTTTTTTTTTAAATTATTAGTTCATATTGGCACTGGGAAAAGTATCGCGCGGACTTTTTGAATCCCTGTCTAACACGTGTTTCAGTGCACCGCATTGGCGGCGTAGCCACGCCACTGGATTCGTTCCAAAATTTTCATACACGCTCGTTCTTCTTAGTTACTCTATTAATTTATTAATCGGAGTATTGACGCGCCGAAACGAGGCCAGCCGTCTCGCGTCCCCCGGGATAAGTCGAAATACAACACGTGCACAGTGACATACATACGTGACTTAGTCGGTATTAATGTGAACATTACAGTACTGTTATGCAAAAGCAGATTAATGACTTGGACTCACAGCAAAGTCGTGCCTAATTAGATAATAAACCTGCTATATCGTAATATTTTAATGTATACGTGTATAAAATATGTTTATTCAACGGGTACCCGATACATTTACATTTGTCATGAAAATAGGGCTAACTTTTATCATGTGTTTTATTAACACGTTTAAAAAAGATTTTAGAAGTGTCGAGTATAGATTTCGGTATCCCTCGCATGCTAATCTAGCACTCTACTATCTTGTCCTTTGAATGTGGTGTCAAATTATCATGTATTTATTTATATTTATAATATATTATTTATATACTTCTAATATCACGGTGAAATTTGTAGCGAACTAGAAGTAAAAAGTTATTTTCACACGTTACTCGGTAGTGTATCCCTGCCTGCCACAATATGGGAATTTTTTATTTATTTAACTGAATTTTTTCGAACCAGAGAAACATATTCGTTACGTTTCAAATAACGTTTTTATATATACCTTAATAATTTCAGTTTATTATTTCGAAGATCTTTTGTTTTGCGAAAATATTTCTCCCCCGTTGGTGTCTTCAAATATATTACATCCTTGCGCAAACCTTTTACTTTTAAATAGGCAATCCACCCTTTAAGAGTGACTTGTGCCATTAATCAAGTTAAAACTTTATTTTATAGAAAAAAGTACAATAAAATTATAGAATAGGAAATATTATATAACAAGTCGATACTATTGTCGTTCAAAAAATTTGCTATTATATAGATTAAATGTGGCGAGTTAAGGGAGAGTAGATTACACAAGTCAACCGGGAGTTGAAAATTGCCATTGACGAGATTACTGTAAAATATACCTGTGATCCCCAATGGACAGACAAAAGAGATATGGTCTAGAGTGGTTTTATCCTCGGCAACACACTCACACGGGAATCTATTATGTTCAATCTTAATAAATGTGAGGCTACCTGGCAATGTCCAATTCTCATTATACAGATATTTGATATTGTTCTTTTGGAGACTTTCCTTTTGTAGAACCAGGGGGTGTGGGGAATAAATCTTTGAATTATTTTAAGTCGATTACCATATTAGTTGTTTTACCATATTAAGTCTGTCATACATCGGGATATGGAATTGATGGAGGAAAACTCCGGAAAGTGTGGCCTCCTTGGCCAGTTTATCAGCACATTAATTTCCATGAATTCCCTATGTGCAGGAATCCAAACGAATGACACCTGTTTATTGTTGCTGTCCAAATTAAATAGACATCTTCTGATGGAACAGATTATCTTATTGTCTAGCCAAAATTTTATATTAGCAGAGAGGGATTCAAGAGCTGCTTGCGAATCGGAGAATATAACAGCCTTATCGAAGTTCCGGAGTACGCAGATATCCTAGGCCTCTTTAATTTCCAACATTCTGCTGAGACCCCGCGAACCTTCTACATCCGTTTTTTAACGCAGTTTCGTGACACATTTTATCCAGGAAACCTCCGAACAAAACATACTTTACGTTTGCTTTATGCTTTTAAAAGAGGATTTATAAAATTAATCTACTTTAATCATGTTGAAATATTCGAACGAGAACACGTACGGAATGAGTCATTGATATCAGTACGAACTCTGTATATGGGGTGCAAAAAAAGTATGTACTTACCAAATATCCTTGAAAAAACACGTATTGACCACTCAGATCAGCGATGACGATCCCTTTCCACAAATGTGTCACAAAATGTGTGCCTGATTCTCGAAACAACCACCGCGTGTCACGTAGTAAAGAACATGGTACAGTACAGGTATTTTTATACCTTAATGTTGAAAAGGTACTCGTACATAAGTTCCCGTCGTTAAACTGGACCATACACATCTGAATAATATATCGCACAGCCTTATTTGTCGGTTCAGGTTGACCTCAAATTTTTATTACTTAACCTCAAACCGTGCACGTGCAATGCCAATAATTAAGTGGCATGATCTATTTTATGGTTATAATTAATTATTTTGCATAATATTATTTTATGAGTGTTTGAAAATTATTAAGGATAACACAGTATTTCTGTAAAGTTTATTTTATTTTATTTATTTATTTATTTACTAACGTCCTTATGGGGTTTTACAGAATAGGTTTGATATAAAAAATACAAAAAACACACGAGTAGCTACATAAGTAGCGTGGAATATATATATTCTATTCAATATATATATATATATATATATATATATATATATATATATATATATATATATATATATATATATATATATATATATATATATATATATATATATTGAATAGAAATTTAAAAATAAGCAAAACAAACTATAAAAATAAAGGTTCAAGACAGAGAAAACAATAAAAATTTAGGTTTGACACAAAATGGCTGAGTTTCAAAATCAGCTGTATCTTTGACTGAACAGCATCAAAGACATCACTCTTATATTTAAACTTTGAATATCGGAATATATCTACAAAACCAAAATCGTTCCCATGCCTGTGTTGTCTTTATGTGGGTGAATTCCTATAAAAATTAGTATATTATGAATAATTATAAAATGAATTTACGTGGAACGGTACTGGCGACCTGATACTCCGCGCAGGAACGTGGTATATAATCAGTTCAGTTAAATTAGGGGCGTCTAGTATGCAATTTGCTATTTTAATAAAAATAATAAATCACTTAAAGTTCATCTACACGACAAGTTACTTAAATTAAGATTGCTTATTAGAAAATCAAAGTTCAATTGTTCAGCAGGTATACACAGTATGAAGTTAATAAACCTTAAAAATTTATGCTGAACCGTTTCTAATTTTAATTCGTGCACTTTGAAGTTGCATTTTTAGAACATATAAAGATATACAGAAAAAAAAATTATTACTACCGGGATTCTCCGATTTCGCTACAGCATTCGAGTACATTTGCGCTTTCCCGGATAGGAAGAGGTCCAAGTTCGAATCACGGTAGCAATAAAATATTTTTTCGATAGATATTTTTTTTTACATCTTTCTAGTTGATTCATTTAATTTGTATTGTAAAAATTATGATTTAGAAACCTTCAAAGTTGGTGTACGTGGAAAATTACCACCATCAGATGGATCGTGATGTAGATTAATTTTTTTTATTCGATTATTCTTCTTATATTTCATGATCACATTTGTTTTCTTATAAAAAACCCTTTTGCGTCAGGTAGATTTTGACAGAAATACTAAAATACTGATAAGCATGATCTGAAATCTTTTTAGGCGACTGTTTTAAAAAGTTAAAATCTTAAAACTGTGTAAAAAAACATGAGATTTTTCTTACTTTCACACGCAGACAAAATTTACCTGATCTTGGGCCCAGTGACGTGAAATATATATATTTTTTACGTCTAACACAAGATATGTACAGTTGATGTAGAAATATTTTAACTTAATCTGTGCCACGCTATTACAAACAAAAATAATCTATGAATATATATTTTTTAAATTTATTTTGACTTTTTTTTGGCGTACACATTTTTGTTGTAACAGAGGTGAATATATAATAATATAACATGATAAACATAAGATACAATTATATTACAATTAAATACTCGTAGTTTATTGTATAGAATGGAGTAGACTCCACCTCTGATATACACAGCGTTGTCCTTGCTACTTTGCTAGACTGAAATCTGTGTTAAAGTAGACAGTTTTTTTCGTGCTGTTGTGGTGTTATTTAATAAAGATTTAACAGAAATAAAAATAGAGATAAAAAAATCTTAAATAAAAATGTAGTGGGAGTGTTATAAAACTAGTGTATTATTACTGTACTGACAATTGTGTATACACACTTTACTATTTATACTTTAATACGAAGGACCTACGAAATAAATACATAATTAATAGCTTTAATATTGTTTTGTTTTACTATGATAATAATATAGGTATATCCTGTTGGCATATTTCACAACGTGGTTTAATATTTTCCAATTCTTTGTCCGGCTCCTTTGTCCTGTTATATCTAAAACTAGTTCTCCTTAATTGCTTTCTGTTTATCATAATATTAGTATCTAAGCCACCATTTTAATTGCCTATCTCGGCGGTTCTTTATTAGTACGGTGTCTTGTAATAACTATGCGTATCAATGTGGTCATTTTTCCGTGACTGTGCAGTATCGAACCGAGTGTGTGTTGCACACAAAATGTATTCATTGTTTTGCCATTTTGGATATAAATCGGCTACAAACTTGAATTCTCCAGGTGTTTTGTTCGTGTGCGGCGACATTAATATTGATTAATGTTCTGCCTTACCGTTCGACTGATATTACTGCCAGTTTGTACCATTATAATATATACCTATATTTTTTAATTTATGACTTCGCAGTAAGTAACCGAGTCGTTGTGGCTTATTCGGCCCCTGTTAACCTTTTGAATGCCGTGAGAATGTTATCACGCTAAACTTTGCGTGTTATGCCAAGCCATAAGCGTGTTAACACGCACTTTTTGACCTTGCTTGGATTAAAGTTTAAATTTTAAAAATAATTTTGCTATTTGTGGACAATAGTTCTCAGATTTTGATAGATATTTGTAAGTTACGACCCCTAAAGCCTACCTTTACCCTATGTGTCGTCTTACGTTTCAATTATAGTTGGCAGTTAAATGGTTAAGGATAGGGTAGGCAACGCACGAAGCCTAATAATTTTTAATAAATTTTTTACATAAAACTTTATATTTACCACACGAGATTTATATTGAAATCCATTTTCTGTACCGGTGTAATAAAAACTGAACCCAAACATAAAATTATTTAATAAATAATGACTGTACCTTACTGTATAAAATATAAGATTAATACGATGATGTGGTATAATTACCATAAGGTTCCCAAATTATTAAAAAAATTTCTTTAAATATGACCGTAGTCAAATTTAGTGGATTATTTATGATGTTTTGGTACTTTTAGACGTTGTAATAAAATTATATAATTTTTATTAACTTAATCGCTTAATGCTCTCAGCTTGGCAATATAAAGTTCCAAGTTCGAGACCCGGTGACAGGTATATTTTGTCTGAGTGATTCATCCGAATTCCTTTTAATTGCGTGGAGCTACGATCTAAAAAATCGCAACATCACAAATAAAATGTAATTTCGTTAAAAATTAATTAAATCATTTATCTGATGAAAGCTACGAAGGTAAAAATTATGAATAACGCGATTTGTAATACGTATTATAAATTTATTTTAATTTCTTTAGTTGGGTAACCGTTTTAAGCATCAGGAAATTATGTACCACCGCCTATATATATATACCTAGGTATATTGTATTCAACATTTACTGCCGTAACCGGTTTGCCATATTCAATGGCCTCTTTATGTATTCGTACCCCTTATCACTCTGCTACACGGCATAGTTCCTGTCCTGGCGATACCACCAGCATGGGGAGACCCTTATATGCAAAACTGAACACCTTTCATTGATTGTATCCGTAATTAAAAGTGTTGATACTTCATTGGCCGAACCTCGATAAGACGATAGACTGGAATATATGACGCTTATAAGGTTCCTTGTTGATGAAAAGTTAACGTGATATTTAATGTTCAGTTTTATCAGGGTGATATTTTTCCACAAAACTTTGCACGTCACTCCACCCTTCTCTCCCACTCGCTACATGATACTCTGTCCCGCTCTGATATACTGTTGCTCTCTCTTCTTTACTTCATATTTAAATATCTGTACTTCTGTTAGTTCATATACAATATTGTCCTGAAGAAGGTTGGGTATTTTTTTTTTCTAGCATAAATAATACATACGAAAAAATAAAGCTAATTACTTTACTAGACGCGGTCTGTTCTGAAGCAATTACCTGTATAGTTTTTTAAAAGTTGTAATTTTTTAGAGGTAAGTGAATATAATGTGAAATAAGTTATAAAAAGTTATGTGAAAAAAATTATAAAAATATTATTGTCTGTAATATACAATAGCTGGAGGCAAAAGTTTACCGCTTTAGTTTAGTAAAACATTATTTTATTTTATTACATATATATTTAGCATATTTGAATATGTCCAAGAACACACAATTACTGAATTTTCACCTATTATTTAACACTGTTATTTAACAAATAATAGATATCTCATAAACACAAAGTTATTTTTCATTATATCTAATGGAAATATATGAGTAATACGAATTATTAATAAAAATAATTAGATTTTCAATGATCAAATTTTGTCCATAAATGGCGATAGTGTAGTGGTACTCGAAGTGTTTCCACATATTAACATATAAACAACTTTAAAAGATTTCATAAATATGGAGATTGATATTTATATAAAGTTATCACTTACAGTAGCCAAAGACAGGTCGTAAGCCCTGTAATTACACATACTTCCATGTAATTTCCATTAAATATAATAAAAGACAGCTTCGTCTCTATGAGATATCTATTATTTGTTTAATAACATGTACATTTGTTAATGTTAATAAGTAATTATAAGAATTTACAGCAGAATATATGATAGCCAAGTATAAAGTTGATAGAACGGCATTCTCCGTGTAACTACAGATAAATATGGAGTTGACGAGTTTTGAAATTATACGACTCATATCAACTACATTAATAAGGTGGGTCGGAAAATGTCACGGTAATAATCACGCGCGTTAAATAGTGAATGTGAAAGGTTTGAAATATTGTGAGGCGCGAGTCTAGTTGCCGATGCCATCGATTTTATTTGCGTTTTACTAGGTGACTTTCATACACTATCCGGCCTGGTCTAGCACCAGACGTATTATGACTAGTGATGAGCTCAAAATCACAAACTGTGAGTCAATCACTGATATTTTTTAATCACACTCACTATCAGTGATTGAATATATGTGAATATCGTGATTCGTGAATCATTTATTTATATTTTGTTGTGAACTATGATTCGGAGCATGTGCAAAAGAAATGAAAATATTCATGAAGGAGTGAGGTTATAAGTCACGATAAGCGCCATCTAGTAGATTTTACCAAAACGTTTTACGCATTTGACCCGAAAAATAAACTCACATTTTTTAAGGGTTTTCATTCTCTTTGTGACGATATTAAATAAGATACATATATATAACATATAAATTATACATGCTAGAATATGTTTTTTTTTACGTAAATGAAATTTGAATAATATAAGTAAATACGTTCAAAATTATGTTTTTTAAATTTATTTCGTGTATTGTGATATCGTGCGGCGTACGCGTATTGAAACATAATGAAACTGTGATCACAGTCACAGTTTCCAATCACTGATATTATCGAATATCAATCGCGATCACGCCTGTGAGTCAAGAGTAGCATTTTTTGCTATCACTAATGTGATTTGACTCCACATTCATTGCTGTTTGTAGTGTATCTTGTATCTAAAGAAAGGTCTGATGATACCTTGGTACGCGATTCTTTTAAATAATTGCCTTGCCGTTGATCGTAGATGAAACGGTGCGCACGGGACTATTTCGCGTCTATTCCAAGAAACTGATAAATCTTGAAATCTAATGTGTTACGCGTTATGATTTACTTCCATTCTTTCGGTTGCAGTCATTGGCTTATCAGGCAGGACGGTACAGAAAGCATGTTATTGTGTTATCGACATGCCGTGGAGCAGCTGTGTCCACAAGGTGTCAAGGCGATGCGGGCTAGAGCCAACACCACCTATTAGCGAGACCTATTACCCGCTCCGATCGATCGTTCTCAATGTCTGCCAGTACGTTTTGGATCATTGTAACATTTTTGTTTTGAAGATAAATGTGGGAATTTAACTATTTCAAAATGTTTTCTACTATTATGTGGGTAGGACCTTGGTGGATAGGCAATTTACTAGTACTTATGTAGTCTTTTGTGGACTTTATAGAGGATTGTTGTTTATAGAATATTATGTTCCAGGCCGATTTTGTTTGGCCGCCAATTTAGTTTGGCAGACATTTTTTAGTTCGAATTTGGTAGTCGTAAAGAATAGTTGATTACAATTTATTATAGACCATCTAACACTCAAAAACGTGTTAAAATTATTGAAATATTTTATCTGAATAATAATGGCAATGCTGTAACCATTAATGATAATCGTTATTCTCACATGTTGGAAAACTTCTCGGTGGCCAAATTGGGTCGATTGGACCTGCAACAAGTGCGGTTTCAACCAGACAGTGCCACCTCACACGCAGCCCGAATTACACTTGAAATATTGCGAGGAATTTTTTACGGCACCCGACTATTTTCTGTGGGATACGCGAAAGGGAAGGTCCCCGCCAATAAGCCAATAACAATTCCGATACTATATGACAGTATTAGAAATGAAATTGCTGAAATAACACGCGAAGTGTGCGAGAATGCTATTAAAAATATGGTTAAAAAGCACGCATTTGTGCCGCTACCAGAGGCGGTCACTTGGCCGATGTCTATTGCATACATAATTGTAATAAACCAAATAATTGATAAATAAAAACTAAATTTAAAAATGGTATTTCATTTCATAGTTATTTAAAAACAACATCGACCTGGAACATAATATTCATCCAGTATAAAGTTACGATACAAGTGTGTACGGTTGTTTCTTAACTTCAGAGACAAAGCCTCGATAATGGCACGCGCTGGAGTCACAAAATTGGACAACATTCAATTCCTCTATTCCTGAAAAAAAATGGTGCCCAACTCAATTATGTGGTGCAAGAGAGAAAGAGAACATGGATAGCATAAACGTGACCGAGTGAAGCAGATGATAAAGCGAGGATTACGAAGAAAAATAAATTTAATGAGAAGATTTGTGCATTTTATTTTACTTGCGTAAAATATGTCATTGTCAGTAATACATTTTATTTAGAAATTCATTAGGCGGCAGCACAGATTAGCAAAAGAATAATAATGAATATTAATATCCATTCACAATATTTCCGCATTGTGCAATAGATGTAACTGAATAAGATCTCCGGTAGATGTCGCTGTTCAAAGCAGATAAATAAATTACTAGAGATGAGCTAAACCGTTATTTTAACAATTCTCGCCTCATCCACATTTATACATCTTCTCATATGAGCTCGACGATTATTTAGAACCATTCTCTAGTATCTGATTTACCTAGCCGTGCCAAGTCTTACGCGAACATTATCTATTTCTGGTGCCATCAACACTTGCGTCATATATCTTTCTTACCATTCTCTCCTGATTCATCCTTTCCATATGACCAAACCACCTAAGAGATTAAGATCACCTTTACATTATTTTCTTATTTCTTCATTCTTTACTCTGTCATAAATGGATATCATTTCCACTGCATTCAGTCTACTTTCGTTCTTCTTCTGCCAAACTAAACCTCCAACAATTAAAGCTCATTTATCAGTCGTTGTTACAATTGAATACCGATAACGCAATCACAACCAAAATAACGGTTTACCTCATCACTATAAATAACGTCGCGACGGATTAATACGTCGCTGGCCGTGGTGGAAAGTTTTTTAAATGAATTATTCTCGATCATTTTGTTTTACACAAAATATCGTATTAAGTTTTTTTTTTACCTGTCAATATTATTTAATTTCTTTATAATCATATCAATTTATGATAGCTACACCGGGTGTACATATTTATATAGTACATATAAATCATTTTACCTATGTTTTGTTTTTTCTTACTGGAAATATAAACACAAAGTACACTACGTAGTGCATTGTTAAAGCAATACAGTAAAGGATTTCCGTATTGAAATATAGATTCTACGAAAACCCTGGCCGCAGGGCCTAGCAGCGAGCAATCGAAGATAGCCGGTTGATTTTCTACTAGTGTACTTATTATTGTTCTTTCTTTTGGTTCCACCGTCCTCTCTTATCACCGCTTATAAGTCCACTATCAGGTGTTTGCTTTTTGTCCACCGAAGCACAAGCCATTGTCTCGGGCTGACCTCATTATTTGAGAATGCAATCATTAGTGGTCTTATTGTTTATCACCTGGCTGAGTAAGGCGTACCCGCGCCCGCAGTTTCTTCTGGACTCTGAACCTCCAATTTCTTTTTCTTTCATCGCATATTCATCTTATCACTTGACCTCAATCAGCAGAGGACGACTTTGTGAATGATTCATTCTCATGAGCTGGAGAATTTTTATTGCTTGTTAACCTTTCCCGAACGCGCGTTACGGTTTTGTAAACTCAGTGTACATGTAGACTTTTGCGATTTTTAAGTCGGATATATATTCATATTTTAAATTTATTACTTATATTAAAAAACATTGATAATCACGAACGACAGCATAAAACACGTCTAACTCGGTCGGCACACGCTCTGCCACTAAGTGACGATCGGTGTCTGGCACCCCGCGCACTGCGCAAATTGACAAATTCACGTCGGGTTCTTCGAGAAAACATTTTATATTGTTGCGCATGGTAAATATATATATATATATATATATATATATTGTAATTATTTTATCCAATACATAAATATTTACGGAGGTATCTTAAAATATAAACTCTGTATTTAGTATATTTACAGAGATATTCACATAATTAGAGGCAATGTTAACTCAGTTTACATTATCGGAGGGGAAAGGTTAAAAGTGTTGACAGTAGCAGCTGTGTAATATCATTTCCGTGCAGTCAAAAATATGAACATTTATGCGACCATTAAAATAACGACGAAGTTGTGGTCATTCCAGGTCCTACTAGTAGTCATATAGTCAGGGGCGTGCAGTGCATACAAGCAAAAAAGCTGTGCATTACTAAAAATTCTGAGAAACAAATATAAATTAAATAATTGGATTAACATAAACGGAAACATTATTTTACAATCAGCGCCATGTGTGTACCAGTAGAGACTTTTATTGCTTAGTTCTAAAAACTACCACGACAACTCACCGCTGTACCCATGGCGCTCTCGTGTATTCGCCGCATCGAGCTATTCAAATTACTCTGTTCTGTCTTTATGCTAGTGAAATACTCGAGTCATATAATTGGTTATTTACTAAATTGAAAATTTCTTTCGATTGATCCCTTTTAACAGAATAACATTAGAAAGGCTTATAACTGCGTGCAAATCATTTAAGTGTCTACTTCCTCTTTTACTAATTCGCGAATTTTATTATCTTACTGTATTTAACGTGTTGATTTCATGATTGTTCTTTAAATTTGGTGCATGGATTGGTTTTTGATTTGGGAAAAACAAAAAGCAATTGGCATTACTATTTCTTACGTTAACCTTTAATAGAAATAATTGTTTTCTTTGGTTATTACGTGAAGGATTTTTAAACAATAAATGAATCATGTTCAGTCATAGAAAGTATTTTTAAAAACGTCCATACATTTTTGTATGGGTAAGAAGGTGTTATTTTACGTTAAAACATAAACTTTAAAAACACTATTAATAGTACTCTATTACAAATGAATACATGGTATAGCCGTATAAACGACGGATTTATTTTGTTTATAGACATTGGTTAAACGAAAATACATATATTGTATTATATGTGATTATATAATGTCATTGGTAACAGCATAACCTAAATCTATATCTACTGCATGCCACTGCGTATAGTGGTATGGTAATATTTTGTTCCAATTTACAAATAATAGATTTGGTTCTTAAAATTGTACACACTGTGATCCAAAATTAGAAGGAACATTGTCATCAGTATGTGTGCCAAGGATTCAGATGTATTGAAACAGCTAACTGGTGATGTTGCACGGTGATAAATGATTCATTTCTTATTGAGTAGATGACTGATAACACAGGGGTAATAGTGATAACGAATTCTTTGACAACATTGCATAAAACAAATATACACGAGACAGAGACATTTGTTCTAGAGACCGAGTCTAATTTCTGTACAACTGTGAATGCACTAATTAATGTGCGACGAATTAAAAACAAACTCGTCCGACAGCGCAGCATGTCGGGCTCTTTTCGAGATGTTTTATCATAGAAGCAATTAAACTTCTAAATGAAAGTGTAGTCATCGCGGCTATCGCTGGTGTAATCGGTTTGATTCGGATCAGTCACGGTGAATAGTCCGATTTCAACAGCTCCGCAAGTGTAACGCTAGAATACTCCGAGCGAAACTTCTCTTAAAACTATCGGAGATTAATATTCTTATCATTCTTCCGCGTTATCGCGACACGCGTTCACGTGAACTTGGCAAATTTTCCGGAACTTTTCCACCGCGCGATAGATCGGGGTCGCGAGTTCAGGCAGCCTGATGCGGGCCGAGGTTTCTCGCCATATCTTTGTTTATGTCATCAGTTTGTTTAGTCTTTCTGATATACTTGTAATTAATATTTTACGATCGGTTCAGGGAGCTGCCGCCTGGCTCGTCACCGGCCACACTGCCCGTCGCCGTCAGTGGCGCGCGGACGGCTGTAGAATGAAGACGTTGATCTGCGAGGATTATACGAGTATATTTTTTTAAGTACGTCGCGGTTTTCGTGAATTTTCCAAATTGATTTGACGAACGTAAAATTGAAGTGTTAAAAATGATACGTAAAGCTCATCAATTATATCTTTTCTTTCAGATGGACGCTAATTGCAGCGGCGGCAGCAGCGCCAGCGGCCCGCAGGAGGACGTCGCCACGCTGCGCCGGGAGGTGGCCACCCTCCACAGCGCCCTCAGGCTGCAGTCCGGCGCCCTGGCCAGGGAGCAGCAGAGGGCGGGGGGCCTGGCCGTCAAGCTCGCGCACAGGGACACCGCTCAGGAGGCGAGAAGAGCTCACGCCGACAAGCAAGCCGCCGCTCTGCTCAGGGCGCTGCTCGTGCTGGAAGCCAGCCTCAGAAGAGAACAGACGACTATACTGCAGAAGCTGAAAGTCAAGGACCAACAGATCATCAGGCAGAGGGAAGAAATACAAAGGTTGAAAAAGGAAAGGAGATCTCACTGCGCCAACTGCCAGCAGCTAGTCGGATTCACCAGCGAGCAGACGAATATCGAAACTGACCCCGAATTTCACAGTCTGGACAGCGTGGAAACTCAAAAGGTCTTCGAGAGGAGTTTGAGCTATCACGAGAGTCATCAGCAACCTTTTCAAAAGAACTCTAGGCTCAGTAAAAGTTTTCAGCATCCGAAGAACGATGTCAAATATGGAAATACGAGCTCTAGCGAGGAAGTATTCGAAACTAGTGACGCTAATGGTGGTCAAGGGAAAGGAACGTACGTGAAGAACAAACAAGTTTTCGTCCGCAAGGATGTGACGAGGAGATCGAGAAAGTTCTCCGGGAGACGTCACAGCAGCGCTTACTTGGATACCGTGCAAAAAAGGCAAAGCAGGAGTCAAGCCAGTAGTTCCAGCGCCGATGATGGACCGCAGTCAGAAAAAGACACCAAATTATTTCACCTTGAAGGTGATGACGACTGTGACATCGGCGAAGAAATATCTAAAGATATTCAGCGAGCTTCTAATCGAATAGACGAGCTGCTCAATAGCGCTAGTCCTCCTAAAAAATTCGAAGACAATCCACAGTCGAGACTGCGTAGTAGAAGTGCGAGAGACAGCACGTTCAGTTCGAAGATTGACAATTTGCACGGTATCAGAAAGTCTTCCTCGAATGATGAGGCATCTCAAGTTGACAATGCCGAGTTCAGTGTTCACACCAGTAATGCGGAGAAACCTTGGTATACTAATGTTAGTGATCCGGAGCCCGAATTAGAGTGTCAGTACGGCGCTAGTGCGAGGCTGGCTCAAAACCGGTCCATGTCGGTTGATAACATGTTGTCAACCTCATCGAACATAAAAGCACACAATAAAATAGGAAACTCTTCATCAAATCGCGTCACACCCGGAGCAGACGGCTTGCAGTTACAGTCACCTGTGTCCACATCTAACAATGAATCCAACAGCGATAAGGAAAATAAACAACAAAAATTGCCAAAGAATCAAAGTTTTCAATTTAGGCACAGAAGTAATATGGAAAATAATAATGGCAATTTGACAATTTATGACACGTGTAATAAATTTGATAACGAACAAAATGAAAACTGGTACGCGAGCGCCAGCGATCCGGATGACGACCAGTCGTGTGAGATTTATAAAAACAATCCGGTCCTTGAATGTGTCAACCAAATACTGCTGCAGAATTCTTTAGATGAAAATAGCAGTGACAGTCCGAGGACCTACGAATCGCCGAGTCCCAAGGCATCCACTAAAAGGGTCCAATTCTCTACCCTGAACAGCATATCCTTCGATGAGAGTGCGGGAAGAAACGGACAGGATTGTTCAAAAACTTACAGCAGGGATCTTCAAAGGGCTCCGCAAGAAAGGAGAAGTTCCCACAAAATTGTGAAATTCAGTTTAGAGACTTCTTCAGAACATAGCTATGAAATCCCCGTCACCACTGAGGCGTTTAATTACGAGGTGCAAAGTATTTACAGCAATGATTATGAACCCATCATCACTAAATCTGACGAAGTTGAAGACATCAATACCAAATTGAAACCAATACCGTTACCGAGAACCATTAATAATATAAATAAGGCGACGGAACCCGCATCGCCGAGGAAACACTCGATTGTCAAAAACATGGCAAAGAATTTAGAGAACAAAATGAATGGCAACCATTATGTAGATATGGATAATAAATTTGGCAGCTTGCCGAGTGCATTAAATAAACGGAAGGTACCGCGTGTCCCACCGGCCTTGCCTCCTAAACCAAAAAACCTAGTTTCCAAGTTCAAGTTGACAAACCCGGCCATGACCGGAGCGGAACGAAACAGTGTGCCCGGAAACAACGCCGCCGCGATGAACTCTGATCCCGTTGCATCGATTCAACGGAACACTGATGTTCCAAGTGTAAAAATAAAGAATGTACAGCATAGCACAGGCGGTTCTACAAAGTCCAGCGTTTCCGGGGAGCCTGATTATTGTTCCATTTCGGAGATAAACGTTCCAGTAGTCAGCAGCGGGAAACGGGGACTCATCTCTACCGAGGCCACTGTGGAGATACACGCAGAGAAGTTCTCCCCCAACATTTCTGAGAAACGTTCCATGCCAAAGCTTGCCACCATCTCTAAGATAACTCCAAATAAAATAAGTGACAAGGACATTCCCATGCTTCCACAGGTCACAGAAATTATCATACCAGATGATGACGAAACTGTCGAACCTCAGAAGGTAGGTCACGAAACCTACGCCACTAAACCGCCACCGCATTTAATCAATTCAGGCAGCAAGATGGATTTGAGAAATTCCATTCAAATTGGTCATTCTGTCTCTACAATCCTTACTGATATTAAAAATAGGAGTGTCAGTATAGAAGATGTGAATAAGTGTATAATGTCGACAGACATGAACCGGTCTTTTGCAAATGGAACGGGACCCAAGTCGAATTTTCTGACATCTGACAGAGGCTCTCTAAGGATGGCTGAGAAGTCCCGCATCGACATGCCCATTTTTGAAGCGGTTGAAAATGACTGTGAAAAATTTGATCTCTCTCAAAATTTTGAGGAATTTAAAATAGATGATTGCGAATTCACAAATATTGGTGCTGAAGAATATAGGATCAGTTCTGGAAACAGCGACGGCGGCAGCACAGACAGTGCAACGGATGAAGCGAATGCCAGTGTTTTAAAAGATTCAGCTAAACTGAATGAATCTTTAACAATTAGGAATCCAGAAGACGGACCGTATAGAATAGAATTCACAGCAAAAGATGATTTGAATGCAAAAAACTTAGCGTTAAACGCTGCCAGTAATGGTTCTTTTAAATCCTCCCTAAAAAATTACTCCAAAATGTCCAACAAGCCGGACCTTCTGTCCAATATTGATAACGTTGAAACTGACTCGGTGCGATACTCTGATTTGGAATCTAGCAACTCTTCCAGCAGCAACTGCGGTTCATACAACACTGTGAAGTGCGAACCGTCAACTTTTGTCAAGGAAACTATCGCTGTGAAAAATGAGCAAAAGCATCCGTTGCCTTTTGAGTATTTCCTCGAGTCGTCCGGCCTCAGCAGCAAGTCGATCCTCACACCGTCGAGACCGCCCAGCACTAATCACAAAAGTGTACAAAAGCCCAAAGATGTGAAGATGAAGTCAAAGACACCCTTCGCGGTCGGAAGAGTGACTCCCCTGTATGAAAAGTGTGGAACCAACACGGCCATCAAGTATTTTGAACCATACTTATGAAACACAGCGTTTAAAACTCTATAATATTATTATTTAAATATGATAGAAGAATTGAATTTATTGATTTGTTGCTGTCATTGTTTGGTTTTAAGCTAAACATTTTTTAATATTTATATAATCAAATTGGTCGTGAATATGGAAAGCTATGTTTATTAATTAAAGTATTATCAATAGAGCATTTGGTAAAAGTCAACACTTTTCTAGGAAACAAATTATCTGTTAAGTTTTCATGTACATAATATTATATAACAATACAACGAGCAACTAGTCATATTTTCCTAAATCAAGTACTTTATGACTCTTTAATCTCTTATGACAACGAAATAAAAAATAACCAATTATTATAATTTAATTTACGCTGGCTGTAAATCATTGTAATGTGGGTTCAAATGGAATTTTTTTGTGAAAACAAACAAACGATCATCGTAACTGAATTTAATTTATTTGTAAACACAAACTATTTATTTTGCAACGAGAGCTAAATTGTTTAGTTATGATTAAACTGCAAATACTTCATCACGTGTTTTGTGGAAGTTTTTATTGTACTTTTTAACAGATTTTTCTGTCTAAAAATTTTAGCTTTACATATTTTTATATACTAGTATAAATCTTTCCAAATCTTACTATGTGATGAGTTTGCATAATTATTTTATAAAAGATCTTATATAATATTTAAATTAATCATTTTATCTGTATTGTGTATTATGCGGTGTGCATAAATATTAATAAATCATGTTATGTAACAGTTAAATATTTAATTTTTATTAATCTGCTGTTTCCAAACTATTTTTTGTAATTTGTATTCACTCAAAATATGCCATTTTTTTATGTCCTTTGTTCAGTATGCAGTAAGCACTCTAAAAATAATTTCTTGCAATCTGCACTTTTAATACTTTTTAAGAACTCTTACGTGAAATGTGCATATTTGTGAATGATCTGAATAATATCTGATACGTTTTAATCTCACAAAACATATCCAAATAATATTTATGACTTGTGTGCATCTGTAAATATATATGTTGAGACCTGTTAAGTAATGTTGATTTTATAATAATTTGTACAATTATATTTTAAGAAATTATTACATGTATCAAAGTAAAATAAATTATAAAAATAAATATATGTGTGTTTATTTAAAAAATAATTTGAAATATTTTATTGGCGATGAGAAAAAATGCTACTCTTGACTCACCGGTGTGTTTGTGATTGGTATTCGATAATATCAGTGATTGAAAACTGTGACTGTGATCATAGTTTCTGATATCAAACACAAAATAATTAAAAAAAAAAAAAACATAATTTTGAACGTACTTATTTACATCATTAAAACTTCATTTGCGTAAAAAATTTATTCTAGCATAAATAATTAGAATAGTTAGTAGAAAATTATTGCACATATATACACATAGTTACAAAATTTAAAACAAAATACCAAAAAAATAGCATAAACATTACCAACAAAAACAGATTCCAACTAATTAAATTACGGAAAATCCTGTAAATTTGAATCACGAATCACAATATTCCCATATATTCAATCACTGGGAGTGAGTGTGACTCAAAGATATCAGTTATTGACTGACGGTTCGTGATTTTTAGCTCATCATTGCATTTTATGTGTGTGAAATATTATGAAAAGTGTTTTGAAAATAAATATGTGTATTAAAATTCGTGAAAGGTTTTTTTTTACTATTAATATCAGCTATAGCTAGTATTTAAGAAAATCATTTTATTTTAATGTTGTCAGGTATACAACAGTATGTCAATGTGAATCTGAAAAATATTTGGTCTAAAGACACAACTGAGTATCCAAAGCATTGATCAAAAAAACTCAGCACAAATTATATAAAAGTTTTGCTGCACAGACTTAATCAAATCTATTTTTCTTTTGCTGAATTAATGATTTTCTTGTTGAATCTCACAAATACAGTTGTTTTATAAATTATCAGTTATTAAAAATAGAATGTATATTCAATTTGTAGAACACAACAAAGTTAAATTGGGACATGACTCTTTATCTTTAAATGTTTGGGGAATGCAATGCACAAAGCATATGTACACAATATTATTTTTTTCTAGAAAAGATATTCTTATTTTATTAGTTTGTTTACCACTATCGGGTAAAGCTGTGTGTGTAGCTTATACTGGCATTTCTTATTTTGGTTATTAAATATTTTAAGTTGCGACATCTGTGATTTAATAGCGAAGCTAATTACAAGATATTTCTAATTTAATCAAAAGTCTACGAAAATCTCTGGATTAATTTTAGATTAGTCGATATCTTATTAAGGATTGGAAAAATTTATAGTCTTAGATTTAGTTTGCAACGTCAATGAGTGAAACGGGCATTGATCTTTCCGATTATTGCCATCTATGGGTAACTAGCAGAGGTAAATATATATTTTTTTCTAATGTAAAAGTACAGGTAGTTGCTTATAGGCTAGCTTGATATATCATGGCTTTTCAAAGTAGATGCAATTTATACAAGGTAAATTCGTACTTACATATTATTATTGTATTCGTTTCTGTTTTTACTTTGAGTAACCTGTCAGGCCAACGGACGCGGTTACTTGGAAGCCCACTTGACATTCCAAGAATTGGTGTTTAGGTTAACCAGCGGTTTCAAAAAAAATGTTGGGACTAAAAGCATCACTTGAAACAAAAAAATGTTTATATTAACCAAGAAAAAATGATTAAATATTATAAGAGGCCCGAAGTCATACTTAGCAGATCATTGTGTTTTGGATATCGATCATGGGAACTTCTTTTTAAATAAATTCATTAATTTCTCTTGCATAGTGTACAAAAGATGTACTTCTCCTTTAAATTCGGCACTACGCTGGTGCGAGAAACATATGTAGCTAGTTTTCCTTTTGTTTGTCATTGTCATCTATTGACGACTAGTGAAAGTAAATAGTTATGAATGACAATATTAAATTATAAAACTGTACAATATTCACGTGTATTGCTATCTATTGGCAAATGGTGAAACTAATTTTATAAAATGTAAACTAAATTATAAATGGCAATCAATAGTCATCTTTGCAATGGGTCCAATTTTTTTATTTACACCACTGCCGGTTACGCTGTTGTTTGTTGTTGTGAGACATTTTCCATCAAACGTCAACAATCGATCAAAAAACATGCACTATTTTGTCAAGGCTTTAGCACAGCAATGACACATATACAAATATATTATATCGAACTTTATGTTTACTTATTTTATTTGAACACTAACAGGAAGTGATCGCCGAAATTATTATTACATACTTAACCAAATTCAATCAGACGTTGTTTTTCAGTAGCTGAGATACTGACATGTGATGTGGATTAGCAATGTCTAAAATAAATCGACAACAAAACTTTACAAAAAACTAACTATCGTGTTTATAATGATATCAATTTGGCCAACGACCCTGGAAGTTGTTCGTAGCACGGAACCGTACCTGAAATCTTAGGAAAGTGATATTTAATAACTGCTTGGGTACAAAAAAAAGTAAGATACACGATAGACGCGTAACCTAATTGCAAGACGGCCAGCGGTAATAAGGTAACTAACTTTTATAAAAATAAGCTTCTTCCGCTTTTCGCTTTCTAGCTAGGGCTGCCACAAAATGTCTCCGATGCTTGCGGTTCGTCGGCAACCGTTCCGTATCCTGTATGATGGTAACAAAAATAATAGTAAATTCAACCAGTTATATGTTTTCTCTGAATTATTAAATACACGTACACGATACAGTGGAGGTGAAAATGAAAGGTGGAGGTGGTCCTCCAGCGCTGGACCACTACGAGATGCAGATGATCTCGGGTCATGGGCATTTCATGAGTAAACTCTTCGACTTAGGGCTTGTCCGCGAACCGTGGTGTGTTTGCGTTCAGGTGAGGCAGACTGTGTGATTATGAATAATGCACGTGAGATCATGATTGCGGGATTAGAAGGATAGGTCATCGGATCCGCCGGAACGATGACCTATTAAGAAATGAGCGGAATCTCGGACATTTATTAGGGTGTGGGTCTCCCGCCCGTTGGGGGTTGTTGGAATGGGCGATGCCTGGAAGAGCAGTGGCTAGAGAGACCTAACGGAGCATTCTACTGACTCTCCCTCGCACTCCTGCGACATACAGGGTGAATTTCTGCCTGACTGTGACCGAGTTCTGCGACTGAAACACATAAACGTGACGTCTACCCTCCCCTTTTGGGGGTGTGTGATTTCTGTAGCTTCTTTCTGGCTGCCTTTTGAAATTAATGTGACAACAAGTCTCTCATATTGTACAGGTATGGTTCTGGTACGACGATACGAGCCAACCTATGATGGTATTATGATGATATGACTGAATGTAATAAAATAAATAAAAATATATGTATTTATGACGAATCGAAACGAGGGTAAACAACTCTCAAAACGATTCGGGATAGGGTGTAAATAAATAAAAAATAATAATTTAAAAATACACGATACACTGTGGGTTTGGTCACAAAGATTCATATTAAGCGTTGCACAAGACAATGAAAAGAATGACAACTATCTATTCTATTGAAGGAGTAAAAATAAATTTAAAAATTAAGAGAAGGAAAAGAAAAAACAACATTTTTCCAGAGGGAACGGAAGGAAGATGGGATGAGGATTAAATTCTGTGTAATAATAACAATAAAATGTAACGGCATTATAATGTTTCTGATAATAAATTGGACATACTCCTGTCTTCCATCTGAGAGCAAGATATGTTTGTAGGTAGAATGATTGGTTCAAATTGAAAATATTAAGTTTTACCTCTTAAATAGTACGAACATAATTGGTCTGCTGTCTCTAATGGTATTAATACTTTCACGACCGAAATATCTATTACCCTATTACGTATAGAATAAATACTGTAATGTAATGTAATGTAATGTACTGTGTAAAGTGGCTGGTTCGGATGGATAGAATGGGCTCAAACAATAAAAACACTTGATTTACACATTAATCACACTTAAACTCGACACTGTAAGCACGTAGAGTGTTACAGATCTTCTATAACTAATAGGTTTTTCAAACAGAGTTCGCCACTTCCGAGTGACAGGGAGACACTTTATGGGGTTTGCGATTTCTCTGATACTTTACTCATCCGAAGGGTTGTGGTGGCGACCATCCTCAGGTCGACACGTGCCTGGGCTAAAATTTCGTCTCGCCTCCGATTAACATCAACGGCACGCCATCTTTTATGGGGCGAAGTTGGAAGGTCTCGACTCGTTAACACAGCTGCCCGCCTGTAATTTCTACACGAGTCCCAGCAGGAGATCCTTCCTCGACGCTGGTGAATCGGGGTCCAGATATCTCGTGAATTTACCGCGTCTAATTTTCTTAATTTTTACGGCGAAACGCCGTCCGACGTTCGCTCCACACCCGCTGACAGCCCGCGCGGAAGTCTCCTCTCCTCCTTCGTCCAGCCGTCTCACCGCAGATACCGAGTCCACTCGAGGTCGGTATAGTAGATCGCTGTCGGCATCGCCGCTCAAATTTAAAATATCACAAGAGTAAGGATATGTTATATAAGGACGTGTGTCTCTACGTGTGAAGATGTAGGAACTGGTCGGATATTCGGGTGCGGGTGTTCTGTTTTTTCCGTTTTAAATACGTCACAAAAGAAATGTCGTATTTTATGTTGATACTTGTTTGTACGTAGGTAGATGGATTTTCAGTTATACGCGTTCGTGACAAATATCCTTTTACTCTGTTATTATTCCTCACATAACTACTGCAGCAATATTTTGTTTTTGGTTAATGAAGAAGAAATCCAACAATTGTCAGTGTTGCAAAATAAAGCTTTGAGAATGATACCCAGAAAAAATAGATATACTCAGATCAATATATTTTAAGGTAATGGTATTCATTCATTAAATCCTCACTAAGAAAATATCAACGGAATTTACACGAAAAATTGATGCAAATCAACATGAGCACGAGCATCGTACAAGGGGAAGAGATAGACTGAGACTGCCATCCAGGAAGAAGGATAAATCTCAGAAATCGACGACGTACAGTGCGATGAAGATTTTTAATAAAATGTCAGTAAACATAAGAAAAAAGGAGAAACTACATAGATTCAAAATGAAACTAAACAAATATGTGAAAGATAAGTTGTAAAAAGGAACGATTTAGCTCATGTTTATATTAGAGAATATATAAAAATATTCATATACACTATATTAAGAATAAATAAATATTAGGAGAACACATTCTTATTGTGAAGTTGTAATTATTCAGAACAGACGGTCTGTGATATTTTAAATATGAATTAAATATATTAATTAAAAAGACATACATATAAAATCAATTTTATCAAAAAATATTCTTGTAGCGCCACCGGGATTCGAACCTGGATCTCTTTCCAAACCGGAGAAGGTGCCTTATCCAACTATGCTACAGCGACGATATTTTTAGCGACAAATTTTCGAACCTATTTGATATTAATACATTTAATCGTTCCATTATTTGAAAGAGCCATCCATCTTATTTTTACGGAATCTCAAATACCTTTGGGTAATCTGATAGCAGACGCCAGAGTTATCAATTCATTTTTATTAAATTTTGGACACATTGATACAACTTTATTATTAGGAGGACACATTCTTATGTTGAAGTTGTAATTATTCAGAACATACGCTCCGGTGGCGCAATAACAATATTTTTCGATAAAATTGATTTTACATGCGTATCTTTCTAATTAATGTATTTAATTCATATTTAATAAATAAATATACTTGCAAAAGAAAAAATCCTTATTTCGCTTTACGGCGATGGTGTTGTCCCTAATTTGACATATTAGCGGAGCAGTAGTGTACACGTACATCAATAATATTCTCATATGTCTAGAAATGGTTTCATAAAATATATCATTTAGTTTATGTTAGTGTCGGTGGGTACCAAATAATGTATTGTAGAACGTTGACTCGACAAACGGATTATGCTGAAGATAGTGTAACTTCCAGAAGGGTCTCCCGAGACAGACAGACGATGGACAAGGGATCAGACGAAGCGATATTCAAAGGGTAATTCGGAGGTTTCACGGACACTGCACAGGGGCGGAAAACGAGCCTTAGGAACGCAAAGCCCCTAGCTTCCAAAACAAACAAAAAAATCCCAAATTATGCCTACGGAATAAAAATACTACTATTTGTGAAATATTACTTTTGATTATTAAGGAAAACACATTCTTATTGTGAAGTTGTAATTATTCAGAACAGACGGTCTGTGACATCCCGGTGACGCAAAAACAATATTTTTCGACAAAATTGATTTTATATGTATATATTTATAATAAATACATTTATTTAGTATTTAAAATATCACAGACCTATGTTCTGAATAATACATGTTGCATCAATGTGTCCAAAATTTAATAAAAATTAATTAATAATTCTGGCGTCTGCAGTCGGTTTACTCAAAGGAAATTATATATGAGATTCTGTAAAAATAATGTAGATGGCTTTCAAATAATGGAACGACAGGTGTATTAATTTGAAAAATGGGTTCGAAAATTTGTCATGAAAAATACTGGCGTTATAGCACAATGGTAGTGCACTTACCCGGATTGGAAATAGAGATCCAGGTTCGTATCCCGGTGACGCAAAAACAATATTTTTTGACAAAAATTGATTTTATATGTATATATTTAAAATTAATACATTAATTTAGTATTTATTACTTTTGAACATTGATTGGAAACACTGGCTAACAAAAAAAAAACTCAAACGTCCAGTTCTCCGAATTGGCTGAAAACAATAATTACGTCAATCAGTTTTCAAAGAGAGTTGAAAAAAAAAATTTGTAAATATTTCAAAAGAAAAACGAGCATTTTAAATTTTTTCAGAAATGGTAGAAAACAAGTTAAAGAGCATTAATGTACAGTCTGTCTCAAAAGTCTTTTAAATTTTGGTTGATTCGTTCACTAACGCAATGAGCGGAAGAGGGACGGGGGGGTACGCCGATCGTTAGCTGCGTCCTTGGGAATTCAGTCGCTATGGAGAGTATCCTTACAAGTTGTCCGTGAAATTTTCCCTGGAAAATTGATATCCCGACGAGGTGACATAAAATGGCCTCCACTTGACACCTATGGGGCTACCTTAAATCAAAGGTATGCAGTAACAATCCTCCCTCTTTGAACCAATTAAAAGAAAATATATAAAGAAAATACGTGCCGAGCAGTTCTCAGAAATTTCGCCTCCTGTGTAGAAGGGTGTCAGCGAAATAACTACATTTAGAATAGATAATTGCAAAATAATTTTTTTTTCGTTAAACTCATTAAATTTTACTATGAAAAAGACTTTTGGGATATATTCTTGACTGTAGATTTCTTTAATAACATTGATTGGCATGGTGGTTATATCGCGGTGATTATTTTAATTTTCACAACTAAACATTGTACTACACACATGTTGGGTTATTGTCACTGCTATAGTTTCATCAGTTGTTATCATATGATGATAAGAGCGACCACATCTCTTGAAATAATAAAAGTGACAACTGTGTGTAGTACAAAGTTTAGTGGTGAAAATTAAAATAGAAGATTTCTTCGTTTACTATTTAAAAAAAAATATACCTTCAGATCAAATAAGTCTTGTATTCATTTTCAAAGGAATTTGACACATACATATACATAAAATGTATGAATTTTCGTTTGTGACGAACGTACTTTAGATTCCATAATGATATTACGCTTCCCCGTCTTCATCTGTGGCGACTTCGTTAGTGTCATTTACTTCGGTAGGCTGTAAAATGCTTGCTTAAACGGCCAGGTTTGTGAGACTCGTGTTATCACATCTATGTCTCACGGTCATATCGCGTGGCACTCTATGGTTTATGCCCTCATATTTATATGTCGCTGTCAAATGTGACGTGAATGTTTTGTTCGTATTTTTAACAGAAGAGCAATACTTTATGAGTAAAATTGACAAGATACGTATGTACGAAACACGATAATAATAAATAATCAAATAAACATATTTTACACGTGACGAACATGTGTCTAGTGCATTTTATAAATAAATTCCGTTATATTATTTAACATGGCGGGCGATGGTAAAACGTTAGTTTGGTCAACATTTGTACGGATTATTATTAGAGACAATTGAAAAACGAAGGTTAGTCCCAGGTTCTAACAATGTGTTCAAAGTAACACTATTAGACAGTATTGAAAAAATTAAATTGAGCCACTTTCTGAGGTTACACAGCCAAGATAATCTCTTGGATGAATATAAATGAAACAATGTTATTATTCTACTTGAGTTTATTAGCACTACTCTAGTTTCGAGAGAAACAGTAACAGAATTTTTCCATTTTTATTAATTTTCTTATTTTGACCAGTATATTATTAGCAATATATTGCTACAAAGAGATTATCTTATATTATTGATAGAATTGGCGTTAACTTTGTAGAGTTTCATCATAATGGATGGATATAAATAAAACAATGTTATAGCTCTACTTGAGTTTATTAGCACTACTCGAGATTCAAGAGAAACAGTAACACTCATCTTCAGGTGAAATATTAAACTGATACTTATTGTAGAGTTTCATCACAATGGACGGATATAAATAAAACAATGTTATGACTCTACTTGAGTTTATTGGCACTACTCGAGATTCAAGAGAAACAGTAACACTCATCTACAAGTGAAATATTAAACTGATACTTATTTAATATTTCACCTGTCGATGAGAGTTACTGTTTCTCTCGAAACTAGAGTAGTGCTAATAAACTCAAGTAGAGTTATAACATTGTTTTATTTATATCCGTCCACTGCGATGAAACTCTACAAAGTTAACGCCGATTCTATTAATAATATAAGATAATCTCTTTCTAGCAATATATTGTTAATAATATACTGGTTAAAATAAGAAAATTAATAAAAATTGAAAAATTCTAGTATTTTTAGTAGTAGTGTTAATAAATATTTTACTTACAAGAAATTTAAAAAATAAATAGATTCTCATTGTGACATCTATGCTGTTTCAGGAAACGAATATTAAATTTTGTCCACAGATGGCGATAGTGTAGTTGTACTCAAAGTGTTTCCACATAGTAACATATATATATATATATCTTCCAAAAAATTGACAGATATGGAGATTGGTTAGTGGGTGAAAATGGTGAACGTTATATTTTGTATACAGTGATCACTTAAGCCAGCCGAATACTGGCCGTGAGCCCTGTAATTACCCATACTTCTACATATTTCCATTAAATATATTTAAAGAAGAGTGTCTGTTGGTTTGTTTGTTTGTTTTTTATACAAATCTACAGTTTTATCCAGAGCTTGATGAAACATTGCACGTTTGACCTTCGAAACAAGAGGAAGGTCACTGTCTACATGGAGTTTCGAAAAACCACGCCCATCCCCCTTTCCCACCCCTTGAAGCAGAATTTTGGTATATTTTAATGAAATTTTGCACACTTGACGATCAAAATAAGAGGAAAATTACTGTCTAGATGAGATTTAGAAAAAAACTAGCTCCATCCTTCTAAATGAAGTCTCGTCACTGTGCATTAAGCCAGCGCAACGCTGGGTACTTCAGCTAGTAAGTTATAAAATACTCATCATATTTTTCATTGAGGAGGACGTGATCAGAGTACTCAGCTTTCCTTAATAGTTGTTAATGTGGTCAAGGCAGGCCCTCCTAGTGGTCTTGTACTGGTCTGCTAACGTTTTTATTATTTCCTCCCCAACACACAAAAAACAGCATTGGTCTTAAAATAACACAAACGATTATCAAGTGTACATGTATACACTGGATCACCGGTACACCGGGCGTACACTGGTATATCGACTATCCGCTAGACGAGAACAGCTGACCTAAAGTTTTATAAATAAACTCGCGCGCGCGCGCGTTACATCCTCCGCGGATGTGATCTCGGTCCACGCGTTATGCAAGATGCCATAAGATGTAAGTAATAATAATAATAATAATTTGCAGATCGGCGGACGCGTCTGGCGGACCGAGAACTGGTCAGCGAGAGTTGCAAGCTGGAACTACAGTTAACAGACGGCCAGACTATGTTCAGGCGCGGTGTGCGTTGTTCTGATCAGAGATCGTCCCGATGTACACCGTTATGCGAAGGCGTGCACTATATACAATCAAAAAAGCTGTGCACATCTATAATCTTTACGAAATAAATGTAAATTAAATATTTATTTGACATATGTATTAAGTGTGTAGATCTACACGAAAATAATTCAGTTCTCATGTATTAACTAGAGCCGTATAACTAGTGGAAGTATTTAAAATTGACAAATAAAGTTGTGCATATGTTTTTTTGAAAAACTGTCTTCTGAATTCTGTTCTGAATACACGTTTTCACTTCAACAAGCGTGTTGCAAAACACCACAAGTGTGTCTTGGAAGCAGCTTTGACTGCAATACATTTAAAATGTGGTATTATTTTATATTATAACATGTGTTTGCGCGCCATTGGCACCACTGGGTTTCCTGGTCTACAATAATGTACATGTGTGAGTATTGCCGCCCTTTTTTGAAAGCTTAGAAGACGGCAACCGACAGGCGTCATTCTGATTACATCCAGTGCTTTAAATAAACCACCAGTGCGCGCTTCGGTCGGTCGAAATCTATAGAAGACAATCCAGTTAAAAGAACAACCACGTCGGGCCAGAAAGATAGCAAAATTAAAGAGGTTAGTACAGTACATGTATCACATGTGTGCTTATTGATAATCGTAAACCTGGGAACCAGCTATCGAAGGCTTTTATATAAACTGCTTTAGTTATTACTTTGAAAAACACAAGATTAATAGTAATAATACATACTCACACATGTATATGTACTGACACAAAAACATACAATTCTGAAAGGGTGAATGATGAATACAACCCCTAATGATAATACTCATCGATATTAGCAGCATAACCTAAGTCCATGCGTAGTACACGTGATTGTGATTGTAACGATGATTGGTAACTGAGATTTCACGATGATTAGTCGTATTTATTGTACATCATCACCTTGTTTAGTGCGGCCCAGAAAAGCTCTACAGTAAACTGGCCAAACCATTATCTCAGGTTCTTCAGTCATTGTCGTTTTTCTCCTATCTTCCCCTTTACTCTCCGACTAAAGACACGTATGATTATTTGTTTCTACTAATGTTATATATTTTTGTTTTCCTTTATTTTAGTGTTTTTGCTTCTTTGTTTTTATATACATTATAATGAAGAACCGATAACTTTTTTGTACCTTTGTAGATCTGCAAAGGCGTATGATGAGTGATCAGAGATAGCTTATGGAAGGTACTCTTTGAGTACGGGGTGAATAGTAAACTTATACACGCATTCGCATCCCTATATGAAGGAAGTTCTGCGTGTGTAAGGATAAATGGATCATTCACACCATGGTTTGACATTACAAAGGGTGCTAAGCAGGGTTATGTAATGTCTCCATGACTGTTCAACTTGTATATGGATAATTATGTGAAAGAACTGTAACGTATGAATGTAGGAGCGAAAATAGGCGATTTGATCGTATGCTGTTAATCGTGCCGACGATGCAGTTTTAATGGCGAATAATGAAAAAGAATTACACAGTCTAGTGTGTATGCACGATGTATACAAGGAAAGTGACCTTATTATGAAAGTCAATAAATCGAATGCGATGGTATTCGAGAAGGAGGAAAGCAAGACAACATGCAAAATACTTGTAGGTAATGAATGTTTGAAACAAATAAATAAGTTTGTATATTTGGGAAGTATTTTTGATAGAAACGGAACGGCCGAGTAAGATAACAAAAGGAGGGTGACTGCAGGAAACAAAGTGAACGGCACTTTGAATGAAATTATAGCTAATGGGAACTTCTCAACTGAAGGAAAATCAGCGGTACACAATGAAGTCCTGATACCGATACTGATGTACGGGAGTGAGGCTTGGAGATGGCAGAAGAGGAACGAAAATAGACTGAATGCAGTAGAAATGAGATCGCTTAGGTGTATGTGTAGCAGAACCAATTATGACAAAGTAAAGAATGAAGAAATAAGGAAAGAATGTAAAGCTGATCTTAGTATAGTGAGTAAGATTAAGAAAGAATCACTAAGGTGGTTTGATCTCATGAGACGGATGAATCAGGAGAGAATGGTAAGAAAGATATATGACGCATGTGTTGATGGCACCAGAAATAGAGGACATCCACGGAAGACTTGACACGACCAGGTAAATCAGATACTGGAGGATCCGACCACGACCAAGTAAATCAGATACTGGTCCGGTTAGGAGCCTAAATAATCGGCGAGCTTGTATGAATGTGAAATGTGTGAATTGGTAGATAAATATTCGCATCATAAAGAATTACGAATAATCAGTTGTCATTTATCATTACAGTCACAATAACGGTTTAAATAACGATCAATATTTATTGAATACATTTTGATACAGTAAAACACCAGTACAAATATCTGTTTGTAATCCTGAAAAATACATTTTTAATAATTTTTAACAAACCTTACATTATACCAATTTACTAATACTAAATATAACTATTAATGAATGTTAACTATAAATAAAAATTAAATTAATCAATTGGAAAGATATACAGTCGCTACCGGAATTCGAACCTGGATCTTTTCCAATTGCGTTATCGCCATAACCATTCATATAAATCAATCGAGTATATTTTCGACAAATTTTGAACGTTTGAAATTTTCATAAATATATTAATTAGAAAGATATACATATAAAATCAATTTTATCGAAAAATATTGTTGTTGCGCCACCGGGATTCGAACCTGGATCTCTTTCCTAACCGGGGAAGGTGCATTATTCAACTACGCTACAGCGACGATATTTTTAGCAACAAATTTTCGAATCTATATGTTACCTTTTTTGATATGAATACATTTAATCGTTCCATTATTTGAAAGAGCCATCTACCTTATTTTTACGGAATCTCAAATACTTTTGAGTAATCTGATAGCAGACGCCAGAATTATCAATTCACTTTTATTAAATTTTATTTAATTCATATTTAAAGTATCACAGACCTGTGTTCTGAATAATTACAACTTCACAATAAGCATTTGTTCTCCTAATTATATATTATACTATTTTTTTAAATATAGACAAATCAATATAATACTTTAACCGCCAAAAATTGACCATTTAAATAAAATCGTGATGACGACGTCGTATATATTTTAAAACCTCGTTATTCACGTACAATAACAAATCAGTTTAAAAACGATTCTTTATATATCTCGTTGATGTATTAATATTGTAAGTTGGATTTATGGTACAATTTATATCAATTTCGTTTAATTCTACAGAAGCGACTATAAATCTCGAACAAGCTGCCCAGTTCCCAGCTGCTGTTTACCCGTCTCGCCGCTAGGTGGCAAAACAGCGCTGCTACAGGTAAACTCGAGGCCCCGCTGTCAATCTGTTGCCGGTCAGTCGAGAAACGAACCTTCGATTGGGTGGTCGTGTCGCTCTTCGCGTCGGCACTGCATCGCGATCTTTCGCGATTCTACTTTGAAGTTGAAACCATGAAAAACGCGGCAAAAAACAATTGAGTAACGCCAAAAATGGGTGGCAAAACGATTAATGTTGATACTATGTGTATGGTTTTTTGAATGGACTAGTTTTTTTTTAATGTTATTGTGGTGAATTTCTATAGGAGAATATCGTTCGCGGGTTGCGTGTTGCAAATGTACAAGTGCATCGCGGCATGTCGTGCATTTAAGTCATTTTCTCACTGAATATTGTTTTTTTTAACAGCGTTTCGATATTGTATATCGAGTGTTACATCGTGTGGTGCTACCCTATTGATTCAGAAGACGTTTAGTTTGTCTCGACGTCTGGGCGTGCTTTCTGGTATTGTTGTAATTGTGGATTTACAAGTCCCGCGCTTGTGCTTTTACGTTCTTTTTTGTTGTGTTTTTAAAGTCGTGAGTTCTAACCTCACTTTTTTTTCAGTGCGGTCGATTTATTCACGGGGTCGATAGATAGTGCTGCACGGATAGGCGGGCCGCCAAAGTGGTTTTTGAATTGTGTTCCGATCGAACTGCGAACGGTAATTCGAATTTAATGTTTTGTGAGTGCGGTGCATTTTTTACAGCGCTGCGATAGGAACAGCCGATCGCGGAAACCGACCGATTGGGTAAGTACTCTTGGCCGTAAATCATTTTATCGATCTAATGGTTCTTTTTTTAAATATGCAACACGCACATACTCGAGCACAACAAAACAATAAAAGGAATAATGCTTGTTGTTTTATTCCTAAATCAAATTTTTTGTAAAATTTATGTAAAGATATGTATTATATAATAAATTTATTATATTTCTACATACATATCGCACACCTAGATACATTCACACACATTTAAGACCTAAAATATTATTTAGTTTCATAATTTTAGTAATAAAAAATTGAGAAAAATTGTATTATTTTTTTTGTCTACTCAGGTCTAGGTGTGCGATATGTAAGTGATGCTGTTTTAAATTTTTTAAATAAAATGCTTTTCAATAAGGCTAAACTCGTAGTTTTGAAATTTAACATATATTTTAGATTCTACAAACATTCGTTATTTTTTTTTGCTTTGCGATTACAGTGTCGTTTAGGAGTTTTTGTATAATTTTTATGATCTTTATTTAGTTTTTAGTTTGCTTAATTAATTTAATTGAAAAATATCGCCCTAAAGCCTCGTCTAACTTGCCCTGGTAAGAGATAACTATGACTGGTGTTATTTAATAAATGTAATAATAAAAACAATTAAAAACGGAATTATATTATTTTAAGAATTTTAGTTATTATTAATTTGGATAGCGCTGTCTTAATCATACTATAGATGTTAGAATAGGTCATTAAATAGCTATATGACATCATAAAATAAATTTATTATCCAAATAATTACCTATAATGTATTCTAAATCAAACAAATCAGATAATCATTGTTCGTTAGGATCATTGTTCTTCGCGGCCAATGTTTCCAGAAGTGATGAAATAGATACAAATATTAGTCGTGCCAATTATTCATTGTGTAATGTCCAATCAAAGATCACCGTCGGATAATAACATGTATCGCAGTTTGAATATTTATTAATCAATAAATAAATCACGCATTCACGAAAATAATAATTCTTGTCTAAACCTTCAAATAATTAATAATAATACGACAGAGTGAAGACGATATCATTATCGCAGACACACAAATAAACAATTTTATTGTTGTACAAGATAGAAAATAAGGCTATTTTTTGGTAATTTGGTCAGATGTTGTGACTTCATAATTGCCTATATACCTATTTTAAAAATATGAACAATCTCTAGAAAACGGTTTCAAATTAAAAAAATTAATTAGTACTTAACTATAAATATTTACAAAGTTAAAATACATATT
This sequence comes from Eubasilissa regina, assembly GCA_022840565.1. NCBI lineage: Eukaryota > Metazoa > Arthropoda > Insecta > Trichoptera > Phryganeidae > Eubasilissa > Eubasilissa regina. The sequence goes on from JAINEB010000021.1 coordinate 16,343,078, forward strand.
TATTATGTCCATTAGGTTTCAAGATCATTTCTGATCCCATCAACACTTGCGTCATATATCTTTCTTACTATTCTCTCCTCATTCATACATTCCATATGACCAAATCACCTAAGTGATGCTTTCTTAATCTTACCCATCAGCTTTACGTTCTTTCCTTATTTTTTCATTTTTTACTCTGTCATAAATAGATTTGCCACATATACGCCTAAGTGATCTCATTTCCACTTCAGTCAGTCTACTTTCGTTCCTTTTCTGCCAGCTCCAGGACTCACTTCCATACATTGGTGTCGGTACCAGGACTCCATTGTGCACCGCTAGTCTTGCCTCGATTGACAAATTTCCGTTAGATATAATTCCATTCAATGCGCCGTTCACTTTATTCCCTGCAGTCACCCTCCGTTCGATATCATTCTTAGCCTTTCCATATCTATCAAACATACTTCCCAAATACATAAACTCGTCTACTTGTTCCAAACATTCATTACCTCCAAGTATTTAGCGGTGTCTTGCTTTCCTCCTTTTCGAATACCATCACTTTCGACTTCATTCATTCATTCATAATAAGCTCGCTTTCCTTGCATGCATCGTACATTTTTTTACTCACTAGCCTCTGTAGTTCTTGTTCATTATTCGCCATTAGTACTACATCATCGGCTTACAATAAACAGCATACAATCAAATCGCCCATTTTTGCTCCTACATTCCGTTTACTTTACTTGAGATGTGTTTTGCCTTGTATATAGCTGTCCCCCACTAGATATAAATGCAAGTTGTTGAGTTGAATTGTTAGATTGATAATGCCTTTACAAGGCGATACGCGTCTCATTAATAAATTAAACGAGTAGAATCAAATAACAAGTGTTTTATTATCACATATGTGATAATGGAGTTCTACAAACTTACCTCGGAAACAGCAAATCTGTATATTGTTATCATATAAGTACTCGTTAGGTATATAATGTAGCAGAAATTTGAAAACACAGAATCGGTTAAAATGTCTCACGCATTTTATATAATATACTTATGATTTTTTTTTGTGTTGGGCCTATAATAGTTCCCTGGCGTATTCCGTATACAATTTATTGTGTTATTTTAAAAAAAATCTTTTAAAATAGTTTAACTCAGTTAGAGATGCAAGTACATAATATACATACGTATGTACAACGTTAGTTCTATTATGATTGATTTTCCATACCGTTTATGCCACACGAGTTTTAATTCATAGTTAATATTAATATTAAAATGATTGTTTTGGTTTTTCTAATCGCAAAACCGTATGGAGCGATACGTAAATCAATACGAAATAAGTGCTAGAGTTGAACAATATATTTCTCGCGTTTCTTGCTGCTCACTTTCTGCACACTACTTAGGGCCGATTGTGTGTTCAGTAGTAAATTCTTACTAACGTCCGTGGTTAAAATCGTTTGCGTGTTGTTTGAACGTCAAATTTACTACTGTCAAAGCGTAAATGAGATGAATATAGGCGCGACAAATAAATATGCTTTCTTTGATTGATTTTTTCGCTTCTGCGTTCGTAATCTGTCACATTGGTGGTGAGATTTTTTCTCATCACTAAAATGGCGGGATATTGAATGCAACTTTCAAAGTATCAGTGTGTTAGATTACTTTCGGAGCAGCTGCGAAGAGTCCGCCATATTTAACTACCGTTTCTAGTTTTTTTACTATCGGATATCGGAGATGTACTTTTTAGTAAAATTACTACTAATCTCACAACCAGCCCTTAGCCTTGTTTACTAGTTAGCGTCGAATTAATGAATAGTAGATTAGTGTCAGGCGTGGAGATGAATCCCCTCAGATTCAGAATCAGATAAACATACTACGATACTTTCGTTTCTTCGCGGAGGAAGGCATATTCTAACTTGACATACATCTTTTGCCTCATCCTGTTGTATTATGTATGGAGGGTTCTAAGGATTATACTCCAATTTCTGGTTTACTCGGTCGAGTCTGATCTTTCAGGGACATTTTCTGTATGCGTCGCTCCAGAAGGGAATCCCGTAATACTAAAAATCTTACGATGATTGTTTATTAACTGATTATTCGTTATTCTTCCAGCAGTCACTGGTACACTTGAAAGTAAATCTACAATAATTCAATTAGAATAAAACTACAAATTTTTCTGTTATTTTACTAATTATGTTAATGCCTGAATAGGGCGTGTGTAATAATAATAATAAACACAGATGGGTCAATTGAAGAAAGATAGAAGATAGAAGAAAGATATCTTGCCTACATCACTTGGCGAGCTCGCCAGCTATGATCAGAAAAACTTGATTTATTTATTACAGCTTATTTGACAGGTTAGTCATACAAGGATCCATATTTAATGATGAGTGTTGGTTGACCGGTATGCAGTTAGTTGAGCGGTCGAGTGACTGTATGCTTTGGTCAGTGCGTCAACAAGGCTATTTGAAGAGTGAGGCTTCTAATAATAATAATAATAATAATGCGTTTTTTCCAGCGTGATCGGGGTTTTTTAAAGACCAAGAATATAAATACTACATTTCAGTCACGGCCATTATTGCATCTGTAGTCGTTGCCATTCTCTGGTCAGGGTACCAGCTTTCCGTCAGAGCCCCGCTTGCACTAGAGCTCCAGCCGCGTAGCTTTACGCCCTCAAAAGCGGAAAGAATTCACGTACACGGCCGTCGGCAAACATTGTAGATGCGCTACAATAACGCGCCAATCCGAACAGCATTCTGTATGAGTTGTTGTACTAAATTCGGAGACGGTTGTACGTCACTTGTATTTAAACAGGATCCTCTTCGCCTCTTTACTGCATGTGACAGCATATTTGCTTGAACGGTCTCTGTCGTTCTATGTCATCTTCGTTGAATATATGACCAATGTATTTTGAACGCTCAATTTTGTCCCGTCCAGCCACACGGGAAGGATTCTGGTCTATTATCTAATACTGATCGTTACCAGTGTATATCACTTTAGTAACTTTCGAGTTAACGAATCGTCAATAGTAATTATATTCTTTTTGATGACTTTTTAATAGGACGAACTTTCTAATGCATTGTGTGTGTGTGTCACTTAATGTGCTGGCTTTAATGTATTTCAATGGAGTACACACTAACATTACACCAGCGGTATTACCCGGCGTACTAGGTCGAGACGAGCATGCTATTTGAAGAAGATAGTCTTATGACAATATTGACCATAACTACAGGTTAGATAATGTTACAAATATTATCTTATACCCGCGAGGCTCTCTGGCCTTTGTCAATTTTGTAAAAATAAAACAATCTACATTTTTTTGATTTTGATGTAACATATAATTTTATTTAGAATGTAATGTAATATTATTATGTACAATACATGATACAATTTTGAAATATAATATATATATTGTAAAAATACAGTTAAAAAATTGTACATCTTTTAGTAGTATATTTTTTAAATTTTTAATATAATGGACCAATAGAGCGTTTATAGAAATTGTATATATAATATATCATTTCACCTCTTATATAGGTGAATATTATGTTCCAGGTCGATATTGTTTTTGAATAACTAAGAAATATAATACAATTTTTCAATTTCCTTTTTATTTATCGATTATTTGGTTTATTACAATTTTGCATAGAATATGATATCGGCCAAGTGGCCGCCTCTGGCAGCGGCACAAATGCGTTCTCTTTTAACCATATTTTTCATAACATTCTTGCATATTTCGCATGTTATTTCAGCAATTTCATTTCGAATATTATCCTGTAATTCGGGTTTTGTGAGGGTGGCATCGTCGTGTTGAACCCACGTGTATTACAGGCCCGATCGATCCAATTCGGCCACCAAGAAATTTTTCAACATATGAAGATCGCGATCACCATTAATGGTTACAACATTGCCAGTATTATTTAGATGAAATGTTTTAATGACTTAAATACGTTGTTTAGACGTTAGATGCTCCATAACAAATTGTAATCAACGACTCTCTACGAATACCAAATGCGAACTGACCAAACGTGTGCCAAACCAAAATGGCGGTCAAAGAAAATCGGCCTGAAACATAATATTCACAATCTAAACATATGTTAAAAGTGAAATGTTCTAGTGATAGTAAACTGTTATTATTATGATTGATAACTGAAATTTAACTACTGAAAGTTTAGTTTGCAGCGCATCAGTGATTACTCCAAGAATTACGAGTAATCATTTTTAAAATCACAATAACTATATTTATATTTAAGTATCCCTAAATTGTTCTTTAAAATTCGCATTGTATTGGTACATATTGTATTTGAGTAGCTTGTTGATGTAGTGGTCAAGACGTTGGCTTTGTGATCTAGTGGTCGGGGGTTCGCGCCTCGTTCCAGGACACCGGCAAGTTAGTCCTATTTTCATAGCACAAGCGTTAAGTTTAGTTTGAAAATAGTACGAATATTGATGTGACATGTATTCCGTGTACACATCTCCATTTAAAAAAAAAATTATAAATAAAAAAATATAAAATATTTCGTCTGTGTATGAAAGGAAATTATATTTCGCATTTTTTGTTTTGAATCATTTTTAGCCATTTTGAAATATGATTGCGAGTCTGGTTGACTAACGAATTTAGCTGAAATAAATATAATGTCAATTTATTAGAAAAGTTTTATCGAAATCTGAACTATGGAAGTTATCGTGTATACAAAATCATACACATGCATGGGTAAACTTTTAAAGGAAAGTGGTTTTTGGGTCTACTGGTCACGTTCAAACAATGTGCATTGAAATTTTTCTTTAAAAATGATTATACTGAGAAATTTCTAGCTTCATTTGTATTTCTGTGCGTATTCTCTGAGATTCTGACCAATTATATGTAGCATATTAATTCAAGAAATAGCAAAAAAATTGCGATATAAAACTAAAACTTTTATATTTACCGTTCGCGTTTTAAACGGAATCGAAAGTGTTAAACAATAATTTTGTCCAGACCGAATATTTTTCCTTCAAATTTGTATTTAAATTCCAAATTTTAAATTCATCGAAAAATTTACACGGGAGTTGGAGCCGAAAGTCAGAAGTTTTCACCAACATTTGTTCAAGTATCCCCGAAGCTATAATATTCTCCGTTCTTCTATCCACCAAGGGCAGCTTGTTTCATTACTAGTAAAATTTTACCATAATAAATTTTTACTATACTCACTTTTTACATTTACTTTACTTTTATTGCCAAAGTTTATCTGGCCTAATAGTGTGGCAAGGCGAATAAATACCAAATATATGAGAATGTTGTCGACTTTGATTTAGGTATTTTATATATTCGTCATTAGCAGTACATATTTTGCGATATATGTATATATATAAGATATGCAATATATAATTTTGCGCATTATGTATGCCTTTATTCCATGAAATCTGTCACTACTGGCGAAATATCTTCGGTCTATGTTCTAATATACCTAAATTCATCAACGAAATCATCATTGGACGACCTTTCATAACCTTCAAAGTGTCAATGTGACAGATGACTTTTCAAAACAGCTGTGAAGAGTCCGCCATTTTACGGTTTTTACCATTCGTTATTGGAGGGTAAAATCAGTTTTCTGTTAATTGTACTATCAATGAGTAAATATTTTTTACCGACGATCGAACAACCAGTTTTCGCTAATTTTTTTACTGAAGTAACTTTGTTAATATTGTAAAATTTACCACAATCGGCAATAAAACTCATTTTAATATTAATAATTTCTCAGGTAGAAACTGGACCTATGTCGAGGTTATTAAATATAGGATATCACCTGTCTAAATATTATTTGTGCACTATTTTAATTATACATAGTTGAAACAGAATCGGGCGCAGAATTTATAAATATTTGCTAAACTTTTCCTATGAAGAATAGATCTGTATAAATATTTTGCATTCAGTCAGTCCCACATTGATTGGTGATGATGCAGTATGGAGCTCTTCCAACAACTGGTATTTATAAAACTATGAAATGCGTTTCATATTTTGCATTCAAGGTCTTCGCACGGACGGCTATTTTCTATTAAATATTTTTAGAGCCATTGTAATAAGATTTTCAGTGTACCTTGTAAAGGATGTTTTTTTTATAGATATAAAACTTGAAAATTAAATGAAATGCATAAAAATCATGGTATTGGCTTTATTGGAAAGATAATTTTATGCCATTTCGCGCATTTGAACGCCGCGGTTGGCTCGAATAAAGCGCAACCTGGAATTCCAATTTTCGACCACTTTTTGGACAGCTGGGACCGTATATCGGCAACGCGACGAATGTTGGCTTCCAAGTCGTCTATCGTCTCTGGTTTATCGACGTAGACTAGCGACTTTACATATTCGACGTACGACGTCTCTGCTGATGCGTAATATCAATTAGTGTATGCGTGGTGCGAAAATGATCCATGGTTATTCGAATTACTCGTTTGGATGGACGATTATGTTGACTGTAAAATGGAAATTTTTCCGCTAAACACCCTGTAGATGTTTCTTATCTTGCGCGCTGAGCATCCTCGCGTCTTCTTCGTTACGTTAGTCGTCACACAGTTATCCAGTTTAACGCCCCCGGATTGCTTTGTAAACCTCTGAAATGCCCCCCGGGACGTGGAAACTCATTGTTCCGTTGTTTGAAGAAGGCACTCGCGTCAGGTGGAATCGTTTGAGCCTCATTTGTGGATTCGTGATTTTCGGAGATTTGAATGCTATACATCTTATTTCACAGCCTCATGGGCGGATTAAAACGTGGCCGTACTACGGTCGTCGGGTCCGGCGCGGGATGCGACCGTTCTTCGCGACTTCACCTGAAGGTGGAAAACAAAAGTGAACTTAACATTATGTTGACCCCAAAGGCTGCGATTAACAGAACAGTGTTCCCTTTAATTGATTCGTCCATTTGTTTCCTAGAATTTTAATTGGAACTTGACCCTGGACCATAATCATTGGTACCTGCAACATCACTTTATGATATCCATGGGGTTTTATTAAAAAAATTAATAAAATTAGAGGTTCGATACCTTATAAATTCTCTTTTTTATTTTATTAGTACTCTGAAAACCACCCGAATAATATTTAGTTCATTTTAGACATGCAGATCGCGAAGAAAAACGGTTACAACTTTGCTGTTTTTGTGAAAACATTGAATATGGCAACACGTTCAAATAATCTATTTTACCAAAATTTTGGCAGAACTAATTACATAAAATATTATAAACCCATGTTTTGATTGCCCCACAAAATAACATTTTATAATATTACACTATCAGTAATATAATAATTCGTATTTCGTGTATTTCTATATGAGCGATATCACCCTCATGATGGTGATGATGAATATACACTGATACACGTGTGCGAACAACGACAATGACATCCATCATCGACACTCAGCCAATAAGTAACAAGCAATATTTGAATATGTCCAAGAACACACAATTACTGCATTTTTACTTACAAAGGCACTGTTATTAAACAAATATCAGATATGTCATATAAGCTATTTTTATTATATTTAATGGAAGATACAGAGAAATATGTGGTAATTACAGGGCTTACAGCCTGTCGTCGGCTGGATTTAAGTAATTACTATATATATAACGTCAACTCGTAATTACCCCATATTTCTATATATCTTCCATTGTATAATAAAAATGGCTTCGTCTCTATGAGATATTTGATATTTATTTACATAAAATATAATACCGTAAATTCTTCTAATAACTTGAACGTTTTCAACGATAAATTGCTTCAATTTAAAATTTAACTACGCCAATTTTTCAATAACTATTAACATAAATTGTATATGCATGCGTGTAGGCGTATATATTTATATTTTAAAAATATACATTTAATATATACTATTTTTTAGTTTATTTTAGTGTAAAAATCGTTTTGTTTATCAGTTTGTTTGAATGTATTATTCTTTAGCTTATTTTATTCCGAAGACACTTCACTGGTATTATTTTTATATATCATGTTATTGTCAGTTATTATGTTTCTTTCAAAAATAAAAAATAAATAAAATTAACAAATCAAATGGGTAGGTGGGGTGACTGTGTGGAAGAGTACTGGGGCGGTACGAGAAGGCCAGAGAACTGGAGAAGATTGCAGTCGGTGGGGAGTAATCGCGGAATAGTCCAAATCCCGCTCTGCGTTGTGGCGCCTGTCATACCGCTGTGGAACGGTTTAAGCAGTTACGGAGGATATTCTTGGATTTTGCAACGTTAAATTTTATCGTGCCCCTAAGGTGGTGTGTTATCTACTGTAATGCTATATATATCCGCCGATGGCTGCGGTCGATACGGTCGCCGCTCGCGCTGCATTATGGACGTGCACGAAAGCGAAAGTGACGACGGTAAAAACCGTCCAAAATCACCATCAACCGTTTACTGGGCAGAGTCAAAGATCGCCACCTAAACGAGCCGGCTATCGTGAAACTGTGTAGTAAACACCCGTAATACCGAATCGAAACACCGAACACGCTGCACTGATTCAAGCTCACACTCGAGCATTGTACGGATTACTCTCGCCTGTGTACATTGATGTGGACTTCGACGTGTTTGTGTTGTTGCGCCGTGCATTTCACTACAGAAATGCAGCTAGATTTTTTTGCATCTTTTAAAATTTTTAATCAATTTTAATATCGGTGATCTTGTTGGGGTCATTAATTTTTATGAGATTCCTTAATAGCGTGAATACAGACTTGTAATATTTTTCAGAGTCGTGTTATTAAAAATAATGAAAAAAACAGTTAGAGGTTCAATAACTCCTCTTCTCGCTGTACCTGCTGTGCGAGCTGGTGTGATTTGGGGCTGCGTTAGGTGACATGCGACCTTAAACTTGAGAGAGTCATCTTCTATTGAAGGCGGGTGTACACGTAGTAGTATACTGCTTTATCCTGTGCAAAATATACAAATAAGGTCACCGTCATTTTGGACATTGGAGTTTACGCAACCAAGATAACTCTTAACCTCGCCTCTCCTGCCTTCCATCTTCTCCTGCATATTGAGTTGTAAGATATCATATTTTTTACTGCGGAGAATGTAATATGTAAAAAAATAATTATTATGTAGTAATATATATTCTAACCTTACTGATGATAACAAATATCACTAACGTTAAATTATTTCTCGCCGTTTGTACGTCAGTCACAATTTTATTTTATTTTATTCGGAAAACATACAGTCTATCAGTAAATACAAAAATCATAATAATTAAAACAGGTACACTTTTTCTCAGAAGATACAATATACTCGATACAATAAGTACAATTTGAAATTTAAAAAGGACTATGATGCAGAAAAATGTGATAGAAGAAAATAATTGAAAATAAAAATATAAACAGAGAGATAAAAGTTATAAAAGAGAAAATATTCCAAAGGAACGCGAGGGTGAGGGGAAAGGAAAAGAAAAATGTGATAGGGAATAAAATCTATGTGATAAAAATAAAATGAAGGCAATTAGTGAAGTAAGTCTATTTTTATTTTTTCAATTTTTTTTAATGGGTTTGAATGAAATTAGGTATTTTCCATCTTCAGTAATAATTTAATTCGATACCAGACGATAGGTTACCGACTATTCTGTGTGGATTTGAAAATATGATTTTTTTATTGTCATTGCAGACTGGCTAGGCTGCACAAGATAAGATCTAGGACAGTTTTATCAAAGATTTTTTCTTGTATTGTATTGTAACCTACACCGTAAAGTATTGTTTCTGAGTGATTTTAAGATTAATGAATATTCTTCATATATTAATTACTGTTTTAATAGTAATTACTTTCAATCTCGAGAACGCATGAACTCCGCTATTTCCAGCGGATTGGAAAATTCTTTGAGAAGGTTATAAGTTATATATCATCAAAGTACGACGTTATGAGGCTGGCTATGTTGGTATACGAAAACAATACGAAAGAGAGACTTCGACAGACGTTCGTGAGGGAATGTACTTAGATAAAAAGATATCTAACAATTTAGTAATATATAAATGATTTGTTCATATCATGATGCACATGCAAGCACGACACCAGCGTACATAAGTACAAATTAATCATTTGACCTCTTGACATTTCAATCTTGCCTTGGTTAATCCATTATAACTGAATAAGCTATTATAAGTAGTTTAGATTCTATTATAAACGCAATGAAATCTCGCGTAATTTGTCCGAAATGAAAATATCACGTTTTTTGCAAACATTCAAACATTACTTTTTTTACCGAGTCGTGAGTCTCGTCGCGTGATTCAACTGCCAGGGAATGGATTTTACCGAAATCAAAAATATTCTTCCAACAGTCTTCAAACGAAAGAGACAGTGAGCGGCGGTTGCCGATCGTTCTAAAAGAAAATCATTCTTCATTTTGAATTATATCACATGTCTGTCTACCTTTGGCGCCAATGTACCGGCACGATTGTTCGATCTTCTGAAACCGCCGATCACCTGTCGACCGGCGAGTAGAAAGGAAACATTTTAGGCAACTTCTATCGAATCTTTGACGAGCTGTTGTTTTAACACTTTTTACTCAGATCTTTGGGCGACTGAGTCAGCGAATGTCCGGCCGGACCGGTTTTCCTTCCTGGCTGGGGACGTTTGGCGGCAAAATCCCATCGTACATTTTTCGAACTGCAGCACCAAAACTACATTGTTTTCTGCGTTCGATGCGATATTGTTGTATTGTCAGATCACCGATGTTGGATGGCGAAGGTATATTTTAATTTTTTTTATTCCTCCGTCAAAAACCCGTCATCCGTTTTCGCTTACGAAGCCAAATTACAGGTCGCTGTCGGTGCTCGCGGGCTCGTTTTGTATGGAATTTTCGTTGCTGGGCGTGATGTTTGAGCGGGGGAGGCTTTCTGTAATCAGGTTGTTGGTCAAGCTTTGATGAATATGTACATTTTCATCGGCCGGTGGTGATATATTTTGGAGGTGTGTTCTACTGTGGACGGTTGTGGAGCGATCGGCTGCAACTCGGTGTTAATGAACTTATACGGGCTGGCGGCTAGTATGTAATTTTGATTTAATACTTGAACGAGATTTGAACTGCCTTAATGAATTTAATTGAAAATATGTGTATGTAATTTATAAAGCGAATATGGTATCATACTAAAAACTGTGACGTTTCAGAATTATTTAAAACGTGAATATATATATATATATATATATATATATTAAAAACTGGTGCTATCATTTTTAGTGACCTGATGTACAAATTTATATATTTTTTATTTATCAAGACACATAAAAATTGTACAGCTACCAAAAAAAGACAGCTTGTTACATATATTTTACACAGATTTTAAAATGCATTGCCCAACTAGGTAAGCCTGTTTTAGGGCAAATTGGCAAACAAATTACATTTCACAAAACCAAATAACTCATTGAAGGCAAAACACAATCAAATAGAATACGTAACACACAAGGCAAGTAAACCTGAAAATATAAAAAAATATGAACAAGAGAGAAAATAATACCAATGTAAATATGTAAAAGAATGTGAGCACAAATTAGGTAAAGGGAAATGTGCAAGATCAAAGCACACAAAATGCAGTTTTAAAAATTATTTAATTATATAAAATAGTTTACTTTTAAATATGAATTAAATATATTAATTAGAAAGATATACATATATAATCAATTTTATCGAAAAATATTGTTTTTGCGCCACCGGGATTCGAACCTGGATCTCTTTCCAAACCGGGGAAGGTGCATTATCCAACTATGCATATCTATATGTATATGTATATCTTTCTAATTAATATATTTAAAATATCACAGACCGTCTGTTCTGAATAATTACAACTTCACAATAAGAATGTGTTCTCCTAATAATAAAGTTGTATCAATGTGTCCAAAATGTAATAAAAATGAATTGATAATTCTGGCGTCTGCTATCAGATTGCTTAAAGATATTTGAGATTACGTAAAAATAAAGTAGATGCCTCTTTCAAATAATGGAACGATCAAAGAGGTTCGAAAATTTGTCGTTGAAAATATCGTCGCTGTAGCATAGTTGGATAATGTAACTTCCCCGGTTTGGAAAGAGATCCATGCTTGAATCCCGGTGGCGCAACAACAATATTTTCCGATAAAATTGATTTTATATGTATATCTTTCTAATTAATATATTTAGATTTTAATCTTGTTTATATTAGAGAATATATAAAAATACTTATGTAAGTTAGTTAAAATCTGGTGATGAGATTCGAGTGTCAAGTACGGTAATCTATTGCTATATAATTGTTTTATTTTGATATTATATCGTATTTTGAAACTAATTAAATGATGTCTACATCGTAACCCTGCTCACTTAGTAGATCAAGGTGGACAGTGTTAGGCTGCAACATTAAGTTTTTTTGTTGAATTGAGACTTTAAAAAGTGAATTTTTATGCATATTAAAATACCAGATACCATGGTGCACAGGCAAAGTATTGGCTCAAGTGTTAATTGTTAATTATAAAAAAAAGTTTACACTCGTAATGAGTTTCTTTCGGACAGTGAAAATAATGATAACATACATAACATTTGATGAAAACTGAGTACGTCAATAACGTTAATCGTTGTCCGTCACAATGTAATGTTTTTTTGTAACTCAGAAGTGAATATATATTATATTTTACTAGACTACCGTCTGTGTAAAAGTACACAGTTTTTTTCGTACTGTTGTGGTGTTATTTAATTAAAATTAGTGTTGATGCAAGTCGAGTACCTACTCCCTATGCGTTTGTCCTTCCAATATAAATCTTAATATATACCTGTCCCGCTCTGGCCAACCGATGGCTCTTAGGGATTTCGCTGACGGGGGGACTAATTGCCTTCTGACACCGAACTGTCAAGATCTATGTTCTTTTTCTACCATATGAAAGCAGCACCGTGCATGATGCTAGGACCACGAAGAAGCGGTGTTTAATAGCTCCGGAAGTGCAGTGATCTCTCGGTTCTTCACAGAAAACTTGTTAGTCAACTGGAGGTGAAAACGATGTCCAACCGAGGACTTTAGATAAAGGTAGGCCAGATCTATCTGTTATTATTTTTTGTCACCAATTAGAAAGAAATGATTCGATAGAGATATAAAGAAATATATAAAATATAGTGAATGTATGTTGTAAAACTAAAGTGAATTATTAGTTTAAGTATTGTATTGTGATTAAGTTGGAATGTTGGACAGCGAATCATAAATCGAGTCCATATTTGTGTATGATTGATCTTATTAGAAGTGATTGATTTTTAGTTAGTGTTAAGTGTGTTGTACAGTTTCGGAGCTAAAATGTCGTCGTTGCTCTCGGAACTAGTGTATAGATGTTCATTAATTAGTCTAATGTTATTTGCAATAATGTTTAATTAACATTTTACATATTTTTCACGGGATCTTGTACAATGGATACACAGATTGCTGTTTTAATGTTTCATCAATTGCAAAGACACTGAACGTGTCCGCAACACAGTTGCCCGCGGGGTCAGTACCAGTAATCGACGAAAGTACATTACTTTCTTCTAGTTTTTAAGCTAATGAAAATGGTGAAACCATTCTATTATTGCATTGGAGAAATGCGGTTTTTCGCCTTGGCAATGATTCAATTAAATAATAATAATAATATGATTATCAGACTCACCGAACGTAGGTTTCTGAGGTCATTATAAATTTATTAAATTATTATTTAATATCCTCGATTATCCACGCTAATGATGTAGGGAGAAAGTTATCTCTGATAAAAAAAGGGATATACCGATATGCGAGAGATGTGGTCGGCACGCCAAATATTAATGGCCATTTTTTATACACGCGTTTGCCATTATGACACATAATCAGGAATGTTTGTTTGTGTATTATAAATTAATACTTCTCTGTAAGACACTTGGAATTCATTACTTTATACACGTCTTTACATCTCGGAGGTGAAAGTATTGTCACGGATTTATAACACGAACATAGTGTTCAAGAAAGCATTCGATATTTAACAGATTGTGAACATTGCCATATACGCTGGACCGGGAGCCACGTGACAGAAAGTAAATAAGTACTTTTACTTACGGTGAGCCAACAAATGAGACGTAGGCGCGCTACTGCGGATAATGTTAGATTTATTAAATTTTTAATATATCGATCACCGAATGGCATACAACGAATCACATTGTTGACGTATGTTTACACAAATATTTATATTAACCTCACATGCATTTATAAAAGAATGCGATAATAGAAACAAACAAAATGGCCTCCATGTCATATTTCTAAACTTGTTAGTTATTAAACAAATACTCTTCGATGACGAGCCAGTTACACGTGTGCGAACAACGACAATGACAGCCGTCATCAACACTCGGCCAATAACTAACCATCAATATTTGAATATGTCCAAGAATGGATTTTTATCTGCAGAGGCCCTGTTATTAAATAAATATCAGATATCTCATGGAGAAAAATCTATTTTTTTATTATATTTAATGGAAATATATGGAAGTATGGGATAATTATATGGCTTACGACCTGTCTTCGACTGATTTAAGTGATCACTTTATATATATACATATATGTATATAACGTTCAACAATTCTCTCCCCTCAATTTGCACATTTTTAAAAATTTTGAAAGTTGTATATATGTTAGTGTTTCCGTAAATACTTCGATAGCTAGTTCTGGGTTTTCTATTGGTAATGATGAATACAGTTATTCAATCTATGTAAATTCAAATTACACAAACCTTTGCGAACCTGTGCTGGTTGAGGCCGACGTCTCTATCCTTGTGGCTTGATGGTCCGCAAATATGCTGGTCAGCCACGTTCACACCTTCACACAACCGATAATCCGAAATTATATATACTAAAAGTTTTATTATTGCCGCCGTAAAAAGTCCGTCCGAATCACAATAACTCTTTTCCCAGAAGCAGCATCGCTTTTGTTTTCTGTTTTTCAAATCTACACAAATAGAACACACATATTCAAAATTTTATATCAGGCCTACCTATCGAAGTATAAAGCGCGTAAACAGTTAGTATATGGACTCGCTTCGAGTACCACCACACCATCGACATACTGTAATTACCCCATACTTCCATATATTTTCCATTAAATATAGTAAAAAAATTGCTTTGTCTCTATGAGATGATAAAATGATATTTTGTGAAGCAATTAAAACTTGGGTTTACGCGCGTTTGATTTCTTCGATTCCAGCTCCTGGATTTTTTTGTTGTGGTATGCCTGTTTAACGCAGTGTGGTCAAGTCGCCATTTTGACTTGAGGTCAGACACTATCAAATCGTCATCGGAATCGGACTGCTATCAAGAAACACATAACATCGGAGATCATCAAGCATCTGCGGAGGACCAGTCAGCAAGCCAGTAGTAGCCAAGGTTAGTAGTGATCTGTCATCACTATCGCATTATCAATAGAAAACCCCGGATCAGAAATAGCTATCGAAGGAAATAATTCGCACAACTAGTTTTCGGTTCCGACTGACAAGTTCTAGAGGTTCTGGTTTTTGGATAATTTACATAAAATAAATAGCGTTCATGGCATGGAGGATATTCAGTCTAAATTATTCTAAATCCATCCACAGGAAAATACCTATACTTTAGCAACCTTAATGGATAGGACGGCTTGGATTCTGAAACATTTCTCCTAATTGGATATCGATAAGGGCAGATAATAATTAATGCCCCAACGCAGGGGTCGGCAGACCGCGGCTCGCGAACCACGTTCTGCGTTTGTCATAAACGTTTGCGACTCTTTAACTCGTATTTTCATATACAATCATATTTAATACATGGAAAAGTTTACCTGCAACATACGAAACAATAAAATAACTAGCATTTGCCATTTATGCCTACCTATTTATGTGAACAAATATTATCTTCCACGAAGTCAAATAAAAAATAAGTTAAGAAACAAATTAACTGACGATAGTTTACAATCACGCCTAGTTATTTGACAGACAAAGCAAAACGAAAGCTATGCTAGGTCACCGTTCTAACGAATAAATTTTATAAAGCTCGCTCAAAAATTATTTTATTAGCGTATAATTATTTAGCAATATTTGAATATGTCCAAGAACACACAATTTACCTACGAAGGCACTGTTATTAAACAAATATCAAATATCTCATAGAGACAAAGCTTCTTTTTAATTATATTTAATGGAGAATATATGGAAGTATGGGGTGATTACAGGGCTTACGACCTATCCTCGGCTGGCTTAAGTGATCACTTTATATATATATATATAATATTCACCAATTCTCACCCCTTAATCTTCACATTTATCAAAATTTTTAAAGTTGTATAGTTGTGAGGACCTACTACTACACTATCGCCATCTATGAACAATCATCGATAATTCATTTTCCCCTTCTTTTTTTTCATAACTTCTATACGTTATATTTTTTCCAAGTAGCCTACGATTGTATCGAGAAATGTGAGTTTTAAATATAAAATCTTGATTTTTATTCATTTTTTTTTCGTTACGTCTGAAGTCGAGTAAAGTCTGTCGACCCCTGCCTTAACGCATCCACTTCCAATTAATATATGGAACCTAATGAGGTCTCCCGATTACAATATTTTATTGCATGGGTTAGTTGCAAATCCGCAGAATTTGGGTTTATTTCTTTATATAAATGTACCAGATTTAATCCCCAAAATTATTTAGATATGTACCTGCTTAAATTATGTACATGCGTTAAAATGTCGTAACCTTGTAGCTATAATATATTGTGGTAAACGTTTAACATGAAAACAAATATTCCGGTCCCGACCTGTGCGATTTCGTACATTTACTTTCTTTAAATATTAAACAAAAAACGCACGCTCTACGTGAATGTAATTATTAATATCAAAAAAACGAAAATAAATTAACGACCGCCGCGTCGTAACCAAATTATTTACTGTTTATGATTTTAAGACTTAATTTTTTATTGACCAGGCCGGCATCTGTCAATGAAAAAACATCATCATCATCCACGTCGGTCCCTCGTGATGTCCATGAACTCCCGCCCTCTTGATTATGTCCCTTCACTTTTCTCGGCATTCTGCAGAGATCTTAGGGCTGTTGTGTTAGGTTAGGTTAGTATCATTACTTGTGTAACGTTAGTAATTTAAAAAAAAGCTATATTATTTCCCGTGTTTGTATAAAAATTCTGTCATGATCACTTCAATTAGTATGGAATCGAAAATATTGGAGAATTTTTTTTTTTTTTTTAAATATTTCTTAACACGAAAGAATATTTCAGTTTGATACAATTTCCTGTTAAATGATTTTAAATGTCACGAGCTGTTCGTTAACACGCCAACATTTCCACGTCACGCCAAGCCTCAAGCGTGATTGCGCGCGATTTCCTCATATTTAATAATAACAAATCATTCTTCTGTTTACGACTGACATTTCTCAAGTTTTAATAATAGACAAAAAAACACCCTTAAAGCCTACATTCTGATGGTACCCCGTGTCAAATATGGTTGGCTGTTAAAACGTTAAATTTATGTAAAATATTTGTTCGAATTTCCATATGACTGGTGTGGTACGTCGCCAAGCGGTAATTGTAGAAATCGGACAAAAATGTACGCAGAAATTTAGTCAAATGCACCGTATCGAAATGTATCGTGTTTACATGTACATGTAATATGTAATATAAAAATGGGCTCAAATAATGTTACTTTGGTTTTGATTTTTTACATTTCGTTCTCTCGGAATATTTTAATTGTATTAAAATAACTTTGTTTATTACTAAAAATGAAATTCCGCATTACTTAGCAAACTTACTGGTGGAATTTTATAAATTCTGAAAATACCAACATATCTGAACTTTTGTTGGCCAGTAAAATATCATTGTTACTATTTTCCGGCGCCCAGGGGTTAACAGCTGTTTCGCATACGGTTTTGTAGCAGCTGATACCTGTCTGGGCTCATAAAAATATTAGTTGATATGCACCTGCTGTTATTGGCTAAAGGTCGAAATATTCTTGTTATGTTATACAACCATCGTATGGTCGATTTTAAACTGTTTTTAGTTCAATCATCAACATATAATGAGATCATTTTTTTTTTCATTGTAATTTTCAAAAAAATATATGCTTGCTTTTTACTTTCGGCATTTATTTTATTTCCACTGTCGACTCAACATTGCTAGATGTTTATATCCACTGTCGGCTCAATACTGCTAGTTGTTTATATCCACTCTCGGCTTAACATTGCTAGATGTTTATATCTACTGTCGGCTCAATACTGCTAGTTGTTTACATCCACTCTCGGCTCAACATTGTTAGATGTTGAAATCCACTGTCGGCTCAACATTGCTAGATGTTTATTTTCGCCGTCAATTCATTATTGCTAGATTTTAAAATTTTAAAATCTTAAATTTAACCAAATTTATGATTGTGCTGTATATGACTAGTGTAACAGTGGACATTTGTAGAACTATTTTCAAACAATACCGGGGGGACCATAATTTTTTCAAACTGTCACACAAGCTATGTATTAATATAAAATACGTGGTCTAGTGGTGGTGAAATTGAAGAGGAAAGGGAAATAATGGAATGTCAGGAGAATAAAGGTGGTAGACGTAATGTTGAAATATTCGTATATGTTTACTCAGTAACGTCGTAGGTAAACTGAATAGATAGATTAAATTTTAAATGCCGCCCTTAATAATATTAAAGTTGTAAAATTGATCCTCTATAATTTGTTTGTGATATAAATTCAATGCAAAATATAAGTAAAAATGTATTTAAATTAGAAAAAAGAATAAACACACACAATCGTCGGGTTTTGGTATTTTTTTTTATATTTATATAATATTAGATGAAATGCACACGAAACACCGCTGTATAAAATTATGTATTTATCGATTTTTCGCCGCAAAATCACTAACGATTTCTTCGATATCGAGATAATACATCTTTCAGCTTCAAAATAAAATATTAAAAGCACATTTAACCTTTTTTCGGTCAACTATGTTTTTATAAATGCATGTTGTCCTTTGAAATCGTATTATTTTATGACCCGAGCAATTTACTTTCGGGGTAAAATGGCAACAATGCTGCCGCTCTTTGATGATTTTTTACAGAACAGTTTTATGGTCTTTGGTTCATTGATATTTTATAAACATATATATGTAACTTATGTTGGATGGACTGTTTTCGCTCAATTCTGAAAAATTGACTTTCAAAGTGTCCTTTAAATAACTTTTCGAGGTTTTTTGTTTTGTACGAGACACTAATTTTAACAGTATATTCAGATCTAATACAGGATGTGGCAGAACCGATTAAGCGGTTAGAAGGGGTTAATACTCAAGCGGTGGTCTCCCTCTGTTCCATTTGTATTTCATCGGAACACATCGAAGCTTTGCCGTGCGTGCGTATTTTAAAAACAACCGATCTGTTATCGCGACGCAAAGAGCTTTTCGACGACGGTTCAACGTTCCGCGTAACAATGCCGTTCCGTTTGAGCATTTGTGATTTCTTTCTTTAGGGATATCTGAAGGAGAAGGTGTTTAAGCGTCGCACTCATACTCTACCAGAGCTAAGAGAGCGGATTATTGAAGAAGTTAACGCCTTACCCCGTGATATGTTTGAACAAGCTGTACAAAACTTCGGAGATCGTCTCCAACAATGTGTTGCCGTTAACGGCCGCCATCTTGAAGATATTATTTTCAAAACTTAATGTTTATAAATATACCCTATATACCCCTATTAGTTCAGTAAACACAAGGGACGTCCTTGCGTTTACTGAACTGATTATTCTACTGCGTTTTGAATTGTAATTTGCCAAGTTATCATTGAGCCGTTTCTTCGTAATCAATAGGATAGAACGCCACACACTTCTGCCTGGCAAACCACCCTTGCCTCGTTTACTTTCGTACATCTTTTCATGCATTCTCGTTAATTTAATGATCTAACAGGGCCGTTCTTCAATATCTTGTCTAGCGGATCATACCTGATCTTTTGTGCACCCTCTTTGTTCCTGTTGCCTTAAAAACTTGCCTCTTATGTTTGCTTCACCATCGTTTCCTCACTCACGTTTCACATTCTCAAACCATCTCAGCGACAGTAAAACAATTTGGGCGTGCCGATTTGTGCAATTACGAATAACACATTATTTTTTAAATTAACTTTTAAAATGAAAGAATCGTTGAATACCCGTTTCTAGTTCCGTTCTCATATTTTCTTAGAATTTATTTATAAATATATTTATATAATTCTAATGATACCAAGAAAATTGATTTTACTAACATTTCGTCTTTGGGAAAGTGAAACCTTGACCACCTATTCAAGGGTTACTACCAGTAGCGTGCAGTAGGTATAGACTTAGGTTATACTGTTACTATTATATTATATATTAAACTATTTGCTAGATTCGTTTAACCGACGTCTACAGGCAAAATGAATCCATCATAATAAAAATGCATTATCCTCGAACGCAAAGAACAATCCTGAAAACAACACGTTTAGTAAGGTAGTAAAATTTGCGAATTAGTAAACGAGGAAGTAGATGCTTCGATCAGCTCTAAGCCAAGTTCAAAACCTTTCTGTTTGGAAACTGCATAAGTAAGGACTTCGTGCAAAGCTGATCCACTTCTGACTCTGCCGAGTGAAATTTTCAATTCAGTAGGTAACAATTGTATGGCTTGAATAGAACGATAGATTAAAATAGTGGCTAACAATTGTAGTAGCAAAAAATGAAGAATAAAGCAGTAGAGGACTACAGCTCTCCGGTGGCTAGAATCCTGAAACACACAACTGATGATTCTACTGATACACGGTGTGCGCCAGCGTAATTATAACATATGGATTATTTAATTTATATTTATTTCCTAGAATTTTTAGTGATGCACACCTTTTTTGCACGCATGCAGTGCACGCCCCTGGTTACTACTACCCCTAATACGTTACTAAGGTAAGGTGCATATTTCAGCGCTAATGTGACCGTTTGGAAATATGTATGTATTTTGAGTAAACAGGTAAAACAAACGCATGCTTAAATTTTTCAAATAGAACAAAATTTTTAGAATCATTTTAAAAATGTAAATAATATATCGCGCATACCAATATTTGTACTAAGACCGTATCCGCGTAAATACAAGGTGATTCATTTAAACTGATATGAACGAACGATGGACCACGCGGTGATGATTTATGACTCTGTCAGTGTATTGTAATAATGTCAACAACTCGGATGCAAGTTGATCTGTTGGTTCTTATTCAATATTTATTTAGCAAATAAAGGCAAATTGTTACGTTCAACAATTAACCCTGGATCACTAAGCGTTTTACATTAGTGAAGCCATGGGTCATCCACCTATCGAGGTGTCGCGACAATAGCGCGCAATACAAAAGTAAATGAAGAAAAAGTTTTTTTTGAAAAATGAGATCGAAAACTAAAAAAGATTTTTTTTTTAATTTTACACGCTATCCCGGAATCGTTTTGAGAATTATTTACTCTCGTTTCGATTCGTCATTATTACATTTTTTAATTTTTTTTATTACATTTAGT
Organism: Eubasilissa regina; assembly: GCA_022840565.1. Classification (NCBI taxonomy): domain Eukaryota; kingdom Metazoa; phylum Arthropoda; class Insecta; order Trichoptera; family Phryganeidae; genus Eubasilissa; species Eubasilissa regina. The sequence continues at coordinate 16,364,519 of JAINEB010000021.1, forward strand.
TATTAACATTTTAATATCGTCATAGGTTGGCTCCGGTATCGTCGTACCAGGGCCATGCCTGTACAATTTGACGTGAGACTTGTCATCACATTAAATTCAGAGGACAGCCAGAGAGAAGCTATAGTACATCATGCGCCCCCAAAAGGTCACGTTTATGTGTTGCAATCGCAGAGCTCGGTCACAGTCCGGCAGAAATTCACGAGAACTAGTAGAATGCTCCGTTAGGTCTCTATAGTCACTACTCTTCCTGACGTCGTTCATCCCAGCAACCCCCAGCGGGAGACCCACACCCTAATAAATACCCGGAAATTCTTTTCATTTCTTCATATCATTCCAGGGGTTCAGATGACCTGTTCCTTCTAATCCCGCAATCATGATCTCACGTGCTTCATTCATGATCACACAGTACTGTAGAAAATTATTGTAAAAAATTATGGAAATCAAATTATTAAATAATATTCGTAATGAAGCTGCAAAAATCGATTTTAAAATTAATTAAAAAAAACTGTCTTTCTTTCCGAACGAACTTTTTTCATATTTTTTAAATGCAATGAGTATTACATTTAAAATTAAATACATTGGAATAAATGTCCTCAATTACTTTCGTATTGCTCGCAGTTGTCTTGTGCGCAATTGTCGGGGTACCACTTATCTGGTGTGACAGATCACCAACTGAAGTAAATAATAAATTATTGGCATGATAAAATTGTTAGCCAGTTGTTCAAACTTCAAAGTAGATAAATCTAATAATTTTAAACGAAAAGTTTTATTGAGTCTTTGGATTCGAACATTTTTAAAGTACACATGTCAATCTGTATCCGCCGTTACAGGGTTAAGTATTACATCAAATAAATATCTCACTAAATAAATAATTGTTATTGGACAATACCATATTGGCGCATTGGCTTTGAACATGCACTAGAAATTGTGCAGGTGTTTCGTATTGAGTTGTCAAACGACGGCAAACCATTCAAATGTAAAGGTCCAAGGGGATAATGCGCTTCGTAGTCTAATATAATGAAAAAATGAAAATCATTTATTCCTTTCTACGAAGAGAATATATTATATGTTTTTTCATTTACAAACTTTACAGTGAGTACTTATATAGTTTTATCCGTTTGTGTGAGGCAATTTCAACTTTTATTTGCATTACAACGAATGAATTTACTAATTATTTGCAAACTTCTACATTTTATTACAAAATTCAACTTTTTATTCCTTAACTAATAATATCGAAAAAATATATTTACTTATCTTTTTAACTGTTGAACTTTTATCTGTATAGCATCGAAATAAAAGCCTTTCCGAATTGTAACAAAAGTGCATATTTCACTTTGTTAGCGACGTTTAAAAATTAATTAAATTCTATTAAGTTTTTTGGCGTTTGACTTGTTGCTTCATGCATACATTCAATTCGCGGTTTACCAAAATTTAACCCGCAAAAATTCGTCCCTTTCTTTCCTCACCTATCCTTAAACACAAGGAAGACAAATGTCTTCCAACTGCAGCATGATCAGTGCGCTTAGAACTTTTGTATGGATAACTACCGTCGCTTAACTCCGCTTTACTCCGCTAACGCTTATAAGTAATCTTACTTTAATCCCAGTTATACATAGTAATCCTTTTCGCGAGTGTTAGTATACTCGTACACCCCGCTCAAACGCTTGTATTTGTGGTGGAGAGGAATCGACAAATGAACCAGCTTCCGGCAGACTAAAAGTAAGTGCTTTCCTTTTTTCCTCATATTTCCTCCACACTTTTACGACAATCGATATAAATTATTTTTGTCTCACATATTCTCGTATTATACCGTATATTTTTGCGCATAAATAGTACATACACAAGCTATAATCGACAGTGTAAGTTATAAATTTATTATCAAAATAAAAATGAACAAATTATTAGTGAGGGTACTCCGGGGTTGAAAGGTTTATTTACGCGTTCGCGCTTTGACCTCGCACCTTTATCGAGGGTGAAATTGTCTGAAAAGTTACGGCACATAACATGTACGTGTTTTGATATTCGTCAGTGAACTATGCATGAGGTACAAACTACGAACCCAGCTTTGCTTGCACTAATTCAGTAGCGTTGACACGTGACATTCTTATGTTAACCAAACAGTATTTTAACATTTTGGGGGTTATTGTGTGTTAAGTTTGCTCGGATGGAGTGAGTGCGATGGATGCCAGCTGAAGACTGCATCAGGAATGTTGAAGTGAGAGGTACAGTTACCCCAAAATTAACAGCTCACCCTCGTGCTTAGTGTATCGAAAGTCTTATTGCATATTTGGAATGAATACAGATATGTAGTAAAAATTACCTATTGTTAGTACTAAATTTATTAAAGAAAATTTATTACAATGGTTGAGGCTTAAACATAAACGCGCAAATTATGTATCGAAGATCGGAGGTGACATCAAAAGCTGCCGCTGCGGAGGACGTCGGTAAGTGAAGTGAGTAGGTTAGCACGCGTGGGTGACGCCTGTACTCGTTGCACCCAACCTGCCGTTGTAGGGTGTCGTATTGACGGCCGCGTCCCCCTTTCATAATAGCGTTCACCCTCCACAACTTATTAAAGCTGGGAGAATAGTCAGAACTGGCGTAGAAATGTACACGAATAAATTTTTACATATATTTACATACCTCAATTTTGTTATAGCTTATTAAATTTGTTTTTAGCTTAAGTTCGGGAATTTGATTTAGCGAAATATGTTAATTAATAAACAAATTTATATAAAGTAAGGGTTAACATTTTCTCACGTTAATATTAAAAATAATAATTATTCTTTTGCATTAAAAACATCTACTATAATACATGATAAAGTATGTTTCCGCAATAGTTTGTTCTTCCAAACCGTTTAAAACTTAATCCGGTTAACTGTGTGTTAGAAAAAAACCGGTTTATTTTACTCGGTTAATCGGTTATTAATTATTTTGTAAGACACATTAATGTTTTTTAAAATTATTCATAACGCATACGTCAACGATGAACAATATATACAATGGCGCGTGTGACGCGATAAAGAGCATTTTCTAGGAATATTAAAATATGATAGGTAGAGAAACAACAGATTGATAGATCGATGTTCCATTGTGCTGCAACTCGGTGTGCCTAAAAAATTTTACCATATAATAAATTGTGTTAATCGGCTTCCACAAATCATGTCGCAGGTTTTTCGTGTTATAATTTGACCCTGTCGCAAATTGTCACAATTCCACTGACCCCCCTTCCTCTCCTAAACCTGTGACATTATTATATTTTTATAAATAAGATTCAATAATATCCGAACATGCTATTTTGATTGAGTCAGCACAGTTGCAAAATATTAATTGGTAAACGTGAGTATTTCTAGAATTTCTACAAGTATGTTCCTACCTACCAGGCGCGGTCATTTCATACATGCTTTGGATGGTCCGCATCCTTTGTGAGTCAAAAAGCTTTGGACGTTTTGTTTCTAACTGAAAAACTGCATTACTGCAACTAAATTCGTTAATTCGTTCGAAATACGTATACATTCTTAACAGCATACATATACATACCAGCAACAGTGGATTCTATCATTTGTTCCGTATCCACAAAGTTTGAAAGTATTCGACTTTCGCGCATGTACATTAAGTTCCACCTGTCAGCGTCTTCGAATATTGTATACGTATTCGTTAACAGCATCCAACGTACAAAAAATGACTTTAATGCTTATGGGTATAATGCACAAAATAGCATACATATTACGAAGCGAGCGGATTGTTCTGAGAAATTTGTTTGTGTGACGCATTTTTGACGGTTTGGCTTAAATACTTAAGCCGAATTATTGAAACATTGAATATCTTTCGATTATATGTTATATTTGTACATTTGATAGTATGTAGGTATAAACTTGTTTTCCGGCATCCCTTCTACAAAAAGTCACCGACCGCCACTGCTACCCTACACAAGTATTTAAAATATTTTGTATGATCGTAAGGAATTAAATTTGATATATTTTTAAACTATCATAAACGTGCTCATTATTTACAAAACTAATAAACAAACGTAGTTTTTTGACGCTTTTAACCGGTTGACCTTTTTTTCGCAAACAAAACCGAAAACCGGTTAGTATTTTATCTCCAGTTAATTTTAAGACCTGTACGTACATATATTGGTATATTGGATGATCCGTGTGTTCATAACTAGATCAACACCACGTGGGTGTGTCTAGTTGCTAAATACGTCAGAATTCAATAGAACGTTTCTATAATGATAATTGTTAAAGTCGAGCTGTGATATATCCGTCGATGTTTGCATTAGATATTAACAATATTTGATTTCTGAAAAGTTTATCTCATATTTATTTAGTACATCGGCATGGGTTGGTGTTTGATCTATCGGAAAAGGTTGAGGTAAATTCTTTCTTATTTAGAATTTAAATTTACATCTCTCGTAGAGGATAGTTCTTCTTTTATTCTGTATTATCTCTTGTTTCAAACTCAGATTTAAAACTATTTTTAATGAGCGACAGATAGCGCAAGTCCGAATACCAAATATATTTTTTTAGTAAGTATGTAAATAAACATATCGTATCTAAAGCTGCAGTGTACATAAAGTATCAGTGCTCGCATTTTTACATATGAAAAATATATTTTATATTTTTACATGTATAATTAATGATTTTTTTATATTTATAAAAATAGAGATGCGTACACGGAATATGTGTCACATCAATATTCTTACTATTTTCAAACTAAGCTAAACGCTTGTGCTATGAAAATAGGACTAACTTGCTGATGTCCTGGAACGAGGCGCGAACACCCGACCACTAGATCACTAGGCCAACGTCTTGATCACAACACCAACAAGCTACTCAATTACTTTATATTTATATTGACTAAAAATAATAATTAAAATAATGAAATTTCAAAGTGAAAAGTATTGATGCACTTGTAGAAACATAAGCAGACATACGCAAATAGAGTATCATCTTTTAGGAATAAAAAAAAATCTTGAAATTTAAAATCTTTCCTTGGCTTCACGTATCTGAAGTATTAGTTATATTAATACAGTATTAATTGTGGACGTATCTTTATTATCAACTAGAAGCAGCAGAAGTTCGGTGAAGTAGACTTCTCCCAAATAGAAACAACAGGGTCCGAGTTTCTGTGCCAATTGTCAAATTAAAGATCTTGTATATTTTTTACCGACGGTTACGAGAAACTCGAACATTGCAGATTTTTTTATAATGAATATCGATTTAATCCGTAAAAGCAATGAAAAATTTATTTTTAGTTTTACTGTCTTGACGTTAAACAATGAAATTGTTATTTATTAAATTATTTTGTTATTAATGTTATTATTACATTAAATGATAATAATCACAATAGAATTTCTTCTTTACATCAGATATAAAAGTAATATACAGTGGAACCTTTATATTCGTCAGTTCGTCAGCCCCTATATTCATCTGATTCGATATTCGTCACATTTTAATAACAAAAAAATGTTTCTGTATTCGTCACTTTCACCGCCCGGCACTGGATAGCCACGCGATCAGGTGGCCAACTTGCACCCAAATGTTGCCATAGTCAACCAAAACACAAATGCATTCAATGATAATGAAAAGGGCAATATTGGAAAAGAATTAGAGTTATCTGATGTTTTAATTGATGATGACTCTGTTTTTTAAACTATAGTAACATTCACTCTGTTCTTCTTCCTTTAAACAGAAACTAGTAACATTCATTCTCTTCCGCTTCTACGATAGTGTCTACAAATAAATTAAAGTTCTGACAAAAATTTTATTCAGTTATTTCAGATATGCTATTTCTATTTCTTCTTCGTCAGGTTCCATATTCGCCAGGCTCTTCAGGAACGGATTGACGACGAATATAGAGGTTCCACTGTAAGTTGTATTGGGGGTGAGTGTGTGACGTTCTAACCTCAATGTATACCTATGGGAGTACGATCTACTGCCAGGAATGTGCCGACCGTGTACGCCTTAAATCTGTTTTTAGCAAACGACTGTATGTGTCTGTGCACATCGTACCCCACATGTTCGTATATTGATAAACCGTGTTAGAGTGAATTAAATTTAACCAGAAGTTACTGAAAACCTAATAAACAACTTTGGTTTATCCACACAAGAGATAAACCCATTAAATGCCACACATTAATATTCCCACGCGAAAATAGCCCCACTTTTCATATCTAGAGGGATTAAGGTCAATTAACTCTTAACTGTTCAAACATTCTGTCAAAACAAAAACTGTCTAGCGACATCAGTATAAATACGAATTTTTGATAATATGTTTTTTTTTTACTTTTTTTTTTTTTGGTTACATTTAATGAATCCAATTCCGAGCCGAAATTGCAATTAATATTTTGACCGAAGTCTTTCTATTTTTATAAACTTTAAAAACCTATTATAGAGGTTATTATTGTAGCATCTTCGTCAAAATCCATTTCTAAAAACCCGCCCAAAGATACGACCCAAAATTTTTATTTTAAAACTCCATAGTGTCGCATGTCTCAGATGTGTGGGGGCGACGATTCAAATCTAACTGATGACACAGGCGACATCTACATTCGGGTACGAGGCTTCTGCAGAGAGGAGCCTTACTAATACTAATACTAGTGTTAGTAATCCGTAAATACGGATAGCCGTCAGTATTTTATTTGATTCGAGCTTACTGTGCATTTTTACAAGCATAAATGTTTATATATTTATTTATAAACATTATATTTCTATACAGGATCATCAATGGTATGATAGACTACCAGATTGTTGGTCGGCTTGACTTTCACGCACCATTTAGGTCATCGAGACACAATTCATTGTCCTATTAAAGTGGTAATGTCAGAACTCACGCATTAGCTAACTCCGCAGTCTCCAGAATGCATTCTTTGGGGAATGAATATGCGGAGGTAGTCGACATTTTTGCAGTAAATTTAACTCTTTATAGGACTATATTATTACAATTTTGTTGTGTCTCAACTCAGTGGTGACGGATAAATTGTTTCACTTCACATTTTATATGAATTTTCTTTATGTATTGCACTTCAGATGAAATTTTCTATTATTTTACAAATTATGTTAATATTTTTTATTTATTACCTTAGTTTTATTAACCACAATCGAGTTTAAAAAACATCTACCGGTTTCGGAAAACACCTTTATGACATTTTAGTTATGACATCCTGAAGAAGGAAAAGGTGTTTTCCGAAACCGGTAGATGTTTTTTAAACTCAATTGTGGTTAATAAAACTAAGGTAATAAATAAAAAATATGAATTTTAACCACCAAGTTAATATTGCTAATTTTAAAAGAATTATGTTAATGCCTGAATGGGGCGTGTATTATAATAATAAATAATTAAATACAATATCCACACTAGTCTGGCAGTGAAGGGGTTGCGGCTAACTGGCCCGTGTACCTGTAATGGAATATTACTGTTAACAAGTGAAAATGCTTTGCGGTCTGAAGGCCTTCGAAGAAGTTAGTTAGTTGGCACGTTAAGTCGTAAAGTAACTCTTTGACATGTGGAATCACCCACCTAGTGCAGCCCGATTGTACCAGGAAACGGCATTTGCAAAGTTCACGGTGTGGCTTCCCCAGCCATATCCATTTCTACACAATATTGAATTCAATGATTCAAATGTTGACAGATCATAATTTAATATTTTTAATCTATCGTCGGTGCAAGCAAATACTATTTTTAATAATGTGATTACAAAATTGCGTATGAAAAATGTAAGTTAACATACCAACGATAAATAAATAGTGTATTTGAAGATACGAGTCTACTAGTTACACTACGTTATTATTTTTTCTAATTTTTAATGCAGTTGTATTCTCATATAGTTTTTACGCGTTGTCTTAATTTATTAACAATCAAAAGGAGGTATTTTTGATGTAAACTAGTTTTTAAAAATCGCTCTTGCAAAGTCAGTCAGTGATGTATTTATTTTGTGTTATCCTATAAGATCCTATAAAATTTTCATGTTTTTCTCCGAAGAATTCAGTTTTACCTAAAACTCTTGTTCGTGTTGATTAGTTGCTTTTTTTTAGTTTCCTAGGTAAGTTTGTAGAACTCCATAATCACAGATGTGAAAATAAGACACTAAATACGTATGCCAATACCAAAAAAAAAAAAAAAATGTCTCTCTCGCCGTATTGTCTTCTTAGATTGTAAAATTATATAGCTGTCCTTTTCTACAAATTACACATGACATTAAAATACCATTAGTGTTGAAACCGAATGGTTACTTAGAATAATTAGAAGCACTCAAAGTGTAAGGAAATCCCCAGAATTCCAATGAATAATGTTGTCCCTTTTCATCTCATGTAAATAACATTGTATTACTGTCCCCTGTTATAGTAATAAATACAAGTTGTTGAGTTAAATTGTTAGACTGATAATGCCCTTACAAGGCAAAACGCGTCTCATGTAAATTAAACTAGTTGAGAGTGTTTTTTTTTCGCATACGCGATAGCTTTTTCTTCAGAGATCTATTCAGAGAGACTATCAGTAGTGCGATTGCATATTGAGACTGTCTCGAAACTCATCTCGATACTTACATAATGAACAAATCATACTTATTAAAAAAATAAACATATTATTAAGGAGAACACATTCCTTCTGTGAAGTTGTAATTATTCAGAACACAGGTCTTTGATATTTTAAATACTAATTAAATGCATTAATTAGAAAGATATACATATATAATCAATTTTATCGAAAAATATATTGTTGTTGCTACCGGGATTTAAACATGGATCTCTTTTCAATTCGGGTGCATTAACCTTACTTAACACTCGTCTAGTGATCTGGTAGTCTGGGGTTCGAGTCTCATTCCAAGAGGCCATCAAGTTGGTCCTATTTTCATAGCACGAGCGTTTAGCTTAGTTTGAAAATAGTAAGAATATTGACGTGAAACGTATTCCATATATATTCTACAATATATAGAGATCAAATTGATATCCCAAAACTAAAATATACCGCAACTCAAAATCAATATATTTATCAAGGTATCAAATTTTTTAACAATCTCCCCATCACAATTAGAAAAATTACGGACTATCATAAATTTGTAACTGAAGTAAAAAAAATATGTACACAGACTAACTGAAACATAAATTAACTCGAATATACTCCTTCTCTTACTGTCCTAGAAAAGAAACAAATGTTAAAGTATATATATATATATATATATATATATATATATATATATATATATATCCACTGATTATTGAAATTGTATTATATTTTTAATATTAATAAAAAAAAAAATTTAAAAAATATATATATATATATTAAATACTACTGTTTTTAATACTGTTTTTGCGTCACCGGGATAATATTTTTCGACAAAATTGATTTTATATGTATATATTTATAATTAATACATTAATTTAGTATTTAAAATATCACAGACCTATGTTCTGAATAATTACAACTTCTAAATAAGAATGTGTTTTCCTTAATAATATATATATATATATATATATATATATATATATATATATATATATATATATATATATATATATATATATTTTATTTTTATTTATATATATATATCTCAATTTAATTTCTCTATTGTGTCCAATCAGTGTCCAGTGAAATAAATATATCAATCAGTTCAGAGTCAGTTTCCAGCTCTATGCAGTACAGGCATTGTCTAATGGATATTATAATCAGTACCTTGACTATTCGTATACTAAGTAACTTACCATCACGCCGTTTTACCGCGGGGTAGGCAGATTTGATAGAGCACCACACTCCTGTCCTGACACACAGTTCTCGCCTCATCCACATTCATATATCTTCTCATACAAGCTCCCCGATTATGGAAGTTCTAACAGGATCATCCTCCAGTATCTGGTGTACCTGGTCGTGTTTCTCCTCTATATCTGGTGCCATCAACACTTGCATCATACATCTTTCTTACCATACTCTCCTAAATCATCCGTTCCGTATGACCGAACCACCTAAGGATATTAAGCTCAGCTTTACATTTTTACCTTATTTCTTAATTTTTTAATTTGTCGTAAATAGATGTGCCACATATACGCCTACGTGATCTCATTTCTATTGCATTCAGTCTACTTTCTGCCAGCTGCAAACCTCACTTCCATGCGTCAGTGTCGGTACATGTACAATGAGCATTAAGCCATGTTGTACTCAATGGGACGTGACAATTTATCATTGTCAGTAAATTTTAAGATAAAATAAGATCAGTGCCACTTCGTCTAGCAGATTTCATGTTCAAAACAGTCATTAAAATATTAATAAACATATATTAAATTAATAATTATAAATTAATATGTCATGAATGGATGTTGAAATATGCTGGGTTTATACACACACACACGTTCAAAACAAATTATTCTTTATCTTCTTATCTAAGAGTTAGCAGATTTAACAGCACTTATATATCTTACAGGTGTTGCTAAACACCGTCTTACAAGAAAGTAATCTGATAATTAGTAACCCTTCACTATCTCAGGAGATAATGCGGAAGACTTAAGAAAACACAGCTAAGAACAAAAGCTTCGACTACTCACGCTTTCAATGTATGTTCTAGGATTTAAGTTTCAGACGAAAAGGGGCTCAACTTGCGTACAAAGCTCGTAATTTTAAAAGCTCATTTTGACATTAATGAAAATGCCACATTTGGTATTTTGACGGTGTGCAACTTTGTATTTATTGTTGTTAAATTATGTACCGCCTGCAGAATAGTTCTTGGAATATTTTAGAAGGGAATATCTACAGGGTGTGTGTTACTCGAGTGCTTAAACATTATTCCGAGAATTCACCCACTAACTAACTCTGACTAAATTTTAAACATAATTGTGAAGAACCCTTTAAATTCTTTTTAGATATAAGACTACTGTTTACTAGAGCAATCTTAAAACTATTTTTAAATTAAATTAACATTTCTTCCACGATCCGATCCAAAGGAAACTAGAAGCAAAGCCTTAGGATACTTTTCAGTGACAAAATTTAATACCAAATTAGCTCAACGAACTTTCTTATTTTGTGCTCCGCGAATATTTAACAAATTACCTCTAGACCTTAAAGGGTTTTAAGTAATTAACGACTTCAAACCAAAAATAACAAAGTGGTTGCTCGATGTGGGTAGAAAGCAAAATGAATCTTATTTAACATTTGTGCTAACCTAACTACCCACACATTTTTGTCTCCAATTATCGTATATTACAGACAACAATATTTTTATAACTTTTTTCAATAATATTTTTCTCATAATTTTTTATAACTTACTTAACATTATACTTACTTACCTCTAAACAATTACAACTTTTAAAAACTGTACAGGTAACTGCTTTAGAACAGACCGCGTCTAGTAAAGTAATTATATTTATTTTTTCATATGTACTATTATTTATGCTACAAAAAAAATATGCAAACGTAAAGATAATGCACTATGTACAGATATCATATTATATTTACTGTGCCAATGACCAAATGAAGACTATGTGAATGATGTAAAGGGTGTCCCTGTTGTGCTTTAACAGTCAAACCATTATAATAGTTTGATGGTAGACGGTCCGCCATTATTAACAATGGAATGCTATTCGACACAACAACGCATTCTTATAGTTAAACATTATTTCAAAAATTGTGAATGTTTGTCTGCCACGATTCACAAATTGCGCCTAATTTTTGGTAATCAAAATGTTTCATCAACTGTGGAGAGAATAATCGAAAACCTTGAGGATACTGGGTCGATCACTGGTGTTATTCTCCAGGTCGTTCACCAGAAATATTACGGCTGTTCGCCGTAATGTGGCCGAGAGTCCGGGAACATTTCAAGAACCACTGTGCACGAAAGATTTGCATCTTCGTGCCTACAAAATCCAACTAATTCAACAACTCAAGCCTACAGGACCACACAGCGAAGATAGTCCGTCAATTGGTTCATTGAACGGAGACACTTGCCACACATCATGTGAAACAATAGCATTATTGCACGAGACATTTCTTAGTCGTGTAAACTCTTGTTTAGGCGACCAGAATTGGCCCCCTAGATCGTGGGGTTTAGCGGCTTTGGACTTTTATTTTTAATTAAATTTAAAAAGTCAAATTATAATAAATATATAGAGTACTGATAGTTTCCGTAAGCATTATTATATGTTACAGCTATTTCGGCGGTTAAGGCCACTTTCAAACAGTGGATAAACCAAGTACATTCGACTTATTTAACTGATTTTAGTTACGCATTCTTTTATCCGTGGGTAATTAAGTGGTTTCTGTGGAATCGATGTAATATTCCTTATTCTCAGAGGCACTACCTTATCATTAAAAATTTCCCGTTAATACATATAACATCTATGTTTGTTAATGTTTAAACTTGATTGTCAATTTTCCCATTTCTGTAAATGATTAGTTGAATTATTCTGTAAATGCTTCTAATTATTTTATCTAACGAGATTACCCAATTGTGATTAGTTATTTTGTCTTGCCATTGGACTTCTTTCTCTGGGTTTTTTTTTTTGAAGTCAAAAGCTTATGTCGACAAGCTCGCGACTATCCAAGCCTTGAAGGAGATAATTAGACGCTGTATCACTAAAATCCAGCAACAGTTTTGTCAAACCGTGATTAATAATTTTGTCAAAAGAACGCAAATGTGCCAGCAAAGCTGAATAGGGCATTTATCAGATGTGTTGTTCCATACATAATTCCCACATACCTACTTTATGATTAAATATTTTTTTTATTTAAAATTAAATTTTCCGCTCTTGTTGGGACATCCTTTACATAATATATTGCACAGTTGAGTTTGTGGGAGATTCATATCTCCTGCGAAAAAGTACGGTTGTATCGTAATTTTTTGAGGCAACGCCTTAACAATGGCACGTGTCGCCGTGCCGAAACTTAGGCTTAGGTTTCCCCAAGGAAACCATACACAAAAAGAACGATCTAAGCCGAAAGAGACGCCAGTTGCGTATACTATATAGAGTCTACATAATCATATGAAGATTGACAAAACCGGCACTTGAAAAACAAAGCTTTATTATAGATATATCTTACTCGGGTCAATTTAGAATTGTATTGTTTATTATCAGTTATTTTAATTATTTAGTTTAAATTCACACAACTTTATTGTTGGTAATTCGTGTACAATTCTCACGCAGTATTAGAAATATCTTTAGAAAGCAAGGTTACAACATAATAAAAAAATAACAATAACTCTGCCAAGTTTATGGGCGGCAATATTGACAACAATCTATCACTCAATGCCATTGCAAAATTATTAAAATAATGAGTTTTGATTTATTTAATTTGATAGTAATAATATATTAGAAAATAACTCCAATGTTCGTAAACAATAAACCAGTTGTGTACGAAAATAAAACGAGTAGTTATTTATACTAAATGATTATGATATGAATATTCGCTATTGTAAATAATATTGCAATTCTGCGTGATAAGTCGTTCCTTGATAAATAAACCAATGTAAATATGTCCGTATATACCAAAGTAAACAATAAAAAATATTCTAAAAAAAAGACTATCTAAGTATACAACTTTTCACAGATTTTAAAGTACCAAAAATAGTAGACATACAAAAAAAATTAAATAATTCAAATTTTCAAAATTAAAAATTAATTAAATTTTAGAAGCGAATTCCGATCTACAAGATATAGAGATCAAATTGATATCCCAAAACTAAAATATACCGCAACTCAAAATCAATATATTTATCAGGGTATCAAATTTTTAACAATCTTCCATGACAATTAGAAAAATCACGGACTACCATAAATTTGTAACTGAAGTAAAAAAATATGTACACAGACTAACTGAAACATAAATTAACTCGAATATACTTCTTCTCTATACACGAGTCTTACTCTCATAGAGAAGAAACAAATGTTAATATATATATCCACTGATTATTGAAATTGTATTATATTTTTAATATTAATAAAAAAAGAAAAAAAATAATAATATTCGGAAAATGATTGGCCTTTTATACGTTTCTAGCGACGTTTATTTAATTTAATTTTTACATATATTTATTATAATTATCTTTTAATGGTACAGAAATGATGTTCAAGATAAAAATTAATGTAAAAAAATAAATTTTCACAAAAAATAACAATGCGTTTTACTGTACTTTAAATGGTTTCGTTATAATTTAACCTAATAATTAATTTACTAATAAAGCTAATAGTGGTTAAACCGTTATTTTGTCCGTGATTGTGTAATCGAGTAATCACTGGTACCATTCAGAATTTACTAATCACCTTTTGGAAACAAACCATTTTTTTTAGGTTTAGAATTTATACATACAAATACAGTTAGATATATTTGAAATTTTAGTGTTAATAGGAAGCTAAATATTATAAATAACCAAATGCTCTTTGCAAATATTCACCTTTTAAATTTGTTTTCATATTAGGTCTTACTTTTTCACTACTTTATAGTTTTGTTTTTATTTATACTTGTATTTTTAATTTCAGTATACATTATTTCTTGAAGAAGATACAGATCGAAACATGTTGAATTATCAATAAATATAGGTTTAAGCAAGGCTACAAAGTAATTTTGTTAATATTGAAGATGAGATTTAGTATTAGTGTAGTAGAGATTTTCTAGTATATCCGTGATTGCTCGAAGAATTGAGAATAATCAGTTACCAATCATCGTTACTATCGAACACAATCACAGTCACAATTACTGTTTAGCCATCACTAGCTACAAATACTTATCAACGGAGTAATAATTTATTATATCGGCTGGTTCTATAGAGTGCGATAAATTGCCCCATTGTATCAGGTATAATATGTAAGATCAATCAACGTCACATCAAACTGACAAATATTAAAAATAAAATATATCTAAATGATGATAACAATATGCAATCATTTCTCTTGTTCTCTTTCGCCGACTGTACTACTTTGGACTTATTTTGAAGATTTTGAAGATTTCAACTCAAATTGACTTAACGGTGAAGAGTCACCAGGATCGTCCTGTATATGTACTTTGTGATAGTTTTACGATTGTATTCAACAAGTTTTCTTACAAAGGGAGCGTCGTAAATGTGTACTTTAATTCCTGTGAAATTGTGCGTGGGTGGTGTCTGGCGCCAGGGGATTTGGTATCATAAAAAGATCACAAAATAAGATATTTTTTTTTACTCTTGTCTATCCTGACGTCCATTTGTTCACTTTTAATTGTTTTTGTTACCCGCAAGGCATTACAAATGTGTTAAGTTTCACCGGCATTTTAAATATTTTGAGTCTCAAATAATTAAGTATTTTTTTCTGTATTAATACTATAAAATTTTGTAGAATTTTCTCACTTTCGTATAATGTATTAAAATATAAAAGAGAATATTGATCCTGGACCATAATAATTGGTGTTTATATGGAAGCGATGAGCTCAAAATCACGAACTGTAAGTCTATCACGAATATCTGTAAATCACAATCATCAACAGTGATACGAATCCCGGTAGCAACAAAAATATTTTTTCGATAAATTGATTTTATGTGTATATTATATTTGTTATTGATACATTAAAATTTGTTATTATTTTCAAACCTATGTTCTGAAAAATTGCAACTTCACAATAATAATGCGTTCTTATTAAAAACAAAAAAAACAAGTTATGTTGTTAATTAGTGTTTTCTCTGAATTAAAATTCTTTAGTATTTCAACGGTTTTCATATTGTTTATTATTAATCCTTTATAAAGTACCGAGTGGAGAAGTTTTAGTCTATGATTATCGTATTAAAAAAATTCCGAGAAGTTATTATTTTTTAGGCAGCGGCGATGTTCCTTTATTCTCAATCTACAATTCAGTATTTACTTTAGTTATCACCTGATGATGAGGATGATGAGAGGGACTGCACACTCGAAACTAGTAGTGAAAATAACCCAACGCGTGTGTAGTACAATGTTTTTATTGTAAAAATTAATTATTTAAATTAAATATTTTACATGCTTTTATTTTATTATATTGATGTAGTTTGCTAACTGGATACCTATGTTTTTTAACATTTCTTCTCAGGGTCCGTGTTTCGACCTCATATAAAGTTATGGAGAAGACCACTGCATCATTTACACTTTTACATTTTGTGATTCATCCAAATTTTAGTTAACATGGCGGACTTAGGATTGGTATAGAAATTTATGTGTTGTGACATTAAAAATTTGCGCGGCAGACCGAGCGCTATCTGAGCGGTGGCGGGCGGAAAGAGAAGGGAGGACTGGACTTGAGCCGGCGAAGCGCGCCGAACAGCGCTCCGCTGACAATATTGAAAGATTAGGAAGAAGAATTTCTGAGATGCGGTGGATACGGGAGGTTTGTGGTCCCTGATCCATCAGTATCAGATTGGAGGCAGGAGGAGAATCTTGGCTGGTAGCTGTGCGGACTGCCACGGGGGAAATGGAGAAATGTAACAATCTGGAAGTCTCTCGATGGCGAGACATAATTTTGGCACGGCTGCCACATCATTCATTCAAAATTCAAGTAACCTCTCAACATTGTAATAACCATAGGATTAGTGTCAAATTCGTAACAAACTAGTGTCCTCGCCTAGAGGAAAGAACGATGACAAGTGAAGAAGATAAAATGACTCAAATCGTGCAAATATGTTATCGGGTATTTGTTGTGTTCCTAAATAAATTGTATTATGTGTGTTTCATTTGTTTAAAACCATTCCCATTCATCCGAGACAGCCACTCTGACAAATTACACTAGAGACACCCACAGACTGAGCCTAGCCGGTGGCGTGATGCGCTGGCGTAGGATTCACCGGGGCCAGCGCATTATGTAACAGTATATAATATTGTACATAAGGTTATTTATGTCATGACCACCTTGGATCAAATATTTCCTCTTTAGTACAAGTTTAGCATAATGTTTTCGTTCAATTCAAATTTTTTACATTCAATTTATACGGTTTTAAAAGTGAGAACAGACAGTCGGATATTTGTGAATTAATGCAATTCTTTGTGTGAAAATTATTGTGTAAATGTTAGACTAACGGGAACGGTAGACAGAATATAAACAAATACAATATAAATAGATGTACGCGTAAGTGATGATAGCGGAATATATGATGAAATGTAATACATATTTCCGTAATCAAAAATATCATTCCAAAAATAATTGATAAGAAACACAAATAAATATTACAGGAATGGGTGAATATTATGTTCCAAGCCGATGATGTTTTAAAATAACTAGGGAATGAAACACAATTTTTTAAATTGGTTTTAATTTATCAATTATTTGAATTATTACAATTACCTATGGCATATGTGCGTGCTCTTTTAACCATATTATTCATAACATTCTTGTACGCTTCACGTGTTATTAGGTGATCGCGTAGGCCAGTCGATATCACAATTTTTTGACATTATGCGGCCGGGAAAAATTTCAAGCCTAACTTGGATTGTGTGTGAGGTGGCACCGTCCTGTTGAAATCATACGTGTTGCAGGCGCAATCGACCCAATTCGGCCACCAAGAAATTTTTTAAATATTTCGTTTTTTTCTTATTTTTTTAACGCTTATTTCTGACATGCTCCACTTTTATGGAAATCTTTTCAGTCCCTATAGATTTAAATATATATATTTTTTTAAATATACATACATATTTTCTTGTTATATTTTAATCACATTTGGGGCAGAATTCCGAGGAAAGTTTATATGCTCTATAAAACGAGCATTACCAACCAGCACTTATATATTTATGATAATGTTATGTACCATCGTAATGGTTATGTAAATGTAAACGTATTTGCGCTTAGCATGGGGAGATGGCGGTTAAAAAATCATTTACATATTATTTTTTTTTATATTTTTGAAAATTTTACAATCGCTCGACACATTAACGCCGTTGCTTTCTTTGCGGAGCAGACACTAACGGGCTAGAGAAAATAACGGATCTTTGTCACGTAGACTGGCATGAGAGGTCACGAGGTGACGGCGTTAAATTTAAGGTTAATTACAGGAACTCAGTCGTCACAGCTAGATTTCTTATAATGTTTACGGATAGTTTTACGAATTTTCTCCAGAAGTTTTTTTTTAATTTTCTTAACGTACAATTGTAAACTGTCAGTACATTGTTTACTCATCGACATTCGTGAAACTTTTTATTATTTTAAAATTGATTTTTGTCGTTGTGTGGTAATTAGATGTTTTTTATTTTCAAATTAAATCTAAACATTGTAATGAGTACGCAGATTTTGCTGATGTATGGAATGTAACATTAACAAAATACAAAAATATTCTCACATACAGCTGAATATTATGTTCCAGGCCGATATTGTTTTTCAATAACTAGGAAATTAAACGAAATTTTTTAATTTTCTTTTTACTTATCAATTATTTGGTTTATTACAATTATTCATGGAATACGACATCGGCCCAGTGGCCGCCTCTGGCAGTGGCACGAACGCGTGTTCTTTTAACCATATTTTTCATAAAATTCTCGCACACGTCGCGTGTTATTTCAGTAATTTCATTTCGAATATTGTCCTGTAGCAACGGAATTGTTGTTGCTTTATTGGCGTAAACCTTTCCTTTAGAGTATCCCCACAGAGAATAGTCGGGAGCCGTCAAATCACATTTGACATTTAAAAATTTCTCACAAAATTTCAAGCGTAACTCGGGCTTGAAAGGTGGCAATGTCTGATTGAAACTACATGTGTTGCAGGACCAATCGACTCAATTCGGCGATCAATAAGTTTTCCAACATATGACGATAGCGATCACCATTAATGGTTACAGCATTGCCATTATTATTTAGATAAAATGTTTTAATGACTACAACACGTTATTGAGGCGTTCGATGCTCTATAATAAATTGTAATCAACTACTCTCTACGGCTACCAAATGCGAACTGACAAATATCTGCCAAACCAAAATGGCGTCCAAACAAATTCGGCCCGGAACATAATATTCACCCTGTAGAAGGTACATGAACGTGTTTATTCTTCCATCTAAAAACTTGTGCACGACATATTATTCCCCAAACAAAGAGATTATCAGCGAAATTTTCAATTATTGTTTGCATATTATTCTGCCTTTTAGGCGATGACGTCACCACAGTAGAAAACAAAAGATTGCCAGGATCCAGGTGGGTTGTTTTCTAAATCACTTGTTTCCATGACCCGTGGACATAGTGAAAGTGACCGAATGTACGTGGTCAAAAGAGAGAAACATTTCTCACGGCAAATGATAATCGGTTGGTAAAATTTTTTGCAAGATATTTTACGACTCGCAAAAAATGTTTGCAACAAATTACAAAGCGTTCTTTATGACTACCGACTGCAGTAGAATAGATTACGCGTCTTGGCCGTAGGCGGTGAACTTGGTATTATTGTTAATTTGTCACAATTATTTTAAGTGGTCCAACCAATATATGATCCAATTGGGTGGAGATCAATCAGAAGCATGGCTATCCAACATTCTAACACAGTCGTTATACAGTGCCTACATTAATTCACAGTGCCTACATTAGTTCTACAACACTCCCACTACATATTTTTATTTTCTCTATTCTTATTTTTATTCCTGTGGAATCTTTATCTTTCTTGAATTAAATAACACCACAACAGCACAAAAAAGGGTACTTTAACACAGATTGCAGTCTAGCAAAGTAGCCGGGACAATGTTGTATATATCAGAGCTGGAGTCTACTCCATCCCACACAGAAAACTACGAGTTATTTTGTACTGTTCTTTTGAAGACTTTCCTTTTTGAGAACCAGGGGGTGCGGGGAAATAGATCCTTGAATTACTTTAAGACGATTACCCTTATGATTATTTGGATCCATCCATTGTGCAGTCTAGATAGAATTCGTACGTTTTTTTACCATATTAAGTCTGTCATACATCGGCATATAGAATTGACGGGGGAAAACTCGGGAAAGAGTGGCCTCCTTGGCCAGTTTATCAGTACATTCATTTTCATGAATTCCCTTATGTGCAGGAATCCGAAACGGATGACACCTGTTTATTGTTGCTTTCCAAATTAAATAGATATCTTCTGAGTGAACAGATTATTTCATTGTCTAGCTTAATTTTCATATTAGCAGAGAGGGATTTAGGAGGTGCTTGCTAGTCGGAAAATATAACAGCCTTATCGACGTTCCGGAGTACGCTGATGTCCAAGGCCTCAATAAATCATTTGTGGCGTTTTAAAATACAAAAATTGGATTAAACTTGATAGTCAGTAGCGCCAGGGTTTCAACCCTTGGAAAGGGTTGAAAAATTTGGTATCGGCTCGTCTGTCCGCACCTCGGTAATGTTAATTATATACGGTTCTGTATAAAAGGGAAAAACTCGGATTAGAGTATTAATTATATTGATATAAGCCGGGCAGCGTTATAAAATGAAAGAGAAAACTTGTTGATACAGGACTTTGAGAGTGTTCATCGTTAGTCAGTTTATTTATAGACATTCTCACATTGACGATAGTTTCTCGTAGGGTTAGGCGGAGTTGACCCATCATGTGTTCATGTAAATGCACCGATATCTACAGACAAGAGGCGAATATTTAAAATAAACAATTATCTAAACTTTCCCTGACTTTTTTTGTTTTGATTTCTTTATTTCTCTATAATTTCGTACGTTGCGACTCATGTCTTTTTCTCTTTAATTGTGGTTCATTTATTTAATAATATGGATAATCTTCACATTTGTGAAATTCTAAGAATATAGAAATTCGTCAATTTTAAGAAAATTTTCATTTGAATACCATTTTAAAATAAGTCATAATTAGAAAGCTAGACATTCATCGCATTAGCTAGACAGATCAGCGGTTAATCCAGACGTAATTCAAAATTTTGAGTATAACCAAAATGAGGAATTATTCTCCATCTGGTTCTCGCCCAGCTACTAGATGAGTAGAATATGAACAGTGTAAGAATGCAGCTGAAATTATTTGTACAGAAACGCATTTTAAGAAGGCGTTTCGCCTAGTCTAATATGACGCCAATAAACATTCTTTTAAATTACTTGTTGCTTGGCTTGCAAGCGAGTCTGACTGTTTTGTTGTATCAGATCGATTTTTCATACAGTCAATATTAAAAATTGTGAAAGTCTTAAAATTATTAAGTTACCAAAAGACTAAAAAATATTTTCTTTTACCACGTTAAAAGGATATGCTTACGTTCAAGTTTGTTTAAAATAAACACTTGGGGCGTATTGCAACACCTTTGCTCAAGTGAATACGTGTGTTCCGTACAGGAAACAAGAATGTAGATAAGGGTGATTCGCCGATCTCAGCTTCTCTCACCCAGCGATGATGATGACGAGGTCGAAAGAAATGAAACATAAAAGATGTTCAATATAGGCACACTGGCATCAAAATCGAGTATGGCTTCCCGCTTGCAGAATACTCTGTTTTTATTCAGATTCATAACAATACATATAGTCATATTTGTAAGTACCTACGTGGCAATTTTTGTTTTCCTGAAATCTATCCGACGGGTATTTGGCGCCACATCGATGATTACACCTTTAAATTATTGACACGTGTCTTATCGTAATTTTTTGCGATACAACGTGTACTTAGACTGTTGTGTTATATATAGGGGGGTGAGATATGGTTTTGGTGCACTCGCGTGCGTTTGGGGCAGATTTTGATTTTTAATTTGAATTTACGTAACATATCGTCCTTTCTTATACGATCTGGTATTTCATTGAAAATCTTCAACGTACTGTAGATCGGTGATTTCTAAGATTTAGTTTACTTCCTGAATGGCAGTCTCAGTCTATCTCTTCCTCTTGTGTGATGCTCGTACTCGTGTCGATTTGTCTCAATTTTTCTTGTAAATGCCCCCGTTATTAGTTTATTTAGTGAGGATTTACAAAATGAACACCACAACATTGAAATATGTTTTCTCTTTTAAGGTAATAACATAAGTTTTTTCAGTATTGTACTAATCCGATTATGTATAGTTTTCCTCAAAGTTTTATCAGTACTTACTGATAATTATTGCATTTTACACAATTAATACATAATGTAAAGAAAATGTAAATCCTGCGCCGATAGTATCTAATGAACGAATTGCGCCATCTTCAGATCGCGCATTCCGCGGATTGGATTACGAATCGCCGCAGGGGGGGGATTACGAATCACCGCAAGGAAATAAGGGAACCTGGATATAAAGAATAAGGTTCGGTGATGGGATAGGGGTTCCAGTCGAAGGACCAGTGATCTCGGGGGAACTGGGATTGGAAGGACTGCTCGCCTTACCTTGTGTATGACGCCTCCGTCACCTCTGCAGTCTCCACCGAGGTCACACAAGCGGCACGCGGATGGGCAGTTCCCCGCTTGAAGACGGCGATGTCACAACTTCACCCACGGCACACAAAACAACTAACAAACACGGTATCACAAATACAGTGTTGGTGCACTGGAGCTGAACAAATCCACACCGTGAATGCTATCGCGATGTCGCGATCGAACAAATATCGGTCACGTTGACGTCTGCTTACGTCAAGGTCACATTTTACACGGACAAGACAAGCATTAAGGAATGGATTCGCAAGACGCGCCAAAAATGTGTTTTACGAATCCCGAACACATCATATATCGAATAATGAATGTATTTCGCATAAATTACAGTTATGCACAGATTTTTTTAACAGTGGAGTGCACGCCCCTGGCAAATAAGTGTCTAGCATTCATACACGTTCGATATCATTCGCACGAGTACGAGTCGTCTCTCGACTTTACAACCCGTTTTTTTACAATTCTAAAGTCTTTTCTTTCTTTTGACTGCTAATTACGTGACTCCGGGTGTAGCCTGCTGAACCATGATACCCTTCCAGATGAATTGTTGATGCTGGGGTGAGATGTGTGACGTGAGTCCGCCTGCGCGCGCAACAAGTTCATTATTATTTACCGGTTCGCAAAAAATACACGAACCTGTCCGGAGAAATGGCTCTTCGGCCTGAATATTCATTCACTGATCCGTGGACCCTTTTGGTGAATTAATTTTTTACCGTTCAGCGCAGAGGCAGGTTAAATTGTCTTTTTAATTGCTTTTTACCTGTTGGGTCTCCGTTCACCGGGATGAAAATGATACGGGAATTAAAAAAATGTGTGACGTATTTCGAATTAATACACGCAATATAATTAAGATTGCTTTTAAATAGAGTGGTTATTGAGAGGATTTTATATAACGCTATTAACATTTATTAGTATTATGTACTTTTACTAAAAGCGTAAGAGGACATGTTATTATTTATATATCAATGAGTTTTCTGATTAATCAATTCTTAATCTTCGTTCAACGCGAGTAATTCAGCCTGTGATTATTTCACGTTAAACGAAATCGCGTAAATCGAATACAATAAAATTTTTTATTTAAAAAATAGAATCAATATTCTTACTATTTTCAAACTAAGTTGAACGCTTGTGCTATGAAAATATGACTAACTTGATGGTGTCCTGAAACGAGGCGCGAACCCCCGACCACTAGATCACTAGGCCAACGTCTTGATCACTACACCAACAAGCTACTCATTCAATTGATTGATTCAAATTCATTTACAATGATATAATTTAAAAAAATACGTCATATCAGACATCATTAATTTGGGAGCAAACAGAATATTTTTGAGATAAATAGATTTTTTCAGTAAGTATATCTTTAAATAATATATATCAAATTGCAAAAAAAAATTCGTTATGTAAAAAACAATTCAAGTACGCCACACTCCTCTGTCCTGACACATAATTCTCGCCTCATCCACATTAATACACTTTCTCATACAAGCTCGCCGATTGTTGAGGCTTCTAACAGAACCATCCTCCATTATCTGGTTTACCTGGTCATGCTAAGTCTTCCGCGGATGTCCTCTATTTTTGGTGCCATACATTTTTTTTACCATTCTCTCCTCATTCATCCGTTCCATGTGACCAAACTACCTAAGTGATCCTTTTTTAATCTTACTCACTATACTAACATCAGATTTACATTCTTTCCTAGTTTCTTCATTCTTTACTCTGTAATAAATAAATTTGCCACACATACGCCTAAGTGATTTCATTTCCACTGCATTCAAACTATTTTCGTTCCTCTTCTGCTAGTTCCAGGCCTCACTTCCATACATCAGTATAGGTATCAGGACTCCATTGAGCATCGCTAGTTTTGACAAATTAAATAAAAATATATGTATTTATTCAGTAATGAATAAATAGATAATTAAATGATCTTTTTGTAAAATATTGGTGCAATAATAATAATAATACTTTTATTAGGTTCATTTTTTACATGTATTATGTACTTACATTGATAAATAATGTCTAATGGTCTGACGTATTACGCTTCCAAATTAATATTCATTAAGTATACATTTTCACCTCATTAATTACTATGAGTGTCGCGTCATATTTATAATATCAGACAAATGTACCGAGGGTGTACATAAAAAATTTGGCAAAGTAAATACAACATATCAGTAAGAAAGTAAGACATATATTTGGGTACCCTGCATGCTACACTAGTAATTTACTATATTATAGCAGACAGTATTCCTCCGGTGTAACAGTAAGCAAAGTGCTATTATCAATCTATAAAAAAAATATAAAAACAGTTAATATGATGTATTAACAGAACTTGATTTTTTCATTACATCCAATTAAAAATTTTTATAGTTGCTTTTCTTGGTCCAATTTTCGGCGGTTTTTTCGTATTCGGATCCCCATTAAATAAAATTCAAATGAAAAGGGCAAACGATAATCGTAACTAGTCACTTAAAGCGGAAGTTTGCTTGAACTTGTTAATTTATTTTCGCATATGTCAAATTCGCGTTAAGCGAAGTTTTCTTGTTAAACACTAACAATGTTGTGTCTAACGGCGTAAGGGAACATATTTTTATTGAGATATAAACAAGTCTTGTAATTACAAACATTGTTAACTAATTATATATTCATTTATTGTCGCTAATGGTGAGATAAAAAACATGACGTTAATTTATGCGAAACACAAGAAAAACATTGAGACAAATAACATATGGAAGGTATTGTTTTGCAATCCTTTTACTAAAGTGGCAGACTCAACCCTCTATCCAACTCCATTCCCACGGCGCTACGTATTTAAAAGTGCAAATCTTAAAGGAAAGTAATAAAATAAATGTTAAAAGAAATAATTTTTAAAATTTATCTATTATCTTCGGAGTGCAATCTCTTAGAACGTGTTCTCTCTGCCTCTTTTAATTTATATTAATATGTACTAATAATATTTTGCAAATTTTAACTATTTTAAAATTAAGGATTCGACGAAGTATTATAATTTTAACTTTAACTGCAATTTAACTCAAACCAATGTATGTATGCGTGTCGCCTAGACGAGAACCAGTGGCGTGCAGTACGTATAGATTTAGGTTATGCTGTTACCAATGATATTATACAATCATATATAATATATGTAATGCAATATATTTACTATCGTTTAACCAACGTCTTAAATCCGTTGTTTATACGAAAGACCCTATCATGTATATTTATTTATAATTTTAAAGTATTGTTAATAGTGTTTTTAATGTTTAAGTTTTAACGTAAAATAATACTTTCTTACCCATATAAAAAATGTATGGACGTTTTTAAGAACACTTTCTACTTCTTTCTAAAGAAACAATAATATATGTTTTTAGTTAGCCGTGACATCCTGAAGAAGAAAATGGTATTTTTCGAAGCCGGTAGATGTATTTAAACTCAATTCAGCGGTTAATAAAACAAAGTTAATAAATAAAAATCTAAAATAATGAATGTTTTCTGATTTTATCGTGTTGTTTATTTCTTGTTGATATAATTATTTCTTGTCACGTGTGTTCTAAGATCAGTTTAAAACTTAATTTTTATTACGTATTTCTCTTTTTTTAATTTATTTTTTTATTTATTTACGATCTCAGCAATTCTGTCTTTCAATTACCTTTCTTCGAGACAATTAGGCGAAAACACCTTCATTAATATGCAGTTGAAATAGTTAAGAATTCTGTGGATCGTAGTTCTGTGGATCAATCAAGTTTGCGTTGTAGAGCAGTTTTTCTACTTTAACTTGTTAACCGTTAATTTCTGGTATTAGATTTGCGGAGAACGAAACGAAATGAATTTTGGATTTGTTTTTATAGATAGTGTATTCGTTTCCCGCTAACTGTTTATTAATTCGGGTCATGGGTTGACATGGAGCCCTCTAGTATTTATTATAAAACGAAACCTTAAAAACGGTAAGGGCATGTAAGAAGTTTTATAAATAATGTTTTATGTTAGGACGATTATGCGTTGCCCTATCGTTGCCATTATCTATTGTGTAATTTTAAGGATCAATGCTATTGTTTATTACTTTTGAAATTAGCAAAATTAACTTTGTGGTTAAAATTCATATTTTTATTTGTTAACTTTGTTTTATTAACCACTTATTGAGTTTAAATACATCTACCGGTTTCGAAAAATACCATTTTCTTCTTCAGGATGTCAATACTAACTAAAAACATGTGTTATTGTTTCTTTACCAGAATCTATTCTTGAAAAAACAATTATTTAAAAAATAAATTTAGTACCTAACTCAAATTGTTACTTAATACAAATTTACTCGAATAATTATTAAGAAAAAGTTTTAGAATGGGACTCGTAGTTCAATTTAGTTGGTTCTTTATAATTTTTTTGATTAGTTTTAGACGCTTTATTTATCTTTATTTTAACAATAGTAGGTTTTCAGAATTTTCTAATCATTTGATAGAAAATAGTCATAGTATTGATAAAAAATTGGGATTGTCAATTTTAGGTATAAACCGTGTTGGTCACAAATTAAACAATTTGGAATCGTTGGAGATAAATAAAGCATGTAAAACTAATCAAAAAATTATAAACAACCGACTAAATTTAGCTACGAGTCCCATTCTAAATTTTTTTCCTAAAAATTATTCGAGTAAATTTGCATTAAGTAACAATTTGAGTTAGGTATTAAATTTATTTTTTAAATAATTGTATTTTTAAATTCTGGTAAAGAAACAATAATATATGTTTTAATTAGTTATGACATCCTGAAGAAGAAAATGGTATTTTTCGAAACCGGTAGATGTATTTAAACTCAATAAGTGGTTAAAAAAACAAAGTTAACAAATAAAAATATTGTTTATTGTTAGAGAAATAAATGCGCGTACAAGGCAACCAAAAGAGCCTGGTTTGACCACATTATCAATGAAGATATATTAAGATGCATCAATGTGTCAAGAGAACTAATAACTACTGTCAAGGAAAGTTGAATACTTCAGACACATTATTGTGATTGAAATGAAATTATGATATTTTATAACTCATTATGCAGAAGAAGATAAGAAGGCAGAGGAGCTAGAAATGTGGGTAGAAAGAGATTGTATATAGATATATGTATTGAATATGAATAAATAAAGAAAGAGATGTTTTTTTATTTAGTTATTTATTTCGTATATCATGCGGCGCATGCGCATTAGTAATGAAACTGTGATCATAGTCACAGTTTTCAATCACTGATGTTATCGAATACCAATCACAATCACACCAATGAGTCAAGAGTAGCATTTTTTCTCATCACTAGTAGGTACTATGCGTGTATTATTTTTTATTAAATATTTTTTAGGTAGGTACCGTGTAGATACTGATTTAACAATTAATATCTTTACCTACCTACAGGGAGTTGAAATAATATATTTTAATCATAAGATTATTATCTTGCGAGTGTTTTGGCTTTTCGGACATGCGAATTTATAAAACGCCTCATAACGTGTGTTTGACGTTTATGGGTATTGTATAAAATACATGATCACCGTGGTATCTTTCGTCACATATTTTTCTAGAGCGAATTTTTTTAGTGCAAGGTCCGAGCTAAGATGTACGAATGAACAAAAACAAATTTTGTATCGTCACTTAAAGTTTTTTAATACTGTTAATTTTGGTATCCGTTTCAAACCATTAGCGATTTAATAAAAAAATATCTGTATTATTATTCCTTAGAAGACATTTTAATATACAAATTTGTAAATTTGTAATATTGTTTCCAGCTGATCTAACTAAAACGCCATTTTTTTTATTTTTAGAAAGGATCGCGTATGGTATATTTTTCGTTTAAAACAAATTACTGCTGTACGACGCAAATTTTGATGGCATCAGAAATAAATATTATAATGGAAGACTTTATTAGTTTTCATTTAATTTAGATTTTTGTTAAAGCGAGTAATTTTTTTCACTTTTGTTTTCATGTCAATGTTTCCATGGTTCAGTGTTGTTGTTGTTTTTGAAGAATTGTAACAAACAGATACACAGTTATAAACATAGTTATTATTTATTTGGTCATAAAAATGACGCTAAATGAAGCTAAAATCAATAATTATTGTTTATGTGAATGCCTTCGATAGCTGGTTTCCAGGTTTCCGATTAATAATAAGCACACGTAAGATATATGAACTGCACTACCCTTTTGTTTTTGCTGTCTTTCTGGTCCGATGTTGTACTTTTGAGCTGGGTTGTCTTCTTTAGATTTCGACCGACCGAAGCGCGTATTGGTGGTTTATTTGGACCGCTGGACTGGTCGAACCACGGGGTGTAATTGAATGACGTATGTCGATTACCGTCTTCTTAGTTTTTCGAAAAAGGGGCGGCAATACTCACACACACACACATACACACACACACACACATGTACATTATTATAAACCAGAAAACCCAGTGGTGCCAATCGAAGTAACAAGGTGCTTAAACAATTATATTAAATTCATTATTATTTTGTAGTACTAAAATTGCATTGTAAATTTCACTGTTAATTCATTTTAGGAAACAAGAATATTTTATATATGTTTTAGATTGTACGTATATACGGTGTATGTATGTGCACGCGTTGCCCCTGGCTAGGAGAAAGGTTTTAAAGGCACAGTAAAGGACTCTCTAAGGATATGTTTTCATGGCGGATAACATAGGCATATCCGGTGTTTTGTTTTGCGAGGGTGGAAGGGTGCGCGGAGTATTGAAAATGGATTGTTTTATAAGGAGTTTCTGGAAGCTTTCTTGTAGTGACGTGCTCAAAATCACGAACCGTGAGTCAATAACTGATATCTTTGAATCACACTCACTATCAGTGATTCAATATCTAAAAATATCGTAATTAAATTTTTTTTTGTTAAAAAGTATATTGATTTTCTGACGCCGTCGTTTAAATCGATTATCAGTTGAATCAGCGCCATCAATCGGAATTTTCCGTAAATTGATTAGAACCGTTTATTGGAATTTGTTTTTTTTTTATTATGTTTATGCTAACTTGTTGGTAATTTAATTTTGTTCGTTTTTCTACATTTTGTAGGTATTGACTATAATTTTCTACTAGTTATTCTAACTAGTCACGCTTGAATATGTTTTTTACACAAATTAAGTCTTAATAATATAAATAAATACGCTCAAAATTATGTTTTTATATTTATATATTTATTTCTTTCGTGTATTGTGATATCAGAAACGGTGATCACAATCAATCACTGATATTAACGAATACCAATCACAATCACACCGGTGAGTCAAGAGTAGCAATTTTTCTCATCACTACTCTTTTGAAGTTAAATCTTATTTACTCGTGCAACGCTTGGTTTATCAGCTAGTTATATAGATATAAGAAATCAACCTAACTTTTTTTACTAATTAAAAAAAATGGTGTTTTAGCCGCTGTAGCTGTCATCTCATTGAACTCGATGTAGATTAAATCGAGCAGGTAAACCGTTTGCTAGTAATCGTGGGTTTAAAATTATTTTATCCGCACCACACGAAAAATACTCCGAATCCTGTGCTAAAATTTGACAAAGACTGAATAGGTGCACGTCATCAAGTGCGTACCGCACATTGCGTGGTGTCAAAGTAAAGATCTTTTGCGTACGTGGCCGGTGTCGTTTACTCGCGCCGTCCCAGTCGCAATGGAAAATGTCTGGGTAATGATACAATCCGTTATTTTTAACTTCGCGTACAGTCGGGGGCAAAAAATTAATTCAACCGTAAAATATAATATATTTTTAAAATTATATTTCTTTACGTGTGCGAATTTTTTTTGGTATGTCATTTCATGAACGTAATTTTCCGCTCATTTTAAATTTAAATACTGTAACAGAACATTAAAGGCAACATTATCATAAGCGCTTCCAATCTAATTTGGTTCTTCTTCAACTTTTGCAAGAGTGCAACGTCACTCTCCCAGCGACCTTTGAGTCTGTAAGATGGTGTATAGATATGAAGAGGAGCAAGGTGTGTCTGTTCAGGATTGTGCGATTTGTGTGGTTGTGTATACATGGTGTCCTATAAGTAGTGGTCCAATCGAAAACCGTCGATAGCTGAGACCGTGCCCTATCAGAATAACCCATCATAGGTCTAATGAATGTCACACGGTTTTCGAGATATTTGAACTTTTATGAATTTTTGAATAATTGGTACCCTTTGTTACTTTTTTAATAATATTTCCAAAACTTAAAAAAAATATCGTTTTTTGTTTATTCATTATTGTATCTGATAAGTTTTTCTATAAAATCTGTGTCGCTGTTATTTTAAAAACGGATACAGTTTTGCCAGGAACAATGTTCAACAATGTGAATTCGGACCATTTATCATTTTTCAACAAAGTTTAAAGCACTTTCATATGCTCAGTGGATGTTTGTATTTTGGTGGTTTAGAGCGTCTGTTGATGCGTGCGAATATGTACATTATTCGGAATATTTTTTAATTTTTAACTTTAATTTTTTAGCAGAAACATTACGAAACATTATGCTCATTCCATTAAATCATATTTAAAATGAAATATCTATAAAAATCTCCCACAATACGGTTGAAAAACCGAAAACTTGAGATGGGTCTAAAATGACCCACCACTGCCGGACGTGTTTCGTTTTGACCCACCGGGCTGTGTGTTAAAAAAATGCCAACCTGTCAGCATTTTTTAGCGAATGTGAAGGACCGATATGGGAGCTTTTGCTCATAGAACGGTCCTGGGTAAATGGTGGGTCCCATTCCACAGTACTGTTTTCAAATGATGAGCGATAGGTCAAGCTAATAGATAAAATGATAAGTTCGGATAGCAACATTCAATGGTCAATAATAAGGAAAGCGGATCTGACAAAACTTACAATTTTCAAGTCAGATTATGCTCCTACTCTGACTTGAGTGGCTATCAACTTTGGATACTGATCGGTCTAGAATCCAGGCTGTAGAGGTGAGATACCTATAAGGAGCAGCTGGAGTGATGTTAAGAGATCAAATTAGAAACGATATTATCCGAGAGAATCTTGGGGTGAACCTGCTTCTGCTCTAAATAGAAAAATCTTAGCTCAGTTGGTTTTAGTTAAAAACTTTAAAGTTAAGAACATAAAAACGCGCAAGATTGAAAAAACTATAATGGTGATGACAAATCAACAGAATTCCAATTTTAGCTCATTCAGGTTCGACACAATAGAATGTGAAAGTATTTTTCGAATGAAATATAGGTAGCTGTCGTTATTTATTGTCGTATAAATCAGGTTCAGCTTAGAATTTAAACTTTCTTGGAAAAATGTCGTAAAACGAACCGGCACGGCGACACCACTATTCATGGACTGTATGCAAATACATACACATGTTTTTGTGCCGGAACAACGTTAAGGGGATAACGAAGAAAATATTAACGGCTGCCGCCAGGTATGACAAAAACTTTAAAATAACCAACGGCAGAATTTACACTATTTTGTTAACTTCTAAAACAATAATGTATTAAATACTAAATTAATGTATTAATTATAAATATATACATATAAAATCAATTTTGTCAAGGTAGTGCACTTCCCCGGATTGGAAATGAAGATCCAGGTTCGAATCCCGGTGACGCTAAAACAATATTTTTCGACAAAATTGATTTTATATGTATATATTTATAATTAATACATTAATTTAGTATTTAAAATATCACAGACCTATGTTCTGAATAATTATAACTTCACAATAAGAATGTGTTTTCCTTAATAATAATGTATTAAATTTCGTCTTGAACGAGTGTGCAAACTTTGTGCCGGTGCTGTACGAACCGTTGCATTGGATTAAGAACAGTATTTAGTGAAAGGTCGTTCGGACAATTAAATGATCGATTCTGCCCGACTTAACCATTTTACCCGAGAAGAAGCACAGCATTACTAATGCCCGGGACCGTACTTACGCGGTTTTTACATCACTAGTTACATGGTATTATTAAGGTAGAA
Organism: Eubasilissa regina; assembly: GCA_022840565.1. NCBI lineage: Eukaryota > Metazoa > Arthropoda > Insecta > Trichoptera > Phryganeidae > Eubasilissa > Eubasilissa regina. The sequence continues at coordinate 16,396,719 of JAINEB010000021.1, forward strand.
ATCATTAGAGATGGCACGGTGAGTCGTGTTGTAATCGGCTGTTTGATCAGCAGTTAGTTAATATAAGTATTAGGCAAAAATCTGTAATTATAGTTAAATTTTGTACGAACGTAGATTGTTTGATCGTTAGTTACCGTTGATTAGCTATCGATGTTATACGATTTAATCTTTTTGCTATTTATTTTATTGTCTTTACTGTGTTGATCAATAAAATAAAATGTAAAACGAAATTAATTGTTGGACAGGGGCACGACCGCGGCTGTAGTGATGAGACAGTCAGACTTATTATTAATAATAATATAATTTATAAACGATCCAAATCAAAGTCTCTAATTTTAATGCAGTTTTCATTATCAAAATTGTGGGCTGTCTCTAAAAGTTGGTTAGAAAATTGAGAAAAATTGTAATGTACCTGAGGCAACTTAAATGTTACTTGGAGAAAAGCAATTGCTCTCCGTGGAATTGTACAAACGGTGTTCTTATGTATCAACTTTGAATGATATAATATATCTAATCATGTTTACAATAAATAATCGAACAAACGTAAACAATACGAATATATATTTGACAGATGATTGACTATGCGAGATGACAGATGGTCTATGTATTTTCCAATATTTATTAAATGTATTAATTAGAAAGATATACATGTAAAACCAATTTTACCATGATGTTTGCACAACAACAATATTTTTCGATAATTTATATGTGTATCTTTCTAATAAATTATTATTATTATTATTATTTATTAGTAACTATATAATATACAATATATAAAAAATTTGTTTGGACTGTGCCCGTCTCACTGGAGAACTCTCACTACATTTAATTAGTATTTAAAATATCACAAACCCACGTTCTGAATAATTATAACTTTACAATAAGAATGTGTTCTCCTTAATAATATATTTTCCAGTCGGAAAATTTCGTACGATTTCGCTATTATATATTTTTTCTTACTCGTAATGAAAACAATATTCACTTTATTTAACTTTAATATATACTTGAGTATTGTTATTGAATATATAAAAGATAAAACATTTAAGTAATCTTAACCTAGTGATATTAAAAACACGTTGGATATAATCACTACTTTGGTGTTTTTTCTTACTGGTAATTTATTATTATTATTTATTTATTTATTTATTTATTAGATGACATACATATTTTTGTTCTAACAGATGTGAATATATTATACATAATAAACATAAGACATATTTAATACTCTTATTTTTTGTGTGGGATGGAGTAGACTTCACCTTTGATATATACAGCGTTGTCCTGGCTACTTTGCTAGACTGAAGTCTGTGTTAAAGTAGCCAGTTTTTTTTTCGTGCTGTTGTGGTGTTATTTAAATCATCGACAGGAATAAAAAGAAAATGAAAAATATGTATAAAAAAGTAAAAATAAAATAAAAATATATGTAGTGGGAGTGTTATAGGACTAGTGAATTATTAGTGTAGGTATTGTATAAATTATATTAGAATATTGGATAGCCATGCTTCTGATTCATCTCTACCTGATTGGATCATATATTGGGTCCATATTTGTGTAATCTTAGTGGAATTAAATGATTTCCAGTTGGTACTGAGTGTGTTGTATAGTTTCGGAGCTAAGTACACGTAGAATCTTTGATAAAATGTCGTTGTTGCTCTCGGAACTGGTGTGCAGATGTTTGTTGTTTGTCTTGTGTTGTGATTTATTGCTTGTGGTGAGTTATTGTCAGCACGGAAATATTGAACGAGTCTCAACATAAAGATTTGTCTTATACATAGGACATGTAATCTTTAAATATAAGATCTGATGGATATCTAAAGGGACGACCAATTATTACCTCGAAAATTGTTTTTTGTGCTTTTTCAGCCGACTCCAGTAATGTTTTTGCTGCTCCTCCCCAAACTAAAATAGCATAATCAATTAAGGAATAACAGAGGGCAAAGTACACAGATCTTAAGAGTTTGTAATCAACTGAACATCGTATTCCTTTAAAAAAGTAAATGAGTTTTCTTATGCGTTTAGCTATGTTCCATATGTGTTTTTTTCAGATAAGATGATCATCGACCAGTACTCCCAGATGTCGAATAATTTTGACTCGTGTCAATTTTTCAGATTGGCATGCGGAAGCCGTGTTCTTGTTTGCTTTGCAGTCATGTACGATGAGTGTAGGACTTTGATGTGGTGTTGTTCTTTCGTTAATACAGTGCAATGGACACTTACAGTGACGGAGGATGCGGCGAGGTGCAATCATATAATTAGATTTTATTGTAATATCGAAACTAATGTACTCTTTTTTTACCAATATAAAACGCAGAACAATCTTCGCAATTTAATTTGTGTAAAACAGAGTGGTTTAATCGATTATCTATGTCTAATTTATTATACATTTATATTATTATTAAGGGAAACACATTCTTATTGTGAAGTTGTAATTATTCAGAACATAAGTCTGTGATATATGAAATATGTTATATATGTTGTATCAATGTGTCCAAAATTTAATAAAAATGAATTGATAATTCTGGCGTCTGCAGTCGGTTTACTCAAAGGTATTTGAGATTCTGTAAAAATAATGTAGATGGCTTTCAAATAATGGAACGACAGGTGTATTAATTTTAAAAATGTAACGTATAGGTTCGAAAATTTGTCTTGAAAAATACTGGCGTTATAACACAATTGGTAGTGCACTTCCCCGGATTGGAAATATAGATCCAGGTTCGAATCCCGGTGACGCAAAAACAATATTTTTCGACAAACTTGATTTTTATTTGTTATACTTAGATAGATAGATAAAACGCAGATGTGATATACTGTGATACATTTTATTTATTTCATCCGAAAGATTGTTGAATTTTTCGTCATTGTTCATTATTATTTTATAATTACACTCAAAAACTAAAAGCTCTTATTTTCATATATTAAATGCAAAAACTCCCATTCCCGGCCACGGTTTCATTCTACGGAATTAACCATTATTTTTTTCAATTTCATTTACTTTTCGCACCGTCCGTTCTGTGTGAACGAATGAATGGTCGGTTCACGCAACACTCCCACGCCGCCCCGTAACAGACATCACAACAGACAGAAGTATCTCACACCGGTGATGTAATCAAAAATGGCTATGAAACGAGTGGAGAACTCTTTATCTCTGTCTAAATTACAAGTTACCCTTCTCGCGTCAATGTCGGTCAAAATCTATCAGGCTGTCTGCCGTGCGGGGCTCTGGGGAGTTCCGGCCGCTCCAGCCCTTATTTAAAATTGATTGACTGCCCTGTTTGCCGAGCGTCTACAGATATAGATGGGAATACGATGATTTGTGCACCCTTGAGAAATAAGATAATTATTGTATTCTTTTTAATATTATCATGAATTTATTTGTTCCGTATTAGCGAAAACATACTGTTTATTTGAACGCCTTCGATAGCTGTTTCTCAGGTTTCCGATTAGTAATAAGCACACATATGACGTATGAACTGCGCTAATCTCTTTAATTTTGCCGACCGAAGCGCGCACTGGTGGTTTATTTCGACCGTTGAACTGGTCGAAGCACGGGATGCAATAATAATGACGCCTGTCGGCCGTCTTCTTAGCTTCTGAAAAAAGGCGGCAATACTCACACACAAACACACATGTACATTATTATAAACGAGAAAACCCAGTGGCACCAATCGAAGTAACAAGAAGTGTAAACACATACTTTAGCATTTGTAATATCGACCGTCTTTCTGATTTGCTTGCCGTAATGTGAAATATGTCCATGACGCCAACAGACGTCAACTTGACCGATATGTTATTGTGTTCGTGTGACATTCGCGTGTCGCCGTTTAACTTCAGTGTACCAGCACTGTATTTTGTCGTATATAGTAATATTGACTCGGCCCATGGCTTACTCGTCAAATATTAACGTGAGTACAAAAAGCCCGACGCGCACGAATCAATGAATCACCGCACTATAAATATTGCTCAACCGCAAATGCGCGGTGCGCTCCCGACCAGTGACTCATTGCAACTGGCAAATCCGAAAATCACGCGTGTCGAACAATATCCCTCCCACTTACCTCACCCTGATGTTTTACGAGAAATTACAATTTAATTTTTGAAATTTTTCCGCTGGACACCCTATATTATTTTATATAACTATCATTGAAAAAAGAAATTGCAGGCTATTATTCTGCTTCTTTAATAAATATTTTAATATAATACGGCAATTTCATTTCGTTTTTATAGTTTATTAGAATAATTATTGCAGTGAGTGACGTTGTCGCTCCAAATCTGTCGGCTTTAAGCGACGGGATAACTATATAATGACAAGCCAATTCTTTCGCTCTTCAGTTTTTTAGATCGCGCTGACGACCTTGCAAATTGTGGACAAGGTTAGATTAGAATCGTGTAATGTAGTATTTTTATAAGGCTTTGGTGTGGTCGAACACACATGAAGTCTATAACAATAATTTTAATACAACATTTAATGTACGTTTAAAAGCCGAGCATAGCATTGTGAAAGGTCACTGCGATAACTTCACTAAACAGATGGTTTTATCGTGTTGAACGAGTAAATGAGAAGATGGTAAGAAAGATATATATATATATATATATATATATATGTATATATTTATTTAATATTTGTCTCACTGGGCTACGGCCGTGCTGAGGAATATTATACATAATTAGTTTATCAACTATAAATTTAGAATAAGAAAGAAGAAAAAAGAAGGAAAATAAAAATAACAAAATATGATGCAATATTTGATCTTGAGAAATTTATAACCTATCTGAAGGATAATACACATTTTAACAAGTTTAAATAATACAGTACAATTTTATTTAACACACACATGCACAGGCTGCTCACTCATTGGCGTTAGGTCTGAAGTCTTGACTTTGTCTTAATGTTGTATTTTTTTTTCTTTTAAATCAATTTTATCAATTTCTGTTATATATATTTCATGCTACTTGTGTAGCTTCACATCTTTTTTTAAATAATTAATCTTGAAAAGCCCCATAAGGGCGTAAATACAATATAAATAAATGAATAAGTATGTATGCTATTAAAAAATATACCGAATATATTTCAATGCTTGCTTAAATGAATAAAAACGGGGAATATGTCTAAATAATTCATATTGTTTTGAAATAATCACAATTCAACTTCAATTATAAAAAATATTCCAAAATCTATACAACTAACTTTTTACAGTAATAACAAATTAAAGAATTATATAAGGATAAAAATGAACATTTATAAAAAATCGAGGGTCCACAAATTAATTTGTAATGATTGCAATAATTTTTATATAGGTAAAACTTGCAAAAATATTTATGTTAGAATTAAGAAGAACTTGAGATATCTAAATATAGAGATAGCAACAACTGTTCTGAATTCGCCAATCAAACAACAAACATTCTTTTGACATTAACAAGGGTTTAGAAATTATACATACACTAGAGGCTTACAATTAGATAAATTTGAAATTTTAGAAATAAGAAAAATTGTTAATAGCAAGTTAAATATATAAATAACCAAATCCTTTTTGCAAATAGTTACTTTTTAAATTTGTTTTCATATTAGTTCCTACTTAGTTACCCACCACTTTTACTTTATAGTTTTGTTTTTATCTATGCTTGTATTTATAATTTTAGTATATATTGTTTACTGATGAAGATACCATAGGTATCGAAACATGTTAATTTACCAATAAACAGTGGTTTAAACTAAGTGTATTGTTTTATTATTTAAATAATATATGGCCACAAAGTAATTTTGCTAATATTGAAAAAGAAAATATGTGTAACCCATTTTTCATTATATCGCTATTATACAAAATCGTTAAATGAGACGTAGGTATATATTTTTATTATATATAACTATAATAGCCCATACATCTACGTCACGTGACTCTGCGCCTGTGCTCAAGCCAAATTGTTTTCAAAATTGAAAAATTTAATTGATATCAACATTTTTATAAAATAAGTGTTTGAAAAAGAACATCTTCTTATACTTGGAAATTCGTTTTTTAATAAGTAAAATGGAATAAAAATATATTTTAATGTTGAAATATTTACTTATATAAGTTTTCATCGTTACGTATTAATAAGTTGTTACTATATAATATCGTATTCCGTTGATTATAGCATGCAACTTTTTTTTTATCATTAAATACTTTTTATAAAAATGAAAATATAGTGACAATAAACATAGAATATTGTTTGTGTTCTTTTGTCTGTGATTTTACCATCAGTTTAAAACTTCTTTCCGTACCCAATTATTTTTCGTTTTAATATTATATCATAGTATAATCTTCTTCGTGACATTTAAAGCAAAAGTTAAGGACATAATTTTATACAAATGCATGTGTTTAGGTAATGGCGACTACACCGCAACTACCTGCTCCGCATCCTGAAATGATCACTTCGCTATCGAAAAATTTTCGATTTTTGTGCTAATATAAATTCAACAGCATGATCACCATCCGACGAATTCTCATCACTAAATAACGGGATATTGAAATATTTATTGTCGTGTACTATAACTTTCTAGGTATTGTAGAAGTTGAGGTGTGTGTTGAAGTTATTCAAATATATGTGATTGACTCGAGATTGTGTCAGAAGGTTAATATGCTGTGAGACAGAAACTCCTAACTTTTTTATGTCTCACGCGTTTTGGTTGTGTGTCGCAATGTAAAATGTCTATTGTAACTAGAGCAGGGTACATAAATGAAAGAGCACTTGCAAGGTTTCGTTTATTGAGGTGATAAATTATTTCAATTTAAATACGCGGTTTGAACTTTTTTGCATAGTCATCTTTTAAATTTGTTTTCATATTAGTTCTTACTTATTCACCATTGTGTAGTTTTGTTTTTTCTATGCTTAAATTTTTAATTTCGGGTTATGTACATTGTTTCTTTAAGAAGATACCATAGGTGTCGAAACATGTTGAATAATCAATAAATAATGGTTTAAACGAAGTGTTTTATCTAATTATTTATACAAAATAATTTTTCTAATATTAAAGATGTAAAATGAAACTGACTAAAAGATAAGTTTTAGTAAATGAAAAGACTTTAATCTTGTTTATATTAGGAATTAAATAAAGTTTTGCGTATAGCAGTCTGGCACCATTCACCATAGACTTGATCAATATACTCTCTCCCAAGGTTGACTACCAATATGCACCTCGGAATACTCAGATCACGTTCATTTTTAATACTGAGACTTTCACATGCGCGTAGCAGCTTATGCAACGTCATTTGCGAACTATTTTTAGAGTGGAAATTTTCTCCTCGCGTCCTTCCATGTCGCACCTAGACGCCGTGCACCCGTTTTGAATGCAGATTCAGTTGCATCACAGTCACCTTGTACTTCCTGCTCCAATGTTTTCTACTCGCTGGTCGTGTGCGGTGGGTCTCCAATGAGATCGCAACATTTGTGAGTCATTTCTCTCGGTCAAATTGTATTTACACACTTCTATTTGATTTATTTGTATTGTTACTTTATTTTTTACGTAATCTTAAGGAAAAAATTAACCTAATAATACTAAATTAATGTATTAATTATAAATATATACATTAATTTAGTATTTGAAATATCACAGACCTATGTTCTGAATAATTACAACTTCACAATAAGAATGTGTTTTCCTTAATAACCTAATAATATTTGAATACGTGCAAGAACTACTGGATATTTACCTACAAAGGCACTGTTATTAAATAAATATCAGATATCTGTATTATGTGTTAAAAACATTACTTTAAATGATTTAAAAAAATAAATCAGAGTTCATTGAGCTGAACTCATTGAGTTGAAAAATGGAAAAATGAATTAACAAATTTGGTTCATAGATGGCGATGGTGTAGTGGTACTCGAAGCGAGTCCACGTACTAACATATATACGACTTTAACAAATTTGATAAATGTGGAGAATGAGAGGTGAGAATTGGTGAACGTTATATATATATATAAAGCAATCACAATAAGCCAGCCGAAGACAGGTCATAAGTCCAGTAATTACCTCATATTTCTATGTATATTCCATTAAATATAATAAATATAGCTTCGTCTCTATGAGATATCTGATATTTATTTAAAAAAATAACCTTTTTTTTTTCGTAGAACGATGTCACTTTTTGGTTTGACATATGATATTAAATAAAATAACAATTACTTGTATGAAACCATGAAGTTTATTATACGTCAACCGGTTTCGCTTATCTCAAGCTTCATCAGGACTTATTTAAAACTGATCATAAATACAAAAAGAGTAATTGAATGTATTAATTATAAATATATCCAGGCCCACAGCTTAGAACAAAGTTTCTGTTTAACACAACCATTTTAATAGGGAAAATAGAACACAAAATTCAAAATAGTATACATATAAGAATTTATTAACATTTTACGAAACAGCGAAATTTCCCGCAGTGAAAGTGCAAATAAAATCGCATTTACTGAAAATCACATAGAGCCATGCGGGAAGTCCCCGTCACGTCGACACGTCATTAGCATGCTACGAAATTTTTTCACGAGGTTCGTTGGAACATACCTACTGATAATTTTATTGATAACAACTATTTGTTGTACCATTTGTTTTGTAGCACACATGACTGCATGTATATTGATAAGATTACACTTAAGTCATGAATACCAGGCACAATTGGTATTTTTGGAGCTAATTCAGCGTTTCTAGGCTGTTAGGGCGACATCTATCGATTGTCGACTCAAGTATGTTTGTATGTATTTAATGATAAAAGGCTACACGTGCCGCCCTATATTATTAATTATAAGCGATAAAGGTTTGGCAGGAGAAACATCTGTTTTAATTCCTCATAATTGTGTGGACAAAAGGAGAAATATCCTTCTTCAGCAACTGAATTCAACCCACATCAAACTGTTGTCAAACATAGGCTTTTTACTTCTTCAATATTAACAAAATTCGACAAAATACTTTGTTTAAATGCCTAAATAATAACTATTTACAATTTTCCAATCACCTTTTGGAAACAAACTAGTGATGAGCTATCCGTTATTGTGACTGTGATTGTGCGTTTGGTATTTATTTTATAACTATGATTGGTAACTGATATTTTACTGTTAGTGTTTTAGTTTCCAGTATATCAGTGATTGGTCATTGTTATAATCGATCGTTATAATCATTATAATCATCGTTATAATCGAACACAAATTTCACAATCACAGTCACAATAACGGATAAAATAACTGTTTATCTCGTCACTAAAACAAACTATTCTTTTAATATTAACAACGGTTCAAATATTAGGGGTTTACAGTTAGATAAATTTGAAATTTTAGAAATAAGAAAAAGTGTTAATAGCAAGCTAAATATTATAAATAACCAAATCCTCTTTGCAAATAGTCACCTTCTAAATTTGTTTTCATATTAGTTCTTACTTATTCTCCACTTTTTAATCTTGTTTTTATCTATGGTTGTATTTTTAATTTTAGTATACATTTTTTCCTGAAGAAGATACCAAAGGTTTCGAAACATGTCGAATAATCGATAAATAGTGGTTAAAACAAAGTACTTTGTCTAATTGTTTATTGGGTTTTTAATTTTTTTTTAATTTCGTCACTGAGAACCGAGCGGTTTCTATCATAGATGAAACGTCTATACTGTACAACATCGTACAATGACACTTGGCAGTTACATGCGTTTGTAGCGCAAATGGCGCGATATGTCTCAAAATGTCTCCGCCTGATTTACGCAATTTAGAATGTGTCCGTTTTTGGAGAAAATTACTCCGCTGAGGAATTCCAATTGTCCCTTATTCTCCTTTGTGTGTCCGTTAAGAGAATTCTCACTCTAAATTATGCTCGCCTTTGCCCTCTTAATGTCTTTAACGTTGTTGCAAGGGAACGCTCCCTTGACCCTTTTAGCGCAACGTCTTCTGTCGTCGCAAACTTTTCATTCAAACGTAGTTTTATTTTCGCTGAACTGCACAACAATATTGCTCAACACTAGAAGGGTTAAGCCGCACTTATATTGACATTATGTTGTGTCTATTATATCTCGGAGGAGATTACTTTTGACGGCTATTGCGCCGCGCGCCTCTGTCGGGACCTTAATTGACCGTCGCCAGGCGGCGCTGTCTTTAAAAATTGTTCAGAGCTGTCATTTTACTGGCTAGAGACTTTATTTATGGTGTAATAAATTTGTGTTTTTTCTGTTTCGTGTTGTTATTTTTCTTGAAGAAACTGAAAGACCGAGTTACTTGTAAATGGAAAATAGCTTTTGCAGCTTCGCTTGAAAGAATAATAGGATATATTTATTATTCATGGATAAATTAAAACTTTTGAAAAACTCGGGGGAAAAAGAGTGGGGAGGTTGAAACTATGGTTGAAGTAGATGGAGAACAAGGAGATGTGTTTGTAGGTAAATTAAGTAATGTGCTTAAATTAAGTAATGTGCTTAAATTAAGTAATGTGGTTCATAAAAAAATATATTTTAGTGTAGTAAGCTCAATGTTGAAAAAATCATTTCTGTTAACTTCTCATTATTAATGAATTTTGTGCGTGAGAGGTTCTACTTCTAGAAATGTAAAAATGTAGAATGCGAATGTAGGAATGTAAGAATGTAAAAAAACCAAAAGATTATTCGATAAAATAACTTTTCGAAGAATTAAACGTACCAACATTTTGTGATCTATTTAAAATTATTCGAATATTAAAAGAAAAAGAAAAATATCATTTAATTACTGAAAATCGTACTAGGTTTAAATTTGTATTTTCATGCTACAAAAATTAACACATAATTTGAACAACACCACTATACGCACATAGAGAAAAAAAAATTAACAGCTTACCCGAAAACATCAGGAAAATTAATGATAACAAAGAAATAATCAATGCTATCAAAAAACGATTTAAAAATAAACGTGTACCCGAAATTTATAATATTTTTATATCACAATAATTATTAATATGTAATCCTCTTCTCTGCAAAGTTGTAGAACTAAAAAATACAACTTGTTATGTAAAAGAGTACGGTTTGTCGCTAAAAGAACGTATTTAAAAAGATTGAATACAGCTCTGGATTTTTTTCCAGTACTCGATATCCTTGGAGAGGTCCCGGCTCTCTTACAATCCACACTAAACATTTGTTGCACTCGTTCTATTTATATCCCGTCTGCCTGAATTTGTTTATTGTAGATTTGTTTTCTGTTTATTATAATAAATTTAGTTTTTTTTAGTACATACATTTTACTCATACAGAATACTTTTCGGATTGGCGCGTTATTGTAGCGCATCTTCAATGTTTACCGAAGGCCGTATACATGGATTCGTTCCGCTTCTAAGACATCGAGTTGCTGGCGTAAAGCTGCGGCTGGAGCTCAGCACCAACTCTCCGGTGCAAGCGGCGCTCTCGTGGAAAGCTGGTTCCCTGACCAGAGAATGGCAGCGCTTACAAAATAGTTACATATACAATAATGGCCGTGACTGAAGTAGTTATATATGTAATATTTATATTTTGTGTGTTTATATGTGTGAACTTTTTTAAAATTTAAAAATTATTTATTAATATTTTCCTTGGTTTTCTTTTTCATAGCATTATATTTATTTCATATCCTTTAATGTATAACATAACATGTATTATATTTATGGCGAATCGCGTTAAAAAAAAACCTGAGCACGCTGGAATAAACACACTATTATTATTTTTATTTACGCCATTGCATTTTGCAATTGCGACTACTGTTAAAAAAAATATATTTTATTTTTGTCATTTTTGGTGGGTGAGCCGTTTGGTGATCTTGTCGTTCAACGTCACCCCAGTTTGCGGTATTCTTAAGCGCTTGATGGACTACGGCCGCATTTCCAAGAGCGCAGTTTTTTTTGTTATCGCGGTCACTCGCCAGTTCGAGTCTACGGAATGCATCTCGTTTTCATAATAAATGTATGTATTCGCTACACGATTCACGTTCTTCGTGGTGTTCGGGTCGGTTAAATTCTCGTGAGACATAGGCTCTAAACGCAGTGGCGGGTTTATAGAGTGGCGCTAGTCGCGGTCGGGTGTTAAACTGTGAAAAGGTGAGTAAAACTAGGAGCAAATACGCGTAGCTTGTACGCGTAGCTCATCGATATACATTCGGGTGTGCTACGACGAACAGTTGTTATCAATAAAATCAGGGTAGGTACTACAACATCCGCGTAGAAGAATATCATTGGCCGACGTAGCACGCGCGTGCGAATGACGTGCGAACGTGACGGAGAATTAAAAAAACTCTTTGTCGGGTCTAGTGAGCTGTAGATCTGTTATTATTGATAGTTTATCGTAAAACGTTGCTTCTATATATTACATATGTGTTGGTGTTCATAGTTTATGTTGTGCTGTCGTATTATCATTTTGATATCCGGTTAGATAGAACTTTGTACCATTAATCCGCTTCTGTATAAATGAAACATGTTAAATGTCAGTGTGCACGACTTTCAAGGACAATCAATTTATAAACATCCAGCCCCAACTGTTATTTGTGGTGAACAAGTCTTCGACACGGTATTGAAGATTGATTGAATTTTGATGCGCTGTTTGAATGCTGACAAAAGCAGACTCATAATAGAGTATCCATAACCTAGAGAAAATTTCAAATATATTATAAAAATTACTGAAATATAACAATATTTTGAGTATGTCCAAATCATTGTAGGAACTAATTACTGGGTCTTATCCCCTGGGGGATTGTCATCAAGATTAAGATGTCTCACAGAGACGAAGATATTATTTTTATTTAAATTAAATTTGATAGACGTGGTAGCGTGGGTAAATGGGTGAACGTTACATTGTGTAAAGTGGTCACTTAAGCCAACCGGTGACGGGTCGTAAGCCCTGTAATGCCCAAGACTTCAATACTTCTCATATAAAAATAATATCTTCGTCTCTGTGAGACATCTTAATACTGAAATATATGTCATATTATGGGAAATTATTAAAAATATTTTTCACTTAGTATGGCACTTGATTATAGGAAAAAATATATAACACAGTTATAATAATCATCAGTAAAATTAACAGTAATAATTATTGATTTTTGAAATTTGTTCCTGTTTTGTAGGGACAGTGAACTGTAGGAATTTAGGAGAAGATGCAGATGGTTCTACCAATACTCGAAATACTACAGCGGGTAGGGTTTATGCATTGAAAATATAATTCAAATACAAAATGGAGATTGTACATTTTCAATATAATGCATGTCGTTTTATTTTTTTACAAAATTGAAGCCATTAAATCATATTCTATGCAGAGGCGTTATAATTGTGTTCGATACATGTATTAGGCTTTTAATCGTTGTTTTTGAACATTGTGAAGTTTCCGAAAAATTTAACACAATTTTTTTATAACAACATTCCTTTTATAGCTGGCATCAATATAAAAATCCTTAGTACAAATATTATAATACATTTTATTTACATGCAAGCCTGTTGACCGCTTCCTACCTCGCTAAGTACATAAAGTACCTGTTCTGAGCCATAAGGTTCCATAAACTAGAATATAATTTGGAAATAAGGTAACGAATTCAAAGGTAAAGGTAATCGAGAATCTCTAGACAATTCTCTTAAATGTATTGGAATTTTAGTAGACTTGAGAAAAGCCTTCGACCGTATCTCCCACAACAAATTAATATTAAAATTAAAATCCGTCAAATTGGGTTTTTAGGGAATTAATGATTGCTGTTTGTGTAGACTCGTTAAGGTCACCAAGAGGGATTATCTGTATCAGAAGGATTTAAAAAGTGAGAATCGAGGGCCCTATATCTCCTCGCTTCTCCCGTATGTATATAACATGTTAAGAATTATGGTGATTTGCTGTTTGTGTGTACAGCTAGAGCGTGTAAATTATTGCAATGAAACAGTATTTACTGTAAGGTTGGCATTTATTTACAGATTGAATTTACACTTGTTATATTATAAAAAGTATAAGATGAAAGTAGTACACTGGTTGCGGCGCGACCTATGGTTGTCTGGTTTGATGGGTACCAGTCGGACTATACAGTTGTTGAGTGGTTTCTTACGCGGCCATGTCTGTGGGGCGCGAGCAGGACCACCTTGGGTCGATTGGGCCTGTAACACATGCGGTTTCAACAGGAGTTGATGGATGAAACAACATAATATTTACTATATATGCAGCTAATGTTGATTTTCATTTAGTGATAGACCGTAGAACCGGTCATTTAGTGACCGGTCGGAAGAGGATGAAAGACTACTAATCTCGGTGATATCTGAAAAATTGTAGTGATTATTTAGAATATTTTTACACGTAATTAATTTTGAAATCAAACGCACGACCATCTTGATCGCGAATGTCTTCAGACAGAACATTCATAATTCACGTGGGTAAAATCCGAAAGCGTCTCCCGGATTCCTTGAGCATTTTTCTTTAGATTCGCTATTTTTTGTGCCAGCTCCGCTCTCTCCGACTCACTTTCTTCCTCCTATTTCTTGCATCTTCTGTGAGAGAACATTAACGTGGAATGCATAAAACCCAGCCGAGCGTTCAGTGCGGAAGCTATTATACCAGTTTGAGAAGATGGGGCACGACACGGTATTGCGAATCTCTGCATACCGTGTATTATCTCCGTCGGCAGTTAGCGCTAAACGTTCTATTATCCAAGCAGTTTAATTTTTGTTTAATTTTAGCCTGCCACCGAGCTCATTTTTGCATCAAGCACGGCGAAAAAATATTATAAATATAAATATACTATTAGTATAACTTTTCACAAATCCAAAATTGCATAGGTTCGACACGAATTTAGTTCTGAAAACATTTTTCTCACTTCCATTTCAAATATAAGTTTAATTATTTTATATTGTTAACTTTGCTTTATTAACCACTTAATGAATTAAAATACATGTACCGGTTTCGAAAAATATCATTTTCTTCTTCAGGATGTCAATAACTCATCAAAAACATATGTTATTGTTTCTTTAGTAGAATTTAGTAGAATCTATGTTAATTAATGTTTTTGGTGCTATTGATACAATTTTTATCATATTTTTTCATAATATAAAATTAGTTTGTGTATGTATTAATGTGTACGAATTTTTTTTCGAGAATACAACACAAATCTAGTATACTCTTTATCTAGATGGTACACAAAATTTATCGTAAATATATTTATTTATTTATAAATTAATATCTCCAATCAAGGCCTCTTCACTACATATCACATATGGATAAATATATATTTTTTTTTGTTATTTTTAGAATGTATATACATTATTTAAGTTCATTTATTATTTAAAAACATCCCACTAATTGTAAAATTAGTTATTACAGGTTTCTTTTATATCTAGCGTCTCCTAGCGATTATTTCTAAAAGTAGGTATTCGCAATAAAAAAAAGGTGATAGCTTTCAAATTCACCAATTCTCATCCCTCAATCTTCACATTTATCAAACTTTTAAAAGTTGTATATATGTTATTACGTGGACTCGCTTCGAGTACCACTATACCATCTCCATCTATGAACCAAACATGATAATTAATTTTTCCTTGAAATAGTGTATATGTCAACTCAATGAGAAACTGTTTTTTTTTGAAAATTATTTAAAGCAATATTCTTTATTTGTAAAATATTTTTAACACATAATACAGATATCTGATATTTATTTAATAACAGTTCCTTTGTAGGTAAATATCCAGTAATTGTGTGTTTTTAGACATATTCAAATATTTCTAGGTTAACTTTTAACATTTATCAAATTTTGAAAGTTGTATATATGTAAGTGTGTAAAAATTAAATATAATAATGCTTTGTCTCTATGAGATATCTGATATTTGTTTAATATTCATTATTGACGATACTTCAATTATATTATTTAATGTTTGATATTGTTTGTTTGGTATCGTACGTGGAATCTAATTATCTTTTTTTTTATTCGATCACTTTTGATTTCGCCTACTACGCTGTTATATTGCATCGATACAATGGTAAGCTGAATAAATAAACCCACACGACTCGCTTTAAAAATGAAAATAAATCGACTCAAAAACGTTTAGTTCAGTAGGAAGCGAGGCGATGTTATTGCAAGACTACCTTGACGAATCAAACGATCGTTTTATACTATAAATCATTGATAAAAAAATATTTTATTTAGATTATATTTATAGTTTCTGGTATTGCGAAATTGGGTTTGATCATTTCTCTAAACCGATTCACTTTCTCCGCCAAATTTATCGAGAGTGCTTTGGAATGCGAACCTACTATTACCGGTCTCCTTTATTTATTTTTTATCGATCTAGAGACACAATAATATCATTATCAATATATACTAACACACACGGTGTGTAATATATACATAATTTTATTAAACATCTATATACAAAAGTAATGTGTGAGTTGGGCAATCATCATTACGATTATCATGCATGTATTAAATACGAGTTAAACCATCGAAATATTGTATTTAAATGTGAAAGTTAAAATTGTCCAAATGGTCGAAATTTTTTTTGTATCTATTTGTGAAATCCTCAATAAGAAAATATCGGCGAAATTTACACGAAAAAATTGATGCAAATCAACATGAGCACGAGCATCGTACAAGAAGAAGAAAACCAAAACTCAGATATCGATGATGTATAGTGGGATGAAGATTTTTAATGAAATGCCAGAAAACGTAAGATAGAAGGAGAAATTAAATAAATTTGTTAGGAGAACACATTCTTATTGTGAAGTTGTAATTGTTCAGATATTTTAAATATGAATTAAATATCACAGACCTATGTTCTGAATAAATACAACTTCACAATTGTAATGTGTTCTTCTTATAATAAAGTTGTAACAAAGTGTCCAAAATTTAATAAAAATGAATTGATAATTCTTGTGTCTGCTATCAGATTACTCAAAGGTATTTGAGATTCCGTAAAAATAAGGTAGATGGCTCTTTCAAATAATGCAACGATTAAATGTATTAATATCAAAAAGGTAACATATAGGTTCGAAAATTTGTCGCTAAAAATATCGTCGCTGTAGCATAGTTGGATAATGCACCTTCCTCGGTTTGGAAAGAGATCCAGGTTCGAATCCCGGTGGCCCAACAACAATATTTTTTCGATAAAATTGCTTTTATATGTATATCTTACTAATTAATATATTTAATTCATATTTAAATAGATTTAAAATGAAACTGACTAAATATGTAAAAGATGAGTTTTAGTAAAAGAAAATACTTAATCTTGTTTTTATTAGAGCATATATAGGAGTGCTTATGTATGCAATATGTTAAGAAATAAATAAATATAATCCTAGTTTGATATTAAGGTACAATCTAAGAACATATTACAGAATACACTTAAGTAAAGTCAGTCATTTTTTTTAAACATGTTTTATTTACTTGTTTAATCATAAAATATTTTTTCGGTGGCGTTGAGTATTATTGCCGGTACCTCTCACGTACTGAGCAAGCGCTCTACCGTCTTCGCTACTCCCCCAGTAGGTTGCCGTGTTAAATTGTTGTATTAAAATATTACGCTGATTCTATAAGAATACGATGTTGATGATGATATATATGAATTGTAAAAATAGTTTATCATCAATAAAAAAAATAAGATACTAAAAATGTGATTTATTTTAAAACGTAAATTTTTTTAACAGAGGTTCACCCAGAATGTTAGAATAGAACGATAGAAACAGGTGGTTAAAATTATGTTTTAAAAAATTAGAATCATTTTATTGGAGGTTTGCAGGTGGACTGCATTATATAAGAAGGTTGTTACAGGTATTTAGTATCTTTGTGGACACTTACCAAGAAGAAATATGTCGAAAAAAACATATATGCAGGGCTGGTTTAATAATACATGTGTCAGAAATCTCAAAATTAAGGTAAATTGAGTTGGGTTGAGCATTTGAGATGTTTGAACAATAGTAGGTTTTCAGAATTTGCTAATCATTTGATAGAAAATAATCATGGTTTTGATAAAAAATTGGGATTGTCAATTTTGCATATAAACGATGTTGGTCACAAATTAAATAATTTGGAATCGTTGAACATAAATAAAGCATGTAAAACTAATCAGAAAATTGTAAACAGCCAACTAAATTTAACTACGAGTCCTATTCTAAAATTTTTTCCTAAAAATTATTCGACTAAATTTGTATTGAGCAGCAATTTGAGTTAGGTACTAAATTTATTTTTTAAATAATTGTTTTTTTAAAAATTTTAAAAATAGATTCTGATGAAAAAACAATGCTATATATTTTTGGTTAGTTATGAAATCCTGAAGAAGAAAATTGTATTTTTAGAAACCGGTAGATGTATTTAAACTCAATTCAAGTGGTTAATATAACAAAGATAAAAAATAAAAAATATAATTGTACAATTAATTAGAATTACAAGTAGCAGAAAGAATTATATTTATTACTATATAATAGGTGTATATGAAGAACAATTTTAAAGTGGACTTAATTTTTGTATCACTTTGTAGCAATAATTAATATAGGTATGAGTCAATATGTTTGGGTGAGTGCACCAATAGTGGCTCTACCCATATTACTAATCCAAGTTTTAATATCTAGTTTCATGTTCTTGGGAGAATTCAATTGATTTAAATCTTTTTTTTTTTTATGTAAAAGGCATTTATTTAACTCGAGTAGTTTCAGAGAAAAAATAAATTTGATAATATGTTAATGGAAGGTAATGACGTTCAAGCAAATGCTAATGAAATTATATTACAAAATGGGTTGGTGTATATTATAGATAGTACTATTCACATGGAAATAAATGATTCTTTTTTTTTTTTTTTTTAAATAGAGATGCGTACACGGAATACATGTCACATATATATTCTTACTATGTGCAAACTGAACTAAACGCTTGTGCTATGAAAATAGGACTAACTTGCTGGAGTCCTGGAACGAGGCGCGAACCACCGACCACTGGATCACTAGGCCAGCGTCTTGACCACTACACCAACAAGCTACTTATAATAAAAGTATTTTTAATATTAATGTACTTACAGCATATGACTCCGGATGGTAATGTTAACACTACTGGACGAAAATGAAATGAATCTTGGCAACTTCCCCTATTGAACTGAGCAGGAAACATGTTTACTGTATTAACAGCGCTGTAAGGTAGCTGTTACGTGTAGAAAAATAAAATACATTTCACGTGGAAGGCAATGATAAAACAAACTGCGGACAAAAGTTAAATGGTTTAATTTAATAATTATTGACATATTAAGTATATTCAAACTCCCAGGTACTAAAGCTAGAATTCATTTATTTCTTCTAATTTAGTAATAATTTAAATACTAATTACATGTATTAATTAGAAAAATATTCATATAAATTAATTTTATCGAGAAATATTGAAGTTGTCGTCAAAAATAATGTCGCTGCAGCGTAGTTGAATAATACACTTTCCCAGGTTTGGAAAGAGATCCAGGTTCGAATTCCGGTGGCGCATCAACAATATTTTTCGATCAAATTGATTTTATATGTATATCTTTCTAATTAATACATTTAATTAGTGTTTAAAATGTCACAGACCGTCTGTTCTGAATAATTACAACTTCACAATAAGAATGTGTTCTCTTTAATAGTAGAAATAATTTATCGAAACATTCATAATTCATTTCCAGAAACTGGAAGGTAATGAAAATATGTTTTTTTTTTGGGATGGGTGAATAATTAATTAACAGTTATTGTGATAATTTTTGAAATACTATTTTTAGTATAATCAGTAATGCATCGTTGTGTGCAAAAAGAATGGCAAAAAAAAAAATAATTTCTTTGTCAAAATCGTTTGGAAATGTGTTTTGTATGAATAAACAGAATCACCCCACGACGGGTTGTTGGTCCAGGGACGATGATGATCAGAAAATGAAATTATTCTGTAAATAAAATAATATTCGGGCGAAATTCCCGTGTTGGTCACGATAAATGTGTGGCTTTTGATTTCACGGTAAATCGTGACACACTCGTTGTTCAGGACACTTCCTGCGCACTGTTCGGCTTGATCATGAAATGTCATCGATTGTGCAATAGGCTGAAATGGCGAAGTATATCGATTGGCTTCATTGTTGTAAAGGGGACGAGTGGGCGTTTCTGTGTGTATACTGGGTAGGTACTCAAAATGTAGTTTTTTTTTTTTAATTTTCGATTAGGCTAGTTAAAACTGATATTTTTTATATTCGTATCTCCAATCTCCTAGCAGTATTGTAACGTTGTATGATATGCCCGATTCTCTTTTTGCACGAGGGATACGATCCGAAGTCTAACGTGTAAAATTGGAGATAGGTTCCACCATATAAATCACTTGTAAGTAAGAAAGAAAGATTATATTTTAAAATAAATATCAGATACATCACAGATACAAAGCTATTTTTATTATATTTGATGGAAAATATATAAAAATATGGGGTAATTTCAGGGCTTACGTAATACGTAATTACCACATATTTCTATATATTTTCCATTTTATATAATAAAAATAGCTTCGTCTCTATGAGATATCTGATATTTATTTAATATCAATGCCTTTGTAGGTATAATTCCAGTAACTGTGTGTTCTTGGACATATTCAAATATTGATAAAATAATATACTGGTCAAAATAAGAAAAATTGAAAAGTATTGATTTTTCAGGCGTATTCTTGTAGAATGTGGTAACAAAATTTTACAGATAAAGAATATTGTATTAAATAATTCTCAAAAAAAAATCAGATTCTCATTGAGTTGACAAATGTATACGCTGTTTCAAAGAAAAATGTATTATCAAATTTGGTCCATAGATGGCGATGGTGTAGATAACTAACTTTAACTCGAGATAAGTCCACGTACTAACATATATACAACTTTAAAATTTTTGTGTAAATGAGGATATTGAGGGGTGAGAATTGGTGAACGTTATTTACTCGTATATAAGGTGATCACTTAAGGCAGCCGAATACAGGTTGTAAACCCTGTAATTACCCCATATTTATATATATTTTCCATTAAATATAATAAAAATAGCTTTGTCTCTATGAGATGTTTGATATTTATTCAATAAAAGTGCCTTTGTAGGTAAAAATCCAGTAATTGTGCGTTCTTGGATATATTTAAATATTGGTTACATTTTTAATTGAAGGAGTGCAGCATTTAAATGAATTACATTTAAAAAAAAAATTAATTATACATACATAAAGCATAATTGGTTAATCAGTGTCACTACTAGACAATACACGTGCTCGATTTCGATTGTTTTGCGATAACATACATCTGTCGTTCCAAAGATGTATTAATTTGTAGGTGTAACATATAAGTTCGAAAAATTGATTGAGAATCACTACTTTCAAATTTGGGAATTTCTAAGTTGCCACGCAATCTTGGTCAGTTTCTTATTTTTGTAGAATTTGTTGAATTTAAATGTTTTTGAAGATTTTATTTAAACTGAGAACTTTTTGGTGTTTTCAAAATGTACAGTATTTGATATTTAATTAATGTAATATTTCATAGGATTGTAATTAGCAAAACGTACGAAATTTGACAATATAATGCTTTGGTTCGGTGTTCCACGTAAGGCCTCATTGTCTTTGTACAGTACATCTGTACAATGAAGTAATCCCACGGCACATTTACCAAATTTGTCAAGTCAAAGCTCATACACTCCGTTCGTAAAAACATTTTCTTGAAATGCTTACAAATGGTGCTGTTATACATGCATTTGAGAATGCATTTGCAGCACGCATACTAAGCAGCGCACGCTCGGAGATGTCACCACATGCGGTTTCAAAAAAAACTCACTAATGTTTTTAATAAATCTTTATCAATAAATTTTTAGGCCGTATTGTCCTTTATACCGTCTATACCACGGTAATAATTTTACAGATTTAGTTAGATAAATAATTAGTTTTTTACACTGTACAACAATATAATACATGTACAATAAGATATATTATCTTGAGAACCGAGGAGTATTGAAAGAGAGTGCAACTGTGCTTCCAGCGTCCCACTCTGTGCGCCAACTTGGTACTGGTCAGCCTGCTCACATACTCTCCCATCAGTCACCAAGCCGCCACACACACACACACACACACACATACAACTTTAACAAATGTCAAATGTCTCACAATAAATTACAACAGTGCAACGTTTGGCCCTTTTATGCTAAATACATGGATTCGTTTTTCAATATTTATTATGATATTTAAAATAAACCGTCATTATTTTCGGGAAATTAATATTTTTTATACCCATAATTTATTTGAAAAAACAACGCGAATGCCTCAGCAAATAATTTACTTTGTAAGACGCGATAACCGCACACCGCCTTAAAATAATTGACAGAAAAAATATTTTGTATTGAATTGACATGCGACGTAGAGGTGTTTGTTTTATGTTGCTATGTGACATGTAGGAAAGGTAATTCAATTATTTTACTTAGAAACTAGCTTTTTATTCTTCTGTCTATTCTTATTTATATAACGCCATCACTATGATAATCACTTTCACAATAAAATTAACGGCGTGACTGTAAGCTATGATTAATTTGCAATGGTATTCATAACTTACAGTCACGCCGTTTCTCCGCAAGGGTAGGCAGATTTCAGGTACGTACAATCAGTATATTGAATTAAATTACTTAACTATATATTTTGGGAAACAGAGCGAAATTTAATATTCATCTTACAGAATATTATGATAATTAAATCGGAATTGTATGATAATAATTGTGATCGGAATATTTAAAAATACAAATTTATTTCGGAGACTAGTTGAGTACACCTTATTTTAAAGTAATAATTTGATAGACCTTCTCTTCTATTATGGCTCTTCAACACTTTCTTCGTTTTATATACATATTTCCACGTCTACTCATCGATCTTTTAAGAAAGTTCTCCTATACCATCCTTAAAAGTAGAATATTGTTTCCGTAAATACTTCGATAGCTAGTTCTGGGTTTTCTATTGGTAATGATGAATACAGTAATTCAATCTATGTAAATTCAAATTACACAAACCTTTGTGAACCTGTGCTGGTAGAGGCCGTCGTCGCTATCCTTGTAGCCTGATGGTCCGCAAATATGCTGGTCAGCCACCGAAAACCTTCACACATCCGATAATCCGAAATTATATATACTAAAAGTTTTATTATTGCCGCCGTAAAAAGTCCGTCCGAATCACAATAACTCTTTTCCCAGAAGCAGCTTCGCTTTTGTTTTCTGTTTTTCAAATCTACACAAATAGAACACACATATTCAAAATTTTATATCAGGCCTACCTATCGAAGTATAAAGCGCGTAAACAAATATAATGTATAATTTTCATAACTCCATCGCTTTTAAGCTCAGTAGCTTGATGGTGCAGTGGTCAAGACGTTGGCCTAGTGATCTAGTGGTCGGGGGTTCGCGCCTCGTTCCAGGACACCAGCAAGTTAGTTCTATTTTCTTAGCACAAGCGTTTAGTTCAGTTTGAAAATAGTAAGAATATTGATGTGACATGTATTCCGTGTACGTATCTCTATTAAAAAAAAAAATAAAAAAATATATAAACTTTGCTTTACACTTTTATATTCGCTTTTATTATCTCTTACTTCTTTATAATAACTGTAATAATAATCCACCGTATTCTTAGTTCAGTACCACGTCTTATTTCGACGTACTTACGAGCAGCTGTATTACCCAAGTATTAATTAGTTCGTGTGCAGAACTTTCCGGAGATTTTTCACCCACGCTCTGAAAGTGTTAACGAAAGTTCAGACTGCCAACATGTTCGTCTAATCCAAGGCAAAATAAAGATAACAAACAGTGATACGTGATGAAATTGTAATACGATTGTTATCGGTAATTATTAAAATTAAAATGATTTTTAAACATGTATAATTGTGAATTTTAATTGAGTCACTAAAAATGACAAAAATTAATATTACCTAGTGATATACAATTGGGATAGATTGATTGATCGATTTGAAATTAGATCGACACTAAATAGTGAAAAAAAATTTGCTTTGCTGTTGCTTCGGACAATTTATTCGTAATAATAAAAATGAATTAAATATATTAATTAGAAAGATAAATATATAAAATCAATTTTATCGAAAAATATTGTTGTTGCGCCACTGGGATTCGAACCTGGATCTCTTTCCAAACCGGGTAAGGTGCATTATCCAACTATGCTACAGCGACGATATTTTTAGCGACAAATTTTCGAACTTACATGTCACCATTTCGATATTAATACATTTAATCGTTCCATTATTTGAAAGAGGCATCTACCTTATTTTTACGTAATCTAATAGCAGACGCCAGAATTATCGATTCATTTTTATTAAATTTTGGAAATAAATCCAGATGGCGAATTGGTTCAAATCCCGATGGCGCAACAACAATATTTTTCGATAGAATTGATTTTATATCTTTATCTTTCTAATTAATATATTTAATTCATATTTAAAATATCACAGACCTATGTTCTGAATAATTACAACTTAATCACAATAAGAATGTGTTCTCCTAAAAGTAAAAATATTGTCAATGTTACTTTTTTTGTTCAAAAATACTTCACTTACTTACATGTAAATAAATATTTTACATATTTTTTTTTATAAATGTAACGTTAAGGAGAACATAATCATTTTCTAAACCCAGGTTAAATTTTTGATTCGGATTGGATTCCCTAGTTTTCTCGGTAACCTTTGTTGTCTCGTGTATAATGGTGTTCGTGGCAATACACTATGAGGAATTTTTTTAATATTATCAATTTATTATTTTTTTATATCATTATTTTCCTTGACGTTTACGTGCATATAACATTATTTTATACCTAGTATTTACATTGTTAATGTAATAAAAACATTCTTCTTCTTCTTTTAAACAGGCAATCCACCCCACAAGAGTGATTTGTGCCATTAAACAAGTTAAAACATTATTTCATAGAAAGCTGTACTACAATATTATAGAATAGGGAATATTGCGTTACAAGTTAATATCATTGTCGTTCAAGAAATTTGTTATTATATAACTCAAACGTGGCGAGTCAAGGGAAAGAAGATGACACAAGTTAACCGGGAGTTGAAAATTACCATTGACAAGATTATTGAAAAAAAACCCTGTGATTCGCAATGGACAGGCAAAAAAGACATAGTCGAGGGTTTCCTCCTCGGCACCGCACTCACACATTGGGGAGTCTATTATGTTCAATCTGAACAAATGTGAGGCCACCTGGCAACGCCCAATTCTCATTCTAGAGATATTTGATATTGTTCTTTTAGAGACTTTCCTGTTGGAGAACCAGGGGGTGCGGGGAATAGATCTTTCGATTATTTTAAGCCGATTACCCTTGTGATTATTTGGATCCATCCATTGTGCAGACCAGATAGAATTCGTACGTTTTTTAACCATATTAAGTCTGTCATACATTGGGATATGGAATTGATGGGGAAAAACTCCGGAAAGAGTAGCCTTCTTGGCCAGTTTATGAGCACATTCAATAAACCTTTTTACAATACACATAATTTTATCCATGAGTAAGGGTTATCTAATGCAAAGCATATTTGCTATGTATGTATGTCTATCAATTGTTATTTTGTTATTAATTTTAATTAGATTTTATTGAATTGCATTTGTATTTATTTTTCCATAATATTACCTACCTTAACGGAAAAGGAATGTCTTTTAAATTACAGTAGAAAACCAATGTAGCGAACTGGACAACGAAAGTTTGCTACTATAACTCTTCAGCAATAATAATATTGAATTACGTATTATGTAATTTAAAGCCGTGTTATTATTATTTTGTATATTTGGGTAACTGACGCTGTAATAACTGATAGAGTTTGAAAAATACGATATATATCCTTCATCACAAAATAGATGCCATGCGAATATGTTCGATTCATTTGATCGAAGATTGAAAAATACAAATTCGAAACGATTTCGTTAACAAAAAAATCCATTCATGAATTATCTATTTTTTCAAATAATAGTAGAGATTATCCTCAATTTATTGCCGCACATTTTTTCCTGTTGTATCGTTATATGTATAATTTATTCTCGATTTTCTAGTAACCCTGTATTCTCATCGTGACATTTGCATACATAATGTGTTCTCATATTAATAATGTCACACCGGTAACCGTTATTTGAAAATCTGACATCGATTGTGGGCTTACACTTGAATATATCACTCGCACGTGTAGGAGTAACCATTATGCATGTTCATTTCAATTATAAGACATATGTATGCATGGTGGGATCATTAGGTATAAATATGTTAGTTTTTTACAATATAAAGTGCCATATTTACTTTAGTTATTTATATTATTTGCACCTACGACCTACGACACACCAAAATTCTTCCTAGAATTCCGCGGCACACCAAAAGCTAACATATATAAGTATTAAATTGATACACAAATTTTATAATATTTTTTTTTTTTGTACTTTGTCGGAGCACGTCAATATATTCTCATTTCGACCTTGCATTTTTTTATTAATTTCATTCAAATGCTCGAATATATCTATAAAATTGTAAAATGTCAATGAATTTGACCGCGGCACACCATTATCCGGCTCACGGCACACCAGTGTGCCACGGCACACCGGTTGCGGAGCACTGATTTAAAATAACAGTTACTTAATTTAATTATAATTGTAAATGACAAACGATAACCGAAATGCTCACTCTATTTAATACTGTATAGTAATACCATTGATTGTCCTGATTCGCCTTTTTCAATAAATGTGTTTACTTTTATATGTTATATATATATCAATGACCTTTAGTTTTTGTATTCAATATATAATTTAGAATCAATAAAATATTTTTATACTTTAGTTTTTATCTTATTAAGGAGAACACATTCTTATTGTGAAGTTGTAATTATTTAGAACATATGTTTTTAATACAAATTAAATATATTAATTAGAAAGATATACATATAAAATCTATTTATCAGAAAATATTGTTGTTGCTACCGGGATTCGAACATGGATCACATCCTATCCGGGGAATAAGCATTAACCGATTATGCTATACCAACATAGTACATATTTTCGAACTTACATATGTTACAATTTTCAAATTGATACATGAATGAATGTTATCTACTTTATGTTCCCCGGATAGGAAAAGTTCCAGGTTCGAATCCCGGTAGCAACAACAAGATTTTTCGGTAAAGTTGATTTTATATGAATATTTTTCTAATTAATACATTTATTTTGTATTACTTATATTTGTCGGTCTAGTTCACGCCTCTCTTTCATGTAAAGCTATGCTGTATATATTATATTGAATGCCATCCGTTCTAAATTTTGCGTCGTTGTCCTTTAGGAACCTGCGCAAAACATTTGCATCCTACTCCTAGTTTTTAGTCATCCCGTCTCTTCCCCTCAATATATATATATATTTTTTATTTTTTTTGCTTTTATCTACCCTTACCCTACCACTTGGACATCTCATTCTCCTCTTGCGTGAACAATTATTGTGTACATAGTTACACTTTAGATCCTGCGCAAAACAAAGACACTCTCCGCTCCCTTACCTACCTGAATTCCAGGCAATACCGGACTCAAATCTCTAGTATTAAATAAAATATTAGTTCTCCATTACAATTTCAAAGTAATATATATTATATAATCATTAATTTGATGTTGTCAGTCTAGCGCACGGCGGGATTTTACTATTCTAACGTTCATCCGTTGCCACGTGTCTGGCATAGTCCCACTTCAGTTTCGCGACAGTTCATGCAATGTCGGCAATCAAATTTTCTTCTCACTCGTTCGTTGGTTAGGTTAGATTAGGTTGGTAAAATTTTGGCGAAGTTGATGTATTCCTATTGGCTATAACCGCGATCAGAGCACCATTCAGCTTATTTCGCAGTCACCTTTCATCCAACCTATATCATTTTCTATCTAACCGTCCCTAGCGAACATATGCATTGGTGATTCTTGTAATTCGACCGGTGGTAATCTGGAGATAAATGAGATTGTAATCTACGAGATAACTCAACCTCCGTAGAATGCTGTAGTAATTGCTACTAAGCTGATATCTGTTACTGTTACAACGTCAGAAACCGGATTTCAGTAACTCGTATGTACATTGTTGCATCTTGATCGCTGATCGTTTGATGGCTCGTACATTGTAGTTGGCAGTAGGGATTACAAAGAAGCAAATTTTACTTTCTGTATTACCGGTAATACAGGATACGATTACCGGTACGTAATTAAGTAATTACCGTATTACATTGATAGTCGCATATGTACATACTGTCATTTTCATTTTTGATATTTTCAAATTATGTAGTCATTTTCAAATTTGACATTGTGTATAGTATGCATGTAAATAGAAGTATGTACATGATGCGTATGTGGAAGGCCTCTACGCCCGCCTACACCCCGCCCGGTGATGCTGAACGTACCCCGAAAGTACTGGTGCATGAAACGCCACTTCCGTATGTCACATATACTAGCGCTCGGTCGCCTCCAACAATTAGCCGTTCGTATAACACTAAACATAGTGTAAAAAAATTCGATATGTCATGTAAATATTACGTATATAGAATTAAAAGTTAATGTAGTTATTGAATAAATAAGTTGTATCAATGTGTTCAAAATTTAATAAAAATGAATTGATATTTCTGGCGTCTGCTATCAGATTACTCAAAGGTATTTGAGATTCTGTAAAAATAAGGTAGATGGTTCTTTCAAATAATGGAACGATTAAATGTATTAATATCAAAAAGGTAACATATAGGTTCGAAAATTTGT
Organism: Eubasilissa regina; assembly: GCA_022840565.1. Lineage (NCBI taxonomy): Eukaryota > Metazoa > Arthropoda > Insecta > Trichoptera > Phryganeidae > Eubasilissa > Eubasilissa regina. The sequence continues at coordinate 16,425,415 of JAINEB010000021.1, forward strand.
CGCTGTAGCATAGTTGGATAATGCACCTTCCCCGGTTAGGAAAGAGATTCAGGTTCGAACTCCGGTGGTGCAACAACAATATTTTTCGATAAAATTGATTTTATATGTATATCTTTCTAATTAATATATTTAATTCATATTTAAAATATCACAGACCTATGTTCTGAATTATTACAATTTCACAATAAGAATGTGCTCTCCTAATTGTCCTGTAATTGATAACAAATGTGAACAAATGTTGTAATAAATCAACTGTAATTGTTAGATATAAAGCAATGTTTTGTAATAAATCGTCTATAATTGTTAGATATAAAGGAATTTTTGTAATAAATCATCTGTATCTGTTAGATATAAAGGAGTAAATATAAAAGTTAATAAAACATATTTTTGATTGATGAAACCCAGTTACCGTATAAATTAAAAGATCTTAATTAAAGAATACAACAAACTCTTTTTTTCATTATCGGTACTGAAAAAAATGTTTCGGTATTACCGTTAATGAGAAATAACGGTATTTTTGAAAACCCTACATGGTAGACTGGTCGTATTCATGTTGTAATGATGCAAAATGTCAACGTGTTGTTTGTGTATCTAATTGCGAAGGTTATATTATTTATTGCAAATCATTCCTATATACTTTGTGGTCGTATATGTATTGCGCTCGTTGACAATGATTTGTACTAATCCTCAATTATCTATTTAAAAATACATATATATTTTTGTAAATAATTCAATACATTATTCGCATATGTTTGCATTACAAATACAGTAGAACACGATTTGTTATAAAATTAGACGACTCTGGCAGTACCAGGCGTAAACTGGTGCGCGTTGTCGCATTTATATGTGATGAGGGCGATGACGTAGTTTACTTGCGTTACGCGATTTTGAAACATAGGTAGATTTAAAGATTTTTCACATAAAAAGCAACAACATTTACAAAATTCTACGTATTTCTTTAACATTTGTCATCTTTCTCATTGCTTGGGATCGTTACCCCCATAATATGCCCTGACATCCCTGCTCTTGACTATTTTACCTCCGAAGCTCCTTGATCTGGTCACTTTAGCGAGTAGAATAATGTGTTCTCCTTAAGTGTTAATATGTAAATTGTAATAAATGTTTCCAATATTGAATAAAATTGATTAATTCTGGCATCTCCTATCGGATTTTACTCAAAGGTATTTGAGATTATCCGTATATAGGAAGTAGAATACTTTCAAACATGGTATAATCGATGTATCAATTTGAAAGTGAAACATGTAGTTTCGAAAATTTGTCCTTAACTTACTATGTGGACATGGTGTAATGGTCAGCGCACTTCCCTATATAGGTTTTCCTGGTTCAAATCCCGGTGGTAACAAAATATTATTTCGATAAATTGATTTTATCTGAACGTCCTTTTCCTTCTAATTGATACATTTAATTTGTATTAAAAATATCACAGAACTATATTCTGAAAAACTGCAACTTCACAATAATGTGTTTTCCTTAAATGTATATATATTATATATATATATATATATATATATATATATAAGTGGCGGTCAGTGACTTTTTGTAGAAGGGATGCTGTCGGTTTTCCAGGTTCCAGAATGTGATTTTTTTCAGCAAATGGTTGAGACACAAAACTTTTATGCATTAATGATTTAACTCCTCAAAACAATCCGCTCGCTTCATAATATGTAAGCTATTCTGTGCATTATACCCATAAGTATTAAAGTCGTTTTTTGTACGTTGGATGCTATAAACAAATGCGTATATAATATAGTATTCAAAGGTATTGACAGGCGGAACTGAATGCGCGTGCGCGAAAGTCGAATACTTTCAGACTTTATGGATGCGGAACGAATGATAGAATCCTTTGTTTGCTGGTATATGTGTGTTAACGCGGTTCAGAGATATTCAAAAGTTGAGAATGTATATGTATTTCGACTAGCTCGAACGCGCCGTATCGTATATGTGTGTTATGACTGGTCTTTACGGGGTAAGACGAATCTAATTGCAGCAGTGCTGTTTTCTGGTAGAAACAAAAAGTCCAAAACTTTTTGACTCTAGAACACAAGGGATGCGGAGTATCCAATGCATGTGTGAAGCGATCGCGCCTGATATATATATATATATATGTATACGTATTACTTCGAATAAGTATGTATGAATTCAGTACTTAGTGTATCAAAGAGTTTAGCTAGTGTAATTCATCTTCTTTATATTATATATAAGCTGTAAAGGCGTAAGATTCACAGCCTGTATGTACAATATAATAAGTACTCTTAACCAACTTTCCATTTATAATAATCTATTGCTCTAACGGAACACGTTTCGAATCTCCTTCATCTTATTACTTCCTAGATCTTGGATATCACCTAACCATCATAGTAGCACTGGTTCTTAATTTGTTCAGCTCTCACCTCCTATTTCTAATCATTATTTACATTTTTAAAAATAGTCAATCATATTTTAATACTAATTAAATGAATCAACTAGAAAGATATACAGAAAAAAAAAACTATTTATCAAAAAAAATATTCAATTGCTACTGAGATTCGAACCTGGACCTCTTCTTATCTGGGAAAGCGTTTTCACCATTTTGCTACAGCCATCGAATACATTTTCGACAAATTTTTAACTAATTTTCTGTAATCTTTCCAATTGATACATCTATTTTTAAAAGCGATCAATTTTATATTGTGCTGAATCTCAAATACCTTTGGTTAAAACACTCTAGGAAACGGTATGCTCTGAAAAATTAATTTTATAACAAAAATGTGTTCTCCTTACAAATTGTATTTGCATTGATTTTTAGATCACCATATTTAGTCATCTCGGGACTGGATAACCTACTACGGAGTTGCGTATCCATATGGCTACGTATTTATAATATATAAATTATCTATAGGACACTGATAGATAATTCTAGTATGACATTAAGGTACAATACAAAGACATTTTAAGACAATTGGAGAAATAATATAGTAGAGAAACTAGAAAAACACTGTAAAAAAAAAAATTGATAATATATTAAACCTGTGCACTAGGTTCAAGTTTAAAGATCAACGGTCTAGTCGCGTAGTACGTGACAGTTCTCGGTGTTCCAAAGGTATGCGAATCTGGCTTTCAATAAGCATGCCAAATTTGATAGACTATTAACCATGTATACTATAATTTCCTGTATACAGTAGCTCGGGCTGTGTGTGAGGTGGCACTGTCCTATTGAAACCACATGTGTTGCAGGCACAATCGACTCAATTCGAACACCAAGAAGTTTTCACCATTAATGGTTACAGACAGCATTACCATTATTATTTAGATAAGATGTTTTAATGAATTCAACACATTGTTGAGGCTTGATAATAAATTGTAACCAACTACTTTCTATGACTACCAAATGTGAACTGACAAAGGTCTGCTAAACCAAAATGGCGGCCAAATAAAATCGACCTGAGACATAATATTCACCTGTATAAAGCAGCTAAATTTGTTTGTTTTTAACATCAAATTACAGAATGCTCCCTAATGCAATATTAAAAAAAGAAAGCACTTATTTGTGTGTTTATTATTTTCTATGCCTGCAAACAATCTCTGCAAACAAAACAATATCTTTCGTAGATACGACATTACTTTCATAGAATTTCACAAGGGGTGCACGCTGTGTAGTTTGAGAACTGCTTTAAATAATGTATAATATATGTTCGCAATGTGTCAGTAATTATTAGTTATGAATTTATGTAAAGATTAGATATTATGGCAGTCTATATAGTGATGCTGACTTCTGATGACATTTTATGTTGGATATTTTTGGCTTAGCCACTTCAGGTCGAGGACCCAAGGCGTCATTGAAGAAATAAATAATAATTATTAAAAGTTTATCAATGTTTCTAATTAACATAAATTCTGTCGCGTCTAGACCACATATGATATATGAACTGCACTAACCTTTTTAATTTTGCTGTCTTTCTAGTCTAATGTTATACTTTTTTTTTTTTAACATAATAGTATTCTGAAATCAATCGCAGCATATTTTAAATTCCATTTATTATACCGAGAAGGCCATTGTTAAGATAATACGCGAGACTATAAATTAGTGATGGTAAAATCGTTATTTTAACTGTGATTTTGTTCGATTGTAATGATGATCGATAACTGATTAACGTAATTCTTCAAGCACTGACTGGTACACTAGTTAATAAGCGTCCGACAGTTAAATCTTACTGACCAATTATCGTTAAATCCCAGTTACCAATCATCGACACAATCACAGTCACGTAACGGTTTACCATCACTACTGTAAACGTTACAAGAATATAAAAAAATGTGTAATGTTATACCGACGTTCTGACCAAATTAAAAAAACTAAAAACGACGTTCTAACCAAATTCGAAAACTGCCCAATTATTTATTTTAAAACATTTAGTGTAACTGATAACCGATAAAATTAAATGCTGAGTACCCAACTAGCCCAAAGAACAAATCAATAATTTATATGTTAATAAAAATTTTTAATACCGATAAAAACAAACGCATTGTAAGATCATATAACTGTATTCCTGCATATAATTTTTTTTCTGGTTCCCCCTGCTCCACCTTGCATACAGATCATAATATTTTGTTTTTCTTTTCATATATCATCGTCCGAATTTTATCGTCGGATGTTAATTTATTTTTATTTTATTTTACTAACATTTTTACGGAGATCACAGATGTATAAATTTGAAAGAACTGCTGCATACTTGTTCGAAAATTTTGTCGTCAACTTACTCGGTTGGGGTGGCGAAAATGGAAAACTCATTTGAATCCCGGTAGCAACTAATATATTTTTTCTCTTTATCTTTCTTTGTTGATTAATTTAATTTGTATTAATCCTTACATATTTCACATGGACAAGAATATGACTAAAAGAAGTTTAAATAAATCGTCACAAAAACTATTTACATATTACTATCGAAGTATATTGACTGTTTCCGAGGTAAGTTTGTAGAATTCCATAATCATGTATGTAAAAAAAAAAACACTTGTTTTTTTATCTACTCGTTTAATTTACTTGAGACGCGTTTCGCCTTGTAAGGGCATTGTCAATCTATCAGTTTAACTCAACTTGTATTTATATATAGTGGAGATCGCGTCTTAAGTAAAATAAACGAGTAGAATAAAAAAATAAGTATTTCATTTTCACATCTGTCGAAGTATATTGTTTATTAGTTTTTTAAATAATGGTAATGAAACAGAAAATATATCAATGTCGGTGAACAAATCATTCAAAGCTCGGCACATTCTTACTATAGAAGAGCGCAATCCAGAATTAGTTCGACGTGTAGGCATGCAGAGGAGATGTTCTATTCTTACCTTTTATGGTAAATGAAAATATATAAATTTTTTTAATATTATTCTATAAAATGTTAACGAACTTTTGAAATGCTATTTCGTCGCATGATTTACCCTGAAAAACTTCCAATAGAACATACTCAATGTGATGATAATTGTTCAAAGGTTTTCGGTGAAACTTTGTGGAATTCCATGATTATTTTGTTAATTGAGTCAAAACACTGTTTTATTCCACTATATTTTTTATTGTGTTAAACATTAAAACGTTTTCGGGTACATCTTCCCATTATCAATATTATAATTCAACTAAAGTTAAAATCACTTTTAGACAGTAATATACCTCCGTCCCGACAGTAATATACCAGTAATAGACCCCCACCTCTGTTAACTCCAAACACACTATATATATTATTGATAATGGAAAGATGTTTCCGAAAGCGTTCCAAAGTTTAACTCAATAATAAATATAGTGGAATAAAACAGTGTTTTAACACAATTTACAAAATATTCAATAAATAAAATATCTTATGGTGTTCGGGGTCCTACAAAGTACTTTCAAATCAAATCAAGTAAAAAAAATAATATGATACTGATTTTTATTTTTGGTCAATTAATTATTATGATAGATTGCTTTTCACGTTTTGTGTTGGCGACACTGTCTGCTTTTGAGAGCAAGTGACATCTTTAATGTTTTGAACAAATTGTTGAGATAACTCACTAGATGCTCTGTAAACAATTCCTGCTTGAGACAGGTACCCTTAATTAGAGAGGACGCTTAACTGCTACAAAATATTTCTGCCACCATATACGTTAACCTTTCCCTTACGATACTAAAATGAAAATGCGCCTTCCGGTGCTGTACATGTAGACTTAAAGTTTTTAAGTCAGATAAGTATGAATATTTACATTTATTACTTATATTAATCATATATATATATATATATATATATATATGTATATCTCATTGATCATCACGGCTGACAACCTAAAGACGCACAAGACACGTCTAACTTGGCCCGCGCACGTTCTGCCACTAATGTGACCATCTGCATCCGGAACCTCGCGCACTGCGCCTCCCGCACCTTTTCGCACGTACACATACGCGTATTGACAAATTCGCGTCAGGTTCTTCGACATTCAAAATATTTTTGATTGTTGCGTATGGTAAATACTTTTATATAATGTAATTATTTTATCCAATAAACAAATATATTACGGAGGAATACCTGAAATACATTTACAAAGATATTTACATAATTAGAGGCAACTTAGTTTACATCATCGGAGGGAACAGTTAAGTACAATTTTACAAAAGTTTAGCTAACTATCGTGTGTTTTCTTGAATGTTTGTAACTCTGCTAAATAATTTAGCCATTACTCGTAGATATAAAATTAACAGTCTTACACTACCTTCATAACTTTCTTTGGAGTTAAGCTTTTTCAATTTTCACTGTGGAGTTGATATTTTATGTCAAAACTTTTGGATCAGTTTTCTCCAAGTCATCTATTATGGAATTTAGCAGATTTGTTTTTGCATATTTTCCATCTTCATATGTAGTTATATTTATGGTGTCCTTTCGTCGGTGTGATGATCTTTAAGGGAGTGTAGGGTTAATGGCAGGGAGTGTAAGCTTTTATTATAATTTTTTTACGTGAACCTATTTCTTTCCTTGATTTCTTCCGGAGTTGCAAATCTTTTTATATTAATATTAGCTTGACGCTATATCAGTAACGTCAATAAGACGGATATATTCTGTCAGGGGTGAGACCTTCCACCGGCAGCTTCAGCCTAGAGAACATGAGTGGGTGGATTCCCAACATGAGAATTGTGTACTCACCTTAAAATATCAAGTTTTCTCTTCACTTGCAGAATATTAAATTTATTAAAATATTTTTATTATGCAGGGAGGTTACAAATATAAAAAATTAAAAGAAACTTATTTTTTACAAAATTAATATAACAACAGACAAAATATAAAGAATGTTAAGAATAACCTTTAGGGAAAATGACAACAAAAAATATCAATTTATTAACAATATTTGAATATGTTCAAGAACACACCATTACTGAATTTTTACCCTTAAAGGCACTGTTATTAAATAAATATCAGATATCTCATAGAAACGAAGCTATTGTATTATATTTTAAAGGAATGATATAAAGAAATATGGGGGGTAATTACAGGACTTCCGAACTGTTTGTATATATTCTACATATTCAAATATATATTCACCAATTCTCACCCCTCAATCTCCATATTTATCTTTTTTTTTTAAAATTTTATGTATGCTATTACATGGACTCGCTTCGAGTACCACTACAATATCGCCATCTATGGACCAAATTTGATAATTCATTTTTCCTTATACGTCTTTATAATTTTCAACTCAATGAGAATCTGATTTTTGTTGAAAATTATTTAAAGCAAAATTATTTATCCGTAAAATGTTTTTAACACTTAATGATCACTTAAGCCAGCCGAAGACAGGTCGTAAGTCTTGTAATTACCCCCTATATTTCTATATATCATTCCTTTAAAATATTATAAAACAGCTTCGTCTCTATGAGATATCTGATATTTATTTAATTTATTAACACATTGTCAACTAAAATTTCTTAATAGAAGATATTGTCACCTTCGATATTTGTAATCACTAGATACGATTTAATTTCACAGTTGAACTTTCCACTTTCTTTGTACGAAATCGGGGGCTGAACAGTAAACAAATATGTTGATTGAAAAAATAAAAGTTGTAAAAAATTCGTGCGTTCAGCACATTAAATTCAATATAAGTCCGGAAGGGGGCACACATAATTCACTGTTAGATAACTCGTATTTGATATAAACTGTTGAATTTGTTTTGTTTATGTGTATAATAAAAATAATATCTTTTCTTTTCTTTTAGTTTTCATCAAGTCGAAGTCTACCCGCGGGCCAGCCGAAGTTTCCCGACTGAAGGTGCCATCTACCGGATCAAAATGGATTCAGAGAGGTTAGTAGCGCACGGACGACATCTTTGATAAATTATTACAAGCCCTTTAAGGATACTTTAACGGCGTCATTAAAGCCACGAGTGATCGATTGAAAACATCGATCAAAATGTATTGAATGATTTATAAGTTAGGCCAATCTAAATCGAGGTAGTGGACAGGGTGTTTCAAAGGCGTGCTTCATTCATCTGATATGAAAATGTACCCAATATATGCATGAACTATATATACATGCTTAAGTACGCATTTGAATTTATAGTTTCTATAATTTTGATTTAATTTAAATAGTTTTAATTTAATTTATCAACGGGACCATTAATGACCGTTTAATATACATGGTCTTACAAATGTATATTGAAATACTATGTAAAGGTTGATCAAACAAAAACATAACATTAAATTATTGGTGGTTAAATGAAAGATTGTTGATGTTTATTATGATTAGACAGATATTACGGATAGAATGAAGAGATGTAGAAGGTGCGCGTGTATTATGAAATGAAGCGAGTCGGCAAGACGGCCGTTGCGGAGCGATGAAACGGGAGAGAGACATGGTCGGTGAGGAATCGGGCCAGATTTGTAGCGGCACTTGGCAGCGCTGTCGCTAGCATCGATGCCGGCTGAGATGGCGGTGAATTTGAAATCTGATTCCTAAAAATTTAAGTCACTAGAATATATTCGTAAGAGCAAAGTTAAGGCATCAGTAAAACAAATAAGTATCATAATTTTAAGAGAAAAGACATAAAATACTTTAAATATAATTATTGAAATGTAAGGCGTACAGCTTCCAAAGTTATGGTATAAAAACACGTGACACGCGGCGTTCTTAATAACGTTTTGTGTTTTGGTAGTAGTGCGAAACTGGTAAGCATGTTTTATACGTTTGAACGTGCATCATCCAGGTACAACACTATTACGTCGTAAATAATATATTCAATTAATGTTTATGAATTATATCTTATGATAGTGTATTTTTTATTAAATTTAGTTAAACTGTCTATTTTAATGCGAATGCCAAAAGATAAATATTTAACTGTAATTTTTGTAATGTCATGTGCTAGGGTAGATCTATTCCGATAGATTTGTGAGAGAACTATTATACAAATTAATTTTATTATTTAGATGAATGTATACAGATAACGTTTAATGTGACGGTGTAGTAAAGTATTCTAAAATATAGAGTTTCTACTGAGAATGTTTATGTATGTAGAACATGGTAATGCTGGGACCAAGGGACGAAACACAGAACACAAAAAAAAGGTTTTTATCAAAAATAAGAGACATGTTTTGTAAAACATGAACAGTTCTGACAACAAGTCTGTCTGAGGACAGTGTTTTTAGTAAACAAAATACACACGCTAATGTAGGTAGTTTTATCTTTTGCGACATTTGTACTCTACTCTTTATCTGAATGTGATTTTTATCAAGACTTTGTCCCGCTAATTTGTATGTTTCTTGGCAATGTTAGGCCCTACCAGATTAATTAACAATTTAAAATCGGTACTTGACATTCTGGTGAAATTGTGACTCTCAATTCTCTCAATCAAAGATCTCAATTCTCCATTCAACCCAACATCGTATTATAAAGTATTTTTTATTCGACCATTGATTAAAAACCAACCACAGCTAATTATAAATAAATCAAATTAGACTAAACAAAATGGGAAAAAGAAAAAAACTCTAATAAACCCAGAACTGTTTTGAAAACAACAAATCAAGTTTGTTTTATTTTTGAAAACAGCCTGTTAGAAACTCTTATATGAGTAGTTTTTGTAATCATTTCAAAAGATCGGTATATAGTTTTCTGCATCTTATGTAGGTACGCGCTGGAACACCCTGTATATGTTATATAATTTTTTTAATACTCTTATTGTGTGAAGTGAGATGGTGCTATACATGGTCATCCAATTAATAAATATTGTTTTCAAGATATTATCCCATATGTGGGTAGACATTATGTATATGAATAAAAGCCTTTTATATAGCATTGTTCATGTTTTTTTTTGTTTACGCATTCCCGAGTTAGGACGTCATGAGTCATGAATTTTTTAATGTAAATTTTTTGTTTTTGGTTTTATATAATACAGAACAGTGATTATTTAAAATATGGAATTCAACATTGAAACATTTGGCGTTATAGTATTAATAAAGAATATAATAACAGCCGTTCAAAGCTTCTATGTTTTACGTTTTCAAATTTTATGTTACAAAATTACCACTTTTTCAACATTGTTAATTTGAATATGTACACAGTACTAATTATTTTTATTTAAATTCAAATAAAATATTATTATTCAGAATTGTGTAAAATTTAAAATAATTGTTTTAATTTATAATTAAGATAAAAGTTTTAACTATGGTTTCTACATTTATGGAGACAAAAGACAAAGTTTGAACAACTGAATTCTAATTTTAATTTCATAAAGTCGTAAGTCTAATAGGGATTTGGTTCTAACAACAAATCATATTTGATTCCGATATCATTATATTTGGAAGTTTAATTCTTTGTAGGTAAATTTACTTTTATGGTTTGATATGAGAGCACTTGTTGGAGAATTACTACAGTATTAATTAATTCTCTAGATTGTAACATTGTATAATGCTATGTGCCTTTATGTTTATTATATTTGTTTTCATCGCACCTCTTTTGTCTCGGAATAATATATATATTCAGTTAAAACTCGCTATTCGTTCACCTTTCTACTCGACATTCGTCCAATTTTTTCGAATAAACTTTGACTCTGTATTCGTACGTTTTCCCAAAATTTGTACCACACGGTCCGAGTCACGTGGTCAGTCTTGCGTTGGTACTTACTCGCATCCCTTATGTTATTGCTATTCTTGGTTATTTGAATATTTTTGTCTAGAACCATCTGTGGATCTGTATTGGTCGGGATTAATTTAAGTTATATTATGTGTTTGTAGAAAAATTTGATTCGGCATTCGTAAAATTCATGATTCGTACAGACTCCAAGAACGAATTATGTAGGTACAAGTAGCGGGATTGTACAATAGTTATACATGTTTTAGTAAGATTTATAAATATATTATAACTGTCAAAATCGACTAAATTGGCAGCAAATATAAATGTGTACAAAAAAGAGGTTCTTAAATGCCTTAAGGACGTTCCCAAAAAAATCACTTTCCTTACAATCCTTTTGAAACTTTGAATACACATACTTATGAGTGTCTTTTATACGTAGGTTTTTTTTTCAACAGTCCTTGCGGTAGTAAATTTATAAATATTGACTATTAAAATGTGCATATTTAACATACGAACCATACCCCGATCGATGTTGTAGCGCATGTTTAATTGAATATCAATAGTAATTTTCTTACCATTGTTTTGGAAAACTGAGAATCATTAATTGAAAATTTAACAAATATCTTTTTGTAAAAATAACTAAAACAAGGGGTATTCGGTTTGTTATAAAAAATGTTAAAAGTGAGCTACTTTTGAATGGTTTTGACGTTTCCTTTTATAATTTGAATAGTGAGAGATTTTTGAACTTCTGCGCATGTGAGCGGGAGCGAAAAAGTACACTGTACCTCAACTGTATATTATTATATACTGTATTATTCTATTCATAGTAGTTTATAGTAGTTTACATTCGGGGGAATCTTCTTGAAGATTGCTCTTTGGGAACGTCCTAAAAGGTCTTTAAAATTCGACATCTTTCTGATTCCCAAGTTCTAATCTGATAAATTTGTTAACATTTTTTATATTTTGTTATTAATTTTCACATTGTATTATTATAGATTTTGATCTTGTTTTATATAAATGCCGATAGCCGCCCCCATAATTTATTGTTGTATTATATTGTTGAATAAATAAATAGTAGCTTGTTGAGTTGTAGTGGTTAAGACGCTGGCCTAGTGATCTAGCGGTCAGGGGTTCGCGCCTTGTTCAGGACACCAGCAAGTTAGTTGTGTAAGCGTTTAGCTTAGTTTGAATAGTAAGAATATTGATGTGACGTGTATTCCGCGTACGCGTTTCTATTTTATTTATTAAAAAGATAAAAAAATATTTCAAAAAATCAAGCTACGATTCTAAATAAAAAGAAAAACAAAATGTAATCACACTAATCTCGCTAGAAGATTATGTGAGATTAAAAAAAATTTCATAATTTTAAAACGCCACGGATAATCACCCTTGTAACGCGACTTATTTATGGAATTATACGCACTTTCGCGTGATTAATTTGGGACGTGGGAATAACGAACAACAATAACAATCTTTTTCGAAATGTGTCGAGTCACTCGGAGGCGGAGATTTACACAACAATCGTTTATTTTGTCCCTTTTGCCGCAAGGTATCAGTGGGGGTGTGGTGGACCCGGTACGGACAATGGGACAAATGACGGACTAGGAGGGTAATTCATCCTTCGCGTCATTAATTATTTCATCCGTGACACGTCCTTCGGAGACGGGCCTTTAGCGGACGGTAATTTGTTTTTAATGGGCTATACCTTGAATGTCCGAATTGTTATTTTCTAGTACTTGGTTTATGAAAGAAAGTAACGCCAGCAATACAGAGTTAACTCGTAATGATTCAATCGTAAATGTAAGCTAATACATTTTTGTGTTACGTCATAGGTTCATGATCCCGGTTTGTTTATAAACTGTTCTACATACATATACTAAACTATGTGTACCCGTCACCTTTTTTCATTTTCCTTTATGATTAAGTTCATGCATAATTATCGGCCGTTTTTATAAAAATTATATTATAACATAACCAAAAACGAAAAAAAAGTTCAAAACATTTTATGTAAAATTATTATTCAGGGGCGTAGTCACCGTAATCGTGGAAATGTTGAAGTTCTCAGCTAGTGTCCTTGTGGTGCAACTTTCGTCCTCTTCCACAGTCACCAGAAGGGCCTGGTCATCAAAATTCGAAGATCGACCCTTTCTTGACTTGTTGTCTAAGCTGGTATCATCAGCTTTGAAGCGAAAAAATCACTCTCGGCATGCCCTTTCGCTAATCGTTCCTTCACTGAAAAAATCGTTCAGATCGCGAAATGAGCAGTGACATGATGTTTACACGCCTTGTTACTTCGATTGCCACCACTGGGTTTCCTAGTTTATAATAATGTACATGTGTGTGTATTGAGTATTGCCGCCCTCTTTTCGGAAAGTTAAGGAAACGTTAACCGACAGGCGTCATTTAATAATATCCCGTGCCAGCGGTCTAACAAGTCCAACGGTCCAAATAAACCACCAGTGCGCGCTTCGGTCGGTCGAATTCTAAAGAAGGCAACATCGGACCAGAAAGACAGTAAAATTAAAGAGGTTAGTGCAGTTCATATGTCATATGTGTACTTATTGTTAATCGGAAACCTGGGAACCAGCTATCGAAGGCATTTACACAAACACATAGTAAGTTCGAAAATTTATCGTCAATTTTCTATGTTTGTGTAGTGTAATCGGTTAACGCATTTCCCCGAATAGGAAAGAATTCAAGTTCGAATCCAGGTAGCAACAAAAATATTTTTTCAATAAATTAATTTTATCTGTTTATCTTTCTTATGAACACATTTAATTTGTATTATAACTTGCGCTGCAAATATCGGTAGGTATTCATTAATACAATTGCTCTCGCAGTAGGAATAACCGCTTAATAATTTCTTTACCACAATTTAGCATTCCATATATACATTCTGTGTTTTTTACAATAATATAATAATATTACGCTTATTCTAAGTAAAAAAAAGTTGAGTAATAGTCACGCAGACCTCACAAATAAATATTAATTTCACGGTGAATTATTTTATTATGGATAATTAATTCACGTGTTGGCAGCGCCGTAAGGCACTACAATGCGATAGTCAGATGAGAGCCTCATTCATATTATAGCACCAAGGCTCTATTTAATAACGTCATAACTCAGCCGGGTGTTTTTGTGTTCGGGACAAACGGCCGTCTAATAATATGATATTGTTACGATTTTGGTTGTGGGATCGAAGATTTGTGAGAGTGAACTTTGCGTGAAAGACCAGAAACAAGCAAATAAGGCGTTGGACGATGTCGTAGCGGACTTTACTAACATGGGAGAAGTCCAAGAGCAGCCATGTTGAACGAGAACCGGTGGAACAGAATTTTGCTGACAGCCGCGACCTGCCCAGGGTTGTTGGGGTTATTGTGATAAATCTTTGATACCACCAGATTCCCTTGGGGTTCTAACCTCTGATTACTGTCTAATTACTTGGTAATGATACTGTTTTTCCAGGTGAAAATATTATACACGTTTATTACAACACGTTATAGAGTAATTATAAATTATACATTCAGAGATAGACTAGTTATTCAAAAGAAGCTGTGATGGAAGAGAGCTGTTCCCCCAGAGATGGTCTCTTATAAGGTTCTTACCCCACCACTCATCTACTCACTTTCATGACACACACACACACACATATATTTACAAAGTGACAATTATGACGATGATGTTGAGGGTAGCTGCTTCTTACGTCGAACATAACTAGCATTAACGTTGATTATGCTGATTCATTAAAAAGTTATATAAGTTCATTTTTATTTTTGATCATTTTAATGATTTCCAAACTCGAGAATCAAAAATGCCACGTCATTCGTTGACGAAAAATATCCCAACCATCGGTATCAAAACAAAAATGTTGTGTCGTCATCTTTCGACATACTTTTGATGTTTTGAATTTTCATATAATTTATCATTAAAACTTGGAATTTTGATAAATCCAATTCGAGTTTGTATGGTATTTTTATATCATCTGAACGTAGTTTGGCTTAAAAACGCGAAGTTTAAATTTTTATAGAAGATCGTTTAATCGAGATATGAGTAATGTTTCCTTGTAAGATGTGCACGTGAGCACGATTTGATGTCATAGCGCACACACAAAAATATAGCGCGCACACAATTTTTAATAAGACTTCTTCTTCATGTGCCGCCTTCTATCAAAGGTTGGTTACCATATTGCAGTATTGATTTATCTTTTTACACAATTAATACAATTTTTTTTCTGTTGATCCGCTGACGCACCATTGAGGTGATCGAGACAATTCATTGTTCTATTACAGTGGTAATGTAAGAACACATGCATTAGCTAATTCCGCAGGCCCCAGAATGAATTCTTCGGGGAATGAATATGCGGAGGTAGTCAACATTTTTGCTGTAATCTCTTTATAGGACTACATTATTACAATTTTTTGTGTCTCAACTCAATGGTGACAGATGAATTGCTTAACGTCACATTTTATATTTATTTTTAATTTTGATTATAAAAAGACATGCTGACATTATGTAATTTTTTTCTTTTGTTAAAATTTTCTGTTATTTTACAAATTATGTTAATCCCTGAATAGAGCGTGTATAATAATAACAAATTTATATTTTTTATTTATTGTCTTTGTTTTATTAACCACTGAATTGAGTTTAAATACATCTACCGGTTTCGAAAAATACTATTTTCTTCTTCAGGATGTCATGTTAGTTATGTTTTTTAAAAATAGATTCTGTTAAAAAAAAAAACAATAACATATGTTTTTGATTAGTAGTGACATCCTGAAGAAGAAAATGGTATTTTTTGAAACCGGTTGATGTATTTAAACTCATTTCAGGGGTTAATAAAACAAAGATAATAAATAAAATAAAAAAATGAATTTTAACCACAAAGTTAATATTGCTATTTTTAAAAGTAATAATAAATTTGTCATGAACTATGGAATTTATAATAAATTTTTGGTTATATTTTTCATCCAATTCCGAATACCATTTTTGTGTTTATTATTGTCTATCCGCGAACAATGGTATAGTCTGGTTTATTTTGGGAAAAGCTCTATCATTGAAATAATATATTATATGTGAATAATTTTAATTACATCGAGATTTTATTTACTTTTGGTTTGTTTTGGGTATATTTGACATATAGATTCTATTGACACCTTAACCGCGCAGTGGCCACTGTTGGCCGCAAAGCGGGCATAATATCTACCCCAGGGCCTAGCAGCAAACAAGCAATATGTGATTGCGGTGAGACCCTGACTACGCAATGGTCACCAATGGCTGTTTAGGAGTGGTTGGGTGTGTGTGTTGAATTTATTCAAATTCTGATTGACTCGAGATTGTGTCAGAAGGTTATGATGCTGTGAAACAGAAGCACCTAACGTCTTGTCTCACATGTGTGTCTGTTATAACTAGAGCAGGGTATATAAATGAAAGATCACTTATTATATTTAGTTTATTCAGATGATGAATTAATATAATTTAAATGCACGGTTAAGTGGCTCGCTGGGGATGCGTTGAATGGCGATGTTGGTGATAGGATGGCCTGCGGAGAAGTTAATAGTTGCTTGAGTAGTATTCGTCTCTGGTGCTAATTGTTTATTTTCGTCTGCTCATCGGTCGTTCTGGTTCGGGGTCCTAATGGTTGATAGGTGAGCCCTTGCACGGCCATGTGTAGGTAATAGGCCATAGTGGTAAGCTTATCTGCTAGTCATTATATAATATCTGTACATTGTACCTGTGTATCTTTAATACGTCCAAATTCACAATACTTAGTTTAGTGTAACGCTACTGATCATAATTTGAATCGAGTAAATGATGAACGAATGCGTCCGCAGTGGTCCTATGTATAATTTACGTGAGTAGGTACCTAGTTCTACTCGCTACACTTTGACACCTGCCATTGTTGAAGTATTATATTTTATTTACACGTAGAGAGTACATATCGTTTTCGATTTCGGCTACTGCTATTCCGGAAATTTCTCGACATTCATTATCGTTAAAAAAAATATCTGTCGTTATTTTACACTTTTGTTTTATAAATTTTCAGTGTCGAGATAATAAATTCTTCGAGATTTTTTCTTTTATTCCTCTTATTTTATTTCGTGTCACATCATTGGAATTTATTTTTTTCACACATTTATCACATTTTCTTGAATATTTAAAACGATTCTTCTGTTTGAATTTTAAAATCAATTAATTTCGTATCTGTAGCCCAGTGTGTTTAGTTTTAAAATACTATCGTGTGGTCATAAGAATATTAAATAATTATTAATTAAAAATGCAGTTTTCTACATTTTTATTCAATATATTTTTCATTCTTTTTTATTTTTTTATTTATTTGACATTTTTACAATTTTTTATAACATGAATTAAGTATTTTACATTTTTTTTTGGTTTTACATGGTTTTTTCTTTCGCTTACCTCTCCAAAAAAGAGACCAGCTCTTGTGCTTGGAGAGGGAGTTACACTACAATAATTTTATATAATACCTTACATATTCCATTCATTGTCCATTTGTGTGCTTCTGAAGTGTTCTGTAATATTGTTTATTTTCCAATTGTGTATTTTTGAAGTGTTCATTTAGTTTTTTTTTAAACTCTTTTATATCCTTTATTTCTTTAATTTGTGTAGGGAGGCTATTAAATTTTTTTATCTCTAAATATATACAATTTTGCTGAAAGTATTTGGTGTCACATTTAGGGATTTTTTTAGTTATTTTTAAACCTTAATGATGTGCTTGTTTCAAATTTTACAGTGTTATTTTTTTAATGAATTGAGATTTTTTTGTAAATGTTTTCAATTTTGGGAACTGGAAATTTTACAAAAAGTGTTTGTGTTGAAAAAGTTGATCTTTTTTAAATATTACTTTGATAATTGTTCTCTGTATTATTTTTACCGAGTTCATTATATTATTGTATGCTCCTCCCCACCCAATTATTCCATACGGGAGTAGTGAGTGAACAATAGCAAAATATATCTTTTTAAAATTATTTATATTTAAAATGTTTCTTAATCTTATGAATATATAAATACATTTTCTTATTTCTTTTCTAATGTGACTGTGCCATTTTAAATATTGATCAATAATTACACCGAGATATTTGATTTATTTTTTCGCCACCTACTTTTCATTTAATGCACTTAATTATTTTAGACATTAAAAATACATTATTTTATGTTTATATTATTATCTCGCATCTACTCGATGTAGTACAAAATGAAATGATATATAACATTAACTATGTATGTACAAAATGTATAAGTGTGATATATAATAAATGTTATAATGTAAAGGGTTTAAAATTAATTAAAACACTTTTTCAAAATTTGCAAAATTACTTTGTGGCTTCGTTTTATATTAATAATTATAGAAAATATTTTGTTTAAACCACTATTTATTAATTATTCTACATGTTTCGATACTTATGGTATATCTTCAGGAAACAATGTATACTGAAATTAAAAATACAGCATAGATAGAAACAAAACTATAAAATGGTGAATAAGTAAGAACTAATATGAAAACAAATTTAAAAGGTGACTATTTGCAAAGAGGATTTGGTTATTTATAATATTAAGCTTGCTATTAATACGTTTTCTTATTTCTGAAATTTCAAATTTATCTAACTGTAAACCCCTAGTAATTGTATGTATAATTTCTAAACCCTTATTAATATCAAAGGAATGATTTGTTTAAATTATTTTGTAAAATTATTAATATGAAATAAAAATCGTGGTAATGGTCATAGTATCGGCTTCGATTATCTATTTAATAGTAGGTATACACTTATTATCCGGCATCCCTTCTACAAAAAATCACCGACCGCCACTGATATAGATATATGCCTCACACGCGACATTCAGTAGCAATGCAGAAGTTTCCGTCTTCCCCGTCTTTGTGCACTCGGAGCGCTCATAACTCAACTCAGCTCGGAGCCGAGCTGGAGAACGTTTTAGCCAAAGCCCCTAACAAAGAACCTCTTCTAGTGCCCGCGAGGTCTCGGTGCAGGCAGCGGCAATGACCTTAGACCACGGGGAAAACGTGACCAGTTGCATTGTATGATGCATGTGTATGGCTGCAGCCAATCGCATTTGCTGATAGGTACCTACTTCCTACCTCGAGGAAACTCTTCCGATTTGCAGTCGCTGACCTAACGGATATTATGATCGTCTATTATACACCTATGTATATACTTTTTTATGTAAAATAAATAAAGCATGTGAAATTAACCATAATATTATAAATAATCAACTAAATTTAACCACATGTCATATTGAAAAATGTCCGAAATAATTTTTCTAATATTTTTGTATCATCAATTCAATTTTCAAATCATTATCGTAACAAGTAAGGTACTAAATTAAATAAAAATTTTACAATGACGTGACATACATATCGTATATGTTTTTGGTAAGTTAATTTTATTTTTATTTGACATATTATATTAAATAAAATAACAATAACTTGAAAATAACAATATCGAAACCGGTTGACGTATAATACATTTCGTGGTTTCGTACAAAGTTATTGTTATTTTATTTAATAGTTAATTTTACATCCTGAAAAATAAAATTATGTTTTTCGAAATCGGTTGATGTTTTAAAATGACTTATTAAGTGGTTATTATAAACAAAGTTAAATAATCTATAAAAAATGAACATAATAAACAACACAGTTCAATCGTCAGAGAGACTAGAATCAAAAGGACCGATGTTGTTCCAACATTTCGTGTAAATCTCATTAACCATTTTCAGGAGATGCCTTATTGGTGAAGTGTCGCTCTAAAATGTTCGTGAAACACGTTCTTTTTTGGTCAACAGTTCAGCGCTAAATGAAATCACTAATCTCGAATTTGTGTAATTAGTGTATTTATGACCTAATTCTGTGATTTAAATTATCAAGAAACATTTTCCCTAACATTATTGTCGACCCCTGAAAACCTCAAATTTAACATATACCAGTATGTGTATATATGTTTAGTTTGAGGTTTCCGTGAACACTTGTATATCTCTTCTTTTATAGGTTTGTTCGGTTTTTTATGGTGGCCGGCGTTCCGGCACGGTAACACGTGCCATTGTCAAGGCTTTTCGTCAAAAGTTACGGTATAACCGTACTTTTCGCGGAAGATATAAATTTCACAGATGTCAGTATTCTGAGTTAATTTGTATTTTATCTTAGCTTTTCTTAACTAATCTTATCTTACTGTTACTTAGCTAATCCTATCTATTCTTTCATTCGCACGTTTCTGTATAACATACATCTTTCCATGTCATTTTGTGCTATTTTAAGTATTTGGACATTTATTATGTTGTGTGTCCATTTTTCGTAACCATATCGTGGCCTTGAACAATAAGGTATTATCTGACATTTATATCAAACTCAGTTATTGTTATTCAGAGTTTTGAAAATTATTTTTCCAATTTATTCGGCAGAGTTTCACTTTTCGCTGGTGAGGTGAATATTTTTTATAAAAATGTCGCTTTTTACTTTAAAGTAATAATCTAATCTGATTACTGATTTCGGGCACGTTAACTACGCAACTTAAATACTGGGTGCGCGACATTCTTTTCGCTTCTCCTGCTCCGTGGCCGCCCGGTTTTCTTCTTATTTAGCGTTGAACCGCTCTCCTCGGCGTTAAATCGGTAGTGAGCGAGGAACAATCACATAAAAATCGCTGTTTTTGTAAAAGTGTTTTACGCAGAACGCGCGTTGTTCCCTATTGAAGTGATCCATCGCGTCTAAATTTTCATGCACCAAGCACCCGCGCACTATCGTCCGCGTGCCCTCCTTGGCCCACCCTGTTTTCTTTTTATCTTCTAAACTACTATAAATAATATGAGTTTTAAAGATAAAATTATTGTCGGAATTTTTATACATAAACGTAAATTTTGAACATAATTTCAGATGATACCTTGTTGTTCCAAGGTTCACTGGAATTATGCATTGGTTGAACACTTCTGTTCAAGACACAGTCGAAGATTACATTTGAAAATAATATTCAAATGTCCGAATGCGCGTACTTTTAGGTGTAAGTCGCACCCTAAATTTATGATAAAATTTATTGAAAAATATTATTGAACATATAGCATTATTACTGAACATTGTCAATGGCTGAATCGGCACTTTTATCAAAAATTGCGTCATCCTCAGTTCCATCCAGCATGTTTGAAATTCCTGTCTTCTTGAACGACTTCACAATGATTTCTGCAGAACTCGGTCTCAGTTCTGCCGGACTGTGACCGAGTTCTGCGACTATAACACATAAATGTGACGTCTACCCTCCCCTTTTGGGGGTGCATGATTTCTATAGCTTCTCTCTGGGTGCCCTCTGAATTTAATGTGATAACAAGTCTCACGTCAAATTGTACAGGTATGGCTCTGGTACGATGATACCGGAGCCAACCCACGAGGGTATTGAGATGTTAATGACTTAATATAATAAAATAAATTAATATTACTTTTAAAATTAGTTATATTAACTTTGTGGTTAAAATTCATATATTTTTATTTATTATCTTTGTTTTATTAACCACTTAATTGAGTTTAAATACATCTACCGGTTTCGAAAAATACCATTAGACCGGCATTTTATACAAATAATAGTATAGGAAATTTACTCATAAATTCTAAAGACAAAAATGATAAATTTAACAATTCTGGTGCTTGTAAACCTAGTTGAAAGGATTGTGCTGCGTTTTATATTGGTAAAACGGGTAGAAATTTTAATATAAGAGTAAGGGAGCCTTTGAGATGTTTGAACAATAGTGGGTTTTCAGAATTTTCTAATCATTTGATAGAAAATGGTTATGGTTTTGATAAAAAATTGGGAATGTCAATTTTGCATATATACGGTGTTGGTCACAAATTAAATAATTTGGAATCGTTGGATATAAATAAAGCGTGAAAAACTAATCAAAAAATTATAAACAACCAACTAAATTTAACTAAGAGTCCAATTCTAAAATTTTTTCCTATAAATTATTCGACTAAATTTGTATTAAGTAACAATTTGAGTTAGGTACTAAATTAATTTTTCTGGTAAAGAAACAAAAATATATGTTTTTAGTTAGTTATGACATCCTGAAGAAGAAAATGGTATTTTTCGAAACCGGTAGATCTATTTAAAGTCAATTAAGTGGTTAATAAAACAAAGATAATAAATAAAGTAATATTGACGAATCAAAACGAGAGTAAACAACTCTCAAAACGATTGCGGGATAGGGTGTAATTTAAAAAAAAGTCTTCTGTTTTGATACTGTTTTGATACCTTTTGGGGTCAGGTGGGCCCTGAATTGATCAAACACCAATATGGATTCCTTTTTATAAAGTCTCCATGGTCTTTGTGTCCAAATCTTCTCAAACCATAATTTCATCCCAGTTTCATCTGTCTAGTCCGATATCTAGTCTGGTGTCACGTCCGTCCATAGTCGTTTATCATAGATTGGATAGAAGATGAAAAAGTAAATATGTTTTAAAAGTAGCTAAACAATGTGCAAATATTTTATAACTTGGAATTTTGCCTTACGGTGTATAAGTCGCAGGTTTATTTTTTTCAGAACAAAAGAAAAATAGCGCGACTTGTACTCGTAAAAATACAGTACATGAATATTACGAATTCATGATTGAATTCTGGAACGCCGACATAAAATTTTCTCGCCTTCTCTCCGAAGTTAGAAGACCCGGGTTCGTGACGTCACGAATGCTCGGGCAAATGTTTGCATCCAGTTTATATGACAGCTCCAGCATAAAGCGTTCTAAACTCTGGATCTCGATATTCTACCAACTGTACACTCAACTCTTTTCCGTTAAGCCCTGCAGCTACAATTTTTTTTTCGCTTCTCGTAGAATATGATCGGCTTCACCCTGACCGGATAACGGCAGAATAATTTAGTTATTAGTGTAGTAGATTTATAAGAACTTGGCTGTTCTCAATTGTATATATTATGTATATTGAAGAGAACACATTATTAGATATATATTATATCAATTAGAAAGATATACAGAATAATTAAATTTATCGAAAAAATATTTTAAATTTCGAATAATAGATGTATTATTTTGATAGAACTTACAACATATACTCTTCTGTGTATAGTTTTCTGGGCTAATCTGACCTTTTTGGCTGACGTTTCGGATCCCATGATCAGGGCTGAGTGATGCATGATTTTTTTTTTCCAATTCCTTACAGTCTAGACAACCTAATCTACTACTATAAGTACATCAACAATGATCGCTTTCACACTTTTACTAACTACCTTGATGTAATAAACATCATATATGTTTTATATTAATACATGAATTGGAAGAGTAAAAAATTCTGATAAAAAACCTAAACAATTTACTGAAAGTTAAATGCTTAAAATTAATTAGGTGTGACACTTTATGTACAGTGCCGTCTTATTCTAATATAATAGTTATATTAGCGCAGTTTAGGATAATTAAATTATATTAAAAGTTATATTAAAAAAAAATATAAAAAATTATATTAAAAATTATCCTCAAATCCTCGATCACAACGAGCACTGACGAAATTTTTAATAAATTCGATGTCTTTGATATTAGACAAATATACGCTAATACAACTTTCAAATATATATATATATATATAAACAGACTCATTTTAAAACAACTCAAAACTTTATTTCCACACGGACAAATACAAATAACCTACAAACCCCAAGAGCACATACTACATTTGGTCAAAGGAACTACAAATATTTTGGACCTAAACTATTTAATAGAATGCTAAAAGACTTAAATCAATATTAAACTATATATTAAAACTTGGATTCGTAATATGGGTAGAGCCAGTATTGGTACACTTACCCAAACATATTGACTCATACCTATATTAATTATTGCTTCAAAGTGATCCAAAAATTAAATCCATTTTAAAATTGTTCTTCATATACACCTTTTATATAGTAATAAATGTAATTCTATCTACTTGTAATTCTAATTAATTGAACAATTGCTTGTAAACTAGGCCCGTCTCGACACAGAATTTCTCTAGTGAGACGGGCACAGTCCAAACAGATTTTTGCGTAGTTACAAATAAAATAAATAAATTATCTTAAGTTTTTTGGCGTTTGACTTTTTGCCTCACTCATGCATGCTCACACCTTCTATTCGTGATTTACCAAAATTTAACCTGCGTACCTTCATCCCTTTCTTTCTTAACCTATTCTTAAGCACAAGGAAGAAAGAAGATGTTGCAATTTCAGTGGGCGCTTGGAACCTTATACGGACTAACTACCGTCGCTTATTAATTAACCGCTAACACTTATAATCAATCTTTACTTTAATTCCGCTAATACACAAAAATAATCTTTTTCGCGAGTGTTAGTTTACACAACCCGCTCGAACACTCGTTCTTGTGGTGAAGAAGGAACCGACAACTGAACCAGCAGACGAAAAAGTGAGAGCCGTCTTCCTAATATTTCCACCAACTTGTAAGGTAACTAAAATAAATTACTACTACATTTAAATTATTATTTTTATTATTAAAAAGTCATTTATTTGAGAGTTCAGTCGACGCGTGTTGTTGTGTGATGTATGGCTGTTAGTGTTCTGGTTAAGTATTTTCTTGCAGTACCGTGTCGAAAGCAGGGTCTGTCGTTTATTAAGTACTGGCTTGCACTACCTTATCGAAAATAGGTGTTGTGTGAAGCGAGTAGTGTTGTGTTATGTTACGTTTCATCTACTGTCGAATCACCATCGGATACCACGAGGTTTTTAATTATAGGCCGTCATCCTTATTGACGTTCACTGGGTGTTTGTATATTTCAATTGGTTCTTTGACCAGACGTGCGTGATGATTCTTGGGTCTTCGTTGGGCGATACGTCGGCCAGAAAGGTCAGATACACATGGCAGATTAGCCCAGAAAATGATACACAGATGGTTCTAAATGGCCGTGAAAACCTAACATTTTTTACAGCATATAAGTTAGAAAATTTGTTGTCAACTTACAATGTCGTGTAGTGCAATCGGTTAACGTATTTTCCCCGGATAGAAAAAGATCCAGGTTCGAATCCCAGTAGCAATAATAATATTTTTTCGATAAATTGAATTTTTCTGTATATCTTTCGAATTGATACATTTAATTTGTATTATTATGTATATTTTTATATATTATCAATCTTATCGTATGTATTGTATATATGTATCAGTTTGTAGACATGAATTCTTTGTAAGAATTGCCATTTAAATTAATGATTTATTAAAACACTTTTTAACGTTTTTCCACTTTTTATTATTTAATAACCAGTTCCGGTTTCAGCCTGTCACGGCCATCTTCAGACTGGTGTATTTTTTTCTTTAGTTAGGATATTTATACATCACAATACAGCGGTGTTTTTCAGTGAGTCTGTGTAATTTTTTAGAAAGATTTTTCGTTTTATCGGGACATACATGTAAAAAGTGTAATAATACATCCCAGTGATGTGATTTATCTAATTTTGATTTTCAAAAAAATTAGTGATAGTAAAATCGTTATTTAAACCGTTATTGTGTTCGATTGTAACCATGATTGACAATTGATTAACGTGATTCTTCAAGCAATGACTGGTACATTAAAAAGTAAACCTCCAACAGTTCAAACTTAGTTACCGATCGTCATTGAAAGTTACCAATCATTGATACAATAGTTTCAATAGACCAGCAAGTTAGTACTATTTTAATAGCTTAGTTTGAAAATAGTAAAAATATTTATACGACGTATGTTGAGTGTTCGTATCTCTATTTAAAAAATATAAATATGACACGCGAACAACCATATTTATGTGACGACAATTTTTAATAAGTCCGTCGTAGTTTATTTAAAGAATGTTTTAAAATCAAGAGGAAATGGAAAAATATATTTAATCACAATGTACCGATAAATTAAAATAGTGATATAACGCCACGCTGGGTAAAATGGAACCGCAGATTTAGTACTAGTATACGTATGGACATATAATATATTATAGGTGGACTTATTTTTGCTCTGTATAAATCAAATACCTTCGTTGCCGATAACTATAAATACTCTTGTAACGTTTCTCATTTAATATAAACGAGTTAAATTCAATTTTCTCAGCAGGCAGGCACTGCAGCGTTTCTTGTGATAAACGATCAAAGTTTCCCGTTTATTTGGGAGATTATATGTGTCAATCCGCTTAAAATGAGCTCGCTGTCTTTTCATCTAAGATCGTTTCTTTCTTTCTATCATTATTTTAAAATTACGCATGGGATTTATTAAATAGCGTTTTGCGCAAATTGTTTGGCGATAAGATCCAAGGCGGGTTTTTCAAACGCGCACTTTTCCAAAATGAGTTAATGAATTTTGTAATTTTTTTTCGCCTGCGTGCTCTGTTGGTGTTTATTATTCATTATTATTGTTTATTGTAATATTTATATTTACTATATATTTATTGATTAGACTTTGTTGACATACGTGTTTTTGTTGTAGCAGAGGTGAATATATTATAATATAACATGATAAACATATGATACATTTATATTGCAATTAAATACTCGTAGTTTATTGCGTGGGATGGATTTGTCTCCACCTCATACAGCATTGTCCTTTGCTAGACTGCAGTCTGTGTTTAAGTAGCGAGTTTTTTCTTGCTGTTGTGATGTTATTTAATTCAAGAAATATGAAGATTAGACACGAATAAAAATAAAAGCAGCTATATATATATATATAGTTGTTATGAACCATGCGATGAAACCTTAAGCAGAGAATATTATCTTGAAAAACCCGGCTCCACCAAGTGGCCAGCACACTATAATTGAACATTTATTTGGTTGAATAAAAAGCTGTAAGAATTTTAATTTACACCCCGTGTACATCCTGCGGGGTCTGTCTAACCTCCAGCTGAACATCCCTCGCCCGCCCGGAGGCTGCCGCGCCGCGCGCTAAGGTCAGGGGTCCACATTTATCTTCCTGCGTGAAGGACAGAGACATTAATCATGGGCCGTTTATCCGCTCTTTTGACCGGAACACTCCGCTTTTACCGGGTGGACCAAACGTATAGATCACCAAAAAATAATCATATTTGATTCGTGTATAAATGTATATACATGTATGTAGGTACAAAATCGGTTCATTATACAGGGCCTTTCAATAAGGACGCTCGATTTTAAAATGTAAATAAAACAAGTTGTGTGTGAGATATCCACTCAATTTTTTTTTCATTTCAAAGTATATTTTATGGCATTAAGTGTGGAATATAATGTCGTTCAAATGTCAGCCGCGGCTTTGCTTGGTGGCACGTATTCGGGAGGTCCAATTTTTAATGACTTTGTCGCATAAATCTAGCTGAATTTACTGGATGGCGTTTGTCATGTTGACTTTGAGGGCGTCAATTATTTGGGGTTTATTCGAAAAGATTTGCGATTTAAAATAGACCCAAAGAAAGAAGTCTAAAGGCGTTAAATCGCACGATCTCGGTGGCCAGTTCACGTCACCGCCGCGCGAGATAACCATGCCCTCAAATCGCTCGTGCAGTGTTCATCGTGGCATGTGCTGTATGACACGTAGCGTCGTCCTGTTGGAACCACATATTATCGGTATTCATATCATCCAGTTTAGGCTACAAGAAGTTGCTTATCATCGATCTATAGCGTTCGCTGTTGACGGTTATGGCAATGCCAGATTTGTATTTCGAAGAAGTACGGACCGATGATTCTGCCAGACCAAAATTCACACTACAGTAACTTTCTCGGGATGTATTTGGTGCTGGTGTATTTCGTATGGATTATTATCACCCCAAATCCGATAATTTTGCTTGTTCACATATCCATTCATCCAAAAATGTGCCTCGTCGCTAAATATGATTTTTTTGGCGAAATTTGGGTCAACTTCCAACTGCTCCAGAGCCTAATCAGCGAATACACGGCGTTGTCTATGGTCATTTATCTTAAGTTTCTGGGTTAGTTGGATTTTATACGGGTGCAGATTAAAGTCCTGACACAAAATTCGCCAAGTTGAAGTCACAGAAAGGCCAAGTTCTTGTGAACGATGAAAAATTGATTGCCTTGGGTTTTCCCGTACTTTCTTACGCACAGTAGTGATTTTTTCTATATAAAATCTATATTTGAACCCGGAAGTCCCTTATTATATTGCTGTAACAATGCACCACGTACCTGGTGTTCCTTGTACATAGTACGTAGTGTACCTTGTCTTTACTTCCAGTAAGAAAGAACAAAATATTAGTAATATGCACACATAGAATACGTTATTAAAAGCATAAACACGAAATGCGAACTTATAACCTCATGTGAATATGATATTATACAATATCATAGATTATAGTACATCGAAGAATTATTCACAGCAGTTTTAACAATCTTAGACACAATGTCGAAAGGTTGTTCGTGAATATTAATATTCATTACTTGCTAATCTGTACTGCTGTCTAGCTGATATTTTAATAAAGGACACTGACACATATAGTGACAGACTGAGTCTTCGAGAGAGTCCTGGATAGCAAGTGTCGTCAAATAATGATAATGATTAATTATTGTTCATATATTATTGTGAAAATTCTTAATCATTTTACTTTTAAGAGTTCTTTAAACCGTGATAACCAAAAATAAGGTGGACCAATTTTATTTTATCGTTAGCGTGTTGTGTTATAAATTGAAAAATGTACGGTTTATACAAATATATTTTTTCCATAAATGGAACGAGACATCACAACCTGACTTGCCCAATAATTATTTTAGCCGTTTATTAAAATGATATCTATAATTTTACATACGAAGATAAAAAAAAATACAATGGATAGAAAATCTACACCTGCTGGATCTGCAATTCAGTATTTCCACGAGAGCTACCTAAAATTTTTAATAAAAACAATACTATGAAATAAAATGAAATCAATCATATTTATTAATGATAGAATTAGATACCGTTCCAATTATTGCTATTGTTTATTGCTTTCAAGCTTAATACAAAAATTATAATAGATTAAAAATATTAATTTAAATAAATTTCATTTTGTTTTTACTATATGTTTATTACACTGCATATTTAACATTATCGTATCATTATGCGTTCATTGGAATTGGAAGATTGGATGTAAAATGGAGGTGATAATTACAGACTTATGATTTTTATTTACACCCTACCCCAAAATCGTTTTGAGAAATGTTTACTCTCGTTTCGATTCGTCACTATTGCATTTTTTATTACGTTTAGTTATTAACATCTTAATACCCTCATAGGTTGGCTCCGGAATCATCGTATCAGAGCCATACCCGTACAAATTAACGTGAGATAGAACGCTATAGAAATCATGCACCCCCAAAAGGTGAGGGTAGACGTCACATTTATGTGTTGCATTCGCAGATTTCGGTCACAGTCCGGCAGAAATTCGCCCTGTCCAGGTTGCAAGGGGTGCGATGGAGATCCAGTAAAATACTCCGTTAGAACTCTCTAACCACTGCTCTTTCCGGCATCGTGCATTCCAGCAACCCCCTGTGGGAGATGTCCTTAACTTACTGTTTATGAGGATTATTAGCAAATTTAATATTCTTAATATACAATATTTCATCTGAAATATTTCTGGAATAAAGTTTACCTGTGTTTTTAGGCCACCCATTTTTGCATATATCTAATCCACGTTTCGATGCAGTAGCTAGGTTCTCTTATTAGACTTGTAATTATACATATATTTTAATTGACTAATTTATTTTTAATATCGAGTCAATGATCACTCAGGGCGCTTTTGACCCCTTTAGTTTTACGTGTCTCAGTTTGTTGGTCAACGTAATTGTTACTTTCTTCATGTCTACTTATCTATAGTAAAAATCAGTTCTATCCTTTCATTTTATCATCAGTATCGTCAATTAAATTTGAATGTCAAATTGTTACATTCTGGTCTTACTGCCAGAAAGCAGTAAGTATTAAATGTTATTTTCTAATTGAGCTTGACATGTGTAATTAAATTTTTAAATTATGCATGTTACCGTCTGAAAACGATTTTGTGTAATATTCATTATTAAAAAAATATTTTGAATTTTAAATAATGTTTCGAAACGAGTTTATGACTTAGTGCTTTCTTTCAACAATCCCGTGGGTTGTCGACATATTTACATATCACGATATGCAAATATTTCTGATTAATTTAGTTGAAATCTTTGATCGCGACCATTTCCAAAGTAATAAAGAAAAGCTTACCGGATGAAGGTGGTATAATTTTAAATATATATATATATATATATATATTGTTACGTTGTGCGCTGGCACCGGTGGATCGAACGGCAAGACACAGTCTGTGGGTAAGGCGTGTGTGGTATCTCGGAAGGATGGGAATGATTGAAATATGAGCACTAGTTTACACACGATGCACACTATATTTACAGTGAACACAAGAAATGCCCGACACAATAATACGAATGAAATCAAATCTTCTGTTTCAATCCAACGTTCTTCCGAACCACTTCGCTGCTGTTTAGACCGACGCGGAGACACGTGGCAGTGCACAAATAATTACTCAGTCAGTTGGGTTGTTCCGACGGCCGTCCTCCAGCCGACCCGCGTCCGGACCAAAGTTACATAATCCTTTTGTTGTCAAATGCATGCCATCTTGCTTGAGACAATTTGGAAGGCCTCGCTCCGTCCAGACAGACGATCACGCGGGTAAATCGGGGGCCAAGATCTCTCAATCCACCGTGTCTATTATCCTTTGTTTCCCATCTTCGTCCTTTGCCATTACGGCGAGAGCCGCTCGGCCTCGCTCCCGTCATCGTAAGGAAGTTCTCTCTTCGACCGCATTTGTTCCGGTGGGTAAAGCAGCGCTCTATATGCCGCACATTTGAAATGTAAAATCACAATATTTATTTGTTTTTAACAGCGTATAATTAAAATACTTGATGATATTATAGAGGTCCACACGCCCCCACATTAACATGCACTGGCAGCCGTCTAGGAAGCCATTTCTCTCGCGGTTGCCTTCCAATCAAGATATCTAGCAAATGCTCCTCGGTGTAGACTTTTTAATGCATATTTTCTAACTGTAACTTTGCTCAAGCTACGATAAATGAATCTCAACTGTAAGTAGTTTCTCTTGTTCAATCTACTTTGACCACACATGCACATATTTCGCAATCATGATTAAACAAACATGTGAGTAAATGGATGATTTATAATAGGGGCACTCATTTACTAACGCTATAGAAAATTCTTCTGATTTGCAAACTTTAAACATCAATTCACACGAAGCATATGTGAAGCAGAAGTGATCTAGCTGATTCCGGTCCCTTCTTTTTTTTATAACATCGCTAATTCTCCAAAATTTTAATAATAGACATATTACCCCGTCCTTTTTAAAATAAACTCAAAAGTTTAAAAAGCAGAGCATTGTAATTAATTTAAATTTTATTTATTATCAACAGGTCGTTAATAACGTAGAAAGCAATCACTTTGTGGTTTGACATATTAAATTAAATAAAACACAATGACTTTGTATAAAACCACGAATTTCATTAAACGTCAACCGGTTTCGCTTAGCTCAAGCTTCGTCAGGGCGTATTTGAAAAACTAACAATAAATACGATAAGAGTTCACTTATATTTTTTATAACGGTTACATGAAATCATCATCCACATAAATAAAGTAAAACATTCGTTTAGTTGACAAATTGCCGAAGGTTCTGAAACTTATTCTAGGAAACCACCATCTTAGGTCCTATTTACATATCACAAACATTGTCATTGTTGAAAAATAAAACTTTAAGAATAATACTCAGAAAAAATAGATATACTCGGATCAGTACAATGCTGAAAGATCTCAATATGATGACCTTTAAGCAGAAAATATATTTTAATGTAATGGTATTTATTTACCTATATATTTTTCAATAAGAAAATATCGGCAGAATTTACATAAAAAATTTATGCAAATCAACATGAGCACGAGAATCGTACAAGAGGGGGGATAGACTAAGACTGCCAATCAGGAAGAAGGCCAAATCTCAGAAATCGATTATGAAATTTTTTAATGAAATGCCAGAAAACATAAGAAAGGCGGAGAAATTGGATAGATTTAAAATGTAGCTGACCAAATATGTAAAAGATAAGTTTTAGTAAAAGAAAATACTTTAATATTATTTGTGTTAGACCATATATGGGAGTGCTTATGTATGCACTGTGTTAAGAATTAAAAAAAAAAGCCTAGTTATGTTAGAAAATAGTATTGATGTGATGTGTATCGCGTATTCGCCTCCCTGCTAAC
Source organism: Eubasilissa regina (assembly GCA_022840565.1). NCBI lineage: Eukaryota > Metazoa > Arthropoda > Insecta > Trichoptera > Phryganeidae > Eubasilissa > Eubasilissa regina. Next base: position 16,457,715 of record JAINEB010000021.1, read on the forward strand.
ATATATTTAATTTTGATTGCTAAAATGATTAAAGGCAGAGTATACTCAAAATAATGTCTACAATTAGTTCGTAAGATGTATCTACGTAAGAAATTACACTGCCATGCCAAATTCACATTATTTTGATTTGTGGATGCGATGTATTGGTTTACAAACAACAGTTTTTTTAACCTTTCATCCCGCGTAGCTGCTTCAGTCGCGCAGGTGCAACAACCAAATATTTGAACAAGACGATATATTTTGTTTGTCATCTTTTAAACCTAAAACCATTCCTTGTTTGATTAATACATAGCGATCGAAGCACAGTATCACGTGTGTGAAAATTTATGATCAACTATTGAAATAATATTTAATGTGCAAAAATATCTTAAATATATTAATTAGAAAGATATACAAATAAATTTTTTTTTTTCAAAAAATATTGTTGCGCCACCGATATTCGAACCTGGATCTTTTTCCAAACCGGGGAAGGTGCATTATCCAACAATGCTAACGACAAATTTTTGAACCCATATGTTACCTTCTTGATATTAATACATTTAATCGTTCCATTATTTGAAAGAGTCATCTACCTTATTTTTATGGAATCTCAAATACATTTGAGTAATCTGATAGCAGACGCCAGAATTATTAATTCATTTTTATTAAATTTTGGACACTTTGATACAACTTTATTATTAGGAGAACACATTCTGAACATGTGTTCTCCTAATAAAGCAAAATAATCTAACTTTAATACTCAATATATATTTATTGATTTACATGCGATAAGAGGTATAGTCTGGAGAAATTGGTGATCACGAGCATCATACAAGGACTGAGGGCGAAATGTCGATCTCCAATAAAATGGACATATCAAGTCCAAGAAATGACCTCTACAAGTCGCACTAAGCAAGGTCCAAAATAGCGAAGAGTGGAAGCAATCAGTTCGCGCTGTAGAAGTAGAATAGAAGAACACGATGCTCCGTCATGAGCAGATCGACTGACAGAGAGCTCATTATTCTCTGAATCTTCATAAATGTTTGAGATAAATGTGTTTTTTTTTTCAAAATATTATTATTACTTCTAAATCTATGCCCATATGAATTTATAAAAAAGGCGATACACTACAATAGTATAGTAAATAAAATACAACATCTATAAATAAAACAAAGTTCAATTTAATTAACCTAGCCATTATTAAAAAACAATGTACACGGAATAACTTTGGACAAATGGAAAAAATTGTTTTAAAATAATACAAATGTCGTAATAAATGAAAACAGTCACCGTTATTGAATATGAGATTTTTTCAATTAATTTTCCGGGCCAAAAATTGTGGCCGCGAACATTTGCGGGCGAACATCGTTCTGGACCACGGGAAAATGAAAAAATGTGTAAACAAATATTTACATAATGTGTTTAATGCAATTGCGTGTGAAATGCGATTAAGATCGCATTTAACACTTACTATTACATTAAATAGTTTACATTAAACAGTTTGATCGCACCGCTTGTAATTGTTTAAAATTGAAGCGGAAATTATCGAAAGTAATTTAATTTTTGTGTTCCGGGTTGCGTAATTTCGAGAGAAGTGCCTCCGGAACATTTCATACCGAAGTGCTTGATTTTGATTAATTTTCACGCAATACCGCCATTTAATATTGAGGGAATAGTATTAAAATTCGAAACAGTTAACAAAGCCGAACTGTTAAATGAACATTTGATAGATATTAATTCATTACCCTGTGGGTACGAATTCTATTTAGATGAACATTTTATGAATTAATAATGACAATTGTAATAATAATAATAATTCCAGCGTGATCAGGTTTTTTTTTTAACCCGATTTGCCATAAAGATAATACATGCTATGTTACATATTAAAGGCTATGAAATAAATATGATGCTATAAAAATGAAAATATTAATAAATAATTTTTTTTTTAAAAAGTTAATAAAAAGTAAAAAGTTTACACAAAATATAAATATTACATATATAACTACTTTAGTCACGGCCATTGTTGTATATGTAGCTATTTTGTGGGCGCTGCCATTCTCTGGTCAGGGAACCAGTTTTCCATGAGAGCGCCGCTTGCACCAGAGAGTTGGTGCTGAGCTTGAGCAGCCGCAGCCTTACGCCAGCAACTCGATGTCTCAGAAGCGGAACGAATCCATGTATACGGCCTTCGGTAAACATTGTAGATGCGCTGCAATAACGCGCCAATCCGAACAGTATTCTGTATGAGTTGTATTGAATTCGGAGACGGTTATTTACGTGGTTTTAAGTTAAGTTATAATTTTAAATAGGGAGTTAGAGAATGATGGTGATGGGTGCCTTTGTTTTGTTCAGATCTTAAAGAGTAACGTGTATGCAAAATTTGGTCTAAGCAGGGAGAGGGTGAGAAGTCTAGAGGGTGAGGTGACTTTATTTTTCTTATGGTCTTAAGGTGTATTTAAACAAAATTGGAATGCATGGCATTTAGTATGATACACATCTACATCGGTGAGGGTGTCGGGTGGCCAAGAGAGAAGAGGGAAGGGTGTATTTTGTGCAGGGTTCTAAAGTGTAATTATGCAAAATTAAGATTAGATTTATTATTGCTTAGATAATTAAAATCTAAACTAAATTTGTATGATAGACATAAAGGCATACGATACATTTTATATACATGTAGATGTTTTACAATAAATTGATAGTGAAATATATATTTTTTATTATATAATAAATATCTAATTATAAACAAACTTGTTTTTTTATAAAACTTGAGAAGATGTACCGTAAAAGTAGAAATTCTCCAAATCAATTAATAAATGACACTGAACCGATACAAAAGTGTTTGAAACATTCAAGATAAGAAATTAACCCAAGTAAATTTTAATAGCTCATTTATATACTTCGAAAGTATTGGATATTTCACGAAATAAACCTTTAAATACAAGTAGACTGGGTGGCAATTATAAAATTATATATAGTAGCTACATTAAATGGTAATATTCCACATTATTAAAGAAAACACATTCTTATTGTGAAGTTGTAATTATTCAGAACAGACGGTCTGTGATATTTCAAATACTAAATTAATGTATTGATTATAAATATATACATATAAATTCAATTTTGCCGGAAAATATTGTTTTTGCGTCACCGTGATTCGAACCTGGATCTTTATTTCCAATCTGGGGAAGTACGAATATAAGTTGTATCAATGTGTCCAAAATTTAATAAAAATGAATCGATAATTCTGGCGTCTGCAGTCGGTTTACTCAAAGGTATTTGAGATTCTGTAAAAATAATGTAGATGGCTTTCAAATAATGGAACGACAGGTGTATTAATTAAGTAGTTGGCCAGAGCGGCCAGAGTTTCGACTTGCGTCAACACTTGCTTACATTATAAATCATAATGATTATTAATCGTAAAATAACTAATTGTTTTGAAATTTAATACATAGTACGCGTAATAACGCCTTGAAAACATTACCCGGCAAATATTTTTTAAATCTCTTTTATTACAGTCCATCAACAGAGTAAATACATCCAGACATTGCGTGCGAAATGTAATAAATAAGCATCTATTACGTTTAGCAAAAAAATACATAAGCATACATAATTACATAAAACAAAAAACAAGAATACAACCTTCAGAATTCAAAATTGGAAGCGATGACCCTAAAAATCCTGGAACAATACGCAACATTATAATTGAACGATAAAACAATCCAGATAAAGTTTCTATAATTCATTAATTTTAAATGAAATATATGCTCTGAGGATATCAATTATGACAGCCTTCTTAGCTGTCTAAAATTGGTAAAATTATCAGCGAGTATCAATGATATGATAGTCTGCCTTCAGATTGTTGGTCTGCTTGACTTTCACGCACCATTGAGGTCATCAAGACACAATTCATTGTTCTATTACAGTGGTAATATTCATGCATTAGATAACTCCGCAGTCTCCAGAATTCATTCTTTGGTGAATATGAATATGCCGAGGTAGTTGACATTTTTGTTGTAAATTTAACTCTTTATAGGACTACATTATTACAATTTTTCGTACTCAGTGGTGACGGATAAATTGCTTTACTTCATATTTTTTATTTATATTTAATATTCGTTGTGTAAAAACATGCTATTTTTTTACAGATTATGCTTGAATAAGGCGTGTATAATAACAATGAATAAATAATCACTATAGTTAGTTACAGAGGTATTATTATTATTTTTATTAAAATAAAGATACATGTCACATCAATATTTTAACTATTTTCAAACTAAGCTAAATTCTTGTGCTATGAAAATAGAACTAACTTGCTGGTGTCCTGGAACGAGGCGCGAATCCTCGACCACTAGATCACTAGGCCAACGTCTTGACCACTATACCAACAAGCTACTCACTATAATACCACGAATTTTATTAAACTACTACCGGTTTCGTTAAGATAAAAAAAGCAGTGAATATTAGCAGTGCAATTCTTAATAACCAAATAAATGTATCCATTAGCTCCATATTAGGTATGTTTCCCTTAAAATCAATTTGATATCCATCAATATTGTACTTTTTTCTCCCTTGATGTTCTGTGTAAATGTATATGAATTCTGTCGCTCTCTTTTGCCCGTAATTTTAAAGTCTGTCTTCCACTTTATGTATGTATATATGTATAAGTGCACTCTTTTTGTATTTATTGTTAGTTTTAAATACGCCCTGACGAAGCTTGAGCAAAATATTTTTATGGAAAAAATATACTCCAACTAATGACTGCGCTTTGTTTCGGAATTCATCGCCCTTCTCTGTCAGTCATTAATAAATTTGATTTTATTGGTTGGGTGTGTTCCGTGTCTGTCAGGGGATATTTCGCTTTCCTTAAACATCAGTTTTTTTTGTATCGGGGCGCATCAAACTGTATCCAACCGATTTCCGGCTAGTTTCCGGTCAAACCGGAACGTATCCGGAACGGAGTGGTGTATTTTAGATACCCTTAATGGAAAATCGATTCGAACAAAAAGTGAATAAGTTATCCGCTAACATTAATCCTCGTTGCGAAGAGCTAGAGATGGGTTGGCTAATCTTTAGATAGATTTATATATTTAAATTCGATAGTTAAGAAATTCACACAGACCAGTAAATGGATAGACATGAAATAAAGTGTAAATATAGGAGAGGTGATTCGAACGTTAGTTGCGGTATTCTTTGTAAGTGAAACATAAATCCGATATTACACATTTATTCAATAGTAAAAATAATTATTCTCGAAAATTAATTCTTTGTGTAAACAAGACATTTTTTACATTAATGCATATTATATTGTCAAAGTTTAAATTTTCGTTCTATTCGAGTCATATATTTGAAAAAAGTTGCAGAGCTTTTTAATGCATCTACATGTACACTCATACTGTGTTGACTCACCTATCAAACATATGGGGCCCAAACCAAAGCGGCCAATCAGCAGAGAAGTAATAAAACAATATGCACCAAAGATGGACACTGCCCAAGCAGCTAGCCATCACTCTTCCGCAGACAGCCTCTCATATTAGGCGTTTACATTTTCGTTCCAATCTAGTCATATTTTCCCGGAGCTATATTGGGACAAGGATTTTACGTCAGTTCATGTCTATATATCGTCATTTGGTGGTCTTTGGTCTCGAACGTTACCAATGTTTTTCTCCCGTTTCATTTGTGTGGTATTTATTAGTTATGTGTATCGACTAGTTACAGTTAGGTAAATCTCGGTGGCAGCTAAAATATTTTTTCGATAAATTGATTTTATCTGTATCTTTATAATTGATCCATTTAATGTAACTCAACTTCAAGATCCAAAAAATGAGTGGAATGGAAGCGAGAGTGCACAACTCTCATAACAAATACAATATATATTCTCAGAAAATATATTTAAATATAATGGTATTCATTTATAAAATCCTCAAAAAGAAAATATCAGCGGAATACATACGATAAATTGATGCAAATCAACATGAGCACGAGCGTAGTACAAGAGGAAGGGATAGACTTAGACTGCCAATCAGGAAGAAGGCCAAATCTCAGAAATCGATGATGTATGAAATGCCAGAAAACATAAGAAAGGCAGAGAAATTTAATTGATTTAAAATGTAGCTGACTAAATATGTAATAGATAAGTTTTAGTAAAATAAAATACTTAAATCTTGTTTATATTAGACCATATATAGGAGTGCTTATGTTAAGAATTAAATAAATAAAATTCTGGTTTAAGGTGAGCCCCAAAAAATGGTTTTAAGTTCTACCTTTATGTACGTAATGATAAAAAATTGTGAAAATTAAAATTTTCTCAAATGCGAATTTTTTATTTGAGACGTTGCTTGTAGGTACTATATTTTGTCTTTTTAAATTAATTACACGCTTGTAGTGAGTTGGAAGAATAAGGACTGAGCTAGTATTACGGAATAAAGTGGAAGATATAATGTTACAAGAGGAAGATTAATCCTATTAATGTACCCGACGGCCACATCGCTTGTTACATTTAAATGCTAACCATATTAAAAAGGAATTATTTTATCAACCTTGGCATTCTTTAACAAACTGCCTAACTATTCCTGGTTTAAAACCACGTAATGTGGTCGTGAGGATTTTATTAATGGATTTAATTACTTCTGGCGGCATACGACCCGACTACCTTTTCATTTTCAAACATCTGTTCAACCAATTTTGGTTGTGTTTCTTCAATGTAGTTTTGACCCAACAAATTTTCTGGTTAAGTGGTACCTCATCTACCAGAGATAGGGCAAACAGCTGTCTTCTAATATTTAGTCATGACGGTTGACGTTGTGCTATATAAATTTAATATTATTTGATACAGTGAAAGTGTCAAATTTAGTAAATATATGAATTTAGCAAAAATTTCAATAAAATATCTACTATTCCTAGTAAATGTTTTCATCTAAGCTAATAAAGCAAATTACTGTAAATTATATAGCTAAAACAAATTACAGCGAAAGCATAATATCACTTAAACACGATAGAACCCCGTAAGGAATATTTATTTTAATACAAATTAAATGTATCAATTAGAAAGATATACAGAAAAATTCAATTAATCGAAAAATACATTGTTGCTGCTGGGGTTCGAACCTGAATCCCTTCCTATCCGGAGAAATGCGTTAACCGATTACACTCCACCAACAGAGTAAGCTGTCAACAAATAAAAACGGAAATGGTGTGTAAAGTGATCACTTAAGCCAGCCGATGACATGTCGTAAGCCTTGTAATACCCATACTTCCCATTAAATATAATATAAATAGTTTCGTCTCTGTGAGATATTTATAATTTGTTTAATAATAATAGTTTAGGAGGTAAAAATCCAGTAATTTGTGTGTTGTTGGACCTATTAAAATATTGTTGAAATATGTTTATTTAGTTTTATTTAATTATTAGAACACATTCTTATTTTGAAGTTGTAATTATTCAGAACATATATCGTCAAAAATAATGTCGCCGTAACATTGTTGGATAATGCACCTTCCCCGGTTTGAAAGAGATCCATGTACGAATCCCGGTAGCGCAACAACAATAATTTTAGGTAAAATTGATTTTATATGTATATCTTTCTAATTAATGCATTTAATTAGTATTTAATTGTTTTTTTTATGTGTTTTAAGACGTGTACTACGTATACACTCAACTTGTATATGGATAAATGTGTGAAAGAACTAAAATGTATGAATGTAGGAGCAAAAATGGGCGATTTGATTGTATGCTGTTTATTGTACGCCGATGATGCAGTACTAATGGCGAATAATGAACAAGAACTATAGAATCTGGTGAGTAGAATGTACGATGTATGCAAGGAAAGCGACCTCATGATGAATTTTAACAAGTCGAAAGTGATGGTATTCGAAAAGGAGGAAAGCAAGACACCGTGCTGAATACTTGCAGGTAATGAATGTTTGGAACAAGTAGATGAGTTTGTATATTTGGGAAGTATGTTTGATAGAAACGGAAAGGCTGAGAATGATATCGAAAGGAGGCTGACTGCAGGAAATAAAGTAAACGGCGCTTTGAATGGAATTATATCTAACGGGAATTTGTCAATCGAGGCAAGACTAGCGGTGTACAATAGAATCCTGGTACCGACTCTGATGTATGGAAGTGAGGCCTGGAGCTGGCAGAAAAGGAACGAAAGTAGACTGAATGCAGTGGAAATGAGATCACTTAGACGTATTTGTGGCAAATCTATTTATGACAGAGTAAAGAATGAAGAAATAAGAAAAGAATGTAAAGCTGATGTTAGTATTGTGAGTAAGATTAAGAAAGGATCACTTAGGTGGTTTGGTCATATGGAAAGGATGAATGAGGAGAGAATGGTAAGAAAGATACATGACGCAAGTGTTGATGGAACCAGAATAGAGGACGTCCGCGGAAGACTTGGAACGACCAGATAAATCAGATAATGGAGGATGGTTCTGTTAGAAGCTTCAACAATCGGCGAGCTTGTATGACAAGATGTATGAATGTGGATGAGGCGAGAATTGTGTGTCAGGACAGAAGAGTGTGGCGCTCTTTCCTCTCTGCCTACCCCCACGGGGAAACGGCGTGATGGTAAGTAAGTAAGTACACAGTGCCAACACAACATTAATAAGATTAATTATTTTTGTTCGTTTGTTTTTTTGCAGAAAAATTAGCAGAAAACAAAAGTAATGTCCAAATAAAATAGCAACGATTTCAAACGAAATTACTTTTGTGGGATACGTCTTAATTAAACACAGATAATTAATTAATGATTGAACGAACAATGAGATATTTAGCTATTGTGAATACGGCTTACATTTGTTTATAATAATTGTGTGCAAAACACAAAATTATAATATAAAAACAATCGAAATAGAACCTACGACGGATCACTCGGTCTCACGGATATATTATCCCAGCCTTGAGACTGCGGCACACCCTGGTTACTATCACTCTGACGTTTATGATTGTTTTGTCGTTCTTTTGATTTATACAATAAATTATAAAACAGACTTAAATTTGTGTCTAAATTTTAACATGTAAAAATTACGTAGCGTTATGGAAATAATAAAGATTTTTTTTTTTATTGTAATACTTAACTGTTATGGAAAATATGTTGTTTTGTATTAAGTAATACAATTAAAATCGTATTTATAATATATTAATATTCGTGTAATCAATATTTTGTATAAAATCTTTTTATATGTATTAAAATCTTCTATTTCCACGATTTTAATAAAATTCTTCATCAGTAAAATAGTTGAGTTTTTACATATACAGTTTAATCATTTTGAGTAAAAAATAAACCCTTAAAAGATAGTTCACATAGTCCGGTCTTTCATTAACTGCACTACAATTCTCTATAATCGTCTTAATAGTATATTTATTATGTTTAATTGTTGCTTATTGTGATTAGCTTGGTTTCATTTTTAGCCTAGAAGTTTTCGGTTTTATTGGTTTCAGGACTTCTAACAGAACCATCCTCCACTATCTGGTTTACCTGGCCGTGCCAAATCTCCCACGGACGTCCTCTATTTCTGGTGCCGTAAATACTTGCGCCATATATCTTTCTTACCATTCTTTCCTCATTCATCCGTTTCATATGACCAAACCATCTAAGAGATCCTTTCTTAATCTTACTCACTATACTAACATCAATTTCACATTCTTTCTTTATTTCTTCATTATTTACTCTGTCATAAATAAATAGATAATATTGTCTAAGGATATAGAATTTATTATTTAAGAGTGTTACGTGTACTTGGTTGTTCTTGGTATACTGGTTTTATAGTTACACTGACAAATAGTGTTTGTTACAAAATCACAATCATATGTATGTAAGATAAGTTTATATTCGTCAATCGGTTGCCCTACTTTTGTTGCACAGAAGATTATATAAATAATTTTATCGGCATTTAAAGTTAGCAGATTACAATTGTTCTAGTAACCCAACGCGAAATAACTCGATGTGTTTTTTCTTCTGTCTCGTTTTTTACTCTTTCATATCACGCCCTGAAAAATTAACACATTTTTTTTGTGTTTACACAAATACATTCAGTCACTATGAAACTATTGAAATAATATTATTCTTTATCCAATATATAATTTATGCAAACAAATACCTTTTTAAATATCGTGTCTGCCCTATTAGGTAAACACTGTTTCATGGCAGATTATAAGAATAAGAATTAAGTTACATAAAAAATACGTCAAATCGCCAGATTATTGTTAGAAATTTTCAGAAATTTTGTGTACTTTCAAGAGATATGCGAGATATGCTACAGAATATTCTGGCTCTTTTGTGAATATCAATTTCAAAAATGATCCGTACGTGTTCTTTAACTTTTTTCATGTCTTTATTTAAAGTGTTCTAATAAATCGAAAAATCATAAAAGCCTCCATTGTGGAGATTGAAATCGAGACGGATTAAAGACTCTTAAATTTCTCAACTTCTCGAGAATACACAATTTTTTAAATCTTTTATAAATAATATTTTTTTTATTTGATATTTTTTTGTACCAATGAGTATTTTGACATGTGAAAAACGCTATAAAAATATTGAAGTGGTTATACAAGGTGTAGAATATTTTAGGGGTAAAAACATATTAAAAATAGAAATTGAAAATGTTTCAGGTGCATGTGCCTAATCACAACTATATCAGAGATATAAGTGTTTAAAAAAAGTCACAATACTGCGTGAATTTTGATTAATTTTTTTTTTTAAATGGAGATGTGTACACGGAATACATGTCACATCGATATTCTTACTATTTTCAAACTAAGCTAAACGCTTGTGCTATGAAAATAGGACTAACTTGATAAATTACATTGATTTCGAATTATAAAATGTATACAAACGGACAGCTTGTTTTTTTGTTAGATGATAGATGGGTCAATTTATTAAATAAGCTTAATATGATTCTGTGAAAATCCCATACAATAAAATTTTCTGTAACGGTAAAGAAATTGTACATATATCTTGAAAATTTTCGCATTGTAATATAGTCAGATTTCCATCCATAACCTAATCTCATTCAATCTTTATTTCTATTGACATTAACATAAAAACTTATTATACTGTCACTATTAATAATACTTCGTAAACTATTATAATATAATATTAAAAGTAATAATTCTAGGATGCTATAAAAGTTATTGTTTATTTGGAATTATTTTTTAATTGCTGTCTTATTTAATATTTTATTAAAAAAAATTAAAACAGAGCTCAGCATTTCAAAAAATGATTAAGAAATTTCTATGTAATTTTATACATTGGAAATGTCTCAAATGATATTTAGTTTGGTCTGTTATTGAAGTCAATATTTAAACAGTAGAAATAAAAGTTTTTAATAAAGATGATATCAGAAAAACTATTTTTTTAATTGTCTTATTGGCCTATTTTTTATAATATGTATATATTATGTTCAAGTTATTTGGCTTTATAAATATTTAGATAATTTTTTTCGAGTTAATAGTGTCTTTTGTACAATTTCGATCAAAATATTTGTATTGTATCCTGGGTTAATGATATCTGTCAATCAACATTTATTTGTTTGTGTTTTAATGTTGTTTATAAAATACAATAGATAGGTTTAGAAATGAAATAATAATAATATAATATTACGATCGCAACCTCTCAACAAAATTCCTATAATACGAACCAATTCTGGATTACGCTCTTCTATAGTAAGAATGTGCCGAGCTTACAATGATTTGTTCACCGACATTGTTATATTTTCTGTTTCATTATCATTATTTAAAAACCAAATTAATAATATTCTTCGAATTTGAAACGTATACCCGGATCGATAGGATCTAATGAACGAATTGCGCAAATCTCCGGGTAGCACGTCCCACGGAATGGATTACGACCATTGGGGTCGTAAATCCGAATCACCGCAGGGTAGAGAAACCTTGGTACTGGATAAGGTCGGTGAGGGGATAAGAATTCCAGTCGAAAGATCAGTAATCTCGGGAACCGGGATTCGGAAGGACTCCTCGCTTTGTCTTGTATATAATGGCTCCGTCATCCCCGCAGTCACAGCCGTGATCACAGAAATGGCACGCGGATGAGCCGATCTCCGATCCCACTTGATACGGCGATGTCACAAGTACACCCGCGGTACACAAACAACATACAAATACGTGATCGAAACCCAATATCATAAAATATGGTATTGGTGCACTGGAGCTGAAAGTCCACACCGCGAATGCTATCGCGATCGAACAAATATCGGTCAAGTATACGTATGCTGACGTCAAGGTCATGATTCACACTGATACTTTTATTCTTACTTTTTTGTTGTTTTCTTGTCCTTGTGAAATACGTTAGGGTGTAAGTTATTTGTCATCATTTGTGTTTGGAACATATATTTATTTGATGTATAAATATTAATTATTGAATAAAAGTAATAAAAAATTCTCTGTGCGAAATGTGAATAATAATGAAAACGCATTTTTGTTGTGACGTTACAATTTCAGAACAAAAGTCTGTGGCATTTTTAATAAATTATTTCAAGAGTGCCTCGAGAGAAGTGGACGGCATTTAGACGATATTGTTTATAAAACGTAAAATCTGCATCCTTGAACTCCATTTTGTATAAATAAAATATGAGAATAACATTGTAGTTTTTTTTTTATTATTTAATATTAAACTTGTAAATTTGCCGCTGGACAACCTTTACTTATACACGAATATTACAAATAACTGTCAGTGATTAAAGATATGTCGTATAAGTGATTTAGAAAATATACTTTGCCTACCTTGAGAAATAATTAACTGTTTTTCACAAACACAAACTGAACATCAATTTTCATCAACTCTTTGACACAAACGCCAAGACAAATTTTGTACAAATCAGTAAGCAAGTGGCTTGTTAATTATTGTTCATTATAATACACAATGCCCCTTGAAAGGTTCTGTTCTGTTTTAAATGAATAAGATAATCCTTTATTTATAAATGAAAGGCTTTACTCGAAATTCAACTAAGACGATTAGCGTGGGACCATTCCTTGTCTAATTAGAGGTTCCTACTTTTAAAGACCTGCGACTAATTTGTTTTCTGAACAAATCAAATGTATTTTGGATGACACGAATTACATAAATTAAATTTATAAAATAATTAATATGTATACATTCAGTGACTGACGGATGCAAAGTAGAATATGCTAAAGAGTTTGGAGGGAGTAGATCGAGGTTTCATCAGGAACTTCGATCTGCTCAAGCGAGGCAGGAATCTGGAGTTTTTTAGGCTTTTGTTCGAGTGTGAGTTTCCAGATGGGAGATCTTCCAGAGAACTGCCGCTGCTGAGTCATCATTCTTATTTTGTTATTATTACTGTCTACCTTCTGCCCAAATATGATCTGCGATGTACTGTTCTTATGGGTTAAATCCGTCGGCAGTGGTGCGTGGAAGGTGAGTCTCCTATATGTTTTTCTTTTGTGCTGTCTTGTTTCCCGGAAGGGAGTGCCTCTTCACTTCTCCTCTGCTCGTCGGCTTTGTTAATTGTAATATTTTATATTATCTCTATATAATATATTGTAAGTATTATTTACTAATAAAATGAGTCAATCGAAGACAATGAGACCAAATTTTGTTTTGACAACTGTGCTGTATCGCCCTGTCATATATGCGGGGCGCTATTGAACAGCTGCCTAGGAGCATTAAAAAATGCCACCCGACGGCGAATGAGTAAGACCGAGATAGGAGCCTTGAGCATATTGCATCGGTCCTGGGTAAGCGCTGGGTCCGCCCTCATTATTCAATGAATTGTATGTAATTAAATAATAGATTTTATAGGGATTTGAGAAGAACTGTCATATTAGTCGAAATATGTACGCTTTAAGATGGAGTGGTATGATGTTTGATGGTTATGTAATTCGGATCAGAATGTTTTGTACTTGGTGGTAAGTGTGGAATATGCGAGTGAGTATATATGCTGTCACAAAAGTCGACGTTTATTTCAGGTCGATTTATAATTGAAAGTACATACTGAAATTAAAAATACAAGTATAGATAAAACAAAACTATAAAGATGTGAATAAGTAATAACTAATATGAAAACAAATTTAAAAGCTGACTATTTGTGAGAGGATTTGGTTATTTATAATATTTAGCTTGCTATTAACACTTTTTCTTATTTGTAAAATTTCAAATTTATCTAACTGTACACTCCTAGTATTTGTATGTATAATTTCTAAACCCTTCTGAATATCAAAATAATGGTTTGTTTCCAAAATGTGATTGGAAAATTCTGAATAGTTGTTATTTAGGCATCTCAAATGCTCCTTAATTCTAATTTCAAAATTTCTGCAAGTTTTACGAAGAACATGCCATAGATATCGAAACATGTAGAATAATCAATAAATAGTGATTTAAACAAAGTATTTTGTTTGATTATTTACATATAATGACACTACCGAAGCCGCCACATCCAGAAGTCATAGGTATAGGGAATTGTAATACTAAGGATTAATACAATTTTTAATATTGTTAACTTTCTGAACATCTAGTTGTGGGTCATTTCCCACATTGCCCATTCTCCGCCAATTATCTCCCAACAAGCTGGCTCAGGTCTCAGATTTTCGCAATATTAGACTATTCTCCACGTTCATGGGGCGTCCGGGTATCCCAATTTCCACCAGCGCGTCAGCCAAAATACGCGTTGCGAGAAGCGTTCAAACGATTGCTTCCTCAGGAAATTGTTCTCGGTTATTGCATATATTATATTATTGTTTGAAACTATATTATAACATAGTAAAAGTTAACTATTGTTTCATTTATGGTCGAGGTGTTACGGAGTTATTTCATGAGATATTGTAATAATTGTTCAGGTGTTTTAATTTAATTTATTAGACACTTGCGTTGAATATATAAATATTAAATTTATTGTGTTGATTTGTAACACATTTTCATTAATATAATAATTTAAAATATAATTAGCCAAGGTCTAAATGTATTTGTTATAAAAATTTTACTGGAGAATGTTGAAGTTAAAGTTAAATGTTAGAAGACAGTTAGTTTAATAATACTCATAATAATAATGGATAATTTGTATAGCGCCACTTTCGTAAAAACTTTCACCTCAAGGGCGCTTTACACATAAACTGTTTATAGTTCTACAATTATCTTTGTTTTTTAAAATTAAAAATTGTTATTTTCACTCATAGAAATGATTTTCTGAAAAGGTGCGTTTTTAGTTTCTTCTTAAATTAAGTCTCTGATGCACTGTTTCTTATGACGGAGAGCAAAGAGTTCTACGCTTTTAGGCCTGTCACCGCAAATGCCCGTTCACTAAATTTAGATTTATGGCAACAGTTGGTCGGTTCTACAATTCTTCTTGCAGCTGAAATAGAGGCTGACCTGAGATTTTGACATCTACCATTCAAATTATCTGGGATACAAAGTTCTTGAAGATACAGAGGCACCATGTTGTGTGTCGCCTTGTATATCAACCAGCACGATTTAAATTCAACTGTTTCAGGGAATCGGAACCAATGTAGCTGATGTAGAAGGGATGTTATATGATTGAATTTGGAAACCCAATTTATTATCCGTGCAGGCGCATTTAGAATAGATTGTAATCTGTACAGTTAAAACATTGGCAGGCCAGTATAGATACTGTTACAATAGTCCACACGTGACACCACAAATGCATTTATAAGTGGACGGGCTGCCCCAAGAGGAAGATGTCTCCGAATACTTTGAATCTGTCTCAGTAGATAAAAGCATCCACTGACAGCTTTACTGATTTGTGTATTCATTGTTGCTGTCTATAGTAGTTCTGTTTTAGATGGATTCAATGTAAGTCTATTTTGTGCCATCCAATCGCTTATTTTATCTACGCATCTTCCAATTTTTTTTTTTAATATCTCTGTCGCACCCGTCTTAAAGAAAAAATAATTTTGCGTATCGTCTGCATAACAGTGGGGCCATAATCCGGACGATATTATTATGTATTCTATATTTGCAGTCTCTCAAGCAAGATTTGATGATCAACTGTATCAAATGCAGCACTCATATCTAAAAAAGCAAGCAGGACCAGATGCCCCGAGTCAGTAAGTGTTATAATGCCAGACAGGACTTGAACCAACCCCGTTTCTGTAGAATGATGACGTCTGTATGCAGATTGCATTTTGGAAAATAATGCGTTTTCTGTTATTAAATACATTAATGTTACAGTTAAATATCAGCGAAGTGTAATAAAGTACATTTATTATCTATTTTAAAAAATTTCTTATTTATTTTGAGATTTATTCATTCATACTATTGCCAAAATGTACGCGAAAATATATTTTACAGCATTTTCTCAAAAAAAAAAAACAATAGCGTAGCTGCACTCAACCGCGGTGGCTCGAGCCATATTTATAAATCGAATAAAATGATTATAATTAGAAAACCAAAAATATTACTTTAATTAACACAATAATTAATTATTATGTTTCATACCTATCGTCCACTTCCAATAAGACAAATATGGACCCAATATATGACTCTATTAGGTTGAGATCAATCAGAAGCATCGCTATCCAATATTCCAATTTAATCACAATACAATACCTACACTGATAATTCTCTTTAGTTTTACAACACTTGCTAAATATATCTATCTATATATATATATATATATATATATATATATATATATATATATATATATATATCTATATAAATATATCTATATATATATATATATATATATATATATATATATATATATATAAATATATCTATATATATATATATATATATATATATATATATATATTTATATATATTTTTTCTTTATTTTTTTTAATTTCTGTCGAATCTTTATCTTTCTAATTTGAATTAAATCACAAAACAACTGTCTAGACACAGACGGCAGTCTAGCAAAGTATTCAGAACAATGCTGTATATATCAAAGGCGGAGACTACTCCATCCCATACAATAAACTATAAATTATACTTGATTGCAATATAATTGTATTTTATGTTTATCATGTTATATTATTATATTTTATATTCACCTCTGTCACAACAAAAACAAAAATGTTAATAAAGTCTAATAAATAAATAAATACTGAACACGATTTAAAAAAATATTTCTAGACCTAGGTAAATATAATGTATTGGTTGAAATCGGCAACAAAAAAAATTAATAATATCGTGTAAACTTAACGGTTTATAACTCTTTTAATTTTCACTAAACTAAATTTTGTACCACACACACGTTGGGTTATAGTGTTACTACTATAGTTTTGAAAGGTGCAGTCCTCACCGTCATGTGATACACAAAGTTTAGTTTAGTGAAAATAGAAATAATAAATTATCTGCCATGTCTATTAATGGTTTATAACTCAATTTGTATTGAATATTTTTTTAAATTTTCAGTTCAATTTTATTCATAGAATTGAACGTATAAATAATGTATTATGTGTTTGCTACAAATGTTCGTCTCTAGGGAGTTTTCTGGTACACTGAAAGCGGTCTTTCAAAAAATTCAGGTATTGTCTCAATTGTTACGAATTATGTGAAGTAGTATAGCAGTATAAAGGCTTTATCAACGTTTGAATTTAAAAATTTGAGAATAATATATAGCTTTTTTGATATAGATGAATGAATGAATGAATGAATGGACACGTTTTGTGAATGTGTAAAAAGATGGAATTTTGAAAGTAGGCCCTTAAAGCGTAACACAGAAATGTGAACCATTATTTTTTTAACGACCATTAAAAAAGTGAAATTACCTATTAAAATTAAATTTTGCTGTGACCGTATGTATTTAGGATGTATAATATAATATATAAAATTATATGTTATACATTTTTGTGAGTACAAAAAATGATCCCTAGATTGGCGACGACGAAATCTGTATGTATCATTAAAAATCTGGGATTATGGATGCGTAATGAAGGTAATATTGAAAGGACTCGCAATTTGAATTATGATCTGATATTGGAGAATAGTAATTTGAAGACTCTTTTTTAATAAAACTTCATTTTTTTGCGCAATAAACAATTATTATAATAAATATTATGACCAAAAGTCCTTTAATATTATGTATTTATTTATTTATCAGACTTTATTGACTTTCATGTTTTTGTTGTAACAGAGGTGAATATATTATAATATAACATGATAAACATAAGATACTATTATATTGCAATTAAGTATATATTCGTAGTTTATTGTGTGGAATGGAGTAGTCCTGGCTACTATTGCCTGTGTTAAAGTAGCCAGTTTTTTAGTGCTGTTGTGGTGTTATTTAATTCAAGAAAGATAAAGATTCGTCAGGTATAAAAATAAAAGAGAGAAAAAAAAAGTAGTAAGATTGTTGTAGAACTAGTGAACTTTTAGTGTGGACACTGTATAATGATTATGTTAGAATATTGGACAGCGATGCTTCTGATTGATCTCTACCCGATTAGATCATATATTGGGTCCTTATTTGTGTTATCTTATTGGAAGTGAACGATTTCCAGTTGGTGCCGAGTGTGTGTACAGTTTCGGAGCTAAGAACATGTAGAATTTTCGTTGTTGCTCTCGGATCTGGCATGTAGATGTTCGTTGTTTGTTTTGTGTTGTGTTCATGATTTATTGCTTGGGGTGAGTTGTTGTTAGCATGGAAATATTGGACAAGGATATATATTATATATTTTTTTTTACACGTTGTAAATAAATTTTTAATAAAATAGTTAGAATGAAGTCCACATTGACGCCCAATTCTCGTCTCAATTACATTCATATCTATTTTCACGCATGGTTGTGGATTATTGACCGGGTATTCTATCTTCCAATATCCGGTCTACCAGATCGACTTCACCCGCGTTGTGTATCTTTTTTATCATCCGTTTATATAATAATAATTAAAGAGTAATAATGTAAGAAAAATTTGGTTTAGATAAGGGGATGGTGAGATATTCGGGGGAGTGCAACTAAACAAAGTTTGGAACGACTGTCATTTAATATGATACACTTTTATATTGCGACGAGGGAGTGGAATGGTCAGGAGAAGGGTGTCTGTGTTTTATGCAGGGTCCTAAAGAGTATCTATGAAAAATGTGTAGAATTTTGTAAACAGACACATATTCAATTTTTGTTACTTTTTATGATTAAACCACCCAAGCAATTAATTTTTTTAACCTAATTTCCAACCATTTTGGATTATCATACAAATTTTTTACTCATATGCCTGACCCATCTTATTTTGAATGCACCCAAAACATGTTCAACTAGAATATTTTTAAGTTAGATGCTTAATAAGATCAGCTATTTAAGTAGCTATTAAAAGTTATTTATAATAAAATACGTAATATTTTTTTAATACAGATTGATAAAACATCCGTTTGTAATTATACAATTTGAATTCATCAACCTCCCGACAATACGGAGGGTGTTTATAAACCTGAAATACATGCAAATAGTATTTATCTCTTTGCTCATTTGAGATTTCCTGAAATTGTTTCTATTTGTATAAAAATTCCAAATTAATTATTATTAATTATTTATACATTAATGTTATAAACGTTTTAAATTTCATTTACGCTTGCAGAAATATTAACTCTTTCAGTTTAAAAAAAATGTCACGTAAAAGGGTTAAAAATTTACTCCAATTTTCAGGAAAGATTTCTGCTGAAAGGAATTACAATTTAGATTGCATCTTTGAGGATAATCTTGTTCAAGCTCCATATAAATAAAATCCGATATTTATGTCCAACGAGGCAATTTAGACTCACGCTTTCCGATTTATTTTTGTTTATATATTTCGTATATTGTTTTCTCATTTCTTGTTGTATATTTGGCTTTATGTAGTATATGTTTTTGTGTACATGATATTGTTATTACACTTTTGTATACCAAAACAATTATGTATTGTACAAATGCAAGATTATGGCACTGTGTTGTACAAATGCAAGATTATTGTACAAATGTAAGATTATGGCATTGTGTTGTACAAATGCAAGATTATTGAACAAATACAAGATTATGGCACTGTGTTGTACAAATGCAAGATTATTGTACAAATACAAGATTATGGCACTGTGTTGTATAAATGAAAGATTATTTTACTCTAAATAACAGATTTCAATCGTTTTTGTAAAAAATTGTAGCTCTGGAAATGTCTTCTGTTTCCTGAGGGTTTCTGTAACATTTTTCATTTACAATTTTTCGACCACAGCCGTTTGCCGAAATATTGATATTAAAAAAAAATTATAACGTCAATTTTGATTTTAAAACGATTTTTTATTTTATTCAGAACTATTCCGCGTACATTTTTACTATTTTGTTTTATAATGGTTAGGTTGAGAAATCGCCTCATATTTTAAAATATTTTTTGTTAACAATATTAAACATAGTAGCATTGACAGGAACAATACATAGATTGTAGTCGCAAAAATAAAAGTACCGATCCCTTTCAAATTCCTCTGCACCGAAAGTACCGAAGCAAGTCTTCCTCGTGGTTTCTTAGCCATTCAACTTTCTTTCTGAACTTTGTTTTATTTCATGTACCATACTATTGTACTACCCTTATAAATTTATAGATATGGCAGTAATATATATATATATATATTTTAATTATTATAACAAAATTTTGTATTACACACGTTAGGTTATTTTCACTATTTGTTTCGAGAGGTGCAGTCTCTCTCATTATCAGGTGATAATTAAACTTATTACAGTATTATTGTCTATTCGGGCAATGGAGCGGGGATTGTGATCAGGGGGGAGGTTTCGGTCGTTAACGGGAATATGGACAGTAAAGGCGAAGTGTTAGAGAATGTTATGTTGTTAATTAGTGTTTTCTGCGAATTGAAATTCTTTTGTATTGCAACGGTTTCCAAATTGTTCATTATTAATCATTTACAAGCTACCGAGTGGAGAAGTTTTAGTCTATGACTATCGAAAGAGTGCTTTTTTTTAAAAATTATGTGGTTAGAAAATTTTCGAAACTAGTAATGAAAATAACCCAACGTGTGTATAATACAAAAGTTGTGTTGTGAAAATTAAAATAATCATGTTACACCACAAAGTAACCTCCATGTCAATTAATAGTAATAATTATATTTTAAAAGGTACACAATTATATAAAAAAAAATGTTTCAATTTATGCAGCGAACATTTTGTTAGGTTGATAATTGTGGGATAATAATTGTCGCTAGGAATGATATTTTTGTTGCCACCGGGATTCGAACCCAGATCCTGTCTATCCGGAGAAATGCATTAACCGATTACACTACACCAACATAGTAAGTTGACGACAAATTTTCGAACTAATATGTTGCACTTTCAAATTGATACATCTGTCGTTCCACTATTTGTAAGCAATCTACTTTATATTTACGGAATCTCTAACACTTTTGAGTAAAATCTGATAGGAGACTCCATAATTAATTTTTATTAAATTTTGGAAACATAAATACAACTTATATATTGTTATTGTGAAGTTGCAATTTTTTCAGAACATAGTCCTATTATATTTTAAATACAAATTACTACAAATTACAATTAATACAAAATATGTACTTATAAAAACAATATATCGAAAAAATATCTAATCTCGGTAGCAACCAAAATATTTTTTCGATAAATTCTCTATATCTCTCTCGCTGATCCATTTAATTTGTATTTATAATATACCGAACTATGTTCATCGGGTTGGTTTGATGTACAAAGCTTTGAAGACTGGTTCATGCAATTAATGCCATCACTCTTGAAAAAACAAACCGGCTTGAAGGTGTTAATCGGCGTTGACTTGAACTCCCATTTGAGTAATGATGAAATGATTTGAATTATGCATATTTAATCATTGGTTTCTTTTTTCTATTGAATAAAATACCTGGCGAAATTGAGTGCTGATCTGAAATCATCTATTGTGTATTGATGAACGATTACACGAGTCGATAGATATCAAATTGTCAAGCGCGTTAACGAGTTTTGACTTAATACCATTTTAATATTATAAATAAAAACAAGTTTTAATTTTATACTATGATATTATGGAACAACACAATTAGTTATCTTCGTAGGAATTAAAAATTACATATATTTTTAATGATCTACTCTATGTAAGTACAACTACCCTTTGAAGCTTAATATATCCCTTTCTCTCTGCGGTTGGCGATCGAGGGATGGATGGGAGGGAATAGTACATCTATTCTACCCTGATAAAGGAGCACCTGTTCTGAAATTTCTGTGCCTCAACAAATAAAGCATTTGCGAAAAGCTACGTTATTTTTTTTAAGCATCCAAAATAAAAAAGACAACTTTTAAAATTCAAAGTAAATATTCTGTGAAATATGTATAATTTACGTTCTACGAAAACCTGGGCAAATACACAAAGTGATATAAATGATTTCGTAGTCAGTGCAAATTTAAACTCACACGTTTTCACATCATAGCATGCTAAACTTTTGTAAGCAAAACTATCAAATTATAATATTGTAAATTTTAAAACTCATTTTATTGTTTTTCCCTGAGAATGATTGCTGATGTGATAGGAGATGACATGGTGAATTCTGTACATCAGACCACGCACCTCATGCTTTACACTGAGCGACCCGGAGGACGAATAAAATCCGACGTCACAACATATTCCGTGAGATCTATTTCTTTTCCAATTGGTGGAAATGTGAGAAAGAAAGGAAGGGACTTACTTTTCGTCTACCGGATGCTGGTTCATTTATTGATTCCTCTCCACCACAAGTACAAGCGTCGCGGGGTGTATATTAACACTCGCGAAAAGGATTGCGTAAAAGCATAGACACCGAAAGAAACAGGATATTCAGAAGGAGGTTTGCATTTACCACTATCCAGTTCTTCTGAAACCTCCAAGGTGGACCGTTAACTTATCACTATCTTTGTTCAGGGTCCTAGTCCTTTAGAATGCACTGTATTAGACGCGACGTCTCAATTTAATACTATTCTTCGATTCACGCATAACCACACTACTTCAAGGTTGCCGTTTGACTGGTGGTGGCGTGCCGGGTGAGGAGAGGGAGGGGAGGGAGAAGGCACGGTACATTATTGTCGTTCAAGAATAATTAACAAATAAATATATATCTCTTATTTCGGTGATTATATTTTTGTGTTGCATTTAAATTTTTTATTTAATGTTTTAAAATTTAATAATATTTTTGTCTAAACACGTCATTAGAAGTATGAATGTTTGAGAGATAATTTTTTTATTTTTAAATATTGGATTAATTTAAATATTCTCATATCGCTAAAAGGGGAGATGCAGACAAAATTATACACATTTGACGATTTGAAACGTTTATTGATATATGAATTTAAAACAATTAAATAGCCCATTAAGATCAGAATATTTTTTTGCATACTGATGAGTTAAAACTTATATAGGCCTACATAGTGCATTTAAAAAATATATATTTTTAGTTTGGACGATTTTCAAAGTGTTCCAAAGAAATCTGGGTATAATCATAATGAATAGAAAAATAATGGATACATCATACCTGACACGTATAGCCAGTAAATTAACATAAGCTTAACCAAGGTATATATGTCACTAAAAAAATTTAAAGGACAAATCAAAAAACAGCTGACAGGGAGCTTTTCTATTGCCGACAGATTGCTCTTCCAACTGAAGTTATGTTGGTCTGCCTTGTTAGTTAAATAAATAAGGATGTGTACTTATTGTCGATAATAAATATTTTCGATTAAATAAAACACAATCACTTGTTATAAAACCACGAATTTTATTTAACGCCAAACGGTTTCGCTTAGTTCATGCTTCGCCAGGGTGTATTTAAAACTAACAATAAACACAAAAAGAGTGCACTTATATATACATGAGGAGGGTGACAAAATATAAAATTACTAGTGAAAGACAGAGACAGAATACGCATACATTTAGACAGAACATCAAGGGAGGAGAAAGTACAATATTGATGGATATTAAATTGATTTAAAAGGAAACATACCTAATATGGAGGTTATGGATAAATTTATTTGGTTATTAATAAGTACTACCACTATTCACAAAAAAATCGTTTTTGTAAATAATATAAGTATAAAAATTCTTTTTAAACATAAAATTTTTAAACTATATAAAAAAAATAAACCCTGCATGGAATAAGTTAGTCGCTAAATTAATAAAGTAAAGAAAAATGAACTATACAAATTGCGAATCTTAGTAACTGAAGCTTCATGATATGACATTTTTACGTTTATGTTCTGAAGAATCGCAACATCTCAAATAAAAATATTTTTATTTTTATTTCGAATCACCCTGTATCCACTTCATTTTTTACTTTTTTTGATTGACCAAAAGCGATATTCAATAGCGACGCCGCGGAAAAAACAAACAAAAGGAAATTAGCCCTTATTGTCGGCAAACAATCAAAGTTAATTAAATTTACCTTGAGAAAAATTGCTGCCTCACAGAACCGACATGGTTACTCCCTTCTAGGATTCTATCCAATTATTAACCCATCGTTTTTCGTTAATAAGGGTACTCCCTAGTTTCTTAACCGACAAAGTTAGAGAAAGTATTTCAATATAATTTAATATTTGTTAATTATTAATTGTATTATTGTTGTTAATTATTAATTGTATTATTGTATGTTCATTTCTGAACATACAAATAAAATCTGAAAAAAATTGTCAAACAAATGTCAAATAAATATAGTGTAATAAATGAAACAAAGTAGTGGTGTATCTTCTAAGTTAGATCATGTTTTTTGTAGATGGTTTCCTAAACCGATATCTGCACGTGCCATTGTCAAGGCTTTGCCTCAAAAAGTTACGGTACAACCATGCAATATAAAAGCGCCCTGTCGAGACTTTAGGCCCCCCCAACTCTTTTATATAAGGATAAAAAAATGATGATGACAACACTCAAATATAAAACGTAAATTTTATCAGCATTATTTGAATATATCCAAGAATATAATATAATTAGATTTTCATTGTGACATACATGCTGTTTAGGGAAAATTTATGTCAAATTTAGTCTATTGATGGCAATAGTGTAGTGGCATTCGAGGTGATTCCACATATTAACATATGTACAACTTAAAAAAAAAACTTGATAGATATGGAGGTTGATTGGGTGGAATGGTGAACGTTACATTGTGTAAAGTAATCACTTAAGGTAGCCAAAGACAGGTCGTAAGCCCTGTAATTTCACATACTTCCATATTTTTCCATTAATAAAGGAGCTTCGTCTCTACGAGATATGTATTATTAGTTTAAATTTTATCAAGTTAGATATGTATGGGTAAAGTGGCGTGCTCGCCACACCAGCATCCCTTCCGTTCGGCCTCGATCGAGAAACATTTCTCGGGGTAATAGGGTTGTCTAAAAGGGAAAAGTCCACCCTTAACCTGTGATTATGGAAAAACATGCGCGGAATAATGATTATTTCTCTCCGAATTCTCCATTTAAAATAGTTTTTTTTTTTTTTCATTTCTTTATTTCTTTGCGCAGATGAATCCAAACATTCTTGGTTTGAATATTTCAAGACTCGGTACACAATTTTCTACGTATAGTTACCACCGGAACACATTTTAGCAATATTTGATTATTAAGGAAAACACATTCTTATTGTGAAGTTGTAATTATTCAGAACTTAGGTCTGTGATATTTTAAATACTAAATTAATGTATTAATTATAAATATATACATATAAAATCAATTTTGTCGAAAAATATTATTTTTGCGTCACCGGAATTCGAACCTTGATCTCTATTTCCAATCCGGGGAAGTGCACTACCTTTGTGCTATAACGCCAGTATTTTTCTTGACAAATTTTCGAAACTATATGTTACACACCTGTCGTTCCATTATTTGAAAGCCATCTACATTATTAAGAAAAATACTGGCGTTATAGCACAAAGGTAGTGCACTTCCCCGGATTGGAAATAGAGATCCAGGTTCGAATCCCGGTGACGCAAAAACAATATTTTTCGACAAAATTGATTTTATATGTATATATTTATAATTAATACATTAATTTAGTATTTAATATTTGATTATGTCCAAGAACACAAAATTACTGGATTTTTATCTACAAAGGCACTGTTATTAAATAAATGTCAGATATCTCATATATATCACAAAGCTATTTTTTAATTATATTTAATGAAAAATATATGGAAGCGTGGAGTAATATTGTTATTATCGATGTACTATGTTTGAAAATTGCAATTTCAACAAAAAAATATGTTTGGTCACGTACATAATGAATGAATGAGGAGAAAACGGTAAGAAAGATATGTGACGCCAGGGTTGGTGGTACCGGAACTTACTATGACAAGATAAATCGGATACTGGAAATAGTTCTCTCAGAAGCCACAATCGTTGAGCTTGTATGAAAAGATGTATGAGTATGGACGGGATGAGAATTGTGTGGCAGGATAGAAGAGTGTGGCGCTCCAGTCTCTGCCTACTCCTGCGGAGGAAAGGCGTCATGTTAAGTTAGATAAATATTTTTAATTGCTTTCGCTTAACTTTCTATTCTTAGTTATCTAACCATTTTATACACATATGCATCAAGTATAGATAATATAATTTTTATGACATACCGGTATCACCAATTTTTATGGATTTACAATCCATAATAATAACAATTTAATTGGTGCAGCGAATTTGCATATGATGACGACACGTAATAAAACACATTCCAAGATTTCTGGTATCACTTTCAGTTTTTCTAAATTGTATAAGCAAAACCATTAGTAAAAATTCAAAATGTTAGTCGCTCTTAAAAACGACTGTTTAAACGATTAAATCAGTGTTTGACGGATATACTCACATATCAGTAAATGAATAGACATGATATTAAGTGTTCATATAGGAGAGCGGTTTCAAAAATTACTTGCGGTGCGAGGGGCATTCTACACACATTATTTGTGTAAACAAGATATTTTTTACGTTAATGCATATTATATTGTCAGCGTTTAAATGTTCGTTGCAATCAAGTCATATATTAAAAAAAGTCGCGGAGCTATTTGATTGCGTTAGTGGTACCAACGTGATCACGCGAGTGACATAAAAATGAAAATTTTGAATTAAGTAATTATTTGCTTTTGTTCATGTATATACCTAACTGGAATTAATAAATATTTAAAATTTTAATTAATACATAGACAGACCTACGCAAGTTCACGACACTCATGGTTTAGTGAAGGGTAATTAGTTGCAAGTTTTTTTATCCGATTTTCAAAAACACCCTACTTGTGAGATGGAAGAAAATAATATTGTTTTACGAAGACAGATACGAGTAATACTTGGAACGTTTTCATAGTGTTTGTTTACCTTTATTCTGTGTACCTTGAAGGGCACTAAGAACATTCACCTCCGACAATTTATTACCTATAGTTCATTTCCGATGCAATTCCTTGCCTCAATAAAAATATTATTATGATAGGTACTGGAAATATTATTAAGCTATTAAAACGTATTTATATATATAATAGTACTTGGATATATAGTGATTTATCGTCTAATTAATATTTTATTATCCGTAGAGAATTTAGAATTAAGTAATTACAAAATTAAGAAATTGGTTCTAATATTTTTAAAATTAACTTTGTGGTTAAAATCAATTATCTTAGATTGTTAACTTTGTTTTATTAACCATTTAATGATTTAAATACATCTACCTGTTTATTATGAATGACCCCAACCAAATTTAACCAATTGCCATTCTAAAAATTTTTCCTAAAACTTATTCTAATAATTTTGTATCATCAAGTAATAATTTCAGTTAAGTACTAAATTTATTATTGAAATAATAATCGTCTTTTAAAAATAGATTCTGTTAAAGAAACAATATAACATATTATTAGGAGAACACATTCTTATTGTGAAGTTGTAATTATTCAGAACACAGGTCTGCGATATTTTAAATACTAATTAAATGTATTAATTAGAAAGATATACGTATAAAATTAATTTTATCGAAAAATAATGTTGTTACGTCACCGGCATTTTGCCACCACAAATCTCTAACCTATATGTTACATATGTAACATACACGTTTTTGATTAGTTAATGACATCCTGATGAAGAAAATGATATTAACAATATAAAATTAATTGGTTCTACGTCACAAAACATCTACACACCTGCGTAGAGAGCAACTACGGTATTCGTTCAACGTTTCTATATATTTTAGCTCCGAAACTGTACAACACACTTAATACTGATAAAAAGGAGAAGCGAACGGAATGATAACATTATTATCAGGCACTCGAAAAATTGAGTTGAAACGGTTAAAACACTCTACTTTAAAATTAGATTAAATTAGTCTGCCAAAATAAGTAGTGAAAAGTGGAATTATTTCAACCTGTTTGCATTGAGTTATTTTGTCACGTAGTATTTGAACAGCACGTTCCTTCTGAAAGCCTCACTTACCCCTAAATTTTCATCCCCGGTCCTCCCCGAGTGGGGTCAGAACTATCGGCCCCCGGGGGTTAAAGCCCCCCGGGGCTTTCTGCTCCCTCGGTTTATTTTATTTAAACCCATTCCATTTTACGGTTACTATAAGCACCGCTGAGAATACGTAAAACATTATTCAGCTCTTTTCTCCTTTAGCACGTATCTGATAAGCGAGCGAAGAGAGGGATGACGATAATCTAAGCGGTTTAACTCTTCGAAGTTTGGTGACAAAATATTTAACCATGTATAGCCCTGCTTAGTACGGGACCAAAGCATGTATATTTTAAATTCTTTGAAACTTCTACATCATCTTGGGCGAGTTGAACTGAGATAGTCGAGTTTCAAAATAGTTCATGGTATTGTACTTCTCCAGACTAATAAACGGCATTCTAGAGAACTGTCTGTTATCTGATAATTACCTAAGACAGCTGGAACGCACACTATGTGCCAACTTATCTATGTTTGTGCTAGCGGTAGTTGATATCTGCGTTCCAGTGATTTTTAACCGGTTACTATCAAGTCGCCGGTCAAAACTAAAAATAACAATATTTTTGATAGAATCAGCGTTAACTTTGTAGAGTCCTGCAGCATCGGAATTGTTGTTGGCTTATTGGCGTAGACCTTTCCTTTCAAGTACTCCTACAGAAAATAGTCAGGAACCATTAAAAGGTTATCGAGGAGTACAGTCGATATTATTACACTTTTTGACAATGTATGGCCGGGAAAAATTTCTCGCAAAATTTCAAGCCTAGCTCGGGCTGTGTGTGAGGTGGCATCGTCCTGTTGGAGCCCCATGTGTTGCAGGCCGCCAAGAATTCGCTACCGTGAAGTTTTTCAACATGTGATGATAGCGATCACCATTAATAGTTACAGAATTGCCATTATTATGAATTACACGTTGTTAAAGCATTAGATGGTTTATAATAAATTGTATTCAACTTTTCTACGACTACCAAATGCAAACTGACAAATGTACGCTAAATTAAAATGGCGGCCAAATAAAATCGGCCTGGGATATATTATTCACCATATATATATAACATGTACTAGGTTCATACGTCAGATGTATTTCAGATAAAATTATGTTTGAAAAACAATGATTACACAAGTTTTTCTTATATATCTCTAAAGTATTAAAAGTTGGCAATTTCAGTATTAAAAATGCGCGTCACTATTATGGTACATTTTATAGACCAACAGACGTGAGCACATTTAATTATACATGTGCGATCTCCGAGTCGCACTTCCCGTGGAATGGATTACGAAAATTTCGGTTGTAAATCGGAATTATCGCAAGGTGGGGAAGGAAATCGGGAGACGGATACAGGAATAAGTTGATTAGGGGAATGGGATTCTCGAAGAACCAAGGACCGGGATTTAGAAAGGCTACTCGTCTTACCTCAAGTATGACCCCTCCGAAATCCCTGGCGTCGCGGCCGAAATCACACACTACGTGCAAGAGGATGGTGACGATCCATTAATAATCCATTAATCTTAAATCCATAGAACATATTTTTACTTGCAGATGGAAAATTAAGGTGCAGTAGTTCGAGGCAGACACTCAGGGGTCCATTCATCAAAAACACTCTCAAAAGAGGGACAATGGACTAGACACAAAATGGAGTCACACTTACACGGACAGACGGAGTTGTAAAATACGACATATGGAGAGTGAGAGGCAGGCGCATGGGTGGAGTTCCACCCACGCAGACCGGTCTAACTACTCACCTAAGGAGCTCCAACGAGTCACCCATGCCCGAATAAATACCTTATATAAAACAAGATTCGTCTCATTACTAATTAGTAATGGAATTAATCCTGGGTGGACAGTCTAAGTCTAGTCAAACCACCAATCATACGTTCATGTGCATCTCCATGTATCTCACAAGTCCACAAAATACGGTCAGGCGTCTGTTCCACTCTCCCACATGTACACCACGGGGCATCCACAAGTCTAAACTCAAACAGTTTACTCCGCAATTGTCTATGCCCCGTAATCATCTGCCATTCAAAATGATTTAGGTCTGGAGGTTTCATCATGCCTTTCAACTTGACGGCGACGTTAGGAAAAATGGAATAAGTCCATCTTCCCTGCGTTGCCGTATCTCACATCTCTTGCCACTTTCCGAGCGTTAACTGCCTGTCACTGTTCACCCACGGCATACACAAACAATAAACACTATAGCTCAAAACAGCGCTAGTAGTTTGTCCACACCGCGAATGGTATCGCGATGTCGAGATCAAACAAACAATATTGATCAAGTGACACCTGATGGCGTCAGGGTTACAATTCACACTGAAGTTGACCATGAGGAAATGTGTGGAGGATGGGAATTTGGACGCGGTCATGTGAAAATAACGTTATTGGCGGCCGATGTTAATAGAGTTTTTCACGAATACGGAATAATACATGTAATATAAAAATTGTTTCGTAAACAAGCAATTTTGTTACGACTACACTGTGTATACAAAATTGTACACCCACTTTCTTTGAACCGCGTTTATTAATTTACATGGAGTTTTTTTATTAAGCTCCTTCTTTGTTTATTATTTTTGTTTATCGTTACTGTATAATTGAACCACAAATTTGTTGAAACGTGTACCGAATGAAAACCATTTTTTTGACAAAAGTAGTCTATTCATGGCGTAAATTTTAATACGTTATTACTAAATATAGATTGAATAATCCAAACAAAATTAGGAAAAATTATGATATTTAAATAATATTACTAGCGAATTACGCACCCTCACTTAACTAGGACACAGGCTATCTTGTGCCAAAACTAAACAAAATTTTTACACAAAGATTTTTTTTTCTAGTACTAAAAATATACACCAGTCTAATCGCAAATGTGAAAAATCGCATATTTTTCACGAAAAGTGCAGTTCTGGCTCCACGAAATGGGGAGAAATTACGCCCAAGAACTTTTAAACGTCCAAACCTGAGAACAAAACTGCTACTATATTGAATTACCTATTGCATCTTGTTTTACTCTTTATATATCTTTTTTTATATGCTTTATTTTTATACATACACTGAACATTGGACTTACTTTAAGTTTTACGTTGTAATTATATGTTATTTAATTGCATCTTGCTCTACTCTTTACATATATCATATATTATATCTTATACATTGAACAATGCATTTACGTTAAGTTTTATAAAGTATGTATCTAATCTAATGACATTTTGTTTTACTCTTTATATTTATATTTTTGTACATTGATCATTGCACTTTGTTTACTACTATACCGAAAGAACAGTCTGCTATAATACAGTAAAATACTAGTGTAGCAGGCAAGGTACCCAAATATATTTCTTACTTTTCTGAAATATTTATCTGATTATAATATAACACACAATTATTTGATTAAGTAAAACTGATCAACAAAATGCAGTTGAAAATGATATAACTTTACTAAATATAAATATATGTAGATTTTAAAATATTTAAATGAAATGAATCGGAGTAAGTGCGACATTTAACTTGAGCATAATTTTTCATATTCGTTTTGAAACTAAGTTACTTTATTAACTCTTATCCTGGAGGGTAAAATTCTAAAATGATTCTGTCGGTACTTAGGATAAGTACCCTTCATAATCTTTTTTGATATGTAATCCGATGATAGAAAATATTGCATTAGGGAAGATCTTCTTTTAATCCTAAAAGGTTATTTATTATTCATCATATATAAGTCCTATACCGCATGAATGTCAGTTATGTTTCCAAAATGTTTTTGTATCATTTAAGAGTTTCAACTCATTGTTAATCTCGATATATACTAGATTATTGGATTGAATTTTACGATTTCGATAAATATTGTATAACCCGAGTTGAAGAGTTTTTAGCGATATAATTTATTTGATTCTTTATATTTCTATATCATATTTTATAACGTAAACTTTTTATAACAAAGCAATTCAAAATGTTCTTGAGGTTCCATACCAAAAATGCGGTGCGCCGCTGAGCGGGAAATACACGAGTGTCAAAAATACAAGTAAAAGGTTATGATGTTATAAATGGGGGGCGCGTACACAGTTGCCCCGTCACTTATTTTTGTCAAGCCCTTTGACACTTCACAAATAGTTACCTTCAGGTTGATATCTATGGTTTGTTTTCAAACCGTCGCCAGACCTGTCAGACGAAAATGTAGCCGTATGTGATTCACTCTACCTAGAGGGTAAGTATTTTTTTTATTATCACTAGTGCATAATTTAATGTTAACTTGAAATGATCTTTACAGGACACAAGACGTTTCCTTCTGGGCCTTGCCGCTGGGCTTAACCTCTGGTTTATGCCACTGATGCATACCTCTGTTTTTACTTCAATCACAACTTTGGATATATCTTGAATCTATATATCTGATGCCTCACTGAAGGTGACAAATTTTATCTACAACAAATAACGTCTATGAATCTGATCGCGACGGCCTGGATGATGCGGGCCAAAACGTGATGTGATGCCAAGACGTCTGGTGTCCCATACAACAAGGACGCCGAACTCGCGCCCAACCCGACGAGATGAGAATTTGTAGTCTGTATTTGTTTTATTTCCTGTAATCTGATATTTTTCTCTTGATTAAATGTCTTACTTTTACTAAAGATTAACATCTTTTATTTATCACCTCCAGGTATTACTATAAAATTTTCCCAGTTTAGAATGAAGACAGAATGTGACGAAATGAGGTGAGTATGTGTGCTCGAGGTGAAAGAACCCGCGGATCTCATGTTTTACACTGCCTAGCCGGTGAAAGGGAAGATCACAGGTTTTCTTTCTACCTCACAAGGTTAGCCCCGAATGCATGCAAATTTAGTTAAGGATTTCTTTTTTATTTCTCTCACGTAGATAATCATATATTATTTAAATAATAAGACAAAACACTTTGTTTAAACCAATATTTATTAATAAATCAACCTATGGTATCATCAATGTATACTAAAATTAAAAATACAAGCTTAAATAAAAACTAATACATATTAAATGTATTAAATAGAAAGATATACATGTAAAATCAATTTTATCTAAAAATATTCCTACTGGCATTCGAACCTTTAATTAACGTTCCCCGGATTGGAAGAGATCCAGGTTAAAATTACGGTACCAACAACAATATTTTTCGATAAAATTATATGTATATCTTTCTAATTAATATATTTAATTTGTATTAAAAATATCACAGACCTATGTTCTGAATAATTACAACTTCACAATAAGAGTGTGTTCTCCTTAATAAGATAAAAACTAAACAATAAAAGTATTTGATTGATTTATGATTTTATTGAAAGGTCATCGAATTTCGAACTGTCAGATTAGTTTGTGTTACAAGATTTAAGGCCTGAAGCAAAGATATAGATTAATAATGGATAAATTTCTCAAATATTTATTTCGAAGCGTGGGCTAAAAACTATAATGCTTTGTGTAACGGCGTAGAATTTGCACATATCCGTATAAAATATTGTGGACTGGGTAAGTTACACCCTGTACTTCTCTCCATCGATCCCTATTCTGTGCCTGGTATTTTACTCCTCGGTAGCTCCTGCAACTGCTCTACAACAGTTATTTTCCTCAGTCGTCATTTCGAAGCCTAGATTCGGATCAAAGTCGCAAAATATCACGTGACTGATTTACGTAACTCGTATTACAGATGCCTTTGTCCAAAACATAACCTACCTTGAATGGTTTCTGTTTTATATAATTTCTTCTGCATTGCATGCTTCATTTGCGAGGTGAATCTTTTATTTACAGAAACCACCCCCATCCCCCACGCGAAAGTATGTTAGTGAGTTACTGTGAAAATGAAAATTCACAGCTCGAGGTAATCCGTGGTTTATTTCGCTTTCATATTTAGTTTATAGCCGTCAGCGCGTTCTTAATGTTGCTTACGTATAAAAGTTACTTCAGTTTAACACTCTGTTCACCGCGTGTTTAAGTATAATAATTAACTAATATTTATTATCATCCCTTAAAGCGTTACTAATACTAATGCAATTAATTAACAAAATAGCACAGACACAGGCGGAATTATTTATATTTTTTTCCTTTTTTTATTACATTAACTAGTTTCTTAAAACTACATCGACATTTTCAATATTTTTCATAAATGATGTAAGATATTTAGTTGCCAAAATCATTTATTTTGAATACTAATTAAATGTATTTATTAAAAAGGTATACATATAAAATCAATTTTCTCGAAAACTATTGTTGTTGCACTACCGGTATTCGAACCTGAATCTCTTTCAAAACCGAGGAATTATCCAACTATGCTACTGCGACATTATTATTGACGACAAATTTTCGTACCTATATGTTACACTTTTTCAAAATAATATATTAATAGACAATATGTTCTGAATAATTACAACTTCACAATAAGAATGTGTTCTCCTAATAATATATAATGTGTCCAAAAATTTAATTAAAACGAATTGGTAATTCTGGCGTCTGCTATCGGTTTACTCAAAAGTATTTGAGATTCCGTTAAAATAAAGTAGGTGGTTTTCAAATAATAGAACGACAGATGTATTCATTTGAAAAAGTGTAACATATACGTTCGAAAATTTGTCGTCAAAAATAATGTCGCTGTAGCATATTTGGATATTGCACCTTCCCCGGTTTGGAAAAAGATCAAGGTTCGAATCGCGGTGGCGCAACAACAATATTTTTTCGATAAAATTGATTTTATATGTATATATCTTTCTAATTAATACACTTAATTAGTATTCAAAATATCACAGACCGTCCGTTCTGAATAATTACAACGTCACAATAAGAATGTGTTCTCCTTAATAATTTATTTAGAGTAGGTAGTGATCGAAAAGGATGCTAAGATTTTATTACTTTTAACTTTAATGTAAACACAGGTGCTGCTTATACTGCTGTTATTACAAAATGTCCGCGATGATTGTGACAATACCAAGAGGGCACTCTTATGAACGTGTATATTCCGAGATGAAACATGAAATATTTCGAGAATTTATTCATTATCTGCATTTACCTAAAAGAGATGCATTATGTACAATTGTTACATGTTTACAACGTCAACGGCCAAATAAGGAACACCTGGACGAAATAAATGATGTATTGTTAATTATACAGAGTCCACGCGGTATTGTCGGAAAAACACGTGGGTTTCATATCGGCTATCTCAATTTATTGCGATATTAACATGACTTCACTGTTCTTTTTAAATCGAGCGGGTGTACGTTTGGAGAACCTTGATATTTAACAGTTTGCCAGTAAAACTGGTCATTAAAGGTTTGCCACATTAAAGAAATAAGTAGTATTTTAAGTAGCATTAGTCACACAGAAGACAGTTTTATTCCTTTGCTAAAAAGTGATGAAAAATGAGATAGCCGGAGTTGCCATTTAGGTAACGATATATTTATTACGCTCTAACGCGCAGGTTTTATACGCAGTCAACGTGGACCAGTTACTTAAATTTATTTTGTAAATATTTACAACGTTCTTTTTTTTTTAACCACGTACGCTCGATACCACATGTGCTGAGTATATAACACCTGGACAACACAATAGATTGTAAATCTACCTATAAAATGGCACAGTGTATATTTTTAACATTAATTCTGTCCAATAAATTCAATTAATTCCTATATAATTTTGCGGGCTTTCTTTTTGCGCTCCCGCTTTATCAGAGACGAAAGATCGGGATCCTGTGATAAAAGATCCAAATATGACTTTTTTAATCTTTCTGTTTATATATTTAAGTCTGTTTATATATTTATTAAACTTAATCTTGCCCATTACTTAACGTGCAGCCTCTCGTTTATAATCAGCTTTTGGCAATCAGTGAAATTTAATTTACACTAAATAGCTATTGATCTACTAGTTCAAGGCGGTTAAATAAGGACATATTAGTACAACACAGATATAAAATACGGTACTTACTCGGTACACTTTATCCGTATCGCATTAAAGTTTACATTTACTACATTGTCGGATGTTTAAATCAAGATAACTCGCAAAGTTACGAGAAATTTATTCTAAAATTAGATTGCGATTTGGGCGCCGGGTGCTGGTTAGTGAAGTACGTCGATGTCGGCCGGATGGCGAAATTACAATGGGCGAGAGATTGAGCTATTCATTGATCGTATTTCTCACACCTGCTTTGTGTCGAATTTAAAGGTTAGACTTTGCAAAGAGTATTAATTTATTTATTTAAGAAGTACTTCATAGAACCGGTATCTGCCAGTGCATCGGGTTTTAGTGACTAGGTGTTTGCGAGTACACAGCTAGAGCGGGTAGATTACTGCAATGAAACGGTACTTACGATAGATAGCGTTTATTTGCAGACTGAATTTATACTTGTTTGTTATATTATATAAACAAATAAGTTTCAATAGAAGTAAAGATCAACTCTTTTTTTAATGTAGCGTTAACAATATTGATTTAAGTAGAGTCGTAGTTATGCGGGATTTGGGTGTGCTCATCGACGAAAAATTTACATTTGTTCAACATTACAACGAAATGTGTAACAATCCGATGAAATCCTTAAGTTTTGTATTAACCTTTACCATACCATGATATAAAATACTCGAAAGCAGCCATGCTGTCAACTCGTGTTACCGTAAATAACAGTTAGAAAAAATGTTTTTATTAGCTTAACTGGCTTCAATGGCACGAATTTATTCTAAATATTGAGCATTCAATTTTGGAAAAATGATTAATAATATAATTTAGAGCATTCATTAAGTCGTATACAATGTGTCCTTCCTTCTTATATCTCTTAATTTAATTAGTGAGAAAGAGAAAATTATATCTGTTGTTGTTCTTTTCACTGTGAAAATAGTGTGTGATCTCTGTCTTTTATATCACAAATTGTATTTTTACTAACGTATTAATTTTACAACGGATTGAATGGAAAAAATAATTGTTTTTGTACGATTCCCTTTTCATAATTGGTTTTTCACTAGTCATTCCTAAGCGCTAATATTTTCTTTAGGATTATCTAAAATATGAATTTTATGCTGCATGTATTTACCGAAATATTACAGGTTTAGTTATGATGGTAGACCTGTGCTACTGCATGGTTTGGGAAGGGTTAAAGACAACCAAAAAAAAAAAAAAAAATTAACTCGCTCCGCTCTCTAACAACTTTATATACATCTATTGTAAAAAGTACGCTGGAATTTAACTCCACTCTGTGGTCTCCCTACTATGGCGCACATATGATAAAAATCGAAAGAGTGCAACATAAATTTCTAAGATTTATCAATTTTAAATTGCATATTCCAATAGGAAATATAAATTACGATTATTTAATGAGTCTACTTCAATTGAAAAAAATAGCCCGGAGAAGAGATAGTATATCTATATGTATAAAATGATCAATATCATGTTGGACTGCCCTGAGTTGATACAAATGGTTTCGTATAAAGTACCAACTCAAACTAGACAACATGAAGTGTTCTCTGTAGGTACACATATAAATTATGTTGTTAATAACTCGCCAATAAAACTGATGCATCGGCTTGTTAACAAGTTAAATTTCGTTGACATTTTTTGTTCAATTGAAGAAATATTTTTACGTAAATTATAACTAATTTTTTATGTTATTTAAAAAATGTACTGTTATATTTAAATTAAAAGCCCACAGGGTGTTGATGGAAATAAATAAATAAATTATAAAAAAGTATAAGATAAACGTACTTCACTAAATGCGGTGCCGAGGTGCGTGCAAGATGTGGCCAGGAGAAGAGTGCTCAGTTGTTTGGCTTTTTGGACTGGTTCGATCGCGGTGTATTGTTGTCTACAATATGGCAGATATGATATCATGAGCCCAGTCGGGCTGCATGGGTGTTAAGTGATTTCTCTGTGAAGCGCGAACAGGTCTATCATAGGGCCTTTTATACCCTAAATCCTTTATCTAGGTTAACGTAAACACTCTTTGTCTTTAAATGAATATTTTTTGGATATTTTACACAATGTTTATACGTTCATTGTCCTGACACATCACATCTCTCTATCCTTGGACCTTTTTATCCCAAGAAGGACAAAATGTAAACAATGCTCTTCTTGACCTGACTGGTTAATCTAAACGTACGAATGTAATAAGAATTTGTATCAATTAATCTAATTTACTAAGCTGAAATATAAAAAAGTAGCTGACCTGTACCGCATGCTCTATTGGAAAGAATTGCAGAATATTTCATGTACCTACCAGAAAACTTGAACCATTTAACGTTATTACTGTAACAATATTGGTACGGTTGCTCAGTTTAATTCTCCGTGATGTTGCTGATGTATGGAACATAGCATTACTGAAATACAGAGGAATTCTAACATGTTTGTTTGAGACGACAGATCGGACGGACTGATTTGAGATCAACACACGCTACAAATAATATTAATTAATATTTATAAATAAAAAAAATACATTTATTACTATTTATAGATTTTTATAGGTGGTGCTTGAAAAAATTTCTATACTTTTTCATTTTTTTTTACTATGTATTATTTTTGCCGTGTATTTAATGATTTTAACTTTTATCGTGTACTTATTGTTTTTCGATTTTACTTTACTTTATGCATTGCTATTATATATTATGTCTAGTGCGAAAGGCGCAGCTAACATTTATTCTATAATGTTCTCAGATATTCACGACCGTTCGGAATCTTTTGTATATTATTATCTTCTATATTCGCTCAAGACGACAATACCGTGCAGTACAAAAGTAAATGAGGACATTTATTCTAATGCATTTCATTTTAAATATAAAACATACTGATTATATTAAAAAATCACAAAAAAAATATCGTTCGGAAAAAAAGCCAGTTTTTTTTAATCAAACTAAAAAATTAAATACATTCAAACAAAATAAGTCATTTTTGTTAGATTAGCGAAATTTTTAATGTCAAACTTTTTTTTTATATAATTTTTATTAGATATAAAATACAATACAAAGAAATAATTAAAAGGGCGCTAGAAGAGGTGGATCCACCCTTTCCCGGAACCGTTGTAGTAGTTTGCGACTTATTTTATCGGTTCCACACACAGAGCTACAGAAACACGAAATGTACAATTAATAAACACAAAAGAAAAAAAACAAATGCAAATGTAAGAAATTTCAAAACGAACAGAGATTTTAATTTAGACCTACCTGTATGTGGTATTTTTATTTATTCTTAGAGTGTTATGTACGAAAGTAAAGAAACTAGTGGGTATAAGACAGCAATTAAAGGGCATTCAAAATTAATACTTAAAATAAACAAAATCATGCCTAACTCCGTTGGCCTGTACCGCGTATGGCGTGACTCATACATCTTTGTGTTTCGTCTGAGTCCCTTCATGGGAGAGTGTACTTGATAGTTAGCCTTTTAATGGCTATCTTGTACATAGAAATAAATGTCATCATTTATATTAATTCTAGGGTTCTAAACCAGCTTACCAAATTTTTACAGTTTTGTTCTGCGCGTTATTGTCAGCACGCATTTGTCTGCGTGGTGTTGTCGGGGTTGTACTGCGCGCTTTAGTCTTGCGTGCAGTTGTCTGCGCGTGGTTGTTGGCAGTTCTCTTGCGCGCAGTTGTCGGGGTGCCGCATTCGAGACCACCCCATCGACCAAAGTTAGAGACGTACACAGTACTGTACTGAATGCAGAATAAAATCCATTAAATATTTTGCGGAGTGTGTTGGGTTAGGGTGGTTTATTATACTTTCCGAGTCGGAGCTTTCTCATTTTGGTAATTTATTCAAGCTTATTTCACGACAATATTTTATTAAATACTGCTAAGAAAACGATGAAAATGTGTGCCGGAGAAATTTAGTCCTCGAGGGGTGGAGAATTAAAATTTCATAGAGCTTTTAAAGAAACACAATTTAAATAACGACGCTTTACCGTAGCCAAAGTTTTTAAATTTATGGCTTTATTTGATTCAAGTGAATTTATAAATAACATTCTAATTTGACAAATTCATGAATTTGTGTTTGTTTTTTTGGGGGCATATAACATTAAAAAAAATTTTCCAACCGTGTTATTCAAAAATAACATTAATTTAATAAAAGCACAGGGGTCAATATCCTCCGTAAAAACGGGTTTGGCATCCGGTTAGACAATTTAGAGGCCCTTGAGATAAAAAAAAAAGCAGTGAATAGTGGTAGTGTAATTCTTAATAAGCAATTAAATTTATCCATTAGATCTATATTAGATATGTTTCCTTATTGTACTTTCCCCTCCCTTGTTGTTCCGTCTATTGTCTTACTTTGTCTCTCTCTTTTTGTATATATAAGTGCACTCTTTTTGTATTTATTGTTAGTTTTTAATACGCCCTGACGAAGCTCGAGCTAAGCGAAACCGGTTGGCGTTTAATAAAATTTGTGGTTTTATACAACGTAATTGTGTTTTATTTTAAAATAAATAAATAAATTGTTTCTTAAATATTGTTTTCTACGGTATGTTCTTAGATGACTTATTTTATTATTTAGAAAGAATGAATCTTAAAATAATACAACATAAATTTATTTATTCTGATAAAAAAATATTTTAAATAATGAGAAATTATTCTATTAGATTGAATCGTTCATTATTTGACGTCTCTCCAAATCAAACGAATTCATATGAACTATAAATGGTATAATGTAGTGATGTAGTTATTTTTTTATTACCGACAATGAAATCGGTTAAACCGGTTTTCTTTATAGGTCCTTTTATTTTGCATTATATTTATTTTAATTAGTGATTTGTAACTGATATTTTACTATTAAGAGGTTTAATTTCTAGTGTACCAGTGATTGCTCGCCGAATTACGAATAATCAGTTACCAATCATCGTTGCAATCGAACACAAATTTCACAATCACAATCACCATAACGGTTGAAATAACAGTTTAGCTCACTACTAATTTTAATGTTAATACTCTTCTACTTGTTTGTGCAGTATTTTTACTAAGTATAAAATGGTTAATATATAGTAATATTTTATCCAGTGTTAACAATTAAGTATCAGTATGAAAATTTTTTTTTCTGTAAAATCTAGATTTTCGGTCAATTTAAATAATATATTTTTTTATTAAGGAAAACACATTCTTATTGTGAAGTTGTAATTATTCATAACAGACGGTCTGTGATATTTTAAATACTAAATTAATGTATTGTTAAAAAATATTGTTTTTGCGTCACCGGGATTTGAACCTGCATCTGCAGTCGGTTTACTCAAAGGTATTTGAGATTCTGTAAAAATAATGTAGACGGCTTTCAAATAATGGAACGACAGGTGTATTAATTTGAAAAATGTAACATATAGGTTCGAAAATTTGTCAAGAAAAATACTGGCGTTATAGCACAAAGGTAGTGCACTTCCCCGGATTGGAAATAGAGATCCAGGTTCGAATCCCGGTGACGCAAAAACAATATTTTTCGACAAAAATTGATTTTATATGTATATATTTATAATTAATACATTAATTTAGTATTTAAAATAATTTTATAATTTTTTAAATTATTCCCGTATTGTAATTTTTATAGATGTACGTGTTTTTGTATTCAATATATATGTAAAATTTATTTTTATTAAAAAAAAATACTAACACATTGTGAATGAATAAGTATATTATTAAACCGTTCCATTAGACTTATTTATTCATATTTATATTTGGCAAACATGTTTTTGTTGTAACAGAAGTGAATATATTATAATATAACATGATACAATTATATTACAATTAAATATATACTCGAAGTTTGTGGAACGGAGTAAACTCCACCTCTGATATATACAGCATTGTCCTGGCTACTTTGCTAGACTGTAGTCTGTGTTAAAGTTGACTAGTTGTTTTCGTGATTTAATTCAAATTAGAAAGATAAACAAAACAACTGTCTATATATATATGTTGTAAGTGTTGTAAAACTAAAGAGAATTATTAGTGTAGATATTGTATTGTGATTAAATTGGAATATTGGACAGCGATGCTTCTGATTGTTTTCTGCTCATTGTGTCATATATTGGGTCCATAATTGTCTTATTGGAAGTGGACGATTGGAATGAAACACAATAATTAATTATTGTTTTAATTAAAGTAATATTTTTGGTTTTCTAATTCTAATCATTTTATTTGATTTATAAATATGGCTCGAGCCACTGCGGTTTTTTTTTGTTGAGAAAATGCTTATTGTTGAAATTGTTTTAATAGATTAATATTAACGTATGA
The DNA here is from genome assembly GCA_022840565.1 of Eubasilissa regina. NCBI lineage: Eukaryota > Metazoa > Arthropoda > Insecta > Trichoptera > Phryganeidae > Eubasilissa > Eubasilissa regina. The sequence continues at coordinate 16,500,229 of JAINEB010000021.1, forward strand.
TTTTCTTACACATATAATAATAGCTAATCTTCAATAGCACTTCGCACATATGAATATTCACTCAAATATATTTTATTTTTAATTAAATTAAATTTATTCACTTGATTCTCGAGAATTTCTGGGACTTAAAAATTTTGACTCTCGAATCCCGGGAATTGAAAAAAATCAAGAACATAGAATCTCTAGTCCTAATCCTGTCGTGTTGTGTGCATGTTTGGGTCTCATCTCCTCTCGTGTCGCATCCACTAGAGTTTCTTTTCTTTCACCTTCCTCTGGATATTTGGGTCGTCACATCGTTCCATTCTCCGGATAGGTTATTACTTATTGGGCCGTACATTTTGCGCAAGACTATATTTTTATTAATAAATAATCCGTACGTTATACGCAATAAACTTTCTGTTTCTCTTGACGTTTAGAAAACGTTACAAGTTATTTTAATTGAGATGGACTAAATTAATAAGTGAAGAGTACGAATTGTAATGTCGAAGCCATGCCTGTAGAAATGGGAAATAAAAACTGTATTCCCTTAAAATTCAAAGCATTTTAGATTAAGTCTTTCATTATTTATCCGTTAACAAAGTAACTCGGTTGTACCACAAAATATTGCGTCTGACGTTCAACAGATAGCTGTCCCTCCTCCTCGTTCCATTCGTACGCCTCCGCCCGGGGACCTCATCCCTGATCGTGCCTAATAGGGGTGCGACGGTCGTTCGGCAATTATCGGTGGCGCATTCGGTGGTGAATCGGCATTCGGACATTTTTATGTACATAAAAAATATTCTGCAAATGTGTATGAAGCTGTAAATTTGAAAATAATATTCAAAATAGTCTTTTGTCAATAAACTTTTAGTAATTCAAATTTTAACTAAAATTCGGAAAATCTAATCTAACTCTGCTGGCCCCAGAAACAGTTTTTTTTTTTTTTGCATATTAAATTATAAAAAAGAAACAATTTACATATTGATATTAATTATAAATATATACATATAAAATAAGTTTTGTCGAAAAATATTGTTTTTGCGCTACCGGGATTCGAGCCTGGATCTCTATTTCTAATCCGGGGAAGTACACTACCAATTGTGTTATAGTTCCAGTATTTTTCATGACAAATTTTCGAACCTATGTGTTACACTTTTTCAAATTAATACATCTGTCGTTCCATTATTTGAAAGCCATCTACATTATTCAAATCCAGTCTCGCGGCTAAAATAATTGTTTATGGTTAGTTTGTTTATGTGGATAAAGTGCTGACGCCGCAAAATGAATGCGGTCGTCGCAAAATTAATGAGAATGGTGATGTGTGTGCGTGCGTGCGTGCGTGCGTTCGTGTGTGCGTGTGTATGTGATACAATAACTATAACACAGTAAACGAGTGTTCGTATTGAAACGCACCGCGAGACTGCACGCGAGTATCAAAGCAACGAAATCGTGCCCAATTTTGGGGAATCCCAATTTTACCGCGTAGTACTGAAACAGCGTTAAACGGGGCCTTACTCTTTATTAAATCATGCTGTAAGACAGGTTTACCATCATAATTAAACTTGTAATATTTCAGTAAATACATGCAATATATAATTCATATTTTAGATAATCCTAAAGAAAATATTATCGCATAGGAATGACTAATGAAAAACTAATTATGAAAAGAAAATCGTACACAAACAATTATTGTATCCATTCAAACTGTTGTAAAATTAATACGTTGTTAAAAATATCATTTGTGATATGAAAGACAAAGATCACACACCATTTTCACAGTGAAAAGTACAACAAACATACAAATACAATTGTCTCTTTCTCACTAATTAAATGAAGAGAGATAAGAAGGAAGGACACATAGGACTATAGGACATATAGGTATAGGACTTAATGAATGCTGTAAATTATCTTATTCATCATTTTTTCAAAATTTAATGCTCAGTATTTAGAGTAAGTTCATGCCATTAAAAGCATTTAATTTAATAAAAACATTTTTTTTAACAAATATATATGGTAACACGAGTTGACAGCATGGCTACGTTCGGATATTTTATATCACCGTATGGTAAAGGTTAATATTATTGTTCCGTATCCATAAAGCACATTTTTTGCACGCTTTTAATATAGGCCGCGAATAATGTTATTGATACATGTCCGCATCCTGGACCTATAACATCGACACTAACAAAGTGCATCAGCGACTTGTGAAAATTATTTTATTAATAAAAATAGTAGTAACTACAGAATGGCGACCCTCTCCTTATTCATGACCATATCGGTCCTACACATTCGCCGTTAGGTTGGTATTTTTATTCTACAAGGCGACCGTGCCATGCTGCAGTGCAATACGGCATGGCAACCAGTAAAAAGCCATTTACTGTCCTTTCAGCCTAAATTCTGCCTCTATTTATATGTATGGAATATATATAGCATGGTGGCAGCATACTTATTGAGCATGTTAGAGGTACCGGGATCGATACTCGGCGGATCTAAAAGCCTTTTTTTTTCCGAAATATTTTATTAGTGTACCTGCTAGATAAACGTATTTAATTAAAACAACCGTTTTACTTCAAACGCAACTTGTATATGCTACTAATAACTGTCTCATTATTTTATCTTACCTTCCACGGGCCAATTACCATTTTTCCACGATTCTTTGTACATTTTTTTGGTTTAAATTTCCTTAACATCTCTTACAAGCAATGTACGTAGTAAGTTGCGAGTAATCGCTTGCGGAAACAAAGGATTCCGCCTAAGGGAACTAAACGAAATTTCCCTTTTAAAGGATTTAATCCAATTACACGCTTAATTCGCTCCGTAATTCCTGCCGTGGGGATGATCTTCTTAAGGCTTTGATTCCCTAGTCAAGCGCGCCTGCGATACGGGTTTAATGCTACGGACACTGTTACATTTCTTTATACTACCGGACGCTGAATAAGGAAGGTGCTCTCGATGTTGAAGGAATATATTCAAATATAGGATATCAAAGACTATTGTCATATTCCATACTGTTTAGTTTGGGGAGAAGCAGCAAAAATATTATTAGAGTCGGCTAAAAGAGCACAAAAGACAATTCTTAAGGTTAAATACTAAATTAATGTATTAATTATAAATATATACATATAAAATCAATTTTGTCGAAAAATATTGTTTTAGCGTCACCGGGATTCGAACCTGGATCTTCATTTCCAATCCGGGGAAGTGCACTACCTTTGTGCTATAATTTGAAAAAATGTAACATATAGTTTCGAAAATTTGTCAAGAAAAATACTGGCGTTATAGCACAAAGGTAGTGCACTTCCCCGGATTGGAAATGAAGATCCAGGTTCGAATCCCGGTGACGCTAAAACAATATTTTTCGACAAAATTGATTTTATATGTATATATTTATAATTAATACATTAATTTAGTATTTAAAATATCACAGACCTATGTTCTGAATAATTACAACTTCACAATAAGAATGTGTTTTCCTTAATATTTCTTAAGGTAATAAATTATATTTTATTATAGATATCCACCAGCTTTTATATTTGAAGAGTACAATGCCCTAGACATAAGATAAATCAATATGTTGAGACGCGTCCAATGTTTCCATGTGAACAACAACGCACCCCAAGAAATAAATCACGAACACGACACGTGACAAACGATGAACATCTACACGCCAGTTTCGAGAGCAACAACAAAGATTCTACATGTTCTTAGCTCCGAAACTGTACTATACACTCATCACCAACTGGAAATCGTTCACTTCCAATAAGATTACACAAATGCGGATTAAATATATGATCCAATTGGGTAGAGATCAATCAGAAGCTTCGCTATCCAATATTCTAACATACTAGTTACACAGTGCCTACACTAATAATTCACTAGTTCGACAACACTCTCATTACATATATATATATTTCTCTGTCTTTATTCTTATTCCTGTGGAAACTTTATATTTCTTGAATTAAATAACACCACATTAACACGAAAAACATTAGCTACATTAACACAGTTGGCAGTTTAGCAAAGTTGCCAGGAGATGGAGTCTACTCCATCCCACACAATAAACTACGAGTATATACTTATGCAATATAATTGTATCTTATGTTTATCATGTTACATTATAATATATTCACCTCTGTTACAACAAAAACATATATGTCAATAGAGTCTAATAAATAAATAAATTTTATTTATATATTCATAACAGCCGTACGTTGGCCGCGTCCTACCTCTCTAGGTATATATAAAGTACCTGTTCTGAGATAGGTAGCCATTAGGTTCCATTAGCTAGATTATAAGTGGGATGTAAGGTAACAAATTAAATAGTAAAAAACAAAAAAATCAAAAAGGAGTCTAGTAGATAATAAGTAAAATGATACAGACTAAAGACACGTAAGAAATAAGGAACTGATAATAAAAAACATTAAAGTAACAATATATTGAAGAAATTGTGTAAAAAATAATAACAGGTTATTAGTAGTTCGTTAATGACCCTGACAGATAGTTCTACAATGATAAAGTACAATGTATTTGTACAATTATGGGAAAAATATTGAATACTAGTAACGCACACTTTGCTGATGTCACGCTCAAGCAGTTACGCTAAGTCACAGATATCACAACACACAATAAAAAGGTCGTGCTCTGTGGTAGTCGCGGGAGGGGGGGGGGCAGGTAAGTACTAGGACGATAATGTATTTACTGCTATTTACATTGAGTTTCTTAAATAATGTGTTCTTAGTTTTGTAAATGTTTAACATTTCGTCGCTCGCGACGTGAAATTTATCGATCTCAGATTGTTTGATGATATATGATATTAAACACAGATCACCAATTTCCAGTTCATAGAAAACATTTTGTGTGCGTCATTATTATTGTAGTTATTGCAGTTCCTATTAATATTCCTTAACTTAATTTTCCTTATATATTTAAGTTATGAAATAGACAGATCATAAAACGGCAACTTTTAACTAGCTCGAATGTGATATCAATTATTTTATTCTCATCCATTTCTTTCTATTAATATTCATATAGACAAATAACACTCTTTAATATTAAGGTGATAAGATGAAAAGTATAACAATCACTTTGATTTACATTATTCACACTAAAACCATCCTGCAATATGTCAACATTTTTCAAGATTTTTCCATAATCCTGTCCTTAACTTTTGGAAATGTCTTGTTAAATGTAATAAATCTCAGCTGTTTTGTATTTAAATACTTGGGCAAACTTCCATTTTTCATACCAATATTCACGGGGGTGGAACGTAAAGAAGTTATATGACCGGAAACTCGCGTTTTACATGCTCGCGTTCATCATCCCTCTCTCCCCGGAGAGGGGGTGATGAAGCCTCCGATCATATTTCTCGTCTTGTTTGCGTAAAAATAAATAAAAGTACTTTACCAACTTTTTTATTCCTTCGCGAACAGATTTTTCCCGGAAGGAGATATTTGAAAGTGTGGGGCTTCGGCCATTAAACGGTTCATATAAAGTTTAAATTGTGTTAAGGAACAGGATGACAAACGTGAATGTAAAAGATGCTTTTAGTATTTTACATTACTCAGAAATTTGAAGCAATAATTGATATATCGACCGTCTTTGAAATATTCTAAATATTTGGTCATCAAATAGGTAAGCCTTTGTGTTTTTTTAAAATATTATTTTCTCGCTATTTTGTTTTTTTTTTTATAATGAAAAAGGACATTATATTTTATGGCATTTTTTCTATTCTAAAACGTTAGCGTTGCCGTTTTCCTGTATCTTATAGTTTTTCTTAATTTTTGGTCTTATATAATAGAGTTTCAAGTTGCAAAACACATATTTATTTTTACCTTTAATCAGTGTTCCAATTATTTCAATGGAAAATTCTGTCCCGACCTCGCTCCGTCAGATTGTCACCATTTTCGGTCGCTCTCCAATTAAATGATTGATGTTATTTTCAACAACGAAACATTAGTGGAGAATATCATTGATTGAAATTTTGGAATTTTTGTTTAATAATTTGATTTTATAATAAATAATTAAACGAAACCTTAAAGACCTATTATACTTTTTAAATTTCTTCGAATCTATGATTTTGAAAGAGCCACAGCTTTCAGCTACGTTAATTTTTCATTTGCCAATTCCTATTTCTTTTGCTTCATTTCCGAAGTTTAGTGCTGGCGCCAGAACTCTATTATGCACTTAACATATGGTAGTAAAGCTTACTCACAGTCTGCGATTAATAAGTTTTAGAAAACATAAATACATTTGGATTTTAAATTATATTTAAATGTCATTTCGTTACTTTTACATTATTAACGTTCGTTATTAGTAGAGTCATGACGCAATTTACGGAAAGTTTCAATGCATTTATTTTGATTACGACCAGGAGACTTCGAAACCATCGTTCGTTAAAATATATATTTATATATTATATATGGGATAACTGATTTTGTGAACACGACAACTCTCGCAGTTCTTCTCAGATTTGATCAATCTTTCTGTAAAATTAACGTTTTAAATATATTGGCTAAGTTCTTTACCCATCCCGATGTTTTGAAATGGTGGTGGTTCTGCTATTTAAAAAAATTTTCAACTCCGCTAATATCGGACCTAGAGATAAAACTTCCTTTCACACAATGGCAAATTCTACATGATTCTTGGGGCCAGTACATAATAACTTAGTAGTTTTTTTTTCTTTAATATTAAACTTGAAAATTTTCCGCTGGACACCTTTACGTATATATTGTTGGAGTAAAGACCGGTGTTCTGTCCTCTCACCGGCTAGTCAGTGGTGAACACAAGATCCGCAGGTTCTTCATTTTAGAAACGCATATCCACTTTATTTTGTCACATTCTGCCTTCATACTAAACTGGGAAAAATTTATAAGTAATACTTGGAAGTGATAAATAAAAAGGCGTTGTTCGTTGTAAAAATGGCACGTAGGGTGTAGGGTGATAATAACGAAGGCGAAGAAACTAAAGGGAAATCTCTCGTTTCCTGTAAAGATTATTCACCATGCGATTAAATCATCAAATTTATAGTAAATTATGCACCAGTGATTGAATAACATAACATATTTACCTTTTGGTTATGCTGGATCGCATACAGTTACATGTTAGAAACACTGGTCGCGGCTATTGAACCGCGCAAGTTTGACAGCTCTGCTCGATGTTTTAAAAAAAGAACCATAGATGGTGACCGTTTTTATATCCTTGATTGCGATACCAGCGTTAGGGCAATTATTTGTGATTTTGCGGTGCTTGGCAATAAAATAAGTGACGGGGCAATTTCGAACGTGACCCCAATTTGTAATGTCACAATATATATATATATATATATATATATATATATGCTTTTACTCTGACGTCATTCTCTACGTATTTTTTATACAAAATAAAGCTGCTTCTATAAATTCTCAAAATATACTAAAATATAAATGTAATTTTAAAATGACGGTAAAGCTGTTATTCAAATATACAAAATTTATCTCAAGTGAATGGAAATTTTCAAGGTGGAGTGAAAATTTATACGTAAGATTTACTGAAATCCACAATTTAGCCTTCTGCGAAACCTTCAGATAAATATATTATTTATTTATCATCGTGCCACTTGTCATTTTAATTTTAAACTTATTTGCTGGAAATGATAACACATTTTCGTCAGTATTCGATAAAATTTATTTCTTCTTGATATGTAAGACGTACATTTTATTCCACTCAAATTTTATTTACACATTATTTAAATATAAAACAAATTCTCCATGTGCTGTCCAAGGGTATGATTTTTATCCAATCACTCAAAAATACACTGATAAATCCGAGTAATAATGCCGATGCATATTATATAATAATGTAAATATTTGTCTAAAAATTCTATCAGTAATGATCAGGGGCGTGCAGTACATACAAGCAAAAAAGTTGTCCATTACTAAAAATTCTGGGAAACAAATATAAATTAAATTATCCATAAAATATTATAATTACGCTAGCGCCCATCGTGTCAATAGAATTATTAGTTGCGTGGTTTTGGATGCTACCGCGCGATGCCACCGGAGCACTGTAATCCTCTACTGATTAATTATTCATTTATTTGCTACTACAATTGCAAACCACTGTTTTAATCTATCGTTCTATTCAAGCCATAAAATTGCTAACTACTGAATTGAAAATTCCACTCGGCAGAGTCAGAAATGGATCAGCTGTTTCCTAACAGAATGAAATTTGAAAGGTTTTGAACTTGGCTTAGAGCTGATCGAAGCATCTACTTCCTCATTTACTAATTAGCATATTTTACTACCTTACTAAACGTCTTGTTTTCATGATTGTTCTTTGCGTTCGAGGATAATGCATTTTTATTATGATGGATTCATTTTTCCTAAAGAAGTCGGTTAAACGAAAGTTCATAATCCTATGTACAATGTGTCATATATTATATTATAAAGTATTGTATAATATCATGGTAACAGCATAACCTAAGTCTATACCTACTGCACGCCACTGGTAATAATATGTGTACTGTGCTTCCTAAATATTTTGCGTGTTTTTTTTTGTCTTATATTTTATTCGAACCATCACCGTAACATTATATTTCTTATGTAATGTAATGTTCGTTTAATATCAGTGTAGTGTAAAATACGCAATAAAAACCAGTATAATTTATCCTAAGCGGCAAGAGATGGTTTGTGTTTTTTTCCGGTATATTTTACTCATATTTTGAGGTACTTCTTATTTAAATATATTATATATTTATTCCATGTTTCCTAAGCATTGTTTATATTGTATAAATAAATATTAGATATCTCATAGAGACGAAGCTATTTTCATTATATTTAATGGAAAATATATAGAAGTATGAGATAATTACAGGGCTTACGACCTGTCTTCGGCTGGCTTAAGTGATCACTTTATACAAATATAACGTTCACCATTCTCACCCCATCAATCTTCACATCTGTCAATTTTTTTTTTAATGTTGTATATATGTTAATATGTGGACTAGCCTTCCTTATACTTCTATATATTTTCCATTAAAAATAATAAAAATAGTTTCGTCTCTATGAGACATTTGATGTTTATTTAATAGCAGTGCCTTTGTAGGTAAAAATCCAGTAATTGTGTGTTCTTGGACGTATTGAAATATTGTTTTATTATTTATTCGGACATTCATTATAATAATGTATATTATTAAATTTAATTGTTTTAATTTAATTTTAAATTCCAAAACAATTTTATCTAAACATAGTGAGACTGGCGTAGTCAAATCTCAATTTGATAATTAATCTTGTATACATAAAATTTAAAAAAAAAACTGTTAATATACAAATATTTGTATTGCTTTATTTACTTAGGGCAAGTTGTGTGATCAGTAGTAACTTTTTACTTTGGTAACTTTTTACTATAGTAACTTTTTATTAACGCCCGTTGTAAAAATCCTTTACGTAAACCAAATATACTACTGTCAAAGCATAGATGGAGAAGTGTACAAGCGTGACAAATAATCATGAAATATGGTTTATTCTTTGCATCCCATGAATTTTATCGCCTATGCATTCGAAATCTGTCACTTAGGTGGTGAAAGTTTTTCGTATTATGTATTAAACAACGAGATCATTATCGGACGAACTCTCTTCACTAAAATAGCGGGATATTGAATGATTAATTGTTGTATACTGCAACTTTCCAAGTATCAATGTGTCAGATGACTTTTGGAGCAGTTGTGAAAAGTCCGCCATATTTAATTATCGATTCTCGTTTTTACCATCGGATATCGCAGTGTAAAATGAGTTTACTACTTGATGTACTTTCGAGAAGTGAATATTTTTTTACTATAGTAAAAAGTTACCACTGATCACACAATCGGCCTTTACTGTCATTGTACAATTTGTCCACACTGTGGTGGGTTGTCAAACTACGATTCGTGAATGTGAGAGATGTGATGTCTACATTTTTATTGTTAATGTTAATGTTCTCTTAATTGGTATATAATATAAAAAATATTGCCATTATTCGTAAAAATTCTAAATTTAAAAATTAAATTTCACCTTAAACAATATATTATTTTTGTTTCAGGTAAAATTCGACTGCTGTAAAGAACTTTTCTCAATAAAGTAAAAGTAGCGACTGACATTATTTGGTAAGTTATTAACGACCGTGATATAAATTCAATAGCGGAATTTTAGTGAACACTTATAATTCCTTAGAACTCGAAGACTATTCTTTTTTTATTAAGGTGAATTGGCAACGTAAATCCTGTACCGATAGGATCTTAATGAACGAATTCTAATTGCACGATCTCCGGGCGCACGTCCCGCGGAAAGGAATACGACAATTACGGACGTAAATCGAAATCACCGCAGGGTGGGGAAAGAAAGAAGGGAGACCTTGGTACTGGATGAGGTCGGCGAAGGGATAAGGATTCCAGTCGAAGGACCAGTGATTTTGGGAACCGGGATTCAGAAGGACTGCTCGTTTTACCTTGTATATGACATCTCCTTTATCCCTCTAATCGCCGCAGAGATCACACAATGGCACTTGGATGAGCCGATCTCCGATCCCACTTGAATATGGCGATGTCACAAGTTCACCCATGGCACACAAACAACAAACAATACGTGATTAAAACACAATATCACAAAATACAGTGCTGGTGCACTGGAGCTGACAAGTCCACACCGCAAATACTATCGCGATGTCGAGATCGAACAAATATCCGTCAAGTTGACGTCTGCTGATGTCAAGATCACAATTTACGCTGACAAAACGAGCATGAGGAAAGATATGGATGTGAATTTGGATGCGGAATTTTGTCAATAACAACGGTTGCGGCTGATTCGAAAGACGCGCCAAATATGTATACAATCTCTTCCAACCCGGAGGACGTGCATTAGCCGATTATGCTACATCACACAGTACATTGACGATAAATTTTCGAACCTATATGTTACACTTTTCAAATTGAAATCTATCGTTGCATTATTTGAAAGCCATCTACATTTTTTTTTACGAAAATCAAATACCTTTGAGTAATCTTATCGGATTGAATTCTCCGGATTGGAAGAGATCCAGGTTCGAATCCCGGTAGCAACAATATTTTTAAATAAAGTTGATTTTATATGTATATCTTTCTAATTACATTTAATTTGTATTTATGTTTTTTTTTTGTTCTGACTGGGCTCCTACGTTATTTCTGTGGGTTGCGTTAAATAATATCTATATTTAAAAGCATAATAAAAATAAATGGCTTTTAAAGTCATCTCATTATTTAAAATATATTATTTCAACTTTAATTAATTTCTAATCTGTGTTTATGTAAATGCCTGTGATAGCTGATTCCCAGGTCTAACATCCCATCTAAGGTCCCAGGATTAACAATAAGCACACGTATGATATATGAACTGCACCAACCTTTTAATTTTTGCTATCTTTCTGGTCCGATGTTGTTCTTTTAGCTGGGTTGTCTTCTTTTGATTGCGACCGACGGAAGCGCGCACTGGTGGTTTATTTGGACCTCTGGACTGGTCGAAGCACGGGATGTAATTAAAAGCGTGTCGTTTACCGTCTTCGTAGCTTTCCGAAAAAAGGCGGCAATACTCACACACGTATATGTACATACATTATTATAAACCAAGATACCCAGTGGTGCCAATAGTCTGACATGAGAAAAATTTAAACGTCATAACTAAATCGATGTTGTTCGGATCATTCCGTGTTGTGAAGTTTTGACAGTTTTTTTTTTTTTTGGACAAATTAGTTTTTGACGGAAAGACCTCCCCTTTGTGTGAAATAATTCACTAGCAAACAGAAAAAGTTTTTCTCCTATAGCTAAGGCATAAGATGACTGGATATTACTCCCCGGAGGCGCTGGGATGGATAAAGTGACCTGAATTTTTCATATTACAGCGGATGGGAATTTTTTAAGAGTTTGGGAAAATCCGCATTTCAAAAAAAGTTGAAGCGAGAGGAATAAACATTATCGTCGGTGTAAAGTGACTTTTAAACGTTTTTCTTAAAGGTTGTGGTTGGCAGTGGCGCGCGATAAGGCAAGCTATAATATATTTTTAGTTATTTTTAAAAATTAAATATTCTAAATTGAATCAGATTACTATTTCCATGGATTAAATTTTCGGATGCTGTATTGCTTGTACTAATATAAGCATCCTTTTAAAGTATCACAATTTTTACACGATAATGTTTAGTGACGAGATACCTTCCCTTCTGTTCTATCATTTTGACATAAGGCAATATCTCTTGTAAATAATAAATAATCAGTATTATTTGAATATCTCCTAAAACACAAATTTCTGGATTTTCACGTACAAAGTCACTGTAATTAAACAAATAATAGATATCTCATAGAGACGGAGCTATTTTTTTATTATATTTAATGAAAATAAATAATTATCTTATTATTAAGCAATAATATATTTGTAGTTCATTCGTCATCATTTATTATTGTACTTGTGTTTCTAACGATGTCATTTATATTTTAAAAAATATTATAAAATTTTATGAACCATTCTAGGTGGTTTTAAGGGCTACTTAACTCGTTGAGTTTATCACGACCCATCCCGAAAGCCTACTTTAATCTGTCGTGTTTTATTGTTTATTTATTATATTATTTTCCATGTAGTTATATTGGCGTGCCAAATTATTTTTAAAATATTTAAACCGTAAATGATTTTTTTTTTGCATAAGCTTCTTAAATTCTTTCGTTCTATACAGGCTATAACAGACCTAGTCCACAATATTTAATGAGTAGATACATGTCGAAAATGTTCAAGGAATATTTGCAAGTTCTGCACTGTTACGGAAAATATTATCGTTTGAATTTTTTACATAATCATGTTAAGTTTTAAGTCTACGTATTTCTAAGTAAATATTTTGAGAAATTTATCCATTATTATTCTATACCCTGAATCGTCTAACATAATATGTTCAGGCCCCTCGATTCTAAGTTTTTGTATTCAGTATATAAGTTGGAATCAATAAAATATTTATATTAATCGAAATAATTCCTTAATTAAGGTTTTTTTTAAATGCTTATATCTCCGACATGGTTGAGATTAGGCACATATTTCTTGAACATTTTTGACTCGTAATTTAGTCAGGTATCCACATATAAAATATTGTGGACTAGGTCTGTTTCACCCTGTATAAAAAAGTAATAATTTATTGTTTAAAAAGGTTTTTGTCATGAGAATGGATATTGAATTTGTGTCAAAAAATATGTGGACCATATAACGTTAAGATGTCCAGGAATAGGAATAACGTACATTACCTATAATATAATTAAATTACGAATCTTAGTCACCTACATATTAAAATATTTTAATTTTATTATTTCACACCGGTGTACAATTTATTTAATACACGTAATGTAATTTAAATAATAATTTGAACATAGTATGATCACAAATTAAATATATATGCGAAGATTGAAACAATTAACACAATTTATAAACAGAGCACAAAAGGGGTCGTTCTGTAAAATAGAACGCAGACGTGTATTTAATTAGTTTAAATATGTGATAAGCGGCTGTAAAAATATGAAGAAAATTTTTTTTAACTTAATATAATTTTTCGTAATTTTTTTTTAAGCTTTTAATAATAAATTTTTTCCTTCATCCATGAGATCGTTATATTAAATCAATCGGTCATACAGGAAGGATTGATTCGTTTGTCGCACTATTAAGTATTGAATCAGATATTAAGAGACTTTTAAAAATATGTTATTAATTTTATTATTATCCCATCTTACCCCTTCTTCCCCTTTCCGACCTTTCCGACCAGAACACCCCGCACCGCCCTGAACTATGTACTTTTCACCTCGCTAGGCATCGCGTCGTCACTTTTTTTAAATCTGTCTACATTATATTATATCAATTATTTTATAATAAAATCTTATAGTAATCTAATGTTTGTTCGCCACAATTCACAATTGAATGAATACATTTTATTGAAGAGAATGTATATGTATACATATTTGTAATTTTTTTTTTATTCCAAATAACACCACAACAGCACGAAAAAAAAACTGGCTACTTTAACACAGACTTCAGTCTAGCAAAGTAGCTAAGACAATGCTGTATATATATCAGAGGTGAAGTCTACTCCATCCCACACAATAAACTATGTATTATGTATGTTTATTATGTATCCACCTCTATTAGTACAAAAATATGGATGTCAAAATATGTATAAATAAATAAATATAAGACTTTTTTGTTTTGAAGATATATATGTTACAGTGAATCTGTATTACCAGTGAGAATATATTTTCATCACGTCACATTTATTGACATATTTTGAAAATTTGATATTCTTCCTCATGTAATGTATAGATATCGCTGAAGCTGAGACTTAATTTGAAGTAGAGGCAATATGTGAAGCCCAAGACTTCAATACTTGTCATATAAAAATAATAGTTTCGTCTCTGTGAGACATCTTAATCTTGAAGTCTAATCATGTTTAAATAAAATGTGAGTACAATATATTATTAAGGAAAACACATTCTTCGAAGTTGTAATTATTCAAAATATAGGCTTTCAAATAATGGAACGACAGGTGTATTAATTTGAAAAATGTAACATATAGGTTCGAAAATTTGTCATGAAAAATACTGGCGTCAAAACATAATTGGTAGTGTACTTCCCCGGATTGGAAATAGAGATCCAGGTTCGAATCCCGGTGACGCAAAAACAATATTTTTCGACGAAATTGATTTTGTATGTATATATTTATAATTAATACATTAATTTAGTATTTAAAGTACAATATATCTTGTATTTTATACCTGTATCTTATTACGAACAAACTTAATTATCACCGTGTTACGTAGTAACTATTTTAACTGCCAAGGCTTCAAATTAATCAAATTCCAAGCTGTGATTAGTCGTCAAACAAAGCACTCGAAATCCTCTCACGATCCGTGCCCGACTTCACGCCCTTGTTGGATTAATCCTGATGGTTGAATATAAAGCTGCCCGTACGAGTTACAGCCACCCCCACGAAATTAATTTTTTTATTTTGTTATTATATTTTTTCAGTCGTTAAGCCCTTCCAGGTATTTTTATGAATCCATTCCTCAACACAGAGCAAACGATGTAATAAACACATGCAGCTAAATTTTGACAACTTTTCCTGTAAATGATGACGATGGATTGTTCTAGTATGGCATTAAAGACATTTTAAGACAATTAGGAAAATAAATAATTAACTAACTCACCATCACGCGGTTTCGTCACACATTCCGGCTCATACAGACGATCATCGTGTCTGCCACATACATATTTCGCCTCATACAATTCCATTTATTCTTCATACTTTTCAACTTTATATTTTCTTGGTCGTCCTTTTCTCGCTCAAATATTTCTAACAATATCTATCATTCTTTTATTTTACATCCATCTCTACGTCAAGAATAATCGAGATTTTTTCGCGTCTTTTAAGTTTTTTTGATGCAGTGAGGAGGTGAAAAGGATCCTGTTTAAATCGTTATTCACCAGCGTGTATACCTGCGAGCTCTTGTCGGAATACAAGCAAGTGACGTACAACCGTTTCCGTATTCAGTACAACAACTCATGCAGAATACTGTTTGGTTTGGCGCGTCATTGCAGCGCATCTACAATGTTTACCGATGGCCGTATACATGGATTTGTTCCGCTTCTGTGACATCGAATTGTGGGCGTAAAGTTGCGGCTGGAGCTCAGCTCCAACTATCTGATGCAAGTGGCGCTCTCATGGAAAGCTGGTTCCCTGACCAGAGACCAATGGCCGTGACTGAAGTGTTTATATATGTAATATTTATATATATATATATATGTGTGTGAATTTTTTATCTATTTATATTTTTTTTCGTAACATAAATTAAATAAATAAACAAAATGTATTATCTTCATGGCGTACCGGGTCTTAAATAAAAAAAATACCCGATCACGCTGGAATAAACGTATTATTATTATTATAACTTACTTTCCAGTGCATCTGTAACTACTGGAAATGGAAATAACAACAAATATTTTTTCATTCGTTTTGTTTATCTATTTTGGAAAAACGAATTATTTTAGTAATACAAGTGTTAATAATACTATTAAGGAAAACACATTCTTATTGTGAAGTTGTAATTATTCAGATATCACAGACCTATGTTCTGAATAATTACAACTTCACAATAAGAATGTGTTTTCCTTAATAATAATGTTGTATCAATGTGTCCAAAAATTTAATAAAAATGAATTGATAATTCTGGCGTCTGCAAGTCGGTTTACTCAAAGGTAATTGAGATTCTGTAAAAATAATGTAGATGGCTTTCAAATAATGGAACGACAGGTGTATTAATTTGAAAAATGTAACATATAGGTTCGAAAATTTGTCAAGAAAAATACTGGCGTTATAGCACAAAGGTAGTGCACTTCCCCGGATTGGAAATAGAGATCCAGGTTCGAATCCCGGTGACGCAAAAACAATATTTTTCGACAAAATTGATTTTATACGTATATATTTATAATTAATACATTAATTTAGTATTTGTTAATAATACTACCTACTATCTAGTTTCCTACCTTGTTTTTACTTTGACAAAACAATATATATTAAAATTGGAAATGTTGTGAATCTGCTTACTTCTTGCGTCATTTTCTTCATTACGGCATTAGACACATTGTTTTATAGGATAGCCCTGATTTATAGTCTAGAACTATCTTCAACATACCCACACGAAATTTCTAAATCCAACAACCTTTCGTTGTAAAGTCAGATCCGTTTATCGTGCAGTCTCCTACGCCAAGATTGCAATAATTTGGTAATGCATATGACGACATTAATATTTTTAATTGTTTCTGAATAGAAATTTATCTAACCATTTATATTGGATTGTTAAACCTTTAACATGTTGCGTATACGCATGGATGCCGGAAGAATTCAGGATACGGAAGGAGTTTGGCATTCACCACAATCTGGATTCTGTTGGCACCTCGAAAATGTGGACTGTATGTTTAATTCACTATTTCATCTTAGGTTCCTTTAGACAACGACGATTTCCGACACTATAAATGCGAAGTCTCAAATGTATAATATTGTAATTATTTCAATGTTGCCAATCAATTTATTGATGGCGTGCCGGGAGGGGAAAGCAATGGGGGAAGGCACCGTGTATTATTTTTGTTCAAAATAAATATGTATGTACGAGTAATATGTTTGCAAATAAATATGTGTCCCAAACACTCAGGTTTCACGATTTTTCATCTTTAGTATCTTTTCTGGGCTGTTCCGGCGTGTCTCCGACCTCTCCGATGTTTCGGATCCCACTGACGGGTTATGTTAGCCTATAATAGGATTTATTATTCAGTAGAATTTTGTTATTCAGTCAAAATTTACAATAATTCCGTGTCGTAAGCACATATACACCGATACATCCGGTATGACAGATTTATCGTTTCTTGATAACAATATTAAATTTCTCCCTTATATAAATCCGACAGGCTACCTACCACTATCATTTTTGAATATGAACATGTGTCGTAAAAATATAATAATAAAAAAAATCTTTTCATAATAATAATAATAATAGTAAAAACTTTCACTCAAAAACTTCAAGCTTTACACAAAAAACTGTTTATAGTTATATATTATTTTTGTTTTTAAAATTGAAAATTATCTTAACTTATGGAAATGATTTTTTGAAAAGGTGCGTTTTTAGTCTCTTCTTAAATAAAGTCTCTGATGCATTCATTGTTTCTTATGGCGGAGGGCAAAGAGTTCCACGCTTTTGAACCTGCCCCAGCAAATGCCAGTTTACAAAATTTAGACTTCTGACAACGTCTGTTCATTTCTACAACTCTTCCTGAGTTTGACGTCTACTATTCAAATTGTCTGGGATACAAAGCTCTTGAAGGTACAGAGGCGCCATGTTATGTGTCGCCTTGTATATCAACTAGCACAATATAAATTCAACACTTTCAGGGAACCGGAGCCAATGTAGCTCACGTAAATGGGATGTTATATGAGAGAATTTGTAAACTCCATATATTATCCGTGCTGCCGCATTTAGAATAGATTGTAATCTATCCAACTGAAATATTGATGTACATTCGTTATGAAATCATTTTAACTTCAATGTATCAATAATTATAAACCTATTTTCATAACTTTGGTTTTATCTAGAAGAGAATTATAATTGATAATTAGTAAAAATATTATTTTTTTACACCTGTAGAGTATTTACAATATAATAAATTATTTAACACTATTTAAACAAATTTTACAATATTTACAATTACACGGATTAATATAAATACATAGCAACGACAAGAGAGGTTTTTTTGGGAAAACGAAAAAAATCACGGACTTAATAACACTACAAATCAATGAGAATTCCAACACTAATTCATTAAAAATCCTATATCACTATAATGAGATCTCATCAATTAGTACTATCACGAATATATTCTTCACAACACAGGCTCAGTTCAAAAATGAAATTGTATCATTTACGGTTAAAAGCCGTTCGAACGTGTAATACATGCTAACCATAAACCACGTCCGCTTTTAACGCCAATGAATTTTACGTGGTTATACTTCGCCGTTCTTCGAACCCACCCACTTCTGTGCGATAGTTTTAAATAAAAAAAATTTTCAATTGTCAAAATTACTTAATTTTTATTATTTTACAGTGTTCTTATCAGATAATGTATAAATGATCTTAGCATGGTGAGTATGATTTAAAAAGGATCACTTATGTGGTTTGGTCACATGGAGCGGATGAATGAGGAGACTTACTTGAAGATGGTCCTGTTAAAAGCCTCAATAATCGACAACCTTGTATGAGAAGATGTATGAATGTGAATGAGGCGAGAATTATGTGTAAAGACAACCCAGGAATAAATTCCTGGGAATTTCATGGTTTTTTGCTGTTTCAAGTCTCGGGATTTGATGATTATTTTATTTATTTTATTACCATCAACATCCTTGAGGACTTTTACATAAACAATAATATATTTTTTATTTAGATATAACAGTACGTAGTTTTAAAACTAAGTATATTACGAGTACTGACAAATATTTCTTCAATTCACGTATGCTTTTACAAAGAAAAATGTCAATGAAATTCAACTTGTCACCGTGCTATAAAAACTTATATTAAGGAGAAATTAGTTCTCAGATATTTACGACTGACAAAAAAATTCTGAAGAGAATGGTTTCGTCTGTTTGTTCAAACGGGTAATTATGTTTCCTTGTAAAATGTGATATAAACAATTAATTCATCTCATCTTTCCGAATAAAGTTTCGATGCGATAAAATTATTTGAAAAACTTTATTAGGGGATTTCAGCTGATTTTGGCCAAATACATACGTTATTGTCTTCCGATGTGTTTTTTCATTAATTGTTCTTTTTTTTTGTATGTTTTTTGATTTTTTAAAAATTCTTTTTAGGTATACTTATGTGTTTTTGTATTCAATATATTGAGTCTTGTTCACACTCACCGTCTAGATCAGTGGAGAAATATAAAATGTGAGTACAGAACTCGGAACTCACCTTGCTGACGACTATTCTCTTTACTTGTGATACATTTATAATATAGAGTTCTTCATCCCGCGTCCAAGCGGGAAATAAACTATTTCTGCAAAAGAGATGAATATAATACAAATTAGGATTTATTACAAGATTAGGAGAAAATTGATGAAAATAGTTATGCAATTATAACTATTTTCTTACCCAGTATTACATCGAGGATTTATAAATTCACGAGTTTAACTCGCTCGACGGCCAACAGTATAGGCCGGCATCTTGGCGGCCGGTTAAAACCACCCGTGATTAGCGTGGCCAACCGCCAAGCTTGTCTATGCGAATGAAATCTCTCCGCGGCGCGCGGGCCTGTCGCCCGGTCCCCGATCGCGACAACTTATCGCGTATGTGCGAGAATGTTGCCATATTAAAAATTTATTCAGAACCGAATTATTTTGATGATTTCAAATTATTTAATTATATTAACGTATTTATAACGTTACAATATATATGTAAACTTAATTTCATTTTAAATAATTACTAATGAATGAATCAATACGTGTTTTATCGTACATATTTTATTTGTTTTAATAAATTAATGATAACATTTAATTTTTACACATATAATAATATTTCCTTAGTAGTTACTGTACATTATGAATATACGAACATTTATTAAAATTCCTTTTCTTTTTAATAAAATGCAATTTATGGTCTCTATTCCCGGGAAATCCCGGTTCTTGAAAATTTTGAGTCTCAAGTTCTGGAAATTGAAAAAAGAAGAGGATATTGAATCTTTAGGTGAGGAAAGAATCGGGAGACGGATGTGGGAAGAGGCTGGTGAGGGAATGGAAATTTTTGAAGGACCAGCGATCTTGGGGAGCCGGGATTTGGAAGGAATGCTCGCCTTACTTTGAATATGACGCCTCAGCAATCTCTTGGTCGCCGCCGAAATCACACAATGGTTGATACGGGGATGGTGACGATTTCCGCTCCCGACTAAAGACGGTGATGTCACTGTTCAACCATGGTACACACATACAATCAACAGTACGATCATACAAAACAGTGCTTGTGCACTGGATTGCACATTGGCACATTGGTGCATTGTCCACACCGCGAATGGCATCGCGATGGCGAGATAAAACGGGATCAGATATAAAAAACTTTAGGTCTCAATTTGCACTGAGGGCAAGCAGTAAGATAGGTCATGGGTAGGAATATGGACGCGGACATGTGACAATAACGTTATTCACGGACGGTATTGACGCGCGCGTTATTGCACGGTATTGAATCGAAAAGATTTACGTAATTTTTATTATTCGTATTTTTTGCGTTTGTTGGTCAAAGTGAAAAGAGACCTAAAGGTTCCGCCGGTCACCGCGGCTAATTGCTTGTTTGCTTAAATGTCTGTCATGTTACGCGTCAATTTTTTGCCGTATCAAAATTTAGCAAAATATTATCCAGTGTCATGGTGACTCGCTCGATACAACACGAGAGGGCATCTATCGGTACGAGGCGACCTCTGTAATCCAAAATTTAATACAAATGAAATGTATCAATTACAAAGAGGTACAGATAAAATCAATTTATCGAATAAATATTTTTGTTGCTACCGGGATTCGAGATCTATGTTCCGAAAAATTACAACTTCACAAAAATAATAAATTAATTAATTCTGGCGTCTCCTATCGGATTTTTCTCAAAGGTGTTTGAAATTCTGTACGTACAAAGTAGATTGCTTTCAAATAATGGAATGACAGATTGTCGTTATTTTACTATGGTGCTGTGGTGTAATCGGTCAGTGTACTTCTTCGGATAGGAAGGCTTCCTGGTTCGAGTCTAGGTGGCAACAAAAATTTTTTTTCAATAAATTAATTTTATCTGTATGTCTTTCTAATTTGTATTAAAAATATCACAAAATTATGTTCTGAAAAACTACAACTTCACATTAATAAAGTTTTCCTTAAAAATCGATTTGTTTCGTTGTCATTGTAAAAGATATGAAGGTTTGTCATATAAATTAAAAATATATCGTATGTGGAAAATGAGAATAATAATAATATCACTCGTACAGCATTTTATATTGGTAAAACGGGTAGAAATTTTAATATAAGAGGAGTAAGGGAGCATTTGAGATGTTTGGACAATAGTGGGTTTTCAAAATTTCTAATCATTTGATAGAAAATGGTCATGGTTTTGATAAAAAATTGGGATTGTCAATTTTGCATATAAACGGTGAAATTAAATAATTTAGAATCGTTTGGAGATAAATAAAGCTTGTAAAACTAAAAAAACAACCAACTAAATTTAACTACGAATATATATATATATATATCTATATATATATGATAACTATTATGTGCCTAATATGTAATAACCTAGCTGGAGCACGAAAGAGATTAAAGACCTTTGGAAACGGTATGCCGTCCTAGATATCCCGAAGAAGGCGGCAGTGGGCGGGACATGCAGCGAGAGAAGACCCGTAACACGCACAAAACCCTCATACGTAAACCTACAAGACAACACTTAGATAATGTCAAGACAGACCTGCAAGAGTTAAGCGAGTTCCCAGCATACTGAACCGATATGCGAGAATGTTATGAAAAATATGGTTAAAAGAGCACGCATTTGTGCCGCTGCCAGAGGCGGCCACTTGACCAATGTCATATTCCATACATAATTGTAATAAACTAAATAATCGATGAATAAAACCAAATTAAAAAATTGTGTTTTATTTCCTAGTTATTCAAAAACTACATCGGACTGGAACATAATATTCACTCTTTATTAATATTTTTTATTTAGTTGCAAAAAATATACTATAATTTTACATCTAGTACATAACACTATAGAAAATATGAAAAATAATATTAAATTACATCTTGTATCAATTAACATTAGGTAAAGAGATTATAAATACAAAAGAAAATACTGCATATTCTGCAATTAAGCTAGAAAAAGTAGCAAGACTAGTTGCTTCCTTTACATTTAGTGGCAATTCATTGAACAATTTGAAATATTTATAGTATAAACAATTTTATTTTTCTGCTAGATTTGTCTGTGGATGTCTAAAATCCCATCGATATAAAAATTATATATTTATTCACATATGATGTAATCGATATTTAATTTTGTATGTCAATACTAGAACATTTTGTATATTTTTTTTGTTTAACTGTCAATAATTTTAGTTGTTTTAGCATATAACTTATTCTTATATATGTATTACATCATTGCACTGTTCTGAATTATTTGAATTTTGGGTGAATATTTGACTAAATAAGGAGTCGGAAATGTTTAAGGAGTACGTACACATTTTGTACCGTTACGAAAAATATTATTGTATGAGATATTTACTAAATCACGTTACGCTTATGTCTACGTACTTTGAAATAAATATACGAGAAATTGCTCATTATTATTTTATATCTTTGCTTCTGGTCCTAAATCATCTAACAATAAACGACCGCTCGAAATTCAATGATCTTTTATTTATTGTATTCAAAATATAATTTGTAATCGATAAAATATTTCAATTCGCACAAGTATAACTTTTTATCTCTTGTATCTCTGACATGGTTGAGATTAGACACATGTATCCTAAACATTTTCGACTCGTATTTTTAATATATATGTATAATACGCAGTATTAATTATTATTATTGTTATTGGCGCTACAGAGCCATAGTCTCTTTAATCTTTTACCTCCATATTCTCCAGCTATCATTAAGTTGTTTAAAACTTATAGTAAATAACAAAACGAAGTGTTTGTATAAAGATAGTTATTATAAATTATTTACAATATGCAAAATCTTACCAGTTAACAAAAAAATAACATATGCTATAATATTCGAAGAATTGAATAAATACTGATCCTCACCACAGCTATTCGACCAGATCGTTATGCCAAGAATAATTAACAAAATCTATAGAGACCTACTAAACATTTAAAAAAATGATGAGACCCCAGTACCTTAAAATACAAAGTAAAATAACATATTCTTATCTAATTTTTTATTTCATTAATATATTCAGATATCCATCCACCTATAAAATACTGCGGACTAGGTCTGTTAAACCCTGTAAAAATTGTATATCTTTTCGAAAGATTGATTTTTTTCTTTATATATATTTTATTCTTTATATCTTTCTAAGTAATTCATCTAACATCTCCTTATCTATTTTTTCCCCTTGTTATATTTTATTTATAAAAAAAAAAACAATGTTTATCTATGTAAAAAGGCAATCCTTGCCGTAAAACTGCCATGCAGTTTGGCAAAAAATAAAATTAAAATTAATATATATATATATTTATATGTAATAAAGAAGAAATTAAAAACTTTAAAAATTAGTTTTCGTACCTAGGTAACATAAAAAATACAAAATTCAACAAATGTCTCGTTCTAGTCATTTTAGTCAAGTTTATCAAAATATTCTTTGAGATATAATATTTTTCTCCCTGGTAACGTACTGAAGCCGCATATTTTTCGCGTAATTACTGTCACGTGGAGTTTTTACGTTAGTTCTCCCCCGGAGGTAGCTGAAGGTTACACGGAGATACACTCCAAGATACCTGCTTCTGAATTACGAACTTGATCCGAAATATTTAACGCCGGAATGCGGGAGTTAATTAACTGAGAATTTCTTATAAAAACCTGGTTATATATTTTTCAGCATTTCTTCAAAATTACATATACCTACACATGTTTTACTGTAAGAGGCGATCCACCTGCTAAGTTAAACTGGACGTTCCTCACTGATTAGACAGAGTAGAGCATGAAATTAACATGTGCTAGATTCAGGATTCAGATCATCGGGATTTGGACACATTGATACAACTTATATTATTAAGGAGAACACATTCTTATTGTGAAGTTGTAATTATTCAGAACATACGTCTGTGATGTCAAAATTTAATAAAAATGAATTGATTATTCTGGCGTCTGCAGTCGGTTTATTCAAAGGTACTTGAGATTCCGTAAAAACAATCTAGATGGCTTTCAAATAATGGAACGACAGATGTATTAATTTGAAAAAGTGTAACATATAAGTTGGAAAATTTGTCATGAAAAATACTAGCGCTATGACACAATTGGTAGTGTACTTCTCCGGATTTGAAATAGAGAACCAGGTTCGAATCCCGGTAGCGCAAAAACAATATTTTTCGACAAAATTTATTTTATATGTGTATATTTATAATTAATACATTAAATGAGTATTTAAAGTTAATTTAAATTTTACTTTAATTTTTTAAACATACCTGCTCCTTAAAAATAATTCACTGAAACACTATCACGGTTTTGAATGTATCATCAGCTCAGGTTCCGGAGGTCGAATTGGTCATTCATAGTCTGGCGATACTTGATGCACATATTTGATCAACTCTCTGGTGACAATTAATATGCAATCTCTGCATCACCGAATGCTGTACCTGCTACTAACTTCTTATGGGAGCCGTGTTATTTTACTGCTATCGCTAATGTATTAGAATGTTCTCTGAGGAATTACAACCATATCAGGCTAATGGCAGGGAAACGCGTCAATCACGTCGCAGTACTGTTCGCTTTAGTCATACGATAAATATTATTTTCTTTGAGTTTGTTTGGGTGTGATTTGGATGATTTTGAAATGAATTCCCGACTTTTTTATTTTAAATCCTGGAACTAACGTTCAATTCTCATATAACCTACCCTCTTTCCTGTAACAGAGGCCGATCCATCAGTGATGTGAGGATAATATTTTAAAAAGTACTCAATTTTCAATTGATTTCAACTGGTTTAGAATGCGAGAAAAACTACAATTTTACATAATTTAAATAGTTAATTATAGCGTATACCTACATAGTTTTACAGAATTTATTATGAGTAATTCTGTAAACATTAAAATCGAATGACTTGTCATAGTCAACATTTTGGGTCAGATTTTAGTGGTAGCAATCGTCGCCGATGTCAAGAAAAAATAAAGATATTACAATACTTTCAACAGGTAATGTTTTTCGATGGCAATAAATATTGTCACAATGTAGTGGTTGCTTTGCGGGCAACAGTGTCCGCTACGCGGCCACAAGCCGCTGCGTGATCACGGCCAGTGTTTCCGTAAAATTTGTATTATAATAAAAAATAACTGAAAAGTTCTAAAATATATGTAATTACGGTATGACGCGACGCACAACTACATCGCCTCCTGGAAACAGATTTTTGTGTGGCATATAATGGCTAAATCAAAGTGTATAGGCTAAAGCGTAGAACATCGTACGATGGGATATGGTGGTGGTTACTTTACACTTTACTTTTAAATGTTTTTTTTTTAAATAGAGATGTGTTCACGGAATACGTATTACATAATTTTTTACTTTTAAAATTAGCAATATTAACTTGGTGGTTAAGATTCATATTTTTTATTTATTATCTTAGTTTTATTAACCACAATTGAGTTTAAAAAACATCTACCGGTTTCGGAAAACACTTTTCCTTCTTCAGGATGTCATAACTAACTAAAAATATAGTATGTTTCTTCACCAGAATCTATTTTTAATTTTTTTAAAAAACAACAATTATTTAAAAAAATAAATTTAGTACCTAACTCAAATTACTGCTCAATAAAAATTTAGTCGAATAATTTTTAGGAAAAAATTTTAGAATAGGACTCGTAGTTAAATTTAGTTGGCTGTTTAGAATTTCCTGATTACTTTTACATGCTTTATTTATCTCCAACGAAAAGAAAAACGAAGAAGGAAAAGTGTTTTCCGAAACCGGTAGATGTTTTTTAAACTCAATTGTGGTTAATAAAACTAAGAAAAAAATAAAAAAATAAATAAAAAATTAAAAAAAAACATAATTTTCTCACTATTTACAAAGCTTAACACTCGTACTATGTATTCCTAGAAAGCAATCACTTTGTGGTTTGATATATTAGATTAAATGAAACACAATCACTTCCCTTAGCTCAAATTTCGTATTTAAAACAGTTTTTTTTTGTGCGTGCCGCGGGTGAACATTGACATCACCGTCTTTAGTCGGGAACGGAGATCGTCGACTATCCTTGTGCACGCGGTGTGTGATTTAGTCGGCGTCATTAGGGATTTCGGAGGCGTCGTACTTGAGGTAAGGGGAGCATTCCTTCTATACCCTGGTTCCCCGAAATCGCTGGTCCTTCGAAAAATCCTCTTCTCCTCATCAACCTCTTCCTATATCCGTCTTCCGATATTCTTTCCCCACCTTGCGGTAATTCTGACTTACAACCAGAATTACCGCAATCCATTCCAGGCGAAGTGCAACCCGGAAATCGCACATTGAGGCATAATGAGAAGTGTATAGAAGATAAAGTCGTATATCAGGAAATGAAACGAAGTTATGTGTAGCTGAAGCGGGTGTGTCTGTGTATATATGTACCTATAATTTATATATTTTTTTGGTCCAATTTTGTAAAGTAACCAATTTTTCCGTATTCCCCGTGGACTACCTTCCGTCAATAAATCTAGAAAAAAAATCAGAATTTCAACCGGGAAAAATTGTATCAAATATATAATTTAGATTTAGTACGTATTTGAAGTTTATCCGTCCGATCATTTCTGCGAAAAAATAACGAATTTAATCAGAAATATTATTTTGAGAACATTGAGAGATGTTCCTTAAAGTATTTTTTTTACCTTTCTTTGAGCCCACACCCTTAAAAGTTAGGATTGGTTAAAAAGGTTGTTGTTACATCTCTGCCAAAAATAAGAAAATTTCAGATCTATTAAAAGACATATCACATAATAGCCTTTGGGTGGTTTTGTAATGGAGCATGGTTTTGTTTTTACACCTTTTTTTGTTTAATATAATATATATGTATATTGTGGAGTTGGGGGTTCTACACCTTAACCGGCTAGATCAGTGGCGAGCATGAGATGTGGATTTCACAGAGTCAAACCTTTCAGAACTCCTTACCTTAAAGAAAAATAATTAGATGTTACAAAATGATAAATGTGGTTCATCGTAATAAATGAAAGCGTGATTGTCAAATTATAAGTTTAATACTTTAAATTTTACCTAGATAACAAGGATGAAATTAGGACAATTTCATATGAAAGAAAAATTACATCTGCTGAAGTTTTACATATTAAAAAAAAACAATTACAACATTATTTACAGACCATAATCTTCTTTTTTACATCTCACGTTAGCTGCATCTTCTTAGGTCGCATCGAGTAACAGAACTCAGCGCGACTCGACTTCGATACTTGATGGTAACTTCGAGGTGCAAGCTCAACATTTTGTTCCGTTGCATATTGGGATCTGTTGTGCCAAATCTTTTTCCATACCGATTTATTTCATTATCTGGCCAGGCAGGACCAATCTCTGTCTGACAATTCGATTATACACCTCGAACGCAAAGAACGACTGTGAAATCAACACATTAACAACAATAAAATAGTAAAATTCGCGAATTAGTAAAAATAGAAGTAGACACTTCAATGATTTGCACGCAGCTGTAAGCCAAGATGAAAACCTTTCAAATGTTTTTCTGTTAAAAACAGCCGAAAGAAATTTTCAATTCAGTACGTAGCCAATTGTATGGTTTGAGTAGAACGATTGCTTAAAAACAGAATATGGCAATTTTGATAAGACAAAAGCAGCATTAATTAATATTTTTTTATTACAACATATAAATGTGATATTTTTAAACATAATCAGTAATTATATATAATTTCTTTTAACATTTTTTTTCTTCATGAGTCGAGACTCATGTATAGAGATGGAGTATATAGTATATAATTTATATGTCTGCTAGTTTTTATACATATTTTTTGATTTCAGATACAAATTTAGAGAGATTGAGATTATTTAAAAAAAATTGATGCCTTGATAAATATAGTGGTTTTTGGTTGCGGTATATTAAAGTTTTGGAATATCGATTTGGTCTCTAAATTTTGTAGATCGGAAATTAGTTCTTATATTTAATTTGTTTTTAATTTTAAACATTTGGATTAATGATTTTTTTTTATATATGTCTAATAATTTTGTAAAAAATCGGACACTTGGATACTTTTTTTTTAGAATTATTTATTATTAGAGTAATTTCTAATTGTGATATTAAAGTTTTATATGCTCCTCCCCATCCAATAATACCGTATTGCAAATATGACTATATTATTTTTACATTTGTAAATGATAGGATGTTTCCGAGTCTTAAAAATAAGTAGACAATTTTCCTTATTTTGTTTGTAAGATTAATAATGTGTTCCTTCTTTTTGAATTTGTTATGTATTATGATTCCTAGATAGATGACACTGTATTTTTCTTCAATTGATGAACATAAGACGACTATAGCGCTACGGTTACAGCGGCGGGATATTAGTGGTAGTTTTTTGAACTGAGCTATTAATGATTCTACTGGTACACGGCTGGCGCTAGCGTAATGATAATGAATAGTCCGTTTTTAATATGTATATGAATTATTTAATTTATATTTCTTTACCAGTATTTTCATTAATGAACGGCTTTTTTGTTTGTATGCGGTGCACTCTCCATTTTTCAGGAATTCTGCAATAAAGAAAGGTCGAATGAATTTATTTCACAAAATTATAATGTTTTGTAATAGTTATTAGCTGTGGCAACCATAAGCTATATAGAAATAACAAATAAAATAAACCAGCGGTATTTACCAGTTTTTCAGTGAATGAACTAATTTGGTAAAATTATTCAGTCAAACATAAAAGCGACCTTTAGTGGGAACACAGAATCAGGAAATAAATACAATAATATTATACATATTTGTATAATTTTATCTTACACAAACAGTGATTTACATTAAAATAACCGAATTATTTTGTAAAAACGCTTTATGATAATTCTTCCATTTACATTTTACTGTTGTGATATATTTTTAATTTAAATTATTTAAAACATTTATACTAGGCACGTTTTTTAACTAAGTACCGGATTTTTTTTTAAGAAATACAACATCATTTTTACAACACTTTACTTTCTTCGGACGCTACACACCTTCAACTGCTTCTCAACATAGTCTCCACCATTATTAAGACACTTCTCATAACGGGGTATAAATGTCTTCGTCATAGAACGACGGCGCTTGAGATGAAAATCATGCCTGTACTCCGTCTTTGAGTTTATCATCGTCATCAAGACGCTCACCACCAAAGAACCGCTTCAGATGAAGGAAAATATAGAAATCACTTGGCGCCAAATCAGGACACACTTGGCGGTCTCATGTTTCGTGTATTCAAGAAACGAATCACAGACCGTATCTCACGGTCGGCTGACTGATCTATCGCCTTGAATATTTCAACCACTCACTGCAAGATGGCCACACTATGTGAATGTCTCTAACTTTGCATGTGGTGAATCAACAAATGAAGAAAAACATTGGTCATGCACAACATCGCAATCGCAGTGCTGCAAAGAGAATATCCGGCAACGGTACTTACTTAAAAAGCGCGCCTCGTATATTAACAACAGAAAACCAAAAATTTTATATACTAGCGGAAAATATAGCGCAAAGCTATTGGAAAATTCTATAAAGTTATTAAATAGATAAAACAATTAAAGAACAATGTATGGTGTATCCTATTTACCTAGTGCAAGGTTTTGTGAAATATTTGTGTTAAAGCAATCATATAATACCGAAAACGTATTTCAGATAAATTATATTTAATAATTTTCAAATCTGTCGCTATTTGTGTGACCTACAATCAATGAAATAACCCGCGAAGTTTATAATAAAGGCAAAAAACTTATCGAATGTTATTTAGTTATCTTTCGCCTCCGTATTATTAATATTCTCACCCTATGAAAGTCTATTGTCCGAGCGATTACGACGGCTGTCATTGTCGTTGGCCGCGCATGTGCGAATGGCCCGCCTCGATTCAAAATCAAAATATTAATATGGGAGTCATCTTCAGAACATTACCTAATTTCGTGTAAAAAATCGTTTTCTGTCCATCTTAAGTTGAGAGCAATGACATTATGATCTTATGGTGAGCTGAACACGTTCCTGAACGCACCTGGCAAAGCAAGGCGCAGCGCCGAATGCAGCTGGATCTCCGACCGTCTTGCTGCGAGCTCTGCAGTAATTGCACGTCACTATGCTGCTGCCTCCGGACCGATTGACATCGTTACACTCCAAACTCTGTATTAGGATTCCATCGCATGCTAATATTATTTACCTTTGTAAAATGTGAATCAATAATCTCAGTGCCTGATGCATATAAGTATTGAGTTAAGTTTCACGTGCTCCGCTACTGTCTGAACATTTCCATCATCTCACATGCAAACAAACAAATGTGAATATAAATACAAGAACACGAATGGTAAGCCGACATGGGAGATTAATTATCATTCGTATACTCGATCTTTCTGATTTTATTATTTCATACATACATATACTCGTAACCTTAAAAAATCATGTAACAATAATCCTGACCAAATCACTCCCCTATAATACATACATACAACTTATGTATATAAGCTATATGTATTATCTAAGAGGTAACTGTTAATTTGATCTCACACTTGTTAACTGATTTAGTTGTACAATTGCTGGTAAATTATGGCCGTGTCAAAACAATTTTCTTCTGTTCAAGGGTTTTTGGTGAAACTTTGTGGAACTCCATGATTAGTTTGTAAATTAAGTAAAAACTCTGTTTTATTCCACTACATTTTTCATTGTGTTAAATGATATATAGCATTTTCGGGAATATCTTCTCATTATCAATATTATAGTTCAACTAAAATTAAAAGCACTTTTAGAGAGTAATATATGGTGTATTATTAAGGAAAACACATTCTTATTGCGAAGTTGTAATTATTCAGAACATAGGTTTGTGATGTTTTAAATACTAATTTAAATTAAATAAGTATTTAATATATGGTGTGTTTGGAGTTCACGATTAACGAGTAACCCCAACCCCCACCACCGTTAACTCCACTTACTGTCTGAAAGTGCTTTTAATTTTAGTTGAACTATAATATTGATAATGGGAAGATGTTCCCGAAAACGTTATATATCATTTAACACAATGAAAAGTACAGTGGAATAAAACAGAGTTTTGACTCAATTTAAAAAATAATTTTCTTCTAGTGAGACGGGTACAGTCTAAACCCAATAAACATCTATTATATATTATATGTGTGTAAACTTATACACGCAATCACATCCTTATATAGAAAAATGAAATTAGTAAGAATTAATATATCATTCACACCATGGTTCGATATTGCAAAGGGCGTCAATCTGGGTAGTGTAATGTCTCTATGGCTGTTCAACTTGTATATGGATAATTGTGTGGGAGCGAAAATGGGCGATTTGATTGTATGCTGTTTATTGTACGCTGACGATGCAGTTTTAATGGCGAATAACAAACCAGAATTACATAGTCTACTGAGTAGAATGTTCGATGTACGTAAGGAAAGTGATCTTATTATGAATGTCAACAATTCGAAAGTGATGGTATTCGAGAAGGAGGAAAGCAAGACACCTTGTAGGTAATGAATGTTTGGAATAAATAGATGAGTTTGTGTATTTGCAAAGTATTTTAAAGACTGAGAAAGGTATTGAAGAAACGAAAGGAGAAACTGTAGGAAACCAAGTGAACGGCACTTTGAATGGAATTATAGCTGATAGGAACTTGTCAGCCGAGACAAAACAAGCGGTACCTAATGGAGTCCTGGTATCTATCCTCTATCTCTATCCGCTCTATCCTCTTAGTTAGTTATTTTATTATATGGATACTTAAATAAATGTTCTCTCCGTGTTCAATAATATTTACTCACGCCTAACCAACCACTACACTGTTACGGTCGATTTACATCGTACGTATTTGATGAACTAATTAATAATAAATATGAATTAAATATATTAATTAGAAAGATATACATATAAAATCAATTCTATCGAAAAATATTGTTGTTGCACCATCGGGATTCGAACCTGGATCTCTTTCCAAACCGGGGAAGGTGCAGTATCCAACTACGCTACAGCGACGATATTTTTAGGGACAAATTTTCGAACTTATATGTTACCTTTTTGATATTAATACATTTAATCGTTCCATTATTTGAAAGAGCCATCTATCTTATTTTTACGGAATCTCAAATACCTTTGAGTAATCTGATAGCAGACGTCAGAATTATCAATTCACCTTTATTAAATTTTGGACACATTGATACAGCTTTATTATCAGGAGAACACATTCTTATTGTGAAGTTGTAATTATTCAGAACAGACGGTCTGTGATATTTTAAATATTTAAAATATCACAGACCGTCTGTTCTGAATAATTACAACTTTACAATAATAATGTGTTCTCCTAATAACTAATTAATAGTTGTGTACTTGCCGCAATGACTGTATGGATGAGTTCAGCCACTAACCACCCTACGCCACATCTGAGGGCTCAAATTCGCTAAGCGATGCTCACATATGTCGACTTAAGTGCTCGTTAAACAACGAGAAATCTCCCCGGCGTAGTTCTCAGAGGTAACTACTACCTCTCTAGGTAGTCGTGTACAAAAGTACAAAAAATAAATAGATTGTAAAGGATTTAGATAGAAAAGTATAGTAAGAATCCACTAAATGGAACATTACGAGTTCCCTCAAAGA
This sequence comes from Eubasilissa regina, assembly GCA_022840565.1. Taxonomy (NCBI): domain Eukaryota; kingdom Metazoa; phylum Arthropoda; class Insecta; order Trichoptera; family Phryganeidae; genus Eubasilissa; species Eubasilissa regina. The sequence goes on from JAINEB010000021.1 coordinate 16,533,299, forward strand.
ATAAGAAAAGAACTCGTTTATGTAGTTATGGACTGACATAAAATTTATTATTTTTTTATTTATTTGACATTTTTACAATTTTTTATAACATGAATTAAGTATTTTACATTTTTAAAATTACATGGGTTTTCTCTCACTTTCCTCTCCAAAAAAATAGACCAGCTCTTGTGCTTGAAGAAGGAGTCACGCTACAATAATTTTATATAATACCTTACATATTCTATTCATTGTCCATTTATGTGCTTCTGAAGTATTCTGTAATATTGTTTATTTTACAATTATGTGTTTTTGAAGTGTTCATTTAGTTTCTATAAATCTTTTATATCCTTTATTTCTTTCATTTGTGTAGGGAGGCTATTGAAATTTTTTATCCCTAAATGTATAAAATTTTGCTGATAGTGTTTGGTGTTACATTTAGGGATTTTAAAGTTATTTTTAAACTTTAATGAAGTGCTTGTTTCAAATTTTACAGTGTAATTTTCTTTAATTAATTGATTAATTGAGACGTTTTCTATTTTGTTTTTTTGACATATAAAACATATATTAATGTAATTTAACAGTCACAATTAAGATTTTCAACACTTATAGTAGATAACAGAACGAAGCGTTTGTATAATATAAAAATGATTATAGTAAATTATTTAAAATATGCAAAATCTTACCGGTTGACAAAAAAATAACGCCCTATACTATTCGGAGAATAACTGATCCTCACCATAGTTATTCAACCAGATCGTCGGGTCGAACCATGAGAGTACCGATCGCGAACAATGCGTACGGTGAGAGAACGAGAGAATGTGTTGTGCCAAGAATAATTAAGAAAATCAATAAAGACCTATTAAACATTTAAAAAAATGATGAAACCCCAGTGACCACCTTAAAATACAAAGTAAAAGAACATATTCTTATGTAATTTTTTATACACATAAAATTATGTGGACTAGGTCTGTTACATCCTGTAAAAATTATATATTTTACCGAAGGATTGATTTTTTCTTTATATTGGGAGTATGCATTAATTCATGCGGTTTTCTAAGAGAGGGTGTTACTAGTATTATTTCGCGCCGTGTTCATCCGTGACTATATTCATTTGAAAGCTACTGTCATTGCGCGTCTTTTTCAGTATATGTCATTTGATTGAAGTGTAAACAACATTTTTTTCTATTCATTTGAACATGTCGAACTTTGTGCCAGAAAAAGTGTTTTTGCGGGGAGTTCTTCTTCATTACTTTAACATGAAGAAAGTCATCGTATTTTAGTAGAGGTTTATGGTAACCATGCTCTAGCTGAAAGAACGTGCCAGAAGTGGTTTGCACGGTTTAGAAGTGGCGATTTCAACTTAGAAGACAATGAACGACCCGAAAAGCCAAAAAGGTGTGTTGTATTATGAGCTGTTGAAATCGGGTCAGACGATCAAAGGGGACCTCTACCGAACACAATTAATTCGTTTGAAGAGAGCGATTGCGGAAAAACGACCAGAATATGCAACCAGACACGAATCCATAATTTTCCATCATGACAACGCTCGGCCACATGTTTCAAGACCGGTTCAAAACTATTTGGAGAACAGTGGGTGGGAAGTTCTACCTCACCCGCCTTATAGCCCAGACATACCCCCTTCTGATTACTACTTGTTCAGATCAATGCAGAATGCCTTCACCGGAATACGCTTCACTTCAGAACAGGGTATCAAAAATTGGCTTGATTTGTTCTTCACCACCAAGCCGGAGAAGTTCTTTTGGGATGGAATCCACAAACTGCCAGAAAGATGGGCAAATGTTGTAGCTTCCGATGGACAATACTTTGATCATTGAGTGTATAACCATTTTTTCACAATAAAGCCTTAATTTTCGAAAAAAAAACGCATGAATTAATGCATACGCCTATTATGTATTTATTATATTTACATATATTTTATTTTTTATATCTTTCTAAGTAATTCATCTAAATCTCCATACATATTTTTCCCCCCTTGTTATATTTTATTTATAAAAAAATGTAAATAATTAAACGTAAAACTGTCATGCAGTTTGTCAAAAAATAAAATTAATATATATATATATATATATATATATATATATATATGTAATAAAGAAGAAATAAAAAATAATAGAAAAATTATGAAAACCGTATGAAGACATCTTTTGTTTCAATTCGCGTGTCTTTCGTATTCTTTCTTGTTTGTGGTTGGTCCTTTTTTTTCCAATTCTCAATTCCCTTGCATATACAGAATATTATGATATTATAATGCACGCTTCCACGCGTGAGAGTCCATTAAAAACGTCAGAAACATATCGTACTGTACCTGGGTCTGGCAGCAGCCCGGTTAGCAAAGACGGTAGACCGTAAAACTCTTAATTTAAGGGTCGTGGGTTAGAGCCCCACGTTGGGCGCCATTGTTACGTTCTGCTTGTGCTGACCGGGTTTTGTTCACCTTCGTGGGATAATCACGTAATTTTAATCTTAAAAGTGTAACAGAATAAATTATAATAAAAATACATAATTTTTCACAAATTTATAATACTTTAGTGGTCTCATTTCTGTTGACTTTTGTAGTATTATATCTTCTAGAATGATTCATGATGCAGTGAGAATCTACCGTCCAGATGAAAACGGTTTTTCCGCTTCTTGAATTATCGAGCACTTTGGATGGAAAAATTCCTGAGGGACATTCATTCTTCTGTGCGAATTTCCGAGTTTAGAAAATAAAATTCAAGGTATGTTTGCGGGAAAATGTTATTTCCGAACCTCATGATTGCCTGGAATAATAATGATATTATATACGAGTAGATAGTAGTAATATGAGTCGTTGGAGTGTGGATTGAGAATACAATATTTCTTTAACCCTTCCCAAACGATGCAGTAACACACAGGTCTACCGGTCTAATTAAATTAATATTTCGGTAAATACACGCAACACACAATTCATATTTTATTTAATTTATAGGAAAATATTTACGGTTAGAAATGTCTAGTGAAAAATCAAGTATGTAAGGCGAATCCTACAAAAATAATAAACTTTTAATTTTATCTGTAATATACATATGTATATACATATATTAATACTTTAACACAAATACCATTTGTATCAAGTCAGAAAGTAATCACACATTAATTTCATAGTGAAAAGAATAACAAACATAAGAATATAATGCTGTCTTTTTCTTACTAATTAAAGAAATATAGATAATAAGGAAGGTTATATTATACAATGCAACCTCCAACGCTGGACTTGATAAATTCTTTGAAATATAATATAATATATATTTTTTATATTTAATGCTCAATATTTATAGTAAATTTTTGGCCTCAACTATTTTTTTCACATGTCAAAGGCTAATAGAAGTCTAATTTCTTACGGTAACACGAGTTGACAGCATGGCTGGAACGATTATTTTATATCACAGTATGGTAACGGTTAATATATTGTACTGCATTTTGGATGTATTTTTATTTCTGGGTCCTTATATATCGGTTAATAACACAGAAAATTGCACATCTCTTTTCTTTGTTTATTCATATGATTATGTATTAGGTTAGTAGGTAAATCATTACGATATTTGTTTTCTAAAATAACTTTAATATTTCAATGAAAAATTTAATTTTAAAGTGTAATAATATTAGGAATATTTTGAAAACATCGACATTGATAGTGCTATACTGTATAGTAGATTTAATTAAGGTGATTTTATTTGATACACTTTTTCTTTTAAACTATTTTGTATTTTTTTTTTATTAAGAAGTATTTTACTCTTCTATTATCTGACACTATTTTCTGAGCTCTGATTGATGTTTAAAATGACACTAAATAGCTAATAATACACATTTATTCAATTTTCAGTTCATTTTGAAATAATTAGAACGAGAACAAAAGATAACAGTGAGCAATAAACAGTGGCCGGGAGATAAATAACAAAATGGCCTACAGATAACAGTAACATTAAGGTAACTTAAATGAAATATAAATGACAAGATGACAAGTTCTTTGTAAGTATCTTAATCATATTAGCCAAACTCATTTGACCAGAGAAACTTTATATGCATTGATTATTGATCCAAAAAAATTCATACGCTTTGAAGAAGAAATATTTTCTCCGAAACCGGTGGACAAATAAATAAAAATCAAAAGTTTTTAAATACAGGGTGTAACAGACATAGTCCACAATATTTAATGGGTGGATACTTGACTAAATTACGATCAGAAAATGTTCAAGGGATATGTGCCTATGCTCGTTCATAATAAGCATTTTAAAAAAACCTAATAATTTCGATTAATTAAATAATTTTATTGATTCCAAATTATATATTGAACACAAAATATTAAAGGTTATCGAATTTCGAGCTTCCAGAATATTTTTTGTTAGACGATTTAGGGCCTGAAGCAAAGATATAAATTTATAATGGAACAATTTCGCAAATATTTATTTTGAAGTACGTAGACTTTGTAAATTTTTCAAACAATAATTTTGCTTAACAGTGCAGAATTTGCACATATCCCTTGAACATTTTCATCTCGTAATTTAGTCAGGTTTCCACCTATAAAATATTGTTACAATCTGTATATACAAAGTTTTCTAAATAATTTTGGGGTTTAACGTACACCATTTGATTGGGTAACCTTACATCCGGTTTATTTATATAACTTTTTTTTTACCGAGATTTGAAAGTCGCAATATCCATACACCAGTCGGAGTACGAGCTAGCTAATAACGACCAGCCCGCTACCAACCGGTCAGAAGACGTCGGCTGACTGAGTCTTCCGTCCGTAATATTGACCCGCGAGCCGTGACGTCACGAGGCGAAAGTTGTCGTAGGTCGGGTCCAACACAATCTCAAACATCATCGTAATACGTATACCCGAGCCGCGACTGCACACGTATGTAAATTATTGTGTGTCGGCGGACGTTCCTTAATGACGTATTTTTTTATGACATCTGGTGCACGCTTGGATTGCTTCTCTAGCGATAGTGCAGACGGGTCTGCCGGACTTGTGAGACACTCAGAGATGCACGCGAACGTATGATTGGCGATTTGACTGGACTTATTAGTGATAAGACGAATCTTGTTTCATATAAGGAATTTAGTCGTGTATGGGTGACTCGTTGGAGATCCTTAGGTGGGGAGTTAGCCCGGCCTGCGTGGGCGGGACTGCACCTACGCGCCTACCTCTCACTCTCCACACCTCGTGTCTGTCCGTGTAAGTGTGACTCAATCAATTTTGTGTCTTGTCCACTGTCTTTCTTCTGGGAGTATTTTTGATGAATGGACCCCTGAATGTCTGCCTTGAATTACTGCACTTTAATTTTTCATTTGTATTTAAAACTATGTTCTATGGATTTATATTATATGATTTTTTAATAATAATCAGCACTTAAAGGACGCTGGAGGGACAAAATTTTAAATTTTAATTGCTAATAACCACATTAAATTTATTTTTCTTTTTTGTTTTGCTTATGCTTAAATGTGTAATAGGATTTTAAGGGTCTTGACTTATCTAACAAAATCTGGGACCTGTCGTCCACAGATGGCAAAATGATTTAATTGAAAATTTGCTAGATCCAAAATATAAATGCACGTTAACACGCTTACAACTTGGCGTGACATACAAAGTTTGGCGTGTTTAAAAGATTAATGCTCTAACGTCATAACACCCATTCACTTGAAATATATTTTTTATAATTTACAGTGCATTAAAACATAGTGTAATGAGGTAGTGGAATTTATTCGATATCTTGAAATATGGCAGAGTTATACATGATCAAAGTTGCGTGTTTTAACAACGACCAGTTTATACCGTTTTATCGTGTGACGTCACATCTTTGACTCCACAAGTCGACAAGTACGGTGATCGACACTAGCTGGCGAATATTGACTTAGTGACTGTCACATCTTCGACTTCACAAGTCGACAAGTCCGGTGATCGACACTAGCTGGCGACTATTGACTTAGTGACTGTCACACGGTAATCCGAGCGGTTTTCAACAAGCCCAACATTGAACGCCAATATCACCGAAAGTATTGCACATTTTGAAAAAATTCAGATAGCATTAATATGACATAAAAAACTAAGTATAATTTACGTACAAATATTTCTTCAATTCAGGTGTGCTCCTGCAACGAAAAATGTCAACGAAATTTGACTTTATTAGTAGAACACATTCTTATTGTGAAGTTGTAATTATTCAGAACAGACGGTCTGTGATATTTTAAATATGAATTAAATATATTAATTTGAAAGATATACATATACATATACAATTTTATCGAATAATATTGTTTGTTGCGCCACCGGGATTCGAACCTGGATCTTTTTCCAAACCGGGGAAGGTAAATTGAAAATAAAACTGATGTTATATGTATATAGTATATTTAATTCATATTTGAAATTTAACTTGTTGCATCCGTATTATTGGCGAGTTAATAGCAACATTATTTATGTGTTTACCTATAGAGAACACTTCATTTTGTCTCGTTTGAGTTGGTACTTTAAACGAAACCATTTGTGTCAACTCGGGGCAGTCCAACGTGCTATTGATAATTTTATGTAGAAATACTATATCTCTCAAATCTCATCTCCAGGCTAATTTAATTATTAATTATGAATAATCAGTTACCAATCACCGTTACAATCGAACACAATCACAGTCACAATAACGGTTTTAATATGTCTCAAAAATCTAATTTCCGTATTTACTGTTTCTGAGCTAGGTATATAGAACTACGTAATCACGTACCTATAATATAAGAAAATAAAAGCCTCTCATTATAGTTATAAATACAAGTTAAGTTAAATTGTTAAAATGATAATGCCAATACAAGGCGAAACGCGTCTCAAGTAAATTAAACGAGTATTTGTGACCTGATTTCTGATTGTGGAAATTCATTAATGTATATTTTCGGACATATTACATCGTTGCATTCGTTGTGGGTTTGTACCCCGGTAGCAACCAAAATATTTTTTCGATAAATATATTTTCTCTGTATATCTTTCTAACGAATTAATTTAATTTTGTATTGATTAAAAAATATTATTATAATAAAAATGGTTTGGTTTTGATCACATGCAATTAACAACAGGCGATTGGATTTCTCGATTAGGAACATTTCCATTGAGAAGTGCATTCTAACTCAGTATATTATGGGTTTCGAAATTAAAAGCGATACATTCGTGTCAAACCGTACTAAATAAGTTTTTGTGCAATGTCACCGGTAATTAAATTCGCGTTTAATATGTGTCAAGTGCAGCGAACACCTGTTTGAATTGTTTGATATTATTGAGATTTTTTTTAGTTATTGGTATTTAAATATTTTACTTTCGATATACAGAAATGTATTCACGGTTATGTTACAATTAGTTGAAATACAAGTCTAATATAAGTAACAACACGCCACTGCATTAATTTATCGTAACGCACTTTTACTCTGAGATTTATTTTCAGTTATTTTAAAACAGATTATGTTGGTGCCGCGTATCTCTCACGTGCGAAGCTAGTGCTTTACCGTGTGCTCAGGTACTCCCCAGTTGGCTGCTGTGCCAAATTGTTGCACAAGAATATAATGCTGATTTTATAAGAATCATCCAAAGCGAATATAATATCTTATCAAATACTTGTGAATTTTTTTTTAAATTTTGGTTTTCAGAGCACTCAATTCTAGAGAAATATTCTCCTATATTTTTTGTAGAAATCCGAGGAAACACAATTTTCTTAATATTAGCCAAGCGAATTAGCTTGTTTAAAATAGTGTTTAAATCTTTGAATACACCAATGTAGAAAAATATCGAGGCGCGTTTTTTAAGTATCGGAATTTATTTTTTAAAGAAACACATCATCATTTTTACAACACTTTACTTTCTTCGGACGCTACACATCTTAAACTACTTCTCAACACAGTTGTCATAACGGGGCACTAATTTTTGTATATCTTCGTCATAGAACGACCCCATCTGATATGGAAACCATGTCTGTACTCCGTCTTTGAGTTCGTCATCGTCATCAAAACGCTTGCCACCAAGGAACCGCTTCAGCTGAAGGTAAAATGGAAGTAATTTGGCGTCAAATCAGGACAAAATAGGACATACTTGGCGATGAATGTCAGCTGGTTTCATGTTTCGTCCATTCAAGAAACGAATCACGGGTCGTATCTCACAGTCGGCGGGCTAATCTACTGTCTTGAACATTTCAACCGCTCACTACAATATGGCCACAATATGTGAATATTTATAACGTTGCGTGTTTAACATCGCAACTGCAGCGCTACTCCGATAATGTTTGACGATGGTACTTACTTAAAAATCCCACCTCGTATCTAGGAAAAAACGTATTCTTAGTAGGGGTTGTATGGTGTGTGTCTGAGGACTGTAACATTCCCCACCGTGAGGGTTAACTTAAAAATAGATTTGGGTCTTGTAAAATAGTTTTTGGCTAACGAAGAAAAAATGCAACAATTATCAGTGTTGTAAAATAAAGCTATGACAATAATACTCAGAAAAAATAAATATACTCGGATCAGTGCAATGCTGAAAGATCTGGATATGATAGATAGATGATATAAGTAGAAAATATATTTTAATACAATGGTATTTATTTACAAAATCATCAATATGAAAATATCAGCGGAATTCACACGAAAAATTAATGCAAATCAACATGAGCGCGAGCATCGTACAAGGGGAAGGGATAGACTGAGACTGCCATTCAGGAAGAAGGCCAAATCTCAGAAATCGATGATGTATAGTGCGGTGAAATTTTTTAATGAAATGCCAGAAAACATAAGAAAGGAAGAGAAATTGAATAGATTTAAAATGAAACTATTAGGAGAACACATTCTATTGTAAAGTTGTATTAATGTGTCCAAAATTGAATAAAAATGAATTGATAATTCTGGCGTCTGCTATCAGATTATTCAAAGGTATTTGAGATTCTGTAAAAATAAGGTAGATGGTTCTTTCAAAAAATGGAACGATTAAATGTGTTAATATCAAAAAGTTAACATATAGGTTCGAAAATTTGTCGCTAAAAGTATTGTCGCTGTAGCATAGTTGGATAATGCACCTTCCCCAGTTAGGAAAGAGACCCAGGTTCGAATCTCGATGATGCAACAACAATATTTTTCGATAAAATTGATTTTATATGTATATTTTTCTAATTAATATATTTAATTCGTATTTAAAATGAAACGGACCAAATATATAAAAGATAAGTTTTAGTTAAAGAAAATACTTCAATCTTGTTTATATTAAAGCATATATAAGAGTGCTTATGTATGCATTATGTTAAGAATTAAATAAATAAATTTCTGATGGATAGTGATGTTTCGTGAATAATGTGGGGCACCCTGTAGTCTAGTATCAGATGCTTTCAAGTTGTTTTCATCGGCAAAAATGCTGCTGGTCCGATTTATAACAGTCTTTGGAGTAACGAGTGATTTCAATCACTGGCACTTACACCCGTATCACATGTTGTGATACGGGCGTACTTGACTGAGAGCAAGCTTAATATATTTTAAAATAGATCGCCAAAAAAATAGTACTTGGAATTATTTAAAAAACTCTTAATAAATCGTCCACAAAAAAAGAATCGATGAAAAAGATATACAGGCAATCTATCTAACGTCAAAATATTTTGTTGCGATTTCAGAACATAGTTCAGTGGTATTTTTGTAATTTATTTGATCTCCTGGCGTGTATTTTATTAAATTTTGGACACATTGATACAACTTATATATTATTAATGAGAACGCATTCTTAATGTGAAGTTGTAATTATTCAGAGCATAGGTCTGCGATATTTTTAATACAAATTAAATATATTAAGTAGAAAGACATACATATAAAATCAATTTTATCGTGAAGTATTGCTGTTACTATCGGAAGTAGAACCTGTTACTTTTCCTATTATCCGGGAAACGCCTCAACAAATTTCGCTATGTCAACCAATAACGTTTTATGACAAATTTGAACTTTTGTTCTGTAGTTTTTTTTATAATTTATACATCTATTATTCCACATTTAGTATATCTTTCTAGTGTAGCTGACTATGTTCTGAAATTGAGGTCAACATTGTATATTGTTTTTGTATATTAAACAAACACAAAATAAGTAAAAATACTATTACACACAATTCCTAGGTGATCTTAGCACATACAACACTATACCTGTATATCGTCCAATCTGGCTGAAGTTATTTTATCGACGTACTCGTATCAAAATGTCTAAATTTAAATATACTGTGATATATTTTTACAGCCTTATTAAATATATCTGAATTAAATACAAAAAATAATTTCGAATAATTAGATCGGGAATAATAATATTTTGTGTTATTTATAATAAAAATGTTCCTTTATCAAAAGATACTTTGAATAAAAAAAAAACTAATTTTGGTCTTAAATGAGATCACTTAGGCATATATATATATATGACCGATTCATTTATGACAGAGTCAAGAATGAAGAAATAAGGAAAGAATGTAGAGCTGATTATAGTATAGTGAATAAGATTAAAAAATGATGACTTCGGTGGTTTGGTCATATGGAACAAATGAATGAGGAGAGAATGGTAAAAAAAATATATGACGCAAGTGTTGATGGCACAAGAAATGGAGGTCTTCCGCGGAAGACTTAGCACGACCGGGTAAACCAGGTACTGGAGGATGGTCCTGTTAGAAGCCACAATAATCGGCGACCTTGTATGAGAAAATGTATAATGTAGATGAGGCGAGAATTCTCTACCCTTACTGCCGCCTACCCCCGCGGGTCACGGCTTGATAGTATGTTAGTTAGATGTTAGTTATCATAGAAAATCGGCTAATAATATTTTATAGTTTTGGTAAACAAATTCAATTAACTCCAAATATTCCTTATCAGTACGAGATAAATCAAAATATGAATAAAATTTCACAGCCACCCTGTTTCTGGATAAACAAGTATTTAGATTTTTGTATTTAGAATTAGGCATATTAAACATAGCAAAAGATTTTTATTTAGAATTAGGCATATACATTCACCCATTTGTGGAAAAAGGTTCGCTACCGCTGTTCTATGGATATAGGCCCACATTTGTTCGCCTCACACACATTTATACTCCGGCTACAGTTACTCCCTTAATTAAATGTCCATATTAATCTTTGAAGGGTAGATTTACGAGTTACATCCTCTTAGTTTCAAGTTACTACAATTCATGTGAATACGACAGTGTAATTCTTATTACAACTACACATACACACTTACTTACTTATCATCACGCCGTTTTCACACTCCGCCCTGACAATCAATTCTCGCCTCATCCACATTGATACATCTTCTCATACAAGATCGCCGATTGTTGTGGCTTCTAATAGAACCATCCTCCATTATCTGGTTTACCTGGTTGTGCCAAGTCCTTTATTTCTTGTGCCATCAACACTTGCGTCATATATCTTTCTTACCATTGTCTCCTCATTCATCCGTTCCATATGACTAAACCACCTAAGTGATTCTTTCTTAATTTTACTCACTATACTATCAGCTTTACATTCTTTCCTTATTTCTTCATTCTTTACTCTGTTATTAATAAATTTGCCACATATACACCTGAATGATCTCATTTCTACTGCATTCAATCTATTTTCGTTCACTTCCATACATCAGTGTCCGTACCAGGACTTCATTGTGCACCCCTAGTCTTGCCTCGGTTAACAAATTCCCGTTAGATACAATTCCATTCTAAGCGCCGTTCACTTTATTCCCTGCAGTCACTCTCCTTTCGAAATCATTTTTAAGCCTTTCCGTTTCTATCAAACATGCTTCCTAAATACACAAAATCATCTACTTGTTCCAAACATTCATTATCTACAAGTATTTCGCACGGTGTCTTGCTTTCCTCCTTCTCGGATACCATCACTTTCGACTTGTTAACATTCATAATAAGGTCGCTCTCCTTGCATACATCGTTCATTCTACCCACTAGACTCTGTAGTTCTTAGTCTTACATAACTCGCGATTTTATTTTTTCAATCTTATATAAGGCGCTTTCTCGTGTCAGTTTTTTTAGCTGCTTGATTTCTATTTCAGAAAATACGACCTCACTTGCCCATATAAAACGACCCGCTGAATACCGGCTATGATCGGAATGCTCTCGTTACACCCATTACAAAATCGCAGCCTAGATTGGCCTGAAATCTCGTATATAATTTTTTTTTTACGTTCGTCCAGTTTGAAACGATGAGTTAAGTGGTTTTCTAATTTGTCCGATATGATTATGTTTGAAGGTTGAGTTTGATTGATTTATTAAATTCGTGTTGCTTTAATGGTAAGTACCTATTTATATGTTTTTTTTTCTGTCAATAAATAATATTTTGATTCTGTAAGATGGTGGTCTTGGATTGGTGGAAGCGAGCGAACCATCCAGTGCTGAGAATAATGTACCATCCCTTCCGTAATCGACTATAGTATTTTTCAATGTAAAATCTCGTTAGATACATTTATATTCAATATATATATTGCACTTCGTAGCTATTGTATACAATGTTAGTGTCCTTGTTTTTAGAAATCCGCTATGTAGCAGTGCAGATTAAAATAAATTCATTGCATATTCATTTACAATTTTTTCGCATTATGCAATAGATGTCACCGATGTCTAATATTCATCAAAAACTGCCGTGCAATATTCTTGGATATAATTATTCGATAATTTTAGCATTGTAGTTCAAAACAGTTTTACTAATAATATCGTATTCACTTTTTCTATCTGTCCATATTATTTAATTTTTTTAAGTTTGCGCTTTTAATAACATTCTGACGATGATCATATCATTTTAAGATTGCTCTAGGTGTATATATGTATATATACCATGTATTATTTTACTAATATTTTATTTTTTCTTACTTGAAATAAAGACAAAGTACACTACACTGTGCATTGTTAAAGAAATGTAATAAGTGATTTCCGTATTGACATATAGATTCTACGGAAACCATTATCGCGTAGCGGCAACAATATCTGTCTGATTTTAAGGACTCTGACTTTGAAGAGAACGTCCTTAGTACCGATTAATCAGAACGGGTGACATTTTGTTCCAATAAAAGTTATTCTGAGATGTCTAGACTTTGTTTATAAATTTATAGTATTTTCTTGATTCTGTTCAGTTTCAACATAATTCTTTATTTGAAGACATTTCATTAATTATTTATTTTAAAATGGAACTTTTATTTTTATATTTACGATGAAGTTTTATTACAATTTTTTTGGTATTAAGATGAATTATAATTTTTTTGATTGAACTTTTTTAACAAAAATGCACCAAATATTTAAAATAAATAAAACAAATTGGTATTTTTTAAATATTTTCTCTTTGGTGAACATCATGCATCACGAGAAAGAGAGACAATCTGGAGAAGCTTGTTGCGGAGAGGAAGACAGGATTAGAAGAAAGGAAGAACCGACCAAGATGATATAGCAACAGGCACTTATCCGTTCACACGTCAGGATGCTCTTAAATGTGAAGGAATTTTATTGGGAGGGCAGGAGACGGTGAAAATCTCAGTCATGAAGGACCAAATAGGAAGAGACTTTGATTTAATGATAAACAGAGCTAATTCATCATTAAAGATTCTATAAAATAATATTTTCGGAATTATCTAATCATATTATTGAAACCATTCATTCATTCATTCAGCAGTCAAAAACTTAAATTTCTTCACTCAGCACCATATAAAAAAACAATAAAAAGTCGTTGTGTGGAGAAATTATCCTGATTGTGAAACATGCGAAGGCGGACTGGTCGAGGAACTGTTCCAAATTGACAAGGATAAACATGAGTTTAGACTATCTTTGATCCTGTAATTAAATAGACGCCTGCACCAAAAGCAGAAGTCGCCATTTTGTTATCCTTTCGTTTACATCCCTTGAAGATTATTTGCTTTTAATTTCTTAAGCAACGCTCCGTGTTGTCGCGTGACAGTGACAGCGTTGAATTAATTAATAACGTTGTTATGGTAATATTTCTCTGATTAGAATTATTAGTGTAGAGAAATTGTATTTTTTAAACTAACGACCGACCACGTTGCAACGATTTCTAGTTTAATCTTTCGCTCGCCTTCCACGCGTCACGGCCGCGCGATAGTTCCACTTAAAGTTAAGCCCCGCTTGTCACATTTTCTCGGTATCGAGACTCTATACCAAATTAAAATTTTCAGCATTAGGTTGACAGGTCTCGTAGAATTATTTAAAAATTTCTCTGGGTACCTAAAATATTATACTTCACATACCTAACGCTATCAATAAAATATTATTGTTAGCGCCGTCTAAAATTAATTATTTTAATTCTATTAAGTTTTTGGCGTTTGATCTGTTGCCTTATGCATTTACTCAATTCGCGATTTACCAAAATTTAATCTGCATATATTCTTTCCTTTCTTTCCTATTACATATCCCTAAGTATGTACAAGAAAGAAAGAAGAATTCGCAGTAATTAAAAATCTATCTACTGCAGCAAGAACTGTGCGCTTCGAACTTTCTGCGGATTAAATGCTGTCGCTTCACTCCGTTATCGCTTATTATTTATAATATTATACTTAATAATTTTTTTTCGCTAGTGTTAATATACACGCCGCGACGCTTATCACTTGTGGTGGAAAGGAATCGACGAACCAACCAGCATCCGGCCGACCCAAAAAAGTGCTTTCCCTCACATTTCCTTTTTGTGTGCCTTTCCTCGTATTTCCACCGTGTTTATTAATTCATTTACCATCCCTGTTAGTATTTTTAGAATTATTATTATTCCGATTATTAAACTTGACACTCCGTATAAACAAAGTTTTCACTTCATTCAGTGATGCGCGCAGCTTCGGCTTACAACGCAATTGCGGCAAGTTGACGGTAGAATCCAGGCAGGATTAGCGTGTCGCACAATTACTTAATCATCGATGTCACGGGTGTGAGTTATTAGATGGTTTGATGTTATGTTATATAAATAAAATATCTTTGACGGCACATTGTCAGAAATACACTGTCCTAGATCTTTCAGTCAATTTATTGTATAAAATTGACGGATGCATTAATATATTAGATGTTATGGTGCTCATCTTCGCGTATCCTCTTTGTCTACCTCACTGCGAAACAATGTGATGATATGTTAATTCAAAAATGTAAGAAAGATTAAAGAACTAATATAAAATGTCAGCCTGAAATAAAGGATGTTTTTTTCGAGGTTTTTTTTTCGAATTGACAACACTTTTTCCAGCCACAGCTAATTTGACAGCTGATTTGTGCTCAGTTTGGTTTGCCATTTCACCATGAATAGAATTACGCCAGAACAACGTTTACAAATTGTGGAAATTTATTTTGAAAATCGTGCTACGCCCATTTTACAGTCGACATAATCGTCTATCCGAGCAAGTGATTAGAATTACTATAGAGCGTTTTCACACTACGCGTACTCTAATTGATAATACGCATCCGCAGCGACGTCGTACAGTGCGCACCGTAGAAGCTGTTTCTGCAGTGAAGCGCAGTATTATGGAGGACCAGAATGAATAAATTCGCTATCGAGAGCGCTACAGATCCATGATTATTAACTTTTTCGTTCCCCAATTGAATGGCATTAATGTGGAAAAGCTGTGGTTTCATCAAGACGGGGCAACATGCCCCACAGCACGCGCCACAATCTATTTATTGAAGGAAACATTCGATGAGCGCATAATTTCGCGTAATGGACCTGCGAATTGGCCTCCAAGATCGTGTGATTTAACACCTTTGGATTATTTTCTGTGGGGATATGTGAAGTCTCTAGTCTACAATAAGTTAACAGTAAAGCATGTAACAAAACAATTCTGAAAATATTAATAAACATATCTAATTATTATCTTATTGTCTTCCTTCCATTTAATTAATTTTATTTAAAAAAATTATCACTGGTCCACTGTGTAATAATATTTAAAACACATTGTGATTTCCAATTTTATTTTTGCGTTAGACTGCGATTAGTGTTTTCAACTTGACTGCTGAGCAAGTCTGGAGAATTATTTGTAATTAAAAAATAAGTTCGCGAAGACCCTCGGGCGACCACAATGTATTACAAGGTGTCCCAAAAGTCTTTTTCATAATAAAATAATGGATGAGTTTAATAAAAAAATGATTATTTTACATTTGAGTTCAGCCCTCGGGCATTTATTTCTTAAAAAATTTTGTTTTCTATATGTGATCCGTATTTCTTTGGCACTCTTCTAAACGGGAGGCAAAATTTTTGGGAACTGCTCGGCACGTGTTATCAGTGATCGCTGCCATTTTTTCTCGGATATTTTCTTTTGATTGGTCCAGAGAGGGAGGAAAAGTCCATTGGGAGCTATGCGGAGGCCAGTTTATGTCACCTCGTCGGTATATCAATTTTTCATGGAAAATTTCTCTTACAATGGCAAGGACACGCTCCTCTCCCGCTCGTTGTGTTGGTACCGCGAAAGAACCAACATGTAAATGGCTTTTGGGACACACTGTATATGCAAGAGAAGTACTTTAATCGTATTATATTTTGCTCAAGGCAGTTCTGTAATTTTCTCTAATAATATAGTATTCGATTTATACCTCAAAGACAAACAACTTTCCTAGAACATTCAGATCATTGTTATATAATACGTTTGTCTCCGATATTATCGATATACTATCATGTTTTATAATTTCAGAACGTTGAATATGATTTACATTGAATACATTTAATATAAGCAATACGATTAATATGAATGTGAATATTTTTAAACTTGTAATAGATAAATAATTGTGAACCTTCGACTGTGTGATCAGTGCTCAATTTTTAACATGGTAATTTTTTACTTTAATATATTTTCACTAAAGTGATTAAATCGTTTGCGGATTATTTGAAAGTCAAATATACTTTTGTCAAAGCATATATAAGATGTCTATAGGCGCGAGAAATAATCATGAAATATGATATATTTTATGCTTTATCTATGGATTTTTTCGCCTGTGGGTCCGAAATCTGACACTGGTGATTTAAATTTTTTCGGATCATGTGCTAATGTATATTAAACAACGAATTCTCATCACTAAAATAGCGGGATATTGAACATTGATTAATTGTCGTATACTGCAACATTCAAAGTATCAATGTGTCTGATGACTTTTGGAACAGCTGTGAAAAGTCCGCCATATTTAACTATCGATTCTCGTTTTTACTATCGGATATCGGAGAGTAAAATGAGTTTACTACGGGATGTACTATCGAGACTAAATATTTTTTTTACCAACGATAAAATAAACCGTTTTTAAATTATTTTTATTTTAGTAACTTTTTTTACAAAAATAAAAAGTGTACTGTGGGTCAATATTCCCACATATAGTGCTTTCGTATACTATACATAGTATACACTATTTATGGCAGATTTATCTCTCGATCAATTCTCTTTTGATAAATTTACAGATACTAAAAAAGATTTCTAAAGAAAAGAGAATAATTAGTCTAGATCATACATCTCTATACAGCTTATATATGCATTTTAATTTACGGTTTCCGTGAACAATTGTCTGGTGTATCAATAAATAGTTGTTTAAAATAAATTGATTTTATTATTATTTATTGATTTGATTTTCTTATTATTATGTTGATCGTAAGATTACGTTTTATATGTAATTCAATATTTTTTGTGTCGCTCGACCTCTCTACAAGAGATTAATCTCCATTTTATTGTTGTACATATAGGAGAAGAGTTTGGCACATTATTTACGGGACGAGGTGCATTCTACACACACTTATCCAACGAAATATAAATCAGAAGGATTAAGGACGTTCCCAAAGAGCAGTCGTACTCAATCTTCAAGAACTAATGTAAACTACTATGAATAGAATAAAAAACAGTTGAGATACAGTGTACTTTTTCGCTTCCGCTCACATGCGCAGAAGTTCAAAAATCTCTCACTATTCAAATTATAAAAGGAAACGTCAAAACCATTCAAAAGTAGCTCACTTTAAACATTTTTTATAACAAAACAAATACCGCTTGTTTCAGTTATTTTTACAGAAAGATATTTGTTAAATTTTCAATTAATGATTCTCAGTTTTCCAAAACAATCGTAAGAAAATTTCTATTCTTATTCAATTAAACGTGCGCTACAACATCGAACGGGGGTAGATTCGAATGTTAAATATGCAATTTTAATAGTCAATATTTACAAATTTACTACCGCAAGGACTATTGAAAAAAGTTTCTACGTATAAAAGACACTCATAAGTATGTGTATTCAAAGTTGAGGGTTTTTTATCAGAATTTTTTACCCTTCCAATTCATGTATTAATATAAAACACATATGATGTTTATTACAATAAGTAGTTAGTAAAAGTGTCAAAGCGATTAGCGCTGATGCACTTGTAGCAGTAGATTTGGCGGTCTAGCCGCATGTAGAGTACTCAGAGTATCGTAGACTCTAAGGAATTGGAAAAAAAAAATTGGTGTATTCAAAGTTTCAAAAGGATTGTAAGAAAAGTGATTTTTTTGGGAACGTCTTTAAGGCACATTTATACAACAGTAAAAGTATTCACTCTTCGAAAATTAAATCTTTTTGTGAACAAGACGTATTTTTTACATTAATGCATATTATACTGTCAGCGTTTAAATTTTCGTTCTTATCGAGACATCAGACGCGGACGTTTCATACATGCTTTGGATGCTCCGCATCCCTTGTGTTCTAGAGTCAAAAACCTTTGGACTTTTTGTTTCTAGTCCAAAATAGTACTGATGCAAATAAATTCATCCTGACCTTTAGAAACCAGTCACAACACACAATACGACATGATGCGCGCAAGGAGCGAGTCGAAATACATATACATCCTCAACTTTCGCGTAAATACACAGATACCAGCAATAATACATTCTACCATTCGTTCCGTATCCACAAAGTTTGAAAGTATTCGACTTTTGCGCATGCGCATTCAGTTCCGCCTGTCGAGGTCTTTGAATACTGTATACGCTCTGATTAACAGCATCCAACGTACAAAAAACGACTTTAATGCTTATGGGTATAATGCACAGAATAGCATACATTATTTGTGTGACGCATTTTTGACAGTTTGGTTTGAATACTTAAAGCCGAATTATTGAATATCCTTCGATTATGTGTTATACTTGACAGTTGGTATAAAATTATTATCCAGCATCCCTTCTAGGAGTTTGCGTTAGTTCTTGTCTATTTATTTAGTGGTCTGTGATTCTGAGCTATAAAATTTTACGAAACTTGAAATTTTAATAGACAATTTCATATGTGTTATAAACATGAAACCCTTAATTATTAAAATATAATTAGTTTGCATCT
This sequence comes from Eubasilissa regina, assembly GCA_022840565.1. NCBI lineage: Eukaryota > Metazoa > Arthropoda > Insecta > Trichoptera > Phryganeidae > Eubasilissa > Eubasilissa regina. The sequence continues at coordinate 16,552,595 of JAINEB010000021.1, forward strand.
CAGAATACTAAAATGTGTTGGCACCGTATATGGTTTGTTTATATTAATTTATTTAAAAATACAACCTTGCCTACTGCGCAATGAAACTGTTCTAAAACAATAACGAAAACACAATGCTAATTTGAGGTTAATTAACAATTCAGTTAGCCTTTCAAACGAGCGACCGAACCGTCTGTCTGGCCAACCTTATCCAGAATATTATTGGCTTCAGTATTTCCAGATACTTTAGGTTGAGATATCTTGCCTAGACATTTAACATTGGCTCGAGTTTAGATTGTTGACAGCTGTTGAATAAGTAACGCAACGAATCCCTGATTAGATTCGGAGGCTTTCTATGAGCTCCAATCGGCGGAGTCGTGTCTCAAAATGTTTGTTGTTTGTATACTTTGTGTATATATTTTAAATAATATTTTCACAGATGTTTTGCGTTGTTGCGGGTGAATAGTCACATACATTCAGAGAGAGTAATATATGAAAGATTTGGGATAGTTTATCAAACAAAGTCGTTTATTTATTTATTTATTAGTAACTATATAATATATATAAAAAATTATATAAATATATATAAAAAAATTGTTTGGACTGTGCCCGTCTCACTAGAGAAATTCTGTGTCGAGACGGGCATAGTTTACAAGCAATTGTTCAATTAATTAAAATTACAAGTATCTACTTGTAATTTTCTGGTAATAAATGTAATTCTATCTAGAATTACATTTATTACCATATAAAATGTGTATATTATGAACAATTTTAAAGTGGACTTAATTTTTGGATCACTTTGTAGCAATAATTAATATAGGTATGAGTCAATATGTTTGGGTGAGTGCACCGATACTGGCTCTACCCATATTACGAATCCATGTTTTAATATATAGTTTCATGTTCTTTTGACAATTCAATTGATTTAAGTCTTTTAGCATTCTATTAAACAATTTAGCTCCAAAATATTTGTAATTCCTTTGGCCAAATGTAGTATGTGCTCTTTGGGTTTGTAGGTTATTTGTATTTGTCCGTGTGGAAATTATGTTTTGGGTTGTTTTAAAATGTGTCTGTTTGTATTTATATGTATTTGAGAGTAGTATTAGCGTATATTTGCCTAATATCAAAGGCATTGAATTTATCAAAAATTTGGTCAGTGCTCGTTGTGATTGGGGATTTGAGGATAACTTTTAATATAATTTTTTGAGCTGCTATTATTGGATTAATTGCAGACTTATAAGGAGACTTTAGTGAAATTGGAGAACTCGCACTTCTCAGTGGCTTTATAAACCAAACTAAATACTTTCTGGTCCTGGCTGTAGGGTGGATGGATAAAAAATTCCCATTTGAATTGTTGAAAAAGTCGTTGTGTCTTCCCAGTAGTGTGAGGCCTGGCATTGTCATGAAGGAGAATGACGCCGTTAGACAGTAAACCTCGCCTTCGATTCTCTTTTAATTGACGGCGAATGTCACATGGTGTCACATTTCTTGAGTTAAGAAATCTGATCACAGTCCTAACGTTACAAGTGGTGGGATTTAAAATTTAAAAAATCATTTTAAACACTCACGGAAACAATTAAAACAATGACAGCGCTACAAAACCTCCCACACAACGAGCAGACAGTCAACTGAAGTCGTTTCACTTTAAGCGGCGGCTACTCGCGTCGCTAGCGCTCTGCACAGCGCGAACGGGTACTACTTTATGGACGGCCCTCGTGCTTTGGGTTGATTCTTAAGGATTGTAGTGGTGGTCCAGATGGATATTACAAGATACTCAATTTACGCCTTTTTGGGGGCATTTAGAGGATTTAAAAATAATGGCACGAGTTACAACTCTTTTAGAACCAATATTTGAATACTAAACATGCCTCAAATCAGCAATTTTCAATATAATAATCAGGTTTCTCAATAAGTACTTAATTTTTCTACAAACATTCAGGAAAACGGTGAGAGGAATTTTAACAAGCGGTTCATTACCAAAAATAGAGGTCAGTTAGAAATATATAAATATAGTGAAGTTGTAATTATTCAGAACATAGGTCTGTGAAATTTTAAATATGAATTAAATGTATTGATTAGAAAGACATACATATGAAATCAATTTTATCGAAAAATATTGTTGTTGCGCCACCGGGATTTGAACCTAGATCTCTTTCCAAACCGGGGAAGGTGCATCACCAACTATGCTACAACGACAGTATTTTTATCCGAAAAATAATTATAATAATTTTGGATTATTAAATCAATTTCCACATCTTTCATCATCTTAACAATTTAAGTTAGTTATTGGACTTATTTTATAATTAACTATTAAAAAATTTAATTTGAAAACATTAGAAAATTTTGACACATTATAGTTAATTGTTTCAAGGTGATGAAGAAAAAAGTATTTTCCCGAAACTGGTTGAACATAAATAACTCAAAGTGGTTTATAAAACAAAGTTAATAAACTATTGACAGTATGTATATCTAATAGGATATAAAGGTTTGAATATGAATTAAATGCATTAATTAGAAAGACATACATATAAAATCAATTTTATCGAAAAATATTGTTGTTACGCCACCGGAATTCGAACCTGGATCTCCCGTAAGGGGAAATTAATTGTATTTTGTATGAGACGTTTAATTTTAATTTGTTCTAACTAATAATTTTAAATAGCAGTATGCGATATAGTTCATGAGGCAATTTACAGGAAGACTTCCAGATTCGAATCCCGGTAGCAACAACAATATTTTTCGATAAATTTGATTTTATATGTATATATTTCTAATTAATCTTTTCATTCCAAGTGAATTGAGAAACGGCAAAATATAGCTTTGTGAAAAAATATGTATATAATTTAACTTATTACTAATAGAAGCATTTAATTTATTTTAACAATATTTGAATATATCCAAAGACATATAATAATATAAATAACTTCGTCTCTATGAGGTATCCGTAATTTGTTTAATAACAATGCCTTTGAAGGTAAAAATCCAGTAATTGTGTGTTCTTGGACATACTCAAATATTGTTAATATAATATACTAGTCTAATTAAAACATATATAAAATTGAATTTTCAGGCGTATTCTAGTATAATGTGTCAAATCATTTTTCATATTTAAAGATAAATCATGTAGCTTCTACATTTCTAAAATAAGATTCTCATTACCGACATCTATGTTAATCATAGTTTCAAACCATAAATGGTGACAGTGAAGCCGTAGCTAATACTTGATGTGGTTCTGCATGGTAACGTATACACAACTTCCACAATTTTTATAGATATTGCGGTTGATTGGGTAGAGTGGTGAACGTTACATTGTGTAAAGTGATCACTTAAGCCAGCTGAAGACAGATCGTAAGTCGTGATTTATTTGCTTTTTATTATAATACCTGGATTAAGGTTTATTTTTGAGGTTTATTGATCTATCACAAGAAGAGTAATGATTTTTTTTGCATTTAATATAAGAAATTGTTAAACTAACCATGAAGTTTCTCCGCGTCGCTCCAAGATTTTCTCATATATACACGGGTCATTGGGGAAACTGTTCCCTATTTAAGACAATTTGAAAATATTGTTGACACAAATAGTATACATAAATAATTGGCATATGATCTTTCTCTGTGGGTATACCGGAAGATTCGCTTGATGAACTACTTAATACATTTTTAATTCTAACCATTTTGCTTCGGTCTGCTAGGTAACTTTCGTGTATCTTAATACTATTTTTATAAATTTTAGTTATTGCGTGAAAAAGGTTCCAAATGTATTATTATTTATTTCTTCCATACATACCAACTCTATTTAACGGATATTAAAGGAAATAGAAAGAGCTGCATTTCCAACTGTATCAGTTATTTATTTTAATTTATGGATTATTAGTAATTATTATTGTTAATTTACACCGTTAATAAAATGTTAATTTAAAAAAATGTTTTTCATTTTCTTTTTATTTAAAAATCACATCTGCTTGTAACATACTATTCATCCTGTAGCAATGTTGAGAAGATTAATGAAGTATGATAAAATATAAAAAGACTACAAAAAACTGTTTTATCAAAAATGTTGACTTTTATACACTTCTTAATACCCTTAATATAATATTTATTTACTGACCGTTTTGTCTAGGATCCCGGTAGCGCAAAAACAATATTTTTCGACAAAATTGATTTTATATGTATATATTTATAATTAATACATTAAATTAGTATTTAAAACATCACAGACATATGTTCTGAATGAACAACTTCACAATAAGAATGTGTTCTCTTAATAATATAAGTTGTATCAATGTGCCCAAAATTTAATAAAAATGAATTGATAATTCTGGCGTCTGCAGTCGGTTTACTCAAAGGTGTTTGAGATTACGTAAAAACAATGTAGATGGCTTTCAAATAATGGAAAGACAGATATATTAATTTGAGAAAGTGTAACATATAGGTTCAAAAATTTGTTGTGAAAAATACTGCCGCTATGATACAATTGGTAGTGTACTTCCCTGGATTGGAAATAGAGATCCAGGTTCGTATCTCGGTAGCGCAAAAACAATATTTTTCGACAAAATTGATTTTATATGTATTTATTTATAATTAATACATTAAATTAGTATTTAAAACATCACAGACCGTCTGTTCTTATAATTACAACTTCACAATAAGAAAGTGTTCTCCGTAATAATTATTTATTGGCTTGGTGTAATGTAATGTACATAAATTTATATTTAGCATCATATTATTATTTTCCGATCAAAATTATTATACGGGGGACCATTCGTTAATTTAAATCTACAGATAATTAATTGTTTGTTTTCTTTTAAACAGTTCGCTTCTCCGACGAGTCATTAATATTTTAATGGATCTGGTAAATTTGTAGCAGTTTTCAAAGAAAAAAATATTAAAAATAAAATTTAGAAAACGTGACGTAGTCGTACGATTTTCCTGTCTGTTGCCAGTCAGATTAAGACATTCTAAATCGACAAATGATTGAACCATTTTATAAATATTTTATGAAATCTTTTGTTACACTGACTGAACATCATGTTCTTCGTGCGTACTTTATTTTTATTGATACCGATTACTTTATTTCGAAAAATCGTTTCGATTTTCAGGGCTTGAAGTCGGATATGATGGTAAGTAGACTGATCACACTGTTTGTTCTTGTTCTCAATTCATGCGTCGTTAGAGCTAATAACAACGTGTAATTAAAAACGTTCCAAAACGTTTTGATAAGAGAAGACAGTTTTAAGAAATCATAATTCACTAGCAGAAAACAAACAGACGATAAAGCCGCCACGGTCAGTATTTCCTTAAAACCTATTTTGCAATTTCGAAATTATAATTTATTAAAATGTAGTAGGTGGTCTACTACATCTAAGCGTCGCCACAAGTTTTTTAATTTATAACAAATTAACGCAATATTTCGGTTGCATGGGATGGTGTCTTCTTCTAATTCTTGTGTGCAGAAAATCATGTACTCAAGATAATTCGATATAGTTTATTATAGGTCTGATAATTATAAGTACAATATATTCGATGTGGTCTGATTTACGATTCCGGCGCTCTTTTATCCCTTCCTTACTGCCATTCTTGCCAACATGCGCGCGTCACACATTCACCACATCATGATACATTACAATTAATAACAAATTAAGGCAAATAAGTACCCAATCGAGCATATTAATAAAATTATTTATAAACATAAAGTACCGTTCCGGCGACACACGTGCAAACGTATAACTACGATGGATTATGGTCTGGGTCTTGCCGCATAGGATTTAAATAATGCTGTTTGTGACTTTGCTAGTTTACTGCCTATATGTGTGTGTCTCGGCTAAAGTGTACAATATTCGGAGATACGATGTTTTAAGGTTAACATAATTACGGATTAGAAAAATAATATTAGTAAAATTTGCATTGATAAAAATATCTTTGATTGGTATAATTTTAACGTAAGTGTTAGCCTTATAATTTATTACATAACGCTAGAAAATTCATATAGAACAGCATTTAAAACGGGCAATATTTAACAACTCAGGGAATATAAAAAAATAATACCATAATAAACCCTTATTATGTAACACGAAAGGTTTAGGTAACAAACGGTATAATTTCCATTTTAAACATATAATTTTATATATCACGTCTTATTTCTGCAATTGGTTGAATTCTCACCACTTAACCCTTTAGCGATTACAAAAATTGCATGCATTAAGTGATTACATTGATATTTTTTCAGGAAGTCAGAAAGGTGTTAGTACATTTGATCTCACGTTATAATTTAGCTGGTGGGAATTCAGAATCTAAATATTCTCACAATGCGAAGAGAAAAAACACAAATTGTTACGTAAATATTTGTAATCATTTCCTTTTACTTTACATTGTGTTACGTAAGCAGCAAGAAATATTATCTTGCGTTGCTTCTACAGTATAAAATAGTCTTAGGACTGGATCTATTTTTTATTTATTTATAGGGAAACTAATAGTACAGTTAAAAATCAACTAATACTCATAACTCATTCATTAGCTAACTCCGCAGTACCCAGAATTCCTTTTTCAAGTTGTAGTCGACATTTTTATTGTAAATTTAACTCTTTATAAGACTACATTATTACAATTTTCTGTGTCTCAACTCAATGGTGATGGATAAATTGCTTTATTTTACATTTTATATTTATTTTTTATTTTGATTGTGAAGAAACATGGTGGCATTATGTAATTTAGTTTATTAGTTGTTGATGCCTGAATAGAGCGAAAGACCATTTTACAAGTCTCCATAAATTTAAAAAATTATATAAATAGCCGTACAATAATAGACTGTATCGCGATAGATCGCGGTATTTCCAAGATAACGAAGATCAGGCTTGCACTGTCTCTGGTGTATATTTTTATACGGTGTGAAACCATGGACCTTGAAAGCACGGGAGATGATGATTGATGCTTGTCTCCATTCTGCAGGAACTGGACATCAAGGATATTTGCCTGAGAAGCGCCTTAAATTTTTTTGGCATCTTGCGAGGAGGAAAGATTGCTTGGAGAAGCTTGTTGTGGTGGGCCACGTTGAATGACGAAGATGAAAAGGAAAATTCCCCACCCGTTGGACCGATCAGGTGTAAAATGCAACAGGTACTTCTGGTGGTGAGACGTCGTGATCCTTAGTCATGAAAGACTGAGGTGGATGGTGAACAGACAGAGAATCAGCACATAAAAAGTAGGAGGAGGATTATGAGTAAAGACGAAAAATCGAATCTAACTGATAATAATGAAATACAGAAAAAGGATACATTTAAAGTAAATTTGTAATTTTGTAAATTGAATTGAACTCTGTTTTATTCCACTACACTTTTCATTGTGATAAATGATATATAACGTTTTCGGGAACATCTTCTCATTATCAATATTATAGTTCAAATAAAATTAAAAGCACTTTAAGTCATTAATTGAATATTAATTATGTTTTTAAAATTAAGATGTCTCACAAAGCTATTGTTTTTATATGAGAAAGTATGGAAGTCTTGGGCATTACAGGGCTTACGACCTGTCATCGTCTTGCTTAAGTTAAGTGATCACTTTACACAATGTAATGTTCACCTATTTACCCACATCTATGAAATTTTTGGAAGTTGTATATATTAAATCAAGATGGAACTTATTTATTGCCAATTATGCTGTCGCCATCTACCGTCACTTTTTTTTTTTGAAAATTTGGTATTCTTTCGTAATAATTCTTTGTGTGTATTGGAAATTCATTCGAATTATTAACATGTCTTAGAATACGTCTGAAAATGCAGTATTTTTCATTTTTTAACTTCATATTTTAGACCAGTATTTATATTATTACATATTTCAAAATTTTCTAATTTATAATGTCTAATTTTCGTCCTTTGGCGCAACTATGTAAGAGTTGTAAATTACTATTATCAAAAGATTGGTCCTCCATTCTTGCGTGCTCAGGAGTTTAGACTGAAGTTTTTTATCACTTTCTTTCGTTCTTCCAATCTTTTTCTTCTTCTTCCGTTCTGTCCAATGTAAAATGGGTCACAATTACGTCACAAAGAAGTTCCACACTTTTAGATCTTGAATATACTCGTATTTGACTTGTTTCTTGCATGTTTTCCGTTGCACGAAGAACTTCATTAGGTTCACTATTTCAAAAGTTACAATATAATCGATAACTTCTTTAAGATTGTGGCTTGGGAAATGAAGATACAGCTCCGTAGTCTACATCATCATCACCATTCCTGCCTCAATCTAGTTATCCTGCTACCTCATTTTGGATCTACCAATTTTTAGACATCCTTCAGGTTTATTATTGAGCTGAAATTTCGGGGTTTATGCATTATTCGTATGTTTTATACGGCTTGGCACATCGAAATATACTTAGGAATTAGGTTATAAGTCGTTGAGTTTCTGAATAAAACGCTCACGCCACACTCCATTTTCCGAGACGGCTCTGAAAATTTTCCGGGGAAGAATTATGAAGATTAATATCAGTTGTCGGGTCCACCGAGAGTTCTTATTTTTCATATTTTCATTTTGTGTTTCCCGTCTGAGCGTGGGAATCTTTCATTGTTCTCCCTGTGTTCAGATAGGGTTACGGGATTTGAGGCTGAGTGGAAAAGGTAAGATGATATCGTTAAGCAGTGATTCTGGAAGATGACGAGAGTACCTACGCGTGCGTCATTCACGGTTTTGAAATATTTCAGCGAAGTAATACATTTTTTAAAGCATTTTATTAAAATACAACGATAATGGTAGTAAATAGTACATCTAGATAAAGAGTGTGACCGACGCAAGTCGCCTCGAGGGATACCTTCGATAGCGGACCGGGATGGACGACTCACCTGGTTGGTGACGCTGTCACGTTGCACTTCCGGAAGTTCGCCCAATGTAATAAATTTAATCTTGACAAAAAACACTGATGAGTGTCACGTTCACAATAACAAATTTTCACAGCGGTGTGTGCGAGTAAAGAACAACCAGTCGATCTGAAAGAACAATATGTACCGGGGAAAATAGGCTATGGGGGTATGAATAAACTAAAAATTGATGACAATATACTACAAGTGACAATAAAGATGGCTGAATGAATAAGTATTAAAGTATATGTGTTCACCTATAAAATAATAATAAATTTAATTCATTACAAATACGGAACAGTGAGTAAAGTTAAGAAATATAAAATTCTTAAATTAAAATTCAATTTAATACATATATCAAAGCGGTGAGTGAAGAAGTTAGGTGGTGGAAGGAGGAAATACTATTGTTTTGCGGAGATGGATTTATCCAAATATTGATTCCGGCGGGGGGAAGGTGAGATATCCGGGGGGTTAAGATGGAGTGACTGTATTTTTATCAAAACCCTAGAGTGCAGCTGAACAAAATTAGGATGGCGTTCAATTTAATACACATTTATGCCAGTGGGTGGAGGTGCGGTGTTAAAAGTAACTATACAAAATTTACATTTACATCAAAATTTACCGAGTTACATCTCCTCTCCTGTCCATATTAGTTCAGTCCATAACCACTTTCACTTTTCACCGAAACCTCTCTCAACCCAACACCACTCTCACACCGCCACCGCCCTCCCCCACTAACATAAAATCGATAGTCTATCTTCTAGTTTAACCTTTAGTTTATTACTGACGATGACGCAGTAAGTGTCAAAAACGTTTTAATTTTTTTAATTAAAGTGTAGTGTGAAGTAAACAGCGTTGTGTTTTATTTGAATAATTAATTAATTTTTACAAAAGTTAATTACAATAGACTTCAGCAAAGTCAATCACGAAAATTTAGAAATATTACAAAATTTGTTTCAGGTCGGTCAAATAATCTAGGATTGTATAGAGAGCATACAGACATTTATATATACGAGTCTATATACATAGATACTTGTATATGGAGTCATTTTTTGTTACACCTTGAGGAAATCTAGGCGATGTTTCGCCACGGTAACGTTGAGTATCAGATTTACATCCCCCGCGCACGAGTACGGTTATACCGTAATTTTTTAGGCAAAGCCTTGACAATGGCACGCGATCTAACTCAGTAGAAACATCAGTTCCATACACTAGTGCTCGCGTAAACCTTAAATTATACACATGTATATTGAAGAAGAAATGCAACAATAGTCAGTTCTGCAAAATAAAGCTTTGAGAATAATAATTATAAAAAATAGATATACTCGGATCAGTGCAATGCTGAAAGACCTTAATATTAAATGAATTTGTTTAAACAGAAAATATATTTCAATGTTATGGTATTTATTTTTAAAATCCTCACCAAGAATTTATCGGCAAAATTTATAAGAAAAATTTATGCGAATGAACATGAGCACGAACATTATACAAGAAGAAAAAATAGACTGAGACTGCTATTCAGGAATAATGCTAAATCTCTGAAATCTATGACGTACATTGCGGTGAAGATTTTTAATGAAATACCAGAAGACATAAGAAAGGAGGAGAAACTACATAGATACAAAATAAAACTAAGCAAAATGTGATAGATAAGTTGTAGTAAAAAAGAACGATTTTGATAATATAATAATAAATATATTTATGTATGCGCTGTATTAATAATAAATAAATAAATATATTATTTTGTACACTACGTGCAATAAATACGAGTATCCTTTAAACGTTTTTTTTTTTTTTTTTTTCCAAATTTCCATCCCTTTATTCCCAGCAAAAATTACCATAACGCTCCAGGGAAGTTCACATTTTTATCGACGTACCCATTCACGAGCTGATTATTATTTGTACGTATAAAATAAACATCACAGATTTTGATGAACGATAACGTGTCAGTCATTTTTATGAAAGAGATTTTACTTTTTTTAGTTACTGATGTGAACTCTCTTTTATAAATATCTCCTTTTTTTTGTTAATATTTTGATTCGTTTATTTTAAATTGAATTTGAATTCAATTCAACACACATAATTAATACTTTTAAAATTAGCAATATTAACTTTGTGGTTAAAATTCATATTTTTTATTTATTATCTTAGTTTTATTAACCACTGAATTGAGTTTGAATACATCTACCGGTTTCGAAAAATAGCTTTTCCTTCTTCAGGATGTCATAACTAACTAAAAATATAGAATTGTTTCTTCACCAGAATCTATTTTTAAATTTTTTAAAACTCAATACACATAATTAATTTGATTTGGTTACGTGACGTCCTTTCTTTCATTATTCTCGTCTATAACAACTTATCTCCCATTTTATCATTTATTTTTCTGCTCGATAACTCGATATGCTCGATAATTATTTAAAAAATATGATAATTTCTATTTTTTATTTATTATCTTTGTTTTATTAACCACTGAATTGAGTTTAAATACATCTACCGGTTTCGAAAAATACTATTTTCTCATGTTATGTCATGTTAGTTATGACATCCTGAAGAAGAAAATGATATTTTTCGAAACCGGTAGATGTATTTAAACTCAATTCAGTGGTTAATAAAACAAAGATAATAAATAAAAAATATGAATTTTAACCACAAAGTTAATATTGATAATTTTAAAAGTATAATAATTTCTATTTTACATCAGATATAGGATTTCACTAGCGTGCCAAATCAAAACGCACAACATATCTACCATAGAACCTTTGATATTTTGTTAATCTGGTTAGAAAAAAGTCATATATGAAGTTAAATACATTAAAAATTGAAAGATAATTTATTATTTTCTTTCGTCAATTTTTTTGTAGTCTGTTTCTAAATCTCGTAGAATTTTGTATCAAAAAATTATTTTTATTTGATGGTTTAATTTTCCACAATCAATGACCGGGAAAGTGAGAAATTTAATTTGGCCAGAAACCTTTTAAAGAGGCTTTACTATGTTAACAGATGTCAAAATAAAAATAGACAACACGTAATGTGCACTCTGTATACTATTTTATTATATGTATGATTTCGGATCGTGGGCATTTCATGAGTAAACTCTTCGACTTAGGACTTGTCGGTGAAACGTGGTGTGTTTGCGCTCCGGTGAGGCAGTCATCCTCATGGAGCACATCATGGACTGCGTGATTATGAATGATGCACGAGAGATCATGATTGCGAGATTAGTAAGAATAGGATATCGTATCCCCCAGGACGATGACCTATTAAGATATGAAAGGAATCTCGGACATTTATGGGAATTTATTAGGATGTGGGTCTCTCGCTGGGGGTTGCTGGGATGGGCGATGCCGGATAGAGCAGTGGTTAGAAAGTCCTAACCGAGCATACTACTGGCTCTCAGGCCTGGACAGGGTGAATTTCTGCCGGATTGTGATCGAGTTCTGCGACTGCAACACATAAATGTGACGTCTACCCTCCCCTTTTGGGGGTGTATGGTTTATATAGCTTTATTCTGGCAGCCTTCTGAATTTAATGTGATAACGAGTATCACGTCTAATTGTACAGGTATGGCTCTGGTACGATGTTAACGTAGCCAATCTACGATGGCATTATGATAATGTAATAAAATAAATATGTAATTATGACGAATCGAAACGAGCGTAAACAACTCTCTAAACGATTCGGGCTAAGGTGAAAATAAATAATATTCTATTATATCTTTTTTCTAGCTAGATACCTATTTTCAAATTATTCAGCGTATCGCAGAAAATTTCTCTAGCAACATAGCGGGCTTCGTCGGATGTACCATTTATTCGTGAATGATGTGTTTTAATTGGTTTATAATGGTGGACTACCATGTCAACCCTAGTAAATTAACGAGAAATTTTCGAACTTATATATTATAGTTTTTTTTTTAACGTGATACATCTATTATACATTATTACACGGACGCGGTATATACGGAGTTTAGCAAGGCATTCGACAAGGTTTCACACAAATTATTATTTAAAAAATTAAAAGCTCAGGAATTAAGCAGTAACACCTTAAAATGGATTTTAAGCCACCACAACTTCTAGAAAACTTTACGTTAAAATACATAATTTTAAATCTTTTCAATTTGAAATGTCCATTTCCATGAAGTGTATTATTTATTGTTAAATAAAATTATCTGCCATTTTCCATTGTCTTTCACTTAGGCCTATATTTATTATGAGACCTATATACTATATTTATTATCGTATCATAATAAATTCTGCTGGGGGTACCCATATGTACAGATGCATTTTTTTAATGAAACTCAAATTCATTTTGTAAATTATTCATTTAATCTATTTATATAAAATAATTTCTGAGATTTTCGATGACTTTGCGCCATCTATTTGGTAAATCAAAAATCCTTTTCTTATAAAATTCTGTAGGTTTAGAGTCGAAAAAGGACGAAAGGGCCGATTTTATCTCGTCTTGTGTTTTGAAATTTTTTTCTTTTAAGAAATGTTCCAATGAGCAAAAAAGATGGTAATCAGTTGGAGCCTGATCTGGAGAATAGGCCGGATGCAATAAAGTCTTCAAATTCAATTCGTCCATTTTTTTTTTGGTCAAATTAGCTACGTGCGGGCGAGCGTTGTCATGCGGGAGGATTAGTTTTTCGTTTCTGTTCACTAATGCTGGTCTTCGAATCTTCACCATTTTTTTCAAGCACCTTTGAGTTGTCGACGATGAAGTACGGACTTGACTCGATAATTCTTCGATGAATTTTCTCGATTTCTTCTATTAGGGCTGCTTCATCCACTTCACGGGGTCGTCCACTTTTCGGCCCATTTTTTAAATCAAATTTTGGCATTTCCGGATGATTAATGCGCCTTTGTAAACTTCGTAAATGTTTCTTGTTGGCTTCGATGCGTTCTTTTTGCGTAAAATTGAAACAACACGCAGCTTCGCAAATGTTCTTCAGAAGGACACGTCTCTGTCATTATTAAAGAGGACACATAAAATAAAAAAATTTTCTCCGCGAAATGAAGATAAAGACTTTTCACAAGACACCAAATATTCGGATACGTCTTTCTTAGTCAAAGGACTGAATGCGACTAACCTAAAACCATGCTTACCGAGAATTTATTTAGTTATTTATGTATATTTTGACATCCATATTTTTGTACTAACAGTATACGTAATAAAAATACATAATACATAGTTTATTGTGTGGGATGGAGTAGACTTCACCTCTGATATATACAGCGCTGTCCTGGCTACTTTGCTAGACTGAAGTCTGTGTTAAAGTAGCCAATTTTTTTTTCGTGTTGTTGTGGTGTTATTTTGAATAAAAAGAAAAAGTAAAAATAAAATAAAAATATATGTAGTGGGAGTGTTGTAGGACTACTGAATTATTAGTGAGAGAATTGTATAAATTATATTAAATTGTTGGATATCCATGCTTCTGATTCGTCTCTACCTGATTGAATCATATATTGGGTCCATATTTGTGTAATCTTATTGGTATTGTACGATTTTTAGTTGGTACTGAGTGTATTGTATAGTTTCGGAGCTAGAAACATGTAGAATCTTTGATAAAATGTCGTTGTTGCTCTCGGAACTGGTGTGTAGATGTAGAATGCGTCAATACATGCGGGTAACCCTAATACTTAATAATAATTTTTATTATAATTTGACTTTTTAAATTTAATTTTAAAAAAAGAAAATAAATCTTTGTTGATCAGGCTCGCATTTACCGGCATTCGATCATTTAAACCACATATATTTGATATATTCTTAATAATGGTGACATCAGTTTAATATTGCTTTTTTTTTTGTTTCAGGTATGGGACAAGACAACTATCAAGTGTATTCATGAAACAGACCTGCGATAGATAGGTATAAATTAGTACAATTTTCACAATCTCATCAGTTATCCATACACAATGTAGCATCCTATCATCGTACGGTATTGCCACGAATCACATACACATCGACGCACACTGCCTTCGACACGGTATTGGAAGCCAATATCTAACATAACACCGACACACCCTGCCCGTAAAAGAGTTAATCAAACATGTCTCCAAGCGTTTTAATGCTGACCTCTCCGAGCACCAAAACCCCACGATTAACGTTTTATCAAACTACGATATATCCATTCCCTCGCGTATTAAACGACCCAAAACCGTCCTCTGGAGGTCATAAATCACTGCGTCAGCTAGCAGTTCCATGCCCCACGATCGCAGAATAATAAAATTTTACAAGCCGCTTTGGCATACAATATGATGAAGAAGCGAGGGGTCCGAAGTGACCCGGTATTCCGTAAGCCAAGAAATCTAAGTTCCCTGCTTTCGGCACGGTATTACAAACCAGTAGAGATGGGAAACGTCGGTCAGAGAGGTCAGGTTATGAGTTAATATAAAACACATATGTTTTTTACGATAAGGTAGTTAGTATAGTTTCAAAGCGATGAGCGCTGATACACTTGTAGTACTGGATTAGGTGGTTTAGCCGCACGTAGAGTACTCAGTGTATCGTTGACTCTTAATGAATTGGAAAAAAAGTGAGGTCAGATAGACGGCGGAATTCTTCGGAAAACTCTACACAAAAGGTTTTGAACGCCCGTTTTCTGTTTTGAATGGAGAGCAATCCAACCAATTTTGATCCTTACCGCTATACTCTACGAGTCTCTAGGGTAAAATTTCATCTCTGTACACCCATCATCTATTATTTATAATTTTGCTACGTATAAGGGTGTCGGTTTAAAAGTGCGTTAAAATAACCTTATTAATAATTTGGTATTAGCTCGACTTACTCCAACTAGTAAAGAAAATGTTTACGTTCGCTTGGGCGTCTGCACAAACCGAATATGAATATTAATGTCATATTAATAATAAAGGATGATTTAAATAACTAATTTGTGGACACCAGTAAAAACAGCCAAAGGTTTCTGTACTTGAAATAGAGATGTTAGATCTTCATTAATTTGTTTACGCCTTCGAACCAAAAATATGAATATTTTACTTCTGTTTATTTATTTATTGGTAATTATATAATACATATGTAAAAATGTGGCTGGACTGTGCCCGTCTCACTAGAGAAATTCCGTGTTGAGACGGGCATAGTTCACAAGCAATTGTACAAATAAATTGGTATTTTTTATCTATTATCTTTGTTTTATTAACCACTGAATTGAGTTTAAATACATCTACCGGTTTCAAAAAATACCATTTTCTTCTTCAGGATGTCGTAAATAACTAAAAACATATATTATTGTTTCTTCACCAGAATCTATTTAAAAAAAAAACATCAATTATTTAAAAAATAAATTTAGTACCTAACTCAAATTGTTGCTTAATACAAATTTAGTCGAATAATTTTTAGGAAAAATTTTTAGAATGGGACTCGTAAATAAATTAGTATTAAAAGTATAAAAACTGCACTAACTAGGAACAATTTAACCACGAGAGTTTTAGTTTTTGTTTTAAATTATTATTGTTACCTGAAGTATTGTATGTATGTATTTGCATATTTCTTGCCCACGGCCTGTGCTTCGAAAACGACTTCTGTTATTCAAAACATTTTGAATAATTTAGAAATATTATACGGTGAATATTTAGTTGATACCATAAACAACAATTATTATTTTTTAAATATTGTGTACGCAAAATATTATTCGAAAAAAATTAATAAAATAAAATTTTATTTTTAAATAAAATTATCTATCAAGGAGAACGTATTCTTATTGTGAAGTTGTAATTATTCAGAACATAGGTTTGTGCTATTTTAAATACTAAATTAATGTATTAATTATAAATATAATTGATTTTATATGTATATATTTATAATTAATACATTAATTTAGTATTTAAAATATCACAGACCTATGTTCTAAATAATTACAACTTCACAATAAGAATGTGTTTTCCTTAATAATATATGTTGTATCAGTGTGTCCAAAATTGAATAAAAATGAAGTGATAATTCTGGCGTCTGCAGTCGGTTTACTCAAAGGTATTTGAGATTCCGTAAAAATAATGTAGATGGCTTTCAAATAATGGAACGACAGGTGTATTAATTTGAAAAAAAATGTAACATATAGTTTCGAAAATTTGTCACGAAAAATACTGGCGTTATAACACAATTGGTAGTGCACTTCCCCGGATTGGAAATTGAGATCCAGGTTCGAATCCCTGTGACGCAAAAACAATATTTTTCGACAAAATTGATTTATAATTAATACATTAATTTAGTATTTAAAATTATCTTAATTTTGCTATATATTTTATATGGTCAGGAGCTATTTCATCAGGTCTGGTTTATGTTGTGATTTGTATTAAACAGCGAATTAAATTACAACATATTGCTTTCAGAATGCCGTACGGTTAGCGCTCATTCTGTCTTCTATATTATCATATGAATTACCTTACCCCGTGGATAAGGAATAATTCAACGGAATATTTGAGAATTTATAAACGATAATCACAGGTGACCTAATCATCGAATCAATTTATTCCCTCGATAATAGTTATTTGAAAATTTATCAAGTAGTAAGACATCCCTTAAATATTACAAGATCGCAGTGGTAGTTTCTCTGACAACGCCGTGCGCGGTGAACCAACCAACATTATTAAAATTAAATGTATTAATTAGAAAGATATTCGTATAAGAACGAGTTCGTATCCCTGTGGCAACAACAATATTTTTCCATAAAATTGTTTTTATATGTATATCTTTCTAATTAATACATTTAATTTGTGTTTAAAATATCACAGAATATTCTTAAAAATTACAAAATCACAATAAGAATGTGTTCTTAAATAAATATCAATTATCTCATAGAGACGAAGCTATCATTATTATATTTTGAATGGAAATGATATATAGAAAATATGGGGGGTAATTACAGGGCTTACGGCCTGTTTTCGGTTGGTTTAAGTGATCACTTTATATATATATATATATAACGTTCACTAACTCTCATCCCTCAATCTCCATATTTATCAAATTGCTGAAAGTTGTGTATATATTATTATGTTGCCTCGCTTCGAGTATATGTTCTCCTTAATACTATTAAAACTATTCATAAAATAGTATTTTACTCGTTCTAAGACATAATGGTAAAACAAGTTGTGGGGTAGAAATTTAAGGAACAATTATGAAATCAACACCTTAAAAATAGTAAGATAGTAAAATTCGCGAATTAGTAAAAGAAAAAATAGATACTTCAATGAATTGCACGCAGGTGTAAGCTTTTCTAATGTTATTCTGTTAAAAAACAGCATAAGTAACGACTCAATACAAAACAGATCAACCGACAAAAATTTTCTATTCAGTAAATAATCAATTATATTAATCGAGTAATTCACTAGCTTAAAGACATAACAGAGTAATGTGAATAGCTCGATGCGGCAAATACACGAGTGCGCCATGGGTACAGCGGTATAGTTGTCGCGATTGTTTTTAGAACTAAGTATTTAAAGTCTCTACTGGTGCACAGATGCCGCTAATTGTAAAATAATGTTAATCCAATTATTTAATTTACATTTGTTGCGCAGAATTTTTAGTAATGCACAGCTTTTTTGCTTATTTGTTATCTAATACACGGTCCTCTTCTAAAGTAGTGCACTTGGTCCAACATTTTACTATTGAAAGCAGCTGTATTTAAAGTCATTCTCCGTGAGGCTATTTAGATCACGCGTCGTAATCGGTTCCACCCCCGCTCGTGACACTTAATAATGCTCCTTCACGTGTTGCTTGATTATGAAGAACAAGGTGGGTGATTCGATTTTTGGCACAGCATTGGCCGTGCGTGCTCGAGTATTGTCCCGACGCAACATTCACATTTTGTTCGCTAACCATTCAGATCGGACACACCTCACTGGAGATTCGTCAATTTGCCGCAAATTGCCGATGTAGCAGTGTTGCAACATAATGCGCTTGAAACGTATTCAACGAACTTAATTGTCAGTTCACGTACATTAAAATGTATGTAGGTAAATTGTAAGAGAACACAGATTGTGGTCACGGACCGCACATAAACACCATAAGCTACTGTGCTATTGTTGTGGTCGGTTGAGACCAAAATATAATATCAAAAAATTCGGTTAAAATAATAGGTGTACCGGAAAAGAATGTCGTTTTTTTAATAAAACAATTTGGTGCATTTAATGTATTTATTTATTAAAACTTAGTTCAAAATATACTTGCCATCGTTTGATATAACCTCCTTCCACTTCTCAGTCAATTTTTTAATACCACGTTCGTAAAATTCAGCTGGTTTCGATGTAAAATACTCAGATATGTCTTTTGTGACATCCTCATAATTTTTGTATTCTTTTCCGTTTAAAAAGTGTCGCATTGACCGGAACAAATGGTAATCCGATGGAGCAAGATCCGGTGAATATGGTGGGTGACGTACAGTTGTCCAACCTAGGGCTTTAATTTTTTCTTTCGTAATTTTTGAGGTATGCGGTCGTGCATTATCGTGCACTTTCTTTCCTCATGAAATGGTAAAGCGTAATATTTCGAATAAATTCCTCATTCGGTACAAAGCTCTCCATTGTATATAGGGTTGTAATTTTTTTTATTTAAAAGTCCTAATACACTCCAGGTATACGTAGTAAGAGAAACAACACAGAACACGTTGTAAAAGTTCGACTGCCGAAGCACAACTGACCACTCAAAAGCGATAACAAAAAAAACGACATTCTTTTCCGGTACACCTAATATCATCCCAAGTGTAAAACTGTTATTTTTTATGAAATTCGTACAAAATAATCATCTTTGTGTTTTTAACGTATAAAAGAATTAAGGTCTCTTAACGCAACCGCAAAATAGCTTTACCGCGGTTAACATTTTCACATCGGAGATTGTAAAACCGCGACACTTTGTCTCGAACATTTCGCCGCAATAAATGTCCTAATCTGCATAATGAATCGTGATCTGGAACGGGATACTCACGTACATATATTATGTTTAGTACCGTAATTCCATTGTTTAAAACAAAAAAAAAACTGTGCCGTCGCCAATCTAGCTTGCGTCTATGCAGACGAATGTCGACTCAATCGCGACATTTCTGTCTTGATTGTAGTTGCACGAGGGCGAAGCGTGATTTTAGTAACGCCATAAATACACAGATTTACTTTGATTTGAATTGAAAGTTGAATTTGAAACGTTGGGAGTATAAAAGTTCTTCTCAGGACTATTTGACATGGGTTATTTCAGAAAATAATCAATATATGTATACACACATGTACACTCAGAGACTGAATCTAGACGGTGGCGTATGCCCTAGCGTTCGCTTCGTTGGAGCCAGAACGCAACGTAACAATATATATATATATATACACCATACACACATACACTCAGAGACTGACCCTTGCCGGTGGCGTATGCCCTAACGCTATATATATATATATATATATATATATATATATATATATATATATATATTGCGTTAGGGCATACGCCACCGGCTAGGGTCAGTCTCTGAGTGTATGTGTGTATGGTGTCGGAATGGCTGGCTCTGATGGATGGAAATGGTCTCAAACAATAACAACACTGGATTAAACTCATTATTTACACATTAATAACATGAAACATAACAAACCCGATATTGTAAAAACGATAATAATCTTTAAAATCATATTTTTTATAGTTAAACTTTCGTCTTCATGAGGACGCACAATGTTACCCAGTTTGCCTCGGAGTGAAGTCGCAACGAATGCCAGACTCTCTGGGGTGTTGTCGCAGCCTTGGTTCAGGCCGGCACGTCCCCGTACCAGAGGTGATCTCCTTCAGAAGGTTATCCTGATGCCATCTCGTCCCTGTGGAGGCCGTCGAGCCCATCCATCTGCCATCGCTCGCATGCGGCCTCTCCGCTTGTTGCAGCTGAGTCTCATCTAATCCCACGGATGGATTAGCTCCATTTTCAATCTTTGAATCCACCGCGGGAAAAAACCCTCGTTTGCAATTTTGGTCGTCTCCATTTACCCCGCGAAGCGCGCGGTGCGGTCGTTCATACGACGGAAGTCCTGTTTCGTCCACAAGCCCCACTCGCGTCCCATTTGTCTTGCCTTCTCGCCAATCAGACACCGCGTCCGCTCGGGGTCGGTACGGTAGGTGGCTGTAGACGCTCAAATTCAAATGTCACAATATATATATATATATGTATATATATACACAGCAACTAAGCTTGTAATAAACCTCGAGCAGTTAATTTGTAAGTAGGTACGCAATAATACAATTAATAGTATTTTATATTACTAAAGGCGATATACTTTATTATCTTGCTGTTATTATGTTAACTATATTTTTGAATGAAACACTAGCAAATATTATTTTGAATATAATATTTTATCAACCAGCCTAAATGTCTTGGACTCTCCCTTAGGTTTTCATCTGTCGTGTATGCTGTTCCAGAAAATCTTCCGCTACCCTTATCACAAGGTCGGTCCCTTTGAAATGGGCTGTCTTCACCTCATAAGTCAGGCATAATGTGTACGTGTAAGATCTTTGCACAAGGGACTCGCAAAACATTGAAAAATAACTCATAAATTAATCAAAGCCTCCAGAAGGTATCAGATGTACATTGTTATATCTCTTATAATAACAATATCACTTTTACACATATTCTTCCCTTGATCGCTTTTAAATGTACAAGAACGAACTACACACACCTATGATATTATTGTGATTATTGCAAGTACTCCGGAAAACTTAAAAAATATTTCAATATGTGTATCGAAACTTATTGGCTTATAAATAAATATTGATTGGACTGAAATTCGCGTAATATCTCCATTCCAATGAACATAAAAACATTTTGATGTAATCGCTCTTATTTCGATGTCTCATTCTTACAAATGATAGTTTTATGTAATATTTATGGAAAAAATACACCTCACACACTATAATATATCTTTAGGAATCGGTAAGACAATTTTTAAAAATCATTTTTGAATTTGTTCATATGTCGTCTGCAGTAAAATCAACAAATTCGAGGTACGCCTCTTTGAAAGATGGACTACGAATTATGGCAATTGAACTATCTAAGTTTATTCTTACTCGTAATTTTATGTTATTTTATCTATCTAATATTTTTAATATATATTTTACACAACATAAAACCCCCTCACCCTACAGACAGAACACGATATTTTCTATGGTGTGTTCTCTATGGTTCTGCTGTTAAAGTTGTAGCTTCGTACATACAAAAAAGTTACCATTGAGTTCGTTTATTGCCGCCAAGTTGGCTTAAATTATCGTCCTGCCGTGTGGGGCTATTTGTTTGTGTGTAATTGGTTTCTCGCTACCGTGTGTGCCGAAACCTATGCATTGTGCGATTGTGCAAAGTATTGTTTGACACTTTCGCGCCATTACCGAAAGTGTATGCCCCTTGGACATCGTGCTGAACTGTGTTGTACATATCCTGGAGCCGGAAGATCTGTAGATCTAGTGGAAGAAGATACCGAATGAAGCATTTCACAAGTGAGTCGTGTTATCTGGTTCTGAGTGGTCCATCAGCCCATGTTTCCAATTCCTGTGCCTCTTCCGAATTCCTTCCACTCTTATTTTCCCCACCATTTCGTGTAAACAATATTTTTAAATTCGCATTTTTTCATATTCTTATCGCTCTCATTCAAAATATCCGAGTATCGCGCAAAAGTATCGCATATAAACTGCTCCAAACATTACGCAACATGGCAGCCGACAAGATTTGCAAATCAGGTGATCAATCCGTGTGAAACGTGCCTTATGTTGTACATGTTACAGTTAATGTGTACAATTAATGTATTTAGTAGAATAGCTAAACATTCTACATATTTATTTATTACCTAATTTGTAGGATTTTAAAAATCGTTATTTTATATTAGGATTAATTAAATTAGATTCTTTGCCTTACGGAAATTTTTCTCTACAAGATTAGGTTATCTTCGGTTAAGTTAACTCCTTTTGGTTTAGTTTTGTTGATTAAAACGATTAATCTGGTTAATGTCAAGAGGTCATGGTACCCGCCTCAGCAAGGTTAGAAGTCGGAATTATACTGGTAGCTATCTAATTATATCTATTTTTAAAGTACAATTGCTTTGGTCTTATTAAGTGATAAAAATATTTATTCGATATGGATATTAAAAAAAAACAATTTCTTTTATACTATGGTATGTTATACAATAAGTGAAATGATGCGGAATTTTCTATGTCAAAATTTGTACGACGGAAACTTGTACGCAAGCACTTATACGGTTAAACATTTATAAGTTCAGCATTTGTTTGATGCTATAATTTATACGATAGTACGAATATGTACGCTTGAACAATCCTCAGAACACTATTATGAAGATTTTTATATTGTTTTCAATAGTAACAATTTATTTACAAATAGTTAGGTAAATATAGTGTTTTTGCGTTTTATTGTTTTACACGAAATGTATTGTCGTATAAAGTATACCATCGTACAAATGCGTATAAACAGTAATTATAAACTTCCATTCGTATGTACGTTTTTTCGTATAAACGTTGGCGAACAAAATTCCTATAAAAGTTTGAAGATAT
Organism: Eubasilissa regina; assembly: GCA_022840565.1. Lineage (NCBI taxonomy): Eukaryota > Metazoa > Arthropoda > Insecta > Trichoptera > Phryganeidae > Eubasilissa > Eubasilissa regina. The sequence goes on from JAINEB010000021.1 coordinate 16,575,945, forward strand.
GTGCGTATAAGAACATGAGATAACTAACAGTTGACAGATGTTTATTATTATTTGACTACAGTTAAAGTTTAAAAAATATCCAATAAATAGTCTACGCCGAGGAATGTTTGCTAGAGATCTTGACGGGAAGGCAGCCGCGATAGGAGTGGAACTCGAGAACCAGCGCATTGATACGTGTTGTTTACATCTGTGGCGGGCGTATTTTTGCGGCTGATGAGAGCTTAGTTTTACACCCAGGTGCGTTCAGCGGTTGTCGGAGTATTGTGGAGGCGGTTGACCTTCAGAAAGATGTTTATAAAATACCATATTTCACACTTTGCGGTTTTTTTACGCATATATTTATACATATTCAGTTATCATTGCACTTAAGGAAAAAAATAATGAATGCTTATCAGATTATGTGCCAAGTTACATCATTGGTAATTATCCTACTATATCAACAGTCAATCAACTCATTGATTTTTTTCTGAGAAATACAACAATGCATTCATCAATTGTTTCACAATTAACCGTAACATTTCTTTTGTTTCTGGAAAAATTTCTTGTTAATCGTTAGAATTAATATACACACGTGTCACGCAATGTCACCACCAAAGCCCCCAGATAGAAATTAAGGGAGTAGTGGGAGTGACATGGGGAAGATTGACAAGAGGACTCAGGAGAGTGGCATAATCATGGAGACGCCTTCGTCATACAATGGATTGACAATGGTTGATGATAGAAAACATTAAAAAAAAAATCTCAATTAATCAATTAATTAAAGAAAATAACACTTTAAAATTTGAAACAAGCACACCATTAAGGTTTAAAAATAACTTTAAAATTCCTAAATGTAACACCAAACACTATCAGCAAAATTTTATATATTTAGGGATAAAAAATTTCAATAGCCTCCCTACACAAAATAAAGAAATAAAATATATAAAAGTGTTTAGAAAGAAACTAAATTAACAAATAATTAGAAAATAAACAATATTACAGAACACTTCAGTACCACACAAATAGACAATAAATAAAATATACAAAATATTATATAATATTATTATAGTGTAACTCCCTCTCCAAGCCCAAAAGCTAGTCTCTTTTTTTGGCGAGGTAAGCGAAAAAAAAACCATGTAATTTAAAAAAATGTAAAATACTCAATGTAAATGTAAAAAATTGGAAAAATGTCAAATAAATAAAAATTTATTTTTTTTAAATTGTGAGTTTACGGACAGCGGCCGACGCGGAAGCGCATCAGAAGACATGCCGTCACACTCCCTTGTCGGCCGTTAGGAGAGCTCGGCGGGCGGCGCGCGGGGCGCGCAGTCGCAAGACAGGTGTCTCGTTGAAACAGCATCTCGGGTAAATAAAGCTCGTACCGCAGGTCGCATCTTTTAATTTAACTTCACAATAATGATCATCTAATTAGTAGTATAAGGCGAAAATGTGGAACTGAGAATCATATTTTGAATCCAAAATATTTCAAGACTTTAAGATTCGAATTTTTTCAAAGACATCATTAATTACTTACTTACCATCACGCCGTGGGCAGAGAGGATAGGGCGCCACACTCCTCTCACACAATTCTCGCCTCGTCCACATTCATACATCTTCTCATGCAATCTCTCCGATTGTTGAGGCTTCTAACAGAACCATTATCCATTATCTGGTTTACCGACCAATGGTCGTGCCAAGTCTTCCGTAGGCGTCCTCTATTTCTGGTGCCATCAACACTTGCGTCATGTATCTTTTTTACCATTATCTCATTCATACGTTCCATATGAGCAAACCACCTAAATTATCCTTTCTTAATCTTACATCAGCTTTACATTCTTTCCTTATTTCTTCGTTCTTTACTCTGTCATAAATAATTTTGCCACATATACGACTATGTGATCTCATTTCCACTGCATTCAGTCTACTTTCGTTCCTCTTCTGCCAGCTCCAGGCCTCACTTCCATACATCAGTGTCAGTGCCAGGACTCCATTGTGCACCGCTAGTCTTGCCTCGGTTGACAAATTTCCGTTAGATATAATTCCATTCAAAGCGCGTCCACTTTATTTCCTGCAATCACCCTCCTTTCGATATCATTCTCAGCCTTTCCGTTACTATCGAACATACTTCCCAAATACACAAACACATCTACTTGTTCTAAACATTCATTACCTACAAGCATTTTGCACATTAACTAACCATCACGCAATTACTCTGTGTGGATAAGTAGGGAGGATAGAATGCCACACTCTTTTGTCGTTCCGTTCACTAAGATATATTTTTTTCTCCTGCTCGCTTCTAACTTTAGTACAGGCATCGGTCTAGTCAAGGAGACAGTGAACATCACTTACATTATGAAGATTGTTCACCTTTTTATATACTTCAAGAATTGTTTATAATGTATAATATGTAAGAATGTAAATGCTAATAAAAAAAAATAGGGTATTCCAATATTTTTTGTTACAGTTAACACTCGTCTTATATATTTTCCTAAAATAACTTGTCATTATTATGTTATAATATATTCACTTCTATTAAAACAAAAATATGTCATCTAATAAACAAATAAATAAATAAATACAATTATAATATTGTATGATAAATCTCATTCAACCGTCGAGTTACAGTATCATGCATGTTAACATCTTTATCTTTCTGGATATTACAGTATTATATGACTTTACTGCGTTCGTACGTTCGTACTTGATGCCAAGGTCATAAATATTATTGTAGCCATAAAGGTTTCATCACTCGATGTTTTACTTAGTAGCCAACTAACCGTGGTCAGCAGTAAAATCCGGTATTAAAAAGGATCAATAAGGTCTGAAAACTTTTTTTATAACTAGAGTTAATTTATAATTTTTCTCATTGTGAAACATATTTAATAAGGGTTTTTTTTAATAATTTTTGAGGCGTCGCCGCGAAAATTAGAGATAAGAAAATATAATCTTTTTCTGACTGAAATAAGACAATTTACTGAAATCAGAATGTATGAGTGCTTCAGCAGTCAGTTGGAATTGCTGACTGCCCAGTGTTTGTTCACGATCGGATTTATCTCCTGATAAATCGCGATTGTGTTCGCAGTGGTAGGTTGTCGATCAAACACTTTGTCTGGTGACAATTTACACATATTTTATTAATACTCGAATACAATACAAGTTTTATATCGCGCGTCGGAGCAGAAAGAAGCTCCGCTCTGATGGCGCACTTGCTTATATTACCATCTGCGCACCCACACTTATATACACACACATACCTCTCACTTCTCATGTCGCGCTACTGCGGGCAGCCCAATACTCTCGCGTGCTAACACTTGGACATCATAATAATTATTATAATTTGTCTGACGACGTTGCATTAACAGCCTAGGAATATGTTGGATACCTTCAAGATGTGGTGCAGGAAGTGGATGTTACAAATGTGACAATCTTCCAAGATTGACCAAATAAAAGAGTTTATAGGGTCATTTTTGAATGGTGCCATTAATGTGGCTAAAGATCCGGAAGAATGGGGACCACGACACTCAGCAGAGAGGACCCAACCTTATTCGAAACTGTTTTAGGACTAAGCCAGTCGAAGATAGGTCGTAAGCACTGTAAAACCCATACTTCCATACTTCCCATATAATATAATATAAATAGCTTCATCTATATGAGATGCCTGTAATTTGTTTAGTAAAAATGTCTTTGGAGGTAAAAATCATGTAATTGTATGTTCTTGGACATACAAAAATATTGTTAATATTTATAATATATTGGTGTAAATAAGAAATATATCGAATTGACTTTTCAGGAGTATTCTAGTATATTGTGTTCATTATTTATCATAAGAAAATAGCTTCCATAATTTCTAATAAAAATAAGATTCTCAGTGACATCTATGCTGTTTCATGGAAATGAATATCAAATTTCAGTCCATAGATGGTGACATAATATAATGTATATACAACTTTCAAAAAATTTATAGATATGGAGGTTGATTGGGCGGAATGGTTAATGTTACATTGTGTAAAGTGATCACTTAAGGCAGCCGAAGACAGGTCGCAAGCCATGTAATATCTACATTTCCATACTTCCCATATAATATAATGGCTTCGTCTCTATGAGTTATCTATAATTTCTCTTGTTATAGAACTGGTTACTCTCGTACCAGTTCCTAACAGCAAATCAATCGCCATTCTAGTTTTAACTTTGGGGAAAATATAAAGTTTATGAAAGTGTGTTTATGTCGGAATGTGTATCAGAAGGTCCAAATTATGCGGAGTGTGTGTCTGTGTGTGTGTGGATGTGTGTGTGAATGTGGATAGAGCAGGTTGGATAATAAAAACTACTCACAGTTGATAGATGTTTATTGCTGACCGTGAAGCAGGCTCTGAGAAAAGTGAATATAAAAAAGACCGGCTTGCCGGGCGGCTACCCGCGCATATTAATGTTGTCAATATCTATCTGGTCAATACCGGCTAGATTATGTGTGGCTGATAAAGAGCTGACAATTTGCACCCAGGTATTTTTGGTCGGTACCGGAGTGATTTTAAAGTTGACGAGGGTCCAGTCCACACAGGGTGCGTGCAGGATGTGGAGGCGATAGACCTCCTGCGTGCTTTCCTTTTTTTCTTCCCTCACGGGGACGAATTTTGTTTTATATAAGGAATTTATTCGGGTATGGGTGACACGTTGGAGCTCTTTAGGTACGTAGTTAGGCCGGCCTGTGTGGGTGGGTATCTCCGCCTACCTCTCACTCCGTTCCTCGTGTTTTGCAACTCAGTTAATCTGTCCATGTAAGTGCGAGTCGATCCATTTTATGTCTCGTTCACTGTCAATCTTTTGGGAGTATTTTTGATGACTGTGTCTGCCTTGAACTGCTGCACCTTAATTTTCTATCAATATGTAAAACTATATATTCTATGAATTTATGATTTTACTTAAGGGACGCCGGAGGGTCTAAATTTTAAATTTTGTGAAAATTGCGAATAACTACATTGAATTTCTTTTCTTTTTTCGTTTTGTATACTGCATAAATTTGAATATGTCATTGAATTAAAGTCGCGTATTTTTATTAGCTCTGATGAGTGGGACCGATAAGGAAGCCCTAACTTCTAAACCGGTCCCGTGAAAGGGTGGTTCCCCCCCTTCTCCAGCTGTATTTTATAACAAGCAAATAAATCGCGGTTGAAGTAAGACAGCGTCTCTCATGAATAATAATGGAGCTTGATAGCCATTAGTCTATAATTCTCACATTTGTATTGTTGGACTAATCGCTGGGTAATGCACGTTCATTATTTCGCACACAATTCACTTTTGTACATTAATTCAGTTAACACTTTCAGGGTCATAAACAAGACTGTCAGATGTTATCTAGACGTGTGAGTAGAATTGTTTTCATAGACGCACGAGCTGAACAGGCTGCCGAAACGACTTACCTAGGGAGAGTAGCGGAAGTATCATTTTTGGATCGAGTGAGAAGAATCGATGCAAGAGAGACCCTCGAAATGGGGCTCCTGCTTCTATATATATTAGTATTCATTGAAGGTATGAATAATGAAACTTTAAATAGCGTTTTATCTGTTGAACAATCGGTTTGGAGTTAAAATATTCATTAGGACGTGAAAAGAAAACGTAGATCCCGTGCTGAATAGGATCTACCGAACGAAAATTACATGATCTTCGAGTCGCGCGTCCCGCGGATTGGACTATAACGATTCCGGTCGTAAATCGGAATCGCAGCAGGAGGGGCGGTAAAGGAAAAAAGGAAGGAAGGAAATAAGGAAGGGACTTGGATTAACGGGGATAAGGATCTATGATGGGAGGGAATCCAGTCGAAGGACCGGTGGATCTCGGAGAATCGGGAATCTGAAGGATGGGTCGCCTTACCTCCCGCAGTCGCAGCCGAGATCACAGCCCGCGGGCGGGCAGATCTCCGCTTCCAAATGATAACGGCGGTATCAATCACGTCACCCGCGGCTCACACAATAATCACTATGCACAAATCACAGTATCACAATATAACAGTGCTGATGCACCTGAGTTGAACAAATCCATACCACTAATGCAATCGCGGTGTCGTAACCGAACAAGTATTGCATCGCGTTAACGTCTGCTAACGTCAAGATCATTATTCACACTAAAAACAAGCAGTAGGGAAAAAGGACGGGTGGGAATTTAAACGTAGAAAGGTGTCAATAATATAAATCGCGACCGATTCTCAAGAAGCGCCAAAAATGTGTTTGATTAATACGGTACTGGACGTCTTATTTCGAATTGTTATGTTGCATCGACTGAAACAAATGGTTGTCCGAAGGTACCATATCAACAAAGACTGTATGAAGACAGATTGGATATTCTGTGTATAGTTTCCTGGGCTAATCTGCCGTATATATCTGATCTCTCTGACCGAAATTTCGGATCCCAGGGATTGCAGGGTCCATCATCAAGGGTGATATATGACTGTTAGTATTGTTATTAAGTACTGGTTTGCAGTACCGTGTTGAAAGAAGAGTGTCGTTAATTAGGCACTGGCTTGCACTACCGTGTCGAGAACTGGTGTTGTGTGAAGTGAGTAGTGTTGTGTTATGTTAAGTTCCATCCTACTGTCGGATCACTATCTGTGACTTCGACTCCTATGGTTTTGAAGCGCCGGATACCCCGAGGTCGATCAGATAGGTCAAATATACACGACACATTAGGCCAGAAAACGTAAGAATATTTTTAGATTGGATATTAATTGGTCAAAAAGTACCTACCGACACGGTGCAAGACAAGGGGAGATGGAAGCGCCTTGTTGAAGACAAGGGGAAGATTGACAGTGAAGGATAGTAATAAGGATCGAAATGAATGATGATGATATATAAGTAGAACTCTTGGTACACGATTTAAGATTATGAAAGGATATTTCATCACCTTTTTCGTCTCATATTAAAATTAAAATATTTTCCTTCAAAAATTTTCTTCTTGACGCTTCAAAACTCTTTATGTTTCACAAAGAAGATAATATTCCTTCTGTATCTTATAAAATCGTATCATTTTGATACCGTATCGATACCGTTTGAATAATTAATAATGTTGTAATATTCATTTCTTGTGATACGAGAGAACCCTTTTGAGTTCATCAAAGGTACGAGTACTATGTTCTAAATGTAAACAGAATACCTACTTTGTATTTGTATTTGTCAGTACCTGTGATATTTAGTAGCTCACTTTGCTAAGTGGTGAATGTATAATTGAGTCTATTGATCGACAAAGTATCGTCAAGCTTAGTTGTGAAATTGACGAAAAAACAACAATAAGCTCATTGATTGTTCGTAAAACTTATTTTAATGTAAGGGGAGTCGGAGTAAGTGCATCTATGGGGTAAGGGCATCTAAGTCTACCAATTACGTTTGAAATAGGATTCCAGTGTCGCAATCTATTAGAAAATATAATAAATCAACATTTGAAGTGACACTTCAGAAATGGTGCAAATCCAAACATTAGTATATATATTTTTTTTAAATAGAGATGCGTACACGGAATACGTGTCACATTCTTACTATTTTAAAACTAAGCTAAACGCTTGTGCTATGAAAATAGGACTAACTTGCTGGTGTCCTGGAACGACCACTAGATCACTGGGCCAACGTTTTGACCAATTCACCAACAAGCAGTGCTTATAATACCATTTCAAATGATGACAATTGTTTAATGTCAATTTGCGAGTTGTGTACGTCTTTTCAATCTTTCGTATATCACGATAATCTCTTGTGCCAGGACGCTGATATTAAATAAGTACCTTTATTTTGAGTTGTAGTTTGTGTTGTATGTATTAGTTTTGTGATTATTGCGGCGGATTACGATTCATAAGACCAGATACACTTACCCCATAAATTTTACACCATGGGGTAAGTGTATCTACTCAGTGGTTGGTACGGTACCCCATATATTTTTGAATGGAAACTTTCTCAGTTAGTGACGTGTAGACAGTTACATTATTTAAAAAAATATAATTAACCAAATTCAAAACTATGATATGTCGCACTTGCCCCGTCTTTGTATTTTTACAATTTTTTTTTTGGAATTACACAATGGTACAGAACATCATCCAATTACCATTCGATGGACCAGAAGACTTATACCAAAGTAATTCTGTTACCTGCGATACTGTAAAGTTTAACCTAAGAATTATTCATATAAAATTTAACTTAAAAAAAGTAAGTGTTTTTAAAACACAGTATATAGTAAAAAAAAAAAACATGAATCTTCAAACTTTTGAAAACTTTTATGAAGCAAAATTAAAAATGTAGAAAGTAGATAGGGAAGAAACAATATCAGTTCAGATAGTTTCTATATTTAATGTACCTAAGATATTATACCGGTCATTAAGGACCAAAATAACTAATTCATATTGTCATTAGATTAGTAGATATTTTCATTATTTTGACGATTTGTCAGAAATAATATAACTAGATGCTCTTACCCCAAATTCGAGGTAAATGCATCTATTCGTCCAATTTTCAAATTTCAAAAATCCTAAAAGTTTACATAAATTAATGACTTAAATTAAGAAATGGATATTATTGATTCTTCATTTCGAAGTCAGGATAATAAAGTTTTAAAACAGTTCAATGTATATGTTGATGGTTTATATGTCGCACTTACCCCGATTCGCCTTACCCGATTTGTTTCAGGTATTTCAGCTGTTTTGTGTAAAAAAACACTCGCTTATTGACCAAAAATTTGGTTTTTTGATCTTCGTCTAGAGAGAGAGAGTTAGAACTACTTTTAAGTAATATTTGTGTGTTTCTTATTAAAAAAAAGAAAAATAATTGTCGTGTGCCCAATTTTGACTATCATTTCTCTGAAATAGTACATTTCGTGATGACATTAACGTTAACGTTTTGTACACTCGTCTGCGCGTGACGTATACAGTCTGCCTCGCCAAACGACTGATACAAACATTTCACTTTTATATATTTTTCACAATAGGTTTTATTGTTTATTTTATTATGAAGTATTTTATTATATTTCAAAGGAGAAAGGTGTTAGAACACTTAAGTTTTAGGATCGTGTTTCACATAAATGTTGTCTTATTAATTTTAGCAGAGAGTGTTACGTAATAAAATTGTAGTTTTTTTGTATTTATTTTTTTACTCATTACACGGCGTATTCTTATAGTTTTCGAAGTATGTTTGTAAGTATGTTGTAAAACTCCATAATCATATGTGTGAAAATTAATTTTTAATCTCATTAATGATTTTTTTCATGTCGTATAATTTCGATGCCGTTTTTTTTTTCACGAAATTGTGACCAGTCTCTAAAAGGTGATTGGAAATTCTGAGAAGTTATCACTTGTCGTGCAGAAGAACTTTAAGTGATTTATTATTTTTATTTGAAATAATAAATGGCACACTGGACGCACTTAATTTGACTGAACTGATTGTATACTATGCTCTCGCGCGGAGTACCAGGTCGTTGGTGCCGTTCCATGTAAATGCATCATATACAAATTTTTATAGGAATGCAACCCACACAAAGAATTCACAGGCTTGGGAACGATTTTGGTCTTGTAGATATATTCCGATGTTTAATGTTTAAATATAAGAGTGATGTGATTGATGCTGTTTTAAGTTAAAGGTATAATTGATTTTGGTACTAAGCCATCTGTGTTAAACCTAATTTTTTTTTTTAACTTTCTTTTTTTTTTCTTTAAAATTTTTTTTTCAATTTTTATTTTATATGTATACATTACGTGGTACTTGTATAGCTGCACATCTTTTTTAAATAATTTATTTTGTTAAAGCCCATAGGACGTGAATACAATATAAATAAAATAAAAGTATTGCCATCCACATTTTGGTGGTTTTCAACCCTTAGATCTGATAAATTAGATAGTCTATAAATCACTCAACACTAAGTTCAATATAATTAATAACCACCAATTAAACCTTATAAACAACCCGCTATTTAATATATTCTCTATTTCAATGCCCCCCTGTCAGTCACCTCCCCAATTCGCCAACACCCCGTAATAGAGGTCGTTTAAATTTTATGAAATAGTTCAGTTGTATGCCAGTCCTGACGAAGATACGATAGTTGACGTAAAAACATCACCGTGGTGTAAAAATAATTATATTACAATTTTAAATTGATAATTCGCCTCATAAGGCGAAACGCGTTTAAATTTAATGAGTAGAATATGGTATGCTGATTAATGATGAATCGTGATTCAATCACTGATATCGTTGAGTCACACTATCAGTGAATGAATATCTAGAAATATCGTAATTAATTTTTTAATTTTATTTATCATCATCAGTGATCAGCGCCATCTAATAGATTCAGCCGTTCGTTTAACGCATTTGACCCGAAAAATAAACTCACATTTTTTTAAGCGTTTTAATTCTCTTTGTGATAATATTCAATTAGATGTACATATATATTTACTTATGCTAGAATATGTATATAAATATATTTGAAATTAAGTTTTTAAAAAAATATTTGGCGTATTGTGATATTTGTAATCACAGTCACAGTTTTCAATCACTGAAATTAGCATAATGCCACTAACAATCACACCAGTTAGTCTAGAGTAACATTTTTTCCCATTACTACTGCTGATGTCTACGACGATTCTACTGCACCTTTTTCTGCCCGCCCGCAGTTCGGAGAGCCGTTGCGATAGGATAGTCAATAAACCTGGTCGGTTCACATTTTTCTTCGCTGGCCGTATACCTTTCCATTATATAACCGTGGTATATTGAAAAATTCCAACATTAAATGATAATATACAAAAAATAATTTATACCTAGTTTAAATAATATTTCAAGAAATTAAAACCATGTATTGGTACATTAACAACGATTCTATAAAACCATTTGAAATAAAATTTATAATTGTTGGACTCTGATGAGCATAATAGTTTTTCTGGCTTTAAAGGTGCCCTTCAAAAATAAATAATATTTTCGCGTTTTTTACGAAAATGTAGATTTTTATTATCCATTTATATCAGAAGTTATACACTATATTAGACATTTTTAAATCTATTACTTAGATAGGACTTTTACACTAATGCAAAACCAATAAACTGAAGGTTATTTGCCATAATTTAAAAAATACAAGCATTATAAGAAAGACCGCGACCATTAAATTTATTTTCCGCGTGCCACAAAATTGCCTTAATATAGAAAATTTTTGAATGTACGAAAAATACTTTCTTATAATCTTGATGTAGACAAATCTGCATTGAGCCAAATTAGCAAAATGTTCAAAATTAATAGAGTTATAAACCATTTAATTTGCAGTACATTTGTTAGTGAATACAAATTATTTTATTTAATTAATTATATTTATTTACATGCTTTGAAGTTTCAGCTACTACTTAAAATCAAGTTTTATATCATAAACATTATAATTTATTACTATATAATATTTATATCGATCCTATTAATATGTGTTTACATTTTATTAGTTTTACATTAGTGTAAAGGTTTTAAGTAAGTTTAAAAAGTCACATCTATTGTATAACTTCTGATGTAAATGAATAATAAAAATCCATATTTTCGTAATAGAAAGCGGAAATACTAATTATTTTTGAAAGGCAAGCCTTAATTTAAAAACGCAAAATATTCGTATAAAATGGCAAAGAAATTTAGAAAATAAACATGAAACGTATATACTAGACGAGTCGCTAGATGGAACAGTATTATTACTAAAAGCATAATCCACCTTATTTACTTACTAAAAGGTGTGTGAACTGAAAAGCAGGCCAAGTCGTGAAATTTCTAAGTATTTAAATACTAGAAATAATGTATATAATATACTACTGAAATATACGACTGAAATATACTATAATATACGACTGAAAATTAATAATTGTTATAATCATTATTTATTTCAAATTGCAACGACAAATACAATAGCAAATTAATTTACTTTGACGCAAAAATTACACATGTTCACGTGATAAAGTTGACAGCAGATTTATTTTGTTTTATGTTACCAAGCGTCACGGACAGATGTCAATATATTATGCTTAATTAATAATGCTACGCGGCGGACGAGTGGACGGACATAAAGAAATTTTCAATTAATGATGATATTAACAAGAAAGAACATTAATATTCACACATATGAAAATAAAAAAACACAACTTGTTATTTAGTTCTACTCGTTTAATTATCATTAGGTCACTATGAATCTAACCATTTATATCAAATTTATTGAAAATGGACAGCTATATTACAATTAGAAATTACTTAAAAAATGATGATAAAAATAATTCTAAAAAAAAAAAAAAAACTATCCAAGTATTCAACTCTTTACAGAATTCAAAGTACCAAAAATAATAAACATATACAAAAAAAATCAATAATACAATTTTTTAAATTAAAAATAAAGTAAATAACTTCAAATACTAATTTAATGTATTAATTATAAATATATACATATAAAATCAATTTTGTCGAAAAATATTGTTTTTGCGCTGCCGGGTTTCGAACCTGGATCTCTATTTCCAATCCGGGGAAGTTTATTACCAATGGTGTTACAGCGCCAGTATTTTTCATGACAAATTTACGAACTTGTATATTGGAAATAGAGATTCAGGTTCGAATCCCGGTAGCGCAAAAACAATATTTTTCGACAAAATTAATTTTATATGTATATATTTATAATTAATACATTAAATGAGTATTTAAAACATCACAGACCTATGTTCTGAATAATTACAACTTCACAATGAGAACGTGTTCTCCTTAATAAATAACTTCAGATCTACAAGACTTAGAGATCAAATTGATATTCAAAAACTTTAATATATCACAACCCAATACCAATATATTTATCAAGGCATCAAATTCTTTAATTATCTCCCCCTTGCAATTAGAACAATTACAGACTATTATAAATTTGTATCTGAAATTAAAAAATATGTATTCAGACTAGCAGGTACATCGATTATATACTCCTCTATAAACGAGGCTTCACTCTTATAGAGAAAAAAAAAACCTAAAAATAAATATACATATACGGTATATAATTACTGATTATGTTTAAAATGTATTATATCTCATTATATCTTCTAAAAAATATATATATATATAATTTTAAGTACCTACATAAGGTAATAATGGGAATTGTGGGTTTATATATTTTGGCACGATTCTGAGAAACAACTCTGTTCAAACACTAATAATATTTTAATGAAAGGTAAAATTCGAAAGAGAATAACTATAGAATTTTATGTAAATGTAAATATATACATTATTCATGTTAATTCTTAGAGTTTTTTTAATAGGTTTAGTTTTGTATGATTTTAGTTAATAATTATGTTCGAACCCTAATGATATATTAAGAATATAAATTGGTGTTTCAGTTGCTTTACGTTGATGATTTTGTTCCATATCTTGGTATGACTATACCAAGTGTGTTCAGTGTAGTACTTCTATCCTATTTTTATAGAATCTTACAATCTTTTGACTATATTATTTATATACGTCTACTCTATTATTATTCTTATATACTCTATTATTATATTTGACTTACACTTTGACTATAGAACAAGTGAAAGTGTTGATAAATTTATTGAAAGAAGTATCCGCTAATATCGTAAATACTGCTAAATATCTGAAGAGTTTCAGTCAGAGAATACATCGAAAAAATCACTAATCTTCTTATTCGTTTGAAAGATAAATTATAAAAATGTAGCACTATCAATTAATAAATTATTTCGTCATCATTCAGTGTAATAGAATTATTAACGCCTTTAATAAACACATGATATAACTCGAGTAGTTTAGTTTTAGAACACCCCTTATTTTATTAGATAATGATTTTCTCTACCGTAGGAGTACTTCTGTTGAGAGCACTTGTTGTTCTTGAGAAAGTAATTAAACAGCCTTAAGTTTCGTTTATCTCCTACAACTATTTAGATCCCTTATTTCATTCTGAGAATTCTTGGACCTCTAGTCCTATAATAACATTGGAACCCCCCTCAGGAAAGTATTCAGAATTATTGATAGTTGTGCTAGTTCCTCTTGTCGTGATGTGATTTTGAAATTACGAGTATGTACTACGATAACATGAATTCTGCAGGAAACGTGAAAAAAATTGTAACGGGTGTTCCTTCATTGATTCCTCCCTATTTATTTTATTTTGTATGTGTTATTTTTTGGGATGCATATTATATACGAGTAGGTAAATAGGTAGTATACAACATAAGATTGTAAATTAATTAACATTTTTCTGAAGTTTATAAATACCGGTTAAAGGACAATTGAGTTTACTAGTTATAATCACAGTAACCTCCATATTTGTTTATTTGGAAAATAACGTGAATAACTGAGTGAAGCTTGAATAACAATTTATTTAATGTACTATAATGAATTATAATCCCTATAATCTGGTTTAAAATACAATATAAATTCAACACCATCTTACAACAATCTAGTTTCAATGCTGGTGGCCATTTAAATTTCAGAGTAGCGAAGACTGCTATTAGTTGAATACTAATGTAAATGACAGCCGGAAAAAGCTACTAACTACGATTTTGAATTACCAATATACATCAAAAATAGTTAATTTTAACTGTTTATTAATTAACACAATGTGAAAATAACTATTAAAAAAATTGAGGTTGCTGACTTTCCAAGTAGTATCCTCAATTAACCGGTTTTGGTTATTGGTTTAAACATTATATAAAAGTTCGTTTAATCATGTTTAAATGATCTTACTTTTTTAAAATTTTCATTTGCGATCCATGTGAGTAATCTATAGTAGATATATCGGGTGGGCCATAATTTTTTGCACTTTTGACAACGCGTGGGTGTTTGGTTCTTGTAAATTTCTGTTCAGTGTGTCACAGTTCTGAAAACAATGATTCTAATGAAAATAATGAGTCTGTACGAGAAGATTCGGACTTTCGTTATGCTGCTATTGCGATACCAAGATAAACTAAATAATAATAAAACTATAAACCGGTCACAATAAGCCAACTTAAGGCGAATATTCGTCAAGAGAGAGCCAACACCCACGCTCTTTGTGTCGTAGAGTGTTTCTAAACCTAAGTGCCAGATTCGAGGAATGCCAGCGACGGTATGGTGGAGATTTAGACATTATTTTAAAGGGATGATTTTTCCAATTGTACTCTTTCGGTGAAATAAACATTAGCAATATTTGAATGTGTCCAAGAATTCACAATTACAGAATTTTCACCTACAAAGGCACTGTTATTAAACAAATAATACATATCTCATAGAGACGAAGCTATTATTTATTAATGGAAAAATATAAAATTATGGGTAATTACAGGGCTTATGACCTGTCTTCGGCTTCATTGTGACGTATATGCTGTTTCAGGAAAAATGAACATCAAATTTAGTCCACGGTTGGTGATACTGCAGTGGTATTCGAAGTGATTCCACATATTCCACACATGTATAACTTATGACCCACCCTGTATAACATGAAATAAATGAGTCAACCAGAATAAATGAGTATATACAGAAAAAATATTTTGTGTATATTTTTGTAGAAAGAAATTACTTTAGTCGGGACGTATTTAAAACTAACAATAAATACAAAAAGAGTTCACTTATATATGCATAAAGAGGGAGATAGAATTTAAAATTACATGTGAAAGAGAGAAAGACAGAATACATATACTGTATAATAGAATATAAATTTATATGCGAAAGAGAGAGACAGAATACATATACAGTTAGACGGAACATTAAGGCAGGGGAAAGTGCAGTGTTAATGGATATTAAATTGATTTTAAAGGAAACATACCTAATATGGGGCTAATGGATAAATTTATCTGATTAATAAAAATTGCCCTACCACTATTCACTGCCTGTATTGTCTATATGCATTCTGTCTCTCTCTTTCGCATATAATTTTATATTCTATCTCCCTTGACCTTCTATCATACTGTAAATGTATTCTGTTTTTCTTTCTTTCACGTGTAATTTTAAATTTTATCTTCTTCTTTATCCATATATAAGTGCACTCTTTTTGTATTTATTGTTAGTTTTAAACACGTCCTGGCGAAGCTTGAACTAAGCGAAACGTTGGCTGGTAATTAAATTCGTAGTTTAATACAATGTGATTGTATTTTATTTAATCAAATATTTATTTGCTCCTTAGGATAAATATTTTTTCGATAAATAGATCTTTTCTGTGTGTATTTTTTCTAGTTGATTAATTTAATTTATATTAAAAATATCACAGAATCACATTCTGAAAATGCTACTTTACAACAGTAAATGTATTATAGTTTACTACATACGCACGATAATAAAAATACGATTGTACCATACTCACGCGTTCCGTTCCCGTTCGCCTTGACTTCTGATTATCGTTCCCGGGCCCACCCATACGTGCTCCCGGGCCGGAACCTTCGGAATAACACTGTGTGGACCGTAACATTGCCTGAAATAGAAAATTTAGATGCACCCACATATAATTTTAATCTTCCAGGCGCGTGTTTGAACATTATAAAAAGCTGTGCATACATTACTTTTATGAAATGAAAAGTGTTGCGTACAAGCATAGATGCCGGAAGAATTCAGGACAGGAAGGAGTTTGACACTCACCATAATCCGGATCCTCCAGACATCTCCAAAATGTGGACTGTATATTTTAAACTCGAATTAGTATAATACTGTAATCTGCACCGTAAACGTTTTAACACTTATTGGCGGCTTGGCCGGGTGTATCAGGGAAAGGAAGGGGGGGGGGGGAATGGCACAGTGCATTATTTTTGTTCAATAATTAATATTTATACATCAAATAAATATAAGTCCCAAACAAAAAGATATTAGTGTGGATACGAGTAGACCGCATATCTAATTTAAAAAAATTTAAATGCAGATCAGTAGTATCAATTAATTATTGAGATAAACTTGTAAAGATATTCGCATTTTCGCAGACAGCTATCACTTTGTGGTTTGACATATTAGATCAAATAGGTTTCGCTTAGATCAAGCTTCGTCAGGGCGTATTTAAAAAAAACAATAAATATAAAAAAAGTGCACTTGTATGTACATAAAGAGAGAGACAGTGGAATCTTTCATCTGATTTGATATTCGTCACATTTTGATAACAAACAAGTGTTTCTATATTCGTCATTTCCGCCGCCCGGCACTGGATAGTCACGCGATCAGGTGGCTAACTTGCACCCAAATGTTGCCAAATGTTCTTTGTTAAATCTAGTTCTACTGAATTATCGGCAAAACGAAAACCACCACCAGAATTAGAGTTAACTGATGTTTTATGACTCTGTTTCTAAACTATAGTAACTTTCCCTCTCTTCCGCTTCTACCATAACGTCTCCCCAGTATAAATAAATTAAAGTTTTGTCCAACATTTTATTAAGTTATTTCAGAAATACTGTTTCTATATTCGTCAGGTTACATATTGACTGTACCAATTCTCCTTCAAACTTCAGATTTGCACCCTTCAATTTTTGAGGTGAGAGATCCCAGGTATGACTGACTCGACTGACTTCTTCTTAGTCATAAAAAACGTCAGTTCTCGGGATTTAGTCAAAGCAATCTACTCCTAGTCTTCTACCGTCTCGCTTCTATATATGATATTTCAAGGTTCTGTACCGAGCTGTTTAAGAAAGCGTGATTAAGAAAGAGTCAATTGTGATTATACAAATTAAATGTATTAATTAGAAAGATATACAGGAAAAATTAAATTATTGAAAAAAAAATTTTGTTGTTACCGGAATTCGAATCTCGATCCTTTTCTATCTGGTGAAATGGAAAAAAAAATGTAATCTTTAATTTATTAGTTGTATAAAAGTGGATTCAAAATTTAACAAATTAAATTGATTTAATTTTTGGCGTCTTCTAGCGAAATTACTCAAAGGTATTTGAGATTTTTTAATAAAAGGTGATAGATTTTAAATTATATTAATAGTTGTATCGATTTGAAAGAACTACAGCATATAAGTGCGAAAATTTGTCGCCAACTTACTCTGTTGGTGTAGTGTAATAAGATAGGAAAGGATCCAAGTTTGAATCTTTATAGCAACGTGTCTTATATCAATATGTCTTTCTAATTCATACATTTAGTTTGTATTAAAATACCACACAACTATGTTCTGAAAAACTGAACTTTACAATAATAATGTGTTCTCTGTAATAATTAATAATTCAGAGTTGTAAAATTGTTTTGATTTATTAAAATAAAACAATGGTGTTCGCTTTCAGATCTTGTTTTTAGGCATTACAAAAATTTTACATCTGAAATAAATTGTAATCAAATTAAAATCAAATAATCATAATCCAATTCTAAATTAAATTAAAATATGAGATGAATAAATTTAATTAATTTCTCGTCGGCAAAGGGTTGGGGTCCACCGGTAGCGTTAGAGGCGAACGTTAAATATTAGGGGTGAAGTCGACTCGCTTCGGGGGGTTGGGGTGGAGGGGGCAGGACGCACGAGTCACCGCATTGCGCCTGTTGCAGGGCATTCGGTGGCCATGGCCGCCGAAGGTTGTGCACTTGTTGAACGTGGAAGATTAAAAATAATCGGATTGCGAATCCGATAAAAATTAAATGACATTTTGAATAAAAAGTGTAATAAATAATAAGAAACTACTATTTATTTTCTTTATTTATTTATTTTTATTAGTAACTATATAATACTATGTAAAAATCTGTTTGGCCTATGGCCTCTTATGGCCTCTTCTTATGGCCTCTTCTTCAGGAAACTATGTATACTAAAATTAAAAATGCAAGCATAGACAAAATTATAAAAATAAAAGTGTTAACGCAACAAATCTTTTAAATCGTAATTAAATGTATTAATTAGAAAGATATACATATGAAATCAATATTACCGAAAAATATTATTGTTACTACCGGGATTTGAACTTGGATCTCTTTCCAATCCGGGGAAGGTGCATTAACCGACTATACTACAGCACACAGTACTTTTGACGACAAATTTTCGAACCCATATGTTAAGGATCGAAAAGAGATCCAGGTTCGAATCCTGGTAGCAACAACAACATTTTTCGATAAAATTGATTTTATGTGCATATATTTCTAATTAATACATTTAATTAGTATTTAATTAAAAATATAACAGACCTATTTTCTGAATAACTACAACTTCACGATAATAATGTGTTCTCCTTTCCTTAATGAAATACAAAATGTTTCTTCTTCAATATTACCAAAATTATTTTGTGGCCACATATTATATAAATAATAAAATAAAACGCTTTGTTTAAATCATTATTTATTGATAAATTATCATGTTTCGATACCTATGGTATCTTTTTCAGGAAACAATGTATACTAAAATTAAAAATACAAGCATAGCTAAAAATAAAACTATTAAAATATAAGTGCTGGGTAACTAAGTAAAAACTATTATGAAAACAAATTTAGAAGGTTTGCAAAAAGGATTTGGTTTTTTATATAATGTTTAGCTTGCTATTAATATTTCTTCTTATTTCTAAGATTTTAAATTTATCCGACTGTAAACCCTTAGTATTTACATGTATAATTTCTAAACTCTTGTTAATGTTAAAAAAAATGTTGTTTCCAGAAAATGATTAGCGAATTCAGAATTGTATGCTTGTATTTTTTATTTTAGTATATATACAATGTTTCCTGAATAAGATACCATAGGTATCGAAACATGGTGAATTAACAATAAATAGAGGTTTAAACAAAGTGTTTCGTGTTATTATTTATAAAATATATTGTCACAAAATAATTTTGCAAATATTGAAAAAGTGTAATGTTTAGTCAGTTATATAATGACCCAAAATGTATCGGCAGTTCCAGAAATGGAATGATGTAGAATTTAATTATATATGATAGCTTATTTTTTTTATCGATTCCTAGTTTTCTAAACATTTTTGTAGTTAGATGTTTTCTCAATAATAAAAAAAAAATTCTCCCTACAAAAATGGTTAACATTGAAGAATAAAGTTTTTTTTTCAGATCAGATAAAAATAAATATTTGAATATGTCCAAGAACACACAATTACTTTATTTTCAACTACAAAGGCACTGTTATTAAATAAATAATGGATATCTTATAGAGACAAAACTATTTTTTATTATATTTAATGGAAAATGTATGGAAGTACGGGTAATTACAAAGCTTACGACATGTATTCATCTACAGGATAATTTTTCAAATTCGGTAAAGTTGAATGTGAAGTCAGTAATTATAAAAAGAAGTGCACATTTATTTAATTCAATGTGACCAAAAAAAAACACATTCGACAAAGGTTATATTAAAAAATAAACAGACAAACACTACCAACAAAATTTAATATACATACTTAGGAAAAAACATTTCAATGGCCTCCCTACAGAAATCAAAAGAGATAAAGGTACATAAGAACTGAAAAATATCTAAATTAACACTTCAGAAGTACACAATTAGATAATAAATAATATTATAATAATTATATTCATTTGTTCCGTATTCTTAAAAAATAAATGATTTATTATTTTTATAGGTATACATACGAGTATATACTTTCATACTTATTCAAACATTCATATTATTATTTACTGTAGTATATTGTTACCAGTTTTTAGTTTATTCATACCCCCTTAGCCTATTCTCCCCAGTACCCAATTGAATACGGCAATGTCACAAATTCACCCACGGCAAACAAACGACAAACAGTACGTGATCAAAACACAATATCACAAAATACAGTGCTCTGGTGCACTGGAGCTGAAATGTCCACACCGCGAATACTATCGCGATGTCGAGATCGAACAAATATCGATCAAGTTGAGGTCTTCTGACGTCAAGGTCACGATTCACACTGATAAGACGAGTATGGTATGGATGGGAATTTATGGAAAGGTATGGATGGGAATTTGGATGCGTAAATGTGTCAATAACATGGGTCGCAGCCAAATCGAAAATACGCGCCAAAAGTGTGTTTACGAATACGGAACAGGTATCATTATATTAAATATCTTAGAAATAATGATTTAAATTATGCATAGTATTGAATGAAAAATGCCTTTTTTCCAATTTTTAATGGAAATTGTAATATGGATCTATTTTTGTACGAGCGAAGTAAAGTAGCTACATCCGGCATTTTACATATTTAACAAACACGGTACTGTAACTTCATATTTTGAAGTGATTTCATTTCCTTATCTTGTTTTAACTATAGTCGTCTTATATATCAACGCATACAAGATGTAGAAGATCTTCGGCATTGTTGACTTGGAACCACTTTCTGAAGTTACTCTGCCATGATCACTTTTTTCCTACATTCGTTTCGCCCGCCTTCTATCTTTTCCTGCATGTGTCCGAAGTATCCACCTTTCCTTCGTTTGATAGTTGTTTTTGGTTCTTTTGACTTATTCATGCATCATATCTTTATTAGCACTAAAGTTGAAATCGTGGTGTAACGTCTTTAATGACTGAAATAATTAAATTTAAATAAATGTCCAAAGTCATGTAACATTTTGGATTCAGAAAACGATTCTGTATTTTCGGTTTATATTTACTATTAATTTCGTGACACCCAGTATAAAAATGACAATGATGGAAATTTAAATTAATCGTCTCTACGGAGTGCTCGGAAGTACCTTTGGAAATGTTTTAAAATTTGTACCTTTATTAACTACACGGATGTCCAAAAATGATTGATATTAAATGGTTTAGATCCAAGTGAAAAATATTTTTCTTGATAATGAATTTAGGTGTTTCGAAAAATGTTTCTTAATAAAACGAAAAATAAAATTTTAGCGACCACAAGTTATTTTAATCAGTCTTGAATAAATTACGCTTAAAAAAATTATACGAGACTCGTAAAATAGTTTATTTTTCAATTTTGTTCTTTACAATTATTGCGAGGTATGACTTGAAACGTATTCGAATTTTATGACAGATCCACAGATCGCCAATGGCCGTGCGCGTGTGGATGCTCTAATATGTTTACTTTACCTATTTGTCCCTTTCCTTTCTATGCTCTATACATGTATGTATATTTTTTTATCTAGTTGTAAAACTTTTCTTACATCTAGTACCTATACAACACTTTATAAAACAAAAGAAAAAATTCAATTATATCGCATATCATTTGGCATTAAAGAATTATAAATACAAAAGAAAAAAAAATCAAATGATCAGTTATTAAACTTAGATACTGCATATTCTGCCCTTAACCTACGAAAAGTAGCAAGGATAGTTGCTTCCTTCAGATTTGCTGGCAGTTCATTGAACTATTTGAAACTTTAATAGTATAAAATATTTAGTGTTCCTGTCAGATTTGTTTGCGGAAGTCTAAAATTCCACTGACCTCTATGTATGGACAGAATGTATGGACCTCAAAATTATATTTTTATTCATGTATGATGGCAATAATCGATTTTAAATTTTGTATATCAATATTAGAACATTTCGTATAATTTTTTACTTAGCCGTCATTAATTTTAGTTGTTTTAATATACAACTTATTCTTGTATATCCATCACGTCTTATAATAGTCCTCATTGCTCTGTTTTGAATTATTTGTACTTTCCTCAGAGCACGAATTTTTCTGTGTAATGTCTATGACTTTTTGGAACTGTCAAGGAAAGTGGATGTCATGCTATGTGCTAGTATGTATTCGGCTCCTCGCGTGTGCGTGTCAAAACCGCTATTGTGCTGATCATCGAAGAAGTTTCCTAAAGTTTAGGAGCTGTGAGATAAAATCCAGGTAAATCGTGTTCTTTCTGGTTGATATTCTAGTCTTTATTGTCCTGTCCCTATACCAAATTCCTTTCACTATTCTTACATCCCGTTTCCGTTGTGTAAACAAAATGTAAATTTATATATGTATATTATGTGCTACGGTATTGGAAGGATGTAGAACTTTCAAGAGGAACTTAGGAACGCTCGACATATCTTGATGGATCCTCGTTCCTGTCGGGCTGCTGCGGACAGGTCCACTCAAGTCACACAAGGATTATAACACAAATGATCACTTGAAAGTCACACAATGAAGCTGGATGCTCCAACCATTCGTCACATCAACTTTATGATACACAACATAAATCTGGTATATTTTTGGTACCATATTTACCCTCCGCTCCGTATTTACCCCAATAGATTTTTTAAATTATAAGTGAGCTGCTATAAATAATAATAATTTTTCCGTTTTATTATACATTATAACATAATAAATGACTTAATTAATATTCATAGATCTCTAATTTACATTTTCAAAAACCTATAATAATTTAATTACCCTTTTTTAAAATTTAATTTAATTTTTTATTTTCATAAATTATAGACAATTCGACTATATGATTCTGCCGAAATATTTTTTTTCTGTTATAGATATACCAAGGATGTGAAACAAGATCACCAATACGACATTTCTGTTTTTTTTTTAATATCACTAACTATTTTATAGAATCATGCAAACATTATATAAATTCCATCAAAAATATCTAAACTATATTCAGATATCCACCCATAAAATATTTTTTCGAAAGATTGAATTTTTTCTTTATATCTTTCTAAGTAATTCACCTAACATTATTTATTTCCCCTTGTTATATTTTATTTATATAAAGAAAAACGTTTAACTATGTAAAAGGCAATCCTTGCCGTAAAACTGCCATGCAGTTTGGCAAAAAATAAAACTATAATGATTATGTATGTAATAAAGAAGAAATAAAAAGAATTAAAAAAATCTCTTGACGTATTGCCTTCTTAGATTGTAAAATTATATAGCTGTCCTTTTCTACAAATTACCCGTGACATTAAAATATCATTAGTGTTGAAACTGAATGGTTACTTAGAATAATTAGAAGCATTCAAAACGCATGGAAATCCTCAGAATAATCTCATGCAAATAAAATTGTATTGCTGTCCCCTATTATTATAGTTATACATACAAGTTGTTGAGTTAAATTGATATTAAATAGATTGATAATGCCCTTACAAGGCGAAACGCGTCTCAAGTAAATTAAACTAGTAGAATAAAAAAACAAGTGTTTTATTTTCAAAAATTACATCAAGGGCGCTTTATTAAATTATTAAATTATTTGTATTAAAAATTGTAATTTGAACTCATGGAAATTATATTTTAAAAATGCGCGATTTTAGTATTTTTAAATAAAGTCTCTGATGCGCTGTTTCTTTTTTACTTATGGCATGAATATTTTCAGGTATTTTGAAAATTACAAGTATATAAGACGAAAACAATTATGTTGATGTCTTACTAAAACCTGTCAGAAATCTAGATGATTTCCTATTAAGGTTTTTTTTTCTATTTATTTTAATTTTATTTATTTATTTGTTAAAAATGTACGTATGCGTAAAATGATAAAATAAAAATGCGTAATGCTGTATTTAAATCTATAATATATTATTAAGAAATAATTAAGTACACACATATAATTCGTCTTTCATAACGAGAATTTTTTAGGCTACAATACTTATACTCCCCTAAATAAGAATAATTTTAAATTACGGGGGTGACTTGACATTTACATAAAAACATGATTGAATATGAAATAGTATCTACAAAATGAAATTTAATTACAAAAATAATATTATTTAAAAAATGACGAGATATTGATTCAATTAAAATTTAGTAATAAAAAAAAAATGTAAATAAGCCATTTTAGAACCTGTTTTTATACACATTTATATTTGCTGGTAATTCAATTATTTTATCACTTTGCCATTTAGTATAAGAGCAATATGGGATATGTGTCTCTGTCCTATTCCTTTTTTGAACCTTTTAGGTAAGTTTTGAATTGCTTACTTTTGCTTCTAGTCTGATAGCAGTGGTGGATTTTTATGTTATATTTTATATTTTTATATTCCAAGTATTTATATATATGTAAGTAAGTTGACCATATAGCAGATCTCTATACACGTTTTATCGATATTTTATTTTTAAATCAGTTCGTTAGTTTTAACGAAACGTTAACTATTGAAACGACTAATAAAATAATACCACGAAAAATTCTCTCAATAATAATATAATTAATTGACGTAACAGGTACTTTGTAAGTGCGTCATGATTATTTTAATTTATTTAAATCAACTAAACTTTGTACTGCACACTTTTTTTGGTGTTTGTCCGTTAGCGATTATGTTAGCGATCATTTTATATAAATGTTTATGTCCAGCCTATTTTTAGAAATCGCTTGTAGATCCACATCTCAAATGCTTTCAAGTCGCTTTAGTATTGTTTCAGTGTCCATGATTCTATTCAATATAAAAGTATCACTCTCACTGTCGTGACAGAAATAAAATTTATATTATTAGTAGAATCGGAGTCAACTTTGTAGAGTTTCATCATAATGGACGGATATAAATGAAACAATGTTATTACTCTACTTGAGTTTATTAGCACTACTCTAGTTTCGAGAGAAACATTAATTCTTATCGACAGGTGAAGTATTAAACTGACTATACATAAATATAGGAGGCAAGACTTATCTGGTAGACATGCACGTAATTAGATACTGTCAGATGGAGAGGGACGAGGCGGAGTTACTTGTAGACGATGGAGGTTTAGTTGTAACGGGAATATTGAGAGGAGAGAGATTTTAACAGATTAATACCCGAGTTTAAATTTATTTTTGTTTCTAAACTCGAGTAGTGCTAATAAACTCAAGTAGAGGAATAACATTGTTTCATTTATATACATCCAAAGTAAAACTTAGTTGTGTGTGTTGTACAAAGTTTAATTATTTAAAAAAAATTAAAAATTTTCAAATGTATTTCACTTCAGAAAAAACAATATAAGTTCTAATTAAAAAAATAATTATTGCGTTTGTTTACAAATATAATATACAAATATATATATACAATTTAAATTGAAAATCAAAATGCAAAATTAGAAAATGTAAATAAGTTTCACTCGGTCGCGCGCGCTCAGTAAGCACCACTTACTTCTGACCTCTAGAGCGTCGCCCGTACATGACGAGACACGCATTTGACACTGCTTTGACATGTCTCGCCATGTACGAGACGCAGCGCGAGACAAGTGCCGCTCTGTTTTATACTGACTGACAATGATTTATTAATTGTCGTATTATAATTGGTCCGCGGTAGGCTTTTCTCGGAACTGTTACTTTTTTGTTTCCTCGAGCCACGTGATTGGCGGGTTCGTCGCCCCTGGACCGGTCCGCCGGCGGTTTACTGGTTCAGCGGGAACTGCACCGATTCGTGTCCGAGCTGTCAGCCATCTTTGTGCGTTAAATCATTCTATCTGTCAACATTGTTCGCTTAGCTTTATTAGATTTTTTTTTTCACCTTTCAATGTGAAAAATCTTGGCGGTACTTACATAATTTTTTTGACTGATGGTAGGTCAAACGTATTGATGAGCTCAAATCACGAACAGTGAGTCAATCACTGATGTCTTTGAGTCACACTCACTATCAGTGATTGAATATCCGGGAATATCGTGATACGTGATTAATTAATTAATTTATGATTCGGCGCATGCGCAAATGAAATGAAAATATTCATGAATAAATGACGTTATAATTCGTAATAAGCGCCATCTATTAGATTTTGCTAAAACTTTTTACGCATTTGACCCGAAAATTAAACTCACATTTTTTAAGGGTTTTCATTCTCTCTGTGGCGATATTAAATAAGACATATGTTAATTATACATGCTAGAATATGTTTTTTACGTAAATGAAGTTTGAATAATATAAGTAAATACGCTCAAACCTATGTTTTTAAAATTTATTTAGTGTATTGTGATATCGTGCGGTGCACGCGTGTTAGTAATGAAACTGTGATCACAGTCACAGTTTCCAATCACTGA
This sequence comes from Eubasilissa regina, assembly GCA_022840565.1. NCBI lineage: Eukaryota > Metazoa > Arthropoda > Insecta > Trichoptera > Phryganeidae > Eubasilissa > Eubasilissa regina. Next base: position 16,602,687 of record JAINEB010000021.1, read on the forward strand.
TATTATCAAATATCAACCACAATCATGCCAGTGAGTCGAGAGTAGTTTTTCTTCTCATCACTAGTTAAAATGCTTACGTCACTGTCACCAAGTCTTTTAAACTCGAACTTCTACTGATTCATCTTGCTTTTTCTCCCCCCATGACTATCATTAAAACAAATTATTATATAAACCATTTAGAAAAAGCCAGTTTTGTAATCAGTAGTAAATTTTTACTAACGCCCGTAGTAAAAATCCTTTGCGGGTTGTTGATACATCAAGTTTACTACTGTCAAAGCAAATGCTTTATTCTACGCATTATCTATGCATTTTTCGCCTAGGCATTCGAAATCTGTCACTTTGATGGTGAAATTTTTTTCGTATTGTATATTAAACAACGAGATCATCATCGGACGAACTGTCATCACTAAAATAGCGGGATATTTAATGATTAATTGTCGCGTACTGCAACTTTCCAAGTATCAATGTGTCAGATGACTTTTGGAACAGCTGTGAACAGTCCGCCATATTTAACTATCGATTCTCGTTTTTACTATCAGATATCGCAGAGTTAAGTAAATATTTTTTTACTAACTATCAAACAAAATTACTTTAGTAACTTTTTTTACTATATCATCACACTACCGAGACATAGAAAACTTTTTTTCTCTCAAACAAGTAAGTATACATTATCATCAGGAATACAATCAAGAATTTTATCGATTCTGGCATGGTTACAGTATACAATCTGGTCAAATTTAGAATCTGTTTTCTATATTGAGAAGTTCATTCTGTTTTTAAATGAGACTAAAAAGTATCATCTTTTAGATTAGCAATAAATCTCAAACCTCTTTGTGTAATAATTAAGTAAGTAAACGGTAAATAATTAAGTATACTACACTACCTGATATATAATGTTCTGGGTTCGAGTCCTAATAGTAATTTAATATCTTTATGAAAGATTCTTCTAATTAGTTTTAATTGTCAAAGAAGTGTATTCTATAATTGAAATACTAATATTTATTATACTAATATACAATACTAATATTTTAGTGGTTCTTTTTTAAAATATTAAAAATATAACTGAGATCGATTGTGTGAATTTTAAATTTACGTTTCGAGTATCGAAAATCGATTATAATCTACACGAGAAACCTTGCGTATCGAAAAATATGTGCGCATGACGTAGCCGCCCGCAGGGCCTAACAACGGCAATTGGCGAAAGCCGATTGTTTTCTGCTGATCTTAAATTAATGTACACATGTCTTGTAAAGTCAAAGAAATAAATAATGATTAAATTATTATCGAAATATAGACATACCTCACTCTACGGCGCACCATTAACACGGTGATTTGAAAATTTATATTAATTATTATTATGAGTTGCATCGTTCTTACGGCGCAGTGTTGACGTTGCGGCGCACATCACGTGACGTGATTGGGGTCACGTGATGTGCACATCAACTATGCGCAGTATCTTTATGATATCTTGCGCTCAGTTCGTTTGTCTAGAGAATTTGCTCACTTCGTCTTTCGTGTATATTGAAATTTTAGCATTTATGTATTATTTTTCCTATGTGTACATCGTTCTTTTAGACCTAGGGCTGTTGTACATTTGTTGTAGAAGCTTTTATATGGCCTGGCAAGGGAAAAGGGCTGAGATCTGATGGGGACGAACATATAAAACTTCAATATCACAATTCGAAATCACTCAAAAAATTATGATAAAAATTATTCTAAAAAAAAATGACTCTCCAAGTATCCAACTCTTCACAGATTTTAAAGTACCAAAAATAGTAGACATATACAAAAAAAATATTCTAAATTTTAAAATTTTTAATAAAATAAAATATTAGAAGTGCTTTCCAATCTACAAGATTTAGAGACCAAATCGATATTCCAAAACTAAAATATACCGCAACCCATGATCACAATATTTATCAAGGCATCAAATTTTTTACCAATATTCCCATCACAATTAGAAAAATTACAGAATACTATAAATTTGTATCTGATGTCATAAAATATGTACAAAGACTAACTGAAACATAAATTATAGACTCTCGTATATATTCCTCTATACACGAGTCTTACTCTCATAGTGAAGAAATAAATGTTAAAAGAAATATATATATGTTTTGTGATGTCCTTGAATTTGTACGTATGTGTGTGTGTGTCAGAGCGCCGCACTGCTGGGGCGGGATGTATATCTGCGGTCGTGTGTGCTGGGATCGCGCCCTCTTTCCGCGTGCTCTTCTTCGTTAACGTTTGACTTGTTACTAGTGGTGTACCTTGTATCATTCTGTAATAAATATATAATTGTCAGTTAGGCAAGTACGTAACATATATCCTACTGATTATTTTAAAATTAATTAATATATATAATTCTAATATATATAAGCGATGTTTTCCTCCAGCAATTTTTTGTGTTTAATTATGTGTATCAAGTACATAACTTCAACAAGAATTTATTAATAAATCTAATATAATAGTAATCAGGACCCCTTAAAGAGGACAGATTGTTTATTGAAGAGTCTTATTCGGTATTATGTTATTAATTTCAGTTATAAATAATAAAATATGATTATATATTTGTAATACAATTTACGGTTGGTTCCTTTTTTCTATTGGTTTTCCGGTTTCTACTAGAATTGTGAATGTTGATTTTTTCATGTTTTCATTATTTCCGCTAGAAGTACGGATATATATAGTGGAACCTCTTTATTCGTCATTTATCCATTCCCTAGGGTCTGACGAATATAGAAACAGTTTTTTCCATAACAAATAACTGAAATTCAATTAATAAGGAGAACACATTCTTATTGTGAAGTTTTAATAATTCAGAACATAGGTCTGTGATGTTTTAAATACTAATTTAATGTATTAATTATAAATATATACATATAAAATCAATTTTGTCGAAAAATGTTGTTTTTGGGCTACCGGGATTCGAACCTGGATCTCTATTTCCAATCCGGGGAAGAACCCTACCAATTGTGTTATAGCGCCAGTATTTTTACATAAACATTACAGTGTAAAGCATATAGGTTCGAAAATTTGTCACGAAAAATACTGGCGCTATAACACAATTGGTAGTGTACTTCCCCGGATTGGAAATAGAGATCTAGGTTCGAATCCCGGTAGCCCAAAAACAATGTTTTTCGACAAAATTGATTTCATATGTATATATTTATAATTGATACATTAAATTAGTATTTAGAAATTCAATTAATTCGTTTTCAGTCCCCAAAAATAGTATACAAATGAATTAATTTTATGTCAATACTTTACCTTTATTGTACTGTGGAGACATGATGGTAGAAACGAAAGAGGAGGAAAGTTACTAATATTTAGAAGCAGACAATTTAAACATCAGGTAATTCTAATTCTGGTGGTGGTTTTAGTTTGCTGATGATTCAGTAGCACTCGATTTACCAAAAAAAACTTGCCCAGTGTTGCCTGTTTCTGTCTGTTTTTAAAAACCTTCGTAAAGCAGTCAGTCACATTACTACTGAATCCATTTATGTTTTGGTTGATTATGGCAACATTTAGGTGACACTTTTCGACCATATTCTGCGTTTTGGCCCAGTTGGACAGCATCGCCGGCCGGTGATAGTGACAGATATAGAAAATGTCAACGAATATGGAAGCAATGTTTCAATATTCTAAGAACACACATCTACTAGATTTTCACCTATCATAGGTGGCGATAGTGTAGTGGTACGCGAAGTGAGTCCACATATTAACATATATACATCTTTCAAAAATTTGATAGATATGGAGATTGATGGGTGAGAATGGTGAACGTTTTAATTTAAATCAGCCGAAGACAGATCGAATGTCCGTAAATATAATTAAAAGTAGCTTCGTCTCTACGAGATATCTAATATTTGTTTAATATCAGTACATTTCTAGGTGAAAATATAATAATTGTGTGTTCATGAACATATTCAAATATTGCTAAATATGATTAGACTTATGTAATACAATTTACTATTTTTTTCTAATGGTTTACCGGTTTCTACTAGAATTGTGAATGTAGGCTTCTTCATGTTTGCCTTGTTTCCGCTAGAAGTACGATTATACGTGTTACGAAGCCGTAAGATGTCAAGGTCCATAAGGTGGCAGAGTATAAAAGATGCCAAAAATCAAAGAATGTTACATACAATTTCGGTTATCCCTTACATAATAGCAGGGTTAATTTCATCCCAGAATGCTGATCTTATCTATAAATATACAAGAGGGTACAAACCCAATTACTTAGAAATGTTAGGAATGAATTCTATTAAGTTATAATTGCACGATATATTAACCTTTAATGACCAGTTGGTTCTATCAAATTATCCATTATTAAGACATATATCACTATATCAATTTTTTTTATTTTTTATCTTAGTTTTATTAACCACAATTGAGTTTAAAAAACATCTACCGGTTTCGGAAAACACCTTTTCCTTCTTCAGGATGTCATAGCTAACTAAAAATATAGCATTGTTTCTTCACCAGAATCTATTTTTAATTTTTTTTAAAAAAACAACAATTATTTAAAAAATAAATTTAGTACCTAACTCAAATTGCTGTTCAATACAAATTTAGTCGAATAATTTTTAGGAAAAAATTTTAGAATAGGATTCGTAGTTAAATTTAGTTGGCTGTTTAGAATTTCCTGATTACTTTTACATGCTTTATTTATCTCCAACGATTCCAAATTATTTAATTTGTGACCTACACCGTTTATATGTAAAATTGACAATCCCAATTTTTTATCAAAACCATGACTATTTTCTATCAAATGATTAGCAAATTCTGAAAACCCACTATTGTTCAAACATCTCAAATGCTAATAATAAAACTAATATAATAAAAAAAAATATGAATTTTAACCACCAAATTAATATTGCTAATTTTAAAAGTACTATATCAATTATTTAAATAATATTAATTTTACCCATCAGCTCCCCCCCGCTTTATCTGATTTAACAACCAACTAAATAACTGGTAACAATACACTATGTATAACAATAATCATTTTGGGTCAAGTATGGAAGTATATGAATAAATAATAATTTACGAATACGGAATACTTAGGGTGCCCCTCATCCAGCAGTGGAAAGAAAACGCCCGGTAATGGTAATGATGATAATGATAGAGGTGTCCATTCTTGGCGTGCAGAGAATAGTACAGGTGTTTTCTGTGTGTCACGCCTAAGAAATTTTGAAAGGAAACTTGGACATTACATTGAAGTGAATCGTCAATACAGTGGAACCTCCATATTCGCCTGTTTCGATATTCATTACATTTTGATAACAAAGAAATGTTTATATATTAGAAATATTTAAATATGTCCAAGAACACACAATTACTGGATTTTCACCAACAAAGGCACTGTTATTAAACAAATAATAGATATCTCATAGAGAGGAAGCTATTTTTTATTATATGTAATGGAAGTATGGGTAATTACAGGGCTTACGACCTGTCTTCGGCTGGCTTAAGTGATCACGTTCACTATTACACCCAATCAACCTCCATATCTATACATTTTTTGAAAGTTGTATGTATGTTAATATGTGGAAATACTTCGAATACCACTACACTATCGCCATCTATAGACTAATTTTGATATTCATTTACCTGAAACAGCTTATATGTCGCAATGAGAATCTATTTTTTTTTTAAATTATTTAATGCAATATTCTTAATCTATGAAATGTTTTCAACTATTTTTAACTATTTATACTAGAATACGCCTGAAAAATCAATATTTACCCATTGTTGAAAATAGTTGAAAATAATCTATGATATGTCTATTATTTGTTTAACTAAATATTATAAATACGCTAAACATAGTTTTAGGTTAGTGAGATATGTGTTGTCGAATTTTGGCGTGTTGATTTTGTTTATTAAACATAATTATTATTATTATTTTTTTTTTTAATTTGTAACTACTTTCAAAATGGCTGATACGAGTCGCTTTGTCTGTACTCAAAACCGCGTCGTTTTAGTCAGCCATTGGCTATACGGTCACGATCTTTCTTGCGTAATAGGTATCGCAGCATTTGTTCGACCATCGTCTGCACCGCACCGACTAAAACATGCCACGTGGACGAATCACGAAGACAAATTGTAAAAAGGAGCCTATGTTACTATGTTGCTTATTATTATTTGTTGTTGTTAGATAAGTACACTTTTACTTTTTATGTTCTTGATTGGTTCAAGTCTCGCTGAAAGCTTCGTAAAAGTGAGCTCGCTCGCAGACAATGGTCGATCTAATTGTGCAACTCGTCGGTTTTTCAATTTGCGTTAAGTCATTGTACTGTTTTAGTTTTTACAAATATCACTAAAAAATCCAAACTAAATTAGAAACTGTCTATAGTTATGTATAGGTAATTCGATATTTTTTAAAGTTGTAATATCATGATAAAAATATAAAGTATCTAACAAAATGGTTCACACTTTTCACATTTCTGATATAATTCAAACACTTAAATGACAAGTACAAATTAAATTTATTAATTAGAAAGATATATGTATATATATATCCTATTATGCTATAACAACACAGCGTCTCTTATCGATTTACTTAAAGGTATTTGAGATTCTGTAAAAACTAAGTAGATGGCTTTCAAATAATGGAACGATAGATGTATTAATTTGAAAAGTGTAACATATAGTGTTGAAAAATTTGTCGTCAAACTACTGTGTTGGTATAGCATATATATATATATATATATATATATATATATATATATATATATATATATATATATATATATATGCTATATAGCATATGCTATATATATACCATATAGCATATGCTATATATATACCATATAGCATATGCTATAGCATGTATATATATATATATATATATATATATATATATATGTATATATATATATATGCTATACCAACACAGTAGTTTGACGACAAATTTTCCAACCCTATATGTTACACGTTTCAAATTAATACATCTATCGTTCCATTATTTGAAAGCCATCTACTTAGTTTTTACGGAATCTCAAATACGTTTAAGTAAATCGATAAGAGACGCTGTGTTGTTATAGCATAATAGGATAATGCATGTTTCCCGGATTGTAAGAGATCCAGGATCGAATTCCGGTGGCAACAACAATATTTTTCGATAAAATTGATTTTATATGTATATCTTTCTAATTAATACATTTAATTAGTATTTAAAATATCATAGACCAATGTTCTGAATAATTACAACTTCACAAAAATAATGTTTTCTCGTTAATAACTTAAATAACAAATAAACTGGTAATAAAATCATTTTTATAAATGTGTGTCGAATGCTTGCCGCCATCCATGAATCATCAATCAAAGTCCGCCGTAGCCGAGATGCACACCGTGTTCACGGCAATGCACTAGTTGCAGACGCCATCTAGCGACCTATAGCCATCGGTCCTCAAGTTCTTCACTTCTCATACCGACGACAGAGCCCGAGCAGCTTCTTGCGACGACTCTGATCTCATTGTAAACTTGTCTTTGTGAATAAGTAAGACACGATTGTAAATTAGTACAATAAACTCAGTGCTTCTCCGTAAATACCGTTTTGATTAAATTTTCTCTACTGTATTGTCTACTGAAGGACTGAGTAATGGATACTGTTTTACTCTTATAAATCTGATATCGCAGAATCGTCTCGTACACTACACATCACACCACACTACACATCACACTACACTATATAATTATGCCCTTTATTATGAAAGTGGTCTAAGTCAAAAAATTAAAAAAAATTAGTTTGTCAATTATTTCACGTCACATTGTTTTAAATTAATATAATGCGATGCAAATTGTAACAATTGTGAAAAATTTAAATGGTTATAATCAGTGTATTGTTATAACGTTCAACGGTTTTCCGCTAGTGTTTAATAGGGTAAAATATTTCAACCTTAAATTTTTTTTTCCTCATAATCTACGAGCAACATCTATGTCGAAATATATTATAAATCTAGTAAACTAAATAAATTTTGAAACATTGTGTTGTGTAATGTAAAAATAGCCTTTAAATATCTCGAAACGAAGGTAACATGACTTAGACCACGTTCATAATAATGAGCACAATTGGTTTTCATATCCTTAGTTTGCACCTATTACCAAATTTGTGGCATTTGAAAACTATCCCCGTCCGTCAAGTACATGCGAAGATCGTATTTTGTAATTTAAATACGCTAATATATATTTGCAGGAAGGTTGTGTACGATAAAAGTATCAGCTATTAAAAGGTGCACTAATAATAAATATTTAGCATAGAGGAAATTAAGTAATCATACGAGGTAATTTATGAGTAAAAGTTACTTAAAGAATTAACATGACTTATTCGGAAATGGTTACATTAAGATATGCGATAATTAAATCAATGTAACGATATCACTGAAGCATTGCAAAGGACAATTGGTTCTCATAGTCCTAAAGGCAGCTTAGTTCTATTTGAAATAAAGATTTATCCTTCGTGTATTTTATGTATATGTTTTGAAAATCTATATATTTTATTTTTATTTGTAACTATATAATACAATGTAAAAATATGTTTGGACTGTGCCCGTCTCACTAGAGAAATTCTGTGTCGAGACGGGCATAGTTTACAAGCAATTGTTCAATCAATTAGAATTACAAGTAGTAGATAGAATTATATTTATTACTATATAATAGGTGTATATGAAGAACAATTTTAAAGTGAACTCAATTTTTGGATCATTTGTAGCAATAATTAATATAGGTATGAGTCATTATATTTGGGTGAGTGCACCAATGCCCCTACCCATATTACGAATCCAAGTTTTTATATTTAGTTTCATGTTTTTGGGACAATTCAATTGGTTTAAATCTTTTAGCATTTTATTAAATAATTTAGGTCCAAAATATTTGTAGTTCCTTTGACCAAATGTAGTATGTGCTCTTGGGGTTTGTAGGTTTTTTGTATTTGTCCGTGTGGAAATTATGTTTTGAGTTGTTTTAAAAGGTGTCTGTTTGTTTAATGTTTTTATATATGTATTTGAGAGTAGTATTTGCGTATATTTGTCTTATATCAAAGACATCGAATTTATTAAAAATTTCGTCAGTGCTCGTTGTGGTTGGGGTTTTGAGGATAACTTTTAATATAATTTTCTGAGCTGATATTATTGGATTAATTGCAGACATAGTCGCTCCTCCCCAAGCAATTATACCATGCTCTATAATTGATTGACAGATAGCGTAGTACGCCATTTTAAGAAGTTTTATATTAAGGAAATTTCTAATATTTCAATTAATAATTACCTCTTAAAAAAATGTAATTATTTATTTGCAAAGACGCTTTGAAAATCCGTATTTGTGTTGTCTTCGATTACGTCGTTGTTCTCATTCTCCTGTTCTGGTTGTTTAAAAGCAAGAAGTAAAACAGCACCAAGAAGAACAACATTAATCCTTCAGTATTACTGACTATTATATTATACATCTCTCATTCCTCTTTCTCTCTTTCTTCTGTAATATTATAACGGGTGTGTCATTAAAAAACTAACTTAACTGTTATTTTGAATATCGCACTATTTTTTTTTTATCTTTAAGGGTTAGAAACTTCATATTATATAACATTTGTGAGTCGATACACGATTGAGCAGCGCATTGAAGTTATGAAAATTCTCTACAAAAATGTTAATAATTTCGGGCAAACGATTTGCTTTCGGACGATCTGGATAAGCCGGAAAACAATCAAGTTATATATCATATTATTTTTGAAAGGTGATATACTTTTAATTTAACTTACATTTTATATATTTATGTTGTTTCGTTTGATTTTTTTTTTTGTATCGTATATGCTAATTTTTGATATTTTATAATAAAAATGTGTAAATGTGTCCCAAATGACATTCGTACTAGAGAAATCTTAGAAAAATGTGTCAAAAAAATGACCATAAAAAATACGTCATACTTGTTACCAGTTACCACGGTGACGACACACTTTATTCAGTATGTATACACGTCAATCTTATATTATTGAACAAATATCAGATATCTCATAGAGACAATGCTATTTAATGGAAAAGTATGGGGTAAATAAATTGAAATTAAAAATTTTAAACTATTGATTTTACAGATAAAGAATATTGCTTTAAAATAATTTCAATAAAAAAAAATCAGATTCTCACAGTATAACATATATGCTGTTTAATAAAAAGGGAAAAATTAATTATCAAGTTTGGTCAATAGATGGCGATGATGTAGTTGTACTCGAAGCGAGTCCTCATACTAACATATATATAACCTTCAAACAATTGATAAATGTGGAGTTTGCGAGGTGAGAATTGGTGAACGTTATATATATATAAAGTGATTCCATATATTTTCCAATAAATATAATAAAAAATAGCTTCGTCTCTATGAGATATCTGATTTTTGCTATTCCACTTTTTAAGACTATACAGACTTTGCTATTCCATTTTTTTCGAAAAGCCACAACATTCATCCATAATCAGCCTGTAACACTCCACTGCAGGTTATGACCTCCACCAAGAACTGGAGATTCTCTCTGTATCCTCTTAATATAGCGTAGAATTGACCTTACTGCATCTAATAAAAATAAAATCCAATTTTATGCTGGTACTAACTGATTTCTTCATAACTACGTTCAAATAGCACTCGCTCGATTTTTAATGTTCATAAGAAGCTAATATATTTTGCTATCTATATTTACCCGTTGGAAGCTCTTTAAGGGTGAAAAGAAATACATCGAGTATCTTTATAATATATTTCATAACTCGAGAACGCTCCTGGAACGGTAGTCTCATGAGGCTAGAAACAATAAGCCTTTTAGAAAGGCATTTCTCATTATCTGGGATGCTGCGAAGTTGCATCCATTTGCCGTATTCCATTTGTTGTGTAGGATGAGTGAGAAAACTGGCGGTTCAGATGAAATTGCTTCTGCGCGAATAATTTTCTATTAATTAATTTAAAATAGATTTTAAATACTAAATTAATGTATTAATTATAAATATATACATATAAAATCAATTTTGTCGAAAAATATTGTTTTAGCGTCACCGGGATACGAACCTGGATCTTCATTTCCAATCCGGGGAAGTGCACTACCTTTGTGCTATAACGCCAGTATTTTTCTTGACAAATTTTCGAAACTATATGTTACATTTTTCAAATTAATACACCTGTCGTTCCATTATTTGAAAGCCATCTACATTATTTTTACAGAATCTCAAATACCTTTGAGTAAACCGATTTGCAGACGCCAGAATTATCAATTCATTTTTATTAAATTTTTGGACACGTTGATACAACATATATTATTAAGGAAAACACATTCTTATTGTGAAGTTGTAATTATTCAGAACATAGGTCTGTGATATTTTAAATACTAAATTAATGTATTAATTATAAATATATACATATAAAATCAATTTTGTCGAAAAACATTGTTTTAGCGTCACCGGGATATCACATAAAATATCACAGACCTATGTTCTGAATAATTACAACTTCACAATAAGAATGTTTTCCTTAATAAAATAGATTTGTATATAAACATATTTTTATATTTTCCCGCTGGCTTGTAGGAATCTCATTAGAATATTAATGGACTGAACTCAACAGCTGGTGCGCGCCTTACCTTTGAGATAGGTACTAAATTTTTTTTTTAAATACTTCTTGTTTTTTAAAAAATTTTAATAATAGATTCTGGTGAAGAAACAATGATATATATATTTTTAGTTAGTTATGACGTCCTGAAGAACAAAATAATATTTTTCGAAACCGGTAGATGTATTTAAACTCAATTCAGTGGTTAATAAAACAAAGATAATAAATAAAAAATATGAATTTTAACCACAAAGTTAATATTGCTAATTTTAAAAGTATTAATGTTTTAAATTTAGTTCATTGTATTATTAATTTCTATTAAATTTATTGTTTGGGCGTTTTAATAAATCAGCGTTATTGGAATGTAAAATTTATACGAATAAGTGTGAACGTAAATATTCAAGCTTGTACGTTAAGAGAATATTGAAGAAATTAAATAATATTGATTTGAAAGACAATGTTACACTCCACACAAAATACAACTCACAATCATAATGATTGTCTATCTAACTGTTCAATTTTAAAATCAACAAATAAAATCAAATATCTTGGAGTAATCATCAATAAAAATCTTAAATAGAAAGATCAAATTTTGTTAAGTTGTTAAACATATTAGAAAATTAATATACATATTTTAAAGAATCAGAACATTTTTGTATATAAAAAATTTGTACTTAATATACTACGCATTTATTCAATCCGTATTACAATATGCCATCATTAGTTGGGGATGAGCTTATAATACTATCCTGATTCCAGTAAAAAATGTTCAAAAACTTATCATTAAAGTAATACTAAAAAAACCAAAAGATTATCCTACAAAATTTCTTTTCGTAGAATTCAAAGTACCAACGTTTTGTGATCTACTTAAAAGAAATTCTATTATTCAAAGAAAAAGAAAAATGTCATTATATCGCTGAAAATTGTGGGAAACATGGGAAAAACATAATTTAACAGCTTACCCGAAAACACAGGAGATAACAAAAAAATAATCAGTGCTATCAAAAAATACTTTAAAGATAAACATGTACACCACAATTTACAATATTTTTATATCGTTGCATTTAATATACTGTATTTTATTTTATTATGGGCTAGTTATTTATTGTAAACAATAATTATTAATATGTAATCCTCTACTCTACACAAGTTCATGGTTTTTTAGAGAAGTTGTAGAACTAAAAAAAAGTTATTATTGTATTGTTATCATTGTAATTATATCAGATTAATAAATAAAAATAAAAATTACACAATATATTGTGTAGTAGGTAGTGACGTGGAAAATATTGACCTAGGACCAGATTAACAGGAGATTTATATCTCCTGCGAAGAATGGTTCTACCGTGACTTTTTGAGGCAACCCCTTGACAATGGCACGTGTTACTGTGCCGAACCATCGGCTTAGGTTTACTGAAGGAAACCATCTACAAAAACGAGAACACACTTTGTTGTGAAGTTGCATTTTCAGGACGAAGTTTTGTGGTATTTTTAATACAAGTGATTCAACCAAAAAAATATACAGAAAAATATGTTTAATACGATCTAAATGTATTAATTAGAAAGATATACATATAAAAGTAAAAAATATTTTTGTTGCTACCGGGATTCCAACCCACATTACCGAAATACATTAACCGATTATACTACACCAACATAGTAAGTTGACGACAAATTTTTGAACTTATATGTTGCTATATGATCCAGGTTCGAATTCCGGTAGCAACACAAATATTTGTTCGATAAATTGATTTTATATTTATATCTTTCTAATTGATACATTTAATTTTTATTAAAAATATCGCAGACCTATATTCTGCAAAAATTGCAACTTTATAATAAGAATGTGTTCTCCTTAAAAATAAAAAAAATGTAATTGTTGCCGTGAGCAAAGAATTTTTTTTTCGATAAATGGATTTTTTCTGTATATCTTTCTAGTTAATTAATTAAATTTGTTTTAAATTGCATTGATATACTTTATCTAGCTTTATGGGTAAGGAATATATAGTAAAATTACAAATTTGTAATGCCGTAAATTTTTGAGACTTAAAGAAATAAGTTAAAACATACTTTCATACATAGTTGAAATCTACTTTAATTCTTAAGGCCAGTGTCGAAAATTATTATTTTTTTTAAATAAGTTATCGTTCTGGTAGAAATATGAAGAAGAAAGGAAGACACTTACTTTTCGTCTGCCGAATACTGATTCATTGATAGATTCCTCTTCACCACTAGTACAAGCGTCGCGGGGTGTCTACAATGTTAACATTCGCGAAAAGGATTACGATGCATAAGCGAGATTAAAGTAAGATTAATTATAAGCTTAAACGGAGTAAAGCAGAGTGAAGCGACGGTAGTTATCCGTACAAAAGTTCCCAGCGCACTGAAATTGCTGCTGTTACGCTGTGACTTATTATTTCTTCTTTGTGCTGAGGATAGGTGAGGAAAAAAGTTAAGGAGGTATGTAGGTTAAAATTTGGTAAACCGCGTACAGAATGTATGTGTGAGGCAACTTAATAGGATTTCATTTATTTCAACACTAAGCATAGTTGTCTAATTTTCTGTTTCTTTTCCTTTTTTTATATTGGAGTTCTATAATCATATAAGACTCCTATAGGAGTAATACCAATAAATATATTATTCTATTTTTGAGAATTTTCAGTTAAGGACAGCTTATTTAAATGTACATGCTGCACGCCCTTGTGTCATACATAGTAATCCTCCCTTTACTCATTCATCTTCGTCACAGCGTTAATAATTATAATTTCAACTTGACTTATTTTGAATTTTGTGTAATAGAAGTTCAAATTTACAAAACAGAACAAACAAAATCAGCAAAGTTTACATTGAATCCCAGAAACTTGGCACTTATAACAAAATAAATCATTGTAGCTGGGAAAAATAAATTAAGGTGTTGACGCTTTGTTAGTTATAATGAAAGTGTGTATGTTATGTGACATTAGAAGGATTAGATGGGAATGGACATTCGCCCCCACGTCAGTTTATCATTCTTCTTGCTTGTCGCGAGGTCTCGGTTTTGTGACCGCGTACTTACACGTTTCACTGAATTTATTAGAGTAAGGTTACGAAAGTTATTTCTGCTGAAATATTATGTTGAATGTTGGAGTGGAATGGAAAAATGGTGAGGAGGTTAGAGAGTTCGTGGCGGCGGGTAGGTACAGCACCGCCGAATGCGTTCAGCTGCTCTGACAGGTGTTCAGATCATCACAAAATTATTTCCAGATAACTGTTCTGATAATGTGTGTTTATTTTTAAAATTTTGTTGATAGATTTTAGTACTAGTATAATTTTAATTTTTCCACACGTGTGTCTTAACGATCGCATTTCTACCGTCATTCATTATTCTTTTGCAGTTCCAGTCTTCATTTCCATACATTAGTGTTGGCATTAGAACTGTATTATGTACGTTAGTCTTGTCCCTTTCCTTCTTTTGTTTACTATGATTATGCTCTCACTCATACAGTTGCTTCTATTTTGCTCATACTTTTCTCTACCATAAATGTTAAATTGATGTTCCACTGTTTTTCATTTCTTATGAGTATAGTCTACTTTCATTTTATTCTATCGATTCTGTCGACTATGGTATACAAACGCACTCGTACATTTACTCCTAATTTATCCATTCTTAATAACCTAACATATTTATTATTAATGTTTTATCAACATCGTGTGTATTAGTTATATAATTATAGTTTGTGTTTTATTTTACTAATCGCGTTCTTTTTCTGTTGGGGTTTGTCACCAGTTTGGTATTTTAAATATGGGGGGATGACAGTCAAAGCGTGATAATTAAAAAATATATTACCTTGTGTTTGTTGGTGATTTATTCGTTCGGTACAGTAACCCGATATTACATTGAGGTAGGTATGAAGTATTTAAGTACACGGTAATTTACACTCGATCAGACATGTAGAAGACACCAGACGTGAGAACGGAATTAATCTCTCGTTCCCCGCGCCCGGCAGCCTCGCGGGATGTTCCCCTAGCGGGCGTCCGACACATCGCGTCGGTACTCGACCGCTTGGTGGTAGGACCGCCAGATGATCTATGGTGCCTTCCGCCACAGCATTTACTATATTTCAACACTTGTTGGGAAATTTCCAACATTTCAGCTATTATTATTTTGTATTTGGGAAGTAATAAGGAGAAACGGAAAGATTGAGAAAAGAGGATGACTGCATAAAATAAAGCGATCGGCACTTTGAATGGAATAATATGTGATGGAAACTTGTCAACCGAGGCAAGACCAGTGGTACACAATGGACACTGATGTATGGAAGTGAGGCTCGGAGCAGGCAGATAAGGAACTAAATTAGACTCAATGCAGTTAAAATGAAGTCACTTAGTCGTATGTGCGCCAGATCCATTTATAAAGAATATATAATACTAATTATATTACTCATAATTATTTTATGGATTTTTTAACATTGTTTATATTTAACCATTTAATGAGTAATTTTTAAACATCATCCGGTTTCTTTTTCAGGATGTAAAATTATGTTTTTATGGTTTAAAATGACTCATTTAGTGGTGAATTATAAACAAAGTAAAATAATCTATGAACTATTTTTATATTATTTTTGCATGTATTAAAAAAAATAATAGTATTGAAGGCCTGGAGCTGGGAGATAAGGAACGAAATTAGACTCAATGCAGTTAAAATGAGGTCACTTGAGCGTATATATGGCAAATCTTTTTATGGTAGAGTAAAGAATGAAGAAATTAGCATAGCGCATAGGATTAAAAAAGGATCGCTTAAGTGGTTTGGTCATATGGAACTGATGAATGAGGAGAGAATAGTAAGAAATATATATGAATGTGAACGGGGCGAGTATTGTTTGTCAGGACAGAAGAGTGTGGCACTGTATCCATGTCCCACGGCATGATGGTATGTTAGTTATTAATGTCAATTACATGATGCATGCCATGTCTACGTACCATGTACAATATTTTATTCCTCATTAGACCGACATTTAGTTTATTTTTCTCATGTTGCAATATTGCATCGAAAATCTTTTCATATTTTTATGTCGATTCGTTTTATTATTATTATTTATTTGCACAAAAATTACTCTGAAAAATGTTCACTGACACTGTCATCTGTCACTCTTATAAATGTTCAGAGTGAAGCAAAAAAATTATTAACACCCCTAAAATTTTTCATTTCCATCCATTATTTTAAGAGTGTACACCAGTGATCGTCAAACAGTTGTTCGCGAGCATCATGATGCTCTTAAACATTTTTGTTTTGTTTTGATACGGTTTGTACAGTCCACAAGAACAGCAATAATTTGGATCGAATATTGTTGTGGTGTTATTTAAATCATCAACTGGAATAAAAAGAGAAATAAAAAATATGTATAAAAAATTTAAAATTTGTGGTGGGAGTGTTTTAGGACTAGTGAATTATTAGTGTAGGTATTGTATAAATTATGTTAGAATGTTGGATAGCCATGCTTCTGATTCATCTCTACCTGATTGGATCATGTGTTGGGTCCATATTTGTGTAATCTTATTGGAATTAAACGATTTCCAGTTGGTATTGAGTGTGTTGTATAGTTTCGAAGCTAAGAACATGTAGAATCTTCGATAAAATGTCGTTGTTGCTCTCGGAACTGGTGTGTAGATGTTCGTTGTTTGTCTTGTGTTGTGTCCATGATTTATTGCTTGGGGTGAGTTAGCATGGAAATATTAAACGAGTCTCAACATAAAGATTTGTCTTATATCTAGGACAATGTACTCTTTAAATATAAGATCTGATGAATATCTAAAGGGACTATCAATTATTACCTTGAGAATTGTTTTTTGTCGTTTTTATAGCCTACTCCAATATTGTTTTTAGTTAGTAGTTTTTAGTTTTAGTAGTTGGGAACCACTGGTGTGGATTCAAGGTTAAGTGGGCTCCACCTTGCAATATTAATATGTATTCCTCCTCAGCCAACACGCGCAGGGGTGGACGTAATGTAAGGGCGTGTATAGCGCAAGACTAAGGCGCTATTAGGCGCCATATGTCGCTCTGGCTGGCCGGATAACACGCCATGTGGCGTCATAAATAATATCCGTATTGCGGCGTCCATTTTCTGGTCATCAATAACAATTAAGTTAAGCTTTCGAAACGTTACTTGTATATAACAGTATATTCATGGCTTGTTTTCGGTACATATTTGACAATGTTTAATTTTACAATAGGGCGTCTTCATTATCATCTCCACTTCAAAAGGGTGCTGATTGGTTCTCAGTTTGGTTTGCCATTTCACCATGAATAGACTTACGCCAGAACAACGCTTGCAAATTTATTTCGAAAATCGTGGTTCAGTTCGCTAAACTTACGCGCGCTACGTCCTTTTTACATCATCGTCCAGCGGAGCGAGTAATACTAAAAACCATGGATCGTTTTCGCACCACGCATATTCTAATTGACGTCGTACAGTGCGCACCGAAGAAGCTGTTGATTCTTTAAAAATGATGTCGATTAGAACGTTACAGTCCATGATTGCTGAGTTTTTCGTCCCTCAATTGAATGACTTTAATGTGGAAGAGCTGTGGTTTCAACAAGACGGCGCAATATGCGCGCGCAACAATCTATTAATTAAAAGCAACATTCGATGAGCGCATAATTTCGCGTAATGGACCTGTGAATTGGCCTGCAAGATCGTGTGATTTAACATTTTTTGATTATTTTCTGTGGGGATATGTGAAGTGGCTAGTCTACACCGATAAACCAGAGACGATAGACGACTTGGAAGCCAACATTGGTCGCGTTATTGCCGAAAATTGAACATCTAGATTGCGCTTTATTCGAGCCAGTCGCGGCGCACAAATGCGTGAAATCATATTTATACACTAATAGCATACAATTATCTTTCCAATACAGCCAATATTATGGCCATTACTACGATTTATATGAGTTTTATTTTATTTTAAAGTTCTATACCTCTTTAAAAGCATCCTTTATATGCAAGTCTCCTTCCTAAGTGTCTCAATTTTCGTATACAATGGATCCTCTATATTTTATATTATTTTCTTATAAAAAATTATTGAAATTCGATTAATCCGTTCTTAGCTTCTAAAAATGATACATAAATGAATAAATTTTTTTGTCAAAACTTTACTTTTATTATACTGAGGTGAAGTGTTGGATGAAGTGAAAGAGGATGAAAGTTACTATTGTTTAGAAGGAGAGCCATCATCAGTTAAAACATCACGTAACTCTAATTCTGGTGGTGGTTTTCGTTAGCCGATGATTCAGTAGCACTCGATTTAACCTTTACCATACTGTGATATAAAATACTCGTATGCAGCCATGCTGTCAACTCGTGTCACTATAAGAAATTTTTAACATTTTAAATGTGAAGAAAGCTTTTATTAGTTTAAATGGCTTTAAAATTATTAATCATTTAAATTTACTCTTGATTAAGTATTAATTACGAAAATGGGATCAATATCCTAATATAATTCGGAGCATTCATCAAGTCTTATACATTTTTTCTTATCTCTCTTTATTAAATTAGTGAGAAAGAGAGATCATATATTCATATATTTTTTATTATTTTTACTGTGCAATTAATGTACCGTCTCTATTTGTTTTATCACAAATGGTATTTTTCCCATGATATTAATTTTACAACTGACTGAATTGAAAAATAATTATTTTTGTAAGATTCGCTTTACACAACTGTTTTTTTCACTAATCAGTTCTAAGCATAAACATTTTCCTTATAATTAACTAAAATATTCATTTTATGTGGCTGAAATATTACAGTTTTAATTGGGGTGGTAGACATCTGTTACTGCATAGTTTTGGAAGGGTTAACAAATAACTTGTTATTGTTGCCAGTTTCTGTCTGTTTTTTAAACCTTCCATGCATTTATGTTTAGATTGACTTTAGCAACATTTGTGTGGAAGTTGGACTGATCATGTGGCTATCCAGCGTTGGGCGGTGCAAATGACGTATTTAGAAAATATTGACTAATATAGAAACTAAATAAATAATAGATATCTCATACAGGCGAAAAAAAAACTTAAGCTACTTTTTATTATATTTAATGATTAATATATAGAAGTATGGGTAATTACAGAGCTTACGACATGTTTTTATATAAGTTCACCATTCTCAATAAAATAAATAATTAAAAAAATAGCTTCGTCTCTATGAGATATCTGTTGTCTTTAATAACAGTGCCTTTGTAGGTGAAAATCCAGTAATTGTGTGTTCTTGGACATATTCAAAATATTGCTAATATAGAAGCATTTCTTTATTATCAAAATGTAAAGAACATCTAATCAGACGAATTTCAGAAGTACATCGGGATATTATATGTAAAATATTGCATTGTCGTTATCCTTGGTTCTGTACCCTACACCCTATTTGGGTTCTAGCCTCCCCAAGAAAACACTTGTACTATTCTCTGCATTGGGCGGCTTCCAGTCAATTGCTGATGCCAACAATGGATAGATCTGCCACCTCCATAATATCATCATCACGATTATCAGCCGTTTTCTTTCCACTGCTGGATGAAGGCCACCACAAGTGTTCCGTATTCGTAAATTATTGTTTTTTTTTATAAGTGAACACATATACTTCTATACTTGACCCAAAATGATTATTGTTAAATGTAGTATATTTTCACCAGTTTTTAATTTGTTCCTACCCCTTAGCCTATTCCCAATCTAGTACACATTGTTCCTTGACTCGACTGGTTGTGTTTGAATTCGTGGAGAGGAAGTAATCTCATGTGATTATTCGTGTTGGATCACTACTTCATACACCGCTATGATTATGTTGTATTGTGAACGTGAAACTCATCAGAGTTTGTGTGCTGTGGCAGTGTCATTTACCAGGTGAGTCGAGCCGTCCTTTGGTTCCGTGAGTCCATCCTTGTTCCCCAATTCCCTATTTCCATTCTTTCATTCCGATTACGTCCTTCCCATCTAACTCATCCCTTCGGATTCCATCATCCACCGATGACCGACGACTTACGTATGTCAAACTAATTATCACTTTTTATTGTTCATTGTTATTCGCTGGCACGTATTATTAGTCCAGAGGGTTTTACGGCGGCTAGTCTGCTTCTCGATTCCCCTCGTGTATCACTGGAAGACTGTGTTTTTCTAACGGTTGTCCGTCCGCCTTGCCATTTGTTTTTATTGACGTGTCAAATCATATTCATTACCTATTTCTGTTTACCCTATACCTTATAATAATAATAATAATAATGGATCATTTGTATAGCGCCATTTTCGTAAAAACTTTCACCTCATGGGCGCTTTACACATAAACTTATCTACACATTTCTTTTCCCGTGATGCTCAACGTACATTTTTCTACGCCTCTGCTAATTTAAGCTCTCTTTTGTTGAGTCTCGTATTCGACAATTGGGTGACACCGCTTTTCTTCTCCCTTTCTAGTTACCTGAACATATTTTCAAGAGTACCCTGTCGTCATATTTCATGATAGAATTACTACACTATATTTTTTCTTCTTAGTGAAAGATTACAATAGTATCTTATAACAAAAATTCCAAGATTTTGTAAATTTCTTTAACGGAATATTAATCATTTTAGTAAAAACTAGTTTATCTTCTTAAGTATGGTATGTAAGAATTACATACCTACATATAATGTAAGTGTATAGTTCTGTGGTGTTAACATTAATTTTATGTAATTTGGTAATAAAACTTTCACCCATTTTCAATTTTCTGCGACCAGTCACTTCACGAGTAAACACCATTTATAAAATTAAGCTTAAGAAGATATTTTTTGCCGCGTAGCGCGAAATTTGAGAATAAATTATAGACGCTCTTTTGACTTGA
This sequence comes from Eubasilissa regina, assembly GCA_022840565.1. Lineage (NCBI taxonomy): Eukaryota > Metazoa > Arthropoda > Insecta > Trichoptera > Phryganeidae > Eubasilissa > Eubasilissa regina. The sequence continues at coordinate 16,624,095 of JAINEB010000021.1, forward strand.
ACGAAAAATTGCGCGTAAGGGAAAATACGTTGCATTACTGAAAGTGAAAAAATAATATTTGGTATGTTGACGTTTAATAATTTAACTAATGGATCGTAAACTTTTTAACAGAGAATATGACCTTTCATGAGTTTCTTCAGTAAAAGTTTTCACAAAAACTGCATGAAAATAGGGCGTTAGAAGATTTTATAAAAAAAAAATTACCCTACTAGAAACAAGCCATCAAAAAAGACGGAAAATTAATATTTTTTACAATATTGATTTATGTGAAACATTTTTGAATGTACGATAGCAAAATAAATTACTTTCTTTGACGTGATACCAACACATATTCACATTACATAATTGACGACAAATCTTAATGGACATTTGTAAATTATATATGTAGAGTTTTTTTTGATCTGATCTTTTGTTCTTTGAAAGATATACAGGAAATTTTTATTTATCGAAAAAAATATTTTTGTTGCCGTTGGCATTCGAACCCCGATCCTTTCATTGATTTTATGCGTTCACCGATTTTACACCAACAGAGTACGTTGACGACAAATTTTCGAACTTGTATGCTGTAGTTCTAATTAATACATCTGTTTGGGACATATATTTATTTTTTCTGGAACGAAAATAGTGTACTGTCCCTTCCTCTCCCCTCCTTCTCCTCACCCGGCACGCCGTCACCAGTCGAACGGCGACCTTGAAGCTGTGGTGCGGTAATTCATGAATCGAAGAATAGTATTAAATTGAGACGTCGCGTCTATACAGTGCATTCTAAAGAATCCTTGACGAAGAAAGTGATAAAAGTTTACAGTCTACCTTGGAAGTGTCTGAAGAACTGGATTGTGGTGAGTGCAAACCTCCTTCCGTATATCCTGTTTTCTTCCGGTATCGAAATCAGAATTCGTAAAATACACTTTAGGCGTGTCTTTCGATTCAGCCGCGACCACTGTTATTGACACCTTTCCGCGTCCGAATTCCTATCCATATATTTCTTATTGCTCGTCTTGTCAGTGTGAAATTTTAGATAAACTTTGATACAACTTATATATTGAAAAAACATTAATATTGTGAAGTTGCAGTTTTTCATAACATAGTTCTCTAGTATTTTAATACAAATAGAATGTATCAATTAGAAATAATTCTTTCTAATTGATACATTTATATAATTTTTAAACTATTAACTTTTATATATTCGCAATAATAATGTGTTGTCCTTAATAATATAAAAAAGTTGTTGATTAAAAAAGCAGATGGCGAAAAAAAATCATTTTCAATTTTATAGAAGTTGGTTAGTGAACATGAATTTTATGGATTTTGTTGACACGATAATATAATAATATTTCTTATCAGAATTACATCAAATTTTTCTGAAATAATGACCTCATAGATATCTTGGCTATGATCGTTAGCCAGCCTGTTCAGATAATTAGTTTTTTCATAACGGAAGAGCGAACATTTTAAAAATTTGTAGTTTTGTTAATAAGTTAAATTGTTAAAATACACTTCACACAGTCAGTTTTGTTATGGTGAATATTTTTTACATTTTTGTGGCTCGGTTTTGGGTGATTAATCTTATTGACCTCATTTTTCGTAACATCTCTGTAAGCATAAAAATATGATCCAGTTTTTTGTGTTCCGAATGGTAATTTAATATGTCAATTTTCTGTTCAGGCTTTTATTTGATTTTAAATTGCCAAGGGCAGATTGAGGCTTGTGTTGACGGTCCTTATATCTTTCATATTAAATTTGACATGTTCTTTGTAATATTCAAGGTCAAATTGTATACTTTGTACGACTTTACGTCTCAACCTTCTGACTAGTCTGACAATTGATAGTAAATTATGATGTCGCTTGCTGCGCATCACCCTAACCATTACAAACATTTCTAGGATTGTCTATTCGACGGCGTCGCTTTCGAATTCCTCACTGTTTATGATTTCACGTGCATTACCGACGCAAGTCGCCGATCACAAGTGATGGTGATGGAATCGGAACGGGATGGAACCAGGAGGAGAATATGGATGGATGGAATTGGCAAACGGAATAGAGGAATGAGGGACTGATGGGTTGAGGGTAAGGAAATCCTTTGATAGTGGACCAGGATGGCTTACGGAATTACGAGATGACGCTCCTTGTCTTATCTTGAAGTTCACCTCAAAACTTGAACAAACTTGAACCGGCGATTCTAATGAATTCACCGTACACTGTTCACTGAATTTCATAAACACAAATCTTCTGTTATTCCAGTGGATCCGACGAATCATCCAGCGAGAACACCACAACTTTTCCACAATCACGACAAATTTCTCATATACAAAAACGAACTAGTCGAGCTGGGGAACAGGTCTAGACTGATTGGAAATAGGTTAAAGGGTAAGAATAAATTAAAAACTCGTGACAATATACTACATTTAACAATAATCATTTTTATTCAAGTATGGATGTATATGTGTTCACCTATTAAAAAAAAAATTACGTCTTTACATTATTTTAACAAAGCCGCCATCCGTCATTTCTTTTAACATGAAAAAATATTTCCGATCCCGTAATTTCGTGTTAAACGATTTCCACTGTATTGTTGTTTTTCTTGAGGTACGGTCTACGAATTTTTTGCGTAAACAATTATCTTCCATCCACTTTATTTAATTATTCTTGAAAAGGCTTTTGACATTTCAAATGAAAAAAAACTCTTTTATCTTATTTAATTTTAAGTTTGACTTTTTATTTATTAGTCTTTTCAATTTATTTTAAATGATTAAATTTGTTTTTTTTTTCAATTTTTATCGTCTATTTCTTATAACATTTTGAGACATTTTAGACGGGCGTATTTTGGGTATCTTACTTATATATAATTTAAAATAACATTTGTATATACCTTCATAATGTTCCTCTTATCTAGGTTCTTCATTCTGAGGCGAGCATTTTACAAGATCGTATGATTAATAATAAACAATATATAAATGAGGAAAGGTATAATTTTGACAGAATATATTTAAATACATGAATTATAAGGCTAAATACAACTCAGACAAAAGTTATGAAAATTGTTAATATACAGGGTGTAACGGACCTAGTCCTCAATATTTTATGGGTGGATCCATCTGACTAAATTATGAGTCGAAAATATTCAAATACATGAATGTAACATGGTAAGTAATTATAATATTATGGTCCAGGATTAAGATACTCGTAGTTAAAATTCTTGGAAACTTCAAAATTTGGAGGATGTTTTATTATTTATTTATCTACTTTTTGCTACGCGCCCACGCAGCTTGCTTACAGAAAACACTAAGCACCAATACAGGGATTACTGAGTGACAACACAGGGAACACTAAGTAACAAACAGAGAACACTCAGTAACAATAAAAGGATCTTGTCCAGATTTTAGGCCCCCGCCCTACAGTATATTTATATTCTATATCGTCTTTGATAAACTGCTTTTCTTCTTCTTCAGAAAATTATATTTATATTTCACCAAATATCAGATATTATTATTTTTTAATGTTACTTTTTTTTTCAATATGAATTCATTTCATATAGGAAATTATAAAAAATTGATGTGTCCGGATACATCTTGATTCATCCAAAAAAACGTTCAAATTGGTACATAACATACAAACATTTCACATTACATCTCATCTCCTATCCATATTAGTCCCGCCCACAACCACTTTTACAACCCCTCCCCCCCATGAAGTCGATTGTCTTATCTTCTAGTTTTAAGATTTAGTTTTTGACTGAAGATTACGCAGTAAGCATCAAGAACGTTTTAATTTTTGAATTAAAGTGTAGTGTGAAGTAAACGACGTTGTGTTTTGTTTTAATGGGTAATTAATTTTTTTTTCAAATAATTGAAAAGATAATTACAATTCATCTTTAATACATACTTCAACAAAGTTAAAGTATGTATTAAACATGACCTTGTATAATATTTTCCCCAAATATTTCGGTTGTCGTTCCATCAATATTATGTTGTGAAGGGTGGGTGGGTGGTGTCACGAAAATAAGGGTAAACGCATTCAAAGGAGCGTGTTCAGAAATAAATTTGACGGTTATGTTAAAATGTGAACGTCTCTTTTATTGTGATGATTTTTTTTATGATGAATTAAATTTTTTAATTCATTTTATTAAACCTTGAAGGCATTTATGACAAGATTAAATTTTTAAAAGATATTTCTCCCTTATAACTTGCTTCAACTATTTTATAATTTTATACTGAAGTAGATCGAAAAACATACACCAACACCACATATTTAAGATGTCTAGTGATATTTTTAATAAAGAGAAGTAGGTAAGTGTAATGTATCATGATGTAGCGATTGTGTGACGCGCGCATGTTGGCAAGAATGGGAGCGTGGAAGGGATAAAAGATCGTCGCGCTTGGGCGCGCGCTCTCTCGCATCGGTGTCGTGGATCAGAACACATCTAATATATTTGTACTTATACTTGTAAGCTCAGTAATGAACTGTATTGTTATTACATCCAGTTAGCTTGGTTATCTGAATTTCCACACACAATAAGAAACACCAGGAAACAGTCCAAGAAGACGTCATCCTATTGCAGCCATAATAATAAACCGGTGCAAGTCTTTACAGTTAGTATGTTTCGGATTCGTAAAACACATTTTTGGTGCGTTTTGAACAGATTGTGTTTTCCTTAATAATATATGTTGTATCAATGTGTTCAAAATTTAATAAAAATGAATTGATAATTCTGGCGTCTGCAGTCGGTTTACTCAAAGGTATTTGAGATTCCGTAAAAACAATGTAGATGGCTTTCAAATAATGGAACGACAGGTTTATTAATTTGAAAAATGTAACATATAGGTTCGAAAATTTGCCATGAAAAATACTGGCGTTATAACACAATTGGTAGTGTACTTCCCCGGATTGGAAATAGAGATCCAGGTTCGAATCCCGGTGACGCAAAAACAATATTTTTCGACAAAATTGATTTTATATGTATATATTTATAATTAATACATTAATTTAGTATTTATTGTTTATATTTATGTTTTTAGTATCGACCTTTATGTACGGCAGCGAAACATTTTAACGGCAAGAGAATAATATTATTAAACTAAACGCAATGGCTTCTTGATAAAAAGATTTTCTTATTAGTAAAATGTTTAATTTATCTCACTGTAAGGCCCTGGTATTTGTATGTAAATTTTCTAAACTCTTTTAATGTCAAAAAAATGGTTTGTTTCCAAAAAATGATGGGCGAATTCAGAATAGTTGTTGCTATTTTAACATCTCAAGTGCTCCTTAATTTAATATCCCCCGCACCCCCGCTCTTTCTTATCCTATTCAACACTTATACTGTCAGTTTTGTTTATGTCTATACTTGTAATTTTTATTTCAGTATAGGTACAGTGTATCTTGAATAAAGGACCATGGGCCCTGAAACGTGTCGAGTACAGTAGTATAGACTATATTTTGAATTATAATATATACCATATTATGTTTTTATGTATAGTGTCATTGAACCGTAAACGCTCTATAAATTATAAAAATAACGGACTCATTCAATTCAAATCTAGTTAAAAAATATTTCGTTAAAATATTTGTAACATTTTTTTTTAACGACATTTTATTACTTTAAATCTTTATAAACAATCCGCGGCGTGACTAGTTTGTTTGGTTTAGTTTGAAGTCAATGTTTTGATCGTCATTCTCGTAAAACAGATATTATATAATTAGGAACAAATATAAATATTAAGAATGTAGACATGACACATTTCCGTTTTTAAAAAGGGGGATGGTACATTTGTACTGTTCGAGTACACCCTTGCGATACGTGTCCCTTCGAGCGTTACACATACACTACGCAAATATACAGGTATACCTTATAACCTCTTCACCACCGGATATCTGCTCTTGTAATACAATACGTCCGGTCATATTGGATTGCACAGTCTGCTAGCTGGGTATACGAACACAATGGATTTTATCGATCGGAGATGTAATAATTTATGATCCGCGAGCATACCATTCATATATATATATAGCATTCAAGCCTAAAACAAAGTATTATATTTGTTTATGTAAATGCCTTCGATAGCTGGTTCCCAGGTTTCCGGTTAACAATAAGCACACATATGATATATGAACTGCACTAAAATTTTTAACTTTGCTGTCTTTCTGGTACGATGTTGTTGTTCTTTTAGCTGGGTTGTTTTCTTCAGATTTCGACCGACCGAAGCGCGCACTGGTGGTTTATTTGGATCGCTGGACTGGTCGAAGCACGGGATGTAATAAGAATGACGCCTGTCGGTTACCGTCTTCTTAGCTTCCGAAAAAGGGTGGCAATCCTCACACATATACATATAATAATGCGCTTAAACAATATTCGAAGACAGGGCTTCTATGAATAGCAGGGCCGTTTCTGTTACATATTCAACAATAAAAATTTAATTTGACAATAGATAGTATTTGAAGAAGAGAAGACTTATATATTAGCAAGACTGTTACTATTATATATTTAAGTATAAACAGAGTACATTGAACGTAGAATCAAATATGAAAACAGATAATTTATATCCTTACATATTTCATATAAATTATTCAACACGATTGTTATAACGTAGATAATAGAGACTTTAATTTAAGAACAAATATATATTTTTATATCTGTTGACGCAAGTTGAGTACCTACTCCCTGTGTATTTGTCCTTTCTATAATATAAATCTTACTATATACCTGTTCCGCTCTGGCCAATTTAGAGATTTCGCTGACGGGGGGACAAATTGCCTTCTGACATAGAACTGTCAAGATCTGAATCCACTTCGGGTTGAGTCAACTAATCATTATTATAATCGATAGTCCACGAGATCTTATACCAACAATATCTCTATAATGGAGAATTTCAGAACAAATCTTTATACAGCATTTTTTCCGAGTTTTAAATTTTAAAAATTTATGTACGTTTCATTTAGAGCACGCTGTATAGTACATGAATAAATGTTTATTTGGAATTGATTTAATTTTTAACGATGTTTCCTATTCCTAACTGTAATAAGGTCCACAAAAATTTCACATTTCATATCTTATTTATTATCCAAATGGACTTCTGGTTCTAAATTTTTGGTTTAAATTAAATGTACTATTATAATACATTTAATTAAACTTAATTACACCATAAGTTCCTTGTTATCCATTTAGATACTTTGACAAATCTGTGAGTAACAACTCACATGTCATTATTTTTAACAATATTTGAATATGTCCAAGAACACACAATTCCTGGATTTTCAACTACAAAGGCACTGTTATTAAACAAATTATATTATTAAGGAGAACACATTCTTATTATGAAGTTGTAATTATGTCTGTGATATTTTAAATACAAATTAAAAGTATTAATTAGAAAGATATACATATAAAATCAATTTTATCGAAACAAATTGTTGTTGCTTCCGGGATTCGAACCTGGATCTCTTCCAATCCGGGGAATGTACATTAACCGACTATTTATAACACAGTGAGTTGACGACAAATTTTCGAACCTATATGTTACACTTTTCAAATGAATACATCTATCATTCCATTATTGTTGGAGGGATATAGGTTCGAATACATACCAATTAATACATTTAATTTGTGTTTAAACAAATTATTGATATCTCATAGAGACGAAGTTATTTTTATTATGTAGTAATATACCGGTCAAAATAAGAAAATATATAAAAAGTGATTAATTGATTTTTATATATTTTCATTCATAATGTGTTAAAAACATTAAGAGATAAAAATATTGCTTTTAATAATTTAAAAAATAATTAGATTCTTATTAGTTGACATCTATGCTGTTTCAGGGAAATGAATTTCAAATTTAGTTCATAGATGGCGTAGTTGTAGTTGTACTTTAGTATTTTCGCATAGTAACAATATATATAACTTCCAAAAATCAGATAGATATGGGGATTGATTAATGGGTGAGAATGGTGAACGTTAAATTTAAAAAAACCCTGTAATTACCAATACTTCCATACATTTTAAATATAATAAAAATAACTTCGTCACTATGAGATATCAATAATTCGTTTTATTATTTTTAGTTTATGAATTTATTATCGTATTCTTTTTATTTATTATCTTAGTTTAATAACCACAATTGAGTTTAAAAAACATCTACCGGTTTCGGAAAACACCTTTTCCTTCTTCAGGATATGTCAAAACTAACTAAAAATATAGCATTGTTTTTCTATTTATCCAGAATCTATTTTTAAATTTTTTGAAAAAATTTTTTAAAAAAAACAACAATTATTCAAAACGTAAATTTAGTACCTAACTCAAATTGCTGCTCAATACAAATTTAGTCGAATAATTTTTAGGAAAAAATTTTAGAATAGGACTCGTAGTTAAATTTAGTTGGCTGTTTAGAATTTCCTGATTACTTTTACATGCTTTATTTATCTCCAACGATTCCAAATTATTTAATTTGTGACCTACACCGTTTATATGCAAAATTGACAATCCCAATTTTTTATCAAAACCATGACTATTTTCTATCAAATGATTAGAAAATTCTGAAAACCCACTATTGTTCAAACATCTCAAATGCTCCTTTACTCTTATATTAAAATTTCTACCCGTTTAACCAACATAAAATGCAGCACAATCCTTACAACTAAGTTTATAGACGCCAGAATTGTTAAATTTATCATCCTTGTCCTTAGAATTTATGAGTAAATTTCCTATACTATTATTTGTGTAAAATGCTGGTCTAATATCTCGTGGTAGGTGTTTAGATATTTGTTTCGAAAAGTTTCGAAGAATACGAAGAATAAGAATACATACTATTTTAGAAATATTTATTATTAGATATATTTCCTTAATGTAAAATTTCTCAAATTGATGAGAGCCTCTAATAAAAAATAATCTGACATCTCAAATTTTGATGACCTTTAATTCTTTGTATTCTATGTATAATTTGGAGTCAATAAAATATTTCAATTGATCTAAATAGCATAATTACGATTTTTTTAAAATTAAATTTGAAATCTCTGATAAGGTTGAGATTACGTACGTATTCCTTGAAAATTTTCGACTCTTAATTTAGTCATGTATTCACCTACACAATATTGTGGATTAGGTCTGTTACACCTGCACATTATAATAAATAAGGTTAAAATTCTCGCAATGATTTAATGATGCAATTTAAAGCAGATATGGAGGACTATCGCCTCAGCAATTTGTACGCACCCTGCATATACCTGTATGCAAAACGGGGCTCTCATCAACCATATTTTTACAATTAATAAACAAAGATATTCATAATTAATTGATAAATGTCGCAAATATTTATTTCGAAGTTTGTAGACTTAAAGCGTAACATGATTTTGTAAAAATTTCAAACAATAATATTTTCAAATAATAATTAAATATATTAATTAGAAAGATATACATATAAAATCAATTTTATCGCAAAATATTATTGTTGCGCCACCGGGATTCGAACCTGGATCTCTAGGTGCAATTATTCAACTATGCAACAGCGACAGTACTTTTGACGACAAATTTTCGTTCCCATATGTTACACTTTTTCAAATTAATACATCTATCGTTCCATTATTTGAAAGCCATCTACTTTGTTTTTATGGAATTTCAAATACCTTTGAGTAAACCGATAGCAGACGCCAGAAATAATTCATTGATTTTATATGTATATCTTTTAATTAATAAAACATTTAATTAGTATTTAAAATATTGTGATGATCCACATGTAACCAACTGACAAAAAAATATGAATTCCGAGAAATTCCTAGGAGTGGAGACGCCAGGGGCGGGTCGGTGTTTGTGAACGGTTTCTCCAGTTAGTTGGGTTCGAGCTTTCGGGATCGGCAGATGGGGGTCGGTCGGTACGGAGTTTTACGCGGCCGCGAGGGTTGTTAGAATTAATCTAATGGGTTAAAGTGATAATCGATTACCTTGCGATAGTCGGCTTCGGGTGAGCCAAGGGTCAGTTTCGGGACCCGCTCGCGAAAAGACTTTTGAACCGGGAAGAGAGACGGATACGTATACATTTGTTTGTTTGTTGTTAAAATTAGATTTTCCTTTGGAGATTTACGCCGCAGGTGTTGTAGGGGTGATCGTGTCGGTTCTCGGGTAGATAATAATAAGTACATAGGTAGTGTTATAACGAGTGCGCTCGAATATCATACCGCTTGACCGGAAGCTTTCTGTTACTTAGTCGTATACTATTAGATAATCGGTATATTTATTTTAATAATTGCTCTATAGGTATTTGAACGGCTATAATATTTGGATATTTGTAAACTTTGGATATTTGATAATTGAAAACGCGGGTTAAAAGAATTAGGATTATTGCGGAAATAACATGGGGAATATTCTTAACCACTAGAACGATCACGTTGGCCAAATTTAGATATTAAGCGAATAGACTAGCATTAAGCGTAAAAATTAGTATTAAGTAAGGTAGAAAGATAGATCTCCACACTGGCGACCGGGAGAGCTCGCACGTAGGAGAATACCGAATCCATAACAGAGGCGTGTCTTGCGAGCAGGACGCCCGCACAGGGAAATTGAAGATTCCGCATTAATTTAGAAATAGTAATACTAAAATTATATTTAGTTAGACATAGGGAAATACGGAATTGTTACAATATCATAGAAGTATGTTTTGAATAATTACAACTTCACAATAAGAATGTGTTCTCCTTAATAATAATATTTTCGGTAATGATGCAGAATTTGCACATATTCCTTGAACTTCTTGACTCGTAATTTAATTACGTATTGTGGACCACCAATAGAATGTTGTGGACTAGGTGTGTTACACCCTGTATAACGAAATTATTATTCATTTATGTGACATTTATTTGACATTTCGTAGTTGTAACTATTTTGTACTTTAAATAATCCAAAATGTTGAACTATTTAGGAAACCTTTTAGTACAGACGAGTAACTTCTCTTATTATGAGAGAAACATATTAAATGCTGCTTTAGTTGGTGCAAGGAAAATACTCCCTCTGGGACGGGCGGCGACCTGTAGCTGAAGGACCAGCCAATGGTGTAGTGCCAAATAATAATGTAGCAATATTTGATTTTAAACCATCTCCCCTTTTTTTGATGTATTTAAAAATATATTTCTAATATTGTTAGTATGAATATTTAAAAAATTTAATTGCTGGCATGTTTAAGATTAAAAATAAATGATATAGCTCTTGTAAACGCTAAAACCATGCATATGTCAAAAAAGCTATCGAGCTTTTACTTGTACATTTAATGATAACTCTTTATTAGAATCGAGTTCGTATAATATTTCTTCTCTTTCCAAGTGCATGTGGTCAATGGTTGAAAGAATGGGATACGGCAGCGTGCCTAGACGATTCAATTTTTAACAAAAAAAAATAATTCAACTGTATTACACAGAATTACTCGCCGAGGAGGTGCCACATAAATGATATGATAAGACACGTGTCAATAATTTTAAGGTGTAATCATCGGCATGGTGCTAAAAAACCCATAGGATAGATTTCAAGGAAACAATGACGTCTTAGTAAAACGTTACACCGGCGACCTTTCGCCGTGTAGGTACTTGCAAATATGACTATATGTATTGTTATGAATCTGAATAAAAACAGAGTATTCTGCAGGGGGAAGTCTTTCTCGATATTGTCGTCGTAGTGTGCCAATATTGAACATCTTAAGTGTTTCATTTTTTTCGATCTCGTAATCATATCGCCGATTGAGAGAAGCTGAGATCGACGAACGCATTTTTGTAATTTTTTTCATTTTTGTAATATCCGTCTACTGCACAATTTTTAGTGACATCTGCAGTGGGCACCTGGGGACGAGGCTCCTGCCAAGACAAGCTGCGACTAGTCTCGCCCGGTCTCGTCCTGACGAAAGTTACACTCCGCTAAATACTCTACCTCACTTACTGCGCTTTTTTCTAATACCATATTTAATATACGATTATATACATAAATCCTTGCTTTATTCTGTCATTAACCTTCAGAAACATACGAAATCGACCGCGACTCAACATAAAACAGACTTCTGTGTGAGTAACATGAAAGTCACATTCATACCAACTCCTAACTCTCCTGTCACACTTAGTAACGCTAACTTCTACACGCACAGGTAGGAATTTATTCATGGCAATATTACTATCTCTTCCTGGCATGGGCGCAACTCTTGAGAAGAGGTGTGAATTGAAAAGGGTCCAAAATTCATCAAGTTTTTTTTTTTTTTTATAAAATATCATTGTTTCATTGATTTCTTAAATTTTTCATAAACGTTGTGAAATATTAAATATATTATATCAAAAAATTTATGATAGAAACACGTAACAGGATTCTAAACTGTATTTTATAAAAAATAACAGTTTTTTAAATTTTATTTATTGAAATAGTGTTAAGAATAATTAACATTTATTTAGGGTGTTATTTTATACACACGAAATTCGTGAATACATTCGTAAATGTACAACCTGTAAGGGTTGGTGGCATAGAAATAAAATAAGCCAATCATGCTAATAAAAAGAACATATTTTCAATCTTACAAAAAAAATAAGAAAAACTACATATTTTTAAGTCTATGAAACATCTTATCAGTTACAATTCTAAACATAATATAGTACGCGTTTATATAGTCACATTTGCAATACGGTATTATTGGATAGGGAGGAGCATACAAAACTTCAATATCACAATTAGAAATGACTCAAAATGATGATAAAAATAATTCTAAAAAAAGTAAACTATCCAAGTGTCTAATTCTTTACAGATTTCAAAGTACTAAAAATAATACATATGTAAAAAATAATCAATAATTAAAGTTTTTAATTTTAAAAATAAATTACATATTAGAAACATCTTCCGATCTACAAGATTTAGAGACCAAATTGATATTCCAAAACATAAATATACCACAACCCAAAATCACTATATTTATTAAGGCATCAAATTCTTTCATCGTCAAAAAATTTGTATACAGACTTGCAGACACATAAATTTTATACTCTTATATACTCCCTCTCTATACACGAGTCTCGACTCTCATAGAGAAGAATGTATATTTAATTTCTGATAATGTTTAAAAATGTATTATATTTCATGATATCTTCTAATAAATAAAAAAAATGTGACGCACTTGTTGGTGGTTAAGACCCCCGCCTAGTGATTCACTGGTCGGGGGTTAGAGCTTTGTTCCAGAAGAGCAATAAGTTAGTCCTCTTTTCCAGGGGCGAACACAGCATTCAAGCAAGAAAGCTGTGCATTACTAAGGATTCTAGGAAATAAAAATAAATTTAATAATCCTTTTCTTATGAAAGATTCTAGTCGTTATTACCCGGATCAGTATAACCCACGGCTAGCTGTGGTTACAAAATGCATTGTTGGAGAAGGGTGTTGCACATCCCGTTAATATCCAAGCCTTATCTACAATGGTGAACAAATGATTCTTCTTATTGAAATGGAAATTATCTTGGGCAAAACCTTGGGCTGAAGAAGGCCTGGAAGAGAGCGGATAGATGAAGATACCCTGGAGTCAACTGTGACCGGGACTTGTGAGGTGCCTTTCAAGCCGAATCTCATCTGATTGAGACCACTATATGACCTATATGGAGTGGCGTGCAGTAGGCATAGATTTAGATTATGCTGTTACTAATGATATTATACGTCTTTGGACAAAATTGTGTATAGTGTATTTAAAGTTAAAGTTTTAACGTAAAATAATACCTTCTTACTCGTATAATAAATGTATGGACGTTTTTAAGAACACTTTTTATGACTGAACATGATTCTATTATTGTTTAAAAATCCTTCACGTAATAACTAAATGAAATTAATAATAATGCACTTCGAACACAAAGAACAGCCATAAAATCAACACTTTGAAAATAGTAAGATAGTAAAATTCGCGGATTAGTAAAAGAGGAAGTAGATACTTCAATGATTTTCACGCAGTTGTAAGCCTATCTAATGTTATTCTGTTAAAAAAACAGCATAGGTAACGACTCCATACAAAACGGATCCACTGAAAAAAATTTCAATCAAGTTAATAACCAATTATATGACTAATAATTCTAATTAACTAGACTAATATGAATAGGTCAAGGCAGCGAATGCATAAGAGCGCCATGGGTACAGCGGTAAATTGTCGTGGTAGTTTTTAGAACTAAGTAATTAAAGTCTACTGGTACACAGATGGTGCTAATTGTAAAATAATGTTTCCGTTTATGTTAATCCAATTGTTTAATCTATATTTGTTTCCCAGAATTTTTAGTTACGCACAGCTTTTTTGCTTGTGTGCACTGCACGTCCCTGTCTATATGTCAATGCTGACATGAAGGAGAAAATAAAAAAATTTATAGTTCGATGTGGTCTGCTGTTAAAATAGTATATGAGAGAGGGAGGGAGATGCAAAACAGAAAACTGCTCCGGGCACCAAAAGCAAAGTTACGCCACTGTTTCCCAGAAGCATTTACATTGAACATTTCTTCTACCGGGGTTAAGGCGAGCAATAATCCCCAACAGTTTCGAAACATTATTCAATAAAGTTTAATCAGGGCGGCGGCACCAGACAACTTTCTCAACTTCAGTGTTCCGCATTTTGGCCGCCCCCAGCCGCGTGAATAATTTGCGCCTAGTGCGGGGCTCGCTCGTGAATTTTCTAACATTTCGGCGCCAAAATTAGCACTTTGACATCCCTCCATCACCGCCCCCGCCTCCCTCCCGACCATCCGGCGGAATTTTTCGATGAACGCCTTCTTGCCTTCATTATTATAAAGTGACGTGTACACCGGTGTGACCCTTTATTTATTTATTTTAATATTAGAAGATATAATGCATTTATAAAATAATCAGTATCATAAATATGAATTAAATATAGACATATAAAATCGATTTTATCGAAAAATATTGTTGTTGCGCCACCGGGATTCGAACCTGGATCTCTTTCCTAACCGGGGAAGTTGCATTATCCATCTATGCTACAGCGACAATATTTTTAGCGACAAATTTTCGAACCTGTATGTTACCTTTTTGATATTAATACATTTAATCGTTCCATTATTCGAGAGAGCCATCTACCTTAGTTTTACAGAATCTCAAATACATTTATTTCTTCTCCATCAAGGTAAGACTCGTGTATAGAGGAGTATATACGATATAATTTATGTTTCAGTTAGTATGTGTACATATTTTTTGACTTTAGATACAAATTTATAGTAGTCTGTTATTTTCTTAATTGTAATGGGGAGATGATCCTCCAAAGGTTACGGAAAAAGTTAGATTTTTTTCGTAAGTTTGAGAATATCTGCTTACTTTAAAATACTTTGTTTTAATTAGCGGCCCGTGCCCGGCGTTATCTGAGATTCACATTTAATTATAATTAAAAATTGAATGATATGGGGAGGGTGCCCTTATGTTTTGTGCATGACGTAACTAAAAAAGGACACTTCGTATAAATATATATTGTTTTCGACAATATTTCGTTTTATCTTCTGTAAATACACTGTGAAAAATGTATGTTTAGTAACTCGATTTTTGTTTGTCGCCAATGGTTCCAAAATGATTATTCTTTTTGTCTCCTATCTAACGTGCGTTGGCGTAGTTACGCCACTGGTAGAGTTTTAAAGAGTAACTATATATGCATATAGAACTGCAAAATTTCAGAGTATTATATTATATATTACAACTTTGTGATTAGACATGATAATTTATTTAAAGAGATAACAATCTATGAATTAACCGCGTTGAATATTATGACGTCGATTGGTTTCGAAACTACAGTATCTTCATAGGACAAAAGTACACGTACTGTGTGTACGTCCGTCGCGACGAAGATACGATGGTATCAAAATTGTTCGACGTGTTTAATTCAAAATTAGTTACACGTATGAAAATAAAAATACTTGTATTTTTGTTCTACTTGTTTAATTTCCGTGAGACGCGTTTCGCCTTATGATGGCATTATCAATCTAACCATTTTAAATTCAACAACTTGTATGACTTGCTTTCCTTTTCCATGTATTAACTTTCATTAAAATTTGAACACAATTGTTCCTTACAATCGTGCCAAAATATGAATACCCCAAAATTCTCATTATTACCTTAAGTACTTAAAATTATATAGCTGCTTCTTTTCAATAGATTTCATTTTATCCACCCTATGAGTTATATTTAACAAAATTTTAAATAATCTATAATAAAATTAATATAAACCACAATGTGAAATTTGCAACAAATATTAAAAATAAATTATTGTTTCTTGATAATTGTGAGATCTGTTACTTGTTTGTGTATAAGTGTATGTTTGTGCGCGATGGGAGCGGCGTATTATCAGACGGATGGTTGCGTGAGTGTGTGTGTATGGGAGAACCGATATGAGTCGCCGCTCCTTTGGGAAGCGCTCTCTTATCTAAGCGACTTCCAATTGTAAATACTATTTCTGTGTGTAAATCTTGTATTAATCCATGTACTTTAAAGTGTTGTAATAAAACAATTATTGTTGTAAAAAGGCAAGAGTTTATTTTTCAATAATACCTACTGGTGGGATAAGATATCGTGGACTGAATCGATTAAAATTAATGGTTAGTGAACGCAATCCGAACAAGAAATAAATAATGGCAGATGGATCTGGCCTACCTTGATCTCAGTCCTGGGTTGGATGTCAATTTTCACCTTCAGTTGACTCGCAATTTGTAGTGAAGAACGGATATCTCACTGCACTTTTGGATGCTGAAGAACACCGCTTCTTTTTGTGATTAGGATTGTTACGCACGACATTATTCTCGACCGCTAATATAAACACACGTGACAGTTCGGCGTTGAAATGAAATCTGATTCCACGTCGGCGAAATTCCTAGTGATTAGTTGACCAGAGCGGGAGAGGTATATTATTCAATATTAATTAGAAAGATATACATATAAAATCAATTTTATCGAAAAATATTGTTGATGCGCTACCGGGAGTCGAACCTGGATCTATTTCCATACCGGGGAATGTACATTATCAAACTATGCTACAGCGACAGTACTTTCGAACGTATTGTTACACTTTTTCAAATTAATTCATCTATCGTTCCATTATTTGAAAGCCATCTACTTTGTTTTTACAGAATCTCAAATACCTTTGAGTAAACCGATAGCAGACGCCAGAATTAACAACATTATTTTTCTAAAAAATTGTTTTATATGTATATCATTCTAATGAATACATTTAATTAGTATTTAAAATATCACAGACCTATGTTTTGAATAATTATAACT
Source organism: Eubasilissa regina (assembly GCA_022840565.1). Classification (NCBI taxonomy): domain Eukaryota; kingdom Metazoa; phylum Arthropoda; class Insecta; order Trichoptera; family Phryganeidae; genus Eubasilissa; species Eubasilissa regina. Next base: position 16,641,334 of record JAINEB010000021.1, read on the forward strand.
TCACAATAAGAATGTGTTCTAATAAAGAATATTGGACAGACGGAATGCATAGGGAGTATTCAACTTGCGTCAACACCTACCAAGATACAGAAAACAATTCTTACGATAGAACAATATTAGTTACCTCAATTATTGAATTAACTAGCGATGATATGTTTAAAAACCACAGATTACTATTATAGCAGCATCTTAATTCGTGCATAGTTTAATATTAATTTTCATGAGATGTTGCATCGCGCTCCTTACTCCATAGAAATGTTTCAAGTTTATTTATTTTCTCGCGGTTCCTTACTCAATTTCCTGAGGGAAATTGGAATTAACCAGCTCCCGGCATCCAGAAACCCGAGAAGAAGTACCACTATAAATGCATGCACGAGCTAAAATGCACTGCACTCTCTGCTCACAGCGTTCCTGGAATTGCAATTTTCTGACGGATCCAGGTTCTTTACGACTACAAATATTATTACTGGAATGATTCCCGGACGCCGTAGAATTCCAGGAATGGTTGAATCCCACTTCTAGTTTTAAAAGGCGACATTATTTTTTACAAATGTTACTGTACGTAAATTAAAAAGTAACTACCCACATTTGTAATAACACGTTTGAACATGTTCAGCTTTGAATAATTTGGTTGTTACTAAATAATGACCGATTTTAACCTTCTAATTCAAATAAACATAACTGATTTTATCGAAAAATATTGTTGTTGTGCTACCGGGATTCGAACCTGGATCTCTTTCCAAACCGGGAAAGGTGCATTATCCAACTATGCTACAGCGACATTATTTTTAGCGACAAATTTCCGAACCTGATATATCACAGCGCTATGTTCTGAATAATTACAACTTCACAATAAGAATGTGTTCTCCTAATAATAAAGTTGTATCAATGTGTCCAAAATTGAATAAAAATGAATTACTCACAGTATTTAAGATTCCGTAAAAATAAGGTAGATGGCGCTTTCAAATAATGGAACGATTAAATGTTATAATATCAAAAAGGTAACATATAGGTTCGAAAATTTGTCGCTAAAAATAATGGCGCTGTAACACAGTTGGATAATACACCTTCCCCGGTTTGGAAAGAGATCCAGGTTCGAATCCTGGTGGCTTAACAACAATATATCTTTATAATTAATACATTTAATTAGTATTTAAAACATCACAGAAATATAAATATAATGTCATAGACCGATGTTCTGAATAATTACAACTTTACAATAAGAATGTGCTCTCCTTAATAATAGTTTATTTATTGTTGATGTTTGTAGCGTTAACTTTGTGGATAGACATAGTTTTAAAATTGTATTTATATTTAAATTTGTTTAAGCCCCCGCGTTGTTTTAATGCTAACGTATCTTCGTCAGTATCAATTGTCGTATCAATTGATCATGCGATTTAACGCCTTTGCTCTTTTTTCATTGGTTTTTTTTAAATAATGTTCCAGTGGTACTTGAGGTCAATATCTGAACTGCTATTGGTGAGATAAGACCTCAATTATCCAAAAAAAATAATTCAAACAACGGTTGAGTTTGGATCACCCGTTATATAACTATTGTTGTATTGTAATGTAAGTGTATACTTTTTGATTTAAAATAAGTGTAAAATTCCTGCTATTACCGACCGAGTTCGTTATTAAATATATTTCTTCATTATATTTCACAGCCCTTGCAAGTGATCCCTGTCCAGGTTGGGGCGTTGTGACCCCTCTCCTTGCCCCCGCCTTCGTCTGCCGGGGCCTGTGCATTCAGCAAGGGATCTCGATCGTTATGAATTTTTCATTTACATTTATTTTTACATGTAGCGCGGTTTCAAAATTTCCCGCGGACTAGCCGGTCTCGTAAATATCTCACCTGACTCCCGAAATTGTCAGCATCCCACAGACCCCGAGCTAGGGAGGAAATACACCGTCGGTTCCAAAATTCAAATGTAATTATTCATCGTGTCTGACGTGAAACAGGCATCACTTGTTGAAATGATCACAGTTATAATTTATTATCTAAGGTCATTTATTATCCAAGAAATATATGTTATATCTTAAAAGAGCAAAACCGTGGGATACTTTTTTGTGCCAAAAATGGATACCAAATTTGGTCAACGAACTTTCTTGTTTTGTCCACCGCGTGTATTTAATAAATTTTCACTAGACCTTAAAGGGTCTAAAGTGATTAACGATTTTAAACTAAGAATAATAAAGTGGTTGCTTGGTGTGGGTGGAAAGCAAAATGAAACTAATTTGTCATTTGTGTAATTTAACTACCTACACATTACTTAACTATATCTGTTTTGTTTTTAAATTATATATTGTACTTTTGTTATTGGCTGTATAATTTTGTATGTATTTACAATACGATTTTATAAAAAATAACTAATCTAACCTGAATATCGTGAAAACTTTTTACTAATCGCTAATAAAGATACATACCCTTTACTTTGCAATCGCCGTATCTCCATTTCCTTTAGTTTCTCCAACTGAATCTAATATTTTATTTTTAGTCATTTCCAACCAGCCTCTACTATTAACACCATAAATGTAAAACAAAATGCTCCGTTGGTGCCTTCATTTCATTTACAGAACTTCCAACCTTTCAGGATGAGTGACCTGAAACAAATTATTTTCAAAGGTAGACAGGGGAGAGTTTTTGATTTATTGTTCTTTTGATGTACGCGAATAATCTCAATTAAAATGACTCTTCAACCCTCGTCGAGATTTTCGTATCTTTCACTAAATTATGGCTGTTATATAGAGCCCTCAAGCACGGTCTTTGTTCTGCTTGAAATACTCCACATAATGGCAAATAATGGAGAGAGATGTCAATACCGAGATGGCAAATACCTGTACAAAAATGCTGTGCCGCCGTTAATTTGGTACTTTTTGTAGAGTTACCATACAGACAATGTAATATGCAGACCCGTAACTCGAATTAAGATTATTATAATATATTTAAATTAAAAAAATGACGTTTAAATTTGACTTAAATAATACAAATTAAATTAAACAAATATCAGATTTCTCATAGAGGCAAAGGTATTTTTTATTTTATATATATATAACGTTCACAAATTCTCACCCTTCAATCTCCATATTTATCAAATTTTTAAAAGTTGTATATGTTGTGTGTTCTTGGACATATTCAAATATTGTAGTTTAAATTAATCAACTACAAAAATATACTGAAAAAATCTAATTATAAAAACAATAATTTAGTCACTACTGTGTTTCGAACCTGGACCTTTTCCTATCCTACAAATTTTTGAACTTATATTTTGTATCCGTTTAAAATTGATACATCTGTTATTACAATTTTATAAACAATTTAACTATGTATTGCAACAAATCCCAAATACCTACAACACTTGATACACGCTAGGAGAAAATACAAAATTATACTCATAACGCGTGTGTTCTAAAATATTGATATCCACTACGTAAAGTATCTTAACAAAATAACATATTTTATTTTTAGTTATTCTAGTATTTCGCATGTATTTAATACGTTTTTGTTCGTTGTGTTCCGAATTCGTAAAACACATTTTTGGCGCGTCATTTCGAATCAGTCTCAACCGTTGTGATTGACACATTTCCGCATCCAAATTCCCATCCATACATTTCCTCATGTTCGTCTTGTCAGTATGAATCGTGAACATTGACGTCAGCAGACGTCAATTTGACCGATAGTTGTTCGATCTCGACATCGCGATAGCATTCGCGGTGTGGACATTTCAGCCCCAGTGCACCAACACTGTATTTTGTGATATCGTATTTTGATCACGTATTGTTTGTTGTTTGTGTGCCGTGGGCTAAAATATCTATATGATATCACCGTATTCAATTGGGATTGAAGATTTCGTGATTAAGAATTTGACTTATGAACAGTGAAGTGTCCGCGTTCTCGCTGATACGATCTTGTCAGATATAGATAGCACTTAAAAGGGCGCAGGAAGGTTTAAATTTAAATCTCTGTTCATTTTCGCAATCTCTTAGATTAAGCTTTTATTTTTTTATCTCCATTCTTTTGTGTTTATTAATTGTATATTTCGCGTTTCTGTAGTACTGTGAGTGGAACCGATAAAAGAAGTTTAAAGTTCTACAACGGTTCCGGGAAGGGGTGGGTCTCCCTCCTTCTAGCGCCTCTTTGTGGCTCATCCGCGTGCCATTGTGTGATATCAGCAGCGATTGCGAGGATTACGGAGCCGTCATATATACGGTAAAGTGAGCAAGTGAACCCCTATCTCCTCATCGACCTCACCCTGTACCAATGTTTCCCTACTTTCCTCTACTACCCTACATGTACCTGTATTATATAATATGCCGATTTTACAGGGACGTTTACAAACTGGCATTAAAATATACCTTTCGATTTAGCATCCTTACTCGTAGGCATTATGAGAACGTTGGTAAGGAAATGCTTCAGTAATTCTACCTTTTTTAGAAAAATATTTCTTTATATTCATGGTATCCTCTTACCACAAAAACTAAACCCCATTCAAACTTATTCAAATGGTAGATTCAAAATGTCTTAAATTGCGGAATTAATATGTTTTCTTATGAATATATTTTCCGCTTAGTATAATATATTTGTACAAGCTTTTATAAATTTATTTGATTTACGATGAAGATTACATACATATTTACATACTTGTGTAAATGATTCAATGTTTTTTAAGGAGATTCTCGATATGTTAATACAGCGGTTTATGTATACATGCTTATATAAATATATTAATACATACTTATATAAATATATTAATAAAATACGTTTATAATAAGTAAACAGTGTTACTGGTGAACTTGTTAAGGCTGCTTCTCACGTGTGACATTCACGTATTACGAATATTATTTTCGGCATGAATTAAAAAATATTTAAACATTGTTATGCGCGGGCCGCGCGCCGGGCGTTGTAATCCTCTCTTCACCACGCTTCTAAACAGGCGTCAGCGGCCGGATTATGGGTCGCTACCTCCTCCCCTGCGAATTGGCCCAAGCTGAAGCCAGTCTCTTGTTCTTCGCCCGTCCAGGGTATTGGATCTACTCCCGGGGTGCCGCAGGTTTGGCGGCTGGCCTCGGGACTCCATACCGACCGCCATTTTGCCTCGAGGCGAAGCCGCTAGGAAGCTGCGACGTGCTTTTTGGAAGGCATCCGAAAACCCCGCCTTGGACACGAGGCAAGCGGCGAATAGTCCCGCCGCTCACACGAAAGGAGCGGAAGCCGTCCGTCGGGAGATAACCGGACGCGGATGAAGGCGCGTGTCTCGAGCGAAGCTGCGGAGCCCGCGCCCGTGAAAAGGCCCAGGGGCGGGCTCCAAACGCAGCTTGTCGCACGCGCTCGCAGCAGGCCACACGTGGCTATGCAATTGGTCACAAGTGTATACATAGACAAACAAGTGAGTGGGAAAAACAATTAAAACAATCAGTGCGCCCGCGCTTAATTAAGGTTAGATATAAGTAGCAATAAGAATTTCCTTTTTTTCTACTTATGTTGTAATTAATGTATAAATCTGTATAGAACGCTAGTGTTAATTTAATTTATCCTCCCGCTACCTCCTCGTGACCACCACTAATATTGATTGCGCAACGACCAGAGTGTCTGTATTCATATCAAACTCAACATTGTCTAAATTATCAATATAGCGTAGCTGAAATGGGTTGATTACATTCAACGGAATCAGAAAGACCGATGTTATGAACGACAAGTGTTTTATGCGACGCTGATGCAGTCGTATCGGACAGATCGGAGTGGCGAAACTTACTTAAGTCTAGTTCAGGTTCGAATCCCGGTAGCAAACAATTTTTTTTGTTAAATTGAATTTTCCTGTATATCTTTCTAATTCATATACTTAATTTGTATTAAAATACCACAAAACTGCAACTTCACAATAATAATGTGTTCTCCTTAACACATTAATTGTATCAAAAGTTTATCCAAAATTTTATAAAAAACGAATTGATTTAATATCAATTGAATACTCAAAGGTATTTGATATTTTCGCAATGAAATATGATAGTTTTTAAATATGGACTAATAGATGTACCAATTTGAAAAAACTCAAACATATAAGTTCGAAAATTTGTCGTCAATTGTCGTCTGTTGGTGTGGTGTAATCGGTTAACGCATTTCCCCATATAGGAAATAATCCTGATTCGAATCCCGTAAGAAACAATTTTTTTTTTTCTAAAATTGAATTTTCATGTATATCTTTCCAATTGATACATTTAAATTGTATTAAAAAAAATATTTAATTATTTATTAATAACAATAATCATTTTATTTTATATCATCATCATCAGCAACTGTCACTCCCAATACTGGATGAAGCCTTTTCCGTAACTCAGATGTATAATGATTTTTATCTGCTATTGTTAATTCAATATTGGTTCAACCTGAATTATCTTTCAAATAACAAATATTTTATTGCGGTGTCATCAATGACAGAATTGATTTTTTAAATGTAAAATTTAAAAGGGTTTCGTAAATTTATATAACATAAAAAATATATCAAGTTATTTCTTCCATTGTTTCAGGTAAACGTGACTTATTTTTGAGAATGCTTTGGAGGCAAGATTAAGGTAAGATTTTTATTCAAATAATTCAAGATCAACCCAAATGTCAATATGTATTTTTTACTGTAACTTGTGATTATGGAGTGAAAATAAAACACTTGTTTTTTGATTCTACTCATTTAATTTACTTGAGACGCGTTCGCCTTGTAAGGGCATCATCAGTTTAACTCAACAACATGAATATTGTCCCCCATTATAGTTATAAATACATGTTGTTGAATTAAATTGTTAGATTGATAATGCCCTCATAAGGCAAAACGCGTCTCAAGTAAATTAATAATCATTATAATGATTATATAAGTCATTGATTATATAAGAATGATTATTGCGGTTTTGTTCAATTATTGATTATATAATCAAATTACAACAATCAATGATATATTCTCTATTATTATTTTGGGCATCATCCAAAATCGAGGCAATTTCTGAGGTCGTCTTCATTGTCGAACGTAACACCACGTATTTGATTGTAGAGCGACCGAAAAAGATGATTATCTGACAGAGCGAAGTCGGAATTGTAGGGTAGTGGGGGGGATGCTTCAGAGTTTCCCTTTGGAAGCATTGGAACCTTGATTAAAAGCGAAAAGAAATTTATTTCGAAAATGTTCGCTTTTCTCAACTTGACGCTTCATTATTTAAGCTCAAAAAATAAAAAATATCTATTAAATACAGAAAAACAATGACACTGACGTATTGGAGAACAAAAAATAAAATCGCGGAAAATAGTATTATAGCAGCACTTGTAACCCGATTCGAAAAGTTAATAAAATATTATACAAAAAATAAATATATTCATATATATAAGTTCGTGGTTTCATACAAAGTGATTGTATTTTTATTATGGAAAACACATTATTATTGTGAAGTTGTAATTATTCAGAACATAGGTCTGTCCTATAATAATAAATTAATAATATATGTTGTATCAATTTGTCCAAAATTTAATAAAAATGAATTAATAATTCTGGCGTCTGCAGTCGGTTTACTCAAAGGTATTTGAGATTCTGTAAAAATAATGTAGATGGCTTTCAAGTAATGGAACGACAGGTATATTAATTTGAAAAAAAATGTAACATATAGGTTTGAAAATTTGTCATTAAAATACTGGCGCTGTAACACAATTGGTAGTGTACTTCCCCGGATTGGAAATAGAGATCCAGGTTCGAATTCCGGTAGCGCAAAAACAATATTTTTCGACAAAATTGATTTTATATGTATATATTTATAATTAATACATTAATTTAGTATTTGATTGTAATTAATTGTAGAGCTCGCAATATTAAACTTCTGCATATACGTATATACGATTTGAGTTTTTTTTTAAATATTTTTCTCTTTCATTTTTTTCGTTTTATGATATTGAAAAATATAATCGTTATGAGTCCTTTTCAGCTAAAACTATAAAAAGGTTCTCTCGAACAAAGACTGTGTAATACCTCGCAAACCTTTCATGGGATATGAATGGTGTATATCGAAATTCTTGGCCCGGGGGCCATCCGCCTTGGCTCAACGATAAAGTAATATGAAGCACATTATGATGTAAAGGTTTACTTGTTGAATTTATGGTGGATATCCATATATTGAAGAAAGTATTAATAATATAAGCGGTATATTATATTAAGAGAACGCATTCCTTTTGTGAAGTTGTAATTATTCAGAACACAGTTCTATGATATTTTAAATACTAATTAAATGTATTCATTAAAAGATATACATAAAAATCAATTTTATCGAAAAATATTGTTATTGCACCGCTGGGATTCGAACCTGGATCTCTTTCCAGACCTATGTTCTGAATAATTAAAACTTCACAATAAGAATGTGTTCTCTTAATAATAAAGTTGTATCAATGTGTCTCTAAAATTTAATAAAAATGAATCGATAATTCTGGCGTCTGCTATCAGATTACTCAAAGGTATTTGAGATTCCGCAAAAATAAGTTAGATGGCTCTTTCAAATAATCAAACTGTGCTTGTTTTCAGGAGATATAATTCTCTCACATTTGAAAAGAGAAATGTATGTTGATTACGAATTCATAATAAAAATGAACTATAATTTTTCAACCTTAAACCCTCACTTACTTACCATCACGCCGTTTCCCGCGGGGGTTGGCAGAGAGGATAGAGCGCCACGCTCCTTTGTCCTGACACAATTCTTGCTTCATCCATATTTTTACATCTTCTCATACAAGCTCGCCGATTGTTGAGGCTTCTAACAGAACCATCCTCCATTATCTGGTTTACCTGGTCGTGCCAAGTCTTCCGCGGACGTCCTCTATTTCTGGTGCTATCAACACTTGCGTCATATATCTTTCTTACCATTCATTCATTACTCATTCATTTATTTCGTATGACCAAACCACCTAAATGATTGTTTCTTAATCTTATTCACTATACTAACATCAGCTTTACATTCTTTCCTCATTTCTTCATTCTTCACTCTGTCATAAATAGATTTCCCACATATACGCCTAAGTGATCTCATTTCCACTGCATTCAGTCTACTTTCGTTCGTCTTCTGCCAGTTCCAGGCTTTATTTCCATACATCAGTTTCAGTATCAGGACTCCATTGTGCAACGCTAGTCTTGTCTCGGTTGACAAATTTCCGTTAGATATAATTCCATTCAATGCACCTTTCTCTTTAATCCCTACAGTCACCCTTCTTTCGATATCATTCTCAGCCTTTCCGTTTCTATCAAACATACTTCCCAAATACACAAAGTCTTACTGTATACTTGTTCCAAACATTCATTACCTACAAGTATTTTGCACGGTGTCTTTCTTTCCTCCTTTTCGAATACCATCACTTTCGAAATGTTAACATTCACCATGATGTCGCTTTCCTTGCATACATCATACATTCTACTCACCAGAGTGTAGTTCATGTTCATTATTCGCCATTAATACTGCATCGTCGGCGTACAATAAACAGCATACAACCAAATCGCCAATTTTTGCTCCTACATTCATACATTTCAGTTCTTTCACACAATTATCCATATACAAGTTGAACTGCCAACTCTTAAACCCACCTTTGTAATACTCTATATAATCCTTGTATTATATATTTTAGATATATAAGATTATATAGTCTGCACACTGTAACAGTCGAGTCAATATTATTATGCTGCGAAAATTTAGTTTTACTGATTTTCGCAAAGTTACTCTTCAAGTAGGTGCTTAAGTCTTCATTGTTGAAATGTTAATAATGTTGATATTATTTAAGCCTCTGACGTTCAAAGTCTGAAAAAGTCGATGAATAGCAAATTGTTTTTCGTTTGCTTTTATTCATCTCATATAAATATTTAATGTGATGGCAACGGAATTAAACTGGTTTGAATTTCAAAGTAAACATAAAAAAAAATATATGAATAATATGATGAAACACTTTGTTTAAACCACTTTTTATTAATAAATCTTGTGACTTGTTTCGATACCTATGGTATCTTCTTCAGGAAACAATGTATACTAAAATTAAAAATACAGGCATAGATAAAAACAAAACTATAAAGTGGTGGGTACTATGAAAACAAATTTAAAAGGTGACTGTTTGCAACGAGGATTTGGTTATTTATAATATTTAGTTTGCTATTAATACTTTTTGTATATAAATATAATTTCTAAACCCTTGTTAATGTCAAAAAATTGTTTGTATCCAAAAGGTGATTGGCAAATTCAGAATAGTTGTTGCTATGTAGGCATTTCAAGTGCTCCTTGATTCTAATATTAAAATTTTTGTATGATGTAGACTAGGTAACTGTATAAAAATAATTGGAATCATTGAAAATTAATTTAAATATCGTCCTTATCCTTGCTATTTAATATATAATTCTTTAATTTGTTCGTAATGTATAATAAAAAGGTGGTTGTATAGAATTTTGAATATTTTTTATAATTGAATTTGAACTATGATAATTTAAAAAGATGATTTTTTTTCACTGCTTGATGGGTAAACATATGATCTGATTAACTTTTTCTTTTACTTTTTGTTATAATATTGTACTAATATTAGAGAAATAAAAAAAGTCATTCAAAATTTTTACCATTAAAATTAAAGTTAAAAAAAAATTAAAGTGCGAGATGCAATACCGATTGCTTTTATGTTGAATATCATGAATTTTTAATACTATATTTATATTAAATTAAATTATTAATTTATTAAATAATGTTTCGTCTGACGAAGATGATCTAAATTCCTTCTTTTCAACGTAGAGTCAATTACTACTTTTAATATTTCAACCAATAAATGGACGCGGTTTTGTAATTAAAACCATATCTGAATTCTATTGAATTGACAGTGAACAGGTGTGTTGGTTCTTGGATATTTGACACAAATGAAAAATATTTATAATCTTATATACAATAAGGTCGTACGTTTGCGTGTCTGTGATACCGATATCGTGATTTTCTGAAGGTATACAAAAATATAATTTTTTTGATGAAAAATTTAAGCACATATTAAAACTTTCGATTTAAACTTTGATGCGCACTATTATACAACAGCGATCCGCAGTGACACATAGTTTCACAAAATTAAATTTTTAATGAAATGGAGTCACTCGACACAGTCGCCAGTCGGCCATTGGCCGTTGTACTTTATTATTTGAACTTCAGCTTTATTATAGAATACTTTTTTTATCAGTAAACAACAAAAAGAGTTTTATTTATTGATGTGAAATATCGAAGGGAGGGTTGAGTAAATCATTGAAAACCGAAAATTTAAACAAAATATTCTTACGGAATTGACCTTTCACCAATCCATGATATAACGCAACACGGCAGTACGCATTTATGCTCTTGCCAATCGCGCGTTCTTCCGACGGAGTAACTGCGAGTACAATGTTCAATAATTTCGCATCTGATTTGAATAAAATAAACTTCATTCAATTCGTGTGACTTTTTCCATTTTCAACGTCATTAACGAGTTATGAAGTTAAAGGCGTCTTTATGTTTCAGTCTGTACATTCGCTCCTGAAACGACATCAAACTTGACAATGCCGAGTTCACCACCGGCTATGTTGGACATGTACAGAGTATATGTTAGTTTATCTCCATAATGTGAACCATCATCTTATTCTAGACATAAGATAAATCTACATGTTGAAACTCGTCTAATATTTCCATGCAAACAGCTCACCCCAAGCAATAAATCATGAACACAACACAAGACAAACAACGATCTTCACGCCAGTTCCGAGAGCAACAAAGACATTTTATCAAAGATTCTACATGTTATTAGCTCCAAAACTGTACAACACACTCAGCACTAACTAGAAATCGTTCACTTCCAATAAGAATATACAAATATGGACCCAATATATGATCCAATCAGGAGCATCGCTATCCAATATTCTAACATAATCATTATACAGTGCCTACACTAATAATTCACTAGTTCTACAACGCTCCCACTACATATTTTCTTTTTCTTTTTTTCTCTGTATGTTTTTATCTTTCTTGAATTAAATAACACCACAACACCACGAAAAAAACTGTCTACTTTAACACAGATTGCAGTCTTGTAAAGTAGCCACGACAATGCTGTATTTATCAGAGGTGGAGTCTACTCCATCCTACACAATAAACTACGAGTATTTAATTGCAATATAATTGTATCTTAAATACTAATTTAATGTATTAATTATAAATATATATATATATATATATATAAAATCAATTTTGTCAATTAGTATTTAAAACATCACAGACCTATGTTCTGAATAATTACAACTTCACAATAATAATGTGTCCTCCTAATAAATAATACAAGTTGTATCAATGTGTCCAAAATTTAATAAAAATGAATTGATAATTCTGGCGTCTGCAGTCGATTTACTCAAAGGTATTTGAGATTCCGTAAAAACAATGTAGATGGCTTTTAAATAATGGAACAACAGATGTATTCATTTGAAAAGGTTCGAAAATTTGTCATGAAAAATACTGGCGCTATAACATAATTGGTAGTGTACTTCTCCGGATTAGAAATAGAGATCCAGGTTCGAATCCCGGTAGCGCAAAAACAATACTTTTCGACAAAATTGATTTTATATGTATATATTTATATTTATATTAAATTAGTATTTAAAACATCACAGACCGTCTGTTCTGAATAATTACAACTTCACAATAAGAATGTGTTCTCCTTAATAATTGTATCTTAGGTTTATCATGTTGTATTATGATATATTCACGTCAGTTACAACAAAAACATGTACGTCAGTAAAGTCTAATAAATAAATATGATTCATTTGGGTAGTGGAAAATGCTGTTTGGTTGAATTGCGGTGGAGAGATGAAGCGCCGAACACAACGCCCGGCCGGCCCTCTCGAGCTGTCAGTGACGTCCGGTAATTATTGTTTTATGTGTCTCCTGAGTATCCAACATTCACAAGAATTGGGGTCTCACTACATTTACTTTAAAACATTTAAAACTGGTTTTAACGTAAAGGAATTCAAGAAAATGAATAGACTGATAAACTGGCCAAAGAGGCCACTTTTTCGCAGTTTTTCCACATCAATTTAATATCCCGATTTATGAAAGACTTAATATGGTAAAAAAACCTACGAATTCTATCTGGAATCCACAATGGAATGATCCAAATAATCACAACAAAGGAAACTGGGGCTTAAAATCATTCAAAGATCTATTCCCTTCACTCTCTGGTTCTCCAAAAAGAAAGTCTTCAAGAGAACAATATCAAATATCTCTAGAATTAGAATTGAGCATTACCAGGTAGCCTCACATTTATTCAGATTATACCGATGTGTGGGTGTGGTCACGAAGAGAAGACCCTCGACCATATCTTTTTTGTTTGTCCATTGCGGATCAAAGGTTTTTTTTACAGTAATCTCGTCAATGGTGATTTTTAACTCCTGGTTAACTTGTGTCATCTAATCTATATAATATCAATTTTTTTAAACGATAATATTACTTTTAAAATTAGCAATATTAACTTGGTGGTTAAGATTCATATTTTTTATTTATTATCTTAGTTTTATTAACCACAATTGAGTTTAAAAAACATCTACCGGTTTCGGAAAACACTTTTCCTTCTTCAGGATGTCATAATTAACTAAAAATATAGTATTTTCTTCACCAGAATCTGAATGGTGAAGAAACAATACTATATTTTTAGTTAGTTATGACATCCTGAAGAAGGAAAAGTGTTTTCCGAAACCGGTAGATGTTTTTTAAACTCAATTGTGGTTAATAAAACTAAGATAATAAATAAAAAAAGATAATGATATTGACTAGTAATATAATATTTTCTATTCCATAATATTATTGTACTTTTTTAAATAAAATAACTTGATTAATGGCAAAAATCACTCTTGAAGTGTAGATTGCAAACGTAAAAGAAGTAGAACAGGTTTTAAAAATTTATTGACACGTTGGTATTTTTTTACTCTTGCGTCAAAATTTTTCGCGGTTTAGTTTTTGTTTTTTCCTCACAACCTTCGCATTTATTCTTAAGTTTTCATTTTTTTCTCGTACAACTTTAATGTATTAATTTAGAAATAATAAGAAATGTTGTACAAAATGCGGACGTTATCTAAAAAGAGAAATGTTTCGTAATTTTAGAAATTTTTTTGACTGAAGTATTTTAGTATGCAGATTCGTTATTGCAGTAGTCTGGTACTACCGCACAAGTACTCCGCTCTAATACCGACTCCAGTTTTACACAATCTGAAACTTTTAATGCTGGAACTTGCATTGGTTTAGACCAGTGGTTCTCAACCTTTTTAATATTGCGATTCCCGTTTATAAAAAACAAACTCGTGTCCGATTGTGTGCGATTTTTCATGCCACTCCATTCCTTTTATCCACACTTCAAAAAATGTTCTGTCGTTCTATTTTAAAATTGGATGGCTTTTGATAAATAATTCGGGTCTCGTATGTAGAACGTGCGCGTGTTTCATCCCTGTAGGTTTTTTTTTATTAGGTAGCTTATCGAATTAGATTAACTGAGATAAAGAAGTCCGATAGAACAAATGACGTACGTTCATGTTTAGTTTAGTCTGATACGACAAAGGAAGTTAGATTTTAGTTAGAAAAAAGCATTTGCACTTAGAAATGAGTAGTGGAAAACCAATAATGTAAAGCGAATCATAATAAATATAATTATTTTTGAATTCAATGCTATATACAATTGATGCTTTGCATGCTATCTACGTTAAAAATACCACTTGTACTACGTGAAAAAAATCACATATTCATTTCAATGATGAGAGATGTAGATAAAGATCATGTTAGATGGGTCTTTTGACGAATGCGTTACAAGAATAATGTTTGAGAATAAAATGAATATGTTAAATTATTGTATTTATAATTTCTTATTATATTTATACGTAGTAACTTGTAAAAGCATTTTATTCCCATTTAAAGTGTTAAAAAAAAACTTTAATTTCTTGCAGTAACACGAGTTGAAAGCACGGTTGCGTGGGGTATTTTTAGCATGGTGTGGTAAAGGTTAAATTGAATACCTACGAGGAAGAAATATTTCTACAAAACAAGAGTACACCATTTAGATGGTGTACTCTTGTTTTTACGTTTTTACGTCTTTAAAATTATTCTTTCAAGTTTAGACTTGAAAGAATAATTTTAAAGACGTAAAAACAAAATGATTTTATGGGGAGAAACAGAAAAACATATTTTACGCAAGGGTTGTTTAATACATGTTTCTGAATATAACGCGTTTTTACTTAACTATCAAAACGCGTTCTCGAGTTCACTATTGAACACCGATTAGTTACCACTGGTTTAGACTATCCTATCTACGAAACTTTGTTTGTAGAGTTTGAAAATTCCTTTGTCACGTTGAATTTTCGCTTATTTTTACATTCTTAACTTTCCCACATTATAATGAGTTATTTCGTGATACCTCGATTGGATTGTCTGTGAAGCGGAATTTAATTAAAATTTGTTTAATCAGAAACACCAGTAATCTAAATAGATTTATTCAAATTTCCTCGTTCTTTTGTAATATAAATCAATTTTTGGATCGTGAATAGGTTTGACAAAATCCAACATCCGTTGTACAAATTACATATTAAACGTTTCCATTTGTAAAGGTTTATCACAATAGGCGTAATATTTTATATTTTTGATTGAATATACATTTTCCGAAATGTATAGTTATGTTTGATAGAGCGTACATGAATAGAAAAGATTTTTTTTAAATTAGAGAAATATAAAAATTTGAAAGGTAACATATAGGTTTGAAAATTTGTCGTTAAAAATATTGTCGTTGTAGCATAGTTGGATAATGCTCCTACCCTGGTTAGGAAAGAGATCCAAATTCGAATCCCGGATCAACTTCACAATAAGAATGTGTTCTATTAATAATACATTTGTATCAATGTGTCCAAAATGTTATAAAAATGAATTAATAATTCTGACGTCTGCTATCAGATTACTCAAAGGCATTTGAGATTCTGTAAAAATAAGGTAGATGGCTCTTTCAAATAATGGATCGATTAAATGTATTAATATCGGAAAGGTAACATATAGGTTCGAAAATTTTTCGCTAAAAATATCGTCGCTGTACCATAGTTGGATAATGCTCCTTCCCCGGTTAGGAAAGAGATCCAGGTTCGAATCCCGGTGGCGCAATAACAATATTTTTCGATAAAGTTGATTTTATATGTATATATTTCTAATAAGTATATTTAATTCATATTTAAAATATCACAGACCTATGTTCTGAATAATTACAAATTCACAATAATAATTTGTTATATTAATAATAAAGTAGTATCAATGTGTATAAAATTTAATAAAAATGAATTAATAATTCTGGCGTCTGCTATCAGATTACTCAAAAGTATTTGAGATTGTGGATAGCGCTTTCAAATAATGGAACGATTAAATGTATTAATATCGGAAAGGTAACATATAGGTTCGAAAATTTGTCGCTAAAAATATTGTCGCTGTAGCATAGTTGGATAATGCACCTTTCCCCGTTTGGAAAGAGATCCAGGTTCGAATCCCCATGGCGCTACAACAATATTTTTCGATAGAATTGATATTATATGTATATCTTTCTAATTAATATATTTAATTCATATTTAAAATATTACAGACCGTCTGTTTTGAATAATTAATTAATAACAGCTTCACAATAAGAATGTGTTATCTTAATAATTTATAATCACTATGTATACTTGTCATGGCCAATCAGTGTAGTCATGACTGTCTATTAATATTTTTACTGCCATAATTAAGTTCCTTTTCATTTATAAAATAGCATTTAAATATAAAATCGTTTAGCTCAGCACGAGCATTACCCAATGACAATGTATTTTTTTTATCAATTTCTACAAGTTGCCACAAGTTTTAAATAAATTAACTCAGTTCTGAGGAAGCATAGAGTTTTGGTACCAGCGTTGGTATACGCAAGTGTAGCCAGGAGCTGGAAAAATAATAATGACAGTAGAGGGATTGAGTCTAGGGAAATGAGGTCTCTTAAGTTTCAGATATATTTAATATTTCAGTCTTAACCTTTACCATACTGTAATAGAAAATACTCATACATAGCTATGCTGGTAACTCGTATTACCGTAAGAAAAAAATGCGAATTTTTAAAAAATATTTTAAATTAAAAAAAAAAACATTTACGGATAATATTAAAAGAAATAAAAGGTTTTTTTTTTTAATGTAAAAATAGAAATGTGTACACGGAATACGTGTCGCATAAATATTCTTACTATTTTCAAACTAAGCTAATCGCTTGTACTACGAAAATAGGACTAACTTGCTGGTCTCCTGGAACGAGGACATGACCACTAGATGACTAGGCTAGCATCTTAACCACTTGACCGGCAAGGTAGTCATTAATTTAATACGGAGAATTTATGAAATCGCATCTGATAGAAACTTTCACCATCATATATATTATTTTAATTAGTGAGAGACACTTTTACTCGTATGCTTCTTATATTTTTAATTATGAAATTAAAGCGCAAAAATAAAACACAATTACTTTTGTATAAAACCACGAATTTTATTAAAAGCCAACCGGTTTCGCTTAGCTGAAGCTTCGTAAGGACTTATTTAAAACTAACAATAAATACAAAAAGAGTGCACTTACATATACATAAATAGGGATATAATTACATACGAAAGAGAGAGACACAAAACACATAAATTTAGACAGAACATAAAGAGAGGGGAAAATAAAATGTTAATGGATATTAAATTGATTAAAAAGTAAACATACCTAAAGAATCTTTCAGAATTTTTTTTCGTGTATATTATAATTTTCAACGTACTAATTTTACATCGAATTCAATTGAAAAATAAATATAATTAGTTTTTACTAGACATTTCTAAATGAAAATGTTTTTTTTAGTATTAGCTAAAATATGGATTTTATATTCCGCGTATATTATAAAATAATATGATTGGTTTATTCGGCTCCGTAGATCTATTTTTCTGCGAGACTGGGAAATGGTTATTGTTACAAATTTAAATTGTTGAGTAATGTTCGATCGCGGTAATTTTTTTTTTTTTTTTGTTTACTAGATCGTGTTTTTTAATAAATCAATCGAACAGGTTCAACGACCCGTTTCGATTGATATGAGAGATGTCTTGAATTTAGTTAAATATTTATCTAAATACATCAATAACAAAAACTTATTGAAAATTATACAGGTGTTCACATTGAGGTTCAAGAATTGCATTTTTATTTGTGAGTATATTTCTATCTGCGTGTTGGTTTTGATCAAATAATTAAGTATTATATATGGCATCACATTGTTCTTTGTATTGTATATTAGAATAAAAGCCAAGATTAGTGTTGTAATTATTACTGAAAGCGGAACGTACATCGTTTTATTATATTTGATTCTAAATCTGATGAATCTATTTTTCCAGTGACTTGTCTATGAAAAAAACAATTAGGTATGTTAGTCTTATTTGGAATAGGTTCCGTAAAACTGTATATATATAGTCTGTCTTTCTCTCTTTCACATGTAATTTTATATTCTATCTCCCTCTTTATGTATATATGTTTATAAAAGTGCATTCTTATTGTATTTATTGTTAGTTTTAAATACACCCTGACGAAGCTTGAGCTAAGTGAAACCGGTTGGCGTGTAATAAAATTCGTGGTTGTGATTTTGTTTTATTTAATCTAATATGTCAAATTACAAAGTGATTATTTTCTACGAAAAAATATGATTTTATTTTTATTAATCCAAGTATCTATTTATTTATATTGTTTGAATTCTTCTAAGCCATATTTTTGTTGTGATGGGGACACAGACCCGATCACACCTTTGGAGTAGTATCAACTATTATTGTGGAACGTCAGCGACGCTCAGTTCTGAATTCAGCTGGCGCGACCTATTACTATCTTGTGCCAGACTTGGTATCGTACACTTCGTATTAGATTCCAACGTATACATTATACACATGCGGTATAGTAATCATTGTAAACTAAAGTATAATAAATTCAGCGTCATCATGTATGTAAAGCGTTTCAATTTAATTACTCTGCTACGTATTATTGCCCACCTCAGTATCATAGTAGTCACAAAAAACCAAGGTGAATATTATGATATAACGAATACGAATGATAAGCCGAATTATTGAGGCGGGTTAACATTCACATACAATCTTTTTGATCTTATCTCACACAACACACCACAAATCTCCAAACTGGATATCATATGCCCTTCTTGTAAGTGGCGGCTGTAATATGTAGGTAATATAAATATATATAGTAAATATCGACCATGCAAAAGGCTTATTAAAAATGTTCTTTTATTTTTGTGGTAATAAGTTGACAACTTTTTCACACTGAAAGTGAATAATCTCATGATTTTTCGCGAGAAGAATTTTAATAAATCTTTGTGAAATGAAAATTTCGGTTATTAAATTACGTAAACCTTTGTTGTGCGGGCTCGCCGCCCCGGTGAGTTCAGTCAATATAATTTATTTAATACTTTTATCCAAAGATGAGAGAGATGCTCCAAAAAAAAAAATAATGTTGGAGGCTCTCTAAATGAACACCTTAATCCATTCGGGACGTACCTTGAAAGTTTTACAATGCTCAAATAATATTCGGATATTTTACGTAAAAAATAAATTGTACGTGACGAAGAAAAAATACAAAAATCCTTTCGAAATGGTCAAATCAGTGAATTTGGAAGATTATCACATTTTTTGATGCTTTGAATTATTAAATGTGACATTAAATCTGTTGAAAAATTGTAAAATAAATATAATATAAACAAACTATAATTAAATCACGTATTATATTTTTATTTTTAATTCCTCCTATTGTCCAGCTTCTGCCCTATCCATACATAATTTACACATATTTTATTTATTTACAATATTATTATAAAATATTATATAATTTATTTCATTTCCTGTCCCTTTTGTCTATCCAATAATCTATACCTGTCCCGCTCTGACCAATTCATTATTTGCGATTTCACACAGATTGCGCTCAGACCGCGAACTATCAAGATCTTATGCCTTTTTTTATGTCACCCTACATCCGCGCCGTGCGTAACGACGGGACAGTGAAGATGAAGTTTATTCAATAGTTCCGGAAGCGCGGTGATCTCTCGGTTCGGCACAACAAACGTGCTAGTTAACCGGAGGTGAAGACGACGCTCAACCCAGGATTTTTAAGCGAGGTAGGCCAGATTGTCGATACAGTCCACGGATCTTATCCCACCAGACACAATACATAAAAAAATATAGCCATAAAAACTTTCGCAAACGCTCATCACATGAGTTTATTACAGTGCAACTAATCACTGCACCCTATAGATACTACAGTGGGTACGAACCGCATTGACAATGAAATACGATTTAACGTGAATCGGGGTAAATGCGACGTACATATCATCGTCATAAACTTTAAATTGTTCTCAAACTTCATAAGATGATGCTATGACTTTGAAACTTTGATAGAAGAATCATTAACCATTTCCTAATTTAAGTCTTCAAAAATCTGAATGTAATGTTTTAAGATAGCTGACATTTAAAGCATTTTATGAAATTGGACGAGTAGATGCACTTACCCCAAATTTGGGGTAAAAGTATCTAGTTGTATTATTTCTGACAAATTGTTAAAATAACGAAAATGTCTATATACTGATTTACTTAATGACAATATTAATTAGTTATCTTGAAATCTTAAAATCTAATAAAAAAATTTTATACCGGGAAAGTGCGACATATCATAGTGTTTGTTTTCGAAATTAGTCAATTGTTTTAAAAAAAAAAATGAAACTGTCTACTCATCACTAAATGAGAATGTTTTCATTCAAAAATATATGGGGTACCGTATGAACCACTGAGTAAAAGCAATTCCCCAACGTTGTAAAATTTATGGGGTAAGTGTATCTGGTCTTATAAATCGTAATCAACCGAACTAATAAATACATCACAAACTACAACTCAAAATAAAGGTACTTCCCCAATATCAGCGTTTTGGCACAAAAGATTATCGAGATATATGAAAGATTGAAAAGTCATACACAACTCGCAAGTTGACATTAAACAACTATCATAATTTGACATGGTTAACTAATATTTGGATTTGCGCCATCTCTGGACTGTCTCTTCAAATATTGATTTATAACATTTCTTAAATACATTGCGGCACTGGAATCCAATTTCAAACGTAATTAGGAGACATAGACCACTTCCTCATAGATGCGCTTACCCCGATTCACCTTACATAAAAATGAATGTTACAGCCTATATCTGAAAAAATTAAAATGGAAAATACACGAAATATGTACAATTTACCATAAGTACTTTTTCTGGTCGGGCCAAGTCAAGCAGACGTCCATTATATCACTATCATTACTCGCGTCATATACCTACCGTTCATACCATCCACTCTTTTACGATCTTCAATGGTTAATATATTAGAAAAAAGGGCAATATATGAAATAACTTGTAGAGATTGCGATAAAAAATATACAGATAATATATACGAGAATAAAGCAACATCGCCGCTGGCTAAAAAATAACAACTTCTCGGAATTTTCTAACCACAACTTCTAACTAAAACTTCTCGACTCAGTACCTTATGAAGATTAATAATTAACAATTTGGATACGATTGAATTACAAAAGATTTTAAATTCGAAGAAAACACTAATTAATAACATGACATTCCCTAACACTTTGCCTTTACTGTCCGTATTCCCGTTAACGACCAAAACCTCCGCCTTCTCAAACTCTGTCCCATTGCCCGAATAGACTACTGTATTTAGGTTAATTATCACCTGATGATGAGAGAGACTGAACCTCTCGAAACTAGTAGTGAAAATGATCCAATGTCTGTGTAATACAAAGTATTATTTTGAAAATCGTTAATATTTACTACTAATTCAAGATATCACGAAATTATTGTATATTAAAGTTCATTAAATTGATTTGCAACTAAAATATTTATGTCTGTGCTGTATTTGTTATGATTATTTAATTTATTATATCAGTGATTCCGGGCTCCTCTGGGACTTGGGCCTCCGGGCGGCTGCCCTGACTGCCCAAGCGGTAGCTACGCCATTGGATAAGCGGCATTTTGCGAATTTTATTAACAAGTAAAATGGAAATAATATTTTATAAATAACGAGCTGTAATAGAAATTTTTTCAGTATGTCTAGTCGTAAATTAAATACAGGCAGATGAAAATATTATATTTTATTAAGCTGAAATTTTGTCGTGCTGAATATGGGAGAAAAGGTACTCTTTCTTATTAAATAGACATTTATTAAGGAGAACACAGTCTTAGTGTGAGGTTGTAATTATTCAGAACATGGGTCTGTGATATTTTAAATACTAATTAAATAGATATTAATTAGAAAGATGTACATACAAAATCAATTTTATCGAAAAATATTGTTGTTGCGCCACCGGGATTCATTAGTTCTGGTGTCTCCTATCGGATTACTTAAAGGTATTTGAGATTCCGTAAAAATAAAGTAGATAGCTTTTAAATAATGGAACGATAGATGTATCAATTTGAAAAGTATGAGATATAGGTTCGAAAATTTGTCGTAAATGTACTCTGTGCTATAGCACAATCGGTTAATGGACGTTACCCGGATTGGAAGAGATCCAGGTTCGAATCCTGGTAGCATCAACAATATTTTTAATTTTATTTGTATTTTATATGTATATCTTTCCAATTAATACATTTAATTTGTCTTTAAAATAAACATTTTTTTAAATTGTATCATTAAAACCATTAGAATAACGTGATATATATATTTTTGTATAGTTAATTTGACATCCTGACGAAGGAAATAGTATTTTACGAAACTGTGTATTAATTAGTTAAGTGAGACAAAACAAAGTTAAATAATCTATATAAAAATGAACCTTAACCACAAAGTTGAATTTGCAAATATTAAAATTATGGCGTACCTTAAATATGGCTTTAAGACGAGATATCGAAGTTTCACCCGTGCACACACATTCTTAAGACCCGCGTTCACGGAAGGAGACACGATGAGAGAATCTCAGAGATTTAGCTGAGATTCATCTCAACACCATGCACAAGTGTTGAGATTTTCATCTAGAGATAAACTCAAATATCACCTTGAGTTTGGTAGAAGGAGACAAATAACCAGTACGCACGACGTTTGATTTGACAGCGAGATTTGGCACGTGCACACAAACGTCATCTAAAACCACTGTGGAGGCCTAGCTCGCGCTTCATAAACCCAGATAAAAAAATCACTTGACTGCTATACAGACTGGTACTCACCAAATTGCAGGTAATAATACACCGCGATAGAGCCAGTCTAAGAAGCTATAGAACTGATCACTCTTTTCCTAGCCAGCTCCTCGGACACATCTTCTCGCATTTTTTCTTTTTTTTTTTAAATTATCTTTTCATGGTATGTTAAATAAAACTTTCGCGTTAGTTAACAATGTTGAGTGGAACCGACAAAGGAGTCTAAACTTCTGGAACGGTTCCGGGAAAGTGTGGGTCTCTTCTAGGGGCCTTTATTAAGATCCGTATATTTATCCATTCTGACAAGTTAGCATAAGTCATTAAACATGAAAATTTGGTCAGTTTTAACTGCTGCTGGGTTAAACACTCAACTCTGACATTTGGCGTACGTGACAAGTGTGAAGTAAGATGTAAGACGGCGAATGTTTGAGGTATGGTGTGTACACAGGAACTACGAAAGCTGAGAGTTGTCTCCAAGAATTTCACCGGAGCAAAATCCATATCTCAGAGATTGTTTCGGGTCAAGAATTTCTTAAAATTCTCATTCGTGGATACGGGTCTTTACAGTTTACTGAATATTTTAAATCATATAAAAAATTATTTTTCTTACCGTGTAGTTTTACTCGCGGTAAGAAAAATATAATTTTATTTGATTGAAATTTTGAGTTTCCGAAATATGTTTTAAGTTGTAATTTTAATTCGTTTTTTTACGAGCATATCGCCTTTTTTTATTTACTTACAGTTATTCAATTTACTTAGAATATATGAATATATTATGTAAGTATTGAATATATTCAAAGTTGTACAATTTGATAATAAATACGACGAATTTATCTTCTAAATACTAGCATTTGATATTGAGATATTACCTAAATATTTTGTGAGAACTGTAATTTATACGTATCTCTGAATTATATAATATTCATAGTTTGTCGTTCCAATTAACAGTAATTAATTTATAATATTATTGTATAAATTTAACCAGCTTTTAATTTATTTTTGTTTGGTAATTAATTTTTATACACTGTCTATTTAATTAGCACATAGAGAATATACGATTTATTGTGCTTGTTAGTCTAGTGGTAAGACAATCACCTAGCGATCGAATGATCGCGGGTTCGAGCTTTATCCCGGGAGACCATCAAATTAGTTATATTTTCATAGCATACGTATAGGGTCTTTTAATAGGGACGCTCAAAATTTGTTAGGTTATAGCAGCCATGTTGTTAAAGTGACATCTGTCAAATTTATTGTCAATTGTTAAGTAGTATACGGCAAATCACCACGGAACGTTGAACAATGTGTGCAAATCATCAAATTTTGAGGGCAATTTGACAATCGATTTGAGGGCACGGTTATCTGGCGCGACGGTGACGTGAACTGGCCACAGAGATCGTGCGATTTAACGCCTTTAGACTTCTTCCTTTGAGGCTATCTTAAATCGCAAGTCTTTACGAATAAGCCGCAAACAATTGACCCCCTCAAAGTCAACATAACAAACGCCATCCAGCAAATTTAGCCAGATTTATGCGATAAAGTCGTAGAAAATTGGACCTCCCAAATATTCCACCGAGCAAAGCCACAGCGGATATTCGAACAACGTTATATTCCACACTTAATGCCATAAAATATACTTTCAAATGAAAGAAAAATTGAGTGAATATCTCACATACAACCTGTTTAACTTACATTTTAAAATCGAGCGTCCTCGTTGAAAGACCCTTTATTTATCATAGTTTGAAATTAGTGAAGTGGCCGTATTCCATGTTTACAAATCTATTTGTTCGATCTTTATGACTGTCCAACGATCGCCGGTCGCCGCTCGCGCGCAATATGAACGCGACATATAGAATAGTTTCGGTCCATTACTAGAACACGATATTTTTTCTGTGTATGTGTTCTCTATGGCTTTTTGTATCAGTTGAAATTCAACCTATGAACTGATAGTTATCATTTACCGGTGTGGTACGGTAGGCTGTGAAACTGTGTCAATTATCTTCTTGCCGTGTGGGAAAGAAAAGTGTTGCGTTTAAGCATGGATGCCTGAAAAATTTGGAATACGGAAGGAACCATAATCCACCTCCAAAAGTCACCCGCAAACATTTAATAGCTTATTAAAAACATGTGCATCTATGGGAAAAACATGTGCATCTATGTAAGTGCATCTATGGGAAAAGATTAATTGTGCAAATTGACGAAAAAACAACAATAAGCTCATTGGTTGTTCGTAAAGCCTATTTTATAGTAAGGTGAGTCGGGGTAAATGTATCTAAGTCTCCTAATAATGGTTGAAATTGGATTCCAGTGCCGCAATCTGTTAAAAAATGTTATAAATCAATATTTGAAGAGACAGTCGGTGGTGCAAATCCAAATCTTAGTTTTCTTATAATACCATTTCAAATTATGACAGTATTTTGATTTTAACTTGCAAGTTGTGTATGCCTTTTCAATCTTTTGTATATCTCGATAATATTTTGTGCCAGGACGCTGATATTAGGTAAGAACCTTTATTTTGAGTTGTAGTAGTAGTTTACGATGTATATATTAGTTTTGTGATTATTTCCGCGGATTACAATTCATTAGACCAAATACACTTACCTCATAAATTTTACACCGTGGGGGAAGTGCATCTACTCAGTGGTTGGTATGGTACCTCATATATTTTTGTATGGTAACTTTCTTAATTGGCGGTGTGTAGACAGTTCCATTCTTTTTTTAAAATAATTAATTAATTTCAAAAATATTCACTATGATATATCGCACTTTCCAGTCTTAGCAATTTTACTAGATTTTTTTGGAACTTAGCGCGTTTTACCCGTCGTTAAGGACCAAAATAACTCATTCATATTGTCATTAAGCAGATCAGTAAAGACATTTTCATTATTTTAACAATTTGTCAGAAATAATACAATCAGATGCTCTTACCCCAAATTTGGGGTAAGTGCATCTACTCGTCCAATTTTTTTAAAATGCTTTCAATATCAGCTGTCCTAAAAGGTTACATTCCGATTTTTAATGAATTAATAGTTTATTAATGGAATGGTTAATAATCCTATCAATGTTTCAAAGTCATGATTCGTTATGTGTATGCAAAGGCAAAGTTATGAAGTTTGAGAACAATTCAAAGTTTATGTCTGTGATTTATATGTCGCATTTACCCCGATTCACCTTACTGTGATTTTTGGTCATGCATTTAGTCTTTTAATTACGTAAACACTTCCCAGTCATTGCTTTTATAAAGGGTAGGCCAACTTGGGCTGATTGTTTTTAAAAATTTATAACTTTGGTGGGGTTTATTTTTATTTATATATTTTTTGGCAGATAATAAAGAATTTATGATACTTTATAATTGCTGCATACCCAGTGCAAGAACGCGTTAAAATTATTGATTTTTTTTATGTTTCGCAACGATCTATTTTCGGTGACCGGCTAATTTAAAAAAATGCAGAGTTTGCTTGACCTTCCCGTTCCCCAGATTTGACGGCGCCTGATTTATTTTTGTGGGGCTACTTAAAAGGCTGAGTTTACATGAACAAACCGGCAAAAATTCAGTAGCTTAATCAAAATTTGGTGACAGAAACGTTGCGAATGTAATGCAAAATACTTTAGAAAGAGCAATTATTTGTCAACAAGAAAATGGAGGTTATTTTCCACACATAGATTAAAAAAAAATTAAAATATTACACTTTCATATAATAATACTTTTTTAAAAATAAATATTAAAATTACAAAAGTTATATGCATTTTACACCAGTCAGCTAAGTTGGCCCACTCTGTAGTATAATATTATTAAATGTGATGAATGAGACGGCTCTCTATGGTATAAAAGGAGCACTCAAATAAGTTTTCCAAAATTACTTTTAAGATACCCAAAAAACATAATTATTCCTTACTATAATTCTCTAATTATATAAAAAATTGGTGTTATTTTTTTCCTAGTCTAATTGAGTATATATAAAAGTTTCTTAGATTTATGTGAAAATTGTGCAAAGATTTACTTTGATTTTTTCTTAGTTACTTTTATAAAGATTGTTTAATATACCTAGTTTCATATTTTTGTTTATTAACAGTCAAAGTTTTTGTTATAAGGACTCAGCACTTTCATATTATTTGATGGCTCTTCCAACGCCACCATGTTATTAATTTAACTTTTAAAAAATAAATTTAATTGTTACTTTTAATGTCAAATTAGAGTAATAAACGTAGTATTTAATATTTTTTTAATGTTTTTTTTTTTACTGTTTTCCAAAACTGGTTCTTTCATATCACACTTACCCTACTCTGTCGTTCTCTCGCACACCTGTTGGCTTCTCAATGAACCGAGGAAATCGCCGCCAGACTAACAAATACTACTTGACTGTGTCTACGGGACGCGGCGCGCGCGAGTGACTTATTTCAGCCAATATTGCCGATCTCGAATATTTCAAATAAAATCTCACAATCGTACGGGACCGAATCTGAATGTGCGTCTGATAGATTTTAGACGTGATTTCTCGAGGGGTTTGAGAATGACATTTGCGTCTGGATATTCCGGCCTTTTTACCTATTTTAAGATGACGCGTGAACAGTCTTAGCTTCTACATTTGATGGAAATCGTCTGAGATGTTTCTCTAGGGATTAATGTCTACATTTGTGTGTTTGGATTATCAATCCGCATGGAATCACAGTAAATGTCTACATGAGTTTTAATATAGTTTTATAATTAATAATATTTATAATTTTAGAATACATAAAAATATTAACTTACAAAATCTACCAAAATAATAAGTTAAAATACTAAATTAATGTATTAATTATAAATATATACATATAAAATCAATTTTGTCGAAAAATATTGTTTTAGCGTCACCGGGATTCGAATCTGGATCTTCATTTCCAATCCGGGGAAGTGCACTACCTTTGTGCTATAACGCCAGTATTTTTCTTGACAAATTTTCGAACCTATATGTTACATTTTTCAAATTAATACACCTGTCGTTCCATTATTTGAAAGCCATCTACATTATTTTTACAGAATAAAACAATATTTTTCGACAAAATTGATTTTATATGTATATATTTATAATTAATACATTAATTTAGTATTTAAAATATCACAGACCGTCTGTTCTGAATAATTACAACTTCACAATAAGAATGTGTTTTCCTTAAAAATAATAAGTAACTAAAAAAGCATTTCAATATCAATTACTAGTGATGGTAAACCGTTATTGTAACTTTGTATAACTATTGTAACCGTTATGACGATGATTGGTTACTGAAAATCAACTTTTGAAGTCGCAGTTTCTAGTGTACCAATGATTGCTCGAAGAATAATCAGTTACAAATTATTATAAAGTATTTTTTTCGATTTTGTAATTGTGATGTATTTGCGATCAACAAAATTTTCAGAAGGTCGATTATTATGATTTTTTTGTGTATTGTACTGTTTTAGTTAGAAAATGTAATTGACCTCGCTGCGTCTGACAAAAACAACATTTTTTTTTTTTTCAAAATTGTGAATTGGCTATTTTCTGCGTAACTACGTGTAACTGTTATCGGTTTTGTAGTTAGTACCTTTTTATTAGTCACTTGCCAAAACTCGGTACATTTCGTCACGGCCCAATTTACATTATAATACAGAGTCATTGAGTGGGGCGAGGCATTAACTGTATCAGATCAACAAAATAAATTCAATACATAATGCAATTTTACTGACTACTTCCCAGCTTTTGTTTGTGATTTTAATCCAATAAAGGAGCCATTATTGACATATTGACTAGAGATCCCAACTATTCGACTTCATCAACTATTCGAATATCGAATAATGAAACTAAAAATACGCGAATAGTTTCTAAAGTATGAAATTTGTTTTGAATATTTTAAATAAATCGTTTTATACGTAAGTATTATACATCAAATTTTATAAGAAAACGAGCTGATTTACCATAAACTGTTTATTTATTGCAGTTTTAAAAATAACAACTCATTGAACGTTTCGTATTTTAAATTTGTTCCGAAAATACTCGCTCACTAGCGGTCGACGTTGGCTCAACTATTAAAAGTGTTTTAAATAGTAGGTCTAACGTTTCTGTCTTTTTTTTGAAATTGTCCAAATATCTAAAATCTTTTTTTAGATTATTTGGACAAACATTTATAGTTTCTGCGAGGGTTAAAATGGTGCATCATAATTCAGTCTGCAATGCGGACGTCCATGAACTCTTCGAACAAGCAACAGGTATCTCTTCCGCGTCCGAATCAGAATCCTGAAAATTGTTTAATATTCAACTCTTAGAAATTAGTACGAATACCGAATCGAGTATCGAATAGTAAAAAAAGGCCAAATATTCGGATCGGAATCTAGTTAGAATATGGAATTTAGTTTTAACGCAAAGTATCAAAAATTGTCATTACGACGTCGGAACTGGCCGTTTTTATGTTTGTTTTAAATGTTTACGTGTGTGTCGTTAGATTAAAGGTTCTAAGGATACAGGAAAGGGAAGTCTTGGTTAAAAATGAATGTGGTTGTGAGTGGGGTTAATATGGATAGAAGATATGTAATGGGAAGTGTTTGTATGTTAGGTACATTTTAAAACGAAGAAGAAGAAGACGACTTCAACCTAAATGTATATAATAAAATCTTTCATCACAATAATACTACCCCAGTCCAGTAATATTACAGCTTTTATTAACGTTAATTTAAAAAAAAATTAATACATGTTAATTTTGATGGAAAAACTTCGGTCCAACGTTGAAGAATTTTCTTCAGAATTTTTACGAACTGAAAATTATCGAAGTGAAATTTTCAGTGGCTTTATTATTATTTCATTGAAAATTTATACGTCAATAAAAGTTGTTTTAATTTTACGTTTAAAGTTTTTAAATATCGGTCCAGTGTAAAAAATGCCAGTAAAAATTTAATCACAATCGATGAAAACTTTTTACTTTTACAATGTCGCGTTTGACCCGATCGCCTTAGAATTGAATGAAAAAACTGAAATTTTTAAGCGAGCCAGCTTGTATTTCAACGTGGAAGATTTAAATAAAATAAGTTATATGTGGTATCAGGGCTGCATTTGGTTTTAAGTTAGATTTATATTGCGGTGATACAGAAATTCGAATCGAGAATCATTTAAGACCAAACCGACAACCACTGTAAACAATATTTTATTTCTCTTTATATTATTCTTAACATATTAACATGGTTTAATTTTGAATTTCTATAACATCTTCTTCTTTATTATATCGGCATTTGGTATTTTATTGAATATCTTCATCGTACTGTATGTACATCATCGATTTCTGAGATTTGGCCTTCTTTCAGTCTCATTTTATCTATTGTTCTCGTGAGATTTTTAAAAATTTTTAATTCATACATATATAACACATAAGCATTGTACAGCTACAAAAAAAAAACAATTTGTTACATATATTTTACACAGATATTAAAATGTATTGCCCAACTAGGCAAGCCTGTTTTAGGGAAAAATACAATCGAATAGAATACGTAACATATAAGGTAAGTAAACGTGAAAATATAAAAAAGAGATAAAAATACCGATGTGCAATACAATATGTAAAAGAATGTAAGCACATATAAGGTAAAGGGAAATATGCACGATTAAAACACATAAAATGCAGTTATAAGAATTATTTAATTAAAATTAATACGTCTCACAGAGACGTAGCTATTATTTTTATATGAGAAGTACGGAAGTCTTGGGCATTACAGGGCTCACGACCTGTCATCGGCTGGCTTAAGTGACCACTTTACACAATGTAACGTTCACCTATTTACCCACGCTACCACATCTATCAAATTTTGGAATTCAATCAAGATGGAACGTTTCACTTATTTATTACCAATTATGCTGTCGCCATCTATTGACATTTTTTGTAAATGTGATATTCTTTCTCGTGTGATAGTATAGATGTCGCTGAAGCTGAGATTTAATTTGAAGTGAAGGCAATATCCTTTATGTGTATAAATGTGAATGTAGTATTTTTCTATTTTTAACTTCATATTTATTCATAACAATTTTTTCTCAGTATCTGCTCTTCGTAATTTCAACAACAAATTTGAAACATCCTTTTTAAAAACCTTAATGTCAATTAAAGTTCTAATTTTATTTCCAATTTGATTGTATATTTTGGGAGCTCGTGCTCTTGCTGATTTGTCTCAGTTTTTCTTATAAATTCTGCCGATATTTATTTAGTAACGATTTTAAAAATAAGTACCGAAAAATTAAAATATATTTTCTGTTTAAAGATTATTTAATATGTTTAAAGATTATTTAGGTCTACCAGCATCGTACTAATCCGGGTATGTTTATTTTTTCTTAATGTCATTTTTAATATTTTATTTTTGCATTACTGATAATTGTTGCATTTCTTTTTCATTAGATAAAGATAAAATGCTGCAGCAGTAGTCGATGTGAGGAATAATGACAGAGTTGTATACTATTTTACAAGACTCAATGGGAGTGGAATTTTTCAGAAATCTTTTTAGTCACGTGTTTTGTATTTTGAGAAAATTCAATTTAGAATCTATTGACTTTTAAATATTTTATTTCAGTCACTTCCTTCAAACTTTCACTATGTATGATAATTAATGGTGTAGTTGGTATTCCTTTATTTCCAATGTTTATGAAATTATTTTATTAGTTTATTAGTTGGGGGAGTGCATCTGGTGTACATATATATCAAGTAAGCATTGCTCAAAAGGCTATACACCGCCGTGACTTTTCCTATCCTTCAGAGCCACTTTTTAGGGAATTTCAGATTTTGGATATAAGAGAATTATATTTGCAGAATACTCGTATATTAACCAGCTTTCATAGGATAATAAGCGCTCCATCTGTGAGGACTGAAATATATTATCCCACAAAAACAAACAAGCCTAAAATAGTTCCAAGAATGAAAACTAGTTTTGGACAAAGATTATTTACCTTTCAAGCTCCCAGAATATATAATCAAATTGAAAATAAAATTAGAAATTTAACTGACATTAAGACTTTTAAAAAAGATATTTCAAATTGGTTGTTGCAATTAGGAAGAGCAGAAACAGAGAGTAAACTATTTTATATAATGAAATAATTTGTATAACTACTTTTGTGCGTTTTGGTCTTGTATATTTACATCTACCTTTTATCCAGTTACATTATTGGTATTATTATTAATTTTTTTTTCTCTTCTCTTTTTTTCATTCACTTTTTTATATTTTATATATATACATTTTTAAATTTTTTTTTTCTCTTAAATATTTTCACATTATATGCTAAGCATGTATTCGATCTTACTGTGTTATGCCTTCGATGAGTTATGGTTTTGTAAAATATGTTAGTTTATCAATTTGCCCTAAAACAGGCTTGCCTAGTTGGCCAATGTATTTAAATATGTGTAAATATGTAAATATGAATATGAATATATGATACTTAATGAGATTAAAAATTTATGAAATAAAAGATAAGATAAGATAGAATCGGCGTTAACTTTGAAGTTTTATCATAATGGATGGATATAAATAAAACAATGCACACAAGAGAAACAGCAACTCTCATCGACATGTGAAGTATTGAATAATACTTCACCTGTCGACGAGAGTTGCTGTTTCTCTCGAAACTCGAGTAGTGCTTATAAACTCAAGTAGAGTAATAACATTGTTTTTTTTTTATATCCATCCATTGATAAATTTAGTTTATAATAATTAGTCAAGTAGAAGAAGATATGTAATTCAGCTTTTAATTCAACAACAAAAACAACAAGGTAAATAATAGTGACAACTAAATATATCCACCACAAAATATTTTGAAAGTTTTCTAATTAATGTTCGATTTGTCTTAACCCATTTAAGCCCAGAAAGTTCAATTAAAAGAGTTTTTATTACAACCAGACACATGAAAATTCCCTAAACCCCCCCCTTCATCTTATTATTCTTGTTTCAGCTGTTATTATTAAAGTTATTTTACCCTTTCACTACGGTGGGATTTCTGTATCTGATATCTTTTGATAATAGATTTTGTTGCTTAGTTCGCCGAACTATTCTGTTAGGCCCTTCAGTTATAGCTGAACGTTGAAGTTTTGCAATTCAATTGATATCAGCTCCGGGATATCGGAAACTTTATATAACATTTCTTGTACAGTTACGAGAAATGTAAATTTCACAAGCGAAAAGGACTTATTCCTTACACACTGCTATCTTACATTAAGTTGTTATATTCTCGTATTTATATTACATACTTTGTTCCTTTGCCCAAAATCTTTAATTTCTTATTCCCCATCGACGCTTCAAACTCAGATACGAGTTATTTGCTTTCGTTAGAAAGTTCACCCTGAATGTTATTTGCTAATTTCAAGTGAAATGGAAATTTTAGCGAGTAAAAATTGGAAATGGAATGTTTCATTAACTTTTCCTCGGCTACGAAACGGACTGGCAGTGATACGTTTTCAAATTTAAATTAATTATATATTAAAAAAATATTTTCGGTTGAAGGTCAAATTTTGTTCTTCTCGCAAGATCGTCTAGTGGAGATTATGGTTATTAATGGTGGATGGATGTTTATATTTATCAAGGTATCATTTTTTTTATCAATCTCCCCATCACAATTAGAAAAATTACGGACTATCATAAATTTGTAACTGAAGTAAAAAAAATATATACACGGACTAACTGAAACATAAATTAACTCGAATATACTCCTTCTCTATACACGAGTCTTACTCTCATTGAGAAGAATCAAATGTTAAAAAAAATATATAATCCAACTGATCATTGAAATTGTATTGTATTTTTAATATTAATAAAAAAAGAAAGAAAAAAAAAGTTTGAGTGGTTGTGAAAGTGGTTTGAATACCTGTTTCAAAATTATGATGTTGTAATTTGTGTGAGTGTGTTGGATGCCCTAATAATCATCGATGTACCCTCGTGTTCGTTTGGTATCGCGGATTGTGGTATGCGGTGTGTACATAACGAGGTGTGTGTGATAAGTGGCAGGGTACAATAACTGAGACTACTTACGGATTGAACGCCATTTATTAAAGTTAAAATCTACGAAGGTTAACTGTATAAAGGTAGAAGTTACTGCTAAGTACGCGAACTGACATTGGAGGCAGTTTCTAGAACTGTTGTTTGAAAGACGTCGATAGGTACAGTGAACAAGATTCAGCACGTCCGAGTGCTGGTAACCGCGTCTTTATTGTTGTTGAATGCTCTGGGCACCCTGTGTCTTTATGGCTGATGGGAGTTGAAGGGGGGAACTGTCTCTCTGTTCCCAACAAATACAGGCATATATTAAAATAATAATAATACGAATAATTAATCTGAAACCTTTCTAATAACAATTTTTTACATATTAAATGTTTCCGAGGTAAGTTTGTAGAACTCCATAATCACATATGTGAAAAAATAAAAAGTGTCTACTTTCTATGCTGTCCATTAAAATTTCAGTTAAAAGTTGAATTAATTTTTTTTGTATTATGTGCTAATGTATACATTAATATATTAAACAACGAGATCATCATCGGACGAACTGTCATCACTAAAATAGCGGGATATTGAATTATTAATTGTCGCGTACTGCAACTTTCAAAGTATCAATGTGTCAGATGACTTTTGGAACAGCTGTGAAGAGTCCGCCATATTTAACTATCTATTCTCGTTTTTACTATCGGATGTCGAAGAGTAAAGTACTTTTGAGAAGAATATATTTTTTTACTAACGATTAAACAACCCGTTTTCGCAAAAAAAAAATTACTTTAGTAACTTTTTTTACTACAGTAAAAAGTTAGTACTGATCGCATCACCGGCCCTTACCTTCTTCAGCAATACATTTCGAAGGCATCTTTGTCGACTTACGGGCTGTCAAAGACTCCACTGCATACATGAAGAATAAAAAATCAAATATACTAACCAACATAACTTTAATATAATTGATTTATTTGGCAATTATTTCGTGGTGTAAAATTTTTAATTAAAAAAATATGTATAATTTATATTTTCATTTTGTACTACACACACACACAATTTTTTTCAGTGATATCACGACTAGTTTCGGGAAGAGCAGAAAGAGAAATTTGAATACGCGAATTATAGAATATCGACGCTGTTTGAAAAATAATAATTTTTCCGAATTCTCTAACCATATCATTGAAACCGTCCATTGTTTCGATAGCCACGATTTAAAATTACTCTACTCGGTACCAAGATTTTTAATGAATAACCTTGAAATGATAGAAATTCATAAATATTTGAATTCGGAGAAAACATTAATGAACAGTATTGTATTTTAAATCCTTCGCCAATTATCAAATGTTTTCTAGAAACAATATAGCCACTCTCAATCTCGCGCACCCCACGCTCCATAGCCAACTGTATTTAATTTTAGTCCAATTTACACTTGTAGACGGGAAGTAGTGCTCTTCCCGAAATTTGCTTGCTTCATGTCACTGTCTTTTCATATTCTCGTATGGTTGATTCTTAGCAAATTTAGCTAAATTTTAGCATTAATTTTTTAATGTCATTAGTATAATATGCAGTTTTGTAAAAATTGTTCATCTGCCTCAAATCACTACACTTAAATAAACAAAATGTGTTAATGTTTCGACAACCGAAATACAACAGATGGTCTGAAAATATTGTAAAACAGCGACATTTTTACTTTTAATATTTCAATTAAATTCAGTAATATTTTTGATTTCTTGTGTGTGCTTTTTAAGTCGATTCAGGGATGTGAATCACAGAGCTAACAAAGTAAAAATTAAAACATGCAAATGAGGTTTCTCAGTCGTTTACGTGATAAATTATAGTAGAACGAATGAATAAATTAGAATTGACAGGAATGATTGAGTTCAATTATAATTATGTCACTGTGAACAGAATCGCTTCGGTGGTTTAGTCACGCGGAACGAATAGTGAGGAGAGAATGTCAAGAAAGATATACGATGTTAGTTTTAATGGCACCGGAGGTAGTTGACGTCCACGAATAGAACTGGTTCTTGCATCGACAGAATTCGCAAACAATATTAACAATTCATTTCAATTCATTAATTTGAAAAAATGTAACATATAGGTTCGAAAATTTGTCATGAAAAATACTGGCGCTATAACACAAAATTGATTTCATATGTATATATTTATAATTAATACATTAATTTAGTATTTAAAATATCACAGACCTATGTTCTGAATAATTACAACTTCACAATAAGAATGTGTTTTCCTTAATAATATTAACAATGGCTCCCAAAGAAAGGTAAGATAAATATATTTCATCTTTGTAATCAGTTTTTCCGTCGAATTTATCAATTTACATTTTTCACAAATTTCTGTTTTCCGTGTAAATTTATTTGGGCTGTTCCGTTTTGTGATTCCGTCCGCTCTGGCCGACCCCCATTGCAGTGTGGATTGCAGAGCTTATCATCAGCAACACAGTCCTGATGATGGAATCCGGAACATCGGCTACAGACACAGAAAACTCTACACAGAAGATTACGAATGGTCGTTAAAGTCTGAAAATTTTCGATTGTCGTGTATTTATGAATCTACAATCTCCGAATTTCGGATTTGATTGTACAGTGTGTGTACGGTGAGAGAAAGACAGAATGTGTTGTGACTTATTAAACATTTAAAATATAAAGTAAAAGAACACATTCTTATATTTTTTTATTTTCTTGTTATATTTAATTATAAAACTTCAATAATAACTATGTAAAAAGCAATCCTTGCAATGCAGTTAGGCAATAAATAAAATTATAATATATTATATATGCGTATTTAACAATAAATTACTTAATTTTTTTTATAGAAACAATGTTTATTCAATCCAATATATAATGTCCATTGTTGGATATGACTGTCCCACCTATTCGTCAATTTATTTGTTCCATCCCATTAAATATTTCGGAATTTAGGGCAAAGAACTCATTGAGGGATGATGTAATTAAAATGGAATTCCACCATGAATTAACAGTATTGAAATTAGAAATAATAATCATCAAGGGATGTTTAGACTTGCTCTGTTGGACAAAATTTTTTACAATTGAGAAAATTTTGCAGAGATCGGAATAAATTGTAATCACTTGGTGCCAAGTTCGGAGAGTATGGGGGATGCTGCTCAAACTTCCCATTTCAGGTCAAGTTTTCTTTGGATGATTGATGCAACATGTGCTCTGGCGTAAAGAATAACACGTTTTCTGTTTATCAAATGTGGTCGTTTTTTAATTGATGGCTCGTTTAATACCCAGTCTATGGAGATGTCGAATAACGGTTGATTGGTGCATCTTAAATCACTCTGCAATTTCTCTTGAAGTTAGTCGAGGGTCTGTATTCATCACAGTCTTCATATTCTTGTATTCAATTTTCATGGGACGTCCAGCGCGGGGTTGATCTTATTAAGTGATCTTATTATATGTTAAGGATAGACAACTTGTTAATAAAAACAAAAATATTTCGTTCATCTTTTCACCACATCTTCACCCAATACAGAATAAATATTTTCAGAAGCGATAGTAGCACTGGTGGGAATAGATCCCGTGGACTATATCGATATAAATTACTATTTAGTTGAACACAACAAGAAAGGAATAATGGCAGATGGATCTGGCCTATCTTGGTTTCAGTACTGATATGGACGACAATTTACATCTCCAGTTGACTTGCACTTTTGTAGTGAAGAACGGAAACATCACAGCACTTCAGGATGCTGTAGAAATTATTTTTTTCGTGGTCCGGATTTTTACGCACGGCGACACTTTCGATCCACAAAAAAGCCCGTTGACGGTTCCGCGTCGAAATGCAATCTGTCCTCGACGGCCGAAATCTCTAGGTATATTAAGGTTTATTGAAATGACGAAATGCATAAGGAGTGCTCGACTTACGTCAACAAGCACTCCTTTCTTTATTGGACTCATAAAGCATGCAAGGTCGTTAATTAATTTTATTCGTGGCCATTAGTTATTTTTTTTGGAGTTATACGATCGGCTGTTGAACGGAAACTGGCCAAATACGATAGAGGGTGTGACAAAATTTCAAGACTCAAGACAAATATTTATCTGTAAATAAATACCATTAAAATGGCAAAAACTTATGCATCAAGCTAATATTTTATTTTATATGTATAAGATCACTTGTAAAATTGAGATTATACTATGCCCGTCTCATTAGAAAAATCTGTGTTGAGATTGCCATAGACTACAAGTAGTTATATACAGTGGCGTGCAGTAGGTATAGATTTAGGTTATGCTGTTACCAATTATATTATACAATCATATATAATATATGTACTTTCGTTTAACCAACGTCTTTGGACAAATAAATCCGTCGTTTATACGACCCTATCATGTATTTATTTATAATTTTAGAGTACTGTTAAAAGTGTTTTTAGAGTTTAAGTTTTAACATAAAATAATACTTTCTTACCCATATAAAAATGTATGTACGTTTTTAAGAACACTTTCTATGACTGAACATGATTAATTTATTATTTGAAAATACTTCACGTAATAACTAAAGGAAATATTTATTTTTATTAAAGGTTAACGTAGGAAATAGTTATGCCAATTGCTTTTTGTTTTTCTTAAATCAAAAACCAATCCATTCACCAAATTTAAAAAACAATCACGAAATCAACAGATTAAAAACAGTAAGATAGTAAAATTCGCGAATTAGTAAAAGAGGAAATAGACACTTCAATAATTTCCACGCAGTTGTAACCCATTCTAATATTATTTTGTTAGTAAACAGCATTGGTAACGACTCCATACAAAATGGATCAACTGAAAGGAATTTTCAATACAGTAAATAACCATATATATGATTTGAGTAATTCGTTAGCTTAAAGACACAACTGTGTTATGTAAATAGCACAATGGGGCGAATAAAAATATTTATTTTCCAGAATTTTTATTTTTCACAGCTTTTTTGTTTGTATGCACTGCACGCCCCTGGTTATTTAAGATAATTGTAAAATCACGTAAGTTAAAATATTAATGAACTAATAGTGATCTTATAAAATGTGTACATGTACTAGTGAAAAAATAATGCCTAAAAAAATCCGGTGGTTTGGAGATGAAGAAGTTCAAAAGCCAATTTTGAAGAGCAGCGTCGTTATCAAATAATATTCTTTGTAGGGTGTTGTACGTAAAACAGAAAAGACAAAAATCTGATGGAGCAAGATTAGGAGAATAAGGCGGACGTGAAATAACCTCCCAATTGAGCTCTTAAATAGCCGCTTTTGGTTAAAATTAAAACCAATTTTGTACCCTTGCGAAAAATTTTATTATATTAGGTTTTTATAAAGTCTTGTAACATTTTATGTGTATGTACTTTGAAATATATATTTGCGAAATTGGCCCATTATTATTTTATATCTTTGCTTCAGGCCCCAAATTATGTAACAAAAAAT
This sequence comes from Eubasilissa regina, assembly GCA_022840565.1. Taxonomy (NCBI): domain Eukaryota; kingdom Metazoa; phylum Arthropoda; class Insecta; order Trichoptera; family Phryganeidae; genus Eubasilissa; species Eubasilissa regina. The sequence goes on from JAINEB010000021.1 coordinate 16,680,987, forward strand.
AGTCTGGCCGTTCGAAATTCGACGACCATTTATTTATTTTTATTCTATATGTAATTGGAATCAATAACATACTTCAATTAATCGAAATAATCGCATAACTACGACTTTTTAAAAATGCTTATACTAGTATTTTTGACATGGTTGGGATTAGACACACGCAGCTTGAACATTCGATATTTTTAATGTGTCTACCCCTAAAATATTGTGCGCTAAGTGTGTTATTGCCAGTGGCGTGCAGTTGTTACAAACTTAGGTTATGAAGCTAAGTATTCAATAGGTATAATAGATTGAAAATTGAGGTATACAATAGATAAATGTTTTCTAATTTTGAAAACAAGAGGCGTGCAATGCATACATGTAAAAAAGTTATGCATTACTAAAAATTCTGGGAAATAAAAATAATCTTTATATTATGAACAAAGCCTATAAAATTCTAGCTGTTATTACTCGTATTAGCGTAACCTTGTATATGACGTAACACCCACGACTTTTGTCTAGCCGTAGGGTATTTGCGAACCATTTGTAACAATTTCATGTGCATTATTGTCGGCAAATTGCTAGCACTTGGGTCTTGAATAAACCTAACTTATTTTTTCAATCTTTATAATAATTGTACTGAACTAAATATTTTTTTACTGAATTTATATCATCATCTTGACATCTGCAGATTTTCGGCATTTGCAAACAAAGTTTGCTGTTTTCGAAAGGGACTAATCCTTACTAACAACTCCGTAGAATAAATAACATTTATACATATTTGTTTTACTTGACAGACTAAACGTTTTGTGTTCTTAGTGTATTTCAACATATGATTCCATATTTCGGTGTTTGCGTAGATAAAATTTATGGGTTATAATTTATCATTTGTCAAGCGAGCGAATTCGTATTTTCAGGATATTATTAAGTTAGATTATTACCAATATTAAATGTCAAAATACAATTATTTCTGTTATGAGTTTTAACTATGCTAATTTGTAAAGCTAGTTATTTAAATAAATGTTTTTGAACAATGTTAATGAAACATTTTATATCCGTTGTCCGAAGGAGAAATTGTAGAAAATATTTTAAGCGAAATCAAAAACAGAGTACGGTACCGAGCAATAAAAGAACTTGTCTGTTTTAAAGTAATACATTTACAATTATATTATAATTTAAAATTGATAGAACTGTTTGCAAAATTAAAAAAAAAACTATTTTTATTTTTATACCTAGTGTACCTACCTATTGTATATACAATTAGTTAGCATCAATGGTAACAGTTTAACCTAAGTTTGTGTTTACTGTACGCCACTGTTGAAAATAATTAGCACACCCGAAACTCATAACAGAAATAATTTTATTTTTTACCGAATTTCTTCAAGTGAATTGTCCACTCTAATTTCATTTCTACGTACAAACTGCGCAGAGGGACACGATTCGATATCCAGTTCCACAGTGAAAGAAATCATAGACTTTGTCTTTAAACCTCTGCTAAATACGTATATTTAACTTTAGCCTGGAAACAGGAATAGTACCATCACATTTAAAATAAGCAGTTATCAATCCTATTTACAAGAGTGAAGATAAAACAAGGATAATCAATTACAGACCGATTTCTATGCTTAGCTGTATAAAAGCAATAAAAAAGAGACTCATGGAATATCTTGAGACAAATAAAATTTTATCTGAAAATCAATACGGTTTCAGTTCCAATATGGAAACTGAAGATGCTTTTGCAAAGCTAGTTGAACACACTACAACAAACATGGATAAGGGACGCAAAATACTAAACATCTTTCTAGACTTATCGAAGGCTTTTGATACTATATCACACTCTTTGCTTTTAAATAAACTCAATAATTTTAGTATCACTGGCAGTCGCTTGAATTAGTTCAAAAATTATCTTGAAAATGGGAAACAAACTGTAGAAATCAATCTCATCCAAAAAAAAACAAAGAGCAAAACCTTAGGATACTTTTCAGTGCCAATAATGAATACCAAATTCGGTCAACGATCTTTCTTGTTTTGTGCACCGCGTATATTCAACAAGTTGTCACTAGACCTTAAGGGACTTTTAACCAAAAATAACAAAGTGGTTGCTTGATGTGGGTAGAAAGCAAAATGAAACTAATTTGTCATTTGTGCTAACCTAATTACCTACACATTTTTGTCTCCGTGTATGAAAAAAATATTTTTATACCTTTTTTTACAATTTAATTTTACTACTTCTGATTGTACTTTTTTTACATAACTTTTTATAACTTACTTTACATTATACTTACTTACCTTACTTTATAACGATTGTACCTTAACAATTAGAACTTTTAAAAACTGTACAGGTAATTGCTTTAGAACAGACCACGTCTAGTAAAGTAATTATCTTTATTTTCATGTGTACTATTTATGCTGCAAAAATAAATAAATAATATCCCGCAAAATGCAAACTACTGCAAACGCTTGACAGATAACAAATTATAACCTACCAATTTTATCTACGCAGATACATCGAAATACCGAAATAGGAGGTTGGAATACACTATGAAAATAAAACATTTAGTCTGTCAAGCAAAACAAATATATAGAAAGTGTACATGTTTACGCAGTTTTCGGTAAGAATTAAATCCGTTTCAAAGACAACAGAATTAAGCACAAGTTGTTAGAAAATTGGTAGTCATTAAGATGCCCACATAGCTTAAGTAAGAACATTTTTAGTTCAGTATGTTTTTCATATGGATTGAACAAACAAGTTAGATGCGTACCGACGCGGACGTCCTGGCAAATCGCGTACCAGAATGCCCATGAAGTTGTACACAAATAATTCGCAATTATTCGTACTGTTGACGGCTAGATAAAAATCTAGCCATGGGTTTCGCTAATCCGGATAATAACGGGTAGAAATTCACAGTTTTTTTTGCTTGTATGCAGTACGCGCCTCGGTTATTACACCCAGTATAATTTAACATATTAATTCATCGTGACCCGTCTTGAGCTAGCTTGAGAAGGTTGTCGGCGGGGCACCATTAAACCCTGTATATATAATATATTTGTAGAATGTTTAAACCCACTCTAATCTCACCGGTCCAAGTCGTGTTACAACTACCGGATTCCCGCGAACAACTAAAAATTATATTTGGTCGTCTATTCACGAAGCAGTCGTATATTTCCCAAACTCGACAGCTTGGAAAGGGCCTGTGAATATTGAAAACGCGTGAAATAATGGCTGGCGCGTGTACTGCAGAGACAAAAGGGCGCAGAAAAGAAATGAAAATCCCGCTTCTTTTATATTCGGTTATATTACGGACGGCGTTCTGCTCTTGAAAATACAAATTCATTGTTGTTTTGAAAAAAATCTCGTTAGTTTGGATAATTATTTGTAGACGTCAAAGGATATCGATTTTTTAAGAAGTCTAGCTGTCGTCGTTTGAAATCACGTAAAAATTATATACACGAGTATACTCATTATGCTTTTTTTTTTCTTTTTATATTACAATTATAAATTGCACGGTAACACATCGTTATTTCATTTACAAATTTTTAAATTTATTGTAAGGCATTTGAATACATATTTTTATTCTTTCTTATAGTCGTTATTGTATTCGTAATATTTATTTTCATATTGATTTAGGTAATCAAGGATAAACGTTGTTTTTTTCTTTACTTTCAAAATAAATTGTTTAATGTCTGCATATAATATCGTTATATATTTTATGATCGCTTTATATGTATTTCTTATTAATTTTTATAATATTTTTATTTTTGCATGTTTTTATAGTCAAATTTTACTCTTATTTTTATTTATTTTCTATTATCTGTTAACCTTCCTTGTAGTGATGGTAAAATAGTTATTTAAACCGTTATTCTAACTGTTATTGTGACTGTGATTGAGTTTGATTGTAACGATGATTGATAACTAATTAAAGTAATTACTTACTCTGGGAAGTCATTATTAAAAAAAATTTGAATTTCTTTATTTCCAACATAACGCATCTTATCTCTTTTTTTCTTTTTCCGAGGTAAGTTTGTAGAATTCCATAATCGCATATGTGAAACACTGTTTTTTTATTTTACTCGTTTAATTTATTTGAGACGCATTTCGCCTTGAAAGGGTATTTCAATAAAAAAAAAAATTAAATTAGAGTATTTTTCATCTTCATTGTCATTTATATTTCCGTGAATTTAACTGAAAACTTATCGTCAATGTACTGTGGTGCTATAGCATAATCGTTTAATGCACATCCTCGCGATTAGAAGAGATCCAGGTTAGAATCCCGGTAGCAACAACAATATTTTTTGATAAAATTGATTTCTAATTAATACATTTAATTAATATTTAAAATATCACAGACCTATGTTCTGAATAATTACAACTTCACAATAAGAATATGTTCTTTTTAATAATTATATAATTAATTACAAACTTAATTAATCGCATTAAGCCGGGTTTTCTTGTAAAACATTATAAGGGTTCTAGTATTATATTAACCTGTTGAGCGCTTAAGACGGTGACGCAGACACAGGCTTGATATAGGTTTAAATCGTTCACGGCTATTGGTCGCTATAGAGATTTCCTACGCATTATCATTGAAAATATTTTTTATTTGAATGCCAAAATCTATTGTCAACCGGTTGTGAACTTAAAAATATACTCCAATTTTCCTCTTTTCTGAGACACGTTTTTACTTCATACAATAAAGAGATCTCTTGTATTGGTGAATTTTTATTCAATAAATATCCCGAAAGGTATTGTGATGATGCTGAAGTATCATTCGTTGCTTTAACCTTTACCATACCGCGATATAAAATACTCGTACGCAGCCATGCTGTCAACTCGTGTTACCGCGAGAATTTAGAATTCTATTAGTTTTTAAAATGTGAAAAAATGGCTAACGCCATAAATTTACTTTAAGTATTGAGCATTAAATATAACAAAAAAAATGTGATTAGAAGCATTCATCAAGTTCTGAATAGCAGGTTGTATTTTATAATACAACCTTCCATTTTATCCTATCTTCATTTGAGTGCCTTTGTAGGTAAAAATCCAGTAATTGCGTGTTCTTGGACATATTCAAATATTGCTGATATAATTTCCTCTTCTTTCTTATAGCATCTGGCATTTCTTATTTATTGATTCCGAGGTACCTTAGTAGAACCCCATAATCACATATGTAAAAATAAAACAGTTGTTTTTGACTCTACTTGTTCAATTTACTTGAGACGCGTTTCGCCTTGTAAGGGCATTATCAATCTAAGAATTTAACTCAACAACTTGTACTTATAACTATAATGGGGGACAGCTGTACAGTTTTATTTGCACGAGATGAAAAGAGACAACATCATTTAATGGAATTTCCATACAATTTGAAATGGTTTCATAGAATAATTAGAAAGAAATAAAACAAGTGTTTTAATTTCACATATGTGATCTGGGCAATTCATTGAAGATTTGGCCTTCTTCCTGAATGGCGGTCTCAGTCTATTTCTTCCTCTTGTGTAATGCACGTGTCCATGCTGATTTGTCTTAATTTTTCTGCTTAGTAGTGAAAATTTGAGAAATATACACCGTAACATTGAAATAAACACCATAAAATCGTCTGCAGTTGGTTTACTCAAAGGTATTTGAGATTCTGTAAAAATAATGTAGATGGCTTTCAAATAATGGAACGACAGGTGTATTAATTTGAAAAATGTAACATATAGGTTCGAAAATTTCTCAAGAAAAATACTGGCGTTATAGCACAATCGGTAGTGTACTTCCCCGGATTGGAAATAGAGATCCAGGTTCGAATCCCGGTGACGCAAAAACAATATTTTTTGACAAAAATTGATTTTATATGTATATATTTATAATTAATACATTAATTTAGTATTTAAAATATCACAGACCGTCTGTTCTGAATAATTACAACTTCACAATAAGAATGTGTTTTCTTTAATAAAATTTTATGTTTAAAGATCATCATATTTAGTTACTTCAGCACTGTACTGTTCCGAATATATCTATTTTTCTCAATATTAATTTCAAAGCTTTGCAGTACTAATAATTATACTTATAAATCTAGAATATAGAATAGACGAATATTTGAACGTAGTGACAAATTCAAATAATATTTTTACCACATTCTACGTTCACCACAGCCTGTAATATCTCCGTCGATCAATCCCATCGATGAAGGAAGCCTGGACAGGTTTATGTGCTCTGTTTCATTTTCATCCTGTTTTATTTCCTTATTTACAGCCAATCACATGCCAGGAGTATCTTCATCTCCAGGCTACGGACAACACCTGCTCTTAAAACGAAAAAGTAATCTTCTTAAAATTTCCCAGCGAAACGAATGTGGGGTTTATTTTTCTTTGTATTTTTTTTTATTGCTTCATCGGTAGAAGATATTGAAGGCACGAACGATCAACCCCGCTTTACTGGCAAATTTTCATTTATTTATTAACGTAATATTTAGTTATACAATAGTTATTCGTGTTAAACGAACTTAGATAATTATATCTACGGAGGATAACAAATTTCAATAAAATAACGTTTGTTTATCATTGACGTCAAAAAAACTGAAAGTTTTTTGTCTTAGTTCAGATTTATCTTGAAGATTTTAATAAAATATGTATATCTATTTTTTTAAATTTTTATTTTTAAATCTGTTATAAGTACAATGATACAATACAATTTTTTTTTGTTCTGCACTTCTCTAAAAACCATATACTTGTGCAGAGAAGAGTATTATATATTAATTATGATTGTTTACAATAACTAGTTTATAATAAAATATAATAAATTAATAGCAATAATGGTATAAAAATATTGTAATTTTCTGGGTACAAGTTTATCTTTAAAGTGTTTTTTGATAGTATTGATGATTGTATATCTTTTTAATTAATACATTTAATTAGTATTTAAAATATCACAGACCGTTTGTTCTGAATAATTACAACTTCACAATAAGAATGTGGTATCCTTAATAAGATAATATTAATAATATTATTAGTTTAGGGGTACATGTTTATCTTTAAAGTGTTTTTTTAATAGCATTTATTAGTTCTTTATTATTCCTGATGTTTTCGGGTAAGCTGTTAATTTGAGCATGAAAATAAAAATTTAAACCTAGTACGATTTTCAGTAATAAAATTATATTTTTCTTTTTCTTTTAATATTTGAAAAATACAATTTCTCTTAAATAGATCACAAAACGTTATTCCTTTGAATTCTTTGGAAAGAAATTTTGTCGAATAATCTTTTGGTTTTTTTAATATTACTTTTATTATAAGTTTTTGTATTTTTTTTACTAGAATTAGGCTAGTATGGCAACTAATGATGAAATATTGTATTATGGATTGAATAAATGCATGTACAAATTTTTTATCGATAAAAATGTTTTGATTTTAAAAAATAAGTATTTTAATTTTATAATCTTTTTAACAATTTGACGAATTCGATTTTTCCATTTAAGATTTTTATCGATGATTGCTCAAAGATATTTGATTTTATTTGTTGTTTTTAAAATTGTGCATTTAGAGAGACAATAATTTTTGATTGTGAGTTGTATTTTATGTGGAGTGTTCATGATTTTATTGCAAACGGAATTACGAAAGTTTTTTCACTATTTAATGACAGCAAATTAATATCGAAAAAATTCTTAATTGTGTTTATATCTTCGGTGGCCTTTCATTTTATACTTTCCCAATTAATTTCACTTATTATTAGGACCGTGTCTTCAGAATATGATGTTATTTGACCGTGTATTGATTGATTGAAAAAAAATGTATCGTTTATGCAAGAATTTTCCATATTAAGGCAATTTTGTGGCACACGGTAAATGAATTTAATGGTCGCGGTCTTTCTTATAATGCTTGTATTGTCTTAATTATGATAAATAATATTCAGTTTATTAGTCTAAATGTCCTATCTAAGTAGATATTAAAAAAAGCTTATCTAATGTATAACTTTTGATATAAATGAATAATAAAAACCCACATTTTCGCAAAAAATGCAAAAGTAAAAGATGAATTAATATTAAAAGAAGGTGTCTTATCAAAAAGGTGATTCAAAAAATTTAAAGAAATGCAAAGAGGCATGTAAAGATGTACATATGTTGGATATCACACGAGACGGGAAAAGGGGGATAAAAGTACAGACATGGTATAATTCGCCAAGAAAATGAAATGGCAGCAGCAAGCCAAATCGCTCGAAGGACGGACAGTCGTTGAACGAATGCAGTCATCCAGTGATACCTGAGGGAAATTAAGAGGCCAATAAGCCGCCCCAAACCCGCTCTCACACCCCCTCGACTGACGAAATCTTTAAATTCTGTGAAAATATGCGGCAGCGAATTACAATGGACAAAGAATAGTGAGAAACATTATTTGTCAGAAAATGGCTGATCTTAATAGTGAAGATAAAAAGTTTAGTTAGTATGTTGAGGTCCATCGCTCCACAATCCGCTACCTCGCCGAAAATTCTTGAAAGCACCCTACTCATTAGATGCAAACGCACAACGGTATCGACCGGATAACGAATAACAATAATATTCCCCTGCAGCCACCCGCTAAGCAGGTTCCTGTGCGCCACTTCTCTCACGGCCGTATTTCTATAAAAAATCTCCCAAAAAATGGTTGAAAAACCGAAAGGTGAGTAAATTGATCCACCTCAAATTTTCAATCATTTTGTTGGAGATTTCATTTTAATTAATAATATTTAATTTTAAATATGATTTAATGATTTGGCATGATGTGTCGTAATGTTTCTGCTAAAAAATTAAAGTTGAAAATTAAAAAACATTACGAATAATGTACGGATTTTCACGCATCAACAGACGCCTTACACAGTCATAATACAAACATCATCAGAAAAATGATGGTTGGCGATTTCACTACCTGCTGGTGTGTAACAGTGGTATAATAGTAAACAATTAAAATGTATTATTTATTTTTTATATATTGGTATTATTTATACGTAAACTGGTTGAAATATTTATAGAAATGAAATAAATATATTATAAAAATTACATACTTTTTATACGAAACGCAATCAACAATATTATAAGCAGAAGCAAATGTAATTGACACAATTTAAAAAAAATAAGTATGACAATTGACAATTTGTACTCAAAATAGATATTATAGATATAATATTGATTGTGTTCTCTTAATTCCGGTTAGTAAATTGTTTGTTATTGTAAGAATTTAATTGTTAAAAATATAAATATCAATTGCCTCATGGCCGACCCGCTTCTAACTGTGTCGGAACCGCTTGGGTCATAAAACTTACAGGCAGATGCAACGCCCCTAGTTATATTACTGGCATTGCCTTGGGGCCGCCAGACGAAAATAAGTCAAAACAAATACATGGACGCATACCTGGTATTCTTTGTCTACCCGCCGTAAAAAATATGCTCAAAATGTTGACAGTAATCAATTGAAAATCAATTACACTTGGGTACATATTAAAAAAAAAAATTAATAAGATTATCCAATTTAAATTTATTATTATTACGTTATCTTCCGTGGACCCAAGTATCGCGTTCTACAAACAATTATTTAATGGAATATAGAAAGCAAACAGTGGTTAATTGGAGAATAAAACTGCCCTGGTTGCAAACCGGGGAAGTGGAACGGAAGTGGACCGGTCTCGGGAGTTGAGGAGTTCCAAGATGTCAAGTACAGACATTTTTTTTATTTATTTTATTTTATTTATTTTTTTATTTATTTTTTTGGAGAAACAAACAGTGTAACAATAATAACTGATAATTACATAATATATAAAAATAACACCAGTGAAGTTTCTTCGGAAATTAAATACATAGTACATAATAAATTAAAAAATAGTAAATAGTACATAATTAAATACATAGTACATAATAAACTAAAAAATAGCAGACTGATAAACAAAAATGCTTTTACATAAAAGTAAACATAATAAACTAAAAACTAGTATATATTAATAAAAAAATAATAATATTAATAAACTAAAAGAAGAAAAACAAAAAAATAAAAGAGTGATTTTAAACTGAATATACGAAGAGGAAAGGGTAAGGAGGGGAGGGAAATGGGATGCAATATATACAGTTTATGTTAATAGTTATTGAAAAGTTGGCGTAGTTTAAATTTAAAAGGAAGCAATTTATCGTTGAAAATGTCAATGTTATTAGAAAAATTTACGGCATTATATTTTGATGTAGAGCGGATAATAAAACAATTTTTTATGTAATTAGTTCTACTCAAATTTGGGTAAAAAAGATTATTTGATCGTGTTTGTCGCGTTGGACAGTTGAAAGTTATTTGTTCTAATAAATAGGGCGAGTCAACTAAGTTATTTAAAATTTTATAGAGGTAGGATAAATCTTGAGTGTTTCTTCTATTTAAGAGGGGGGGTATTTTATGGTAACACTCACTTTCTGAATGAGATTTAATGTCTAAGCGAGCACGTGAATTTAATATATTAAAAAATTTATGTTGGACATTTTCAAGTCGGTCGCTGTAGGTGGAATAATGTGTGTTCCAAACTACCGATCCGAATTCAAGTTGACTGCGTACAAATGAGAAATATAGGATGATAAGAGTAAAAGGGGATTGGAATGGGTTAGACGTTCTAGCAATGAAACCGAGGAGTCTATAGGCCTTAGCGATTACCGACTCTATATGCGGGATAAAAGTTAATTTAGAATCCAAGATGATACCGAGATCCTTCACTTGTGTGCAGACACTGAGTATGTTACTATTAAGTTGATAATTATACGACAAATTAGATTTTTTCTTTGAAAATGAAATGATGTGACATTTAGCAATATTTAGAAAAAGTTGATTTTTTTGGCAGTAGATTGAAAGTCTATTAATATCATCCTGTAGCAGGAGGCAATTAATTGAACGAATGGTGGACATCTGTGGTCCTGCAATTGTAATACATAATATGCAGATAGACGTATACGCCTGATCACGGATGCGACACATAACAGCCTTCCTTTATTTCATTTATGTAATTTATCTGAGATGTGCAATTTGTATAAAACTGTACAAATTGCATTAAAAATATTATTCCCTCTCTGATTTTATCAACTACCTAAATATTTTTATAGTACTAATAATTTAACCGAACTATTGTTACGCTGCAGTCTCGCTCCTGCGGATAGGATGCTAGGGAACCAACACCGGCTAGACAGTGGTTGCATCAGACATGCGTTAGTTACTTTTGGCCGACGACCTTTCTTTCACCCGTCGTAAATTTATAGTGTTGTGTAATGCGGACTGGGAATTTATGCTATTTATTGAAAGAGATTAATTTTTAGACAGGTTTGTTTAATATAAAAGAGCATGATCTAATTACAAGTGACCTCTCCATTCGGGCATTGAGTGCCATCAATATAAACAATGAAAACAAGAATCACATTATAGCATCGTTGAATAGATCCACTGCGACAAGCCTCTCGGATCCTCTCGGATCTGCACCAATCTTGGCGATGCTACTATGTGCAATTCGTAAAGCATCCAAATCTTGACTACAAAGTTAATCCCACCTTCATGGTGATAATCGGTCATTCCCTTTGACACTGACGAATAAATAATAATGGTCACATAATATTAAAGTTCCGTGCGCAGTAACTAACTCCTACTTCCGATTCTCCAAAATGCAGGATCGTGGCCGTCACGCTAGATGTGCCCGATCACCGATAGACAGAGAACATCCCATTGTTCCATCCCCGAATGGTAACAAAATGTCATCGCACATCTCGGCTGTCCTATGATGCCAATCTCCAGTTTATCAAGTGGCTCTATCCCGTTGTCAGGAAGGAAATTTTTATTTCTGCGGAGGAAGATAGTACAATGCAGTTAGATACTACAATATTATACAGACGTGCATTAGCATCCAAAAGATATTATCCTTGCCCTCTCCTTGATCGTGTACGACTGAAACTAAGAACGGCGCAATGCGTTTCGCACCTCTCCACGAATTGAAGTGGCGCCATGAGCCGAGCAGCCGCGTGCGGCAGTACCGACCGACCTGCTTATCTCTCTTTCAGTGTTTAACTTGTGTAAATGTGGCGAGTTGTCAAATTTACTACTAAATACTAATCTGACACCATTCATTACATTAATGTGGGGGCTTTAGAGATGATTATTAATTAATTTTAGGTGAAACATTTTATCATAATTATTTAATAATAATTATACTTTTAAAATTAGCAATATTAACTTTGTGGTTAATTTAACTACGAGTCTTATTCTAAAATTTTTTCCTAAAAATTATTCGACTAAATTTGTATTGAGCAGCAATTTGAGTTAGGTACTAAATTTAATTTTTAAATAATTGTTTTTTTTTTTTAATTTTAAAAATAGATTTTGATGAAGAAACAATGCTATATATTTTTGGTTAGTTATGACATACTGAAGAAGAAAATGGTATTTTTAGAAACCGGTAGATGTATTTAAACTCAATTCAAGTGGTTAATAAAACAAAGATAAATGGCCAACGTTATTATAATAATAATAATAATTATAATAACGTTGGCCAATTTCGTAAAAATTTTCACCTCGTGGGCGCATTACACGTAAGCTGTTTAGTTCTACACGATGTATTTATATATTTATTTAAAATTTAAAATTACTTATACTTATAAATATGATTTTTGAAAAGGTACGTTTATAGATAGTCTATTTTAAAATAAAGTCTGCATGAACTGTTCCTTATGACAGAAGGCAAAGAGGTCAACGCTTTTGGGCCTGTCACCGCAAATTCCCGTTCATTAACCTTAGACTTCTGGCAACGGCTGGTCAGTTCTACAACCTTTCCTGCGGCTGAAGTAGAGGTGGAGAATGTGACGTTTACCATTCAAGTAATCTGGGATGCAGAGCACTTGAAGATACAGAGCGCCATGTCTTGTACATCAACAAGCATTTTAAATTCAACTTTTTCAGGGAACCGGAGCCAACGTAGCTCATGTAAAAGGGATGTTATATGAGAGAATTTAGAAACTTCATATATTATCCGTATTTCCGAATTCAGAATAGATTGTAATCTATCCAGCCGAAACAGTTTAAAGGCCGGTTGTGTGATCATTAGTAACTTTTTACTATAGTAAAAAAGTTACTAAAGCAAATTTTTTGGTGAAGATGGGTTGTTTCATCGTTAGTAAAAAAAATTTTTACTTCTCGAAAATATATCCCGTAGTAAATTCATTTTACTCTGCGAGAGTATGAACGGGAATCGGTAGTTAAATATGGAGAACTTTTCACAGCTGTTCCAAAAGTCATTAAATATCCCGCTATTTTAGTGACGAAAGTTCGTCCAATGATGATCTCGTTATTTAATATATATTATTACACGTTATACGAAAAAAAATCATCATTAAAGTGACAGATATTGAACGCCTAGGCGAAAAAATCTATAGATATCCATAAAATAAGGCATATTTTATGATTATTTTTCACACCTACAGATATCTCCATCTATGCTTTGACAATAATAAATTTGACATTCGACCAACCCGCAAACGATTTTAACCACGGACGTTAGTAAAAAGTTACTTAAGTAAAAACTATTGATCAAACAACCTGCCCTAAATGTAGTCCACATGTCACACCACAATGAGTAGGGGAAGATGTCTCCGAATTTTTTTAATCTCTTTCAGTTGATAAAAGCACTGACAGTTTTTTTCGATTTTGTTCGCAGATTTATCTCAATTTTCTCTACTTCAAAGTCGCTATATTATTCGGCTGTTCGAAGATCTCGAAGAGTTCAGCATTGTTACGGATGTGCCATCGGCAATTTTGCATGACGGTCCGAGTATCTTTTGGAGAATTTTCTTTTCGAATGCTTGGATGCCTTTTTGTTATTTCTCCGTAATAACTTAAAAATTCTTTGGGAATAAATAAATATTATAATAGCCTTTGAATAACAATTACTTTAAATATTTCTGAAAGTGTAAAAATTTTCTAAACACTGATTTAACATTTTAGATTCAATTTCTAGAAGGGTAGCTACCCATAAAATATAATGGACTAAAGCTGCTATACCTGTATAATTTTATGAAGAACCCTTATATAATACAAATCATTTTCCTGGATTAATTAAGGCTTTAATATATACAATATTATATATTTTAGTATGAGTTTATGCTTTTAATGTTTCAGATATTTTGTTATTTCATTACGTCGTTTGATTTCCGTACGATTTTACATTTTCCTACTTTCATCAGTGGCGTACCAACAAATTGCCGGGCTTCCGGGAAAGCGTGTACTTACATCTTCCCTGCAAAAATACAATGGTATTCATATTAGTTATTATCGACTTGGCTTCATTCACTTGATCAGTTTTCTTGCTCGCTAAAATGATTTTAATTAAATTTTTTAATATGTTATGGAAAATAATGTTTTAGTTTAAAACTACTTTATTATGCATATATACTAAAGTCAACTAGTTTCAGTTGGACCCAACCTTCTTCAGGACAATATAATGCATAGACTAACTTAAGTACAGATATTTAAGTATGAAGTAAAGAAAAGAGAGCAACAGTATATCAGAGTGGGACAGAGTATCAGCTAAGGGGTGGGAGAAAGGGTGGGGATTAAATACGAAAAACTTTAAAATCGGACTATTGGATAAATTTATTTGGTTATTTAGTATCAGGCTATTATTATTGAGTGATTTATTAATTTATAATGCTTCTAAATTGTTAAGGCGTAAACCTATTCCATTTTTATGTAACACTTATACTTCTGTATTCTTATTAAAATAAGGTTAGATCCAACTGAAACTATGAAACTAGTTGACTTTAGTATATAAATAACATAATAAAGTGATTTAAAAGTAGAACATTCTTTTATGTATTTATAATGTCAAGCCACAACGTGATTGCTTTCTTTAAAAAAAAAACCATCCTAATATGTCTTATTACAAGTACACTATTATCAGGTGGGACATAATTTTTTAAATATAATTTTTTTACAACACAACTTATGTGCTATAAATTCGATCCGCAACATTGTTAAAAGTTGCAATTTTAGGTATTCGAGATACTCGGGAAAATAAAATAACATACCAAGACTACTTAAACAAAATGTAATCTTTGGCATTAATCAAATATATCTGAATATCAATTATTAGTACTTCATTAGGAATAATGGGTACAATTATTCAATCATCTTCGTCAAGAAAATTATGAAAGTTAAATATTTTTCTTTCTAGTTTTGATTCGTTGTCTTGTTCAGCGATATCTGCTCCCCGGGCGTTTGCCCTCGAAGTAGCTACGCCACTGAGTGCCACGTATGTTTATAAGACTGCTGTTAGTTGCGTATTTCCGATGAAGTGTATTTAATTTATGATGGGTGACGTAGATTAATGTAATAACGAATATATGTAGCGCCTCATTCCGAAACCCCCTAAAACGACGTTGTGTTTTTGCGTTATGGATGAAAAAAAAAAAAAAATATATATGTATATATATATATATATATATATATATATATATAAGCAAATGTATAAAATGTTTATTTTTACATTGGCATTTTTTAAAGAGACAATTTTGTAATGTAAAAAAATTTCATATTCGCAATTTTTAGGACAATCAGCACATTTATACACTATTGCAAATTATTGAGTAATAGTGCACTGCTACACAATATACACATATATGCGTGTAACATAAACCATATTTTTTCCACGGCTAAACTTCTTAATATTTTTGTTACTTTTTAAAATCACAATTATCTCAATAATTGTCTTAAAAATGTCATGTCACAGCAAAATAAGATCTGGTGTCGCGGGTAACAATGTGAATTATTTTTCCACTGTATTTAGTATATTTATTAAGGTAATTAGAATTAATAATTCTATTTTCATTTCCCTTCATTATTAATGCGTTATTTTTTCTAATTAATATATATTACGTAAAGAGAAAGTTAAAAAAAAGTTAAATCCGCTTTGTATTCAGAACCAAAACCTTGTGTTATTTTTTTTTAAATAAATGTGTTTTATGCATAGACTAGTAAATGAATAGATATGATATGAAGTGTATATATAGGATAGGGGTTTCGAACATTATTTGAAGGACGAGGGGTATTCTACACACATTTATCCAATGAAACATAAATCCGATAGATTATGACACATTTATGCAACAGTAAAAGTATTTACTCATCGAAAATAAAATCTTTGTGTAAACGAGGCATATTTTTTACATAAATAAGTTTAAATTTTCTTTCCAAACGAGTCATATTTTTAAAAAAAGTCTCAGAGCTTTTCGATTGCGTGAGCGGCATCAAAGTGCTACCAAAATGCAGCCATACTGGATATAAGATCACGTGATCATCAGTAAGCGTTGTGGTTGATGGGAATAGCAACATACACTCTGTCTGCATTGGTGTATTTTGGAATTATCCCTGATTTTTAACATGCAATGTAAATGGATTTAAATGGCTTTTGCGAGAAACAATGTATTCTGCATGTAGGTGACAAAAAAAAATCTACAATACTACATATTTAACTCTAATTATCCCATATCCGTTTTAGGTGGTTCTGGAATTAGGCGGTTCGTATCTGGGAGTGTTATTCAATAATATAGTCGGTCAATAAAATATTTAAATATTTTCTATAGCAAAAGTACAAAGAAAGTTGATACAATGAAACATTTTATTTTATTATCGAATTAACCCAATTTTATAGTGTTGCCAGCTCATTGTGCTTGACGACGATCGTTTTAGAACTTAGTCTTAGTCTTTATCTACCGGATTTAATGGATGAGGTCTTTAATATTCCAGATTATCCGGAATCCGTACAGACGTCTCACCGATAAAAGCATTATATATTAATGAATTCTGATGATCTATTTTATATGGTTAATATGGCGTAATTGGTAAAGCGGTTTACCAGCAATGGTTCGATTATCGGTGGTGACTATATTTTTTCGATAGATATATTTTTGTGTTATTTATTTAAATTTGTTTTAATTATCAAGGAACTTTATTCTGGAAAATTGCATTAAACTACATACGTTGATTCGATAAAATATAAATGATAATATAATAATAATTCTAATTCAAAGACTTACGCCCGATTGTTTGATCAGTGGTAAATTTTTACTATAGTAATATTCGGAAGACATCTGTCATTTTGATACTTTGAATGTTGCAGTATACCACAATGTATCCCGCTATTGTAGTGGTGAAAGTTCGTCGATTTCACGGTTGAATTTATATTAGCAAAGATTTTTCTCCAGCAAAGTGACCGATTTTGAATGCAAGAATATAGCCATAGATAAAGCATAGAATTGTACGTATTGCCAATGATTCATATTTAAAATAAATCAAATTCTCAGGTATTTTAATTATTATTCGCGTTGCCCACACAATTCGACGAGATTATCTTAAACTATAGTAAATTTGATGTACAATCTGGTAAGGTTTTTTACCACGGTCGATGGTCGAAAAGTTACACATTTAATATGGTCAAAAGTTACTACTGATCACAAAACCGGCCCTTAATGTTTAACCCAATACAGTAAGAAAGCAAGAATCGCAAATCACATTTTTTGGTTTTTGTTAAATTCATTTTAATATTTTTTTGTGAAAGTAGATTATATAATATATTCTTGGGGCTCTGTATGATACACGTAATGCCTAATTCCAAAACCTCCTATAACGACTTTATGTGTTTTTGAGTTATAGATGAAAACGTAAATATACAAAATTTTTGTTTTTCCGTCAGCATGTTTTAAAGAGACAATTCTGTAATGTTTTTTTTTTCTCTGTGTATATCGTTCTGGCAGCCATACTGGATTTTAGATCACGTGATCATCAACAAAGCGTTGTGCTTGGCTGATTTCATTTTAGGTAGAATAGCAAATGTGCACTGTCTGCATTCGGGTATTTTGGAACTAAGCCTGATTTTGAACATGCAATATCAATGGATTTTAAATGGCTTTTGCGAGAAAAAATGTGTTCTACATGTAGCTGACAAAAAAATCTACAAAACTACATATTTAACTTAAATAAGACGCTACACGTTTTTGTCCTATTCCGGTTTAGTATTATTTGGTTTATTTATTTTTGTTGATGTAGTTTTCGGCTTTCAGCAGTATATTTGTTTTAAAGACACAGTGCAGATTACCATAATTTCTCTTCACGTCAAGAATTGTATTATTTTTAATAGCATTCTACTTATTACCCATCCCGTAGCGCGTTCGGGAAAAAAATAACGTTTTATAAATCAGAAGACGCGAAGAAAAGCTGGGTTTATTTTGCCTCCCTTAGCGCATAATTGATAGCCTTATAATACCTTCTTACTAGGCTCACGGTCGTATCCTCAACAATTACTCTTTTTAGGGGTTGTAAGGGACGTTAATATATCACATTAAACGTCTCACTGCTTCATAACGCCACGAGCGAAAAGGGTTTATTATAATATTTAACCTTCCGCGCCCGCAGAATGAGAAAGTACATTGGCGAAATGAATTATTACTTAACCATTTTCTCGCGCGACTAAAAACTAAACACGTGTTGCGGTGTGGTAACGTTAGGTTCCCGTCACTATTTTTATTTAAAAACAAGTTTACAGCTAATTCTCTATGATCTTCTAGCGTTAGGCCTATTAAAAATTATTTATTATTCTTAATATGATGCATACATAAGCATGTATTATGATGAATATTATGTTCCAGGCTGATTTTTTTTGGCTGCTATTTTGGTTTGGCAGATATTTGTCGGTTCGCATTTGGTGGACGTATAGAATAGTTGATTACAATTTATTATTGAGTATTTTATACTTCAACAACGTGTTGACGTCATTAAAATATTAAAATAAATTCAAACCCGAAAAAATTTGGACATAAGTCTTTATGAGCGAAGAAGCTCATTTCGACTCAGCGGGTTTTGTTAATAAACAAAACAACTGTTCATAATAACTTGATTAATGATGTATATCAATTATCAAATGATATCAAAAGTGTGACATATAGATTCGAAAATTTATCGTCAGTGCACAGTGTTGCTGTAACATAATCGGATAATGCAATTTCCCCGGATTGGGAGAGATCAAGGTTCGAATCACGGTAGCAACAACAATATCTTTCTAATAAATACATTTAATTTGTATTTAAAATATCACAGACTGACAATTTCACAATAAGAATGTTTTAACCTTAATAAAATTATATTCACTAAATAATTCTTATAGATGCGAACCAAACATGTTTACTGAAATGAATCAATTAAAAATCGAAATATAATATATTTTAAAACAGGGATAAAGTATCGCTGGTAAATAATTCACTGGTTGGTATGAGTGGTAAGGGGTTTGTTGGCAAATACTATTTTAACCTTATTTGCCAATTCAAGTCACGTCTACTCTCAAGAAGAATAAAGTCTACCCAGTATAAAGAGCATGCGCTTCGGAAACTTGAACACTAACAAAACACTATGAAAAGAAAATCTAGATTGATAGAGAAATTCTCCGTAGAATTTATGGCTCCGTAAATAACAGTGGTGTCAGGAACTATACGGGATGTATGGATGTATGGACCATTGTGATCAAATCAATTAAAATTTAACGATTACGCACTTCCACCGCATGGAAGACGACAAGCCTGTAAAAAATACTAACACATCTTCGTTAGGATTGGCGTACAACTGAATTATTCTGAACTATTGACAGGGAGATATTGAAATAGGTCAATCACCGCCCTACTATTACCAATACTCCGCCTGCACCTCGTAATGAGTGTCGTTTAAATTTTATAGAATAGTTTATAGTGTTCGGCAGTCCTGACGAAGATACGTTAGTATCGAAACCGGTTGACGTAAAAATAACACAGCGGTTTAAATAAAGTTAAATATAACTAATTACAAAATTAACGCTACAAACATCAACAAAGTTCAGATCTGATTGGTGGGCTGAAAGTGATATGGTTTGATGATGTGGTAGTAGACTGTCGTGGTTCTGGGGGTGATATATTGGAAGAAGGATGCCGCCGATAGAAAAAAATGACTAGCCATGACCAAGCCTGGATTACTCTTGGTTTTGGCGCTGTTGATCATGATGACTATACTCGAGTCATTAACGTTGCACATCATCACCTGTCATTACTAATTAATAACTATTGCTAGCGGCGTAACTTTGCCAATGGACAGTAAAGATGAAGTGTTAACGTTAACCACACGTGTGAAAATAAAATGATAAACTGATTGTACTCATTAAA
Source organism: Eubasilissa regina (assembly GCA_022840565.1). Classification (NCBI taxonomy): domain Eukaryota; kingdom Metazoa; phylum Arthropoda; class Insecta; order Trichoptera; family Phryganeidae; genus Eubasilissa; species Eubasilissa regina. The sequence goes on from JAINEB010000021.1 coordinate 16,701,152, forward strand.
TTTATTTGACTTGGCGTATTGTCTCCTTAGATTGTAAAATTATATAGCTGTTTTTTTTCTACAAATTATCCATGACATTAAAATACCATTGTTGTTGAAACTGAATGGTTCAAAATGTATGGAAAGCCTCAGAATTCCATTGAATAATGTTGTCCCTTTTCATCTTATGTAAATAAATTGTATAGCTGTCCCCCATTATAGTTATAAATACAAATTGTTGAGTTAAAATCGTTAGATTGATAATGCCCTTGCAAGGCTAAACGCGTCTCAGGTCAATTAAACAAGTGTTTTATATTCACGTATGTGATTATGGAATTCTACAAACTTACCTCGGAAACAGTAAATACGTTAATGTTAACGTGAATTCCCATTAACGACTGATACCTCCCCCCCATCTTCCTAAGCTTCGCCCCATTTACTGAATAGCCTACAATACTGATTTAGTCTAGTTATCACCTGATGACGAGAGGGACTGCACCTCTCGTAACTATAGTAATAACAATAACAATATGTGTGTAGTACAAAATTTAGTTGTGAAAATTAAAATAATCACGTTTCACCACAAAGTAACTGCCATGTCAATTAATGATAATAAAATAGGCACATTTATTTAAAAATTATAAGAATTGTGGCTGCGATCAATTCTAGGTGAACAATTGTGATCGAAAAATTCTGTGCAAAAAATATCCCAGACTCCCTTTATTAACCCTGTTAAATAAACTAAGGGACGTGGATTTGTTACGGGATATAGTTTATCCGTTAAGGGTTTTTTTAAGTGTCGTGTTAAACACTGAAGTGTCTCTCTATAGTTTAACGGAGTAAGGTTTATGACGAGTATCTCGCAAAAATATTGTTAAAAGTCGATCGTTGATGTACTATTTAACGGATAAAAAATTGCAACCTTCTTCAATACTTGTCACTCCCCCGAGTCGTTAAAGACATTGAGTGCCTGCTAAAACTTTTAGCTGCCACTTTGGATATAATATTTAGATTGACAGCGCTCGAACGTGTAAATTAATTTTGAATATTGTCAGTCACATCGAAAATGTAACAAAAAATATATATTTGCCGTTGAATTATATCGACTTTTCTCCGTCATCACAGTTCAAAAATATTATTAATTTATTAATGGCGAACGATTTCAACACTTCGTTTTTAAAATAACTCACATATCAATAGTAATGGTTTTGATAAAAAATTGCGATTGTCAATTTCGTATATAAACGGTGTTGGTCATAAATTAAACAATTTAGAATATTACAATTTGGTTATTAAACTAAGATAATAAATAAAAAAAAAAAAAAAAAAAAAATTAGAATCGTTGGAGATAAATAAAGCGTGTAAAACTAATCAAAAAATTATAAACAACTAACTAAATTTAACTACAAGTCCCTCTACAAGATGATTTTCTAATAATTTTCTATCATCAAGTAACATTTTGAGTCGTTTACTAAATTTATTTTTTAAATAATTATTGTTTTTTAAAAACAAATTTTGTTAAAGAAACAATAACATATGTTTTTGATTAGTTATTGACATCGTGAAGAAGAAAATTATATTTTTCGTAACCGGTACATGTATTTTAATTCAATTAGTGGTTAATAAAACAAAGTTAACAAATAAAAATAACATATTATCATTTAAAAAAGTAATAAAAAACATTTTTCTATCAACATGAAGCTAGACGTTAAAGTGTTTTACCAAAGGTTATTAAAAATTTATAAGCACAGATACAACTGCAAGTTTATTTTAATTATTCATTCCAAAGATATCACTTTTTTCCAATGTTTTTTTTAATAAAATATAAAATCTTAATATATCGTATCTTCACCATTGGCTCAACAACTCCTGGTGGTATCATTCAGAGTTTTTCTCAACTAATTTTCATTTTGCGACGTTCCTCTGATATTTTTGATGTCTAAGGCAGATACGTTTTTGAGAACATTGTCGCTCCATCTTAGCTTCCCCAATCTCTTGAGTCCTGTTAGTATTGTGTTCAGCAGTGACTTCGATATTTGCTGTTGGATCATTCACCTCTCCCCGTGGCCTTACCATCGAAGTTTGAGAAGCTTAACACTTCAAATTTTTACTTTTATTTATTTGTGCCCATTATTATGAAAGTGGTCTAAGTCATGTTTCTTTCATTTCGAGCTACGTATTTAAAGGTTTTGCGTTTGAAATTAAAGAAAATAAATTATATTACTCAACGCAAAGTTTAAAAATTTATTTAGTCTACTAGATTTATAATTTATTTCGACATATAAATTTTGCATCTATTATCGAAAAACCATTAGCGGAATAACGTTGAACGCCGCAACAATATATGTACTGAATAAAACACATCAAATTTTTCAAAATTTGCATCATTTATATTAATTTTAAATAATGTATTTTTTTTTCAATTTCTTAACCACTCTCATAATAATGTTTTACTTACATTTAATAATTTTTATTTTATTTTGGATAAATAAATAAATAATGTATCTTATCGCTCGCCTGTAATATTTAATACTTACTATGTTGACTGTTTACAGTAGTTTTTCCTGAAGTACACAATTTTAGTTATATTCAAAAGCAGGTATATAAATAATATTTATAATAACTACAGATCTATCAGCTATATCTAAAATATTCGGAAGGCTTTCATTATTGTACCGTTTGATAATTTCATTTAACATGTCTCAATAACGAGCAAACCTACTTTTATTATTAAATTTATTACAACGTGGCATAATATATTACAGGCTTTGTATAAATCATATTCTCCAAATAAATCCACGGAACATGATAAGTTAATAATAATAATAATATTTAACAATACAATATTTTATTTTTGATGTTTAAAGCTTTTGTATCGATTTATCGACTATCGGACTTTAATCAATTTAATTTCGACCGATTTCGATACCACTGTATCTTCGTCATGACGGACGCACACTAAGTGATCTATAAAATAATTCTCTGATATGTTATAATAATAATATAATATTTAAAAAAAAAAATTTGTTGTTTATTGCATTAACTTTGTAGTTGAACATTTAGTTGTATAACTTTGTAGTTGTTCATTTAAAAAAATCTAACAAATTTTTATAAACCACTTTGATTGATTTAGCGTCGACCATTTTCGATGTCGCTGTTATCTTCGTCAAAACGGACGCACTGATCCATAAAATATGCTAAGAAATCAATTGTTGGGCGTGGGCGTGGTGATGTGGGGAAGAAGATGACGACACTGAAACGAGGAATGTATCAAATAACGGATTATCAGTTAATTTTAATTGGTTACTAGATTTAATATTTATGCTTTTTGATCTTTCACATTTCCAAATTATTTAATCCAAGGCCTCTATTGATTGTATGTAAAATTTTAATGCCGTTTTCTTTTTAAAAAGTGTGGCCCGTCTCTTTGCACGGTTGGAAAATTCAGAATAATTATTATTACATATGTTTTACCTATATACAATGAAATACAATCATTGCAATTAAGTTTTATAATAATAATTATATAGCAAAGGTACATATACAATATTAATTTCAATAGCTGTTATACCAACAAGTATTCTACAAATTTAAATACCTATATGTGTTATAATTTTGTTATTTTTTTTAATAAAGAACTATATTTTTGGTGTATAAACATTTTAATAAATAATATAAGTGTTAACTTTGTAACTAGACATCATTATTAATAATTTTAAAAATAATTTACCATAAATAACAACATTGATTAATTTGACATAGATTGGTTTTGATCTGCATCTTCATCAGTGTGGACGTACACAACACATAAATTGTTTGCATCTTACCACATATTCACAGTGCCTAAGGACTTTAGACCCAAGATTTTCATTATATAGACACAGCAATTGTGGGTATTACGTCCGATGCGGTAGACGGAAGTCCGTAACTTTTGGGATGATGAGAACCCAGACTATTGTTTGTAGGGATCAAAGAAGATGTGCGTTCCTACATTTTGAAATTAGCCCTTCAAATTCCAACTGTTTACTGAAGTATTGCTGTGGTAGTTGTCTTTCGTCGGACCACAAAGTTTCTCGATGTTTAGACAAGATTTAGAATCAAAAATTGGTTCTTAAAATCGTCTATGGTTATTTATATAAATATTTTTTTAGCTAAAATAATGGGGTGTGTCTATGAAAAATGATCACATTTTGTGCTTATATGGTATCACTCAGAGAGTTTAATAGTACGTTATTGCTAAGATGTCGTTTTACACATATCGTGCAGATCAAGATAACATTGACAGCATCTCATGCGAATATATTTTTAAAAAAAAAGGTATTTTAAATACGAAGTGAAAAAAAAAAACATTTTTATTCAACTATATCCGAACATATTGTGAATCTGATTTGCGTCATAGAATATAAAAAAAATATCTCTGAAAATGTAAAGAGGCTTTCGTGTGGATTCCACTTTCAGATAATGGAAAATCGGTGAAAGAGTTATCTTGTACAGCTACGAAACTAAACAATCAATTCTAGCCACTTGCAAAGATTTATTCTTTATATGTTTATTTATGCCGAGTAGGTAAACAGATATAAAAGAGCCGACAAAATTACGAAAATCTTTAAGGTTTGAAGTTATATATTTGAGTTATTTTTCTTATCGGTCTCATGGGACATGGAAGTCCATGACCGCAGTCACAATTGAGTTTCATTCATCCCTTGACATCACCTCCGTGGTCCAGTGCGCCGGGCACCTCCTACCTCCTGTTGTGTTGTCTTAATATTATCTTATTAAGGAGAACGCATTCTTATTGTGAAGTTGTAATTTTTCAGAACATAGGCCTGTGATGTTTTAAATACTAATTTAATGTATTAATTATAAATATATACATATAAAATCAATTTTATCGAAAAATATTGTTTTTGCGCTACCGGGATACGAAATATTTAAAGTTAATGCATTTAATTAGTATTTAATATTATCCGCCCATCTACGTACATGACCTTGGTGTACCCCTCGATATCTATTAAGAATTCTGTCTCAAGTTCCGGAACTTAAAAAGAAAATATATCCCGAAACAAGACCTTTCTTGAGATTATTCATTCAAACAAGTCAAGTTAAGTTAATCCCATCTGACCATTTTCATACACCAGGTAGTGACCCAGTGGCGAGTGGTGCATGTGTAAGTATATTTAAAAAAGGAAAGTTTCTAATTCTTGTCTAACTACTAACATTGCAAAATACATATATGGTCAGCTATAAAGACTAGCATTAAGGAGAAATATGTCCCCAGATATTGACTACTAAAAAAAACTTTTGAAGGAAACGTTTTGTCGGTTTGTTCAAACAGAATATTATGATCTCTGTTTAAATGTAATTTCTTATCTTTAATACAAAATTATATCATCTTTTAACAAAACAAAATTTTTGTTTAAGATGAAATTATTTGAAAAACTTTATTGAAAGATTTCAGTAGCCAAATATAATATTATATGTACGTTATTGTCTGACGATGTGTTTCTTTATTAATTGGTTTTTATTTTATTTTTTAAATTGTTTGTGGTTTATAATTTTTATAGATGTATTTGTTTTTGTAACCAATATATATGTGTAATCTTAATTTTATTAAAAAAAACTTTTACCAACTATGGTGATGAATCAATAAATATTTCATCAAATATTTTTCGTTCTAATAAATTAATATTAACGTATATTTTTTTAAACGTATAATATCCTTAAAAGCTACTGAATATTACTTACTTGCGTAATAAATACGTCTCAAGCTGTACACCTCGTAGTAGATGGTCGGTGGTCTAAGATAAACTTTCATGTGATAATTATAATCTTTATTACACGAATAATACAGTTTAAAATAAAAGGTATATAACTAGTCTTGGAGCCAAGCGGTAACGCAAACGAAACCACGCCTCGCGCGCGTCACCCTTTTATCCCCCCTCACACACACACACACATATACATCTCACCCCGGCGGTGCGGGCGCTCTAACACACACACATATATTCGATCTCAAGAACATCGCACTGCACATCATACATATGAACATTTAATAAAATAAACAAATATCAGATATCTCATAGTGATGACATATATGCTGTTTAAAAAAGGAAAAATTAATGATCAAATTTGATCCATAGATGGCGATGGTGTAGTGGTACTCGAAGCAAGTCCACATACTAACATATATACAACTTTCAAAAATTTGATAAATGTGGAGATTGAGGGGTGAGAATTGGTGAACGATATATATAAGTGATCGCTTAAGCCAGCCCTAGACAGGTCGTAAGCCCTGTAATTACACCGCACTTCCATATATTTTCTATTAAATATAACAAAAAATAGCTTTGTCTCTATTATGATATTTGTTTAATAACAGTGCTTTTGTAGGTAAAAATCCAGAAATTGTGTGTTCTTGGACATATTTCAATATTGCTAATTTATTAAAATATCTTTTTTTTTTAATAAAAAAAAGTATTGTCTTGAAAATTTTGATTCTCGAGTCTTATCAATTCAAAAAAATAGGCAACGCAGAATCCCTAATCTCGATCCTATTGATTTATATATGAGAACTTTGTACGTGTTATGAGAATCTATCTGTTATTTACTCTCGTCTACATGTCTCGTCGCATGTACTGCAGCCGTCTTGCTTCCTCAGAATATCTGGGATGGTATACCATTCCCGATGTTCCAGATTCTCTAATTTACTCCATTATTCGGTAAGGTTATCATGAATTGGGCCGTAAATCGTGCCTAAGACTTTGTAACCTATTTTCTCTTGTTAAAGTGAAAAAGCAAACTTCACCGTACAGAAGATTGGTTGTATCAGTGTTGTATACAGTCTAATCTTTAAGTTTTGTTACAACTTCGATAACAGCGTTTCTTGATCTTACTGTGCTGTTTATTTCTTATTGTATATTTTATTGATTGAATTATTCACATTATATTTATTGACTTACAGGAAAAAAAAATCGAATTGGTATATATATATATATATATATATATATGTATTTCAATCTAGCTATCTTGCAGGGGCGATAAATTGATTTTGAATGTATATCTTACTAATTAATACATTTAATTTGTATTAATTAAATTAAAGGCTAAGAATGATATCGAAAGGAGGGTGACTGCAGGAAATAAAGTGAACGGCGCTTTGAATGGAATTATATCTAACGGGAATTTGTCAACCGAGGCAAGACTAGCGGTGCACAATGGAATCCTGGTACCGACACTGATGTATGGAAGTGAGGCCTTGAGCTGGCAGAAAAAGAACGAAAGTAGCCTGAATGCAGTAGAAATGAGATCACTTAGACGTATTTGTGGCAAATCTATTTATGACAGAATAAAGAATGAAGAAATAAAGAAAGAATGTAAAACTAATGTTAGTATAGTGAGTAAAATTAAAAAAGGATCACTCAGGTGGTTCGGTCATATGGAACGGATGAATGAGGAGAGAATGGTAAGAAAGATATATGACGCAAGTGTTGATGGCACCAGAAATAGAGGACGTCCGCGGAAGACTTGGCACGACCAGGTAAACCAGATAATGGAGGATGGTTCTGTTAGAAGCCTCAACAATCGGCGAGCTTGTATGAGAAGATGTATGAATGTGGATGAGGCGAGAATTGTGTGTCAGGACAGAAGAGTGTGGCGCTCTATCCTCTCTGCCTACCCCCACGGGGAAACGGCATGATGGTAAGTAAGTAAGTAAGTAAGTAATTTGTATTAAAAATACCACAGACATATGTTCTGTAAAATTGCAACATCACAATAAGAATGTGTTCTCCTTGAAAATATGAATTTTTAATTGCTTTGTTGTAATATCTACCACGACTATCCCACCCCCGCAGTCGTAGCGCTGTAGTAGTTTTATGTTTCTTTTTGTCCTATTTAAATTAGCCATCTTATGTTTTTAATTAATAAAAAAAAAAGGATTTACTTTAAGTACTTGTAAAAATCATCCATACATTTTTAATATTGATTTTTATATGGGTAAGAAGGTTTTATTTTACGTTAAAACTTTAACTTCAAAAACACTATAAATTGTACACACTCAAAAATTACAAATAAATAAATCTTCCAGTCGTATGAACGACGGATTCATTCTGTCTAAAAACGTTGGTTAAATGAAATTTCATAATCCTATATCCAGCATATAGTATATATATATATATATATATATATATATATATATATATATATATATAATATGATTGTATAATATCATTAGTAACAGGATAACCTAAATCTACACCTATTGCGTGTCACTGCTATCTTGATATATTATTAAATAAATATATTTCATAGTCTGAATTTATGTTTAACATTTTCCTTACGGTGCTATAATAATACCAGATAAATATATATAATAATTGATATATCACTTATATATATATATGTATATATATATAAGTGATATATCAATTATTGTGTAAAAGTGATAAAAATGAGAAAAAACATTCTCATTTTTATCACTTTTATACAGCATAAAGATACATAAGACACGTCTAATTCGGCCAACGCACGCTCTGCTACTAAAGTGATGATCGGCATCCGACACCCCGCGCATACACGTATTGGCATCACACGTACACATACACGTATTGATAAATTCACGTCAGGTTCTTCGAGAAAACATTTTTTATTGTTGTGTATGGTAAATACTCATATATACTTATTTTATTCAATAATAAATATATTACGGAAGAATAACTTAAATATGAGCTCTGAATTTAATATATTTACAGAGTTATTCATATAATTAGAGGCAATGTCTACTCAGTTTACATCATCGGAGAGAAAATATTAAATGAGGAACTTAAGAGAACAGTAGCCGAGAATCAAACCTTATTCTGCATAGATTATAAATATATAATAGCGTGATATCCTTCGCCTTTAACTGAGATTGAACTGTGTTAAATTTGAATGCTCTACCTTTCTCTTTGTGTTATTTCAATGGGGTCGTATCAATACAGTCTGAAATATCAAAATGTCCTGCCTTTCATAAGCCTTCAGCTTTTGTGTAATACAGGGTGTTTCGGCGATGCACTGATAGATAAACATTTAGTGTATTTGGGAACCAAAACAGAAGCTAAAATCTACTTATTTATAAATATGAATTAAATGTATTAATTAGAAAGATATACATATAAAATCAATTTTATCGAAAAATATTGTTGTATTCGAACCTGGATCTTTGTTGTGCTTGCGATATCTTTGTTGTGCTTGCGATTTTGTCACTTTTATATAATAATTCGTTCGCAAATATCTAGCCCAACAAATTGTACTTAAATTGTTTTTTAATAAATTGCAAAAAAAAATGGTGAATAGGTTGTGCTTCAGCCTTAATCTTCACATTTAGTCACAATGATCAGTATATTGATATTACACATCATCTTTTGAGCGCGGTAGTATTATAAAACATTAAAATTTAGATTAACCATCTTATTGTTGTCTGTACCTGAGTATTATTAATGACAGATTGGTGGAACAACCTACGGAGGTGGTCTTGCAGGTTGCAGCGGCAGCGGGATCGACATACTAAACAGGGATATCTTAGAAGCCAAAAGAATGATGGATAGAAGAATCGGCGCGCCTCCAAAATTTCTTGTGAAATTTGCGAACATCATAATCAAATATCATCTACTGGAAAACAAAAAAAAAGGTTGACCCGACCATAATTAAAACTCTGGGATACGAAAAATTCTATATAAGGGAAATATTGTAATACTAAATTAATGTAATAATTATAAATATATACATATAAAATCAATTTTGTCGAAAAATATTGTTTTAGCGTCACCGGGATTCGAACCTGGATCTTCATTTCCAATCCGGGGAAGTGCACTACCTTTGTGCTATAACGCCAGTATTTTTCTTGACAAATTTTCGAACCTATATGTTACATTTTTTCAAATTAATACACCTGTCGTTCCATTATTTGAAAGCCATCTACATTATTTTTACAGGTTCGAATCCCGGTGACGCTAAAACAATATTTTTCGATAAAATTGATTTTATATGTATATATTTATAATTAATACATTAATTTAGTATTTAAAAATATCACAGACCTATGTTCTGAATAATTACAACTTCACAATAAGAATGTGTTTTCCTTAATAAAAATATTGTAATCATTACTATAAAGAGCTACTATGGAAAGTTAAATAAAAATTCATTGATAATAATTATGTTTGTGTAGTGATAAAAATGAAAAAAAAAACATGGTCAAAAAGGCACCCGAAAATAAACACTTGGACGACCTAATCAAAATAATTTAAATATATAAGAGCTCCGGCTATTGGTCTGCCATTGGGTCAACTACTCTTTACACTTTTGACCGGTGAGTAATTTAGCAAAATTGTTGTCAATCAACTTTGACAATCAAACAACTTATATTGTACTCAAACGATAATAATAATAAGTTTGTACGAAAATGGCGCTATGCAAATTATTCAATATTATTATTATAACAAATTTTGGCCAATATCGGCGGAGCTCAGCTATATTTTTAATATACATTATTAAAAATTGCTCAAGAACTGATAGATATGAATGCTATAAATTCACATGAGTGCTTTGTAATTTCAGACTCAAAATCATGCGAAAAATATTTATTCAAAAATTTTTGATGATTTACAATTATAATAATGTTTGATAATCTCTCTCTATAAATTTCCATGTAATAATTCATATTGAGTGATGGCTCACAAAATCACACTCATCAAAAAATCTCAATCACCATACTCATTACAACACCTTTAAAAATTCTTCAAAAACAATAAAATTGTAGTGTATATTTGTGATATTCATTACTCTGTTAGTGTGCATGTGTGCGCGGTGCGCCAGAGTTTGACAGATGATGGATACGTGTGTGATTGTCGTCCGTTTGCCGTGCGTGAGCTAGGGGAGCCTGAAAAGGTTAAAAGTCGTGTACACGAAATAAGAAGTCTCTTTGTCCTCGGGTCTTCTTCTAGTTAATATTATCTTATATATAGAAATAATGCAATAAATCTAGTCACCAGATTTACCACTGGCGGTCCTGCTATCAAGCGGCTAAGTACCCACGCGATGTGTCGGACGCCCGCTAGGGGAATATTCCGCGAGGCTGCCGGGCGTAGAAAACGAGAGATCCATTCACTCGTGTACTCAAATACTTCATAGCTACCTTAATGTAATATCGTGTTACTGTACCGGACGGATAAACTACTAACAAACCCAAAATATTGTACTTTTTATTTATCACGCTTTGATTGTCATTCTTCCATACTTAAAACACCAAAACTCTAAAAAAAATGTGGATTATTATAATGGAGGTAACTAACTCAGATAAAGAAAAAAAGACAGCTCTCAATCAACTATTTGAACCGATCTACTTTAAAAATAATTCTCTCTAAATTGTCAATCATGCCAACTGCTTTTTCACTAATATAAATTTAATTTAGCTAAAAAAAATCCCTATTAGCTCAATAATACATCTAAAACTTGTGTTAACTTATTGGTACAATTGCTTGTAAACTATGTCCGTCTCAACACAGATTTCTCTAGTGAGACGGGCACGGTCCAAACACAAATAAACATATTGTATAGACAATTTAAAATAATAATATTACACTAGACATCAAAAAAAAGAAATAGTAAAGATTTAGAATTATAAATGTGAGACGAAATAATATGGGAAGTGTTTTGTCTGAGCGGAGTGAACAATATTTAGTATAATGTAACAATAGGATTGTTTGTTAAACTATATAATATATAAAACTTCGATAGAAATTACTGATGCAATTTCCGTAAAATTTCAATGCATTTTTCCCGATCGTGATTTAGGAGATCTTGATACAGCAGACGGTCTATGACAGCAGAAATGCAATAGTACCACGTCTCCTTCCTTATACACGCGGGTTAAATGTAAGACTAACATAAAATATTATATTTAATAGTATTATAATTAAACCTCTAAACTACGCACATCTCGACAGACTGTTCGGTATAAATTTGATTACACAAATGGCGAGTCACCCTGTATTTATTTATACGACGAGGAAATTGAAGTCGAAGTTCTTCGAAATAGAATTCTAGCTACAAAGATAACAAAAACAGTATGTGTGTATTTTATTTCGTACGTGTTTCCGTTTTCATCAAAATTATGAAGGAAACCGTATTAACTTATTTATTCTTTGTATTCGCCATACATAAAATTCTTGTCGTGTTTTGAGAAGAACGCAAAAGGATAGCCGAATACATTTTTGACGTAAATATAAACAAATTTTTATTATTTTTTTATTATTTTTTATTTATTATCTTAGTTTTATTAACCACTGAATTGAGTTTAAATACATCTACCGGTTTCCAAAAATACCATTTTCTTCTTCAGGATGTCATTTTGCATATAAACGGTGTTGGTAACAAATTAAATAATTTGGAATCGTTGGAGATAAATAAAGCATGTAAAAGTAATTAGAAAATTCTAAACAGCCAACTAAATTTAACTACGAGTCCTATTCTAAAATTTTTTCCTAAAAATTATTCGACTAAATTTGTATTGAGCAGCAATTTGAGTTAGGTACTAAATTTATTTTTTAAATAATTGTTGTTTTTTTAAAAAAAATTTAAAAATAGATTCTGGTGAAGAAACAATGCTATATTTTTAGTTAGTTATGACATCCTGAGGAAGAAAATGGTATTTTTCGAAACCGGTAGATGTGTTTAAACTCAATTCAGTGGTTAATAAAATTAAGATAATAAATAAAAATATGAATTTTAACCACAAAGTTAATATTGCTAATTTTAAAAGTAAAATTTTTATTATTTAAACTACGATTCATCAAATTTTCTTGTAAATAAAATCATTATTAAATAATGCCTGGTTTCATTAATTTATTTGCCATGCATTTTTATTTTATTGCCATGCATATTTGCATTTTAATTTTTCAAACGTCGGGAACCTTTGTCACATTACATATGGTATGGTGGGTCGCCCCAGACTAAGCTGGGATAAACAGCAATTAAGACTTTGAAGACAAACGAGGTCTTGATTGTAAACAAGGAAGATGGAAGCGCCTTGTCGAGACTTAGGTTCCCCGACCCTCCTAGACGAAAATGATGATAACTAACCTTGTCAAAAAAAAAAAAATCGTTAAAAACGCGTTGTGTTCACCCGCTTGTACATATTATTATATTATGTACAATTATCACCGTAATCGTGGACTGATCGATGTCGAAGTTTTCGGCCAGTGTCCGAGGGGTGCAACTTTCGTCCTCTTCCACAGCCGCCAGAAGGGCCTGGTCATCAAAATCCGAAGGTCGACCCTTTCCTGATTTGTCGTCTATGCTGGTATCTTCAGTTTTGAAGCGAAAGAACCACTCTCGGCATGCCCTTTCGCTAATCGTTCCTTCGCAGAAAAGATAGTAGAAAGATAAATCGTGAAATGACTCATGTGTACGGTTTTCGATGCGCATTTTAATTTTCTAATCCTATTACAGAATTATATTATGATAAATGTCAGTTAAACGTCAAATTAAAAAAAAAACAAAACGTCGCGATAAAAATGGTGGATAATTATGCGTCAACCAATGATAACGTTGTTGACTGAAAATGTTGGTTATATTTCCCATTACGTACACATACATTGTAACAATTCCAATAGTTTAAATGTCTGATGCATATTACATGGGTAGTAGATTAAAAAATTATTTTTAATTTTTAAATTATATTTGAAATATTTTAAAACATATTAATTTATATGAAATCACATTTTTTACGTTGATCTATCGAAAAAAATTATGAGTTATTTTATATATCGTTACCAAAATCAGAAATCAATTTATTTAAATTATGCAGCGATATTTTTGATCAAAAATTATCTTGAGCGATAAACCGAAGTCTACGAAACTTTCAAACTGTATATCTCAATCAGTTGATGTTAATGTCACATGATATCTTGTTATTTCAAGATCACAATACGTTTACTTTAGTTTAGTGAGCTATCTATTTAGCGGTTGTAGATTTTTTTCTGTGTATCTTTCTAAGCCAATTATCTTATCTGTTTTATTATTATAAAGGCGCGTCACCGTTGCAAATATTTGTATTGTCTTTAAGAACTTCAAATTGGTTCTGACTTTTGTTAATTTTCTTAATCATCCGAGCTCCAGCGACGATCGCAAATTACTTCGTGAGCAAATGGAATCAGGGACGCTGCGAGAGAATTAATACAATTAATTTTAGAGGGGTGATTCCTGAACGTCCGATAGAACACGCCTAACCAAATTTAAAGTGGAAATTCATAATGAAATACGCCACACAATATCAAATTTCCCTTCATGATTTATCTTTTCATATAACGAAGATACGATCGCGTTTCAATAAATCAAATTAACAAAATTAATTACTAATTCTAATTATTATGAAGTTGCAGTTTTTCAGAACATAGTTCTGTGGTATTTTAATACAAATTTAATGTATTAACTAGAAAGATATACAGAAAAATTATTTTATCCCGGTAGCAACTAAAATATTTTTTCGATAAATTGTTTATTTCTGTATTTTGTTGTTGTTTTTTAGTTGATACATTTAATTTGTATTATTGTTAATTTTTGTATAAGTCTTTTACAGAGTTGTAAATAAATAATAGACAAAAAAATAATTACGTTAGTTAAAGCGAAGACCAAGGTGAAGGCTTTTGTTGTCCGTACTAAATAAAATGCGTGAGTCATATTCCAAGTTATTATTATTATTATTCATTTAGACTTTATTAACATACATGAATAAAGTAACATATAACAGGGGTAAATATATAATAATATAACATGATACAATTATATTGCAATTAAATACTCTCAGTTTATTGTGTGGGATGGAGTAGACTCCACCTCTGATATAAACAGCGTCGTCCTGGCTACTTTGCCAAACTGAAATCTGTGTTAAAGTAGCCAGTTTTTTTCGTGATGTTGTGGTGTTTATTAAGATTAAGATTAAACAGAAATAAAAGTAGAGTTAAAAAAATATTTTTTTTAAATAAAAATTTAGTGTAAGTGTTGTAGAACTAGTGAATTATTACTATAGTTACTATTATTATTATTGAAGTAGGCACTGTATAATGATTATGTTAGTATGTTAGATAGCCATGATTCTATTTGGATCATATATTGGGTCTATATTTGTGTAATCTTATTGGAGTTGCACGATTACTAGTTGGTACTGAGTGTGTTGTACAGTTTAGGAGCTAAGAACTTGTAGAATCTTTGATAAAATGTCATTGTTGCTTTCGGAACTGGCGTGTAGATGTTTGTTGTTTGTCTTGTGTTGTGTCCATGATTTATTGCTTGCGGTGAGTTGTTGTTGGCGTGGAAAAATTGGACAAGTCTCAACATAAAGATTTGTCTTATGTCGAGGGCATTGTACTTTTTAAATATAAGATCTGACGGATATCTAAAGGGACGACCATTTATTACCTTAAGAATTGTCTTTTGTGCTCTTTTAGCCGACTCCGATATTGTTTTGGCTGCTTCTCCCCATACTAAAATAGCATAATTAATTATTAATTAATTAAGGAGTAGCAGAGTGCAAAGTACAGCGATCTTAAGAGTTTGTAGTCAATTAAATTTATATATATATATATAGGTTTATATAATTTTTTGCATGATTACAATTCTGTTGCAACTCTAATTATAATAATACATTATATATAAATATAAATTTAATATAATGTATTAATATAATTAGAGTTGCAACAGAATTGTAGTCATGCAAAAAATTATATAAACCTATTTTAAATATTTAATGCAAACTTTATATTGTGGTTATTCATTTGAATATTAAATTATTTATTAAATTGTTTTTAATTAAATAAGTAAAGCTTGGAAAATTAACCAAAATACTATAAATATCTTACTAAATTTAACATCAAGTCCTATCCAATTTTTTTTTTTTAAATAATTTTGAATATATTTGTCAATTTCCACATCTTTGTTCATCGTAACAATTAAAGTTAGGTATTTAATTTATAAGTATATTTTTTTTAAAACTAATTTCAAAACATTAGAAACATTTGACATACGGTTTTAATTAGTTTATTGACATCTTGATGGAGGTATTTTCCGAAACCGGAATTATTACATTTACTTAGTGGTTAAAAATAAAGTAATAAATAATTCAATAATTATACGAGTATAAACCATCAGAATGCCAAAAAATAATATTGTCTTTTATTTTATGTACATACAATTATATAATTGTGTGTACATAAATTTATGTTTATATTTAAATTATATTTAAATGTATTTAATTTATGTATATATATATATATATATAGCTGTCCGTTACTACAGGAATATAAATACAGGATGTAGTGTTTTGTTTTCATGTGGTTATGGATTTCAACAAACTTACCTCGGAAACAATAAATAGTATTATTATATTATCAAAATGCTTCATATGAATATATTTTTTTATATACTACGTGAAGGGTTAAATTGATATATATATATATATACAGTGTCCAGCGGAAAAATTTCAAGATTAAATTGTAATTGCTCGTAAACCATCAGGGTGAGGTAAGTGTGAGGAGTATTGTTCGACGCGCGTGATTTGCTGATTTGCCGGTCGCAATGAGTCACTGGTCGGGAGCGCACCGCGCGTTCGCGGTTGAGCAATATTTAGAACGGTTTTGCAAATTGGCGTATGCCGAACAGTATAATTTGAGTTATAAATATTAAAATTGAAATAAATATAAAATAAAAAAATCATGGGGAGGCTTTATACTATACCGGATCGATAATGGATGAAGATGTTGATCATTATGACTGATAAATGAACAAATTGAGAGTGAATGTAAAGCTGTTTTTTTAAAAATCGAAATTTCTAACTAAGCTAAACCCATGTACTGTGAAAATAAAACTAACTTGCTGGTCTCAATTCAATTTTATTATCTAATTCTTAATACATGATTAATATAACATGAAAAAGGATGGCCTAAGTGTAAATAGTAGTGATGAGCTTAAAATCACGAACCGTGAGTAAATCACTGATATCTTTGAGGCACACTCACTATCAGTGATTGAATATCTGTAAAAATCGTGATTCATTTTTAATTTTATTTATATTTGGTTGTGAACCGTGATTCGGCGCATGTGCATATGAAACGAAAATATTCATGAAAGAATGACGTTATAATTCGTGATAAGTGCCATCTAGTAGATTCTGCCAAAAAGTTTTACGAATTTAACCCGAAATGCTGAGAATTTGACCCGAAAAATAAACTCACGTTTTTTAAAGGGTTTTTTATTCTCTTTGCGATAATATTAAATTTTATATGCTTAAATATGTTTTTTACGCAAATGAAGTTTGAATGATACAAGAAAATATGCTAAAAATTATGTTTTTTTAAATTTATTTCGTGTATCATGATATTATGTGGCGCACGCGTATTAGTAATGAAACTGTGATCACAGTCACAGTTTTCAATCACTGATATTGTAGAATACGTACATAGATCACAATCACACCAGTGAGTCAAGAATAATATTTTTTCTCATCACTAGTAAACAGTAATGCTATATTTTGAAAAAAATGTTAATCAACCCTTGGTGTCCAGTTTACTTTTGGTGTATTTATCTTAAAATACGAAATTGTCTGCTGTGCTACACATATAACGGTTAATAAAATCATTATTAAAAAAAATAATGCATCACAATTTAGTGAAGATCGGTGCACAGAATTTATCTTTTCCTTTGTTATTTGAAAATATCTTACTACCTTATTCTACCTTACTAATATTTTATTTTTTATTTGTTGCAGGTGAGGATAATAATCAAAAATGACATTTACCTGACACGTGATACCTTAAAAGGGTGAGTAGACAATATTTTATTATTTTCCCGCAGAAGGCAATCAGCTTTTATCTATTTCGAATCCTACTCACTCTTTCAGAAACCACTATCTTTACAAAACTATTTCTGACTCTTCTGGCAATATGTCCGAAGTACGAGAGACTTCTTTTTCTGTCGATGACAGTTTTGAGATAATATTTCGTTTCTGAAGACGGACACGTCTAAACATTTGACATTTGCAATCTTTATCCTGAAAAATTAAAATAAGAAAACACTATACCGATGTAAACTGTGTAATTTTTTTTTTTTTGAATTGCATATAAAAAATATGGAAAAAAAATTCGCTTAATTGGGCATCGCAGAAATTTTTACCTGTCCTTTTTCTTATATATTTATATGTAAATTATATTTAGTGGACTGTATTATTTGCTAACATGTAAGTTGAAAAAATATATAACGAGTAGTGATTTTTATCTTATTTTTTGTCATTGTGTAAAAAAACGTACGTTTTTAAATCTAAATCTAATTATATTTGTATTAAAAATATATGTTTAAATGAAATTGTACTGTGGGCGGCCTGCACGAGCCTTACAGTATATTCCACATTCATACACACTGCGACATACATCCACACGCATGAGAATTGAAGAGAGATTGGGCCTATAGTTTCACTTAGAACCTTCTGATCAAAATTACTTATCCTTTAAACGTCAGCCATTCCATCCGAGTGATTTGACAGCTTAAAGAACACACCTTTCGAGTCTATATTAACTGTTAAACCCTGTAGCACTACCCACAATGCAAATGAATTATTGTTTTATAGTACAGATAATGCATTATTAATTAACATTTTGACCATAAGATGTATGTCAGTAATTCAATATTATATTAGTAAATTTACCTATCAAATTTTATTTCTACTTATCTGTAAAGTAAGCTGGACTTTAATTTATCTACGTATATATAATTTAATATCTGTTTGTTCTTTATGCAATCCTGTAGTATTCTTTAGTATGTCTGATCTAAACCAAATATTTAATAATTTTTCTTTAGGACCATGTGCAAAATATAAAACCCCACCCTAACCCCATACCCCGTACATAAATGTGTTTTATATTGAATGTTATTATCAATATAATAAATCGACAGTGAAGGTACAATTTTTAATTCCTGCTAACACCGTACACATTTATCGTTTTCACCCTATTGAAATGGTCTATAAAGGAAGTGGAAAGAAAATAATATGTCAAAGGTAGCCCTTGGTGGAATGGTTTGTAATAATTTATGCAGCAGGTTGTACGCTGGGAAATTCAATAAAACTACAGGAGATAAAGCTATAAATCTAGTGGTAATGTGAGATTCAGGGCCAATGGGCGGGGGATCGTACAAACATGAAACATGAAAATTTCACACTTTTGCATTGCATTGCAATTTTGATGATGACAGGGAAGGCAATAGACCTCCACATCATAAAAATTGTTACAAAAATACGTAACATTAAAACAATGGACGATAAGTTAACCCTGAAAATCTTAAATATATATATTTTTTAAATTCATGTTATAGATAAACATATAAAATCAATTTTATCGAAAAATATTGTTGTTGCTACCGGGATTTGAACCTGCATCTCTTACTATCTGGGTAAAATGCATTAACCGAGTATGCTACACAAACACAGTGCATAGACGATAAATTTTCGAACTTATATGTCTCACACTTTTCAAATTGATACATCTATCGTTCCACTATTAGAAAATAAAGAAGATGGTTTCTAGATTCAGTTCTTGACAAAGTATAATTTTTACCAGATAATTATACAATTATTTATACGAGTAGATTATGGTTTACTTTCACTTGGCATTTTATTAATTATTTCTTATTATTTGACCATTCAGTTAAAGCAAATTGGCATGCTATATATTCTTTGTCGCTATATTTCGTAAATTCTGATATTCTTTTTACTCAGTATCGTAAATGCCAGAGACAAATGAAACTGTCGTTTCCAAAAAATTGCGATGTTCTCGTCAGACTTGTTAGGTTTTAACGCGACCACAAATAATGGAAGTGCACCCTCAAAATAAAGCTCAACCACCCCACGGAGAGTTCAGGTATTTGTTTTACCAAAAGTGGATATTTCGTACAGAACCGAACCAAGGACTATTACTTTTAGTACAATCTTTACTAGAATATATAATGTGTACGAGAACAAGTCAAAAATGGATAATTTGATGGGCAGAACCATGGCTGATGTTCAAAGATGGTAACTCGCCCCACCGATGGTAACTCGCCTATTTGCTAGAACCATCACTCGAGCTTGCTGAATCCAGTCGTCCGTGGTGGAAGTTTATGGGCGTCTTACTCTTTCTCAGTACGTCACGTTCGTCCATCAACTTTTAAACTTCTCGATCTACAAAAAAACACCTTCACATGATATAACACTACCCACGTATTGAGACACAAGTCTACGATGAATTTCAGCCGCTATCACACCCTCCGACCAAATAAATCGGATCATTGTTCGTTAGTACTTCTTGGTGAAAACTGCTAGCGGAGTGGTCATGTTTACACGAATGGCAAAAAACGCGATCGGGATCAAATTTTGCACACGTGACCGCTGTTATACCAACTCAAAGCATGCATGCGCAGAAGGCATTATGACAACCGTGAAAATATGTTAATGTAGTGTTTGTGAAAGTGTATAAAATTGTTGACTCGCTCTTGTATATATATTTACAAGATGTCTCAAAAGTATTTTTCATAATTAAAATTCTGTAATAAAATAGATAGGTTTAATAAAAAAATGTTGATTTTGCATTTAATTACATTCCCTAGGAATTTATTTCTTAAAAATTATGTTTTCTAAATGTGAACCGTTATTTCTTTAGCACTCTTCTAAACGGGAGGCAAAAATTCTGAGAACTGCTTAGCGTGTATTTTTCCATCCTGTATATCCGCCATTGTCACATGTCTAAACTTGTTAGTTATCGACTGGGTAGTGATGATGGCTGTAATTGCCGTTATCCGCGCATGTGCGATTTACGTACTTCGATTCAAAATCTTTGCTACGTAGCGAAAATCAATGACTTTCTGATTAAAATAATAATAAAGGAAGATAATAAAAGAAGATTTATCTGTAAAATTTTAATTTCTTTCTGAACACATACACGAATTATTATTATAAGGAGAACACATTCTTATTGTGAAGTTGTAATTATTCAGAACAGACGGTCTGTGATATTTTAAACAAAGTAGATGGCCTTCAAATAATGGAACGATTTGAAAAGTGTAACATGTAGGTTCGAAAATTTATCGTCAAAAATACTGTAGTTGTAGCACAGTTAGATAATGTACCTTTCCCGCTGTGGAACGAGATCCCGGTTCGAATCCCGGTAGCGTAACAACAATTTTTCTAATTAATACATTTAATTAGTATTTGAATTATTATTGCCGTTGTGAAGTTTTAACTGTTCTATATACTTTTGTCAACCCCGCCTTGTAAAATCCACGTTCGCTTTGTATATACTTACATATTTAACGCATGTACATGATTCATTTTTATAAATCTAAAAAGTAATTCGCGTACAAAATATAAAATTCCAGACTCGTCATGTTGTTAAGCTTGCATACAGGCGCTAGAAGTTTATCCGGGAAAATATATTAATATGTGTTTGCCAGATAACCGCCCTAAAAAGGCAGAATTTAAAACCCCCATTAGTGCGCCCTCAGCAACGGCCCACTTCACTCCCTCCCTTTCGAACCGAACCGATCCCCCTTTCGCGGGATTGGGGATGAAATATTCAAGTGGTAACATCTTCAGTCGAAACAAGGAGCCGATGAACCTCGGTAGCGGTGGAGAACTTCGAAGACGTCATGTAGTCAGATAAGTATTTGTGTGACGATTATTTTCAGTAATACAATGTGTAAATGGAAATATTGTACAAAAGAATCTGAGATATTACATTGAATATTTTTCTACGTGAATATTATTTTCCAAGCCGACTTCAGTTCGCATTTGGTAGCCGTAAAGAGTAGTTGATTACAATTTATTATGGTGCACCTAACGCCTTAACGTGTTGAAAAACAAAAAAAATCACAAGCCCAACTTTTATTAGCTTGTATTAACTGTATGTACTGTGGTGCTATGACATGATTGTTTAATGTACGTTCCTCGGATTGGAAGCAATCCAGGTTCTAATCCCGGTAGCAACAACAATATTTTTCGATAAAATTGATTTTACATGTATATTTTTCTAATACTTTTAAAATTAGCAATATTATTAGCTTTGTGGTTAAAATTCATATTTTGTATTTATTATCTTTGTTTTATTAACCACTGAATTGAGTTTAAATACATCTACCGGTTTCGAAAAATACTATTTTCTTCTTCAATATGTCATAACTAACTAAGTTTTTCGAAACCGGTAGATGTATTTAAACTCAATTCAGTGGTTAATAAAACAAAGATAATAAATAAAAAAAATATTTTTCTAATTAATAATTTTAATTAATATAACAAATAAAGCATTCAATAATATAATGTACATAGCAAACAAATATTTTGAAATCTAACATATGCAGATACATTTTAATTCGCTGGCTGTAATGACAGATTTGCCCGGAGGCGGTGCGGAAAGCACAACCAATCGGCCAACGGGAATTTTCCCTTGCACCGATGACCTATATTTTCATTGAAAAGAACCACATCCCGAGGCAGGCTGTGGCAAATAAACAAAAATGAGCTCCTATTCCTATACAGGCTGTAGTACTGCATTGTGGACTGGAAGTTACAGATACAAATATTTTACCTTCTTCTTTTTTCATATTTAAGGACTGTGTTTTTGCCAGTACAATGCTCACTGATACCGTCCAAAAGTTGTCTGTAGGTGTTCACCTTCATATTATATTTGTCTAGGCCTTTTTCTCTGTCTCAGGCTCCTAACAACCTCATAAACATGCCCGGTATTAACCTGATAACATGGGCCGGTAGCCGTCCGGGAAGCCGGCTCTTGAGGATCACTCCTCTCGCGGCTGCCTTCCTGTCAAGATCGCTAGCAAACGATCCCCGGTGTGACTTTATATTGCATATTTTCTAACTGAACTGTACTCAAGCAACAATAGTTTAGTCAACTATAAGTAGTTTCATATTTAATATTTACAAAATTACTTTGTGGCATCATATTATATAAATAATAAGAAAAACGCTTTGTTTAAAACCACTATTTATTAATAAATCAACATATTTCGATACCTATGGTATTCTCTTAAGGAAATATCAATCATATTTTGAAAACAAACTATTATATTGATATTAACTATGGTTTGGAAATTTTACATACAAATAGTAAGGGTTTACAGCTAGATAATGTGAAAACTATCACTTTGTAAATATGTATGTGTGTGTATCATAAAAGTGAGTAGATGAGTGGTGGGAGACGGGCCTTAAAAGGGGGAAGAGCTCTTCCATCACAGCTTCTTCTGAACAACAAGTCTATCTCTGAAGTGTATAATTATTATTGACTGTAATAGCGTGTTTTAATAAACTGAATATTGTTACCTGGAAAATACTGAGTTTCATTTACAAGGAATTTGGACCCAAGAAACTAGACAGTAATCAGAGGAAGCGAATGTGTGGTAATTGAAGATTTATCATATATAAATTTGAAATTTTAGAAATACAAAAAAATGCAAGTAGCTAATAAAATATTATAAATAACCAAATCCTTTTTGTAAATAATCACTTTTTAAATCTGTTTTCACAGTAGTTTCTATTTAGTTACCCACCAATTATACTTTTATAATTTTGTTTTATTTTAATTATAGTATACATTGTTTCCTGAAGAAGATACCATATGTATCGAAACATATTGATGTATCAATAAATAGTGGTTTTAAACAAAGTGTTTTTCTTATTATTTATTTGTTTAATTATTATTATTATACACGCCCTATTTAGGCATTAACATAATTTGTAAAATAATGAAAAATTTCATCAGAATTGCAATACATAAAGAAAAAAATTACATAATGTCAGCATGTTTTTTCACAATCAAAAATAAATATAAAATGTGACGTAAAGCAATTCATCTGTCACCATTGAGTTGAGACACAAAATTGTAAATAATGCAGTCCTGAATAATAGACACAAAAGAGACAAAAAATTGTAAATAATGCAGTCCTATAAAGAGTTCAATTTACATCAAAATTGTCGACTACCTCCACATATTCATTTCCCAAAGAATTCAATCTGTGGACTGCGTAGTTAGCTAATGCATGCGTTCTGACATTACCACTGTAATAGAATAATGAATTGTGTCTCGATGACCTTAATAGTGTGTGAAAGTCAAGCAAGCCAACAATCTGAGAGCAGTCTCTCATACCATTGATGATTCTGTATAGAAACATAAGGTTGGTCATCGTACGTCTCACTGATAATTTTAACGCTTTCAGACAGCTAAGGTGATAATCATAATTGATATCCTCCATATTCTACCTGAGGTCTGACCAGGAAGTGTAGAGGACTTTATAGGTGTGCAGGTCTAAAAAGTTTTTTGCAGCCCGCAAAACAAATTCCAACATTTTGAGACCTTTATTAGTTATCGATTTAATGTGGGGAGTGAATGATAATTTACTGTTAAATATTACACCTAGTAAGTAAGTAGTTTCTCTTGTTCAATCTACTCTGACCACACACACATCTACTCGATTATAATCAAATGAACATGTGAATGATGAGTGGTTGGAACACTCATCATTCACACCGCAGCAAATTCTTCTGATTTTTCGGTCACGTTTGTTTTGACATATATACTCGTACCCGCACATATCTCAGACACATATCCCCAAAAATATGTTCTACACATTGGCCCCTTCGTTCTTCCTCCTCCAGCACCACATTTCGAGTTTCAACTGAGTGTAACTTAATTTTGATTTATTTCATTAATATTTTTAAGTGACTTTTAAAAGGTTAGTCTCATTCGCCCTTATGATATTATATATTAGCGCAAATAACTTACATGTGTTTTATATTTTATTATTATTTTTAAATAGAACTATGTATCCTATAGAATTTTTAGGCGTGCTTTTATATGGTAATATATGCACTAAAGCACAAAATGTAGATTTTTTTTTAGTACAGGCAAGGTAAGGTGCTGACGAGAGCAGTAAACATTTTCTATCGTCCATTTTGTTCAGTGTACATTTTTCAACAGATTAATTTTAAATTTAAAAAAAAATAAAAGTTACTATTAAATCCATTACCAAAGTAGTATTAACATATCTAGAGAACAATCCAAAATAGTATTCAATTGAAATTTAGGACAAAAAACATAAAATATTTTATGTATAATTATTGCAATGTAAGGCGCATTGCTTCCAGGGACATTAATATCGAAACGCGTGGTACTCCGAACATCACTGTATTGTGAGTATGTAGTTTTCGCTCGAAACAAATTGATCATCTGTAATATAATTTCGCTTTTAAATTAACGGAATACATTCACTGTGAAATTTACTAATTCTCTATAGCGCGACGTACTGTCTAAATTACATTTAATATATATATAATAATAGTGGGTGAAATATACATGTGAAATTAAAATTATTTTATTTAATATGGTTGTTAATAAAACCCGATTGAAGCATTCTATATTGTAATTTTAATAATCAATTATTTAGGTGTATACACAATACACTCAGTACCAACTGGAAATCGTACAATTCCAATGAGATTACACAAATATAGACTCAATATACGATTCAATCAGGTAGAGATGAATCAGAAGCATGGATATCCAACATTCTAATATAATTTATACAATACCTTCACTAATAATTCACTAGTCCTACAACACTCCCACTACATATATTTTTAAATACTAAATTAATGTATTAATTTTAAATATATACATATAAAATCAATTATGTCGAAAAATATCGTTTTTGCGTTACCGGAATTCGAACCTGGATCTCTATTTCAAATCCGGGGAAGTACACTACCAATTGTGTTATAACACCAGTATTTTTCATGACAAACATAACATATATTTTTTTTTATTTTTACTTTTTTATACATATTTGTAATTCCCTTTATATTTCTGTTGATAAATAACACAACAACAGCACGAAAAAAAAAACTGACTATTTTAACATAGACTTCAGTCCAGCAAAGTAGCCAGGACAACGCTGTATATATCAGAGATGAAGTCTATTCCATCCCACATAATAAACTATGAGAATGTCTGATGTTTATTATGTATCCACCTTTATTAGTACATAAATATGTATGTCAATATATAAATATATATATATAAATAAAATAAAATAAAAATAGCTTGATTCTAGAAAAAAAAAATCACTTAAAAATAATTTAAACGTTAACATTAACGTTATTTTGTGAATTGAGTCAAAATATTGTTTTATTCCACTACACTTTTCATTGTGTTAAACGATATAACAGTGTTTTGACTCAATTAACATAACAATCATGGAATTCCACAAAGTTTCACCGAAATCCTTTGAACAGTTAACTTTAGTTTTACATTAATACTTGAAATAAATAAATAGTTCAATTGAAGCGTGGAACTCAGATACGTATTATCTTAGCGTCACTGTGTATAATTATTAGTTTTAAACAAGCTATAATCTATCTGCTGATATTTATATAGATAATATTATAATATTATAATGGCAAATGTCTGATGTTAATAAAGATACTATTATAATGGCAAAGTCGCATCTCATCTACAACAATATCAAAATGATTCTAAAAAATCCGCTCATTGGGTCTTATTTTTTATCTTAGTGTTTTTTAAATATTTATTTTAATGTTTTTATTAAGATACACCATTATTTATACACATATTTTCATTACTTGTGTTAAATAAATAAATATCAAAATTTTGTTGTCCATAAACGTAGAACTCTTTTAAATATGAATTAAAAATATTAATTAGAAAGATATACATATAAAATCAACTCATCATCTATTATTCTCGAAACATCACTATCCATCAGAAATTTATTTATTAAATTCTTAACATAATGCATACATACGCACTACTATATATGCTTTAATATAAACAAGATTGAAGTATTTTCTTTTACTAAAACTTATCTTTTATATATTTAGTCCGTTTCATTTTAAATATGAATTAAATATATTAATTTGAAAAATATACATATAAAGCCAATTTTATCGAAAAATATTGTTGTTGCGCTACCGGGATTTGAACCTGGATCTCTTTCCAAACCGGGGAAGGTGCATTATCCAACTATGCTACAGCTACGATATTTTTAGCGACAAATTTTCGAACCTATATGTTACCTTTTTGATATTTATACATTTAATCATTACATTATTTGATAGAGCCATCTAAATTATTTTTACGGAATCTCAAATACCTTTGAGTAATCTGATAGCAGACGTCAGAATTATCAATTAATTTTTATTACATTTTGGACACATCGATACAGCTTTATTATTATTAGGAGAACACATTCTTATTATAATTAAAATAATTAATTAATTAATATATAAAAAAAATTTTTTATTTATTATCTTAGTTTAATAACCACAATTGAGTTTAAAAAACATCTACCGGTTTCGGAAAACACCTTTTCCTTCTTCAGGATATGTCAAAACTATCTAAAAATATAGCATTGTTTTTCTATTTATCCAGAATCTATATTTATATTTTTTTTAAAAATTTTTTTTAAAAAAAAACAACAATTATTTAAAAAATAAATTTAATTTATAATTGGCGTAGGATTTTATACATAAATAACTTTTCGAAACAAATATCTAAACACCTACCACGAGATATTAGACCAGCATTTTACACAAATAATAGTATAGGAAATTTGCTCATAAATTCTAAGGACAAGGATGATAAATTTAACAATTCTGGCGTCTATAAACTTAGTTGTAAGGATTGTGCTGCATTTTATGTTGGTAAAACGGGTAGAAATTTTAATATAAGAGTAAAGGAGCATTTGAGATGTTTGAACAATAGTGGGTTTTCAGAATTTGCTAATCATTTGATAGAAAATAGTCATGGTTTTGATAAAAAATTGGGATTGTCAATTTTGCATATAAATGGTGTAGGTCACAAATTAAATAATTTGGAATCGTTGGAGATAAATAAAGCATGTAAAAGTAATCAGGAAATTCTAAACAGCCAACTAAATTTAACTACGAGTCCTATTCTAAAATTTTTTCCTAAAAATTATTCGACTAAATTTGTATTGAGCAGCAATTTGAGTTAGGTACTAAATTTATTTTTTAAATAATTGTTGTTTTTTTTTTTTAAAAATTTTTTTAAAAAAATTTAAAAATAGATTCTGGATAAATAGAAAAACAATGCTATATTTTTAGTTAGTTTTAACATATCCTGAAGAAGGAAAAGGTGTTTTCCGAAACCGGTAGATGTTTTTTAAACTCAATTGTGGTTATTAAACTAAGATAATAAATAAAAAAAATATGAATCTTAACCACCAAGTTAATATTGCTAATTTTAAAAGTAATATATAAAATATCACAGACCGTCTGTTCTCAATAATTACAACTTCACAATAAGAACGTGTTCTTCTAATAATAGTAAAACTCTTTTATTGAATCATCTCAATATGTTAATTTTGGTTCGTAGATAAATTTTCAGTTCCGCTCTACATTTTTGGATATAATAATTTTTAATGTTTTCCAGTTCTTATTAACGAAATCAAAGAGTTCCGCGCCGTTTTTGCCAACAACAGGCAAATGCTAATTTTCTGAACTTGTTCTTCTCATTCTAATCACTTCCACAAATTTATCTGCAACTAATATAGATGCTAACCTAAAAGTTTATTGTCTCCCATTTAAATTGAACATAGCCATCTATCTGCAAGACCTTCTTAAAATCAAGTAATTATAGGAAAATTGGGACCATTCGGGTCAATGTACTTGGGGATGTGAAAATGAATAAGTTTTTTATAGTATATATGCTACTGTATTCGTAATAAATTGTTTATTTGAAATGTCACAGGCCAGCATAAATACTGTTACAAATATTATTTTGTTCATCTATGAAGTGAAGAACATAAATGTCGTTCCATAACCATGTGTTTTGATCTTACATATTTCCCTATTACCTTATATGCGCTTACATTCTTTTACATATTGTATTGCACATCGGTATTTTTTTATCTCTTTTTATATTTTCACATTTACTTGCCTCGATTTTTTGTATTCTATTTGATTGTGTTTTGCTTTTAATGAGTTATTTGGTTTTGTGGAATGTAATTTGTTACCAATTTGCCCTAAAACAGGCTTGCCTAGTTGGGCAATTCATTTTAAAATCTGTTTAAAATGTATGTAATAAACTGTATTTTTTTGTAGCTATACAATGCTTTTATTTTATATGTCTAAATAAATAAATAACTATACCATTAAAATTCTCGCGCGTTTCGAGTTAACGTGCTTCAACTGAAGAATATCAATAAACCTTTGCATAGATGTATAAAATGTTAAATTGGTTATACGAAAATATTGACGATTTTGATAAATTCACATAATATTTTGAAACAACACTCGTGTATATTATTTTACTCCAAAATCTATTAGGTATTCCATGTTTTTCAGTTGGAATATCTTGAGTGTATTGTGAGTGAGACGTGGAAAAATATTATATTGTTTTTTATCAAAAGATTTCAAACTGAAAGTGTTGATAATATTTATATTTTTTTGCTGTTTTTCCAAATGAAATAACGCGTAATAAGATTTTTCTGAAAATTGTACAAGAAAACACGATGTAAAGTTGAAAACAAAAAAAAAAACATGTTGAGGGATTTAAATATGAAAAAATATGTCTACACCGTCAGGGAGTCGCGAAATTTCACATCAAGTGTAATACGTAAAGCTTACATTTTAATTTTTCGACATTTGATATCGTATAAGACATGTGATACCACAAAAGCATAATAGCTTCTTTAAATCAAAATGTATCTTGCAATACACAAAGACTTCGTCTGAATAATGCTTAATTGATATGCTTTGTAATTAAATAATTTTGTTATATACGTAAGTACGTAATAATAATAACAATGATAATAACACATCATGAGCTTTTGAAATCCATTACAGTTTTCCAAAAAAAATATAACGTAGTCTTCTCCGAATTCATTTAATTAATTTTCCACATTTCTATTGAAGATTGTTAAACAGCTTAATCTTATTAACTACGCAGTAGCAGTATATTAACTTATTTTTTTAGATATTTCTTGAATTATTCATTAGTTTTTGATAAGGGTGGGGGGAAAAAATCGTGTAGTAATGATATTATACATGTTTTTATAGGGCGTAGGTGGGCATTGCAACAAAGTGGCTGTTAAGCTTTATAAATATATCGTTTTATGAATAATCACGACCAGTATCTAATTTTGTATAAAAAACATAGAATTAATTAATAATAGTAATAATAAATACTCTAGTGTGAATAATAATGAAAATAATTATACAGCGATTTTTTTTTTGATTTTAGATATATAATTTTTACACATGCCTAGCTGAATATTCATTTCTGAGACATGCCTACCTGAATTATATACTCATTTAAAAGTCTTACTATAATTTGATAAATTATTGTTTTTAGTTTTTCATTATTTATACATGTTTCGTTTAAATGTAGATTTGTAGTAAAAAGTAAAAGTAATTTTGCTAATATTGAAGAAAAAATCTATTAATGGCCGATTGTGTGATCGATTGTGTACTATTTCATTTCACTAACGCCCGTAGTAAAAATCCTTTGCGTGTTGTTGATACATCAAATTTACTACTGTATACTGTATAGATGGAGATGTCTGTAGGCGTGACAAATAATCCTGAAATATGCTTTATTTTATGTATTTTTTCACTTAGGCATTCGAAATCTTTTACTTTAATGGTGACATTATGGTTGTATAATGCATCAGACGAACTGTTATCACTAAAATAGCGGGATATTGAATTATTAATTGTCATGTACTGCAACTTTCAAAGTATTAATGTTTCAGATGACTTTTAGAACAGCTGCGAAAAGACCCCCATATTTAACTATAGATTTTCGTTATTACTATTGGACATCGCAGAGTAAAATGAGTTTACTACGGGATTTACTTTCGAAAAGTAAATATTTTTTTACTACCGATCAAAAACCCGTTTTCGAAAAAAATTTCATCACACAATATTTTTAACATTTTAATATCTTTGTAGGACTCTCTTTCAGGGTCACACGACCTGTTGATAGTCTGTCCATTAAAGAAAAATAACATTCACAACAGCTGTCGCGTGAAAGATAGTCGTTTACCCAAAGACGTGAGACACCTTGGCATTTCATTTAAAATGGTAAAGTAAATAAGACAAAGATATTCCAAATTAACGGTTAAAGTAGGTAAAAAACCCACGCTAAAGAATGGTTAGATCATATGAAATTGAAGGAACAGTGATAGAAGTAGCAGCCTGCTGGAACTTCCAGCTCTTCTTAGTGGCTTCTTGAGCAGCCACCAAAATAGAGTATGTGCCACCCGCTGTTACAGTATTCAGAAGGAGATGAACGTAACATAGGTATTTATTAAATCATTCTTCAATCTTCATGCTTCTGATATAGAGTAAAGATGAGAGTGAATGATCGCTTACCTCTCCAAAAAAAGAGACTACCTCTCTTGTAAGATTTAAAAATAATGGAGAGAGACTTACACTGTAATAATCTATATAAAGTTAGAAGTTATACATTTATAATCTATAATATTATTTATTATCTAATTGTGTGCTTCTGAAGTGTTCATTTAATTTATCCTAAAGTATATGAAATTTTGCTGATAGCGTTTGGTGTTACATTTAGGTATATTGAAATTATTTTTAAATCTTAATATTGTACTTGTTTCACGTTTAACAGTATTATTTTATTTGAGTAATTGATTAATTGAGATTTTTTGAGAACTGGGAATTTTGCAAAATTTTGATATTTAAAAAAAATATTACTTTAGTAATTGTTCTCTGTATTGTTTTTATCGCGTTCATTATGTTATTGTATGCTCCTCCCAACCCCATTATTTCATACTGGAGTAGTGAGTGAACAATAGCAAAATATACATTTTTAGGTTATTTATTCTTGAAGTGTTTCTTAATCTTACGAATATATAAATACATTTTCCTATTCTCGTCACCGATTCGCTAATGTGGCTGTGCCATTTTAGATGTTGATCTATTATTATTTGGAGGTTATGTACTAACATTTGTTCATATGGTTTATGTCCGAGGTCTCTGCGGGGCGTGGAAGATTCGAGAGAATGAAAGACACTTAAATGGGTATTCGTTGTTTGGAAGCGAGTCTGTTACATAATTAATAGGCCTTATTACACTACGCGCTTTACGAAGGTTGGGCGAACCCCGTGAACCTAAAATTAGTAGAATGAATAGAATTGTAAACTTAGATAATTAATAATAGTGAACTTGTGAATTGCGCTCTGCGTACTATCTGGTAGTATAGCCGCCTAGCAGCTAGGTGGTCAACATCTCGAGCGGCGGGAAATCCGCACGTCGGCAATAGCTTCCGAAGTCGGAGCCAGGTGGCGCCAGCAGTCCGTCTATCCATCAAATGTGAATGATAGAACGATCGTCTTTCGTGTTTATGTATTGGACTTGACTTACGTGACTTATTTTTAAATATGTTGACCAGTTTCGAAAAATATTAACAAATTTTAACTTAAAAGTCAGAGTATTTGAGATATTTTTCAGAATTTTCTAATCATTTGTTAGAAAGTGATCATTCTTTTGATAAATATTTGTGATTCTCAATTTTACATAAAACAATGTTGGTCTTAAATTGAATAATTTAGAATCATTAGAAATAAATAAAGCATGTAAAACTAACCAAAATGTTATAAACACGTCCTATTCTAAAATTTTCCTTAAAATTATTCAAATAATTTTGTTTCATCAAGTAACAATTTATTATTAGTTAAGTACTAAAGTATTATTTTTTAATTGTTATTAATTTTTAAAAACTAATATACTCGTAGATTCTGTTTAAGAAACAATATAACATATGTTTTTAATTAGTTAAAGGACATCTTGAAGAAGAAAATGATTTTTTTCGAAACCAGAAGATGTATTTAATTCATTAAGTGGTTAATAAAATAAAATTGATTTTGCAAATTTTAAAAATAAAAATATAAATATAAATAAATTTTACTAATATAAATTAAATGAATCAACTAATTTATTTCATTTGTATTAAAAATACTACTAAACTATGTTTTGAAAAACTGTAACTTACAATAATAATGTGTTCTCCTTAAGAACTAATTTATTACTGTTTTATGTCAGATTCATTGAGTATTGTGACGTATTATTTTATACGTCCTCAATTCACTATGTCGTTTCTTAATCCACATCAGCTCTCATTCTCAGAGAAAAAATAATAAAATGTGTAATAATAAATTTTCTATTACTCAAAAGTATTTGAGATTCCGTAAAAATAAGGCAGATGGCTCTTTCAAACAACGGAACGATTAAATGTATTAATAAAAAAAGGGTAAGGTTCGAAAATTTGTCACTAAAATATCGTCGTTGTAGCGTAGTTGGATAATGCACCTTTTTTGGTTTGGAAAGATATCCAGGTTCGAATCCCGGTGGTGCAACAACAATATTTTTCGATAAAATATATTTAATTCATATTTTAATAAAATGTGTTTTAAATTTACACAATTATAATTTAATAGTTAACCTTACAAAAGTTGAGCATGCTCAGATATATAGATATGAAAACGTATGAGTTTACACGGTGAAAATATAATTAAAAAAACATATCACTTAAATGACATATTTAACAAAATTTAACAAATCTTTCTTCAACAGAATAATAGATTTTTTCAAATTTGGAAGTATCAAAATTAGCCGATTAACATTTAGAATCAATGTGAAAATAAACCTTATGAAACCTAGAAAATACAAAATATAAAATTTCACATCATAAGTTACATTTCAACAATTTCAAAACACAGAGTCTTCGCTCTTCAGGAGCCATCCGCCTCTTCCGTCTAGTTTTGATGTTCCGAGGCACCCGTAGAATACTGTGTCTCCTTCCATGGCAAAACGTCAGGAAGGCTGGGTCATCTGCTTCCTTTTCAAGTAGCGTAGAATCCTTTCGTTCCCTTTTGTTGTAAACTAAATTATGCTGGAGAGTAAAAAACGAACAGAGGGGATCTAGTCGTGTCCCCGCCTTGCTCACTTCGTGAGAAATCCTTCACGATGAAATAGTATTGTCATCTAGTGATGAGAAAAAATGCTACTCTTAACTCACAGGTGTGATTGTGATTGGTATTCGATAATATCAGTGATTGAAAACTGTGATCACTATTTCATTACTGATGTCCATGCACCGCATGATATCACAATTCATGAAATAAATAATGATATAAAAAAGACCAAGCGTAGATAATTTTAAACCTTAATTTGTGTTAAAAATATATTCTAGCATAATTAATAAATACAATTCTAATTTAAATATCATTACGAAGAGAATGGAATTTTTATATAAAAAATATGTATTTTTCGGATCAAGTTCACAGCAAACATGCGTAAAACTTTTTAATCCTTTATACATTTTGCGGTTTAATAGTGCCATTTGTAGGAAAGTAAAAAAAAACAATTTACGAATTATTTTCAAATACTGAATCACAGATAGTGAATGTGACGCGAGAATATCAGCGATTGACTCACAGTTCGTGATTTTGTGCCCATCACTATTGTAATCTACATCCCTCTTTCTGCTCTCAAGTAAGGAAGGGATGCTCCACATCCTGCAAATATACAAGTTAAATAGAAAAATTCTCAGCTAACATGATTGCAGGATAACACAGATGCCCAATATATTTGATTATTCTCACCCTTACTTGTTTAAATATGAAATCACATCTCCTTGATGATAGTATAAGAAGCAGCTGCTTCCGCACTCTCTCGCCATCAAACGAAAAAATACCATAGAGAAACTTCTTTCCGCGGTGCAGTGTTGCCATTTGGTAAATGTCAACTCAAATAACATTTCGTGATCGGTAGGTACCAGATATGATGTTATAGTATAAAATACAACAATATACGCACTTAATATAAATTTAATGCAGGCCGGTAAATAAGTGACGCGTTGAGCGGAACACCCAGCTGGCCCATAATGTGGCGTGACTACATGGTCATAGTGACGGCTGGCGCTAGTTTGGTTTTGTATTGATAAATGCCACTCCGTATCCAGCTCATTATGTCAAGTATTGATTCGTATTATGTCGTATCTGCCTACTACAATATTTTGTTTTCTTTAATTAAATTTTGTATAGTTTTTATATATATATAATAAATTCCAATTAAGCAAAGCGTGTCTCGGGACAGTCAATTTTGAAAGTAGCTTCACAAAAGAATTCAAAAATATTGTTATCTAGTATGGAATTGTATTATTACCTCCATTTTGTGATTCGCCCACAACCTGTGGCTCGAATCACAAGAGAATTTATTATAATTTATTAATAATGTTTATACTCCCAGCTTATTTGATTCTGTACTTGGAAATTTCAACTACCGTAACGTATTATTTATATGAAGAACGAGTAAAAACAAAATTTAATCGTGAAATTAGATTTGAAGAAAATATGAAGAATCTTGTCATACAATTGATTCACGATTTAGATGGACCATATAAAATCTATTAATATATTTTAGATACTATGTTTATAGCAAACTGAAAAAATTATTCTCTCTTACATTATATAAGCCACATATATGCATGGTGTGGAGGTCTATTGCTTACACAATCTGCATGCATCCTGGGTATACCTGCATGCAAAATGGGGCTCTCATCAACCTTAAAATCACATCGGTACCGACCAAAAAACAGATAACAATACATGGCGCCCGCAGCCATCTTGAGACCAACTTGTGTTCGCCACCTCTCTCGCAGCAACCTTCCAGACGAATTACACTGCTTGCGCACTGGAGGTGAAATATCTATACCGCGAATACTATCGCGATGTCGAGATCGAACAAATATCGGCCAAGTTGACGTCTGCTGACGTCAAGGTTACAATTCGAACTGACAAGACGGGCATGAGGAAAGGTATGGATGCGGAATTGTGTCAATAACAACGGTTGCGACTGAATCGAAATAACGCGCCAAAAGTGTGAACAATAATTATTATGTGTATTTATAATAATTAATATGATTATTATCATCGTATATCATATTTTTTTATTATTACAGCATGTATGTCTTTTCAAGGTATTTATTAATTGTTGTCCTTGTGAAATATATTTTGGGTAACACCAAAGCTTTCAGATTCCCGCTCCGGCCCGAAGATCCTGCGGTGACTTCTTGTAATTCAGGTGTTCGCCCGTGTAAATCACGACTGTACTCGCATAAACTACGTCCGACCAGAAATCCTTGTCCAGCGCCCACTTGGACCACTTTTATATCTGTATTGATTGACGGCAATAATGGGCTCGAGTTTAGACCGGTCGTGTTCAGATGACTCACTCGCCGGCAAATGTCAGGAATTGAATCTCTCGCCTGTAAATCATTTTCGTACTCAAAATAAAATGTTACCCCTGAGCGTGATTAGAAGCAGTTTTCGCAAAAAAATATAGCGTGCACACAATTTTTATCAAGACTTCTTATTCATGTGTCGCCTTCTATCGAAGATTAACGACCGTGTTGCTGTAGGTATAGATTTAGGTTACGCTGTCACTAACGATATTATACAATATATGTACTTTTGTTTAACGAACGTCTTTTGACAAAATACATCCATCGTTTATACGACCCTAACGTGTATTTATTTATAATTTTTGAGTACTATTTATAATGTTTTTAAAGTTTATGTTTTTTTAACGTAAAATAATACCTTTTTACCCATATAAAAATGTATGGACGTTTTTAAGAACACCTTCACATAATAGCTAAAGGAAATAATTATTTTTATTAAAAGTTAACGTAGGAAATATTGCTTTTTGTTTTTCCCAAATCAAAAACAAATCTATGAACCAAATACAAAGAACAATCATGAAATCAACATGTTAAACAGTAAGATAGTAATATTCGCGAATTAGTAAAAAAAAGAAGTAGACATTTCAGTGATTTGCATGTAGTTGTAAGCCTTTCTAATGTTATTCTGTTAAAAAAATAGCTTAAGTAAACGACCCAATCAAAACGGATCAACCGAAAGGAATTTTCAATTCAGTAAATAGCCATTTATATGACTTTAGTAATTCACTAGCTTAAAGACAGAATAGAGTAATGTAAATAGCTTGATGTGGCAAATACAAAAGAGCGCCATGCGTACAGCGTTGAGTTGTCGTGGTAGTTTTTAGAACTAAGCAAATAAAGTCTACTGATACACAGACGGCGCTTATTGTAAAATAATGTTTTCGTTTAGGATAATCTAATTATTTAATTTATATTTGTTTCCCAGTATTTTTAGTAATGCACAGATTTTTTCATGACCCACTTTCTGAGGTTTTATAGTCTTTCTTCCTTTGCACGATGAGTTATAAAAGATTTTATTTTACTTTGCGGAAAATGCGACCGTAGTTTTAGCTTTCTTTTATTATTGTAATTTGTTCTGTTGACTTATTTAGGCGTCTTAATACTTCTTCATTCATAATGTGGTGAATCTCCGCCGGACTGTGACCGAATTCTGTGACTTCAACACATAAATGTGACGTTCACCCTTCCCTTTTGGGGTGCACGACTTTTATAGCTTCTCTCTGGCTGCTTTCTGAATTTAATATGATAACGAGTCTCGCGTCATATTTTACATGTATGGCTCTGGTACGATGATATCCGATGGATTATCCCATACACGTTTTTTAATACCGAGGTTAACAAATGATTATATTGTACGCAAACAAGAGGTTTCTCTAGTTCACACTATCCAGTCATCCAGCCAACCCTCGAAAAGCCCCTTTTATTTGGAAGGTTTATGTATGCGACACCTGTCACTCCTCGGTTGTATCTGTTTGTTATCTTTTTTCCGATCTATGTAATGATTGTTCATACTCTACAGAGTGTGGTGATATATGTAGCCCCTAATTCCAAAACCCCCTATAACGACTTTACATGTTTTTGAGTCATGGATGAATACGTATATTTTTAAAGCAAATGCACAAAATGTTTATTTTTACATCGGCAGACAATTCTGTAATTTTTTTTCTATATGTATGTAGTTCTGGCAGCCATACTGGATTTTAGATCACGTAATCATCAGCAGAACGTTGTGCTTGGCTCATTTTATTTTATTGGGAATGGCAACATATATTCGAGAATTCTATATTTAAACCTAATTTTGAACATGCAATATCAATTGCGAGAAACAAAGTGTTCTGAATGCAACTACAAAAAAAAAAAATTTCTACAAAACTACAAATTTTACTCTGATTATCTGAAATCCGTTTTAGAGGGTTTTGTAATTAGGCGCTACATATGTAAGTTCAATCTACTGCAGGTTATCCATTATCGATTTTATAAATTATACTGTTCAAAATAAAAATATATAAAATCGAAAAATATTTATTTTTCAGGCGTATTCAAATATAATGTGTTGAAAACATTATACAAATAAAGAATATTGCTTTGATAATTTCAAAATATAATTAGATTCCCATTGTGACATATATGCTGTTTCAGGAAAATTAATTATCGAATTTAGTCCATAGATGCCAATAGTGTAGTGGTACTCGAAGCGAGTCCACGTATTAACATACATACAACTTTCAAAAATTTGATAGATATGGAAATTGATGGGTGAGAATAGTGAACGTTATATTTATGCAAAGTGATCACTTAAGCCAACCGAAGACAGATCGTAAGCCATGTAATTTACCCATATTTCCATGTATTTTCTATTAAATATAATAAAAAATAGCTTCGTCTGTATGAGATATCTATCATTTTTTTAATAGCAGTGCCTTTGTAGGTAAAAATCCAGTAATTGTGTGTTCTTTGTCATATTCAAATATGTCTTATAATTTTCAATTTATTGGCATCATAATCTGGTGTTTAGATCAGAAAAGTTCTGATATTTTTGAGATTCTGAACAAAATTTTCGTGAAAATGCAAAAAACATTTTAAGCCGCGAATGTTCAAATATCGTTCTAACGAACAGAGAATTCTTGCTTTATTTATCGTGTTACTTTTTACTTTTGTCGTAGTCTGACGCAATCGTTTCGAGAAGTTTCTAACACAAGAATTTTGCTCTCAATGTAAGTTTTGAAGTATGACGTATTATATATTATGCTTTTCCGGTGCCTTTTGTTTGAAACATACATTATTTTTAAAATACTGACATTGTTTTCTGTATTTTACTTTTTCGTGTTTAGTCTCAGATTTAAACTACGTCACCCACTCTGTGTTCGTTCTATTAATACTAATAACTAAGCTAACTTACTAAAAAAAAATTGCTTTCACTTGATAACTGTGTTTGTTTCAGTTACTCGCCAATGTTTATCACAAGAAATTAGGATTTTTGAAATAATTTTTTAACTGTTCTATATTTGCAAAACACAATGCTTGGCCGCGAGTATGAAATGTGACGTCAACTTGACCGATATTTGTATTGTGTTTGATCTCGACATTGCGATAACATTCGCGTTGTGACCGTTTAACAGCACCGTATTTTGGGATTCTTTGATTTGTGTGAACAGTGTCTATTATTTGTTTGTGCCGTGGATGGACAGTGACATCGCCGTCTTTAGTCGGAAGCGAGATCGTCACCATCCTCGTACATCATTATGTGATTTCGCCGGCGACCACGGGGAATTGCGGAGGCATCACATTCAAGGTAAGGCGAGTAGTCCTTTCGAATCCCGGTTCCCGAAATCTCTGGTCCTTCGACTAAACCCGTATCCCATCACCGACCTCTCCCTGTACCATATTTCTCTACTTCCTTCCTCTACCCTGCGGTGATTCCGATTTACGACCGGTATTGTCGTGTTCTATTCCGCGGGTGGCGCGACCCGGTGATTGCGTAAACATTAACAGTTCATCAATCACATGTCCATTGATAATAATTGTTTATGTGTGGTCAGAGCAGATTAGAAAACGAAAAACTATTTATGTTTGATACTCAATTTGTTATCAGGCACAGTTTACAAGTATGGAGTAGTTATACTGTACATAATAAATTATAATTATAATTATAAAATAATAAAATTACTACAATAGTTTACAGAAACAGTGAGAAGAGCGCTGCTCGAGAGACTTTTGCTGGCCGCGATCGTGTTGTTACCTGGTGTCGGTACTGGGAGACTTTACATCTGCTGGGAGATTTGTTTCACGCACCAGTATCTGCAAGGTGCGTTCAGTAACGTCGAGCAGACAAGAGTTGAAGCGATAGACTCCCACAGTACTCATCCAGACTTTCTTCTCCCAATACTTATGTATGTGCTAGCTAATTTTTATTATTTACTTTAGACAAACTTTCGTACTGAAGTAAAAATTCTTATTTACAATTCATCATTTATTCATACCAATTACTATATAAATACTTTATTTTAAATTCTTAACCTACTGAATTTTAAACAATCTGTCATTTTCCTTCTTTCTTCAGATTTCGGGACGCTAATTTTGTTTAATACTGTTTGGTAAAGTTTTCATAGTCTGTCGGAAATGTCATCATCTAGGTATTTATTATATTTCTGGAACAAAATCCACTAAAATTAACGCCTTGAATCCAACTTAATAATAAAAAAGATTTATCATTTTCTCAATTTGTCTTGTCAGCGTTACACGTCGCATTAAATTTATGCCTAATGTGGAGAATATTTGCGGTTAATGAGGAATCTTGGAGAAGAAATTATCAACCAATTAAATCTAATAATTTTGAAGGAAAATGTATATAAACAATATTTGAGTAGGTCCAAAACACACAATTACTGGATTTTTACCTCCAATTAACATTCATATTTATCAAATTTTTGGAAACACTTAATAAATGAAATGATGAACGTTACATTGTGTAAAGTGATCACTTAAGCCAGCCAAAAACAGATCGTAAACCCTCTAATTACCCATACTTCCATATCTTCCCATTTAATATAATATAAATAGCTTCGTCTCTATGAGATATATATATATATATATAATTTGCTTAATGAAAATGTATATCATTGCAGGTACTAAATAATGTAGCGACATCTAGTGATGGATTTACTATGACAAACTTTTTCCAAGATTCTCATTTAATATCTACGCTTTCTGTTGTTTATTTTACGTACTAGTAAGGGAAAATGTCTATGGACTATTATCTGCGGTAGTGGTGCTTGGATGACGAGTCAGTTCGTTTTAATTATTTTCTGTGTTTTTTTTTATCTTCCTCCGGGGTGATTATTTTTATTTTAATTTTATACCATCTTTTTATATACAATGTAACAACTTTTTGATTACTTAATTGCCTTATTTTGTTTGACTGAACTTATTATTTATATGCTTAATGTTTACTCACACTCGTATACTTTCCTTGTATACTAGTGTATAGAGTTCGGGGACTGTGAAGGTTTTGAGATGGCTCAGCTGTTCGACTCCGTCTTGACACTGTACGAGACGAAGTAGCACACCTGCCTATTAGCATTAAAAATGCCAACCAGGCGGCGAATGAATATAGGACGCATATGGGAGCTTTTGTTTATAAACTGTCCTGGGTAGGCGGCGGGTCCACCCTTACAGTAGGGGAAAATGACCACTCGGTGGCTGTAAAAAGTTTGATTTATTTTAAAGACAGGTGCAAAATGTAAACAGTAACGTGTACACGGATATATATTGAAACAAGCAGACATACAGTTCAGAAACAATCTGATCACTTGAAGGGTGTCTCGTATCCCGGAAGAGAGTGCCTCTTTACTTCCCCTCTGCTTCCCGGCCTTGTTAATTGTATTATTTTATATAATATTATTGTAAATATTATTGACTAATAAAATGAGTCAGCCGGGGACAATGAGGGCAAATTTTGTTTTGGCAGCTGTGCGGTATCGCCCTATCAAAATGCGGGGCGCTAGTAACATTAAAAAATTCCAACCAAGCGGCGAATGAGTAGAACCGAGATAGGAGCCTTGAGCTTATTGCATCGGTCCCGGGTAAGCGATGGGTCCGCCTTAATTATTCAATGAAATATAATATTCACGTTTATATTACTTGAGTCTTTGACACATTTATCTTCAATGCTGCTCTGCAACATCTGACTGATCATAAAGAAGTAAATAAATACTTTATCTTATATATATATATATATATATATATATATATATATATATATATATATATATATCACCTGTCAGAATGAAACTTTGAGACAAATTCGAACTCATTTGAAATGTGAGCTAATTGGCTCGGGTGGTCTATTCAAGCCATAGACCATAATAGTATTTTCTCTCTCTTTAACACGCATCGGACTCGCCTCAACCATAAACAATGGTAGCTGTATAAACAATAAACACCGGTCTACAATACACAAGTTATATAATAGGTAGGGTAGACATTGAACCCATCTATAGGGCATCCGGGTCACTATGGATATTGGACGCGAGTGGAAAACTTGGCCATTGTTTGGCGACCAGATGGCTTTCAAATAATGGAACGATAGATGTTTCAATTTGAAAAGTGTAATATATGGGTTTGAAAATTTGTCGTCAATGCGTTGTGTTGATGTGGCATAATCAGTAAATAAATTTTTCCCGGATAAGAAGAGATCCAGGTTCAAATCCCGGTAGCAAACAACAATATTTTTCGATAAAATTGATTTTATATGTATATCTTTATAATTAATACATTTAATTTGTATTGTTGATATGAAGGAAATCCTAAAGGATCCCACCCTATCCCGGAATCGTTTTGAGAGTTGTTTACTCTCGTTTCGATTCCATTCAACAAATTAACACGTGCAACATTTTATAAAATCTTCAACGCTTTTTTGTAACATATTTTAAAGTTCGAACAGTTAGTTACGTATTTACTAGTTAGTTATTTATTTAGTTACTAAAACATTTTGGCTTTCCTTCGTATTTAACTTTATTATTTTCCATTATTACGTTTAGTTATCGTAATGTCTTTGAAATTGTGTGAATGTGTGTACGTCATCGCGCCAGAACCGCCGTTTGTAGATGTATGTGTGTGTGTGTGTGTGTTGCAGGTTTAAAAGGGTGACGCGCGCACTCTCTTATTCAACCCCTTGTTTCCGTGAATAGGTGTATATTATTGTACCATAGCTGTTTATGCGCATTGTTTTTTCGATTAACACGATTAATTCGATGATTTTTAGTAATGTACATGTGTGTATGTGAATATTGCCGCCTTTTTTCGGAGAGCTAAGAAGACCTTAAACGACAGGCGGTTCGATTACAACCCGTGTTTCGACCAGTGCCCACTTAGGCCGGTCGAAACCTACAATCTAAAGACAGAAAATACAGTAAAAATGTTAGTGCAATGTTTGTATATCATATGTGTATCCTTATTGTCAATCGGAAACCTGGGAACCAGCTATCGAAGGTATTTACATAAACTATAACAGTATTATTGTAATAAAGATTATAATTGGCACCTGACGAGTTTCATTATTGGACTACCAACAATCTCCGGTGAGGTACATAACTCTGAAAGCACTGACCTTAAAAGTATGTAACAGTTTTTATTACATTCAGTCATTAACCGATGTAGGTTGGCTCCAGCACCATTGTACCAGTGCCATACCTGTACAATATGTAGCAATTTGACGAGAGACTCGTTATCATATTAAATTCAAGAGGCAGTCAGAGATAAGCTATAGAAGTAATGCATCCCTAAATAGAGAAGGTAAACGTCACATCTATGTGTTGAAGTAGCAGAACTCGGTCACAGTCCGACAGAAACTCACCCTGTCCAGGTCGCAAGAGGGTGCGAGAGAGAGCCAGCAAAATGCTTCGTTAGGTTTCCCTAGCTACCTCTCTTCCCGGCGGCGACGCGTAGTGTATTATTAATAGTGAAAAATATTAGGTTAATAAAAAGAAATTGCACAGTATATTTCTACGGAAAATTTAATGGTACTATTCAAAGGGGATCGGAATGTGAGAAACTTATCATTGAGACGACGCATCAGCTTCCAAACAGATTTTTCGACACACTATGAAAAATGTCAGGAGGCTGTCTAGACTGTGTCTTTGATGAATGGATCCCTGAGTGGTCTGCCTTGAACTATTACTGCACCTTAACTTTCCATTAATTTTCTATCTGTATGTAAAACTATGTTCTATGGGTTTATGTTATATGTTTTTTTATGAATAAACACAGCACTTTCGGGACGCTGGAGAGTTTCAATTTTAAATCTTAATTGCTAATAACCATATTGAATTTCTTCTCCTTGTTCGTTTTGTAATTGAATTAAAGTCGCGTATTTTTTATTAGCTTTGCTGAGTGGGACCGACATGGGAGCCCTAGCTTCTAAATCGTCCCGGGAAAGGGTGTGTCCCCTCCTAAAAAAAAGTCTACATAATATACAGGATGTCACAGACTTAGTCCACAATACTTTATGGGTGTATACCTGACTAAATTACGAGTCGAAAATGTTCAACGAATATGTGTAAATTGTGTACCGTTACTGAAAATATTATTGTTTGAAATTTTTATAAAATCATGTTACGTTTAAATCAACGTACTTTGAAATAAATATTTGTAAAATGTATCCATTATTAATCTATATCTTTGCTTCAGGTCCTGAATCATCTAACAAACATATTCTGGCCACTTGATATTCGCTGTCCTTTTGGAACAATAATGATAGGGTATCTGGGGTTACCATGGAAATGCCAAAAATACCAAAATTTCAAAGGAAAACAATTTAGCAATTTCTAGGATGTGCACCACGTAGGGCAAAAAAGCTATGTTTTAAATTTTGATTATGACTGAAGTAGTTATATATGTAATATTTATATTTTGTGTGAACTTTTTCCTTTTTATTAACTTTTTAATTTTTTTTTATTTATGAATATTTTCCTTGGTTTTCTTTTTCATAGCATTATATTTA
This sequence comes from Eubasilissa regina, assembly GCA_022840565.1. Classification (NCBI taxonomy): domain Eukaryota; kingdom Metazoa; phylum Arthropoda; class Insecta; order Trichoptera; family Phryganeidae; genus Eubasilissa; species Eubasilissa regina. The sequence continues at coordinate 16,746,005 of JAINEB010000021.1, forward strand.
TTTCATAACCTTTAATGTATAAAGATAATACATATTATAGAATTTGCTAATCATTTGATAGAAAATAGTCATGGTTTTGATAAAAAATTGGGATTGTCAATTTTGCATATAAACGGTGTAGGTCACAAATTAAATAATTTGGAATCGTTGGAGATAAATAAAACGTGTAAAAGTAATCAGGAAATTCTAAACAGCCAACTAATTTTAACTACGAGTCCTATTCTAAAAATTATTCGACTAAATTTGTATTGAGCAGCAATTTGAGTTAGGTACTAAACTTATTTTTTTAAATAATTGTTGTTTTTTAAAAAAATTTAAAAATAGATTCTGGTGAAGAAACAATGCTATATTTTTAGTTAGTTATGACATCCTGAAGAAGGAAAATGTATTTTCCGAAACCGGTAGATGTTTTTTAAACTCAATTTGTGGTTAATAAAACTAAGATAATAAATTAAAAACATGAATTTTAATCACAAAATTAATATTGCTAATTTTAAAAGTACATATTATGTATTATCTTTATGGCGAATAGGGCTAGAAAAAAAAACCTGATCACGCTGGAATAAACACATTATTATTATTATTATTATTATTATTATTATTATATGTGCTGGTTAATTTTTCAATTAAATGACAAACATTCACATTTTAATTTCTCACAATTTTTTCCCATTAGCGTTCAACACGAAAGTCGTTGAAAAAACTTTCTAGCACAAAGGGCGGTGGAGCCTCTTATTAAATTACGGGAATTTATTTTGCAGCCAGCTTCCGTGGACCAATTTGTGAATAGATTGAATCGGCACTGGAGAAATAATGGCATGCAAACAGGGATGAAAGCTAATAAAATATAAACGAAAAATTATTATCCCTTTGAAGATTTGTTGAAAGCGTTTCTTATAGTGTGGGCGAGCGACAGCGTACAAACTCTTAAGGCCCATGTTTACGATCATCTCTCAATGAGACTTTGATCTCCGAGAGTGCAAAGTGAGAGCAAAGTGGTGATTATGCGAACTCGAATCGAATTTCCTGAGAATAGTCTCATCTGTGGACACGCGTCATTAGGGTGCGTATGTATGGATGATTCATATGTCGTCATTTTATTTATTTCATATCATATATATTTTTAATCAACAATCATATTATTAAACACGTTTTAATTGTGAAGTTGTAATTATTCAAAACAGACGGTCTGTGATGTTTTAAATACTAATTAAAAGTATTAATTATAAAGATATTCCAATCCGGGGAAGGTGCATTACCAACTATGCTACAGCGACAATATTTTACGACAAATTTTTGAACCTATGTGTTACTCGCTTTCAATTTAATACATCTTTCGTTCCATTATTTGAAAGCAATTTAGTTTTTTTTTACGGAATTCCGGTAGCGCAACAACAATATTTTTCGATAACATTTATTTTATGTGTATATCTTTATAATTAGGTAATACATTTAATGTATTATACACAATTAATGTATCAACTATTATGTTAGAATAAGAAATAAGAAAAAGAAGGAAAAAAATTAAAGTAACAAAATATGATGCAATATTTGATCTTGTGAAATTTATAACCTACCTGAAATATGTAAGGATAATGATAATTGTAAGAATTCGTTTTTAACATCTTTTAATAATACAGTACAATTTAATTTAACACAAACGCATGCACAGGCTGCTCACTTTATTGGTGTTGGGTCTGAAGTCTTGACTCTGTATGTGTTCATATTGAAGGGGTGATTATGCCATGAACATATGTTCGGTCTGAGATTTTAACCTGAATTTTATTGCGCATTTGGACTGTCTGCGTTGCTCAATGTTTTTTACGTATTTAAAGAGAGAATTATACAATTTGGGTGCTACATAAAAATAACTTTCTTGCCCGTATGTGGTGCACATTATAGGAATTGCTAAATCCGTTCTCTGAGATTTTGACATTTTTAGCATTTAAATGGAAACTCCAGATGTACTTATTGCTGAATACGTAGTTAAGAATGTTTTTAGCGTAGATCTGGATATTACGGCTGTCATCTGTAAATTACGCGGTCGCAAAGCGCAGTCCGGAAAATATTATCGCATACTACTAAGAATTCTCCGCGCGTCATTCTGACAAAATAAGTAAACATTAAAATGTCTCATCAAATTTCTTTGTAAGAATGTATTGTTTTAAAAAAAAAAAGTTAGAGGTACGGTACCTAATAAGATCGTTTGTTTATTTTATTATATGTTAGCTGAAAACCACCATGAAATATTCAATTCATTTTAAACTTGCAGCGCGCGAATATATCGGTTATAATTTTACTGTGCAGAAATATTTTTTTCCGCGCAGAAAATTAGTGGGAACGTTGACTGTCCTTCGTGATCTATTGTTGTGCGCTGAACAGAATGATACATAGTCTGACACATGTGGACCTTTACTCACTACTACCTTAATTATTTACTCTATTTTATTATTGTTAACTCTGGGATCAATTCTAGAATGTAAGTCTTCTCTATATATACGCATATTAAAATATCATAATTTATAAATTGAAAGCATTCATTCGTTCCAAAAATAAAATTAAATAATACACAATTTTAACCAACGGAAAAATTAATTAGAACAGCATTAACCCTTCCCAAACCATGCAGTAACACTGGACTACCATCATAATTAAACCTGTAATATTTCGGTAAATACATGCAACATAACATTCATATTTTAGATAATCCAAAAAAAAATATTAGCGCTTAGGAATGACTAGTGAAAAACCTATTATGAAAAGAGAATCATACAACAACAACAATTATTTTTTCCATTCAATCCGTTATAAAATTAATACGTTGGTAAAAATACTATTTGTGATTTGAAAGACAGAGATCACACACTATTTTCACAGTGAAAAGAACAACAAACATACAAATATAATTCTCATTAATTAAATGAAGAGAGATAAAAAGCCAGAAAACATTGTATATTGTATAATGTTGTTATTCATCATTTTTTCAAAAGTGAATGCTCAATGTTTAGAGTAAATTCGCGCCATTAAAGCCATTTAAGCTAACAAAAACATTTTTTGTAACACGAGTTGACAGCATGGCTGCGTGCGGGTATTTTATATCATGGTGTGGTAAAGGTTGAAACTTCTCAGAAATGTTTATTTTGGTACACTCTCACGGTATTGAACGCGAATTACAAGTTTTGTTGAATTAACAGCACGAATGAATAAGCTATTGAATATGCAATATCCGATTACGTTTTTTGCTTGTCTTCCGATAACCTTTAATGTCATGGATTACGTCAAGTGTAAAAAATAAAGTTTTAAGTATTTATATACGTAATATAATTTGGACTACAGTTTTTCAGTGCGTATAACTTAGAAGACTACGGTAATGATGAAAGATTTGTTGACTCGTTAAGTCTTTTACGTTAATAGAACCCAGCTTACACATGTCTGCAATTGTGTCTGCTAGGACTATTTTTTTTTAATTAGGCATATCTGAAGAAATTGTTGGCTGAACAATGGTGGACCGGGAGTTTGGGACGATTTTTAACGTGATCTTCCTTGAGTAACGCAAATTGAAAGGTTTAGAGTAACGCAAATAAATAATAACAGTAATATAATAACGGAGAGAATGGTAAAAAAAGATATATGACGCAAGTGTTGATGGTACCAGAAATAGAGGACGTCCGCGGAAGACTTGGCACGACCAGGTACACCAGATACTGGAGGATAATCAGAAGCTTGTATGAGAAGGTGTACGAATGTGGATGAGGCGAGAATTGTGTGTTAGGACAGAGCAGTGTGGCGCTCTATACTCTGCCTACCCCCGCTGGGAAACGGCGTGATGGGAAGTATGTAAGTAAATAAGAGTGATTGAAAGGTGTAGGGTAACGCAAATTGAAAGGTTAAGGCTAGGCTATCGATTATTACCGCTATTATATTATTTAGTCGAATTTAGACTAAATTGTGAAGTCTGCATATCAGTTGCCAATGGGATCTCCTACTATTCGTGTGCGTGCTCCATACAACTGAACGGTCGCGGATCGACTGTTTAGTCGATTGTATGCGCACGCCAATACAAGGTAATGTACGTAAGCTGCCGATCGATAGTTATTCAACTGTTTTGTCAAAAGACGATCGATGAAGTTTTATGTTTTTTTTATCGAGCAACTATCGTGTTGATAATATGCCCACTCCCGTATGGCCCAATAACCTTTTGACATACAACTAAATAGTCGAGGGATTAAAAATTGTATGTATATGTGGCTAGCCTTAGAGTAACGCAAATTAAATAGTTTCGATTAACGAAAATCGAATGGTTTAAATTAACGCAAATTGAATGGTTTAGATTAACGCAAATAGAAATGTTTAGAGTAACGTAAAATTTAGAGTAACAAATGTCGAAGAGAATGGAAAAGATGTGTGACAAGAGTACTTGATATAATTATTATTTTTTTAACTTTTTAAAATCTTTTAATTTTTTCCTTTCGTTTCTTACTTATTAATTTTTTAAATTTTGGTTTATTTTCCCACATTTAATTTTTATTGCTGAACTATTGGAGGAAATTTTTATTTTTACTTATTTATTTCTATATAAACTAGAGGAAATATGAAATTGACTTTGTATTTTTATTATTAAGGTGAAATATTGTAATTGGATACGTCTAGAAAATGATGAAAAAAAACCACCAGACTGATGAAATCATCAAGCGCATGACAGCGAATAATAATGGACAGAAAAACTTGGGGAGGCCATCATCCGGCAGCGAAAAGAAATCGGCTTATAAAAATGATTACGCTTATGATAACAATGGCAACACAGCCAGAACAAAAAAGTCTCAAAGTATCGTTAAGTCCGTATTGTGTACGCTTCCAATATTTTGTGAGGTTAACTAGACAGTAATGTATATTTAATATAATTTATCCGACATTGTAAGTTCGTCACTTTATGAAAAGTTTCTTTCGCAACCAATATTTAACCGTTTAACTGACGGTTTACTGTAACATGGGAAAATCTATTATAAATAAACTATTATTTAATAAAAATGCATCATTAATTCTGGCATCTGCTGTCGGTTTACTCAAAGGTATTTGAGATTCCGTAAAAACAATGTAGATGACTTTCAAATAATGGAAATAATGTCATAATTTGAAAAAAGTGTAACATATAGGTTCGAAAATTTGTCGTCAAAAATAATGTCGCCGTAGCGTAGTTGAATAATGCACCTTTCCCGGTTTGGAAAGAGATCCAGGTTCGAATCCCGGTGGCGCAACAACAATATTTTTCGATAAAATTGATTTTATATGTGTATCTTTCTAATTAATACATTTAATTTGTATTTGAATATGTTGTTGTTTGAAATTTTTACAAAATCATTTGTATCAAAATCAAATGTATCTATTAATTATCTATATCTTTGCTTTAGTCCTTAAATCATCTAACAAAAAATAATCTGACAACTGAAATTTCGATGATTTTAAAATTCTTTATTTATTTATTTTGGAATCAATAAAATTAGTATTTAATTATTAATTATACTGTAATGGAAAAGTGTGAAAATATTGCTTTTTGTTTGTTTGTTGCTTTCAAAATAAAAAATAAAAAAATCTACTTAAAAAATCCAATATGGGTCGAAAATTATTATTTTTTATATTTTTCCATGTTTTCAAAGTATTATATTTGGAGAATATCTCCAAAAAGTTTCAGAACGATCAAGAGTATTTTTCACGATGTAGTAAGGGCAAGATAGGTAGGTAGCGACATCTACACGCTCCCTCCGCTGGTCCTCTTACCTGCGTATCTGTCTCATTGTATACAACATAATACCGTTAAGTTAGGTTAGGTTAGTATGTGTATAACCGTGTGTTATACACATACAGCCTGGAATCGATGATTCCGTATGAGTTAAAAAATTAATACTAATTACATTTTAAAAGTACTAGATCATCCACCGTATAGTGTGGACCTTACTACGAATGACTTACACTTTTTTTTCTTAACCTCAAAGAGTTCTCAAAAGATTTTAGAAAACAATTGTTTAAATACTAGAGGAGGATAACAACAACAGGAGTTTAAAACTTTAAACATTATGATAAATGTATGAGGTGATTATGTGAAGAAATATATTAACATACTGTTTGAAAAAATATAATAAGCTAAAAAATATTTTTATTAAGGAAAACACATTCTTATTGTGAAGTTGTAATTATTCAGAACATAGGTCTGTGATATTTTAAATACTAAATTAATGTATTAATTATAAATATATACATATAAAATCAATTTTGTCGAAAAATTTTGTAAAATATCCCGGTGACGCAAAAACAATATTTTTCGACAAAATTGATTTTATATGTATATATTTATAATTAATACATTAATTTAGTATTTAAAAAATATTTACTTTCTGGTTTCACTCGTAGCCCTCAAAAGGTTAATAACAAAGTTTTGTTCTTATAAGTGTATGTAAATAGCTTCATAAAACTTTACTCTCTGTATTCATTTTATTATTTCTCAAGTTTTTAAATTCTCTATTCATGAATTACAAAATATGTTATCTCTTTCCAATTGATGTATTTTTTAAATTAAAATTCAACAATTACTTTTATTTAAATATTCGAATGAACTGTCAGGTTAATAATCTCGTAATCTAAAATATATTCTCCTTTATTATTTACGGTGCTCTTGCATCTTTCTGGTAGACTTGCAAGACCCTTCTTCCAAAATTTAATTGTCCGTGACGAAAAATACTCCTCCAGTATTGTTACCGTCTACAGAAGGTTTACAGAATTTATATTCTTTCCGTTCTAATGATTTTGCAGACTGCGGAATAATGATAATCAGATGGGGCAATGTCCAGCGAATGTGGTGGGTGGGACATCCTTTCCAAAAAAGGTTCATTTCTGAGTCGTGACAGGAAAGAAGAGTACACATTCACTCTCTGTACACGATCAGACTCTGAAAGTTGGTGAGGAACCCATCTACCCAATTTGCTGACTTTTTTGATAGCACGCAGGTGTCGATGAATGATTGAATGACCAAATCTAAGCTTCTCTGCAAGTTCCTTAACACCAGGGTTTGTATGACGTCCTAGTCGAACTCTACGACGAGGCTCATCTTCTAGGTTGCAGTCTTCGGTTCGGAATTTCTGGAACCATCGTTGATACTGGCTTACACTTATTTTCCGTTCCCCATATTCTGCATAAACATTCCTCTCACTTTCCATTGCGTTGTTGTCTTTTTTGAACTCATAAAGCAAAATATGCCGAATATGCTCCTTTATCACTTTCATTACATCTTTGAAAAAATAACTGTGATGTCCATGTGACTGTACGGTTGTGTGTGTGAGTATGTTTGAATGCCGCACCGCCGGCGTGCGTGTGTGCGAGGCTATAAAGGGCGGCGCGTGGCAGGATGCGGTCTCTCTCTCTGCGTGTCCATTGGCTTTATCATTTGACTTATACTAGTGATATACCTAATACTAAATGGTTTCGTATTGTAATAAATGTATAATTGTTATAAATTTTATTTGTTGGACCTTCACATTACGAGGTGTACACTGAAGACGTACTAAGAAGACAAGTACGTGATAATAACTGTTAAAACCGAAACCGAAACCGTTCAAAACTTGCATTAATGATAAGCTACTACCTGCTTTTATAACAGCTAGTAATTAAACCTGATGCAGGCAGTTTATCCCGTCCCCTTTCTGGTTTTTAGTTCACGTATTTAAAATGTAATGTGAAAAACCCCATTATTTATGTGATGACCTAATAGTTTTTATCGTAGATCCCTTCATTAATTATTGTGTCTAAATTTAAAACTTTCGTGACATTTTGACGTCTAACTCGTAGACTCAAAATTATATTTAATAATTCAAGTTAAATACTGTTATGCTGTGGATCTAATCACCTGATGGAATGAGGTACAGGGAGACATAAATTTGTAAACGTACGCGTTAAATATTACTAAACTCTGAAATAAACTGTTGTATTTATTTAATCTTGCTTCGAGACTTGTATGTAAACGCAAAAATCTATGTCACGTATGTCTTAGTCAGGTATCTGTCAATATCTGAAAGTATACTTGGAATTGATGATTATATTTGATATACTCACCCCTCTTACGTAACATATCGTAACTTTGGTTTTCTATTATTTTGCAGGCATTGGTACATTTTTAAGTGGTAGTATCTTTTGTACATACCTAACAGAATACATACAATATATTATACATAAAAAATACTGCCTGTTGCGTATAAGCCTAGATGTCGGAAAAATTCGGGATACGGAAGGAATAGGCACTCACCATAATACAGATTCTGCAGACATCTCCAAAATGTGGACTGTATTTTTATTCACAATTTCTTCTTAGGTTCTCCGACACATTATAGACGCAAAGTCTCAAATTAGTGTAATATTGTAATCTTTTAGATAAACGTGTAACTGGTTCAAGGTAGCCAATCGACTTATCTACGCGTGCCGGGTGGGAAAGGGAATGGGGGGGAAGGCGCAGTACATTATTTTTGTTCTAAATAAATATGTATTTACACAAATAAACATATGTCCCAAATATTGCCTAATGCTAGAACTATTCAAATTGACCTGTCTTTAGTTACTATACATTACTTAAGAGGTGTCAATATATTCGCAATTTTATTTATAACGATTAAGGAAAATTTATATAAGAAGAGTCCCTACTGCTGAAGGTCTTATGTCACAACTTCCTGAATATTTCAATACACTTCGATCAGGGACAGCACCTTCGTTTATTATTTATACACACTTACATATATATATATATATATATATATATATATATATATATATATATATATATATATATATATATATATATTTGGGGGTTAGGACGGTGGTTAAATGAAAGATATGTTTGTTTGCGCGTTTTGAGGTTTATTACATTATGATGAAAATAAGAAAGACATAGAATGAAATGAATGAATGTAAAAATGAAATGATGTAGAAGGTGCGTGTATATTACGAAATGAAAGGATGTGAAGCGGGCTGGCGGTCTCGCTCGGCTCTTGCGAGCCGGCGAGACCGCCGTAGTGAAACGCTGAAACTGGAGAGACTGCCTAGCGGTGAATTCTGAGCCAGGCTTGTGGCAGCAACCGGCAGCGCTGTCGCTAGCGTCGATGCCGACTGAGATGGCGGTGGATTTGAATTCCGGTCGCTATATATACATATATATATATTGAAACGAAATAAAATTTCGTCACGTCGTGTCGAAACATTAGAATAAAATAGTTTTGAGAATTATTCTCTGGTAAAATTTTTTGTCTATGAAAAGTATTGCTACAGGTACGAATGGCTAGGAGCGGTAGACGCGTAGGGGCCGCGGGGAGAGCGAGTTGACTGTTATGCCAACCGCTCGATCCGCGGTCGGAAATCCGAGAAATTATCCGAGACCGCCCCTGAGTGATGGAGTACACCTTCAAGGATCAGGTGAACCATTATTTGGCGAGGTTCAGATCCCTCGAGGAGTGAGTCGGCCGATTGTGCCGGACACACTGTACGGATAGGATGTCTGGCAGAGTTTTGGGTCTTGCCAAGACTATAAGAATGGACATTTTGGGATGAGTTTGTCGAGATAGTGGACGCTCGGCAAACAAGGATTATCATCTCGGATCCTGCTTACTATCTTGTACGTTGGACGGAGCGCCGCGACAACAGTGAACCACTAATTTATGCACAAATTCTCCAGGGTTGATGAATAGCGACTTTGGTATCTTTTTGATTAAACTAGGTTTATCATAAGTGAGTTTTTCATATAGCAAGAATTCTTGAGAAATTCCTCCAGATTCAGTCAATTTGTAATTTTTCATAATTATTTTTTTTCCTGTTTGTTACATTTAATATTGTTTTTATTCAGGGATAACTTTCACTTCACACCGACACCTGCACACAACATGGCGCCTCTGTATTTTCAAGAACTTTGTATCCCAGACAATTTGAATGGTAGACGTCAAACTCTCAGGTCAGCCTCTACTTTAGCTGCAGGAAGGGTTGTAGAACCGACCAACCGTTGCCAGAAGTCTAAATTTAGTGAGCGGGCATTTGCGGTTGCAGACCCAAAAGCGTGGAACTCTTTGCCTTCCGTTATAAGGAACAGTGCATCAGAGACTTTATTTAAGAAAAAACTAAAAACGCACCTTTTCAAAAAATCATTTCCATAAGTAAAAATAACGATTATTAATTAAAAAAAAAAAAAAAAAATTGTAAAACTATTAACAGTTTATGTGTTAAGCGCCCTTGAGGTGAAAGTTTTTACGAAAATGGCGCTATACAAATTATCCATCATTATTATTATATTATTATACCTACACGAACACACATTTCCTCCGAAGATGGTCATCAGACGTCGTACGAGGTGAGTAGGTGATCTGAATCCGGTAACGTACCCACAATATTTCGTGTTCTCCCCTGACTAGCCGGTGGAGATCGTCCAGCCTCCCTAGGTGGTAGGACCGAACTCAACAGTATGCTATATTTGAAGTTTTCATCGGTCGAGTATAATGTTAGAAATAAAGTTTCTCGATTGTCTTGCGTCTGTTCATCCTGAGATGGACCATTGTTGTCTCAATCTGACTACCCATCTTCAGAATATGCCCTATTGGTGAAGTGTAGTTCTAAAATGATCGCGACACGCGTCCTTTCAGGCCGGCAATTCAGCGCTTAGTGAAATCGCAAATCTTTACTTTGTATAATTATGGTGTTTACGACTTAGTATTTGACTTCTGGTAATTCAGCGAGGTAAAATAACATATATAGTATATTACGGGTTATAACTGATTTTATGGACCCAATGACTTCCTAATTTCTCATCAGATTTCGAAAAAAAATTTCTAAAAAATTGACACGTTTCCTGTTTCGTAATGATGACTGAAGGCTGGAAGGATATTTTTCTCTACGAAGCAGTAATATATTAAAATAATAATCGAACCTTTGTAATAAAATAATAAAAGATAAAGTTTTGTAGCGAACGTGCATAAAGATGAAATAAAGAAAGAAAACTATTCCAGACACTTCGAGAATTGTTTATTTTTTTGTTAATGGTTTTCGTCTGGTGTTTATAATTTCCCTTGTGTAGCGGTAAGTACTACCTATACGAATACGCCTTGTGGAATTCGGAATTAAGCTAATGTAATTAAGTTCGCAGATTGTTCATCAGGCCTGTCCAGGCTCTTTTGTATAGAATTTTTTGGGCCTTTGATGTTTTCAAAAACATTTCTGAAGCTGATTTTATGGAAATTACGTCCAATAATTTTTAAAGGTCCAAACCTGAGAACAAAACTGTTACAGCAGTATATTGAATTACCTAATTGCATCTTGTTTTACTCTTTATATGCTATCTAATTGTATCTTGTTCTATACTTTATATATATATATATAATTTTTTAAATTTATTTTATACACTGAAATTAGACTTATTGTAAATTATTGTTGTTAATTTATAAAATACACGTATAAGTACAATTGGTGGGAAGTAAATCCTTTAGTGGACTGTATCTCTGCTGGTAATTGTTTGTTTAACCTAAACCGATTGGCATCATGAAAGGTATAAGGATAGAAGGAATCTTCTTACCTTGATCTCAATTTTGTGAGCTGGATGTCATCTTGCACTTCGGCGAATTCGATTTTCCGGTCCGGATAACGTTAAAGCACGGTAATAATCTATCTCGGCTGAACCAAGCTTGTTGATCCTTTGATACTAGAATATACACACCTCCGTCGTCCGCCGAATGCGCCCAGATGAATGGTCAGCCAGACAGGGACGGGAATTATTGGAAAGAAGGATATCACAGAAGTAACATTCGACTTGCGTCAACAAGCATAATAATTTCCCCCTCGCTGGATAAACCTCTATCTGAAAGAAGCAGCTACATACAGGTCGATTATTTACTCACGGTACTGTACAGTCGGCCACTGATGAATCTATTATATGACAGCAATACGCTGCTTAAAGTCACAAATGCAAAATTTTCAGGGCCTTGTAATTTTTTACGATTCACCCTCATTGGCCCTGAATCTCACATTACCCCTAGATTTATAGCTTTATCTCCTGTAGTTTTATTGAATTTCCCCGCGTACAGCCTGCTGCATAAATTATTACACACCATTCTACCAAGGGTTACCTTTGACATATTAGTTTCTTCCCACTTCCTTTATAGATCACTTCAAGAGGGTGAAAAGAATAAATGTCTATAGCGTTTGCAGGAATTAAAAATTGTACCTGTACTGCCGCTAGTATAATTTTTTAATTATTACAATATAATAATACATAGATTTGTTTCATATTTAATTATTTTATGGATAGGGAACGAAATGAAATGAAAAGTAAACAGCATATATTATTATATACAGTTTTAAAAATTGTTTAATAATTATTATATGAAATAAAACACAAACACTTTGCATTTTATTGCACGTTAACCGGTTACGCTTAGCTCAAACTTCGTCAGGGCGTATTTAAAACTAACAATAAATACAAAAATAGTGCACTTATATATACATAAAGAGAAACATGTGAAAGAGAGAGACAAAGAGAAAAAAAGATTTATTATCAATGTGTTAAATTTACTTTTCTTTTGTATATATCTATTAATGGCGCATCACACTGCGCGCGGTGTACACAACCGATATTATGCATCAACTGACGTCAAGTGCGTAAAGCGGTTATATAACTTTGTCTCTTTCTTGCTTAGATAACGCTCACGCACACATTGACGTGTATCGGTATACACATGCATGCATTATTATCGTTGTTGCTTTATAGTTATCCTGTATTACTTGACTTTTTTATTGTTCTAGTAGTGTTTGCGTGCAATGACGATGTCTGCCATATTTTGGTTAAATCTATTTAGAGTTTTAGATGAGGTTTGCCCTAATCTTTGTCTTTGCAATGAATCTCTGCCACTTCCAAGACATCTAAAAGTTATAACTCAAATACTAAATGCGAAAATACCGTTTTGTTACTCGTGGCTTGACAGTGTTATACCATTACCTTGTGGTTGTATTGGTACCATAAATATACTCTATTCAGCATAGTTGTTGACGTTAAAAGTATGCTATATATGCATTATATATGGAGATAAAATATTTTGAAGAGACACATTGGAAGTAGGTAGATATGTTTATAAATAATAAGATTTACTTTGTTTAAACCAATATTTATTGATACATCAACATGTTTCGATACTTATGGTATCGTCTCCAGGAAACAATGTATACTAAAACAAACCATTCTTTTGACATTAACAAGGGTTTAGAAATTATATATACAAATACTAGGGGTTTACAGTGATATCTCGATCGATCTTTCCTCAAATAGTCGTTTTCCCACACGTATCGTTTATTTTCGCGAATTAATTTCATACAAAATCGCATGGATCGTTCCTCTATGCATCATTTTAAAGTATTAATCGTTAAAATTGCGCAGCATATTTCGTAGCTAAATGCTTGGTTGGCTAAACAATGAGCGGAACATATTGGAGAGAGAGAGAGAGAGAGAGAGAGAGAATGCTGCTGCTGACTCGCTTGAATATTTCTATATATTTTATTTTTATTTAAAAAAATTAATTTACATGTATAATATGTATATTTTTAAAAATATGTATTAAACATTTGCATATGAAAATTTTACTTTTTTCTATATTTCCGCATTCATAGTTTATATCAATAGGTCCCCTCTAAAACGATAAATAGAAGTTTCACTGTATTTAAAATTTTAGAAATAAGAAAAAGTGCTAATAGCAAGCTAAATAACTAAATCCTTTTTGTTAATAGTCTCACTTTAAATTTGTTTTCATAGTAGTTCCTACTTAGTTATCCATCTCTTATATTTTCATAGTTTTATTTTTATCTATGTTTATATTTTTAATTTTAATATACATTGTTTCCTGAAGCAGTTACCATAGGTATCGAAACATGTTGATTTATCAATAAATAGTGGTTTAAACAACGTGTTTTATAATGTGAATTAAATATATCAATTAGAAAGATATACATATAAAATCAATTTTATCGAAAAATATTGTTGTTGCGCCACCAGGAATCGAACCTGGATCTCTTTCCTAACCGGGGAAGGTGCGTTATCTAACTACGCTACAGCGACAATATTTTTAGCGACAAATTTTCGAACCTATACGTTACCTTTTTGATATTAATACATTTAATCGTTCTATTATTTGAAAGAGCCATTTACCTTATTTTTACAGAATCTCAAATACCTTTGAGTAATCTGATAGCAGACGTTCTGAATAATTACAACTTCACAATAATAAAGTGTTCTCATAATAAAGTGTTTAATCTTATTATTTGTATAATATGTAGCCACAGAGTAATTTAACTAATATAGAAGAAGATATATTTATATGAAATTTAATATACATTATTTATAACTATGTTTTTAACCATTTTCACCACCGACTGGTTTCGCAAAATACCATTTGTTTCATCATAAATTAACAAAAATCATACATCAAATTGTTCCGAATTTAAATTCTATTAAATTTAACTCGTAACAATGGTTAAAAACAAAGTTATAAATATTTTATATTAAAATGAAGAAATACCACAATGTAAAGTTTGCAATTAATATTAAAAATATCCATTTATTTTTATGTTCCCGAATCCGTTATTCCAATTAACTATTCATCTTCATCGTTCAAGTTTTTTTTTACTAGAGATGTTAAACCGTTATGTAACTGTGATTGTGACGATGATTGGTAACCGAAATTTAACTGTTGGAGGATTACTTTTTAGTGTACCAGTCATTGCTCAAAGAATTACGAATAATCAGTTACCAACCATTGTTATAATCGATCACAATAACGGTTTAAATGACGATTTAACCATCAGTAGAGCCTGTCGCAGTTCACTCGGTTTATCTAGCAGATGGGGTAGATCTACCCTGTGGATGCTTCCAAGTTACTGATCGTCTAAAGCTTTACCATGTTGTCGTTTCTTTTGACGAGATTTTTGAAATATTGAATAATTTAGTTCGGTATTTATGACAGGACCGGATCGCTGATCACCGTGCACGTGTGAATCCATTAGCTTCCCTTGGTGTTCTATCCTCGCTTTACTGTCGAGTTACTTCGGTTCGGTTCCTTGTTTTAATAACTCAGTGTTCAGGTGACAATTATGCGTTTGTTATACGAAGTATTTACAGGAAGTATAATTATACAATTCAGAAATAGACTAGTAATTAAGGAGAAGTGGCGATGGAAAGAGCCCCGTTTCCCCAGAGACGGCCACGTATAAGTATTGTCCCCCACCACTCATCTACTTACTCTTCTGACACACACACATATACACTAGTCCAATATGACAGTTCCCACAATTACGTTTACTATACTTATCTATCCCCTCCTCCCTTTACCATTACCACAGAGCACGACTTTTTCTGTGTGTGATCTATGACTTGTGAACTGTCATGAATGTCCTGCTTCGAACTCGTCACACTTACTCGGTGTTTCGGTTTTATCACTCATTGTTTATCGCAGTGCTTCGTGCTAATAATCATCGAAGAAGTAAACTGAAGTTCAGAAGAATTGTGAATACAGCAATAAAATCCAGGTAAGTCGTGTTCTTCCTGGTTGGTCTTTGAGCACTTATTGTTCTGTCCCTATACTAAGATTTTACCACCCTTCCTACATCCCATTGTTCCACGTCCTTTTGTAAACACCATCTAAGTCGTGCACTTGAAATTCTGTCTGCTTTGTAAAATGTAAAACATTCTGTATTATTTTTTTGCAAACAGAAATTGCAAAAATAAATACCCAATCAAGTATTCGCTGAATTTGTCTGTAATATAATATATCTAACGTTTTCTGAAGGCAGAGATGAAATAGCCCAGAAAATGATAAAGTTTGTTGTTGGAATAGAATGTTCGTGCTCCCTAGAGATTGGGAATTGTTTCGCTCGAGCAGAGGATCGCCAGTGCTCGGTTTAAGCTCTTGACCTCTAGTGGGACTGAGGGTGAATTAAGAAACACCTCGATTTCGAAAAACCAGAAAACTTTTGCTTTATTTAATTTTTCATATTCTATTTTCTGACGAATTCATTATTTTATTATTTGTGTTGTATTAAGTCTAATTTTATTTTTAATCCAGTTATAAAATCGAGTGTTTAAAAAGTGGGTATTCGGTATAATAGTAATTTAAATAAATAAATCATTAATATTATAATACAATAAATGCAAGGTTATTTAACAAATATTAACAATAATTGTGCATTTAACGTCATTTTGTTAACGATTGTTTCACTATTATGCAGACGATAAGCAAATTTTTTTTTCTGTAAGCCGGGTGAGACGTATTAAAAGGAAAAATTGCAAGATGCGTTGAGAAAATAAGCGATTGGATAGCATAAAATAGATTTCCATAATATTGACATGGTTTTATCAGTGTTATTTGAGTTCCAGTGTATGTGATCAATGCTATGAAGGAAGTCCAAAAACATTTCGTGTTCCAATGTACCAAAGAAAAATAATTGTATCAATTACCTTGGAATCATAATAGATAACAAACTCAAATGCAAATAACATATTACTAATCTTACAAACAGAATAAGGAAAACTGCCTAAATATTTTTAAGACTCGGAAACTTCTTATCACTTACAAATCTGAAATTGATATATTACGCGTTTGTACAGTTACATTTGCAATACGGTATTATTGGATGAAGAAGGAGCATATAAAGCTTCAATGTCACAATTATAAATCACTCAAAAAATGATAATAATAATTAATCTAAAAAAATAAAAATAGACTATCCAAGTATACAACATTTCACATATTTCAAAGTACCAAAAATAATAGACATACAAAAAAAATTCAATAATCCAAATTTTTAAAATTAAAAATCAATTAGATATTAGAGGCGAATTCCGATCTACAAGATTTAGAGACCAAATTGATATTCCAAAACTAAAATATACCGTAACCCAAAATCGATATATTTATCAAGGCATCAATTTTTTTAACAATCTCCCCATCACAATTAAAAAAAAGTAAAAAAATATGTACACAGACTAACTGATACATAAATTCTCGTGTATACCTCTTCTCTTACGCACGAGTCTCGTAGAGAAGAAATAAATGTTACTAGAAATGATATATATATATATATATCCTACTGATTATTTTTAAGATGTATTATATTTTCTAATATTTTTTATTTATTACGATTTGTAATTTAGTAATGTCATTATATTTATATTATCTTATTTAATTTTGCTATATACACGGTCTTCAATATTGATATTACCAACGACGATATTACGAGAGCAACACCTACAAGGTAAAACTTAATACAGGAATTAATGTCTGCAAATGATTAATAATGCAGTTAAGTTGTTGGGCGTGCACATTGATTCAGATCTTTCAATGAATACACAAGTCAGCAAAACTGTTAATGCATTCTTACATCAACTGAGATAAAAGTATTCGCAGACATCTTCCTCTTGAGGCAGCCCGTCTACTTACAAATGAATTTGTGGTATCACATGTGGACTATTATAATAGTATATATGTTGACTTGCCAATGTTTCAGCTGGATAGATTACAATCCTAGAATGCGGCAGAATGGATAATATATGGAGTTTTCAAATTCTCTCATACATCTCTTTTACACGAGCTACATTGCTTCTG
Source organism: Eubasilissa regina (assembly GCA_022840565.1). Taxonomy (NCBI): domain Eukaryota; kingdom Metazoa; phylum Arthropoda; class Insecta; order Trichoptera; family Phryganeidae; genus Eubasilissa; species Eubasilissa regina. The sequence goes on from JAINEB010000021.1 coordinate 16,763,662, forward strand.
TTTTCCTGAAAAAGTTGAATTTAAATTGTGCTGCTTGATGTACAAGGCGACACAACGTGGCGCTTCTGTATCTTCAAGAGCTTTGTATATCAGACAATTTGAATGGTAGATGTCAAACTCTCTGGTCAGCCTCTATTTTAGCCGCAAGAAAGGTTATTAGAGTCTAAATTTAGTGAACGAGCATTTGCGGTGGCAGGCCCAATAGGGTGTTACTGAAGAAATAGTGCGTCAGAGACTTTATTTAAGAAGATACTAAAAACGCACATTTTCAAAATATCATTTCCATTAGTTAAAATAATAATTTTTAATTTTAAAAACAAAGATATATAGAACTATAAACAGTTTATGTTTAAAGCACCCCTGAAGTGAAAATTTTTGCGAAAATGGCGCTATATAAATTATCCATTATTATTATTTATCATTTTGAATTGTTTTGCTTCTCTGGTACCACTGGTCTTGGTTCACTTTTATTCATATTTTTATATCACTATTTATAGCAAATAACTAGAAATATTAAATTTTTACTACTCTCTTTACACCATTAAGAATCATTCTGAAATGGGAACAGCAAATATGAAAGTAAATAAAATGTCACTAAATTGAATTATTACAGTGAAATAATTATATTAATTAAGGAAAACACATTCTTATTGTGAAGTTGTAATTATTCAGAACATAGGTCTGAACATAGGTCATATCCCGGTGACGCAAAAACAATATTTTTCGACAAAATTGATTTTATATGTATATATTTATAATTAATACATTAATTTAGTATTTAAAATATCACAGACCTATGTTCTGAATAATTACAACTTCACAATAAGAATGTGTTTTCCTTAATAATATATGTTGTATCAATGTGTCCAAAATTTAATAAAAATGAATTGATAATTCTGGCGTCTGCAGTCGGTTTACTCAAAAGGTATTTGAGATTCTGTAAAAATAATGGAGATGGCTTTTAAATAATGGAACGACAGGTGTATTAATTTGAAAAATGTAACATATAGGTTCGAAAATTTGTCAAGAAAAATACTGGCGTTATAGCACAAAGGTAGTGCACTTCCCCGGATTGGAAATAGAGATCCAGGTTCGTATCCCGGTGACGCAAAAACAATATTTTTCGACAAAATTGATTTTATATGTATATATTTATAATTAATACATTAATTTAGTATTTTAAATAATTATATTTAATGTTAGTACATGGAACATAGAATATTATTTGAATAGTACGTTTTTAAAATGGATCATAAATTGCCGAAAGATCGACTTCTCCAATGAACAAAGAATTAATATTAAAAACCATTAATGTATAGAACTATGCAAGTGTACAACGATCCACCGGAAGATATTAAAAATGAGGAAACTGTTAAATAAGATTACGTGCAATTAAAATTGTACTAAAACGTAGTAAATTATATTCTTAGTATGACCTAAATTAATAAATCAAAAAGAATAATAAAAATACAAAAAAATATTTTGTGGAACACATAACGGGAGATACACGGGTAGGTATTTTATATAAACATGCAACAAAGCAAGTAGCCAGAAAAATATTTTGGTTGCTACCGAGATACCAATCCGAAACTTTTCCCATCTGGAAAAACTCGATATCGTTTACCTTTTATACCTTAAATCCTTTGTCTAGGTCTAATGTAAACACTCTTAAACACGAGAGAATGTGGATGATTTTTGGGGCATCAATACCCTCACACCGATCATATCATCTCATTCTTCAATCTAAAGTCGTACACTCATTCATAACCTTTTTGACTCCGGAACATCCGACACATTCAACATACAAAGTAACTAACTTATCATCACGCCATTTCTCCGCGTGGGTAGGCAGAGAGGATAGAGCGTCACACTCTTCTATCCTGGTACACAATTTTGACCTCATCCATATTCATACATCTTCTCATGCATGCTCGTCGAGTATCGAGGCATCGATCGATAGACACGTCGATTCTACATACATATATATATATATATATATATATATATATATATTCTGTCTCTTTCTTTTGCATATAATTTTATAGTCTGTTTCCTTTGATGTTCTATCTAACTGTATATGTATTCTGTATTTTATATTATATATGTATATATAATATATATATATATATATATATAATAAAATAAAATACTTTGTTTAACCCATTATTTATTGATAAATAAATAGTGGTTTAATAGATTTACTTTACTAGCCGACCAAATATCTCCGTTGAATCAAATATATAATATATTTCTGGTGGATTTTCCGCACCCATAAATGGAGCGCTCGACGTTAAATCCGTTCGAATAATCCGGGGTATTTAGGACAATATGCTATTCTCTAGTATGTTCAATACTAAACCAAACAATGCCTTCAATATTACAATCACCCCAACAATGGTCTTAGCGAATTGTGGGTCCAGCTCCATAACATGGTGGGTGAAGATTTCTCCACACAACTAAAGTAATTTTAACACTGGATAAAGAGACACAGGGTCAGCTAAAGTATTTTTAACAATTCTGCCAACTTATAATGAGTTTTGAGAGGATGGGTTTTGGGCGTAAATAAATTCTTATAAATGTGATAGGAAAAAATTTTTTTTTTAAAAAGTATGTGTTCGTCGTCGAGTTAGTTATGTTTGATGGGATTGATGGAAAAAATGTTAATATAATTAATATAGCTCAAATGGACTAGCCATCAAAAGTAGTTATATTTTGTCGAAAGATATATTTGTCATTAAATAGAATACATTCTTATTTTTTAAATACAATTTAAAATGTATTAATTATAAAAATGTACATGTAAAATCAATTTTATCGAAAAATATTGTTGTTGTTATCGGGATTCGAATCTGAATCTCTTCCTATCCGGGGTAATTGCGTTAACCGATTATGCTACACCAACACACTGTATTGACGACAAATTTTCGAATTGATACATCTCTCGTTCCATTATTTGAAAGTCATCTTCTTTATTTTTACGGAATCTCAAATACGGTTAATGCAATTTCCCCGGATAGGAAGAGATCCAGGTTCGACTCTCGGTAGCAACAACAATATTTGTCGATAAAATGATTTTTTATGCATACCTTTCTAATTAAAACATTTAAATTGTTTTAAAATAAATTCGTTGTTTTCATCTTTCTAAAGGTGTGAGTCTAGTGTGTGTAGTGGGAGACATTCGGGGAGGTCTTCATCCAGCAGCGAATAGAAAACTACTGATAATAACGATAAAATCAAAAATAATAATTTCAATTTAGAATCAGGATTTCAGCCAACATTTTTTCTATTTTTTTTTTGAATATCTCATGACGCATTTTTCAAAAAATTTAAATGCACCCTTTTCGATCACGATCAGGAGACACCGAAATCATCCACAGTTAACAACAAACGCGGCGCCTGTTCAAGAATTTAAAAAATTGTAACTCCGTTAAAAATATTTTTTCCTTTCTTTTACATGCAAATAAATCTCCTTGATTCTTGTTTTCATTTTAATACCAGCTGAATCTTCCAATCCTGTTGTTAGGTCCCGCGGGCGCCTATGTTGTGGGCGCCGCCATAGTATCGTTGGAATTGAAAAAAAAACGTAAAGAGAGTAATCTATATTTTATCCTGTTTGCAATCCTTGTGCAAGGTTCCGTAAAACATTTGTAATAACGAAAAAAAAAAATTACAGCTTTATTATTCGCGCATATAGTATTCGCGCACTGTAATTAGATGTCTTCAAATGTTTGTATTAATCTCACCTTTATCTCCCTATTATCCTTATTTTCAATGTCTAAAAGTTCAATCTGACATATATATTTTTTATGTTGTATCATTTGATTCGTATAGGTTTATCATGAAATTAAAAAGTATAGTATAACACTACGTCTACCTTAAAATGACCGCCATGTTATATCTTAACTTGTTAGTAATTGGTTTCCCGTTGTTCTAAGTGAAGCGCGAATGGCGTGCCTCACTTCGAAATCTTTGATCAGTATCGAAATTAATTTAATTTGTAATAAAAATATGTAACTGAACAATAAAATCAACAAAAATGTGTTAATAATTTTCTGGTCTGAATAATATGTCATATCACTTACATATAAACAAAAATAAACCATTTAATAAAGATGATGGCTTTCAAATGATGGAACGACAGATGTATCAATTTGATAGTGCAACATTTAAGTTAGAAAATTTGTCGTCAACTTACTGTTTTGGTGTAGCATAATCGGTTGATGCACGTTCGAATCCCGGTAACAACAACAATATATTTTATATTTATTATTTACTATCTTTGTTTTATTAATCACTGAATTGAGTTTAAATACATCTACCTGATTCTAAAAATACCATTTTCTTCTTCATGATGTCATAACTAACTAAAAACATATATTATTATTTCTTCACCTGAATCTATTTTAAAAAAAAAAAAAACAATTATTTAAAAAATAAATTTAGTACCTAACTCAATACAAATTTAGTCGAATAATTTTTAGGAAAAAAAATTTAGAATGTTAGTTGGTTGTTTATAATTTTTTAATTAGTTTTACATGCTTTATTTATTTTGTGACTTTATTCCAAATTATTTAATTTGTGACCAACACCGTTTAAATGCATTTTTTTTTTAAATTTTACTACAAGGTTAATATTGCTAATTTTAAAAGTACAATATATTTTTTGTATAATTTCATTTTAATTTATATATTTAATTTGCATTATTATTACTGATGGAATTTTCTTGTACTATTTTACGCGATTGGATAAATAAATCACTCATTATAAGTTCTGATTACTGTTTTCTAAGTCAAATATTCGCAAACAGTCTCGGGTTACGAAATTTTCTGTTAGTTTTGGGTTGTTTACTAATGTGCCGATTAGTATTTGTTTTCCCAAGTGAAAACTTTTACAATTATTGATTGAATATCTGAATAATTGGATGCGTGTGAGATTAGGGCGAGAATAAGGGACAGAGGGTCTATGAAAGAGTGGAACAATCGATACATTGTGGTATATGTATATATATTGAAATTTGCACCCAGTTGCAACCCTTTCTAATGTTATTCTGTTAACGTAACGACTCCATACAAAACGAATCAACCGAAAGAAATTTTCAATTCTGTAAATAGCCATTTATATGACTTGAGTAATTTACTAACTTAAAGACAACTGAGTAATGAAAATAGCACGATGCGGCGAATAAAAAAAGAGCGGTGAGTTGCGGTGAGTTTTTAGAACTGAGCAAATAAAGTCTCCACTGGTACATAGATGGCAATAATTGCTAAATAATGTTTTCGTTAATGTTAATTAAATTTTTTTATTTATATTTGTTTCCCAGAATTTTTAGTTATGCACAGCTTTTTTGCTTGTATGCACTGCACGCCCCTGCTTTTTACATATGTTGGCTTTTTATTTATCTATATTTTTACGAGATACTTAATATAGAAAGGAAATGCAATTTCATCATTAATTTTATGTCTTATGTATCAAGAAGAAAAATATTAAAATTGTTAATTATCCCATTAATGTGAAGAGAGCAATTTTTTTGGTTGATATGGTACGAACCGTAAGATTGTATTGAAAGTCAATTCTAAAGCACTTTAAATATTTTCACGTACCTATAGTCTAATGCGATTTCTGAGATTATCGTCTTTCAGAGTATATTTTTCATTCTTCGACATCGAGTAAAGTGGAAAAGGAGTATCCAAGCCGCAGTCTTCAAATGTCTTTGATGTTATAACCGAACATATATGTGATAAGATGTGATTAGGTCGAATTGAAACTAGGCTAATTGTGAAAAGCATAATTTTCTCGGTTAGGTTAGGTTATGCAGACAGGTGGTTGGAGTATAGCGAAGAAAATGTAGAAAGAATTACGAGAATGTAATCAAACTGTCGATGTATCTGAGAATTGGGGCTATAACGATTAAATGGTATGAGTTTTACATTATTATTATTATTATCTCAATACAATATCTTGTGTAAAATATCATTACCGCAGGGATTCGAACCCGGATCTTTATCTTGCTAGGAAAATGAATTGTCATATTAAGTACTTACAAGTCGATTTTTCAATTTGATTTGTTTTATTCTATTTCAGTGAGACATTTTATTAATTTCCGTTAAAATCTGTATCCATTAAAATGTGGTACAAAATAATTACTCCTGGTTCTCCGGAGACTGTAAATAGCCTGTCAGGAGTGGGCAGTTTAATAGGACCAGTCGTTTTCCTTTGTGTTTAGCTCAGAATAGGTTGGACAGGAACAGCTAGAAGCCCACAAGTGACCGCCAAAATCGATTACTGAGGAACTTGTGACAGGGTGAGCGGAAGAAAATACTCTGCTGAATAGTATTTGAATATTCTGAAATCAAAATTAATTTAATGTAATCAGAAAGTCAACATATTGTTTAAATAGAAGACATGAAACACAATCACCTTGTATAAAACCACGAATTTTTTTAAACGCCAACCGGGTTCGTTTAGCTCAAACTTCGTCAAATCGTATTAAAAACTAATCCTAACTAACTAATCTAACTTCTTTATCGTAATCTCAATACTGAGCCTCGTTGTCCTCTGACATCTTTGGAACTTGTTGCACGGTACGTTTTCATTCCTATCGTTCCTGAGGTGTGTTCGTAGCAGCTTTTATTGAGAACCTTGATAACTTTTTTTTTGGTTGTAGACCGTCGTTTTGCTCACATTCACAGTTACCAGAATCAGTTATTGTCAATTAATAGAATCGTGCAAGAAAACACATGTATTTTTCGTCGCTTTTTAGAATCAGGTTCTCGGTTAATAAAATCAGTAACTCGTATTTCTAAGGGCCGGTTGTGTGATCAGTAATAACTTATTTCTTTGCGAAAATAGGTTGTTTAATTGTTGGTAAAATTTTTTTTCTCGAAAGCACACCCTGTAGTAAACTCATTTTATTCTCCGATATCCGATAGTAAAAACGAGAATCGATATTTAAATATGGCGGACTCTTCACAGCTGTTTCAAAAGTCATCTGACACATTGATATTTTGAAATTTGCAATATTCGACAATTAATCATTCAATATATCGCTATTTTAGTGATCAGAGTTCGTTCGATAATGATCTCGTTGCTTAATATACATTAGCACACAATCCAAAAAAATTTCACCACCAATTTGACAGATTTCGATCGCAGAGGCGAAAACTTTATAGATAAAAGCATGATTATTTGTCGCGCGTATAGACATCTCATGTATGCTGTGACAATAAAATTTGACGTTCAAACAACTCGCGAACGATTTTAACCAAGGGCGTTAGTAAAAAGTTACCATAGTAAACAACCGACCCTAAGTATGTTTTGTTGTGAAATACAAAGAAATAATAGTGTCACTCAACCTTTTCAGGTACCTAGTTCCTTGTGTAATTCCCGCTGATACTTTTACGTAGTAATTACCCTCATAAATCCCGTATTATAATCGTCGGCAGCTATTTTCTTTCCTTTACCATAGCGTATTTAACATTTTCCTAGCCTTGGTCAAGCATATTATCAGTCGCAATAGCTGTCGCCAGACGTGTTTACGGTTTTTTTTTTACAATGTTAAACGTTATTCTTAATAATTAATTATGCGATAGTGTTTGGTAACTCAAAATGTTGTACTGTACTAGTTCTGATAAGCTAAAATTAGACTATTTTGAATTAAGCTTTTATAAAATGTGTTTATTAGATGTCTTACTTTCGTTACAGACACATCCTTAATTACTGTCTGAAAATGTTTTTAATTTTAGATGAATTATATTATTGATAATGGGAAGATGTTCCCAAAAATGTTCTTACGTTTAATGTAATAAAATATAGTGGAATAAACAGTTTTTCAACTCAATTTACAAAATAATCATGGAATTCCATAAAGGTTCACCACAAACAAAATTCAATAATAATAGAATAGTTTGTTTTAAACCATTTTATTATGTTCATACACTATGTCAACAAGTTTCGATTGGACCCAACCTTCTTCAGGACAATATAGTATGGACTAACCAAAGTACAGATGTTTACATCGAAAGTTAAGAAGAAAGAGCGGCAGTATATCAGAGTGGGACAGAGAATCAGCTAGGGGGAGGGAGAGAAGGGTAGGAAACATCTATAAAATCGAACTGTTGGATACATTTATTTGGTTATTTAGTATCTGACTATTTTTTGTTATTTAGAATTATCAATTCATTTTTATTAAATTTTGGACACATTGATACAACTTTTATTATAGGAGAAGGTTTTATCCAGGTTCGATTCCCGGTGGCGCAACAACAATATTTTTCGATAAAATTGATTTTATATGTATATCTTTCTAATTGATATATTTAATTTATTTATTAATCTCATATAAGTACAATGATACAATACAATTTCTTTTTCATGCTACACTTCTCTTTTAAATATATGCTTGTGCAGAGAAGTGGGGTGTATATTAATAAAAAAATATTGTTTATAATAACAAGCATAAAAAAAATAATAGCAATAGCGATATAAAAATATTATAAATTTAGTGATACATATAATAATAATGTGCTTATTCCAGCGAGATTTGCTTTTTTTTTAAACCTGATTCGTCATAAAGATAATACATATTATGTTATACATTAAAGGTTATGAAATAAATATGCTATGAAAAAGAAAATCAAGGAAAATATTAATAAATACAAAAAAAAAAAAAAATTTTTTTTCAAGTTTATAAAAAAGTAAAGGTTCACACAAAATATAATTATTACATATATAACTACTTCAGTCACGGCCATTGTTGCATATGTAGCTATTTTGTAAGCGCTGCCATTCTCTGGTCAGGGAACCAGCTTTCCATGAGAGCGCCGCTTGCACCGATATTTATCTTTAAAATGTTTTTTAATTGCATTGATTTTTTCTTTATTATCGGTTAATCTTCCTAAGGTTTTCGGGTAAGCTATTAAACATTTTTTTCCCTAGGCGCGTGTAGTGGTGATGTGCAAATGATGTGTTGATTTTTGAGCATGAATATACAAATGAAAACCTACTAAGATTTTCAATGATAAAATTATACTTTTCTTTTTCTTTTAATATTTGAAGAATAGAATTTCTTTTAAATACATAGATAACAAAATATTGGTACTTGGAATTCTTCAAAAAGTAACTAATTAATATTACTTTTGTGAGTTTTTGTACATTTTTTATTAGAATCAGGATTGTATTATAAGCTGATCCCCAACTAATGATGGCATATTGTAATATGGATTGAATAAATGTATAGTATACTAAGTACAAACTATTTATTGATAACAATGTCCTGATTTTGAAAAATATCTATATTAATTTACTAATCTTTTTAACAACTTGACAAATTTTATTTTATTCGATGATTACTCCAAGATGCTTTATTTTACTTGTTGTACATACATAACATTAATATGGTTTAGAATATTAGAACTTTTTTTTTAATATAATGAATATGTCAGACACGTGCCATTATTTTCCTCTTTTTTAGTTGTATGTTACAGAAAAAGCAAAAAATTCCCATCAATTTTGAAACACGTGAAATTACTCGCATACATAACGGCTAACTCCAAGCAGTAACAAACCGATTCAGAAAATCGGTGAACTCCAGCTATTTTGTATTGATATTCGATAAAAATGTCCTGATTCTAAAAAATATGTATATTAATTTTCTAATATTTTTAATAACTTGACAAATTTGATTTTTCTCTTTAAGATTTTTATCGATGATTACTTCAATATATTTGATTTTATTTGTTGTTTTTAAAACATTTATAAATTTCTAATTCTTCTAAATTATCAATACTTGTAACCCTGTATTCCTATTAAACGTATAGTTAGAATGAATTAGGTGTTTGGAAAATTCGTATAAATTTATATTTGTTAATCATCTAATGTGATATTTCATTTTAATATTGTCGTTCCTCGATGTTTTGCTTGTATAGAAAGCTGGACAATCATTGCACTTCCGTTTATAGATACCATAATGTCTTAGTAAGTTTTCTTTGTCTTTACAATTAGTAAAAAAATTTCAATGCTGACTTAATCTCTTTTGGGAGTTTTGCTGCTCTCTCCCTTTAACCTTCGATGTAAATATCTGTTCTTAGGCTTAGCGAAGGACAAAACTTCATTTCGCAATGAAGGCTTGACGAAATGCACGTTCACCAACTTGAAGCGTTCAAAATGAACGCTTCATTCAAAAGTATGTTGGTACCATTTTCGCATTTCATATATTTCAATGATGCGTGGTTATGTCGTTATTTGAACCGTTATTGAACTATACTTCAACGGAGTTCAAGAACGTGAAGTATACACTTCAATCAACTACATGAAGCGAGCGGAAAATTCTTTCGCTTTTCTATACATACGCAGATTGCAGTTTATTTTGTGCGTTGTTGAGCGAGAGATTCGTTATTTGCTAGTGTGTGAAGTATTGAACTATTGAAGCGCAGCACGATTTAAAACGTGCGAACTGCGTTGAGTATAAAGAACTAGTACTTCGTACAGTGTGGAGCCATTAATACTTAGATTAGTCTATACTATATTGTCCTGTAGAAGGTCGGGTCCGACTGAAACTAGTTGACTTTAGTATATGTACACGATAGAGTGGCTTAAAACTAAACATTTTATTATTTAATTATAATGTCAAGCCACAGTGTGTTTGCTTTCTTTTAAAATGTAATAAATAAATAGTTTAGTGTCGAAAATCTTTGTGTAGATCGTAGTTTTCGGATATTTAAATTGACGGTTATTAGAATCAAAATCGCCGAGGACGTGTGATTATAATAGCCGGCGACCACTGAACTCAATGACAATTTCAAATAAAATAGGACTCGCGCCTTAAATAGCAGTTCATGTTCGACGGCTAAATTATCAAGGAGTTTCTCAAGCGACTAGATATCTAGTTGTGCTTTAAATCTATTACCAGAAAATTGAAAAATAATTCCAGGAGCTATCGAGCGTAGAGCAGCTTGTTAACGACACGTGCTGTCAATAATACTACACGGTGTCGCAAAAGTTTTTAATAAGTAATAAGATAATGGATGGGTTTAATGAAAAAATGTTTATATTGCATTTAAGTACAGTACTAGGGAATTCATTTCTTAAAAATTATGTTTTATAAATGTGATCATTTATTTCGGTATTTCGTTAATTGGATCAGAGAGGGAGAATTGCTACTGTATACTTTTGATTTAAAATAGCCCCATATGAAAAGGTCCATTGGTCAAGTCTGGGCTGCGTGGAGGCCGGTTTATGTCACCTCATTGGAATATCAAATTTCCAGGGAAAATTTTACGAATAACTGGTAAAGATATGCTCCATAGCGACTGAATTCCCAAGAACGCAGCTAGCGATCAGCATACCCCCCGCCCCACGCAGCGAATGAACCAAAATAAAAAAGACTTTTGGGTCACTGTATTACATCTTGTGGCGCCAGTTTTTATTCGGCTGCGCCTATTGATATAGCTCTTCCTTGAAGAATATGGCTTGAAGTGAAAAATAATTTAGTATTTATTCCAATCACACTAGAATAAATAACAAAATGTTCTCAGAACTAGAAGTCGTCAAGCAAAGAGATCGTTCTCTCGCGGTCCGCCATACTTATGCATTCTCGCCTGACAAACTTCTCCATACGTACACTTACACTCGGACCCGTTCATTCCATAGATATCAAAAATAGATTCAAATATTTTTTGTCCCTTTGGGGATAAGAGAGGATGGAGGAATTTATGATTGGATGTTATGAATCAGCCTATGGTGTGAGTATGTATGAGCGCTGGATGTCCCATATCAAACTTTTACATGTTCGATGTTGCCAGTAACTTTTACATGTTAGAGCAGGTCGGAGACGAGAAAGACTACTTGCAGATGACAAAATTTTATTGTGAGATATTTGACATCTGTCAAAGTTGTATGTGTGTGTGTGTGGCAGCTTAGTGGCAGATGGAAGAGTATGTGAGAATGCTGACTGGTGCCAAGTGGGAGCCGGAAGCCGTTTAAAAACGCTGGAAGTGCAGATGTACTCTCTTTCAATTCTCTTCGGTTCTCAAGAAAACTATCTCATTGTGTATATATTACATTGTTGTACGATGTATAGTAGTTGTGAATTGTTAACTATATCGACGTTAAACTTTTATTTCTACTACCGACATCGCACCGAACTTTTATTGCCGTGGCACCGACCGTACAAAGGACAATACAGTCTCTTAGCCAAGTACGTTACATTTATTGAGCACAGTTTACAAAAATCAGAATGTACGTACGACAGGACGGTGACTTGTTGAGTGGCGCTCAATACCCGGCTTCCAAGACGGCTGCCTGCGCATGTTATTGTCGTAGGTTCCAGACGTGCTTTTGAAGCTGTCGGGAGCTCTATTTCACGCCCACGTACCGCAAGGTGCGTTCAGGGATCGTTGACAGTGTTGACGATTACATTCCTTCACATCCCTAATACCTTGACCACCATCCGGTGTTGTCGCTATTACAGGATTTGGCTATTTTTCAATAATTACAGTACAGTGTTTTTTTTTGTTAAAACATCGGACATTTAGTCTTGCAACAAATTAATTTAAAGATGTCAAGGTAATAGATTTTGCAATTTAATGATAGAGAGATTAATGTTTTGTACTGTTGAATGTCAAATCAATGGTCCAAAGAGGCTGTAATCGGTCACGTGGTCAGTGCAGGCGCAAGGTTATATTTTATGGTACCTACTTGCTCTTTGACTCAGACGAATTGCCAACATTTAATTTGGTTTTAATAAGCGAGAATAATTTATTGTGCAAATGGATGGAATATCCAATTACGCGTTTACTTGACATTTTTGTGTATTACATTAATTATTTATTTATTCGAGTATTTTAATTTTTTTTAATGTAGGTACCACAAATAGTAGTCAAGCAGTTATGTTAAAATTATATTTATATGTTATTGCACAGAAATTCTACTACATATTTTTATGCACACACTGATAAGAAAAAGAAAATCTTTTCATGCGTGTTGTAGAGAGCCTTTTTTTAGTGCCAAGTTCACATTTCAAAAGCGGATACGGACGCATCGTTTCAACGAAGCTATCGGATACGTCGACCGTTTCTCAGATCCGATCCCTTCTGATTCTTCAGATTTTCCAATACCGACAACTTTTCATATCACATTCTGCTATTGCCTTGCCGCTTCCTTCCGTTCTATATAATATAAAAATATAAATGTAATACAAATGACATGTATCAATTTGAAAGATATACAGAAAAATTTAATGTATCGAAAAAATATTTAAACAAATTAGAGACAAATACTAATTAAATGTATTAATTATAAAGATATATACATATAAAATCAATTTCATTGAAAAATATTGTTGTTGCGCTACCGGGAATCGAACCTCGATCTCGTTTCCAATCAGAGGAAGATGCACTACCAATTATCCTACAGCGATAGTATTTTTGACGACAAATTTTCGAACCTATAACTATTTGAGTAAACCGATAGCAGACGCCAGAATTAACAATTCATTTTTGTTAAATTTTGGACACATTGATACAACTTATATATTATTATTGAGGAGAACACATTTTTAATTCTTATTCATTAATATTTAAAACATCACAGACCTATGTTCTGAATAATTACAATTTCACATTAAGAATGTGTTCTCCTTAATAATAAATTATAAATATCTCATAGAGACGAATTTTTATTATTTTTAATGGAAAGATATGAAAATTGGGTAAATACAGGGCTCACGACCTGTCTTCGGCTAGCTTAAGCGATCACTTTATACTAATGTAACGTTCACCATTTTCATACATTAATCAATCTCCATATCTATTAAATTTTTGGATATTGTATATATGTTACTATGTGAAAACACTTCAAGTAATTAGTACAACTACTAATGCTGAACGTTACATTTGTATAAATTACCCATACTTCCATATCTTTCTATTAGCTGTAATAAAAATAGCTTCGTCTCTATGAGATATTTATAATTTGTTTAATAACAGTGCCTTTGTATATATATATATATATATATATATATATGTGTTCTTGGATATATTTTTGTTGCTACCGGAATTCGAACCTGGATATTTTCTTCTTCTGATACATATTTTATTTCTTTTGTCAACTTCATAAGAAAAATGTATTTTCATTAAAAAAAAACAATATAAATGATAAATGAAAAAGTAAATCATTCTTAAGTATAACTGGTACAGCTGTTTCTATTATTCAATGTCACACGCAAAAGACATAGATACATGGATATAACATTTCCTACGAATAATTGGATATGGTGTACGGCGTGCCGTACAAGATAATTACTCCAGCCTCTTATTTGTATTTCGGATAAACTCAAAACTTTTTACTTACTCGCTATGTAAATAGTATGTACATTATTACATTATCGTATATTACGAGCTAAATACATAGAATAATCGCATAAACCTTCGATTAGCCTCCAGGCGGGAGAGTGTTTACGGCCACCACAATATTTGGTGACCCCCCCACAGAGGGTCCAATTACGTAATGATGAAAAACATCTCGAGTCCAAGGTTTTTTATTTTTCTGCTTGTGCTTGTGTACTTGTGCGTATAATAAACACATATTTAATTTTTAATGATCCTAATTCATCATATCGTATAAATATACTTACTTACAATGACGCCGTTTCCCCGCGGGGGTAAATAGAGAGGATAGAGCACCACATTCATACATCTTCTCAAACAGCTCGCCGGTCATTGTGGATTCTAACAGGACCATCTTTCACTATCTGATTTACCTGGCCAAGTTTTTTGCAGACGTCATCTATTTCTGGTGCCATCAACACTTGCGTCATATATCTTTCTTACCATTCTCTCCTCATTCATCCGTTCCATATGACCAAATCACCTAAGTGATCTTTCTTAAGCTTACTCACTATACTAAGATCAGCTTTACATTATTTCCTTATTTCTTCATTTATTACTCTGTCATAAATGGATTCCACTGCATTCAGTCTACTTTCGTTCCTTTTCTGCCAGCTCCAGGCCTCACTTCTATACGTCAGTGTCAGCACCAGGACACTGTTGTGGCTTGCCTCGGTTGACAGGTTCCCGTTAGATATAATTCCATTCAAAGCGCCGTTCACTTTATTCCTTGCAGTCACCCTCATTTCGATATCTTTCTCTGTCTTTCCGTTTCCATCAAACGTACTTCTCAAATACACAAACTCATCTACTTGTTCCAAACATTCATTACCTCCAAGTATTTAGCGCGGTGTCTTGCTTTCCTCCTTCTCGAATACCATCACTTTCGACTTATTGACATTTATAATAAGGTCGCTTTTCTTGCGTACAAATAAATATATTCAGTCATAATTTTGAATTTTAAAAATATAGTAAACTTGTCTATTTCACTTTTGACCATTGAAGTCTCGCGTGTGATTAAAATCTTATATTTTATAAATTGTCTTATTGTATGAGTTCCGACTTATTTTTTTATCAAAATAACTTCGCAGTAAAGCTAAAAAAATAACTGAGCTGTAATTTTTAAAATACTTCTGTAGGGATAGTGATTGTATCAAACGGTTTTGAAGATGGTCCTAACTACATTCTAGTCTCACACGTGTTAGTGCATGTCGCAATGTATAAGTTGTGCGTGTGTGATTATTTATATTGTGTCTAGAGCAAGGTATTTAAATAAAAGTTGGCGTTTATCGCAGGATGTATTACGAAGGCTGTACGACGAGTGTACAGTTAAATGCGGGTATGAAGTTGAATACTATAGTGAGTACCTACACAGCCATGTCTGTGGGTCGCGTGCAGGATCATCACTCTTCTGTAAACTACTAGATAGGGATGCCGTGGTATTTGTTGCGTATTAAAACATTATACAAATTGATTTTATTGATTCACCGATTTGGACGCGGTTGTGTAATATCAGCGAAATTCAGGATATTTCACTCATCACGAAATCAGTACGAGGGTCGAACCCTAACAAGATATTCCTTGAATTAACGATGTCGGGTAGAATATTTCACAATACCTTGTAGGGGTTTGTCTGGATCTTGTTATGCATATTAATAGTTCTTGTTCGTATACGACATATTTTGATCTTATAAACGATCATTTACGAATGTAAAAAACATATTTATTTATATTATCTAGACGAATTGAGAAAATAACATGTTACAAGCGTTATATTCTCGGTTCAGTTAGGTTAGGTTAGGTAAGATAAGGTTGGAATCCATATGCGAGGGCCATTTTAAAAGTCTGAATCGTGTTGACACAAGTTGAGTACCTACTCCCTGCGCATTTTGTCCTTTCAATAAACCTCTGGGTCCGGCCAACTTAGGGATTTCGCCGACGTGGCAACAAATTGCATTTCGTCACGAAACGGTCAACATCTGTGTTTTTTTTAACGCTCGAGCGTAGCGCCATATGTAAAATTATGTACCACGAAAAACGGACGGTGTTCTGCAGCATTTGAAATGCAGTGATATTTCTGTTCATTACTACAAAAGTGCGTGTTAACTGGAGGTTAAAATTCACATTCAATCCAGGACTAAGATCAAGGTAGGTTAGATCCTCTGCCATTATTCCTTTTTTGCTCCAATTCAAATTGCGTCAACTAACCGGTAATTAAATCGATACAGTCCACGGGATCTTATCCCACCAAATTGTTTTGTCATAAACTTTTAACAATTTATTGCGTAGAACATCGGAACATGTTAATCTTAGTTGGTGATGTGAAGCCCCTTAACTGTGTTTAGAAATTTAGATATGTTATTATTTTTTATTCAGGGAAAACACAAATTAACAACATAACACTTCATCTTTTCTGTCCATATTCCTGTTAATGACCGAAATATCCACCCACTTTTCAAACCCCTATATTTATATTAATTTATTCATACTATATTTAGTTTAATTATCACCTGATGATGAGAGGGACTACTCTCGAAACTGTAGTAGTGGCACTAACCCAACGTGTGTGTAGTACATAGTTTAGTCGTGAAAATTAAAATAATCACATTACACCACAGTCAATTAATGCTAAGAAGAATACACATTTTCTACATGTTAAATGGGTAATTTTCCCGGTTAGTCTGCGTGTGTGGTGGCAGTTTTTCATAACATATACTATTTAGATGTTTCCTTAGCATCAATAGCGTAAATGTCACTTTGAACTTTCGATTTGACTTAATTAGCGGTCAAATTTGTGATATTCATATTCAAGTCTTAATATTTGGAGGTATTCAGACTTAAATAATATTCTTTCAAGTTTTTTAAGTAATTAAAAGGTTTGATCAATCAATAGTTATTAAAATATTACAGTCATGCCTGTAAGTGTATCTCTAAAATATTAATCAATTGTGAAATTTCGTCAAAATATTACCTTAAAATGGATTTTTTAAGGTTTTTTTCTATCGCCTGTCGTCAAACATTAGAATATTTTATGTATTAAATCGTTTTTGGCAATTTTTTTTCCTAGAAACCTTACGATATGTTTGTACACATTAGATAACACTATAATATTTCTTAAATAAATAAATAATATAGTCAATGGGATAAATGAATATCAGAATTCAGAGGTAGCGTTAATATGGACCCGTGCTAGATGGGAAAGATTGGATAATAAGACGCCTTTGAGTTGTATAAAATTTATTAGATGAATACTGTATTATATATCATAATATTCGTCTGTATGATAATTTATTCTATCCATCTTTAAGCGACTTCTAGGTTTTTTTTTGTAAATCGTAAAACCGTGATGATATACAGCTTAAAACCTTACCAGAAAAATGTCCTATCGTTTCAGCCGTTCTCTACTATTAAGGTATGAAATAGTCATTAAACAAATAATAGATATCTCTTAGAGACAAAGTTATTTTGAAGTATAGGTTATTAAAAAAATATATTGGTTCTCATTGTGACATATATGCTGTTTCAAGGAAACGAATTGTCAAATTTAGTCCATATGTGGCAATAGTGCAGTGGTACCCGAAGTGTTTCCACATATTTACATGTATACAACTTTCAAAAATTTGATGGATATGGAGATTGATTAATGGTCACCCAACGGCGTCACATCACCAACTAAGGTTATAATGTTCCGACGTCAGATGGCATCAATGACATAAACACATAACGCATGCGCGGCGTATATCGGATGGTTCGTTTGTGAACAAATACAGTTTCACTGATATTGAGCAATGAAATTGTAAATCGATTGTTAAATACATTTTAACTGGCCGAGTTACCGAAATGAAATTTATACCAGTGAAAATATACATTCACTGGTAATACACATTCACCGTAACATATACACCACATATTATTAAGAAGTTCATTTTTAATTTATAGCCGCTTTGTATTGGAAAGTTGTTAGGAACTTGTCTGTGTATTAATTTCGAGCTTTTCTATGCGACAGACATAATTTAGAAGTGGTATTTTTTTAATCGTGTCTATCATCAGTGAATCGTGCCGATCACGAGATGCATTTTTTAAACTGCAAAGTTTGGGTGGGAGCTTAATTAATGGAATTTTCGGGCGAAAAACGGACTCAGACTGATGACAGCGTCCACAGAGCTGGTTCAAAGAATATGTTTCTTTATTTTTATTTTTTAACATTGTTTCATTAACCACTTATTAAGTTTAAATACGTCTAACGGTTTCGAAAAATACCATTTTATTCTTCAGGATGTCAACACTAATCAAAAACATATGTTGTTGTTTCTTTACCATAATCTATTTTTAAAAAACAATAATTATTTAAAAAATAAATTTAGTACCTAACTGAAATTGTTACTTAATACATATTTACTCGAATAATTTTTAGGAAAAAATTTTAAAATGGGATTCGTAGTTAAATTTAGTTGGTTGTTTATAATTTTTTGATTAGATTTACACGCTTTATTTATCTCTAACGATTCCAAATTATTTAATTTATGACCAACACCGTTTACATGCAAAATTGACTATTCCAATTTTTTATCAATACCATGAGTTTTCTATGAAATAATTAGAAATTCTGAACATCCATTACTATTCAAACATCTCAAATGCTCCTTTACTTTTTTTAAAAGTAGTCTGTATCTTCATGGAAAGGTTTGTCAAGCTCGTCTGCCGGTTTTAAAATAGCTTGCACGTGTATGGTGAACATTATATTTATAAAAAGTGATCACTTAAGCCAGCCGAAGACATGTAGTAAGGTCTGTAATTACCCATACTTCGATATATTTTCATTAAATATAACAAAAATAGCTTCGTCTCTATGAGATATCTATTATTTGTTTAATAATGGTGCCTTTGTAGGTGAAAATCCGATAATTGTGTTCTTGGACATATTCAAATATTGCTAAGAAATAGTCAGTTGTTATTTAATGTATACGGACATAGCCGTTCATGGCAACATTCACATCCTTATACACATCACATATAAAAAATTAACAGTGTTTACGGTGTTAATTTTGTATTAACTTTATTAGAAATAACCCGTTAGCGATGACAGGAAGTTATTAAATAAAGTAATTTATTTGCTTTGACGCAATTGTCGCACTGCTTCGCGTGACAACCAACACGTTGACAATAGCTCTTGTTTCTTTTATGTTGCTGTACGATAAAGACGCACAAACATGACGATAATATTTATGTAGAATTTTCGTTGTCATTATTTTATAAGGTAATTTTTTTTAATCAGTACATGTTTTTCGCTTTAAATATTTCATATTTACGTCATAGAAAAACTACCCTGTGGTACTTTAAGAAGAGTGTAACTACGTATTTTACCAACTGGGTTGCTAGGTGTGATTGACATCCCCCTAGCGACGAGTCGGGGGGGTGACAACGCCCACATTTCAAACCGTCGAATCTTTTAATGTACCTACGTAACAGATATCAGTATTCACATCAGCCTTTTCATAAAAAAAATCTCACGAACGTCACTGCGCATTTGAAACACTTTTCCGTTATTTTCGTGCAATAAAATACCAATAAATATTTGTACTAATATTTCATATTTTAAATTTTTGTGAACATCCTGCAGCGGTAATGATAACGGAAGTCAAATGAGAGTTACTCGTGCACGTAAACGGATGTAGGCACTGTGTATGATGAACACCTAAGCGCTACAAGGTTAACAAAACTTAATTTACTTCTGAATGGATGTAAATAAAACAATGTTATAACTCTACTTGAGTTTAATAGCACTACTCGAGTTTCCATAGAAACAGTAAGTCTCATCAATAGGTGAAGTATTAAAATAAATACACACAAATATAGGAGACAAGGCTTAGGTGGGAGACATACAAGTAATTAGGAACTGAGGGAGATGGGGTAGAGTTACTGGTGGAAGGTGAAACTCAGAGAGAGTTTTAAAATTGTTTTATTTATATTTATTTATTTGTAACTATATAATACATAAGTTAAAGTGTGGTTGGACTGTGCCCGTCTCACTATATAAATTCTGTGTTGAGACGGGCATAGTTTACAAGCAATTAATTGTACCAATAAATTAATATTACAAGTTTAAAAAAAAAAATTAAAAAGTGGACAAATAACTTATTTTGAATAAAGTTAAATTATTACAGGTTTTATTTTCAGTTTTATGTTATTGAGACATTTTAATTGAATTAAATCTTTCAGCATATATGTGCTCTTGGGGATTGTAGGTTATGTGTATTTGTCCGTGTGGTAATTATATTTTGAGTTATTTTAAAATGTGTCTGTTTTATATATGTATGTGGTTAAGAGTAGTATTAGCATATATTTGTCTTATCAAAAACATCGAATTTATTAAAAATCTATGTATTTATTTATTATCCATCTAGACCTTCATTAGATTCTTAATTGTTGTTCATTATTCGTCATTAATACTTCATCGTCGACCTATAATAAACAGCATACAATCAAATCGCCCATTTTCGCTCCCACATTCATACGTTCCACTTAGTTTTGTGTTAAATAAGGCATGTTATATTAAGCGCTTGACATTGGTTCACCCATTTAAATTAACCTTCAAAAATATTCGTATTACGTTATGTTGCGCGTTTACGTGTTTCGTATTTCAGGATTAAATCTATGTTAACAACGCGATTACCATTATATATACGCGAGGGAGTGTAAAACCACGAATTACGCACACACTCGTATTCATGAATAAACGTGCTAATTGAAAATTTATACGCTTTAAATTAAAACGTGTGTGACGTCATTAAATTTTGTAAATACGCTAGTCTCAATTATCCGGGCTCGCATTAACCGGCTTGCGGATCAACAGGGGTAGTAAAAAATTTATTTATAATAAACGCTTGGAAATATTTGCTCCGTACAGAAAACAAGAAATGTAGACAATGGTGGTTCACCGATCTCAGCTTATCTCAACCAGCGATGATGATGATGATTATGAGGTCAAAATAAATGAAACACAAAATATGCTTAATATAGGCATACTACGGCGACAGAATCGAGAATACGATTCATATTTTTTACACTATAGTCTTCATTTACCAAAATCTATCCTGTCTCTGTTTGGGACATATATTTATTCTTGAACGAAAATAGTATACCTTCCACCTCCCCTCCCTTTCCTCACCGCATCAATCGAACGGCGACCTTGAACCGGTACGGTGATTAATGAATCGAAGTATAGTATAAACTTGAGACGTCGTTTAATACAGTGAATTCTAAAGGACTAGGACCCCTGAACGAAGATAGTGATAAATATAAATCTACAGTCCACCTTAGAGGTGCCAGAAGAACTGGATTGTGGTAAGTGCAAAACTCCTTCCGAATATCCTGTTTTTTCCGGCATCTATGCCGTTATGCAAGTCTCTCTGGCGCCACGCCGATGATCACAACTTTAAATTACTGTCTCGTGTCTTATCATATATTTTAATTAGCGTCACCGCTGCGACCCAGTAATTCTGTGCGATGCAATTTTATTTAAAATGAAAAGATGTATTTTTATTAGACTACACAGTATGTTTAGACAAAATTTTATTCACTGAATAATACTTACAGACATCTTCTGTGGGGTCAGGACAGAGAAGCATGGCGAGCATTGCACCGATAAGAACGCAGTTCTTAAATATGAAAGAAAACATATTATTTACAACTAATTAGAATGGCATATTGATAACAAATTAAATCGGTGACATCGAGAACACTTCATTGTTCCACAAAATTTTTTTTGGGCGCGCTTAGATTCAGTATGTATTTTTGATGCAAGTGGGCGGATCGTATTTTATATTTTCTTGTCACATATATTAGTTTTTTTTTTTAGTATATTAACTATCGTTCCAAGTAAGTTACACTAAATGTTGCAATTGACTAAGTATATTTTGACCTTCATTACCAAATAAAGGGTGTCCAGTGGAAAAAATTCAAGATTAAATTGTAATTGCTCGTAAATCATCAGGGTGAGGTAAGTGGGAGGGGTATTATTCGACGCGCGTGATTTGCGGCTTTGCCAAGAGTCACTGGCTGGGAGAGCACCACGCGTTCGCGGTTGAGCAATATTTAAAGTGCATTGACTCATTGTTCGTGCGCGTCGCGCTCTTTGTACTCACTTTAATATTGAGGCCGAGCACGCAAATTATCTGGTGTTGGGTTCAAAAGTTCTGACAAGAAGGGACAATGGTTAACCAAACTCCTCCGGGACCATCAACGTCAGCAGCGACGCCAGAACATGTGGTTCGAGTTCGACGTGATAAGGAAGGTTGTAGCCTATACTGGAATAAAAAAATCAACAGTGCACGTTGCTTTGAAAAAGATACTACAGTTTCACACATACAAACTGCAAATCGTGCAGTTTCATACGGAGATATACCCTGGGCACCTCGGTCGCCGGACCTTACACCGTGCGACTTTTTTTTGTGGGCAACAATTCAGGCCCTACAAGAAAATATCCGCCGTGAACCAACGCTTTGCTCTCGCGTGTTCGCAAATTTAAGAGTCCGATTGAAAGAGTGTCTTGAGAGAAATGGAGTGTATTGTTTATAAAACGTAAAATTCGCATCGTTAAACTCCATTTTATATAAATAAAATATGAGAATAACATTATAGTTTTATTTTTTATTTTATATTAAACTTGAAAATTTTCCGCTGGACTCCTTTATATAGACACGAACTAACGTAAATTCCTTGTTTCAATATTTTCATTTGGGGTCGCTGACGTGATCGCTTTGGTACCACTTACTCAATCAAATAGCTCCGCGATTTTTTAAAAATATATGACTCGATTGGAACGAAAATTCAGACGCCGACAATAAAATGTGTACTTATATATAAAATACGTCTTGTTTACACAAATAATGTATCTTCGAAGATTAAATACAGATCAAATCAGATTTATGTTTTCACAAATAATATGTATAGAATGCCTCTCGTTCCGCAACTAATGTTTTGAGCCACTCTCCTATATGTACACTTTATGTCATGTCTATTCATTTACTGGTTTTTGACTCATACGGTAGAAAGAGATACCTATCTCGTTTCAACGCTGTTTACGTCAAAGGATTTACGAGTACCGGTGCAATGTTAGATAGCTATTGCAGCAAATAGTTTGTTATCGGAATACGGAAAATTCTATACATCGTAAATATTTGAGCGCCTCTCGCAAGGACGAGGATTCAATTTATGTGTTTGTTTGTTTTCTGTGTTGCTTATTTTATATTTGCATTTTGTAAAACTTTTGAGAGTACGTACGTACTAAACATTGATAAAAATAAATAAAATTTGTCATAAGATTTTTTTTTCAATTTAAAATTTATTATTATAAATATTAAAATAATAAAAGACAAGTAATATTTATGCGTTCTAATTTATTCTACTCGATTTAAATTAGACATATTTTTCTTTACGTCTAAAATAGATTTATTACTGATAAGCATTAGCACGGATACTCTTTTATTAGGGCCCCGCAATTTTCATACAAATGATTATTAGGACCTACCTCTAATTATT
The DNA here is from genome assembly GCA_022840565.1 of Eubasilissa regina. Taxonomy (NCBI): domain Eukaryota; kingdom Metazoa; phylum Arthropoda; class Insecta; order Trichoptera; family Phryganeidae; genus Eubasilissa; species Eubasilissa regina. Next base: position 16,787,583 of record JAINEB010000021.1, read on the forward strand.
TATTTATTTATTAATTTTATACACGCTTTATTTAGGTATTAAAATAATTAGTAAAATAATAGAAAATTTCATCAGAAGTGCATTATAATTATAATGTCAGCATGTAATGTATCAATAAAAATAGCAACTAAATATTTTTTTAATAGATAGATTTATTTAATTTGTATTAAATACCACAGAAGTATGTTCTGCAAATGCAACTTCACAACAAAATTGCATTTTCAATAATAAAAATCATGAATTAACTAAAAGAAATGCATAGAAATCTTTAGTTATAATGTGACATTTTAAACTACCGTTGGCTATTTAAAAGGAAGTTAGATTTGCACTACAAAATAAAGTACAGAAATTATTTTATTGCAGTTTTTTAATATCATTTGAAAATTTGTACTCTTCTCTAGATATACATCATAAGTAATAATAACAAATAAAGACTTTTCTTGTAGATAGACACTAAATAATACGGGCGTAAGAGAGAAAAATCAATGACGGTCGCGCAGACAAACAAAATGACGTTATTTATCTGAAGCGGTGACGCCAACGGAACAAAAAAAAATACAGACTTTCAGTATTCCGTTAAAAAAATCTGAATCAAAATATGTTAAGTATCTATTTGGATGAGAATGGATTACATCTGTGCGGTCAAATGTTGTCAGACTAATTTAAAAATGTGTCAATATTACACTTTTCGGAAAATTTGAGTAAATGAGTAGTTTGTGCCGTTCATAACAGAACGTCACGTTTTTAAGTATTGAACATCTCGGTTATAACATTTTAAAAATTTTAATACAAATTACATTAGAAAGATATGCATATAAAATCAATTTTATCGAAAAATATTGTTGTTGCTACCGAAATTTGAACCTGGATCTCTTTCAATCCGAAAAACGTGCATTATCCGAAATAAATTATTAAATAAAGAAGATGGCTTTCATTTAATGAAAACGATAGATGTATTCATTTGAAAAGTGTAACAAACAGATTCGGAAATTTATCGTCAAAGCACTGTATTAGAATAGCATAATCGGTGTTGTGTAAAAGCGTAGATGCCGGAAGAAACAGGATATACGGAAGGAGGTTTGCTCTCACCACAATCTAGTTCTTCAGACACCTCCAAGGTGGATTGTAAATTTATCACTATCTTCGTCTAGGCTCCTTTAGAATACACTGTACAGACGCGACGTCTCAATTAAATAACATTCTTCGATTCACGAATTACCGCACCGCTTCAAGGTCGCCGTTCGACTGGTGCGGCGGCGTGCCTGGTGAGGAGAGAGAGGAGAGAGGAAGGCACAGTACATTATTTTCGTTCATGAATAAATAAGTAATTAACAAATAAATGTATGTCCGAACAATCGGATATCACAGAACTATTTTCTATTATTATCACAATAAGAATATATTCTCCTTAATAATTTAATATCTAGTCTTCGAAATTTCACGTTTTCGTATTTTTTTTTTTCGACGAAAATTACAGTTTCTAAATTTATAATCTATATACTACATTGCAGTATATAATAATATGGATAAACTCATAAATCCATTGTTTTGTAAGTAGATTGGCCGGATTTTGTAAGGTTTCCTTGGCTAATCTCTCACGATTATAGAATTAATCGAATTATTACATAATTTACCTGCACTGTTCATTCCACTAATGGACTACCCGAGTCTGTGCTTTGTATATTAAATCCAATTATTGCTTATTTGTGCGATCGCTGCACATATTACATTCATTCTAGATTCAAAAAGTAATATCAAACACATACCGAATATAGATATTAGTTGTGTGAAATCAAGTCAACAGCTAAAAAATACGATTTGTTAACCGTAGACTTCGTTTTATGAAATTAATGTTTTGGTTATAAGTTATTTATTCTTGCGGCGGATATTAAATTTCGTTACTAATGAATCTAATCTCGAGCCAAAATTGTAATATCGGTATTCGATTTTAATGGTCCCGTGATCAGTCTTATATTATTATAATTATAAAAAAGTCCAGAAATGTTATGTATACAAAGATTTTATATATTCTGATAGAACAGAGTTTGCCATTTGTTTTCACATCACATTTTATTTTACTTTATTTATCTTTCAAATCGGGGAGTTATTTCTGTCGGACTCTAAGCTTGAAGAACCTTTTTTAAAAATGCGTTTCAATAGAGAACGCACGATGCTCATCACTCCACGCCATGATGGCAACTAAAATGGCAAGACATTGGTTACAAAATGGCGTGCTGAAACCACGCCCTGTCCTACTAGAGCTCCACTAGCAGCAGTAGGACGAAATCGAGGAGTTATTTCTACCGGACTCTGTATAATACCATAGTGATTTGAAAGGGAATGACACCTTAGTTTCTGTCAATCTTTTCATTTAGATTTATACCAACTATGTTTATATTATGTTTTCTAAATTGCAGAAATATTGTAAAATGTAAGGTGATTTCATGACATAATATTATTGTAAAAAAAATATTAATTATTATTATAGGATGATAGAGACATCTGTGGGTCTCTCGCAGTCAACGAAATACGTAGCATCCGCTCCCAGCACCATATCTCGATGGCATTCGGCATACTAATTTTGGTACTCCGAAATAAATACCAAAAGTCAAGAAATCCCAGTTTCTATAGGTACTCAAAATTGGGCTGGGATCCCAAGACTGAATACCATAATAGTGATCTGCGTATACGGGCTTCATACGTTATCTATTCCTGGAAGAAATAAGCACACCCTCTATCTAATCATACTTAGTATGCGTACAAACACATCATGTAATTTCCCTAAAACACATATTTGAATCATACTTCATACCAAATATTGAAGTATTGACTTTGGAAACAGAATTATTACAGCTACTCGTATACTGCTCTATTTGTATGAAATAAACTATTAGGTTGAGTCGTAAATACCATCGTATTTTTACATATATTTTTTTCTTCCAAATGTTTTTTTTCTTCCAAATTAACATCGGTGCTTAATTATTATTAAGGAAAACACATTCTTATTGTGAAGTTGTAATTATTCAGAACATAGGTCTGTGATATTTTAAATACTAAATTAATGTATTCATTATAAATATATACATATAAAATCAAATAATGTAACGACAGGTGTATTAATTTGAAAAATGTAACATATAGGTTCGAAAATTTGTCAAGAAAAATACTGGCGTTATAGCACAAAGGTAGTGCACTTCCCCGGATTGGAAATAGAGATCCAGGTTCGAATCCCGGTGACGCAAAAACAATATTTTTTGACAAAATTGATTTTATATGTATATATTTATAATTAATACATTAATTTAGTACTTAATTATTATTTTGTATTATATAAAGGAGGGTTTCCGCTGACAAATTCTTTAGCTGATAGCCAATGGTTGGACTAAACGGGGCCCTTGTGAATTTTTAAAATGTCGAATAAAAGTGCATATTCAACGCTGTTTATTTTTTGAATTTCACCAAGCCCATAATACAATAGTAGCAACCAAAAACAATTATGATATGTACGGTAGGTGTGCTATCGATCTTCGAACCAGCAATAATAAAAGCTGATACTCGTCAAAGTACCAGGGACATCGCATTGAAGATGGGTATCAGCCAAACAATCGTGGTGAGACATCTGCCCAGCATTGGCCTGGTTTCCAATTAATAAATCGCAAGGGTGTTGTTTTTCACCACGACAATGCGCGTCCTCATTCTGCAATGATGACGCAGCACAAAATTAAGAAGCTCAACTGGGATATTTAAAAACATCCACCATATTCTCCTGACCTTGCTCCATCATATTTTCACCTTTTTTATCTCTACAAAATTATTTGTATGGTAAATATTAAAAACGACACATGATGTGAAAACGCAATTGGACAATAATATTCTTCAAGTCGAGCCGAGTCAAAACCGGAGAATTTTTATTCCGATGGGATAAACAAATTGATTGACAGATGGGAGATAGTCATTAACAATTATCGAAATTCTGTTATGTTTTGTTTTCATTAAAAAATACGACAGTACTTACGACTCAACCTAAATAAATCAATTCGCGAAACGTTAAATGCTTCTGAGAACTCGCTGCCTGTAGATACTACCCGTGCAACTACAGGCGCTTCCTCCCTGCCTACACGGGGTTGGAAAACTACCCCGCAGTGAAGCCATCTGTAAATAAAACTTTCATCTCCACTGTAATTAACAGGTTTTTTTTTTCGTTTTTCCGTATCCTACGTTATGCGCAAAAACTTCGTACTAGCTTTTGCTTTATTTTGATCATCGTTTTCAATGCTTTCTGTGGAGTTTAAACAAATGTATAAAAAATTCTACATGTGCTTAGAACTTTTTTCCCCATAAAATCGTAAACACGTTCAGTACAAGAACTCATAAGCAATATGTAAAATTACTAATTTTTTCAAAATTTTGATATTTGAATCGTATCATCATCATCCACTGTTAATGATGAAGACCTCCCTCCACTAATTTTTAGTGTGTCACTCCTACTGCTCCGATAATTTCGTCTATCAGTCAAGACTGGGCATCTAAATCATTTTGTCATTCAATTATATTTTTAGTTCATCGATTATTTGTGCATCTTTAAGTATTTTTTTTATTATTTGGAAAACAAATAGTTAATCGACATAAACAAAAATTATAATAAAAGTGTAACAAATATTGAACCAATTGCATGTTTTCTCTGAAATAACAATAAACTAGATACAGTGTAAGACAATTATTTGAAAATGACGTAAATGATAAAGGAATGAGAACTTCCTCATCTATTGCAGGAATACAAAAAACAGTAAAAATAAAAAGTTTAATGTGAGATTAGTTCTGGTTGACCTAGATGCCACTCGAATATATATGCGTCTGATTAAAACGATGACAACGATCTATGGAAACCGTCTCACATGAAAACACAATGAGAATTTAAACATAGAAACATGGTTAGAATAAATTTAAAAGAAAACATTGATAAAAAACATAATAATTTTCCCTTTCACTCTGATATATAATCACTTGACCAACTCTTCCTCGTGATTTCTCAGTCATTCAACGAATTTCTTTTAGAAAAACGCTAGAATTCTCATTGTATTGGACTCTAAGATGTTATAAAGTTTTGGTACTAGGCATTGGAAGTATCTTTGTCCAAATGTAGTTTTCATATGTGGTAGTTATAGTATAGCCGCCCATTACCGTGTACATGACGTCCTTTAACATCTGCGTTCTAAATTACGTATTTATTTTACTGTCTTTTCTAGCGATTTTCAACGTTCTGCACTGTGTAGTATACTATTCTAGATATATGTTCATATAACTGACCATGGCGAACACTGTTTCACCCTATTTTAGAAAATGTTAGTCTTTTTTTTTCTATACAACATAGTGAATACCAGCTCTCAAATTAACCAACTAGTAAGTTAGTTCTTAGATTTATTTATGTTGTTTATTTGAAATTTCAAAAATACTTAACAAAAATTATCGTTTATTTTGTTGAACATTCCATTAACAGAATCAGAATTTTCGTACGAATTGAACAATGAAGTTTATTTTAAAATAAATACAAAAGATATAAAATTAAAAAGTACATTATTATTATTATTATTGAAGGTAGAAAATTATTTGATTCTGCATGTTTTGCTATTCTTTGTTATATTATCAATCATTACTTCTTAAGAGACTGTTTATTTTGTGATTCAATAAAGAATTTTAATTATCCTTATTATTTTGAGCTTTTCATATTTAATTTAAAATCAATATATTGCCGAGTGCCGGTGCGTGTTGTTAAATATTAATTCGGATTACATTTGATTGACAAGTTATGTAGTTATGTAGATTGTCGATAAGTATCTGGTGGGATAAGATCCCGTGGACCTAGAATGGTTTTAAATATTTGACGCAACCCGGAATGGAAGTCTGAAGGACACTGAGGCAAATCGATATGGCCTACCTTGCTTTGAAGTCCGGGGTTGGGCGTCAATTGCACCTCCGGTTAACGAACACGTATATCATGCCGAACCGAGATTTCTATGACGGCACTTCCGAAAACGATTCACTTTTTCTGCGCGGTCCAAGCGATACGCACGGCGCGAGTGTAGGACGGCAGGAAGAAGCACAAAAAAACTGAATGTTTCGTGGTCGAAGCACAATCGGAGTGTGATTCCCTGCGGCTAAATGTAAGGTAATCGGCCAGACCGGGACAGGTATATGTGACTGGATGGATGAAAGAGGACAGGGAATGAGTATTCAACTTGCGTCAACAGTATCTAAAACGTATATAATTTAGAAATTTGAATATCACTTTACAGGGATTGACTTCAGATGAAGATATCACAGATTGGATTGCGGTAATATGAATATTGTAAATTACATTTTATTTACAGTATTCATATTTCGTATTAAATTGAATTTGGAGTCTTTTTTGGCGCTCGTGCATATATAATATATAATTGTGTTATTTTTGTACATATACTTATGTACACTAAATTGTGTCTGTCGCATGTTTTGACGCTCTTGTTCATGTAATCGTGTTTATATCGGAATACTTCTGGAAGCTGCAAGGGATTCAGAACACGAGGTTAGCGAGCGATATTTTTTATATTTAATATTATATTTGGAGTAACTTCAGTTTTATATGTGAAAATAAAACATCTGTTTTTCTATTTTACTCGTTTAATTTCCTAGTGACGCGTTTCGCCTTGTTGATTGCCAATAGTGGGCGTGACACGGCCAGTGGTGACCGCAGTGCGGTCAGCATCTTAGTAGAATCTATATTTTAATGCGAAAATCCCTTATTATATTGCTTTAATATTAGTACATTGTGCATTCTTATTATGTTCCTTTAGATGAAATATAGATCCTACAAAAGCCTTGACCGCGCGGCCATAATAGCCGCCCGCAGGTGCTAGTAGTCAGCTGTCATTGCATTCTGTATTGCTCTCCATGGAATTGTTCAAACGTGAAAAATACGAACCAAACATTCATGTCACATTTGACAACTATATAGATAAGGAAATACCATAGAGCGCGACGCAATATGACCATGAGAGATAGATGAGATGACAAGAGTCTCGCAGATCTGATCGTTTAAGCAAACTTTATAGCCTACCGAAGCAAACGACACTAATGAAGTCGCCACGGCCGTCATATCCAGAAAGTTAAAAATATAGACGGGGAAGCGTAATATTATTATAGATTATTAAATAAAAAAGTATTTTATATTATATATTGTATATTATACATGTGGTTGCTACGGAGAAAAAATTAATCCGCCAATTTAATGGGACTTACTTCTTGATTACACAGTTTGATTTTGAACGTTTTGAAGCAGCATCTTAAAGCTTATAAAATTATGATGCTTTATTAAATGGACGGAATATTAATTAATGTATTGTTTGTATTTTCATATAATTGACATATCTTAATATATTATGTAATTTATTAATTCGTTTCACGATATCGCGAGTTGTTTACATAATCAACAAATTCTTTGCGAATCAATATTCGACTATCTTCATGAATATGACTAATTGAATTCAATCCCGGGATTTCAAGATTTGATTTTGTTGATTACGGGATCAGTTCCAAATGCTCATGTGATGATTAATGTTTCTCCTTTCTTTCTTCGTATCAGTGTTGACATACAGTGGCCTCTATTAGATGAAACTCAGTGTTTTCTTCATGGTGAAAACTTTTGAGAGAAACAAACAGTACAATAATACTAACTGATATAAATAAAACATGATATTTAAAAATAGTACCAATGTGGTGTCTTCGGAAATTAATATAAACTAAGAAATAGTACATAATAAATTAAAGAATAATATATTTTGACAAGCTGATAAACAAAAAGATTTTTACACTAAAATAAACATAACAAATTAAAAAATAGTATATATTATAAAAACTGATAAACAAAAGTGTTTCTAAACTGAAACAGAAAGGGGGGGGGGGAAGGGATGCAATATAATTTTTTTTAAATATATATATGTATACATATGCGCGCATGGATATAAAATTTACGTTAATGATTATTAAAAAGTTGGCGTAGTTTAATTTTAAAGAGAAGCAATTTATCGTTGAAAATTTTCAAGTTATTAGAAGAATTTACGGGATTATATTTTGACGTAGACCGGGTAATGAGTTTCTCATCAAAATAATAATATCCGTACACTAATTTTGCTGAATACATATGAATGAGAATGTAGCCGACAGAAATGATAGTACTCACATAGAAACGAACATATTTCTTCAAATATTATATTCTTTGAATTCAATATTCAAAGAAAAACTTGTTGTTTTTTCTTTGTATTGGAATTTAATATTAAATCAAACATGCAAAACAAAACTCTTATATTATCGATTCACTGAGTATGTACATATTGTATTACATAAATTCTCTGATATATTACATAATATATAATGCTGATTTTGTGTTTAATACATTGATTTATATTTTAGATATACTAAAATATTATTTTCAATGTGCTGATAAACTGGCCAAGGAGGCCAGTCTTTCCAGAGTTTTCCCTCGTTAATTCCATATCCCGATGTATGACAGACTTAATATGGTTAAAAAACGTACGAATTCTATCTGGTTTGCACAATGGATGGATCCAAATAATTACAAGGGTAATCGGCTTAAAATAATTCAAAGATCTATTCCCCGCACCCCCTGGTTCTCCAAAAGGAAAGTCTTCAAAAGAACAATATCAAATATCTCTAGGATGAGATTTTATTCAGATTGAACATTAAGTTCAAAGATTCCCAATGCGTGAGTACGGTGCAGAGGAGGAAGCCCGTGACCGTATCTTTTTTGCCTGTCCATCGCGGATCACAGGTTTTTTTTTACAGTAATCTCGTCAATGGTAATTTTCAACTCCCGGTAACTTGTGTTATCTTCTTTCCCTCAACTCGCCACATTTAATCTATATAATAGCAGAGTTTTTTAACGACAATGGTGTTGACTTGTAATATAATATTACCTATTCTATAATATTATTGTACTTTTTTCTACTAAATAAACTGATGAAGGGTGGACTGTCTATTTAAAAGAAAAAGAAGAAAATAATAATTCATATAATATTTTTACTATTATTAAAATTTATTTAAAAAAATATTTGATAAATCTTAGAATTTAAAGGCGATCAGGGTTGGCAAAAAAGCAATATAACACTTTTTATATAGAAATGTTAATATTACTCTGTCGGAAAAACAGATTTGCCATGATTTGAACGATGCAGTAGTTTCCCTACACTACTCGTCCATTTGCCGATGAGTTGAAGCAGAAACTCCATTATACGATTGTAGTGCTAAATGTCATGCCCGAGTAGGTAGTTTGATATACAGCCAATTAGCAAAGCACATCTGTCAGCGACTGCTTTAGCAGGACCTATTTCAGCAGGGATTAAAAATAAATTTTCCGGTCGGAAATGCAACCCGAATAGTTCATTGTTAGAATTCTGTATCCTCCCAAAACTCTACGTATTAATGAATTGCTTTATACGTTAATATAATAAATTGTGAATATTTATTTTTCATAAATACAATAAAAACAGTTATGTGAAAAATAGAAATATAAAATAATTTTTTGAAACTCACCGGTTTGGTAAAGGAAAAATATTTGTTATTCTGTTAATTAAAGCATTTAATTTTAACTAAAAATTGGGTATAAAATTACCTCTTATTTTTAATTGTAACCAAATTAAATTGAAAATATTTATTTCTTCAATATTTGCAAAATTACTTTGTAGCAATATATTAATAAGAAAAAAAACACTTAGATTTAAACCATTATTTATTGATATGTCAACGTGTTTCTAAGACCAACGGTCCCATCTTCAGGAATAATGATCAAATAATCATATTTTATTATTATTATATTAAATTATTTTACGAAAATAGAATTTACGTAAGAAATTTAGGCGGAAAGTAAGCGAAAGTGGATCGAACCCTTGGTCTTTAAGGTTACACGCAAGTTTGACCATTTAAACTCTTATTATTATATACGTACACGAAATACGTGTCACATCAATTTACTATTTTCAAACTTATCTAAAAGCTTGTGCTATGAAAAAAAAATTTACTTGATGGCCTCCTGGATCGAGGCTCGAACCCCCGACCACTAGGTCACTAAGCGACCACTAAACCACAAGCACATCTAACGTATTACTTATTAAAATAATGATTGATTTTAGGTATCGTTGATGTACGAATTTAAGCAATTTGAATAGGGCACGAAGCGAGCAGTGCGCTGCAAACTTTTGTTTGTCCAGCCGACAGCTCAAAATGTTGATCGGTGTTGTACTCTGTCATTGCCTGGAACCACGGCAAATAGATGTAGTATGTATAGAAAAATATGAGAAACTTTAAATATTTTATGTATGAATTTAAAAACGAAAAGCAGTCGCGGTTTCTTTGGGACCTAAGTCAGGTGGAAGGGGTCATTTTCACATTTATATATGCTGAAAACAAACAATTGGTTTTACTAGGAGAGCACATTCTTATTACGAAATTGTAATTATTCAGAACATATGTCTGTGATATTTAAAATATGAATTAAATATATCAATTACAAAGATATACATATAAAATTAATTGTATCGAAAAATATTGTTGTTGCGCCACCGGGATTCGAATCTGGATCTTTTTCCAAATCAAGGAAGCTAAGAACTATTTTTGATATTAATACATTTACTTACTTACCATCACGCCGTTTCCCCGCGAGGGCAGGCAGAGAGGATAGAACGCCACACTCTTCTGTCCTGACACACAATTCTAGCTTCATCCACATTCATACATCTTCTCATACAAGCTCGCCGATTGTTGAGGTTTCTAACAGAACCATCCTCCATTATCTGATTTACCTGGTCATGCCAAGTCTTCCACAGACGTCCTCTATTTCTGGTGCCATCAACACTTGCGTTATATATCTTTCTTACCATACTCTCCTCATTTATCCGTTTCATGTCATTTAATCGTTCCATTATTTGAAAGAGCCATCTTATATGTATATCTTTCTAATTAATATATTTAATTCATATTTTAAATTGGTTTTACAATTAAACAAATGGTTAGCTTGTTAAAAAGGGAGTTTATTTAATTAAATCCAACCATTTTATAAATCGTATCGTAAAGAATACTGATAACGTAATATTAATAAAATCCGCACTAAAAATTATACTTTATTTTGCTATTTATTTCTAATATTTAATTATTTTTACCCATGTTTTTAAATCGCTTTACCCCATACACCAACCGTTTTCGGAAAATACCTTTTCTTTCATCGTGATGTCAAATAAACCGAAATGTTAATGTATTTTCCGAAACCAGTTGGTTTATAATCAACTCATCAAAGGGCTTTAAAAACAATGTTAATAAATAATTCAGTATTTACATAAATAACCACAACATCATGTTTGCGTTAAATATTTATTCCTTATATAATTTGGATTAATTTACATTTTTCTGATATTATTTATAAATTTATTAATTTTAATTCGTATTATTTCATTTTTAAATTATAATTTTTAATCAGTTGAATTCCACGTCCGCTATCATTATAGAAGCGAAAATATAATGCACTATAGCAACCAAAATTATACTTTTAATTCTGCGGAACAGTGCTGCAGCAGCGGTATCGTATAAAACCTTTCAAGCGGTCATGTTCCTTTTCATATTTGTATGGAGCACCCAGACCGTGAACTGGTTAAAGGGTAAGTTTATATATTTATTTTTTTATATCAACTTAATTACATATATGTATATATTATAATTTTTATTATTTGCCAAACTGTATAGCACTTTTACGGCAAAGATTGTCTTTTACATAGTAATTATATAGTTTTTATTAACAACATTTAAAAAAAAAATGAAATTCAACAAAGGAAACGAATAATAAATTTGAATGAAAAACAGAATTTGCTAATCATTTGATAGAAAATAGTCATGGTTTTGATAAAAAATTGGGATTGTCAATTTTGCATATAAACGGTGTAGGTCACAAATTAAATAATTTGGAATCGTTGGAGATAAATAAAGCATGTAAAAGTAATCAGGAAATTCTAAACAGCCAACTAAATTTAACTACGAGTCCTATTCTAAAATTTTTTCCTAAAAATTATTCGACTAAATTTGTATTGAGTAGTAATTTGAGTTAGGTACTAAATTTATTTTTTGAATAATTGTTTTTTAAAAAATTTTTAAAAATAGATTCTGGAGAAACAATACTATATTTTTAGTTAGTTATGACATCCTGAAGAAGGAAAAGGTGTTTTCCGAAACCGGTAGATGTTTTTTAAACTCAATTGTGGTTAATAAAACTAAGAAAATAAATAAAAAATAATTAAGTGTTCATTCACTTTATATTTTAGAATGGTCACTAGGGTCTCATTATTTTTAATAAGTCTTTTTTCGCGATCGGTTCTCTCGTGGTTCGTAGAATAGCTATGGTGAGAGTCAGTATTTATATTAACATTATTTATCAACTTTTCAAATTTTATACTACATGTTACTGTTTTTGTAAACTGGTAAGATTTTGCATATTAAATAATTTACTATAATCATCTTCCTACAAACATTTATCTCTTATCTATTGTAAGTCTTAAAAATCTTAATTGTAACTTTTTAATTTTGTAAGTATATGTTTTATAAGTTAGTCCACTTTACTCACTCCATAACTTTGTTAGTCAAGGAGACTGCTCCCAATTTATAAACTCAAAATTTATATCAAACGTCACTAACACGATACGGTATCCATTATGTATTATGTATACTTGGTGAAAGCTTGTCAATAATGACAGGAAAAAATCAAATTTACAAATTTACACAGGAAATTCGGTAGGCTACCCACCTATGAAATTAAATTATTAATAAGGAAAACACATTCTTATTGTGAAGTTGTAATTATTCAGAACACAGGTCTGTAATATTTTAAATACGTTGTATATGTTGAATCAATGTGTCCAAAATTTAATAAAAATGAATTGATAATTCTGGCGTCTGCAGTCGGTTTACTCAAAGGTATTTGAGATTCTGTAAAAATAATGTAGATGGCTTTCAAATAATGGAACGACAGGTGTATTAATTTGAAAAATATAACATATAGGTTCGAAAATTTGTCATGAAAAATACTGGCGTTATAACACAATTGGTAGTGTACTTCCCCGGATTGGAAATAGTGATCCAAGTTCGAATCTCGGTGACGCAAAAACAATATTTTTCGACAAAATTGATTTTATATGTATATATTTATAATGAATACATTAATTTAGTATTTAAAATTAAATTATTATTGAACACGCGGGAAGCGAGTATGTACTTACCGAGGTTAGATGCGCAAAACACTATTAAAAAATATTAACGTCTTGTGACAGTTAAGTTCATGACGACGGATCATGTTCGCACACCATTATTAAATGTGTGAAGTACCTATAGATAGAGAAAATTATATTTATGTAAATATAAATTCATGAAAAGATAATGAATACTCGTATATCATGATGATTGGGTATACTATATTTTTTTATATTTAGTTTTAATAATAAAGACCAGTGACGTGTATCAAAGGTAATACGCCACAGCGTTTTGGGCGACACGCCAGTGCTCACTAATATCAGAGTTATCAAAGAACACGTGTCCTGCCACCAGACGTCTACCCGACAACAACGTTCGAATTTATCACTACATGTTACGTAAGCGTCAAACTCTTTTGTAACTTAAGGGGTAAATAAATGAAATAAGCAATTAATTAATTGACATCAAATCAAAAACAGTGTATCCCAAAAGTCTTCAAGAGGGGCGGGAGTTATGTTGATCCTTAGCCGTGTCTTTGGAAATTCAGTCGCTATGAGGCGTGTTTTTACTAGTTTGTGAAATTATCCCTGGAAAATTGAAATCCCGACGAGGTGAAATAAACTGGCCTCCACGTAGCCCCGACTTGACACCAATGAGTCTTTTCCTGTAGGGTTATCTTAAATCAGTAACAATCCTCTCTCTCTCTGACCCAATTAACGAAATAGCGAAATAACTAATCACATTTATAAAACTTAATTTTTAAGAAATAAATTATTAGGGACTGAACTTAAATGCAAAAATATTATATTTTTATTATACAAATTCATTGTTTTATTACAGAATTTTTATTATGAAAAAGACTTTTGAAACTATATGTTACATATTTTTTTCCATGAATATGTAAATTGTTTATTATTGTATAATTAAAAATATAAAAGAATATCTTCTCTGTGGGGGTAAGGGTGAAACGCCAGCAGAGTTAAGTTAGATTTTCCGATTTTTTTTATACGCCGAACCAAAAAGGTTCGCCATCACTTATGAAGACCCTTATAGATAACTAAAGACTTCTTAAAGTTCTATTAGATACATAGTTTATAAATCTTTTAACATTTTTATTATGGCACCTCAAGCGAAGGTGTCGTAGGTTATAAACAGGGGTTATACACAAACAAAAAAGCTGTGCATTACTAAAAATTCAGAGATTTTTGATTTGGGAAAAACACCTTAAATAAAAATTTATTATTTCCTCTAGTTATTACGTGAAGGATTTTCAAACAATAAATGAATCATGTTCAGTCACAGAAAGTGTTCTTAAAAACATCCATACATTTTTTATATGGGTAAGAAGGTATTATTTTACGTTAAAACTTTAACTATTAATAGTACTCTAAAATTACAAATAAATACATGGTACAGTCGTATAAATGACGGATTTATTTTGTCTAAAGACGTTAGTTAAACGAAAGTACATATATTGTATTACATATATTATATATGATTATATACCGTTATTGGTAACAGCGTAATCTAAATCTATACCCACTGGACGCTACTGGTTATAAATGATAGGCAGATAGGCGGTGAGCGAAAATCAGTTACCTGTATAATTTTGGGTTGTTTTGTGTGCCCACTTAAATTAAATTATATGTAAAAAATTTTTGATGATAGAAACTGAATTGGTAGATATTCATATTTTTAATAAATTATATAAAAAAAAATTAAATACGAAATGGTTCAGATGTCTTCCTTTGTACGTACACGAGACAGTCACATGTGTCTTCTCGTGTCTCAGAATAACAGTTTATTGGATTTTAAAGATAATGGAATAATAATAGATAAAATACATTTTATAGGGAATTACAAAGTATCCGATATAAATGATAAATCTTTAGTATCCGATTCTCAGTCTTCTCCCACTTAGTATTTTTCAGGACAAATGTATTTCACGAAGTATATTTTCAGATTCATTAAGTTACAATAATTATTTAATATATGTACGTTTTAGATGATTATAATGAGAGGAATTATGATGTACCAATCTATATATGTTAATTCACTTATCGAAAGCCATATTTTATTGCCATATAATTCGAAAATATGTATAATAAGTAATATGTAGACAGGGTGTATCTTTTTACGCCAAATAATTATCTTCCGTACTAATATAATGTGTATATATTCAGATTAAGAATTAGTGAATTAATTTGTCGCTGAAAATATTGTCGCTGTAGCATAGTTAGATAACGCACCTTCCCCAGTTAGGAAAGAGATCTAGGTTCGAATCCCGGTGGCGCAATAACAAATTAATTTTATATGTATATCTTTCTAATGAATATATTTAATTCATATTTGAATATATGTGTCATATGACTATAAGGGGCGGTTTTGTGATCCGTAGTAACTTTTTACTAACGCCCGTAGTAAAAATCCTTTGCGGGTTGTTGATACGTCAAATTTACTGCTGTCAAAGCATAGATGGAGAGTGCGACAAATAATCAGGAATTATTTTTTACTGCCACTCTCTCGAAATCTGCCACTTTGGTAATACATTAGTTTCGTATTATGTGTTAATGTTTATTATGGACCGAGATCATCATAGGACGAACTCTCATCACTAGATTAGTGGGATATTGAATGATTAATTGTCGTATGCTGCAACTTTCAAAGTATGTGTCAGATGACTTTTGGAACAGCTGTGAAAAGTCCGCCATATTTAACTATTGATTCTCGTTTTTACAATCGGATATCGGGGAGTAAAATGAGCTTACTGCGGGATGTACTTTCGACAAGTAAATATTTTCTTACTAACGATCAAACAACCCGTATTCGCAAAAGTTACTGATCACACAACTGGCCCTTAGCCAAACACTCATATTTATGAATATTAAATATCCCGAAATAATATTAAATAAACCCTAATAGTAAAATGTTAATATTTCTGTCATTATGAAGACAATATTAGGTCCAACATTATTAAATCTGAGCAAAAGAGCAACGTCAAGGTATCACATACTGTTAGCGGTTTTTCAAAATAGATTGCACGAATTATTATGGGACATAATTGATAAATTCATTTATAATAAGATTTTAATATCCACGAAGATTTTTAATTGGATTTGCAGTGAATTATAATCTTTGAAACATATGTTTTGTACAAGCTAGCTATCTAATAATTTAATATAATTCTGTATACATGATAAATTCTTACCATGTAAAAATTGTATTATAGTGTAGGTTTATTTAATATTTATTTAAGAATTGTAATTTGAAGAGATTCTGTGTAGTCTATATAATTTTTGTTTCTTCGATTTCTTCGAATCGTATCAAATTTTATGTAAAATATTTTTAATATACTTTTCAAACAATCGCAATTTTTTTGTTCATAGTTATTTTTTCAGTTATATTTTTCTAACGAAGTTTAAATAAAAACGTAATATTATTAAGGAAAACACATTCTTATTGTGAAGTTATAATTATTCAGAACATAGGTCTGTGATATTTTAAATACTAAATTAATGTATTAATTATAAATATATACATATAAAATCAATTTTGTCGAAAAATATTTATCCCGGTGACGCTAAAACAATATTTTTCGACAAAATTGATTTTATATGTATATATTTATAATTAATACATTAATTTAGTATTTAAAATATCACAGACCTATGTTCTGAATAATTACAACTTCACAATAAGAATGTGTTTTCCTTAATAATATATGTTGTATCAACGTGTGCAAAATTGAATAAAAATGAATTGATAATTCTGGCGTCTGCAAATCGGTTTACTCAAAGGTATTTGAGATTCTGTAAAAATAATGTAGATGGCTTTCAAATAATGGAACGACAGGTGTATTAATTTGAAAAATGTAACATATAGTTTCGAAAATTTGTCAAGAAAAATACTGGCGTTATAGCACAAAGGTAGTGCACTTCCCCGGATTGGAAATGAAGATCCAGGTTCGTATCCCGGTGACTCAAAAACAATATTTTTCGACAAAATTGATTTTATATGTATATATTTATAATTAATACATTAATTTAGTATTTAAAAACATAATATATAAAAATCGTTTCAATATTTTTTTCAAACTTGTAAAGACGAATATTACATTTCTTTTGTTTCAATCTATTTCGGTGTGCTTTGTGGAGGGGGTAAATATATATAATAAAAAAAAAACTACAAAACGTTCGCCTGACCCATCAAACACAGTTAAGGTTTGTGATCAACTAACCGTAAAGGTTGAATGGTTCAAAGTAACGCTTCGAGAAAATGAAAAAAATACGTCTATTATCCGTCACATTATAACCAGTGGCGTGCGGTAAGTATAGACTTAGTAAGGTTATTCCGTTATCATTATATTATATAAAACCACATAATATACTACATGCTACATTATACACAGCCTTATGAACCTTCGTTTAACCGACGTTTTTAGGCAAAATGAATTAATCTCGAACGTTTAGTAAGCTAATAACACATTTAGTAAGGTAGTAAAATTTGTGTATTAGTTAATGCAGGAAGTAGATGCTTCGATCAGCTCTAAACCAAGTTCAAAACCTTTTAAATGTTTTTTTATTAGGAAACAGCATAAGTAAGAACTTCGTATAACATGGATCAGCTGATCCATTTCTATTTCTGCCTAGTGGAAATTTCATTTTCGTAGGTAGTAATTGTATTGTTTGAATAGAACGTTAGATTAAAACAGTGGCCAGCAGTTGATGAAGAATAACTAGTGATGGTAAACCGTTACGCGACTGATTGTGTCGATGATAAGATTTGACTGTCGGAAGTTCATTTTCTATTTTCCTGTCATTGCTCCAAGATTCACGTTAATCAGTTATCAATTGTTAGAGTTTCTTCTTTCTGCCTCGGCTTCATATTCAGGGGGGAGGCATCTAGCCTAACTGGTTCTTTTATAAATATAGTCAAGTCAAATGGTTATGAAATGAAATTACAAAATGCCATTGTTTAAAAGAAAGTTTATTATCTATATTTTATGATACTTGCATGTATTAAAAATGGAAAATGAGCATTTCACCTAATTACTTATTAATAAGACGATTCAAAAATAATTAGATTGAGATTAACATTAATTATGCGCCCATCATGCCAGCATAAAGTTATTTACCAAATTGTCTATGTTGATTTTGTCTGATTTAGATTATGCAGGTCCCTCGCGTAAGGGATTACCTCTCAGGAGACGCTTTCTACGTGTAGATCATGGTCCTGGATCCTGGACGTGAAGTGTGGCCAGATGCTTGTGGTGCCAGCGTAGGGTGATGGAGTTCAGGCTTGTAGTTGATTGATCACCAGACGATGCCCAATTATCCAGGCAAACCGGGACTCTGGACGCGATGTTCTTATGCAGTTTTTGCGTGTCGAATATGATATCGTCTCCCCTGATAGCGACAGTTTGTTCTTGCTACACCAAATTATGTTGATCAACCTTTTCTTTATAGATCCATCGGGATCCTTTTTGATACTTTCACATCAACGATTAAACGCAGAGAACATCACAGTCTAAGTTTAAACTCGAGGCGCACGGTTTAAATTTTCCCTGGAACCACAATTTATAAAGCGCTTGCTTAATATATCAGAGACGATATTGATTTTATTTTATAATTGAAAATTAGATCCCGTCTTTGTGGAGCGAGTTCACCCGGCCGAGATTTGGTGAAGACTGACGCATAAGGGGATGCATCCCTTATGGTGCATTTGCCAACGTGACTATGATCACGTGCGCCAGATTCCTTATGGCTGTTCCCACGCTGTGTCGTGCATCTAAAATTACCGAATTTTTTGCAACCCCCGTCACTTACTTCGACTAAGTGTTTATGTAGCCTTGAAAAACAAAATATTATTTTGGGTAATTTTGCATTATAACACAATCATTGTTACAATCGAACAAAATAAAATATATTTTCTTTTCAATTGAATATAATTCATAGTCTCAAGTTTCGGAAATTGAAAAAAGTTGAGAATATAGAATCCCTAGTCAGTACCTACCCTTGTCTCGGTCACCAAGGTGGTGGATGATGGGTTATGTAGGAAATAGTGATTGAGTGATTGGGCGTTTGGAGGGGGTTGGAGGGGGATTTTAGATAGCGGACTAGGTTGGACTCACGGAACCAAAGGACAGCTCGACTCACCTGGTTGGTGACGTCGTCACGTTACATTTCTGGAAGTTCACCCAATGTTTTGTATAAGTACTAACAAGTAACTAACAGCATTAAATTTTGTTCCAAGGTATGTGAATCTTTGTACCGTTTCAAAGTTATGGCTTTACACATTTTTTGGATGCAGGAAATTGCCATATACTTGGTGTTCTGCTGATTTACTATCAATCCCATATTTTTTGCGAATCTTTCAAGTATCGCTATAATGTATACTTTAATATGCTTTCAAGAAATATTTTGATTCTTCCATAGTCTTTGACGTTATCATATCTCTGAGTTTAGAAATAATCTAATGTAGAATTTTAAAAAAAATCGGCATATTCTTTCTCAGAGATGGCGCCAATATCACTAGAAAATACCTTGCGAATTTATCATTTCAATTATTTAAAAAGATATTCTCATATATTACCATGTCAAAGTATTCAAGTTTCTTGGATGATTGTCTAGCGAAAAAATTTTTTAGATCATATTATAGTTTAACTCCACTATCCTCGCATCCGATCCTTTGAATCAGGTTCTTCAAATTTCCTAATACCCACTGTTTCCTTACCTCATCCTCCAAAATATTTCCCAATTCCCTTCTTCCTAATTAACATCTCTGTGATTAATATTTCTTTGTCATTGTGTTATTCTACAGAAATTTTAAACAAAGAAACCATTATATGATGAAATTAGTTTAAATCTTAAACCAGGAAGAAATATTTTATTATTTATTTTTTAAATTGAGTTAATACTAAGAATTTAGGTATCTACTTTGAAATGGTTTTAATTTGATATTTTAATTGAACCTTTGGCATTGGTTTTGCTTTATTAGTTGAACTATCGTTTGTTTTGTTTATTAATTCATTTAATTTCAAACAGTTTCAGTAAAAGAATATAAAATTATTATATCTTGTGTTATCGGAGCTGTTGTGACGTCTTTCTGCAGGCAAACTGGCAAACTATCTCTATACTAACCTGACGCGTGTATTCCCCTCTATCCTGAACATTTAGTTCAATTTCTTCTTTCACGGCACTACGTCCCAGGATGGTATCTGGCCTCGTTCTCTCACTCCTATCCCTGGAGATTCTTCTCCAGTTCCAGAACGAATTCATGTATACGGCCTTCGGCAAACATTGTAGATGCGCTACAATAACGCGCCTATCGAGGCTATATTAAGTGACATATATCTAGTTTATATTATTTACGTAGTAATCAGTTGAATACGTGCAGTTGTTTTGGAATCAAGTATTCTTCATTATGCCACATTTTTTTAATAAATATTAATAGTGTGCCATGCGAAACAATTTGAGAACCACCGCTCTAGACTGTTCATTACCGACATACCAGATATTTCTTAATAAATTTTATTACATGAATTATATCTTCTTTGTTCTTTCAAATGTATTATTCAATTTCAAGGCGGGTGTTGATTGTCCCATTTTATTAGAATTACACCAGCCATTTCACAATATTTATCCAATATCATTTCTGAGCTATACCCAGAGAAATTTGATTAACTTTCTCTCGATCGGATGGTTATTGATAAATCAACCCCTCGCGCGGGTTACGGCCGACGTGACCGAAATAAAAAAAATTTTTTTTTGTTATTATTGGAATGCTTTATTCTATCATGTTTTATTGTGTAAACGTAATAAAATAATTATATTATTAAGGAATACGTTAGTAACTAGGCCCGTGAATTAAAAATATAATAAAATTTAATTAAAATACCAGTTATTGGGATTTGATTGATAAAATTCTAAACAAAATGCTTGATGAAATAGCCTCGAAAAAATTCTTATTTAACGAATTTTATTTATTTAGATATGTATAATATATGTACTGCTGCAAAAAAAAAATTACAGTTTGTTACATACATATATTTTATACACATTTTAAAATGCATTGCCCAACTAGGCAAGCCTGTTTTAGGGAAAATTGGTAAACAAATACATTTTACAAAACCAAAACTCATTGAAGGCAAAACACAATAAAATCGAATACGTAACATACAAGGCGAGTAAACGTGAAAATATTAAAAACATATATATTGTGACGTTATAAATTTGGGACTTGTGTTTTGTCAAGCACCTTGCAATTCACAAATAGTTACCCTTAAGTTGGTATCACATTCGGTTTCTGAGATTATAAAAACGGTTGCATCTATGGTTCATTTTCAAAACCGTCAACGAAGCTGTCAGACTAAAATGTAGCTGTGTGCGATTCACTATAGCCAGAGGTTAAGTATTTTTTTATTGTTCAATCACTAGTGCATAATCTACTATTGACTTGTTAATCTAATCGCATGGTAAATAATCTTTGCAGGAAACAAGATGTTTCCTTCTGGTTTGTACCTCTTGTTTATGCCTTTGGTTTCTGCTATATACTTCTGGTGTATTCTGATGCCTTTCATTTATGATCTTTAACTTCTACTTTGGATATCGCTCGTGAGTTAGTCGCCTCACTGTAGGCGACATTTTATATTATGACGTGATCATCTACAACAAATTCCGTTACGAATCCGATCGCGTCAGCCTGTATGCTGCAGGTCAAATATGATGTGGAGCCAAGACATCTGGTTGTCAAGGAATGATGTCGAACTCTCGCCCAACCCAATAGGATGAGATGAGGATTCGTCAAGTGGATTTTATTTTATTGTATTTCTTTTATTTATTATGTTTCATTCTGATTAGATGTCTTTATTTTTCTAATGAATAACATATTTTATTTATCGCCTCCAGGTGTTACTATACATTTTTCCCAGTTTAGGATGAAGGCAGAATGTGACAAAATTAAGGTGGGTAGGTGTTGCTCAAGTGAAAGAACCCGCAGATCTTATGTTCTACACTGACTAGCCAGTGAAAGGGAAGGACGCAGCTCTTTTACCCCCACAATATATAAAAGAAAGAAAATACAATATGTAATTGAACAGATTCAAATAATAACGATATTTAGCAATGACATAAAATTTTACTTTTAAAATTAGCAATATTAACTTGGTGGTTAAGATTCATATTTTTTATTTATTATCTTAGTTTAATAACCACAATTGAGTTTAAAAAACATCTACCGGTTTCGGAAAACACCTTTTCCTTCTTCAGGATATGTCAGGTTTTGACATATCCTGAAGAAGGAAAAGGTGTTTTCCGAAACCGGTAGATGTTTTTTAAACTCAATTGTGGTTATTAAACTAAGATAATAAATAAAAAACATAAAATTTTCTTTATAAATATTTTTTCAATCCAATGCTTATAAACTCTCCCTCTTACCATTCATCTAGGCTTTTATGCATAAAATAATATTGTAATAAATATAATAATATCCTTATCTTTAAAATTTTCTAAAAATTTTAAAGATAAGGATATTATTTTATTTATTACATCCTGAATTAGAAAATTGTGTTTTTCGAAACCGGTTGATGTTTAAAAATTACTCGTTAAGTGGTTAATAATAAACAAAGTTAAATAATCTATAAAATAATGTGATCTGTTTCGACTATATTCGGTAACTATCCCAATCCGCCGTGTTTCAAAATGGCGTCTGTTCAAAAAATTAATTAAAATATCTTTCACGAAATCTACCTGATTTTTGCGGCTAATGTAAGAATGGAGTTTTGCTTGTTTGACGAGTCGCGGCAGCTATTAGTAATTAATGTATTATATTAAAAAAAAAATTTTTCATGTTTGTAAAATATTATTTGAGTGTGCATAAAATGATGGTTGTTTAGCGTATACGACACTAGGTGTGTCGCTGTTGGTGAGGATAAGGAGTTTAACGTTTGACCTGTGACCTGTAACTACCGTAAGCCCACCATTGACATCCATGTTTACGATTTATGAGGGTTTATGTTTGTACTGTTTACTTTGGTGTATTGAAAATAGCACTGAAAATATTTTGTTTGTTTCATGTCGCTACATAATTTATATTATAATGCGTCCCCGTTTGTCTAGAAAGATCTATTTGGAATGAGAGAAAAATGTATGTGTCAAGATTGAAATGTGTGGTGTTCTATCATATTTTTTAGTGGGAAATATAAAAATGCAGTGTAATAATATTGTCTATATGTAAGAATACTTTTTTCTTAGGTTCATTATATGTTTTAGATTGGTCCTGGCCGCTGATTGGCCACAACCCGCCGGCCTAGCAACATAAGCGATGGCTGATTGTTTCCTGATAGTAGGGTCTTAAATCTCATAAAATAATAGTGTATAAATTCTTAACATCCTAAAATAGCTACAATTTTACGTTTTACGTAATTGGTACAAATCTGCTGATTCAAAACTGAATGAAATTTGGAATAAGAGCTACTTTTTAAAATGCATGAAAATCTAGACTAGTTAAAAAACAAGGTATTTTGTATTACTCTGTGAAAAAGAGAGTAAGAATTATCCTTGATACTTTCGAGAAGGATGTTAGTGTGGATTGCGAGACGAACAAATGTTCTACAGTTTGGCAAAAAAAAAATAGTGATATTAACTCAAAAATTGTCTGTGTAATACAAAGTCAATAAAAATGATATCTTTTTTAAATTAAAGGACTTTGTATTATATATGTGGAGGGTTCGGTGGCGGAACGACAAAGCGAAACTAAACTCTCGACGGAAGCCCCGGTCTACTGGATATAGATGTCGATCAGATGGGGATGGCTACGATGGCAGTGGATTTGAATCGCCGCCCCCCACACACTGTTGAAATATCTTTTGTTATATTTTGCTTTATAGAAGTAATAATAACCATTTATATTCTGAAATTAAGAAGTTTCACTTAAAAAAAACTTCGCTCATGATTGTAAACTGAGCCAGCTTCGCTTAGCAGTGCTTACCCAGTTGATATTTGTATTTTCTGCTAGGCTTAATATTATAACTTGTAACCCAAGACTCATTTTATAATATTATATTACAATAAAAGTCCCGCACCTGAAAGTATACCGAAAACATATTCAAACTATCCAGATTCTGGAGTATTGGTAAATATCGAACTCCGAGTACATGTCACTTTCTTTCTCTCTGATGGGTTTATCCTCCGCCGGCCAGTGTTTGAAATGGATATAAAATAAATAAATATATTATGGATTTTAAATAATACAACCATAGAATGGCCGATGTCATTTTTCTACACAAAATAGCCAACTCTAAAGTAGACTATCCAGATTTACTCAGACGCATATCCATTCTAGTCAACCAGAACTAATCTTCCACATTGCAACACCAATGCCAAACAAAACTCATTTTTCTACCGAGCACCCCTTTATTTCAATTCACACCTAAACCAACTAGACATCTTCAATACTGCAGCTACCTCAATCAAATCTAAATTCAATACATAAACTTTAAAGGCCTTTATTTTTATTTTAATCACTCAGATCTTACTCCCTGTCCCATTTTCCTTTTCCTTTCCCCTCGAATATTTCCTTACTTTCTTTTTCATAACTTTTTTCTCTGTGTTAAAATTTTTATTCTCACATTTTTCTGCTTAGTCCTTGTTAAAATTCAAATTGCACTCACCGTTTAAAGCAATTTATATCTTCAGAGAGAAGGTGCAATTTGTTAAATTATTGTTTAGCTTTCATTGTGATTTTTATATTTACTAATTGACTATGTTTTCTGAAAAAAATAAAATACAAAACGGAACAATTGTCTTCATATCGACAATTAAAAGCATTATTTCAATTATGTTCTCTTTCTGCAATTCCTTTCTCTCAATTTTAATTATATTCTATTTTATTTGCATTGTGTTAAATCATCACTGGTTTATGTTATATTTTTTATGTAATGTATTGTATATATTCTCATTAATTAATAAGGGGGCATATTTTAGTTTGGCAAGCTGTGCGGTATCGCCTTATCGAACAACTGCCTAGTAATATTAAAAAATTCCAACCAGGCGGCGAATGATTGAGAACAATGGCGTCAAACTGTATGCATATTGCGCAGAATAAATTTGCAAACGATAGAGTGCTGATGCGATTACCGAAAAAATGAGAAAGAGGAAAGAAAAGGAGGAAGATCCGTCTCTCAGAACCATTCTACGCACGTGCGCAACACGTGGAAGGGTGTGCGATATACTTTTGGGATATACTGTTCGTGTACGAGTGTATATGTTAAAATGTGGCCAGAGCATGCAAATGGATGTGTTGTAACGTGACTGAATGAGAGCTTCGGAGGAATTAGAAGGTTGCGTGTTCGGATCACGTCGCAGTCATGGAAATAGGTGAGTGATGCGTTTAAGGGTGAATGTTATTGTTACGTACTTTCGTGATCAGCACTCTCCAAGTTGTACACCTCACCGAAAATTGTTGATAGTCCAATGAGAAAATCTTTATGTGCCAATTATAATCTTTATTACAATAATAATTATTCACGGAGACAAACGATAAAGAAAAGAGGCCGCACTCGGCGCGCGTCATCCTTTTAAGCCCGCCACATACACACTCACATACATCTGGAAGTGACGGTGCTGGCGCGCTGACACACATACACACATTCAGACAATCTCAAGGACATTGCAGTTATTTATCGGTGTATCTTGTGTATGAGAGCTGAATGGCCCATATATTTCACGCAATGTTCACGTATTCCTTTGATTATGATCGCTGACATGTATTGTGTTGGTGTGTGTGGCTAGGTTAAAGCAGGTTGGGGACTAGAAAAACTACTTACGGTTGACAGAAGTGGACAGTGTTTATTGAAATATTGTGTAATTAGACTATACAATAAAGTTACGTGCAAATCGTTAACGGAACTCGCGATTGAGAAGTCTGTGGCGCTCAGGAGCGGGCGTGTTTGTAGCTCTATTTTACGCTCAGGTGTCTGCAAGGTGCGTTCAGGAATCGTCGGCGGAGTCGATGATTGTGGAGGCGATAGACCTTCACAACGCTTTATAAATTATTCAATAATATTATTGTCCTTTATTTAGTGACGGTGCTGGAGCGCTGACACACATACACACATTCACACAATCTCAAGGACATGGCAGTTATTTATCGGTGTATCTTATGTATGAGAGCTGAATGGCCCATATATTTCACGCAATGTTCACGTATTCCTTTGATTATGATCGCTGACATGTATTGTGTTGGTATGTGTGGCTAGGTTAAAGCAGGTTGGGGACTAGAAAAACTACTTACGGTTGACAGAAGTGGACAGTGTTTATTGAAATATTGTGTAATTAGATTATACAATAAAGTTACGCGCAAATTGTTAACGGAGCTCGCGATTGAGAAGTCTGTGGCGCTCAGGAACGGGCGTGTTTGTAGCTCTATTTTACGCTCAGGTGTCTGCAAGGATCGTCGGCGTTCAGGGATCGTCGGCGGAGTCGATGATTGTGGAGGCGATAGACCTTCACAACGCTTTGTAAATTATCCAATAATATTATTGTCTTTTATTTAACACTATTGGTAAGGTCCATGTTATTCCGGTCCACTTCAAGCACTGTTGTCGACCGTTTTTCTTTTATGTCGACGAATTTTCTCCGGTGTATTTTCAATGAGAGAAATTTATTTAGTTTGGGGATTTATTTTTCTTCTCTATTTACCTTTCGCGTGAGAGGGCCCCGCAGAATGACCTTCCATTAAGATTATCCCAGTTTCGCTTCGAAGTGAAGTGTTAACATCTTGAGTATTGCCAATGATTTGGCTCTTGGGCGAATATCAACCCAATTTGACTTTGAATAAGCTAATGTCACCTGAAACTTTGTTAATCTATGGTGATCATTCTCTTGGGGTCCTCAACTCGAGTATCACTAATAGTGACAGCCGTAGAATAGTGAGAGGGTTCGATATAAAATGCGATTCGTGTCTCAGATACACCGACACAACGGCATATAATATTTTTTTTATATAATATTGAAGGATAACCCAGAAAAAAACCGTTTAGTTTTAATAAATAAGATTTTTTTTTTTAAAATGAAAAAATTTTTATTATGAAGTTGCAATTTCAAACAACACGTTTTCCTGAATATTTATAGGTCCAGGTTCGTATATAATACATAGCAACCAAGTATTTTTCTGTATATTTTTCAAATTGATTTGTTTAAATTGTATTAAATTTGTATTTTTATGCTCGATAATCAACACATCATTTGCAGAACACAACTGTACGCACCTAGGAAAACAAATATTTAACAGCTTACCTCAAAACATCAGGAAAATTAATGATAATAAAAAACTAATTAATTCTGTTAAAATAACATGTACCCCTTAAGTTATAACATTTTTATATCGCTAATGCTATTATTTTATTATATGAGTGTAATTGTAAACAACAATTGTTATTAATATACTTTTAAGAGAAGTGCAGCATAATTTTTTTTTATTGTATTGCATTATTGTACTTTGATCAGAAATATCAGATTAATAAATAAATATTTTTTATTTTATTGAATTTTAAAAAAAAATACGAGACATATTTTTATTATCTTGTTTTTTTAAATAATTAATACGTTTAACAATCCAAAGGTGTCCATGTACTGGCTGTACGATACGATAATTTGGCGTGGTAGTCAACTGAGGGATTAGCTAAGACATTGGGATCGATATCTTGTGACTAAAAATAAACACGAAATTTTTTAACGCAGTTTTCGTGATATTACTGGAGACAATTTTACAATGAAACATAACCCTATGATAAAAAGTACCGTACGATCTGCCAACGGTCATAAAATAAGCAATCCAAATAGTTCTACGGCGTGTTACCTATCTACTAAATCAGTGATGGCAAACCTTTTGGGCCCGGCGATAATTAATTGTTTTTTTTTTCACAAAATGATACTCAAAAGAGATACATATGTAATATGTACGTAGTGATAAATTCGATCGTTGTTGTTGGGTGTTCTTTGATAACGTTGATATTAGTGAACACTGGCGTGTCACCCAAAACGTTGTGTCATGTCACTTTTGACATGCGTGTCATAGGTTCGCCATCACTGTACTACGCGATGCGGGATATTTACTTACTTGTCTTCTTAGTACGTCTTCAGTGTATACCTCGTAATGTGAAGGTCCAAGAAATAGACTTTGTAACTATTATACATTTATTACAATACGATACAATTTAGTACAAGATATATCACTAGTATAAGCCAAACGATAAAGCCGATGGACACAGAGAGAGAGGCCGCGCCCTGCCGCGCGCCGTCCTTAATAGCCCCGCACACACGCGCCGGCGATGCGGCATTCACACACACTCACTCACACAACCATACAATCCCAAGGACATCACATTTATTTAATTGCGTACATAATCTATTGTTAGATATGGTGTTAACTAAACGATGCTAAAACAGTTGACTTTGACGATCTGTCTTACGTCCACGATTCAACGCATTATTAGTTAATTTAGAATAACCTACAAAATTGTGCAAAGGATCAATTACACCCCTGACGTAGTTCATTACTGCCCGGTTCACTAACTTTCATCCCCTCAACTGCTGCATCCTCGGGATATATCGATTTACTTTGGGGTGCATTAATTTAAGTTTCACCCGCAATTCATGTATCAGATGTAACACGGTAATTGAATATTGTATTGAAACCTCGGAACCGCAAATTACCTCTATTTTGATCATGTAGTTTGGTGCTTTAGGGATGTTAATTAATTATTAGTTGAAACACTAATTACCTTGTAGTGTATTGTAATTTGATTTGATTTATTATCATATTATCGCGGATTGTCCTACTTGCGCTTTTGAAAATCGTCTATAATATCAAACATATAAATCGTGCTAAATTTCACACTCGAGTGAATACAGCGGATACAGGATAGCGATGATATAGTGTGATTGGTGTACGATTGTAACAATTATTGGTAATTATTCGTAATTTGGTGAGAAATCAGTGGTACACTAATTTAAATAACTTACCGTCACGCCGTTTCCACGCGAGGGTAGGTAAAGAGTATAGAGCGCCATACTCCTCTGTACTGGCATGAAATGTGTGGTCCGTTATGAAGTAAATGTGGATCGTGTGTGGATCGTTGTAGATGAATGTGTATCAGAGGGATCTGCAGTGGTGGCTGCCCCAATATCACCCATCACAGTGTATGTGCGTGTTGCCAGAGCAGATTAAGAAACGAAAACTACTTACATTTGACACTTAGTTTATTGTTGAATACAAATTACATATTTGGAGAAAAAGTTTATCTATACAGTGAGTTACAGAGGCGGTACTTAGGGATGTTGTTTGGAAGACGGCGGCGAGAAGGCTCGAGATCCGGCCTTTTAGACAATGCGCGGCCGCATTCGTTTTGGCACCCTACGTCGGTACTGGGTGTGTTTTTAGAGCTGTTAGGAGCTCTGTTTTACACACCGGTATAAGTAAGGTGTGTTTACGAATTATATCTTTAAAATATTCAATTATTATATATTTAAACAAATAATGGATATCTCATATAAACGAAGCTATTTTTTATTACATTTAATGGAAAAATATGGAAGTATGGGTAATTACAGGTCTTACGACCTGTCTTCGACTGGCTTAAGTGATCACTTTATACAAATATAACGTTCACCATTCTCACCCATTAATCAATCTTCATATCTATCAAATTTTTGTAAGTTGTGTGTATGTTAATATGTGGAAACACTTCGAGTACAACTGCACTATCGCCATCTATGGACTAAATTTGATATTAAATTTCCTGAAACAGCATAGATGTCACAATGAGAATCTTAATTATTTTGGAAATTATTTAAAGCAATAGTGGAAATTATTTAAAGCAGTAGTGTAAAATGTTTTTTAACACATTATACTAGAATACGCCTGAAAAATCAATTTTTATATATTTTCTTATTTTGATCAGTACCTAATTATTAAAAATATTTGAATATGTTCCAGAACACACATTTTATGGATTTTCACCTACAAAGGGACTGTTATTAAACAAATAATAGATATCTCATAGAGACAAAGCTATTTTTTATTATGTAATATTTAATTTCTTATTATACATTATTATATTATATTTTTATTTTTTTTATTTTATTCTTACTTTTTTATTCATATTTGATTTATTTTTTTATTCCAAATAACACCACAACAGCACGAAAAAAAAAATATATATCAGAGGTGAAGTCTACTCCATCCCACACATTAAACTATGTATTATGTATGTTATGTATCCACCTCTGTAACTACAAAAATATGGATGTCAAAATATATATAAATAAATAAATAAATTTATTAATTTTCATTATTTTTGGGTATTTCGCCGTATTATGTTGGTGCTAATAAAATCTCTGATATATGTCAAGCATCTTTCCGTAGCACTCCAATTTTTTCATAACAGCCATATATAGTATCAATATTTCATTGTAAGTATCTTGTTGTGCATATACACGAATGAGACTTTGCCGTTACCGTAGTTGGGTCTGTAGTTTCGTGCTGAGGTGCGACCTTTCGTCGCTCGTGGTGGCTAGTCACCGCACCACCTCAGTTTGACCTTATCTGAGCTTCTTGCATGACATTGAATTTCGTATACTATTTAATTTCTTTCAGAGCGTCTCATAATTTTTTTATAAATTTAGTGTTATTAAAAAAAAATGTGAATATTTACTACGTATTTATTTATTTTTTTATTCAGGGATTTTAACAAAAACTATTTTATAATATAATAATGTATCATATTATAAATATAAAACTAATAAAATTAAATAATATGTCTATCTCTTTCGCATATAATTTTATATTCTGTCTCATTTGATGTATACTGTGTATGTATTCTGTCTCTCTCTCTCTTCTACATGTAATTTTATATTCTATGTCTTTCTTTATGCATATATATATATATATATAAATGCGCTCTTTTTATATTTATTGTTAGTTTTAAATACGTCCTGACGAAGCTTGAACTAAGCGAAACCGGTTGACGTATAATAAAATTCGTGGTTTCATACAAAGTGATTGTATTTTATTTAATATATTTTATTATATATACAGGTGTATATGTAATAAAAGAAAAAAAATAGGTGACGTATGAAATATAAGCGGAAAAATATAGTACTTTGGGCTAAAGGCATTGAGACGTGTAGGTCAAATTTACTGAACTTACGTGAGATCGCTGATTGGATGAATTTTCGGCGTAAATGGTTTTATTCTGCGTACATAGAAGAGTTCAATCTGACGGGTCAATCTTGATGGAACGTGGAAATATATCAATTGTTGACAGTTGACTGTAACAATGAATGTACGTTGTAAATGTCTCAACATCAAAAGAGACTTGAATATTCCTCGCCAGTTTTGTCACATTGAAATCGGCCGCCCTATCACGTGATCTGTGAACAGATTTTATCGCCAACTTCACGACGAAGTGTGTTTAAGGGCCAGTTGTGTGATCAGTAGTAACTTTTTACTTTAGAGAAAGTTACTAATGTATTTTTGCGAAAACGGGTTGTTCGATCGTTGGTAAAAAATATTTACTTCTCGAAAGTACTTCCCGTAGTAAACATATTTTACTCTCTGACATTCGATAGTAAAAACTAGAATCGATAGTTAAATATAATTTTCATAACTGTTCCAAAAGTCATCGGAATATTAATCATTTAGTATTTCATTAGTATATCATTGTTTAATATACATTCTTACACATAATAAGAAAAAAATCACCATTAGATAATGCATTAAGTAAAACATGTTTCATGATTATTTGTCACGTCTACAGACATCTCCATCAATGATTTAACAATAGTAAATTTGACGTCCGAACAACACGCAAACGGTTTTAACCACGGGCGCTGGTAAAAAGTTTCAATAGTAAAAAATTACTACTGATCATACAACCGGCCATACGTCGTGATTTTTCCGTCGAAATGCCATTTTGCCGCCGTCAACAGTGGAGATTCAAACCTTTTTTACAGTTTTATTTCACGTCTGGCGACGCCGCGGGTGTCGGGAACCATTAAATGAGCCATTATCACCCTTCCTCGAGCCAATGGGGTGGAGAAAATCACTGAACTCAGTCATTGCACTTGTAATGGAACATTTTATAATATTAAAAGAAACAAACTAATGTATCCAAGTAACGTGTACATCAAGATAATTGTATTAATTTTCTTTTTAAATATTTGCGAAATTACTTGGCGATATGGCCTCATTTTATATAAATAATTAGACAAAATACTTTGTTTACACCAATATTTATTGATTATTCTATATGTTTCGGTACCTATGGTATCTTCTTCAGGAAACAATGTATACTGAAATTAAAAATACTAGCATAGATACAAACAAAAGTATAAAGTGGTGAATAAGTAAGAACCAATATGAAAACAAATTTAAAAGGTGACTATCTTCAAAGAGGATTTTTTTATTTATAATATTTAGCTTGCTATTAATACTTTTTCTTATTTCTAAAATTTCAAATTTATCTAACTGTAAACTCCTAGTATTTATATGTATAATTTCTAAACTTTTGTTAATATCAAAAGAATGGTTTGTTTCCAAAAGGTGATTGAAAAATTCTGAATAGTTGTTGTTATTTAGGCACCTCAAATAATTAATAAATAGTGGTTTAAACGAGGTATTTTGTCTAATTATTTATATATTAATTTCGATATGTGTTCAAGTTAGTGATTAAAAAAATTAAACATTTCGTAGGTATACTGATATACTTAGTATTATATGAGTAGAAAATTGTAATACTGTTAATGTTTGTAGCGTTAACTTTGTGGTTAGAAATAATTTAAAATTATTTTGGTTGTTTGTTGGGGTTTTATTTAAATTATTGTACTAATCGCGTTCTTTTTCTGTTGGGGTCACAATGAACCATATCTCGGATTTGTTGCTGATTTATTCGTGCGGTACAGTAACACGATATTACATTGAGGTAGGTATGAAGTATTTAAGTACACGGTAATTTACACTCGATCAGACATGTAGAAGACACCAGCCGCGAGGACAGAATAGCTCTCTAGTTACCCGCGCCCGGTAGTCTCGCGGGATGTTCCCCTAGCGGGTGTCCGACACATCACGTCGGTACTCAGCCGCTTGGTGGAAGGACCGTCAAATGGCCTATAGTGCCGTTCGCTACACTATATTCACCTTTATTAACTACGATTGTACGCCAGTAACTGACACAGATTCGTCAGAATTGAAACCGGTTGACGTATAAATAATTCACAGCGGTCTAACCAAAGTTAAAAATAAATACAACATTTAAAAATTTTGTCTTCATGAAATCGAAACCTTTAGAAACTCTTTGAACTATATATTATTAAATACTCATTTAATGTATTAATTTTAAATATGTACGTATAAAGTCAAAAATATTGTTTTTGCGCTACCGGGATTCGAACTTGAAGTGATTTCGACTTTCTAAGCTTATTTATATATAATTATATTTTAAATAATAATTCTCCTGGTCGCCGGCACCACCTGTGGCAGTTCCGTATTTCCCTACGTCTGTTATATATATATATATTTTTCGAATAATTATATTACTCTAAAATTAATTCAGAATAATTAATAAAACCCCTGCTTTCCGGCACCAGTGTAAGATCTATCTTTCTACCTTACTTAATACTAATTTTACGCTTAATGCTAGTCTATTCGCTTAATATCTAAATTTGGCCAACGTGATCGTTCTAGCGGTTAAGAATATTCCCCATGTTATGTCCGTAATGCCCCTAGTTCTTTTAACCCGCGTTTTCAATTATCAAATATCCAAAGTTTACAAATATCCAAATATTATAGCCGTTAAAATACCTATAGAGCAATTATTAAAATAAATATACCGATTATCTTATGGTATACGACTAAGTAACGGGAAACTTCCCGTCAAGCGGTATGATATTCGAGCGCGCCCGTTATAGCATTAATTATGTACGTGTTATTCAGAGCTAGAATGTAAGAGTGTGGAAGAAATTATACATATGTACGCATTATTCGGAGCTATAATGTAAAGTGGGGGTGAAACTATACGTATGACACCAACCTTGTCGTAGACTCGTACCCGTGACTGTGGCCGCTTCGTGGCGTCGCCTAGCTGTTCATAAATTATGTGGACATGTGAAACAACATGCGACATGCTAAGTGTCTGCCTCGCTTGACAAATATGTTCCGTGGTTACATGATAAGTTCCCCAGACACCAGACTGTGGCGTACGTTCGGCTCCCCTTTGACCCCAAATTCAAAATCCGTACGTCTGGCGCATATTCGCAGTAGACGACGGATCCTGAACTCCGAACCCTGATCACCCAACGCGTTCAAAAGTTTAAAGATGATGATGATGATAATCCAAAGTTCTGATTCGGCCAATGTCTAAGTGAACAATATCATTTGTTATGACTCATTCAAGATGCATGGCTGAGGTCCTTGTATCTCCAATACGTTGCTGTTCAGTATCGGTAGGAAAGTGGCCAATCCGGGCCGCGTCCACCACTGAAGGTAATTAATTGTGATGAGGTTGTGACATGACAATACGACCTTCAGGAAATTCCCTTGATTCCTTGGGTGCGTCTGAACACGTAGGTCATGTGACAATGGTGTCAGAAGAATAGTTTAATTTATCTGCAGGATGATCCTCGGTGTCTCGAACGATGCATCTCGAATAAGGCCAGGAACAAATAGTTAGGATTATTATTACTGCATGCTGGTGCGTGTGTATGTGTGTGTGGATTGCCGACGTGGCGGCTTAATTGTAGCACATTTCAGGAACACTGTCTCGGGGTATTAACCTCTAGAGACACTACTATCATCCTCCTCATACAGCTGAAGTACGGGTACCACGGCGACCACACAGAAATCACCTCGATGCAAACTCAGTGCGGACTAAGCTATTTACGCCAGATTATATATCGGAAACAGATCATGAACGGTAAACATACGTAGGGTTAGCCTGTAGCCTTGTGCACCCTACGCAGACCGATGATGTTCAATAACTCTTTCATTCTGGCTGTCACTACCAACCCAATATAACCATAGCTAGCCCGTCCACGCTTCATGCCATCGAATGACTCTGTTCAGCCTCCAGAAGCACCTTTTCCTTCCAATCAAATCATCTTAGGAAAACTACAATTCACATAGGCGTTGAAGGTCGGTAGAATGAAGCACCTGGTTTCGGCTTGATAACCGAAACGATAAATGTTTAGATAATGTAGGAATCAGTGCGGAATCTTACTCGTGAGATGTGTCGTAAGGTAAAATGTTCAGTGAGTTATTGCACAATATCGATTATAAAGATCAGTACGATTCGCATACGCATGCGATTGTGTATTCCCAAAGTAAATACACACACAAAGTTCTCGGATAAATTCTATCATTTCTACCTACTAGCTATTACTTCGGATCGAAATGTAATCTATAAAGTGCGCCCGTCAGGATTTATGAGATTTTTAGATCTAGATTTCCGCGGACAAGTAAATATACAAATAATTACGTACATAGTTACATGATTATCTACACGGCCAATAGTCGTATATAATTGGTCCTAAACAATGAGATACATGTAACTGAAACTTGTAGGTGGGTGTTCCCAATTTATAAAACGGACAGTAATTAAATAAAATGAAATATCAAGTGGCCTAGCAGTTACTCCAGTCCCTTTCTATGAATGAGTGATTACATGAGGATCCGATTCACACTACAGTATTTGTTAGCGGTTTTAATTATGTATACAAGCATGCTAAAAGGTAAACTTAGTATTTTGGGTCCTCTGCTGCGGTTCTCAGCGTCTGCGCCAAACCCGGTCTGCCTTCAGTCACCACACTCGCGATTTCGGAATTTCAACACGACCTTCGCGGACCCGAAAAACAACCCGATCACCCCTAAAACACTCGCGGCGTAAACCTCGAAAAGAAAATCTTCAAAAGCGACCCTCTCCCATGCGATCACGAAACTGACTCCCCGGACCTGCCTCTTGGACCACCCGAAGCTCGAAGCCGACCCCCCGCCCGCTCGGACCTGACTCCCCCGAAGCTTTCGTTTTTCAACCCTCGACCGTCTTCACCCCTCCCCCGCCCCTGGCGTCTCCGCCCCGACCCCTGCCGTATCAGCTCTAGAAATTTCTAGGAATTCATATTTTTTTATTAGTTCGGTTATATGTGGATCATCACAGACCTCCCCATATTGAAAATGGAATTAGAAGGAATCGATAATTACATTTCTCAATACAATAACGCAATGATCCACCCACGGATATACAACTATGAAGGTTTCGTTTTACTATCACCACTACTTCCACCCTTACAAGTTTCTTGTAGGATTCTGCCAGGCGCGCAAATCATATCTCTCCCTCACTCTGCAATGTTGCCAACGTTTATAGTTAGAACTAGACGCTATCTCTCCTCCCCCAGAGATTAATCCCATTCGCTTGGTGTGTCACCATCATAATTCCCTCAACTAGATATCCAAGCCGATAATCCTTACGCAAGTCCTCAGATATCTTAGAATCTACCATAAAGATAACGCTTCTACACATCTAATTTAAAGGTAGTTATATACCTAAAGTACACATTAATATTACCTCCCCCAGCGAATAGCTCATTTGTCTCCAGTGAACTCATTGTGATTCCTTTTCATCTAGTCGTCCGAGCTAATAATCTTTATACATAGTCTTAACGTTATACTTAAGGATAAAACATTCAAACATCAAAATAATCGACCTCTCATCAAAATTTCTCGTAGGATTCCAAGTCACCCCTTAACTCGGCGCTCCCAACTTCGGTTAATGGCGCGATTCCAGTTAGATCCTCTGCTCTTGTAGAAGCTTTCCAATCCTCCTGTAAAAGTTCCGTTGTTTTTTTTTTTTTCTCTCCTGGTAAAGCCTATAGTATCCGATCGCAAAACTACGTTCTAAACTCCTGGATTGGGGAACATATTGTTTAAAATTAGCGGTTTGGCAGTCGGTCTCATACACCTATTACATTTTTCACTCCAGTAGTATTATCTTTCAAGGTTATATAAGCGAGTTTTGCTTACCACATCCAGTAGCTTTTAGGTGCTATATCTTAAAAAAATGTTTTTTTTTTCAATTCTCACATTTCACAAAATTAGAAAAAAAAACTTCTCAATGTCGAAAATCGGAAAGACCGAAACATAACCTAAATTTTTCTTAATTGAATATCATTAATTAATAGTAGTTAAACTGCAGGGATACGTGGTACACTCACAGTACACCTAAAACCCATCTAACCACTAATCAATTCCTCTGATAAAGCTTAATAATATCTTATAATCGATCCGAACGATCCATTAGTTATGCAAAATCTCGCCAGGCGGTCGGTAGCACCTCCATTTATTTTAGAATTCTAACTAGTTCAACTAATTACTTATACTATATCTTATTATCTATAAATATGGCTTATTGTAGTCTATCCACCTAACTAACCTATAAATACAATTAACATAAGTACTTAATACTAAATACAATTAGAAGCTGCATCCCCTCCCCAAGTGATTAAGCAGATAAGACTGGCGTCACACTGCTCGTTTTGTCAACCAAGTATAGTCTCATCCGTTCTCCAGCATCTTCCCATAGAACTCGGTGATCATCGGAGCTCCCAACTCGCTCCTCTAGCATCTGTTTCACCTGGTCGATTCTAGCCCTCCTCAAGCGACCTCTCTCAATTCGTCCTTACTCTATACGGCCTGGCGTACTCACATATGTCAGTATTTCAAGTGGTACTGAAAAAAAAATTTTTTTTTTCTAAAATAGGTATACAACTCCACACTAATCGATCCAAAACGCGGTTGCGTAGTTTCTTTCCAATTGTGAATCTCCAAGTCTCCACATACCAGTGCCCTCCCATGTTTCAATAGCATCATTTTAATATCAGTGCTTATAATTATAATTTTTATGCGTTCATCCTCTCCATTATGTCCTCGTATATAACGGTTAACCTAGAACTAACTTAACTAACTTATGACTATATATTGAAACTAACTATTATTATTACTATTTTTCTCTTATATATTTATATATCTTTGGCATTTGTCACTTGCTTATTGATGGTTGGATTCGTTGTCAAAGTTCTTCTGTAACCAATGCGGACACATACGATCCACTTAAGTCAATGCGCCAACTTAGATAACTGTTGTATATCATAATGATATTTCTAAAGGCAATATTCTCGACTTGTAAGTGAAAGACTTATATTTCTATCCTATATAGCGATCTTACTCTGCCTATCATTTTACTATCCCACCCAATCTTATTTAATTGATTACTTATACTATTATAATATAACGTAATTATGATGAATTCCTAATCGTGGAAATTCAAACTTCTGATTCGCATTTGTTTACACAATTATATTTTAATTTCATCCCAATTCGGTCATGTCGGCCGGTACGCAATCCCAAGAATTGTCGTGTTCTAAAAGAATAACACATGTCGCCCACCATACAATCATATTACGCCTATTTTTTTTCTGTTATATCCTAGGTTCTTAACGCCATGCTGAAAGAAAGAAAACCGCAAGGTTCCAGGGTAATATTTAACTATCATTGCATATCGAAGCATGATATACACCCTTTATACATTTGGATAAATCTGCCTAATAATTTAATTAACCCATATTAAATTAAATCTTTCAATAAAGTTACACCATGTGTCAATTGAAGTCGCTTTACAATTAAGTACCTATTTGTGAGGATAATCTGGGGACATGTTTGTACTTAAGTTATCCCTACGTTTTAAAATGGTGTATTATCATAACTCCACAGATAAAATATTATTGTTTACTTAAAGGCCCATAAGAGCGTTGTCGATAATAAATACTAAAATAACCTCAGCTTTAATTTTTTTGTTCTCTTTCGTTCGCACGACCCAGGCCACAGCATAAAGGATCGAACCCAAATAAGCTAATTTATCACCTCAACTCGGTCCAAAGTCGTCCTTAAAATCTCAAGTTGAACTTATGGGTTCCAGCTTATTCATATAATAATTAATGGTTCTTCTAAGATGTAGAGGACCCGTGACATTTATTGACCGGTCGGGTAGGTCTGTTTCCTAAAATGCACATGTTGCATAAATACATGTCTCCCATTATCTCAACCCAGCGATGATACATATGCGTCAGATGTATCAAACCATTTTATCCCTCGGTCCAGCGTCTGTTTTTATTTTCTGAATTAGTTCATTTAAAAACCACTAACTTGCTTCATAATATGGGTTTCCTATATGTTATTTCCATCCATATCAAAGATGGCGTAAACTAAATACAAAGACATCTTGCTATATTGGTAATTGAAACCTTGTAAACGATCTCTCGTATGAAAATACGTAATAAGCCATTCCCGTAGAAAATGTCATAATGAAGAATTTTTATCATACTATTTTTGCCGACCGAGTAATAAGATAGAGATATTTACAAACTAATATTACCGACGGTGTGATTTTTACAATCTAACTTAACTAACTTACACAATCTAGTTTATGCGAGGTATTTACAAGCCAGCTTACCGATGGCGCCCTTCCGTATTTCTAACACATAAGAAGGTGTACAAAATAGCGAATCCATTATCTTCCGTTACAGTATGGATAGTGTCACTCTTAACGTATCTCAAAATTTAAGATTTCGGCATATCATTCGATGAAATCATTCACTCGTCCTACGCACTAATGAAATCACATATAGGCTACCAAATACTGCACTAAGACGGCGAACGCTATCAATCCTCTTATACGCGGCTGCGACCCATAGCAACTTAGACTACAATTTGACAGTTGACTAAATAGTCTCCATTCTACCTAAAATCTTCTTAATCCTCTAGAGGTATTCTATAAGTTTTCCTGAATCTTCACTTAAAATAAATTTTTTTTTTTTTCTCACCGTATCTTATTATGTTTATGTACAAGTTTCCATTAAAATTAATACTGTGCACTCCTACAATTTTTTCTCTTGTTCCTATCTATTCTATAAGGTATCCTGCTTGACCCGCATATGCTTCCATATATACTTTTACGAAAACCCACGAAGCGCAATTATAAAATACTTAAATAAATAAAATGAAGATAAATAATTGGATAATATTTGGATTATTAACATGACTACATCCCTATCTATAAATAATAATAAGTAAGTCAGTAATAATCAACAGCCGACCCTACGGTTTATCTCCCCTGCAAATGCAGAATGTTTTTCTAACTTATCGTCTTTCTAGCCATGCTAGATGTTCCCGGCACTATAATACGAGGTGTTACTTCGATCCTTCCCAGGCCAAGATTTTTTGTTGAACGTATTCTAAACACTTGAGGAAAGTATGCTTTCGGTAAAAAAAATAAAAAATGGCTCTCTCGCTTTGAGTATAGATCGTCCACTTCAAAATTCAGAGAATTTGGATTTAGCCAACATACAATCTCACGCCCATAAATAATAAAAGGATACCACCACCCACTTATTCTCCGTGTTGTCAAATGTTAGACCCTGTCTCTTATAAATGCACAAGTCAGACGACCAAACAATTCAACGTAAAGTTTAATATTTCAACCGTATCAATGAGAACTACTTTGATGTACTAAATATACAAAGTAACATACGCCAAACGCATTTATAATATCTCTACCTAATGTTAGTTGGTATATGGTGGAAATTAATTAGTTCATCTTTAATATACTGGATGTAAGGATACTACAACGTATATATAAATTATTTTTTTCTTATACGCACACCTTTCAATTATTGTTTATATTTTGATCCGATTCGCCACAAGGACAACAAATACAGTACATCATACTTTTAAGTTACAAAGTAATATTTTATTTTCGCAATTAAGTAAATTTATATTTAATAAATCATCCGGACATTCATTTATATTCCAATTTTTTTCATTATTTTCTTATTATTTATATCCGATCATAATACGATTTTTATTATTTTACCTATATATTTTTTTTTGTAAGTCGGAAAAAATATTTCGCCTGTATACCACACCGCTGCATTTTAAATAAAGCTGTGTGCTTTACGAATAGTATACAATTATGAGACAAACACATCACCAAGACGACAACGGGACGTTTCAAATCGACAATATTAAACAAAATAATAAATTGAAGCTTTCATAATTATTTTTTTTCGATTCAAGCGACCACCCAAACACGTGCGGGCACTCTGTCCGACTTCGAAACACATTCAAGATAGAGTATTAAATTCCGATCATAGAAATAAATATTTTAATATGGTGTTTTACTAATCTACAAATGTCTATCAACTATTATTTTTTTTATTTAAACCACGTCGCGCGGTATTTTTAAACAGTAATGAAATCTATAAATTTAATTCTACATGCGTGCAATTATATTCTTATTTTACGGCTCTAGGATTAATAATATGGATATTATAATTCAGACATTTGTAATGAAAAACTAGCTGACTGGCTACCTGGTCACGGCGACACTGAAGTGATTTCGACTTTCTAAGCTTATTTATATATAATTATATTTTAAATAATAATTCTCCTGGTCGCCGGCACCACCTGTGGCAGTTCCGTATTTCCCTACGTCTGTTATATATATATATATTTTTCGAATAATTATATTACTCTAAAATTAATTCAGAATAATTAATAAAACCCCTGCTTTCCGGCACCAGTGTAAGATCTATCTTTCTACCTTACTTAATACTAATTTTACGCTTAATGCTAGTCTATTCGCTTAATATCTAAATTTGGCCAACGTGATCGTTCTAGCGGTTAAGAATATTCCCCATGTTATGTCCGTAATGCCCCTAGTTCTTTTAACCCGCGTTTTCAATTATCAAATATCCAAAGTTTACAAATATCCAAATATTATAGCCGTTAAAATACCTATAGAGCAATTATTAAAATAAATATACCGATTATCTTATGGTATACGACTAAGTAACGGGAAACTTCCCGTCAAGCGGTATGATATTCGAGCGCGCCCGTTATAGCATTAATTATGTACGTGTTATTCAGAGCTAGAATGTAAGAGTGTGGAAGAAATTATACATATGTACGCATTATTCGGAGCTATAATGTAAAGTGGGGGTGAAACTATACGTATGACACCAACCTTGTCGTAGACTCGTACCCGTGACTGTGGCCGCTTCGTGGCGTCGCCTAGCTGTTCATAAATTATGTGGACATGTGAAACAACATGCGACATGCTAAGTGTCTGCCTCGCTTGACAAATATGTTCCGTGGTTACATGATAAGTTCCCCAGACACCAGACTGTGGCGTACGTTCGGCTCCCCTTTGACCCCAAATTCAAAATCCGTACGTCTGGCGCATATTCGCAGTAGACGACGGATCCTGAACTCCGAACCCTGATCACCCAACGCGTTCAAAAGTTTAAAGATGATGATGATG
This sequence comes from Eubasilissa regina, assembly GCA_022840565.1. Lineage (NCBI taxonomy): Eukaryota > Metazoa > Arthropoda > Insecta > Trichoptera > Phryganeidae > Eubasilissa > Eubasilissa regina. The sequence continues at coordinate 16,830,286 of JAINEB010000021.1, forward strand.
ATAATCCAAAGTTCTGATTCGGCCAATGTCTAAGTGAACAATATCATTTGTTATGACTCATTCAAGATGCATGGCTGAGGTCCTTGTATCTCCAATACGTTGCTGTTCAGTATCGGTAGGAAAGTGGCCAATCCGGGCCGCGTCCACCACTGAAGGTAATTAATTGTGATGAGGTTGTGACATGACAATACGACCTTCAGGAAATTCCCTTGATTCCTTGGGTGCGTCTGAACACGTAGGTCATGTGACAATGGTGTCAGAAGAATAGTTTAATTTATCTGCAGGATGATCCTCGGTGTCTCGAACGATGCATCTCGAATAAGGCCAGGAACAAATAGTTAGGATTATTATTACTGCATGCTGGTGCGTGTGTATGTGTGTGTGGATTGCCGACGTGGCGGCTTAATTGTAGCACATTTCAGGAACACTGTCTCGGGGTATTAACCTCTAGAGACACTACTATCATCCTCCTCATACAGCTGAAGTACGGGTACCACGGCGACCACACAGAAATCACCTCGATGCAAACTCAGTGCGGACTAAGCTATTTACGCCAGATTATATATCGGAAACAGATCATGAACGGTAAACATACGTAGGGTTAGCCTGTAGCCTTGTGCACCCTACGCAGACCGATGATGTTCAATAACTCTTTCATTCTGGCTGTCACTACCAACCCAATATAACCATAGCTAGCCCGTCCACGCTTCATGCCATCGAATGACTCTGTTCAGCCTCCAGAAGCACCTTTTCCTTCCAATCAAATCATCTTAGGAAAACTACAATTCACATAGGCGTTGAAGGTCGGTAGAATGAAGCACCTGGTTTCGGCTTGATAACCGAAACGATAAATGTTTAGATAATGTAGGAATCAGTGCGGAATCTTACTCGTGAGATGTGTCGTAAGGTAAAATGTTCAGTGAGTTATTGCACAATATCGATTATAAAGATCAGTACGATTCGCATACGCATGCGATTGTGTATTCCCAAAGTAAATACACACACAAAGTTCTCGGATAAATTCTATCATTTCTACCTACTAGCTATTACTTCGGATCGAAATGTAATCTATAAAGTGCGCCCGTCAGGATTTATGAGATTTTTAGATCTAGATTTCCGCGGACAAGTAAATATACAAATAATTACGTACATAGTTACATGATTATCTACACGGCCAATAGTCGTATATAATTGGTCCTAAACAATGAGATACATGTAACTGAAACTTGTAGGTGGGTGTTCCCAATTTATAAAACGGACAGTAATTAAATAAAATGAAATATCAAGTGGCCTAGCAGTTACTCCAGTCCCTTTCTATGAATGAGTGATTACATGAGGATCCGATTCACACTACAGTATTTGTTAGCGGTTTTAATTATGTATACAAGCATGCTAAAAGGTAAACTTAGTATTTTGGGTCCTCTGCTGCGGTTCTCAGCGTCTGCGCCAAACCCGGTCTGCCTTCAGTCACCACACTCGCGATTTCGGAATTTCAACACGACCTTCGCGGACCCGAAAAACAACCCGATCACCCCTAAAACACTCGCGGCGTAAACCTCGAAAAGAAAATCTTCAAAAGCGACCCTCTCCCATGCGATCACGAAACTGACTCCCCGGACCTGCCTCTTGGACCACCCGAAGCTCGAAGCCGACCCCCCGCCCGCTCGGACCTGACTCCCCCGAAGCTTTCGTTTTTCAACCCTCGACCGTCTTCACCCCTCCCCCGCCCCTGGCGTCTCCGCCCCGACCCCTGCCGTATCAGCTCTAGAAATTTCTAGGAATTCATATTTTTTTATTAGTTCGGTTATATGTGGATCATCACAAACTTGGATCTCTATTTCCAATCCGGAGAAGTACACTACCAATTGTGTTATAGCGCCAGTATTTTTCATGACAAATTTTCAAACCTATATGTTACACTTTTTCAAATTAATACATCTGATTATTAATTAATAAATAATATGTATATATATTATTAATAAACTCCCCACACCACTCGCTACGGCTGTTAAATCTGTGTTATCCGCCGTGATATAATATTCCTAGAAACTTCGTTACTGTGCCTTACTTAGAGCCTTTTATTTCGCCAGGCACTTTATACAATGTACATAATCGATAATTCTAAGTACAGTGATATGATTATATAATATTAACCTTTATTGACATCATTTTTTTTTAATAATTATTGTAATTATATTCTACATTTATTAGTTTATTGTATGGGATGCAGTAGGTATCCGCTTCTGACGCATGTAGCATTTTCCTGGTTACTTTGCTAGTTTATCGTCTGTGTTAAAGTAGCCAGTTTATTTTCGCGCTGTTGTGGTGTTATTTAATTGAAATGAAACCCTTGTTCTTTATTTTTATTTTTTTAAATAATATCGCGGAGGTGACCTAGTCACGTGACCTTATTATCTAACCGCCGTGTCCCTATTTCTACATCGAACCGACTGCTCATCGGTATTTGAATCTAATTGAATATTTAACGTTCTAACTTTGGTCGACTGCGCTACAAGGCCCGCGAACAAAATCCAGACTCTCGAATTCTAGAAATATAATACAATAAACGCTTTTCCCAATCTTTGAAATTAAATCAAGAGCCATCTAGCCTTTTCCCGTGAAAGTTACGTGATTAATTAACTTAAATATATCACTTAAAACTGGAGTAGACCATTACTCACTGACGTCTGTTGAAGCGACGATGTGTATTCAGAACACTTCGCGGTACGAAAGAATGAAGTATTGCGTGTAGTTAGTATACATTTAGGGCAGATTTTACGTAATGTTGCACAAATAACAAGCGAAGCTTGTTCCTGTAGTAAAAAAAGTTACTAAAGTAAAAAAATTTGCGAAAACGGATTGTTTGATCGTTGGTAAAAAAATATTTACTTCTCGAAAGTACATCTTGTACTAAACTTATTTTACTCCTACATTACATTATAATTAAATATGGCGGACTATTCACAGCTGTTCCAAAAGTCATCTGACACATTGATGCTTTGAAAGTTTAAGTTTAAGATTTAAAAAAAAAAAAATATTTTATTTATTTGACTTTTTTACATGTTTTTATAACATGAATTATAAGTAACATTATTAAAATTACATGTTTTTTTTTTCGCTTACCTCTCTAAAAATAGGCTAGCTCTTGTGCTTGGAAAGATCTCTTGTTGTTTAATATACATTAGCATATTAGATATTTTATTGATTCCAAATTATGTATTGAATATAAAAAAAATGTAGGTTATCGAATTTCGAGTGACTATTTTTTATTAGATGATTTACGGCCCGAAGCAAAGATATAGATTGATAATGGATATATTTCGTAGTACGTAGACAAAAAGCTAATCATTATTATGTAAAAATTTTAAGCATTAATATTCTTTGAACATTTTCGACTCGTAAGGTACCTATAAAATATCATGGACTAGGTCTATTACACCCTGTATAGTCGATATATAAATATATTTAATTTGAGTCGGGTTGTATTTGAGTATTTCGAGATCATGAAGTATATATTCTTTAATTACCTCGGTAGCTATAAGCTATCTGTAAACACGAGTAATAATTACCTTACACAATTGGACTGTGATTATCGCTTTCATATCCCTAGGCTCATTGTTTATATTAACGAACATAATTCAGTGGAAACTTTGTACAAATCGCTCTGTTATTGGAAATATGTATTTGTTCGTTCAGTAAATATTGAAATAGCCAACTTTGACTTATATTTTCGACATTGACAGGTCTTTTGCTAACTATCTCAGCCGATTTTGCTCTTTGAAGTGTCTGGTCTATTTAGTAGTGATGAGAAAAAATGCTACACTTTACTCACTGGTGTGATTGTGATTGGTATTCGATAATATCAGTGATTGAAAACTGTGACTGTGATCACAGTTTCATTACTGATGCGCATGCGCAGCACGATATCACAATACATGAAATAAATTTTAAAAACGTAATTTTGAAGGTATTAATTAATGTATATATAATTTAATATCATCATAAAGAGAATGGAAACCCTTAAAAAATGTGAGTTTATTTTTCGGGTCAAATTATCAGCGTAAGACGTTTTGGTCGAATCTACTAGATGGCGCTTACAACGAATTAAATGTCATTCCTTCATAAATATTTGTTTCTTATGCACATACGCCGAATCACGGTACACAACCAAATATAAATAAAATTAAAAAATGAATTATGAATCACGATATTCCCAGATATTCAATCACTGATAGTGAGTGTGACTCAAAGATATCAGTGATTGACTCACGATTCGTGATTTTGAGCTCATCACTACTATTTAATGTTATATGTAATGCTATATAAAACTGTAACCATGATTTACGCTAATCCGTGTTATAGGATATTTTCAGAATTATATTTATATATTTTTTCTATAATCTTTATTAATATGCAGATTTTTTGCTTATATGTAGTGCAGGCCCTGGGAAATATTGTTGATGCGTGACACTGACGTCTCACTTTCCTTTGAAATACAAATTAGTTGGATACTTGACATTTTTGTTCCGATGGTATATATTTCATATGGATATACTATCAAAAATTATAATTTGTTCGCTATTATTTGTAATCACCGCTAGGCGGCGCGCATGTCATCGGAACAATAAGTTACGTTATTATTTTTTAATTATTTCGATAATTTTAAGAATGTCTCATTATATATTTAAACAAATATCAAATATATCATAGAGACAAAGCTATTTTTTATTATATTTAATGGAAAAAGAGTGAGAATTGGTGATCACTTAAGCCAGCCGAAGACAGGTCGTAAGCCCTGTAATTACCTCATACTTCCATATATTTTCCATTAAATATAATAAAAAAATACCTTTGTCTCTGTGAAATACCTGATATATAGTGCCTTTGTAGGTAAAAATCCAGTAATTGTGTGTTCTTGGACATGTTCAAATATTGCTAACATTGTATATTTATTTGTTAATTGGTTGTGTTGTACCTACTGAAAAACAATATTATTATTTAACAGCAAATCTTGTATCGTTGTCGCGCAACCGTCAATGTTTTTTTGAAAATTTGATGTTTGGTCCACGTGGACTTGAATCGTCCCGTCAAGCATTGAAGGTCGACGGCAAAATCATTAATGCTTACCTTAATTAAATACAAAAAATTAATTTATGTTAAGAACTGAATACATAATTAACTAATGATTAACAATATCCGATTTCCGGTATCTTTTTTCTTACAAAAAAAGCACTGCTTACAGCCTAGGTGTTGCGCATAGGCGGAACAGACGCCTGCCTGTGCCGGCCAAATAAAGGGAGCGGTCGAAAAATATATAAATATTAAAGAAGAAAATCCCATGTTGCAAAACGATAATAGTGAGATATAAAAATAATCCAAGAAAATATATCTAATAAATAACATTATTGTGAGAACTGTCACTTTGGATGCGTGCGTGTATGTGTGTGTGTGTGTGTGTGTGTGTGTGTGTGTCAGATGAGTGGTGGGGGACAGGGGTTATTATAGGCCGTCACTGGAGGAACGGGTCTCTTTTCCATCGTCACTTAAATATCTGAGTTATATAATTGTAAATTGCTGTAAATATGTTATTGTAATAAATTAATATTGTTATATTATATTATATTATATTAGGCCCGTGGCTCTTTTAGCACCATAGGAGCTTCAACCAATATTTAGCACACTCCAATATATTAAAAGTAGGTCTGCCTATCATGTACCCATATGCAAAGGCAAAAGGTCTCATATGGAGTGCGGAAACTACAGCTATGGCTAAAAACTGTTGTGAGAGAATTTAAAAAATCTTGTTGCTTAACTAGCTCTGCACTATTTTTGTTTTATCAGTTAGCCTGCGAGACTAATAGGCGAGGACGCGTGACGTGAATCAACTGAGCTTCACTACAAATCAACTCGATAGTACAATGAAAGGATAGAACTCCAAAGGGAATTTGGTGTTACTTCCAAAGAAGTGTCCAAAACGTCTTTTGGTAAAAAGTCATTCTTGGTCGAGTTTCAAAATACAGGTCTAACAAAATACCGCCCCTAACGTGTGTGGAGATGGAGATGGTTATACAGAAATTGAAAACATCTTCATTCAAGTTACTAGTGCGGAAAAAAAACAATCTTACCCGTGGCGGCAAAAAGTCTAGCGTCGTCTCTCGTGAAACTTTTATAGAACTGTGTTGTTCTTAATGATATTAATTAAGTTTATTTCCCAAGAATTATTCTTTGATTGATCATTTAATTAATTCTTTCTTATTCTTTCAGCCGCAGCGAATCAGCCCTCAACAGTCCCACGGAGCCTGACATCTCCATGGCAGCCTCCCTCACGGACCAGCCGCTGGAGGTGCAGACCCTGGACGAAGCCAGAAAAATAATCAGGTACCTATCTACACGCGTCCTCGCCTATTAGTCTCGCAGGCTAACTGATAAAACAAAAATAGTGCAGAGCTAGTTAAGCAACAAGATTTTTTAAATTCTCTCACAACAGTTTTTAGCCATAGCTGTAGTTTCCGCACTCCATATGAGACCTTTTGCCTTTGCATATGGGTACATGATAGGCAGACCTACTTTTAATATATTGGAGTGTGCTAAATATTGGTTGAAGCTCCTATGGTGCTAAAAGAGCCACGGGCCTAATATCCCACAGCCTTGCTACATTCTTTATTTGCTTCAGTGCTTTTTTTATTTATTCTATAATACATTAAATTCATAATATTAGTGGATTATGTTTTCGATTTAATATTATATTTAATTATAATTTATTTTATTTTAAAACCTCCCTTAATGAACATATTGTGAATACATTAGAAATAATGATTTAAAAATTATGAAAAACACAATACTAACTATTTTACCATCACATCGTTTCTCCACTGGGATGAGAAGAGAAGATAGGACGCCATACTCTTCTGTACTGACTTAATTCTCGCTTCATCCACATTCAGATATTTTCTGTTGCACTTTCGTTAATTATTGAGGCTTTTAACAGGAGTACGTGATGTACCAGGTTTTCCCCACTGACGTCATCTGTTTCTGGTGCCATCGGCTTTCGTGTCATCTTTCTGACCATCCTCTTGTCCTTCATTCGTTCCACCTAACCAACTTTTCTTATTCCTGTTCACTAAGCTAAGATCAGCTTTACATTTGTCTAATTGTAACCTTTTCGACATGTGTAAATTACACAATGAAAATGTTAATTGTGTTTGTTAAATAATGAACCTCTTCGCAATATGGGATGATCCATTGAATTTAAATTATATTTGGAAAGGACGTAATTCAACATACTGTTGACAATTTGACATTTGCTAAATTGTCAAATGCCAAAGGCTGAAAATAATTATCTGCACACGTAGGTTCTGCATTCCTTTAAGTAGACTTATGTAAATAATGTTAGTGTAAGTTGAATGTAGAGTATGCAAATGGTGTTTTTCTAAATGTCATTATTAGCACAGCTGATCACTGATTAGTATTCCAAATTCCTTGATTGCGCTTTCAGACAACGAACAATAAATTAATCAAAATAAATGTATCAATATGAAAGATTAATTATTTCTCAATATTAAATTATAACTTCTATATCACATAATTATTTACTCTGCTTTTTAATTTTTTTTGTATACATCTCTTTGAAAACAATCTCCTCGCTTTGTAATGTATATATGCTATTCTGTGCATTATACCCATAAGAAATTAAGTCGTTTTTTGTACGTTGGATGCTATTAACGAATGCGTATACAGTATTTGAAAACCTTGACAGGTGGAACTGAATACGTATACGCGAAAGTAGAATTCTTTCAAATTTTGTGGATACAGAACAGTTGCTGGAATCTGTGTGTTTACGCGATCCTTAGATATTCAAAAGTTGAGAATTTATGTTTATTCGACTCGTTCCGTGTCATAGTGTGTGTCTCTAAAGGACAGGATGAATTTATTTGTTTTTTGTTTTCGGTTAGGAACAAAAAGTCCAAAGCTTTTTGACTCTAGAACACAAGGGATGCGGAGCATCCAATGCATGTATATAAGCGATCGCGCCTGGTACACACGCGACTAAATTCTCTCTCTTCTTTACTTCAACCATACCAAATTAATGTTTGTTATGTAACGGGGCAATTTTGAACGTCTCGTAATTGTTTGATGTTGATCCATATTGACTCGGTATCGAATTCTTGCATTCATCGGGAGCTCTACCCCCTAATCCATTGATCATCTGCAGAAAGTGGGCGTAACATCGTTGGGCTGCGCTGTGATTGGCGAGACTCAAGTCGTAATTGTATCTCGTTCTTTTCCTTTTGGGGGAGTCTAAATGCCTGGCCTTTAAATACCTGTCTCTAATTATATTACTTGTTCGGGGGTAATTCCCAGTACTGTTTTTGTTTTGTGTAACAGGCTGTAGGTATGGAAAGTATTTTACATATATAAATTGGTTTATGAGAAAGAACTGCTTGCTATTTTCGCTGAGTTTATTGTAGTCAAACTTTACGAAAGCAGAAATTAATGTGTACAATGAAGTTACTGCGCGAAATGTTATCGGAGGTAGTTGAATGGAAGGTGGCGATAAGAAGAGTGAAGCTCGTGATTCCCTATTTATTGTTGCATGCGTCGGTACTGAGTACCTACTGATGAGAGCTTCGTTTTGTGCACCGGTACTTATTGGGTGTGTTCAGCTTCGCCGGACGATAACGATGCAGCTGTATGGTGTTTCACCAAATTATTAACGTTTTTATTTATTTTCTTGTTGCAGAGATCTCCGCATGCGCTACAGATCGCAAGCACACCAACTACTGATATGGAGGCGAGCGCACAAAATCCAAGAAGACCTGGCTTCCAGGGTGCAGAAAGAAAAGGCAGAACAACTGAAGTCACTATCGAGTCAATTGCTGCTCTTCGAGTCGCGCCTCATCCGAAAACAGAAGGAAATTACAGCACTGCTCGCTCAACGAGAAACTATTATTCTCCGACAGCAAAGAATTATTGAATCCCTCGCCAATAAGCTTTTAGATAATGGTCTTGAACCGACGCACCCAATAATAGATTACAGAGATCTCATAAACGAGACTAATCTCGTACCAGATTTTGATTCGTTGAACGACTCAGACTCGGCTGTGATCATGGAAGATCTAGATTCAGATTACAACACACCGCACTTCCCGAGATTTCGATCTAGCACCGCAGATTCCGTGACCATCGTCAGATCTATTTCGGATGCCATCGATCCAAACCTAAAATATTCTTCGGTGAGGAGATCAAACGGCTTCCTTAGAAGACCAGAAATTTTAGAAACTGTATACAGCGTCGAAGAAGAACCGGACGGAGATGGTGGATCCAATAAGCTCAGTGCGCAAAACAGCACTGAAAAGGACATCAAAGAAGGCTGCGCAGATAGAGAAGACGCTAACGCAATTCTAAACCAAGCGCAGAACAGAAGAGACATATTCAAGATGAGAAGCGAAAAGATATCCAACGATGGAACAAAGACTGCCAACAAAACAGCAAATGATTCAGACAAAAATGAAGTCAAGATATCAGATGTTAACGCTCTTACCGACGCGATGTGCCAGCAGATAGCCTGGGCCTACAGTTACGTCCCTAGAAAGCAAATATCTAACTTGACGTCATCAGACGACAACCTGTCAGATTGCCATATTCTAGACGGCAGTATGCTGCTGGAGGACACAAACATAGATAAAGTGAAAGGAAGCCAAGTGACCACCTACAACAGAGTCATGTCAAATCACAGAAGTGTGACCAAACCGAAGGACGTCAAGTACAAAAGAATCAACAAAGCCAAATCCAAGAGTCTGGAAGAACTGAGGGGTAGGTTGAAGAGTTGGGTGGAGAAAGGCAACAAGTTGGCTGGAATATCATTAGACCAGGCTCAAAGCTACGCCTGAAGGAATTTAAAATGTGTCTATATGTGTGTCCTACGCAAGACTTTCAGTGCACAGAAACAGGTGCACTTTTTAAATTGAAATAAGTATTTAAATCTTAAGAATTGGTAGATTTTTGTATAAAATTTCCTTCTACGAGATATGGATATTTGGCTGGATCCAAGAGATACAATTTTAAAATAATATAAATATTTGAGATAGCATATTTTATCTCGGAGCAATCTATAAAATCAATTTTGGCACTTTTTTTTAGCCCGCGAAATTTTTCTCCTGTGAAATTGTAATTTTTTTTGTAAATTGTGTAATGTAATTCTTTGGATAAATTTTTGTCTTATATTTAAATACGAGGCTTAATGTAAAAGACGTATCTTGTACCTAATCGTCGCATATTTTTCCTACGAAATTCATAATTAAGGCTTCTTTTCCTATTTCGCTCATATTTGTGTATATTTTTCGGTTGTTTATATATAGTATGCAGATTTTTAGCGTAGTTAATCAATATTATTTTAAAGGAGGTTATAACAATAAGGGTGCAGTTAATTCAAAAAATATTTGTTTAATTTATGCGTCAATTATAAGAAATTTTCTACATTATAATATTTAATAAATACATGGTATTGATTCAATTGTCGTTTTGTCACCCTTAAAGTGATTTCTCGGACTTAAAAAAGTCTTCTTAGTAAACGGTTTTTTTAGAATGCACCCTAATTGTTATTTCCTTATGATCTGCTTTATTATGTTAATTATTAATCTTTTCCTATTAATATTAGTAACTCAATGTATTTTTAATCTTGTTATATTATATGAATGATGCATTTCGTGTCTTTGTAGACTTTTTTTAAAATTTATAATTTTTTCTATTTTTTGATATAATTTGCTAAAGGGTGTTCTAAATTCGCGTGTAAATTTGGGTGTGAAATTTATAAAACTCTTTTTCCATTGATCAAACGTAAACTCGATATTGGCCGTTTACATTTGAATTTTTTAAAAACGGCGCGGTAAGTATTTACAACTTTAAAAACGACAAATCTCGTATTTTTTTTTAATCACTATGTAATTATTATGGACAAAGAAAATTAACTTTGAAAAGTGAAAACAGTAAAAAATAAATATATTTTAAAAATTACCTGATTTTCTTAAATATGATATATAAATTTAGTATAGTATGAGTAATATCCGGCTTACACGACTGATCAATTATTTTTTTTTTGTATTTTTTTACTGCGTGTATCGTCGTGTTTATAGGTGTGACCGCTTGTTTGTAAACGAAAAGTCATAAATTGTCCATTGAAGCTGATTTCAAAGATGAGATTGTAGTTTTTAAAAGATGTATCTATCATATATACATCCAATTGACTAGAATATTTTTTATTCCCTTTTAAATCAACACGGTTTTTGTGAGAGACAGCCATGTCCCAAGTCATGCACATATAATAGTTTTTCTTCTAGAATTTTATAAGTTTGAAAGGAATTATAATAACGAAGTGTTTAGTATGTGATCAGAGTGTTTCGAGGTGTGCAAAGTCGATGAAAGGTTAAAAAAAAGTTTCCTGAATGTACTGTACATATGTTAAATGATGAAAGATTACACTTAGAATATTTAAACTAACATTTACGATGTAAGTTGTGAATATACGATCTCTTAAGATGCGATTGATTATGAAACATCGTGAAAAAAAGGTATATTCTAGGCTAATTTAATATATACTCTGTCTGTCTGTCTGTCTGCACCGTGAAGTACAGGGTGTATTAGTATGTACGCATAATTGAAGAATGACATCAAGAGGCCCGTCATATAAATGGATGAATGTTTCACGACCTACGAAGCAGTGATCTCAGAAAGGTACTAAAGTCTTTCAATCCGTGAAGTACGAGTAAATGTATTATATTACTGTGTATATATTACATTTTATATTAAACTACTTACAAGAATAATTCGAGCATTTTAGAAGTATGTCATAACGATATTTTAAATAATGCACACGACCTACACAAGATCGAGACATCTTCATTTTGATCGTGCAAAAATAATGTTTATTTCTGCAACGCATCATTTTGCTGACGTCAGCGTCATATTATGTTTTTTATAAGTGTTACCAACCTTTGTAAATTTAAGAATAACATGTTTTTGTTGACATTGTATCTTCGAATTCCCGCACCAAGATTGATTAAATTATTTGCCTCATCTTTTATAGTGCCTAATTACTGGTGCGCACCAAATGAGACTTAATTACGCTATTTTTGCACGAAAATGTGATTATTTTCGCTTGTCAAAAATGCTTTAATACGTTTAGACTGAAATTTTGAATCAGAAAATCTTACAGTATAGCTTTTTATGCATTTTCGTTTTCTTTACAATCTTTATTATATATATATATATATATAGAAAATTTAAAAATATATTTTCAGTAATTTAAAAATATTTTGTTTTACTACTGTCATTTTTACTAAGGAGTTAATAAATTTATTAGAATTGTGCTAATTATTTATATTATATATTTAAAAATGTGCAGACTCATTTATTACATTTTTTGCAATAAATTAATGTTTTTTTTTTTTATTCAATACACAATTATTATTGTTTATAAGTGACTCCAAAGGTTTTTAACTTTCAAATTGCAAAACACTTTATAAATATGCAGTATGTATTTAAGTTATGTTAAAAATAATTATAATTCACCCCTTGTGCAGAATATATTGTATAAAAATAGCATCACCATAGATCGAATAACGTGAATTTATTTTTCTATGGCATTGTTGAAGAGGAAATCGAAAATGTATAGTTGTATAAAATAAAGAAATACTCCTTCTGGTTGAGGCCGCATAAAAGATTGAAATTTAAACTATTTTTCTATTGAATTCTTTCCAAAGAAAATTTCTTTTGATCTTTATTACTTTTTTATAATTATTGCTTCAACGATTCACATTCAAGAGTTTTTAACAGATACCGTCTAACATATCACCATCTATTACAGATCAGTGCTTGCTTTTAGATACTGTGAACAAAGCTAGCGTTTCAAACTATCGATATAAAATCAACTCACAGTTCACGGTGCAAGATGCCACCAGCTCAGACGGTACGTCACTGTGCGTTAAAAAGGTTCACATCAGATTCGAGGCAATTTTTTTCATTTTTAATTTTTAATCCACTTATCATTAAAGGTGACCTGATGACCTTACAAATGTATTAATATTTTAACTATACTTAAGATATTATTAGATGTACCCAATGTAAAATGTTGTGAATATTTGAACTTTGAATAAATTTATAAGTACTTAACGCATTTAAGACTGTTACAGGATTTTTTTTTCATTCCACATAACAGACAAATAGTGTTTTAATAAAAACATTTTCTTTCAAAATATTAAGAAACTTTAAAGGGTTTCATTCTAAACTTTTCTTACCATTATATTATTAATACGATATTTTGAAAATGGTTGTGTATCTACCTATAACTATTACATTTAAGTTGAAAGTATTGATAAAAAACTGTATTTTTTTGAATATATAATATATACTTTCATTTTTCTCAAATAAGTTTTGCTGTATATATATTGTAAGATTTATAAAATATAAAATTGAAATGTCTTCGGCGACTGAAGGTTGAAATATGAAACTCAATTATATTTTAGATTATAAAAATTGTGTCAATTTCGTAATAATATTATAAATTATCTGAACACTTGTGAATAATGCTTGTATAGAGTGATTTAGTGCAATGATATAATAAAATAAAACTTTCTTCACGTAAAAAGGTTGTCATTTTTTCCTTTCTATTTGATTTCCACTTTATTGAGGGCGTTATTTAAAATTGTTTTTTTTTTTTCTGGTGAAAAGAAATGTTGGCCATCCCCAATGCCTCGATGAAGCCATGGAGACTTGGTGAGCTTTCAGCGGTGGAGTGACACACGGTTGATGCTTGTAATCAATTATTACGCGTTGTCGATATCTATTATAAATATACTACTGGCGCACCCTCGCACCTCTTGCGCTCTGGAGAGGGTGAATTTCTGCCGGAGTGTGACCGAGTTCTGCGACTGCAATGCATAAATATGACGTCTATCCTCCCCTTTTAGGGGTGCATGATTTCTATAGCTTCTCACGTCAAATTGTGCGGGTATGGCTCTGGTACGATGATACCGGAGCCAACCTATGATGGTATTAAGACGTTAATAATTTAATGTAATTGTGGTAACTTTGGTAGTACCGCCAGATTCCCATGGTGTTTTATCCTCTCTTTACTGTCGAGTTATTTGGGTTCAGTTCTTGATAATAATAACTCGGTGTACAGGTAATAATTACACGTTTATTATATCAAGTATTTACAGTAATTTATAGTTATACAATTCAGAGACAGACTAGTAATTATTGAGAAGTGGCGATGGAAAGAGACCCGTTTCCCCAGAGACGGCCTCTTATAATAAACCTTGTCCCCCACCACTCATCTACTCACTCTCCTGACGCACATACATGTCCAAAGTGTTAGTTCTCACAGTAATGTAAACAACTTTCAAAATAATTCCGGAATGTGGTGTAAATAAATACGTTTTCATTTAAATGCAGATTTACAATGAAACTGAATTTTTTTACGAAAATACACTAAAATAATGATAAATAGTTTTAATAATATTATTAAAAGATCTTTTTTTTTAATACTCTATCAAAAGTTCATAATTTATACAGAATGATGTTGTAATGATTCTCTGTACTCTTTATTTTTTTTATATGGAAGTAAAGTGTGGATACTTACCGAAGAAATGATAAGGCTACTTGAAGAATTTGAGATGTGGATATATAAGTGAACACTTAAAATCAGCGGGATAGATAGTAAGTAATAAATTTGTTATGGTTCGAATGAAGAAAGAATATAAAGTAGTTAAAACAATAAAATTTCAATGTTTAGGATATGTAATGAGACATCTGGAGAAGTATTAGTATACTTACATCTCATAGTGCAGGAAAAATAATAACATTATGGTTGATGAAAACGTAATGCTGAGGTAAGTCGAGTACTCCATGTGCAATCCGTCGTTCTAATAAACGTGGGACAGATTGAATGTCAACACGTTTTTTTTGTGGACTGAAAGTGTCGCCGTGCGTAAAATCCGAACCAAAAAAAAGCGACTTTCTACAGCATCCTGAAGTGCAGTGATATCTCCGTTTTTCATCATAAAGTGCAATTCAACTGAACTGGAGGTGTAAATTGGTGTTCAACCCAAGACTGAAATCACGGCAGGCCAGATTCATCTGCGTCAACTAAATAGTTATTTAAATCTATACTTAAATCTCTGAGATTTGAAAGACGATAATTGTCTCCAAAAATGCTTATAAGCCTATTGCGGATATTGTCTTGAGACAAAAATCTCATCTCAGATACGAGCTATCAAATACGACTCATATAAGAGTCACCCACGGGGAATAGGTTAAGTGAAGCCATTTCAAAAATACACGTTGATCTTGGGATTATTTTAAATTGAGGATTAGTAATCTATTAAGTAGCTGCCATCTTTTGAAATGAATTTTTGTTCCTTTTTACCTTAAAAATTGAGAATTATAGAAATGTTTGTGTACCTGGAGTTAAACAAATAGTGATGAGTTAAACCAGTATTGTGAGTTATTGCGTGATTGGTATTCGATTGTAAAGATACGAGATAATCAAATTTGTATACAAATTTCACAATCACGTTTAAAATTACGATTTAGCTCGCCTCCAGAAAAATCCTTATGTGTAAATGACTTTTCTGGGTTCCTTGAGAGTTTGGAGAATCCCAGACTTTCTGACTCCTTGGTAAACTATTCTTATTTCGGGATGTTAGAAAATCTCTCAGAGTTTTGAATTAGTGCGAATCAATAGGCTCAAAAATTCTAATTTTGACAGCAGGCTTCATAGGTTTCGGTTGCCCGATTGTTCACGGTCCTCTCATGTACAGTGGAACCTCTATATTCGTCATTAACCATTTCCGAGGGCCTGACAAATAATAGAAACAGTTTCATAACAGATAACTGAAATTCAATTAATTTGTTCCTAGCCCCAAAAATTGTACATTATTTTATGTCAAAACTTTACCTTTACTGTATTGAAGAGACATGAGTAAGTCCTCTACATACGAATGAGTTCCGTACTAAGAGCTCGTTCGCAAAATGATTGTATTCGTAAGTCAAACAGAGTTAGCTAGTTGTAAATATATTTGTTAATGTAATATATTTATTAGTTGATTATTATTTTTTTACTTTTGACAGAAGAAAATACCAAATAAATATTATTTTGATCGGCACCGCTCCGGGTTGTCTAGACATCGCGAGCGACGGCGTATTAAATCGTTTGCTCGATGGAATAGTTATAAATAAACCCATGATTAAAAAAATTGGTAAGCTACTAAAATTTTTTTAAATTCACTGCGGTAAGAAATGAAAAAAAATAATTTCTCACGTCTATTACAAAAACACGTTTAGATATTTTCGATGTACACAGTACCTAGTATACCTCTAATACGTTTGGGACCGGACCATCACATCGCCAGATAGCGATTATCTCCGATCTTGTGATTTGTACCTCGCGTTGAGCGAAATCGCATGAATCGAATGTAATAAACAATAGATATAATCCACTACGATCTTGGTTCGAAAAATATCAAATAATAAAATACAATTGGTGATTTTTTATATAATTCTATATAATATGACGAAAAGATGACCAAATAAATTAGTAGGAGAACACATTCTTATTGTGAACATAGATCGGTGATATTTTAAATATGTTAATTAGAAAGATATACATATTAAATGTATTAATATCAAAAAGGTTCGAAAATTTGTCGCTAAAAATATTATCGCTGTAGCGTAGTTGGATAATGCATCTTCCCCGGTTTGGAAAGAGATCCAGTTCGAATCCCGGTGGCGCAACAACAATATTTTTCGATAAAATTGATTTTGTATGTACATCTTTCTAATTAATATATTTAATTCATATTCAAAATAAATTAGTGTTTTTAAAATTTGTCCAAAAATTATTTATGACCGAGATCAATTATAATAATAATATATTTTTACTACTTTGTAGTACCATTAACGCCATCTGTGAGTGAGTTGAAAATGTATATCAGGAATAATAGCATCAATTTAGTATATATATATGTATATTTACTGCCATCTGTGGGTAAGTAAAATTATTAAATTTTTGCTTCCAATATTCACCACTAGAATATTTCACTAGCGCTCAGATTAAAAAAACCACGTGACTAAATTGAACCAATAGCCGTCGAGAATCGAGCCGTCACCGGAAACGTCATATTGGAGTGTCTTTTTACATCGGCCATTGTCGCCGACTGGTTTATGTCCGTTTGCCGGCCACGAATCTCTTCGTGGTTTTATAATCTGTTTAGTTAATACCATTCAAAATGGTCCAAAAGAAGGTGAGTGAGTGTTTATATACTAGATGAAACCTATTTTCGTGCTTCCTGCTTCGTATGGGTCGGAATTTGTGTTGTGTTTTCAACATTTCGAAAGTGCCAAACTGCACATGCCTTTGGGTTTATTGTGAAAAATTATTGAAATGTTTGCCTTTACGATTCGGACAAGTGATGCATTTAATTCGTTTTTACATGAACACTCTTTAGTTATACGGCGGCCAATCATTTTATTCGTCGGGCCAAAGTTTTTGACGTGTAGTTGTAACCCCAAAAGCTGATCTCCCTTACAGTCTTGTTTGTTTTTATTCCCTAATAATGTTTACAACGTTGTTTTATATTTTTTTTTTATGTGATGTTACACGACCAATGTTTGTCTGGGCGGTTTGAAAGCGTTTAATGTCCATTTCTCTAAAAATAGGTGTCGGGCACCTCGTAATTTCAAGTGCAGCTGGGTATTGCAATGGCGCAATTTTGCGCTTACACTGTTAATCTGTTACAGGTTTACAGTTTAATTTGAGCACGAGTTGTTTCAGATCATCTAGTTTTCATGGTGGAATAATTTTGATTCCTAACCTCAAAACAGCAACATGATTCCTGATGTCTGTAGCATTTATTTAGGAACATGAAAATTCAGCCTTTATCTTCTATTGTTTTGAGCTAACGGAATACAATGAATTTTCAACGTTAAAATAATTTTGAAAAGCGTGTAGCAATTCTTTTTGAAAAAAACTAGTAATATTATTTGTTAATTTGATGTCAAATTCAAATCGGTCAGTTATTATGTTGCTGGGATAAAAAAAATGTGGTTTGTATCATTCTATTTCCGCTTTTGGGAGAGCTTCATTATACTGATGAATGTTATAACACGTTTTTGAGGATAGATAATTCTGAATTTATATAGATTGTTTTTAATAGATTTAAATATAAATATAACACACAGAATCATAATGCAGTAGAATTTCTATTCAGAATGTTCATTTTGTCTATTCGATTTGAACCAAAATTATTGTATTTTGAAAAAGGAAAGAAATATTTTAGATTGTTATACTTCACGGGCTTTCAGCTGGCAATAAATTACATGCGGAAGCGACTTGGATAATTGTATAATTTACATATTAAAGCCATACACAGAAAAATGCAGATTTATTTATGTTAAATTGATTTGATGACAATGTTTAGGTGGTGTTGTCATTTTTGTTCATAATTGGAGTATGTGATCCTAAGGTGTGGGTAGACTTAACAGACTGACAATTAATAAAAATTACATATACAGTTAACCATATAAATTTTTGCATTTATTTTGGACTATCTGAAAAGTCAAATTTGTCAATATTAATTATCATTCTTGTTCAATTGATTAAACCATGTCTTAACTAATATTCTTTGTTCACAGCCCAAGAAGAAGTCCGGGAAGAAGGTAGCGGCCGCCCCCCTGGTGGTGAAGAAAGTAGAGCCCAAAAAGGTGGTCAACCCACTCTTTGAGAAGAGGACTCGTAACTTTGGAATTGGTAAGCACACAATCTTGTGTAGACCAAGATGTCAATTATTGTTATAGAAATTATATTATTTTGACTTTTTTTGAATCACAGTGATGAGATTTACATCTGAAACATAATGTGATGTTTTTATATCATTGAGCTTTTTAACACTGACGTGATTCAAAAAATTATAAAATATCAATCTATAAAATCTTCACAGGATTTTAAATGAACCTACTTGGGCTTGTATCACCACCGACATATAACCCACTAAATAACTATCTGCCAGATATATATTGCCTGTGATTTTTCAATGTTCTTATATTTTTAATTTAATTTTAATATCTTCGCTCTCAGATAAGGGTAATCTGCAAATTATCATACTTTTATTCATGTATAAAGTAACCACTTATCAAAACTTAACCTTTTGAATGCCAACGCTTTATTTATTATGGGGGAGCCCCGTAGGCCAGCTATTTTTCCATAACATAATTTAATAAAAAACAAAAACAAGCACATGGTAGAAACAAATTTAAGCAAAAATTACGCCAACCAAACAAAAGAAAACTAAGTGGATGGTTCGTGAAAGTTTTCATTAAAGAAACTTCTTAAGTGCCAGCCTTAGTGACCTCTGGCAGCTGTCAAATGAAGCTCATAGACAAATTACAGCTTTTACGAGACTTAAAAGGTTTTAAAAATATTGTGAAAGCTTTGTCCTTACATGACAGCACTATTTTGAATGGGTGACATATTGAAATCGTGAATCATCCCGCGTATTTAGGATTGGACAGTGCGGTGAATTTTGTGCATCCATGGCCTGTCGTGACACAAAAAGCTTTGCGCGTTCATGGCCCCCGGAATAGGTTAATCAAAGGTTTTGAATCAGCCTCTTAAAAAATGTCAAAGATTATAATGCACATTATTATGCACTTCATTAGAATTGTTTTGAAATTACTAATTACTCAGATGAAATTACTCTGTTCAGGTCAGGATGTCCAGCCCAAACGTGACTTGTCCCGCTTCGTCCGCTGGCCCAAGTACGTGCGCATCCAGCGCCAGAAGGCCGTGCTCAAGAGGAGGTTGAAGGTCCCCCCTCCGATACATCAGTTCCAGTCTACCCTCGATAAGCAGACTGGTATGTTAAACAACAATATTTAAATGCATTGTCCAACATTTTAACAATATAGTTTTTATTTTAACGTTTAGTAAAACTCAGATAAAATTGCAATGTTGCAAAATTACAGTGTGGAAATTGCTGGGTCAGTTGGTATAAATATGTGATTGTTTACAAAGTATTTATTTTTTTGCCAGCTTCAGGTAAAACTTTTAGATAAACCAACAATTAGAATGAAATATAATGAGTACGGATCTAAAAAGAAAAATGAGGGTATAATATATGATACCTATTCATTATGAGTCTTCTAATTTATGTTTAGTGAATTTCTGGCATCGTTTTACACACCGCTTATACAGTTAAATAGCATTAAATATTTCTTTTCATTTTGTTAAAATCTCATATTCATTTTTTGCTTTGTGAATGATATAATTAATGTAATAAATATTAAATACTTTTTTTTTTTTTTTAATTCTCTTACGCACATTGGTGTGTAATTTCACGATTGATGAAAATGGAAAAAAAATTTGAAATTTGTGCCGTTTGCAATATTACAATTGAATGTATTCTTGCCTTTAGAGTGAAATAAAAAAAATTCATTGTGTCAGGAAATAATGTCATTTTTTTTATTCATAATTTTCGATAATTATATCAGTTTTGATTAATAATGTTTTAATTTATTTTGAATCTTTAATTCTGGAAGCTAGCTAACGAGAGTTCTCTGAATTTGTGACTAAATTAAATCATTTTGATCAACTGTATTTTTATTAATACAATAGGCTATTATTTACTAGTCTTTAGTTTGTGGTAAACATTAATTTTACATAGATCTTGTAGGGATAGGGAGGGATCAAGGGATGATAATTGAATCTGAAAATACACCGTGTTGTACATTAACAACGAGCTTTTTAACACTGATATTAATTTTCTCTATTATCCGATGAACGCTGATTCGGGACATACTGTAGAATAATGTTTTCTGCTTTGCAGCCAAGGGACTTTTCAAGATCCTGGGCAAGTACAGGCCAGAGAGCGAGATCCAGAAGAAGCAGCGCTTGAAGGCCAAGGCTGAGGCTAAAGTGAGATGCTTTCTTTTTTATGTGTAATACCGTAACACATTAAGTTGCAGGTGTTTGATGGGGATGAATTATGGTTTCTCATGGACACCTGTAGGGTTTTTAAATAATAATTTTGTAATGCACATATACAGTAAAACCTCGTTATTGAGAAATCCAAGGGAACAAAAAATAAAAATTTATATTAACGAATTCCCACATATAGCAAAATAAAAATTTTAAAAATCCTAATATGTATATTAATATTCCGCACGCGCTGTAGAAATAAATGTAGCACCGCTTTAAAACAATTTGTAAGTTCCGCAAACAAGACACCCATTGTCAGTTTAATATGGAATATAACATAATAAGGCATTCTGCAAACAATTTTCTGTATAAAGAAAACTCTGAATAATTTATTTAGTTTTGTTTCAACAGATAAGCAAATGGAAAATAATAAGAAATCAAATTTAACATTTTACCAAACAATATAAGATAACCTAAAATTTGGCAATATTTTAGGAAATTCTAAAATGTCACGCAAATGTAAAACAACATTAAATTTTAACTGTTTAATATATATAGAGCAGCTACAAGCATTGAGAGTTTCGCATCGGTCAGTCGATCTTCACATTTCTTTAAATCGTTAGAGAAACGAATTTGTATTTACAGGTTTTTTTTTTTTTTTTTTGCCAAGGGTTAAAATTTTGCAGGAATTATCACGACCTGAAGCCATTTTAGGGTTCCGCAAGATATTATAAAATGGACTTAAAGAATAAATTATAGAATGCTATATATGAAGAATACATAAAAATAAACAAACACAAAAACAATTGTCAAATAAACACATTAACGAAAATGTCGTATGCAATATTACCGTTCATTGGAATCGATGTAAATGTTCAGTTATAATGTAAAAAGTGACATAAGTTGACGATGATAATGAAGATAAAAGATAATAATGTGCAGAATTGTAGGCTAGGCATCTTGAGCTTTGCGGGCGATACCATACACAAAGTTCACGCGCGCGTGCACGCACTATAGAGCGACATGCCAATCGTGATTTCAGGGGTTTTATTTTCTCCAGTCTAGATAAGACCTGTTTTTAGAGACGTGAACACGTGCATGCTTCAGAGCGTGGGAAGGGTGCAATTCTAACCTATTTTGACAGGCAATAAATCTAACTTTGGACAATGTGGAGATTACGCCAAATGGCTTTATAAGGGACTTTTATGATCCCAAGAAGTTTTACGAGGGCGTAGCAGGCAGCCTGCCCCCAGTGGCTCGCTGCGCCAAGACAATAATAATAACAATTGACAAACAGGACTGTAAATGGCCGAAATATATTTTGAAATATTTTTGTTGTAAATTTTTTTTTGTTATATGTTTATGTAAATATACTTATAGGTATTTTTTCGTAAGAAACAAAAAAAAAATATTATACACGTTAACGAAATTTCATTATATAAATTATTTTTTGTATGAAAAATTGATCGTAAAGAATTGATTGTTTTTTTAAATTTCAATATAGCGGGGTTCGTTTTAACGAGGTTTTACTGTATTTTATAGACTTTATCTTTTTTCAGTATGAATATTTTTTGAGTAATAGAAAAACATACTGAAAATTGTTTTAATTAAGTTTGTTTAATGTTATTTATCATTTAGACTCAGTTAAAATACTTAAATACTTTTCTTTTTTTTTTTTTTTTTTGCATTCGTTTGGTGCTAGATTTATTCACGTGATGATAAAAAAGCTAATGAAATATCTTTGATTGTAACAACTTGCGAGCTTTTTAACACTGAAAAACTCAAATAAATTAGCCATCTGCCGCATCACATCTTCCACTGAGAATAACACATCATTCTTCAATCCATTTCAGGTAGCAGGAAAGGAAGAGGCCCCCTCCAAGAGGCCGAACACCATCAGGGCCGGCACAAACACTGTGACCCGGTTAGTCGAGAAGAAGAAGGCTCAGCTGGTCATCATCGCTCATGATGTTGACCCAATTGAGGTTGGTATTCTACACTATACAGTCCATTCCATAGAAACTAATTCCTAAATCAATTCCTTGTCGGATGCTTGTTTAGCAATGATGTTTGAATTTCTTCGACTGAGTTCAGGATGTTATCCATGATAGATGAGATCTAATCTTGGGGCTCCTGAATCACTGATGTCACTTGACCACTGAGCTAAACTGCTTCTTTTAAAGTTATGATTTTTAAAAATTGCTCCTTAATTAAACTAGACAATGAGGAATAGTTTGATTTTTTTTTATTATTTTTCACTTCCTGTAGTTTGTTTTAAATTCATTGCTGTGTTCCACAATTATGATTGATCAATTTCTTTACCATTAAATGCAACTAAGGTTAATCATTCTAGATTGATCTAGCAACTTACCAAATTAAAGGGGGGTTGAAGCCATGTTCCGGGTGACTACCGGGTTAATCCTATTTTCATAGTACAACTGGTTTTAGATTAGTTTGAAAATACACATCATATTTTATTATAGCGATAGTACCAAGAATATTGATATGACAAGCATATCGCGTGATCTCACTGGAATATAAAGTGATCTTGTATTGTATGTATTGATACACATATTTGATGATAACTAATGAACCCTTATTTTATGCAGCTGGTTCTCTTCCTCCCCGCCCTCTGCAGGAAGATGGGAGTCCCGTACTGTATTGTGAAGGGAAAGGCGCGTCTAGGAGCTCTGATCCGCAGGAAAAACTGCAGCGCCATCTGCTTGACCAATGTAAGTACAATGTATTTATTACCTTTAAAGTTGTGAATTAGAGTTATACGTTTATAGACTTTAATGCCATTAAGTAAAGCGTATGAAATGATGTTTTATATTTGCTATCCTATAATGTTATGCGGAAAGCTCTTCTACCACCAAAAGAAGCACTGCTGATCGTACGCTCTTAATTTGTTTTTAAATGTTTACAATGTTGTTTGATGATATACTCTTATAAAACACATTTTGTGAACCTCTTTCAGGTGGAATCTGGTGACCGTGCCGCCTTCTCCAAACTGGTGGATGCCATCAAGACCAACTTTAACGAGCGCTACGAGGAGCTGCGCAGACACTGGGGAGGTGGACTCCTTGGATCCAAATCCATGGCGCGCGTCACCAAGCTGGAGAAGGCCAAGGCCAGCGAGTTGCTGCAGAAGCACGGATAGATACTACAGAAACTATAATAATTGAATAAAAAAATCATAAAAATTTCACACGCGTTTTAATTATTTTAAAATTTAAATTTGTGTTCCTTCTTTTATTTCCATCTTCCTATCCTGCACCTTGCCCATTGCCTCAACATCCCTATAACCTTTTTACTTATTTGTCTATATACCGTTTGTAGTGATGGTAAACTGTTACTTGACTGTGATTGTGTCAATGATTGGTAATGAAGATTTAACTGTCGGAGGCTCACTTTCCAGTGTACCAATCATTGCTCGAAGAATTATGTTAATCAGTTATCAATCATTGTTACCATCAAACATAATCACAGTTAAAATAGCAATTTTATCATCACTACCTTTAACAAAATGGTTATAAAAACAATAATATTCTTATAGACAGATAAATAAATAATATTAATAGAAGATATGTGAAGATAACATAAATGTAATAAAAGTATTTAAAAAAACATTGTAAATAAAATCTACACCTAACTGCATTTTTTTTCATAGATTTCATAGATAGAAAAAAAGGGTTTACAATAACCAAGATATTTGTCTTCTGCTGTTTCAGTGGTTGCAGCCATTGTAGGACATGCCATTCTTCATTGGGGTAATCCCTGAAGTATCGCTGAGTAACTCCATTGGGGAAGTCTTTGTACTGAATCGCATGTTCAAGTCGGCTCATCTGATTTCCGAAAAGCCGAGGTTCTGTTTGATTGCGATCGCGCAGCTTCTCGCAAAATTCTGCAATGTTTCCATTCCCTCTAGTAATCTCTCTCCACCTTTTGGGTCAGACCCAAAGAATCCACATTACAAAATAACATTTGTTTTTCATGAAAGTGTGAAGTACTATATCAAAATTTACATATAACAGAAGGCTCTTTCCAATTTTGTTTTAGGGCCAATTTTTAGGCCACTGGCTTGGATTCATGATTGATGAGGATCCATGTTTGATGCCTAGTGTATTAAATTTATACATCTTAAGTATCCGCAAATGTCATAGGAAAGTCAGCGGAATTAAACTATGAGGGGGATAGTATTGAAATTTGACTAGATGCGGTGTCCTGTTTTTCATATGTAGGAAAATAAACACCAGAAAAGAAAATGGCGTACTCTATGAATTTTGAGGTGCTGGATCTAAAGCTCGAAATCTTCTAGCATACAGTTTTGGGTAAATTTACAAATTTTAGTAAAAAAATTATTTTTACTTAACTTCATTAGCTTCCAAGTCTCAGTTAATATAATCATGACGTTTAAATGCACATTGCAACTGATGAATTAGTCTAGATTAAAAAATCTGTTAACTTGGACATGGGAAAACAAACTAAACATCCTCAATAGTGAAGCCTTAAAAAGGGAGTAAATGTGTCGTATTACAGGGGGAACAGAATTTTAAATTTATTTTCAATGGACAACATTAATAAAAATAACTTAGCTACAAGATCCAGGAGTACAGCGGAGACTTTATTGACTCATTGAAGTTAAGTTTAGTTGCTTATGCAATTTATATGAAATAAACACATGAAACTGACCTTAAAGATTTAGCAATGCCCACAGGTTTTCAAGGAGGGTATATTCAATTTTGCTGTTTTCTGTGTACATGTGACAGCCGTGCTAAGAGTGTAAAAAAATTGTTATTTTCTGGTATGAAAAGATCCCTTTTCGCTAAAATTGTGTTTTTTTCTTGTTGATGTTCTCTATCAATGTTATTGATGATGCAGCCTTGCCTCTGAGATAGGCAAAGCCCTGAGATCTATTGGGAAATTGAAGCCAACTAAAGAAAATATTGAAAAACATTAACTAATTATTTATTAAGGATAACTCATTCTTATTGTGAAGTAATAATATTTCAGGATATAGGTCAAGATATACATATAAAATCAATTTTATCGAAAAATATTTTCATTGCGCTACCGGGATTCGAACCTGGATCTCTTTTCCAATCCGGGGAAGGCGCATGTAAAAAAAACAATGTAGATAGATGTATTAAATTGAAAAAGTGTAACATATAAATTTGAAAATTTGTCATCAAAAATACTGTCGCATAATGCACCTTCCCTAATTTTTGATAAAATTGATTTTATACATACATCTTTATTATTAATACATTTAATTAGTATTCAACTAATTATTTATTATATTATGACTTTACATGAGTCCTTTGGTTACATAGCTATAATTATTGCAATTTCATCTTAAAAATGTAAATATAAGTCTTCTAAAAACACATTTGGCACCAATTACCCCACGGGTTGGGTAATCGATATGTGTAATGGGAGATGGTTTATTTATTTATTTATTTTAGATACATAACATATAAGTATTGTACAGCTATAAAAAAAGACAGTTTGTTACATATATTTTACACAGATTTTAAAATGCATTGCCCAACTAGGCAAGCCCGTTTTAGGGCAAATTGGCAACCAAATTACATTTCACAAAACCAAACAACTCGTTGAAGGCAAAACACAATCAGTTAGAATATGAAACATACAAGGCAAGTAAACGTGAAAATATATAAAATGAAAAAATAGCAACGTGCAATACAACATGTAAAAAAAAGTAAGCAAGGTAAAGGGAAACATACAAGATCAAAAATCAAAACGCAGTTATAAAAATTATTTCATTATTTAAAACAGTTCGAGCATGACAAAATTTTCAGGATAATATAAAATTCTTCTGGAAGGTGGTCAAAAAATCCTGATGTGGTGCTGAAAGCAGTGGTATTTTTAAATTTTTTTTATTAATTTGTTTATTGACATACTTTTTTTAAATTTATTTATTGACATACATATTTTTGTTATAACAGAGGTGAATATATTATAATATGTTTGTTGTGTGGGATGGAGTAGACTCCACCTCTGATATATAACAGCGTTGTCCTGGTTACTTTGCTAGACTGAAGTCTGTGTTAAAGTAGCCAATTTTTTTTCATGCTGTTATGCTGACAGGAATAAAAATAGAGATAAATAAAAAAATATGTATATAATAAAAGAAAATGAAATGGGAGTGTTGTAGAATTAGTGTAGGCACTGTATAATGGTTATGTTGGATAGCCGTGCTTCTGATTGATCTCTACCCGATTGGATCATATGTTGGGTCCATATTTGTGTAATCTTATTAAAGTTGAACAATTTCCAGTTGGGACTGAGTGTGTTGTACAGTTTCGGAGCTAAGAACATGTAGAATCTTTGATAAAGTGTCGTTCTTGCTCTCGGAACTGGCGTGTAGATGCTCGTTGTTTCTTGTGTTGTGTCCATGATTTATTTGTTGTTATTAGCACGGAAAAATTGGACAAGTCTCAACATAAAGATTTGTCTAATATCTAGGGCATTGTACTCTTTAAATATAAGATCTGATGGATATTTAAAGGGACGATCATTTATTATCTTGAGAATTGTCTTTTGTGCTCTTTTAGCTGACTCTAATATTGTGTTTGCTGCTCCTCCCCAAACTAAGATGGTGTAATTAATTAAGGAGTAGCAGAGTGCAAAGTACACTGATCTTAAGAGTATGAAAGCTATTAAGTTAGTAAATTGAGAGTTGTTAATGAATAAAAGATAGATGGATTAAATTTTTATTTGAGAGTGCAGAGAATGCAAATGAGGAATCACCTGAGAGGCTCTCTGGGGTAAGTATGAATAAGGAAAATGATATAAATGCAATAAGTATGGAAGAAATAAAGTGTGCAATAAAAAATGAAGAATGGTAAGGGTGTGGGGTATGATAACGTTGCTGCTGAATATATTAAGACTGGTGGCTCATTAGATATCTTGTGGCTCCATACACTCTTCAATCAATGTTTGGAAGAGAGTCACACCCCGTTAGATTGGAGGAGGGCTGTCATTATGCCTCTCTACAAAGGCAAAGGGTCGAAAATGGAATGTGGCAACTATAGGGCTATTAGTCTAATGAGCTCGGTTGGTAAACCGTATGGAATAATTTTAATAGATAGAGCAAGAACGGTGATGAAAGAAAAAGTATGGGACGTGCAAGGGGCCTTTATGGGTGGAAGAGGATGCATGGATCTTTTCTCTGAGTGATGACGGAAAAGTTTTTCGAAAGAAAAGCCAAAAAATTTTTTGTGCCTTTGTAGATCTGCAAAAGGCAAATGATAGAGTTATAAGAGAAAGGTTATGGAATGTACTATCTGATTACGGAGTATCCCTATATGAAGGAAGTTCTGCGTGTGTAAGAATCAATGGAACACACACAGCATGGTTTGACATTACAAAGGGTGTCAAGCAAGATTGTGTAATGTTTTCATGGCTGTTCATCTTGTATATGAATAATTGTGTGAAAGAACTGGATTGTATGAATGTAGGAGCAACAATGGGTGATTTGATTGTATGCTGATTATTGTACACCGATGACACAGTACTAATAGCGAATGATGAACAAAACCACAGAGTTTAGTGAGTAGAATGTACGATGTATGCAAGGAAAGTGGCCTTATTACGAATGTTAACAAGTAAAAAGTGATGGTATTCGAAAAGAAGAAAAGCAAGACACCATGCAAAATATTTATAGGTAATGAGTCTTTGGAACAAAGAGACGAGTTTGAATATTTGGGAAGTATGTTTGATAGAAACAGAAAGGCTGAGAATGATATCGAAAGGAGGGTGACTGCAGGGAATAAAATGAACGGTGCTTTGAATGGAATTATATCTAACGGGAATTTGTCAACCAAGGCAAGTCTAGCGGAGCATAACGGAGTCCTGGTATCGACACTGATGTATGGAAGTGACTGGAGCTGGCAGAAGAGGAACAAAAGTGGACTGAATGCAGTGGAAATGAGATCACTTAGGCATACGTGTGGCAAATCTATTTATGACAGAGTAAAGAATGAAGAAATAAGAAAATAATGTAAAGCTGATGTTAGTATAGTGAGTAAGATTAAGAAAGGATTACTTAGGTGGTTTGGTCATATGGAAAGGATGAATGAGGAGAGAATGGTAAGAAAAATATAAGATGCAAATGTTGATGGCACCAGGAAATAGAGGACGTCCGCGGAAGATTTGGCACGACCAGGAAAATCAGATAATGGAGGATGGTTCTGTTAGAAGCCTCAATAATCGTCGAGCTTCTATGAGAAGAAGAAGCTTGTGTGTCAGGACGGAGGAGTGTGGTAAGTAAGTAAGTAAAACAGTTCACTCTCAGTACTCGCTCTACCTAATTTCAACAGCCAATTTGAAACATTGTTTTTAAAAGCTTTAATGTCACTTAAAGTTCTAATATTATTTCCAATTTGATTGTATATTCTGGGAGCTTGAAAGGTCAATGTTCGTTGACCAAAAGTAGTTGTCATTCTTGGAACGATTTTAATGTTGTCTGCTCTGTTGGGATAATATCTTTCAGTCTTCACAGAAGGAGCTTTGCACTTTGATTTAATTAATAAAATAAGAAAACAATGATCTAGCAATAAAATACTGAAAAGATTAAAATATTTTATGGATCTAAGCAAACAACACAAATATAATCTTTCGGATCGTCACTATCCAAATAATAACATCAGAATAAACTCAGTAGTTTATTCAACAAAATCTTAGTTCATTATTTTTTCCAATATCTGTTTAAATAATGCACTCATTTTGTTCATCCGTGTACTCATCACAAATCAGTCTCATTAATAGAAGTCTTATTCCTGATCTTTGATTTGAAATTCTTTCCTACATTCTAATTTTTTTTTTTGTTTTAACTGCTTTATTCACGTTTACGATTCGATTCTTCTTTAATTTAAAAATAAATCCTTCAGGAGGCACTAGTTACGATTTCTGAATGCTGTTTGTTACTGGTGCGCTGCGTGGGGCTGGTGGAATTTAGTATGATTTGTGGTCCGTGACCACAATACACTAAGGACTAGCGATGGGCGATTGCGAGATATCATAATCGAATTATTCGATTATGAAAATCATTTGAGATATCTCGAGATATGGCAGCGACGAGTACTAATTTAGTACTGTAATCGCCGTAAGAATCGGAGCGGCGCGTCGGACTCGATCATACCCGAGTACTAATTATCTCGAGATATGGCAGCGACGAGTACTAATTTAGTACTCGTAATCGCCGTAAGAATCGGAGCGGCGCGTCGGACTCGATCATACCCGAGTACTAATTATCTCGAGATATGGCAGCGACGAGTACTAATTTAGTACTCGTAATCGCCGTAAGAATCGGAGCGGCGCGTCGGACTCGATCATACCCGAGTACTAATTATCTCGAGATATGGCAGCGACGAGTACTAATTTAGTACTCGTAATCGCCGTAAGAATCGGAGCAGCGCGTCGGACTCCATTATACCCGAGTACTAATTTAGTATTCGGCGTGCTCGTCAGCACAGTTGCTAGTCGAGCCGATGACAGATAGCGCCAATTCGATTTAATGAATGATGAGTGACATATTATATTAATTTCGCACAGCAATGTTGCGGATTCAGCGGCTATTTAATAAATTTAATATTTTGCTATTCCTGGTGGTGTGAAATAAAAAATATTTTTTTTATTGTTAAAAAGTAAATAGATAACATTTTTAAATTATACATATATTTAGAAAAATTAAATATGTTAAATAATAAAAATGTTTTTTGTAATAATTTTTTGAGAAAATAAATATAAACTTGGAAGGATTGATTAATAAAATCAGAAAAACAAATAAATATTAACGAAATAAAAATGAACAAACTCATTAAGAAACTAAATAATCGACAAATATAAAAAATGTGTTTTATTTCCTAGTTATTTAAAAACGACATCGACCTGGAACATAATATTCACCTGTAGGTTAGAAATAAGTGAATACTTATTAAATAATTGTTTCTTGGTTCCAATGACACCAATATACTTCGAATGAAGCGTTCATTTTGAACGCTTCAAGTTGGTAAACATGCATTTCGTGAAGCGTTTACGAAATTATGTTTTGTCCTTTGTACTCGGAATGTTTATGTTCCGGTGGTTTTTAGCCGGTTATATTACAGACACATCAATTTTCAATCAACACATCCATTACACTTTGAATTTCTTACCACGTAGATATTTTGGTTAAATTCACCCATTCAAATATTTCTAATTCTTCACAGAATAAAATCCACTACTCCAAATAGTCTTTGGTTATTTTATAAAAGTTATTAGCTGTACTTTTCATATATTCTTCGTCAACACCACTGCAGTCTTGCAATTTTACATTTTTTCTTTACAATAACACACGTCGATAAAAAAAACAATAATCAATCGTCAATAAAGATGCGCGAGCTGTCTACGTGTACTGGCAACCGAGGAGCGAGCAAGCTAGCAGGATTCTAACCGATTTACATATGTGTGAGATGTATTGCGCATGCCGTCATCACCGCGATACTAGGCGATACGTTTTTTTTTCGCGCCTTAATTGAAATTGTTGTCGTGGGCTGCTCTCTTTCTGAAAACGGGACAATTCAGCGTCCCGAAGCTGTGTTTGGGGACAGCGGAATAAGCTACCTAAAACGGAATGGTCCCGTTCAAAATGAAACATATGGTCACGTTAGACAAGCATCGCATGGGAATTCAATTTAAATCATGTTTAATCAACATCAATGCCTTTAGAGCCCTTATGCAAACAATATTTGTCAATGCTAATTATAGATAAAAAATAAGTGCTAATGTTTCGTGTATCGATTATGAATCATTCGATTACTAATCACTCGATTATGCAAATGTCTCACAATCGCCCATCACTACTAAGGACACTAGCAAAGCTTGTAAATGCCTGTTGGGAGTCTATTGTTTGAGAAGTCCGTAGTTGTTAAAGAAGCTCCGACTTTTGTAACGTAACTGTGGGGCGAGAAAATAGGAACATTGGCAGTAGATGTAGTGGGAGTGTATCACGAAACACAATGCTCACTGTTCACAACTTCAAAATAAAAATTTGTTCTTAATAATAATAATAAACACAATCCCCGATACATCGACACATCATTTATACTGTGTGGTAAAGGTATTTCCGTAGCTGTTCTCCGTTGTCCATATTTTATAGCTAAAAAATTCGTCGTATTACCATTGACTGTTGTATATAAAATGTTAGCAATTTAAAGTGACATCTGTTGATAAGAATAAAAATCTTTAAAAACGATGCAAACTAATATGTAGTTTGCCACATGTTCGTTTCTAAGAAAAAATGTAGATGTCGCTCTTTAACACATTTATTTTTTATTTTGCTAGGCCCTAACTAACTTACCATCACGCCGTTTCCGAAGGGGTGGGCAGAGAGGATAGAGCGCCACATTCCTCTGTCCTGACACACAATTCACGCTTCATCCACATTCATACATCTTCTCATACAAGCTCGCCGATTGTTGAGGCTTCTGACAGAACTATCCTTCAGTTTACCTGGTCGTGCCAAGTCTTCCGCGGACGTCCCTTCTTTCTGGTGCCATCAACACTTGCTTCATACATCTTTCTTACTATTCTCTTCTCATTCATCCATTCCATATGACCAAACCACCTAAGTGATCTTTTCTTAATATTACTCACTCTACTAACATCAGCTTTACATTCTTTTCTTATTTCTTCATTATTTTCTCTGTCATAAATAGATTTGCTACATAATACGTCTTTGTGATCTCAATTCCACTGCATTCAGTATATTTTCGTTCCTCTTCTGCCGGCTCCAGGACTCAGTACAGGAGTACATCAGTGTCGGTACCAGGACTCTATTGCGTACCGCTAGTCTTGTCTCGTTTGACAAGTTCCCGTTAGATATAATTCTAGACCCACTTTAATATATAGTGATTAGGTTCTGATATCTATTTGATCCGATGAATTAATTCAATTAAAAAGGTGATGATTGAAAATGTTTTTTATTTGTATTATCTATTATCTAACATCTGGTATTTCTCTGCAGGGGTAGTCATAGAGGATAGAGCGCCACGCTCTTCTGTTCTGACACACAATTCTCGCCTCATCCACATATTCATACGTCTTCTCACACAGGCTCGCCGATTATTGAGGCTTTTAACAGGACCATCTGGTTTATCTGGTTGTGCCTCGTCTTTCGCGGATGTCCTCTTCTTCTGGTGCCATCAACGCTTGCGTCATATATCTTTCTTACAATTCTCTCCTGATTTGTTATTTCGATGGATATTTTGAAATGTTTCTTACACTAGGACTGGCACTGTAGCTAGACAAAATGATTGTTTTCTAATATGGCATTCAGTATTCATTGATCTTTAAATAATACATTCGTTTTGCGACTATGGTCTGGTCTCTAACACGGCATTAGTGGGATACCACTGTACCTAAATATCAGTAGTGTGCAGTAGGCACAAACTTAGATTACGCTTTATAGATTACAGACGATGCTAATCAAGTAGATATACAATAGGTATATTAGGTATCAAAAAAAGTTCCCTTATATAAATTCCCTTAAATAATCCCTTTCGAAGATAACAGAATTAAGCACAAATTGTTTGAAAAATGCAGAAAATTTGTGCGCGTAAAGATGCCAACGTAGCTTCAGTAAGAAAATATTAATATTTTTAAGATTAGCAAAATTAATTCATTGAGCGTTTTATAAAACAGAGTTAACAATTTAAAATAATAGAAAATATTTAGTTCAGTACGATTATTATTTTAAACAAATTACATTCAAACAACGTACGTACCTGCTGGCAATTTACTGACTAGCATGTATATGAAGTTATTACAAATTTGCAGTGATTTGCAATTTTTCTAAACAACCCACGGCTAGACAAAAGTCATCGGTTACGTCATAGACAAGGTTACGCTAATTCGGATAATAACGGCTTGAATTTTATAGGGACTTTTCATAATATTCATAATAATTATTTAATTTATTTTTATTTCCCGGAATTTTTAGTAATGCACTACTTTTTTGCTTGTTTGCAGTGCAGACCCTTGGTATACACATCGATAATCACAAAATAAATCCGTCGTTTGTAGAACCCTAACATTTATTTATTTATAATTTTAGAGTACTATTAAGAGTGTTTTTAAAGTTTAAGTTTTAACGTAAAATAATACCTTTTCACCCATATAAAAAAATGTTTGGACGTTTTTAAGAACACTTTCTATGACTGAACACGATTCATTTATTGTTTGTAATAACTAAAAAAAGAATTATTTTTATTAATGGTTAACGTAGGAAATAGTTCTGTCAATTGGTTTTTGTTTTTCCCAAATCAAAAAAAAAATCCATGCACCAAATTTATAGAACAATTATGAAATCAACACGTTAAAAACAGTAAGATAGTAAAATTCGCGAATTAGTAAAAGAGGAAGTAGATACTTCAATGATTTGCACGCAGTTGCAGGCCTTTCTTATGTTATTTTGTTAAAAAAAACAGCATAAGTAACGACTCCATACAAAACGGATCAACCGAAAGGAATTTTCAATTCAATAAATAGCTATTAATATGACTTGAGTAATTCACTAGCTTAAAGACAGAACAAAGTAATGCGAATAGCTCGATGCGGCGAATACAAAAGAGCGCCATGGGTACAGCGGTGAGTTGTCGTAGTTGTTTTTAGAACTACGCAATTAAAGTCTCTACTGTACACAGGTGGGGCTAATTGTAAAATAATGTTTTCGTTTATGGTAATCCAATTATTTAATTTATATTTTTTATGCAGAATTTTTAGTAATGCACAGCTTTTTTGCTTGTATGCACTGCATGCCTCTGAGTACCGCAGTGGCGTAGTTATGTCACATTGTAGTTAAATATCGCAATTGGAATTCTTCTTATAGTGTAGTAAAATAATAAATTACATCTACATTACAGGACGGTACGTATAATTATAATCTTGTATGCAGTCAATTTCTATTCATTTACATACATGGGTGCAACAATTTACTTATGTTCTGATCGAGTCTAACGGCGGGTTTAGATCTTGACCACTAGTTGATGTTATTACAATGTTTTGGCTATATTAATATTGCAGCTCGTCCCGCAACACCTTGTATGGAGTGGTTTTTGATTTTACTACTGAAATCTCTCTCAAAATAAATCTAAATCCTTGCGCTGCTAATGTAGATATATTTTTAAATACTAGTTAAATGTATTAATTAGAAAGATATACATATAAAATCAATTTTATCGAAAAATATTATTGATGCGCTACCGGGATTCGAACCTGGATCTCTTTCCAAACCGGGGAAGGTACACTATCCAACTATGCTACAACGACAGTATTTTTGATGAAAAGTTTTCAAACCTATATGTTACACTTTTCATATGTTTATCTTTCTAATTAATACATTTAATTAGTATTTAAAATGTCACAGACCTATGTTCTGAATAATTACAAATTTACAGTAAGAATGTGTTCTCTTTAATGAGATATTTTTCTTATTAATTTCACCATTAATTCGTTCTACATGACCGAACCAAATAAGTGACTTTTTTTAAATCTCGTGTTATCAGGGGCGTGCACTACATACAAACAAAAAGCTGTGCATTACTAACAATTCTGGGAAATTAAATAATTCGTGTGTTATAATTACCCTAGCGCCCATTGTGTATCTGTAGAATCAATAGTTGCGTAGTTCTGGATGCTACCGCGCGACGCCACCGGAGCGCTGTACCCCTCTACTGGGTTATTATTAATTTATTGCTAATATAATTGCTAGCCACTATTTTAATTTATCGTTCTATTCAAGCCATATAATTGCCACCTACTGAATTGAAAATTCCACACGGCAGAGTCAGAAATGAATCAGCTGATCCATGTTATACTTATGCTGTTTCATAACATAATGACATTTAAAAGGTTTTGAACTCGATCGAAGCGTCTACTTTCTCATTTAATAATTCACAATTTTGATATATATTTTTTAAATTTTGCTTAAAGACGTCGGTTAAAAGAAAGTTTATAAATATATGTACAATGTAGCTTATAGTATATTATATAGTATTATGTAAATATCATGGTAATAGCATAACCTAAGTCTATACCTAATGCGCGCCACTGTGTGTTATAGTCATAGGTTTGAGGTATAATTACAATATGGAAGCCACGGTTGCATGCCTAAAGATACCACAACAACAGAGTTAAGTTCTATATCCGCCATAATTAGGTATTTAAGTAGTTCTTTCATATTTTTATATATTTTTTAAATAATTTCCGGAGTAATAAAACGTACTAGAGAGCTTTTAAAACGCACGCACGATTGTTCATCGAGTTACCATACAATAAACGCGATACTCCGTTATGGGACATTGTATGTGGAATCTTATCTAAATGTATGCAATTTAATCAACGACTTTTGTATGCAATTTCTCGCTCGTAAGCGATAAATAGTTTCATAGAGGTGTGTTGGAGGGGTTCGGAAGAGGAAAAGCTAAGGCCTAAGGTCTATCTATTACAGGATCTTGATATTATCACTGTCTATATATTGTACACACAACAATTTTTTTAAAATTATTGATGAATTCCAATCTATAACGTTTTGCAGAATCAAAAAATCCACTGTTTTTCATTACAGCATAACCAGGTATCTCAAATTAAAGATCATGTCATATTATTTGATGAAAGACTATCATTCGTTCCACACATTAATGAAATCACGAATACAGCTATGAAATGTCTTGGTTTTGTATTAAAAACAGTGAAGATATCAATTCACTAAAATCGCTTAAAGTTTTGTACACGGCTGTGGTTCGTAGCAATTTAGAATTCAACTCAACTATCTGGTCTCCATTCTATAAAATGCACGAATTAAAATTAGAAATGGTTCAGCATAAATTTTTAAGGTTCATTAACTTCAAACTGTGTATACCCGCTGAACAATTGAATTATAATTTTCTAATGAGCACTCTTCATTTAACTAACTTGTGTAGAAGAACTTTAAGTGATTTATTATTTTTATTTAAAATAGTAAATGGCATACGGGACGCCCTTAATTTAACTGAACTGATTGTGTACCACGTTCCTGCGCGAAGTACCAGGTCGTTGGCGCTGTTCACGTGAAAATTCATCATATACAAATTTTTATAGTAATGCACCCACACAAAGACTTACAGGCTTGGGAACTATTTTGGTCTTTTAGATATATTCCGATATTCAATGTTTAAATATTAGTGATGTTTTTGATGCTATTCTGAGTCAATGATTCAAGTGATTTTGATATTTAGCCATTCTGTGTCAAACCTAAATTTTTATTGTTTGTTTTTCTTACTTTTAAAGTTATATATGTATATTTTATCAATTTCTATTTATATATATCGTGCATGTATATATTGTGCTGCTCATGTTTTTTTAATACCAAAACAAATTTTTAAAAGTACATAAGAGCGTTAATAAATAAATTAAAAAAAAAATTGTCTTTCCCTTAATCTCAATCCTGTTGCTTTGTGTATATTATGAGACTTAATTATTTTTACTGAATGTCTCGCCCACTGAAACCTCCGTGCTTTCACTTTCCTCAGGATATCTGGAACGGTATATCGTTCCCGAAGTTCCAGCTTCTTTCATCTCCTCCATTTTCCAGTTAGGCGATCACGTATTGTACAAGACTTTAGTTTGTAACCTGTTTTCTTGCGCTAAAGTTAGGCAATTACCTGGAAGTAACATAATTCATTGAACATCGGTACTACGCACTCGCAACAAACGAAGTATTTAATGGGGAATTTCCTCAAGAGATTGGAGTCTACTGTTGAGTTTTTCCGGGCCGCAATAAACAAAGTTATGACAGTTAATATATTAGTCTCAAAGAGAAAATGATCTGCATTTGGAGAGATCAATGGGAGACTTCTAAACTTGTAAAAGGTAAATGGTTTGCGGAAATTCAGCCAGAGATTCCTACTAGGCCCTGGTTTTCCAAAACGAAATTAAATAAGTTTGAAACTTCCTCGATCTGCCGTATGAGGATCGGCCATTGTTGTATAAATTCTCACTTATTTAAAATCCGCATTCGAGACTCTCCTATGGGTGAATGTCAACTAGAAGAGGAAAATTTAAATCATGTTTTTTTAGGATGCTCTATCAATGACCAGTATCCAAATTTAATCCAAGATCTTTCTAACAACAAAATTCCATTCCCCATCAATATCCCAACTTTGTTATCATCTATCATCAATCCATTTTTAAAATATTAGCGAGGTTCCTAAACGCCAATGAAATAAACCTGTAAAAATTAAATGTATCCAAAAGAAACTTCACATTAAATAAAATTACTCGGTAATGGCAAGAACACTCCATAAGGGTGAAACCCCAATTTAAAAAAAAAATCATATTAGTTAACGTCCGTTGAACCGATAAGGCACAAGAAGAGGAACTCCGGAGGTAAGGCGGCCGGTTAATCGTTCCAGACAAAGATGGGATAAACAGCTATAAAATTGTATGCAGACAGATTGGACCTTGACCAGGCAACTAGTATCAGTACTTGACAGTGGAAGACGGAAGCGCCTTGTCAAGTCTTTGCGCCCCCGACACTTCTACAATAAGGGAACGAAGATGATGATGATAACGGATACTGTATAGCTGCACGAAAAATACCCAAAGTTCAGAGTATCGTAGGCTCTAATGGCCAGTGTCCATGAATTAGACATTTAAGAGATTGTTGATTAGAGTTTGATCATGAGACGTTACCATGTCTTAAAGGTTCACCGCCTGGTTTTTTACTTCACGCTCGTCACGCACGTCATACTTCAAATGTCATTGTCGTTCGTCAGTAGAGTGATTTTGAACTCCCCAACAGCAGTTAAATCTGTTTGTAATTGATTTTAATGTTTACTGACTTATGCGAACACTTCAGAATATATAGGTGTGTAGATGAATAGAAAATGAAAGGTGGGGGTGGTTATCACTATGAAGTGCAGACGATCTCGAGTCATGGGAATTTTATGAGAAAACTCTTCGACTTTGTTTTGTCCGTGAACCGTGGTGTGTTTGCGCGTAGGTGAGGCAGGCATCCTCATGGAGCACATCCTCTGGGACTGTGTGATTATGAATGATGCACGTGAGATGACGATGAGCTATTAAGAAATTAAAGGAATTTCGGATATTTCCGGGTATTTATTAGGGTGTGGGTCTCTCGCTGGGGGTTGCTGGGATGGACGATGACTAATGAGACCTGACGGAGTATTATACTAGCTCTCCCTCGCACTTCTTGCGACCTGGACAGTGTGAATTTCTACCGGACTGTGGCCGAGTTCTGCAACTTCAACACATAAGTGTGATGTCAACCCTCCCCTTTTAGGGGTGCATGATTTATATAGCCTCTCTCTGGCTGCCTTCTGAATTTAATAAATATGATAACGAGTCTCACGTTCAATTGTACAGGTGTTGCTCTAGTACGATGACACCGGAGCCAACCTATGATGGTATTAAGATGTCAATAACTGATTGATTATTTCTGTGTATTTTTCAAATTGTTTAATTTATTTGTGATAATGATAAATTTCTGTCTCAGGGCAATGGAATTGATTGTAATACCGTTCATTTGGGAGGTTCTACGAACTGGTGTGAAGATTAGGGCATAATGACGAAAAATATGATGTTTTGGGAGCCAGATGACAATATTACCAGTAGATCGGTAGGTAGGATAGAGTGGAAAATATTGATGAAGCACTATTCAAACTCCTGGTATGGGAAATATGTTCTACCATACATGCACATGTTATTATCTCACGCCCTTCATACAATGTAAAATATTTCTCTGTATTCTAGTAACTATATATGTATTTTTATGAAACGTGACAATCATTTTAAAAATATGCCATCCATAAACAAATACCACATTTCCTTGAGATACCTGGGTAGGTACCGGGGTACAGCCTGCAGACCGGCAGTTCACCGAAGGGATTTTATATGGCACGCCATGAATTATAATGCAACATTTTAAGTTCTATATAAGAAAAAGTGGAGGTAATTAAATATTATATGAATTTAGCATGTTTATTGGAGGGCGTATATATGAATTGTTGTTCTTTCTCGCCTTTCAGAAATTTGAAGTTAAAGGTCGCTGTGCATCAGATAGGCATTATAAAAAAATATTTTTATGCTAGTTTTGAAACAAGTCTCTTGTGTATATATTTGTTTGTGCGTTATAATATTCTTTATACAAGTAATTATTTATAAATATAAAAATAAATAACATTATTTCATTAGCATTCGCATTATATCCTATTAACAGCGGTTCAAATCCCGGTGGCTGTTAAAATATGTTTATCTATATGTATATATTTCTAACTGGCCTGTGACTGAATTCTGCGATAGCAACACATAAACGTGACGTCTACCCTCCCTTTTGGGGGGTGTATGATTTCTATAGATTCTCTCTGACTGCCTTCTGAATTGAATATGATAACGAGTCTCACGTCAAATTGTGCAGGTATAGCTCTGGTACTATGATACCGGAGCCAAACTATGATGGTATTACGATTATAATGTAATAAAATAAAAAAATATGTTATTATTAGGAATCGAAACGAGAGTAAACAATTCTCAAAACGATCCGGGATAGGGTGTAAATAAATAAATAAAAGGTGTATAGATTTGTAATGATCTTGCTCGCGTCCCACATGCATGGTCGCATAAGAAATCACCTGACAGCCATATAGTGCCGAAACGCATCGACCATAGCGGATTTCAATACGTGACGGACGTGTCCTAGGAGTTAGCCAACCACTTCTCCGCAGAACGTTCCAGTCTTCAACTTAATTTGCGCAATTAACTTTATATTCGTAGTACCTGCAACTGTAAATCTTCCCGTTCTGTTTCTGGTTCTGTTTTATTTAAATACCTTACTTTAGGCACAACATAAATACTCACACACACATTCATATACACTGCGACATGCATCCGTATGTATGAGACATTAAAGAGAGTTAGGTTAGGTTAGGTTCATTAGGCACCAAAATCCCTAAAGATCTATGGTGGTATGAAGTGACATATGTCAAATGTCGCTGTCAGTATGCATCGTATGCATTGGTATGAGTTTTTGTCTCTTTTATCAATCTCAAGCTGTTTATGTAAATGCCTTCGATAGCTGAATCCCAGTTATCCCATTAATATTAAGCACACATGTGATATATGAACTGCGCTAACCCTTTTAATTTTACTGTCTTTCTGGTCCGATGTTGTTGTTCTTTCAGCTGGGTTGTCTTCTTTAGATTTCGACCGACCGAAGCGCGCACTGTTGGTTTATTTGAACCGCTGGACTGGTCGAAGTACGGGATGTAAAAAGAATGACGCCTGTCGGTTACCGCTTTCCGAAAAAAAGGCGGCAATACTCACACACACATATGTTTATTATTTTAAACCAACAAACCCGGTAGCGCTGATTGAAGTAACAGAGCGCTTAAACACAAGCTGTATTAATATCAAAATCTCAATATGTGTATCTGAATATTTCTGAAATTATCTCATTGTATCTCTTTCCGTGAACTGATCTTAACCCTTTCCAAACCATGCATTAACACAGGTCTACTATCATAATTAAACCTGTAATATTTATGTAAATACTTGCAATATAAAATTCATATTTTAGATAATCCTACAGAAAATATTAGCGCTTAGGAGTGACTAGTGAAAAACCAATTATGAAAAGGGAATCGTACAAAAATAATTATTTTTTCCATTCAATATACAATTTGTGATATGAAAGACAGAGATCACACACTATTTTTACAGTGAAAAGAATAACAAACATACAAATATAATTATCTTTTTCTCACTAATTAAATGAAGACAGATAAGAAGGAAGGACACATTGTATACAACTTAATGAATGCTCTAAATTATGTTATTGTATGCTTAATATTTAGGGTAAATTCGTGCCATTAAAGCCATTTAAGCTAATAAAAACATTTTTTCTAACAGTTATTTACGGTAACACGAGTTGACAGCATGGCTGCGTTCGGGTATTTTATACCACGGTATGGTGAAGGTTAAAGAATAGATCAGAAAACAACGAAGCTTGTTAATGTGTGTATAAAATCGGACGTTAAAGAATTCAAAGTGATTCTCTCTTGAAACCATTCAGTCGAGGTAAATGAGACCACAAAGATTTCAATCAGACAACAACGGAGAAAGTTCTACATAAATTTACATACTCGGTACTTGAAACACACGTACGTGCAGAGTCATCCCATTACCAGTGCGGTTTCCAACTGCGGGCTGATACAACTCTCGGAATATCGCGCGGCTCGGAGGACACTGTCGTAACTCGAGCATTTGAAGAGCGATGTACGAGTACCTAATCCCTGTAAGGTGCGCGCGGGTGTGAGCGCGCACACGATTAGGCATCATAGCGCATCCAAAAAAAAGGTTTATTTCCGAGATAAGTTTGTACAACTGTAGAGCCTAAATCCAAAACCCCCTACAACGACTTAATATGTTTTTGAGTGGTGCCAAAGTGATCACGCGAGTGACACCAAAATGAAAATACTGAAAGTCTGTGATGAAAACGTATATTTTGAAAGCAAATGTACAAATTGTTTGTTTTTACATCACGATTTTTAAACGAGATATCTGCAAAAATTTTTTTTGTATATATCGTTCTGGCAGCCATACTGGGTTTTAGATCACGTGATCATCAATAAGCTGATTTCATTTTAGAGGGAATATTAATTTACAGTCTGTATGCTTGAGGGTATTTTGGAACTAACCCTGAATTTGAACATGCAATATCAATGAATTTAAATGGCTTTTGCAAGAACCAATGTGTTCTGCATGTAGTTGGTAAATAAAATCTACAAACTGAATATTTAACTAAAATTATCCGAAATCTGTTTTAGGAGATTTTGGAACTAGACGCTACAACTCCATAATCACGTATGTGAAAATAAAACACTTGAGACGCGTTTCGCCTTGTAAGGCCATTATCAACATTAGTTACATAAATTAAAGAATACCAAAAATGTATGTCTCTTTTGAAAATGAGTGGCATGTCATACAATGCTAAGATGTTATTGCCAACCGCTAGTCAAGCTCGACAGAGCAGCCCCAGACAGAGGAATCTAGCGATGGAGATTTCTCCATCGGACTCAATAGTCGATAGAATTAATTTTCAGGAAATTTATTATTAATTTTAGTGAGTAATACTTGTTTGCTTGTTGGAAAATGAATTTTTAGCTCACTTAAGCCTCGAAGAAGGGAAGGAGTACCAATATTTATCGGGCAGTTAAAGGATATATGGTTCAGATCATCCTCCTCCTGTTGACATTCGCAAACTGGGGAATCATGCACGTGTATGAATAATGATATCCCTTTTTATCTCATGCAAATAAAATTGTATAGCTGCCCTCCACTACCGATATTAAAAGGTGAAACGCATCTCAAGAAAATTATATAAGTAGAATAAAAAGTACAAGTGTATTTTCACATATGTGTTGCAGTACTATGTAAATAAGATTATAAAAATTTTGGACATTCGACCACTTTCTTCCATCTTTCCCTGTAATGTAATGTACAAAATGAATAATAAAATTATATTTTTTTGATTTATAGTACAGCACAGATTGTTAATATATAGTTATAATCAGATATGTATTTCATTACCCTGCCTGCTACACTAGTATTTTACTGTATTATAGTAGAAAAGGTATAGTAATAAACAAATTGTAGTATTCAATGTACAAATAAATATATATATAAATAGTAAATCAAGATGTGATTAGATAGTGTATAAATACATTGTAATACTTAAAGTAAAATTTAAAGTAAGTGAATGCATTGTTCAATGTAGAAAAATAGATGAATATTTATAAAATATATGTATAAAGAAAAAAATACAAATGTATTTAGATAGCATACAAATATAATGTAAAACTTAAAGTTAATACAATATTCCATTTATAAAAAATTAAAAAACTAAGTAAAGTAAGAGTAAATAAATAAATAATATACAAATATAAAGTAAGATTGTAATGCTTAATATAAAATGATTGAAAATAGTTCTGTTAAATAGCATACTAACACCTACAGAAGAATGTTCAATATATCGGTATTGTTG
Organism: Eubasilissa regina; assembly: GCA_022840565.1. NCBI lineage: Eukaryota > Metazoa > Arthropoda > Insecta > Trichoptera > Phryganeidae > Eubasilissa > Eubasilissa regina. The sequence continues at coordinate 16,874,361 of JAINEB010000021.1, forward strand.
TAGCAGTTTTAATCTCAAGTTTGGACTTTTAAAAGTTTTTGGGCGTAATTTCTCCCCATTTCGTGGGGACAAAACTGCACTTTTCTTGAAAAATATGAAAGACTATGTTTTCAATTTTTCACGTCTGCATTTAGATTGTTGTGTATATTTGGTGCTAGAAACAAATTGAATCTAAGCAAATATGTGCAAGATAAGTTAAAGTTGAAATGAAAATATTGTTTTTATAGAGGCATATATTAATAATAAATAAATAAACAAATACAATCTTTTCGTTCTAGGATAAGTATATTAAGTATATCTAGGGATTTTTGATAGGGATCTAGGGACAGATTGCATTTCAAAGGAGACCTGTTAACACGCGTTTTGGTAGGTCGAGAATAACGCCGTGTGTTTTAATCCAAAAACAAAACAAAACAAAAGCGGTTTTCTACAACATTCTAATGTGCAATGATATCTCTGTTCTTCACAACTGTGCGAGTCAACCGGAGGTATAAATTGCCTTCCGACCCAGGACTGAGATCATGGTAGGCTAGATTCATCTGCCATTATTCATTTCTTACCTCTAATTCGGGTAACGTCAACTAAACATTACTTTCAATCGATACAGTCCACTGGATCTATTCCCAACAATAATACGTCTGTTATAATTTCTTCTCCTTCTTTCCTTCTTCATGTCACTATTGATGTATAGAGGCTTCAATCAGATGATAATTGGAAGAATCTTTTGTTCACTGCTGTAGATAGGGCTCGCTGTAGGTGGATTTATTGCAGGATTGATATGTTTGCGCGTCGTGCTGTCTATGAAATACATAACATTATTATTCAGCAATACATTTCGTAGACGTCTATTTGACGTTTGTCGCATTTGGGAAGTGTCCAAGTCTTTGCTGCAAATATGAACATTGAAAATACGAGATTGTGAGTGTGTCTTTCCATATTTATTCATAGCAACGCGATGAATGCGTCAACGCGTACAAGGTTGGTACGATGACGCGCGTGAAAGAGATAAATGTATCGCGCTGCGGTCGGCGCGGTTCTCGCCTCCGAACCGTTGAACTGTTAACATATTATATTGACCTGTACCGCATTGTATCGAGGCATTAATATCAAATACTTTTGTTACTGCGTACGAGCATCGTTCTGACGATCCAATCACATACACAAAAAGGAATTATCATCATCAGTAAATCAAAAATATAACAAGTGAAAGACTTCGAATTTCTTGCTCATTGTCAGAAATTCATTAGCATCGCCCACAAGCTGTAGTTTCTTAATATTTATTTGAAGTCGTAATTAAAAAAAATAAATCAGGAGGTTGTCAAAAATATTAACGGTTAAAACAAACCGGTGCAAACCGGTTGTTCAGGTTGCGACATCACTGCCTTGCCGATACGACCAGGCCAACGAGCAGAACACAAATGAAGGAAATAATTATTCTATCACGCCTGCTGGATTTAGCAACTGTACTTCAGTTCGTGTTGATATTAATTTAAGGTCACTGACTGTGATGATTTCTTGATTGATCTGAACAACGTGCTAGATGCTAGATGCCTGCCTACCTTTTGAAACTGCACGTTGACAGACTGACAGGCTATATTGCAATCACGTAATAAAAACGTATATCAAACGTTTTGTAACACTTCGTGAATTTAAAAATTGGAGTGGATAACACTTCGAAAGCAAATTTGGTACACTAATGATTGTGATGAACACCCTGGCACGCGAGCATTGTGTACCGCGTGTGGTGAAAGATCACAATCGAAGCAGTGGCGTAGCAATTGACGAGCCTCAGGGCAAGCATATATGCTGGTCCTCGATCCTCATCCAATAACACATTTTTTCATTCAAAATAGTTTCTATGTTTCATATTTAAATGGAAAGAAATGGTATTTGAAAATAGAGTTAACGGCGTTTTGAATGAAATAATTTCATATAGAAACTTGTCAGTCGAGGCAAGACTAGTGGTATATAATTGAGTCCTGGTACCGACACTAATGAATGAACGTGAAGCCTGAAGTTGGTACAAGAGGAGCGAAAATTAATTGAATGCAATGAAAATGAAATTACTTAAACGTGAATAGGGTAAATACAATTTTGATAAAGTAAATAATAATAATACGTTTATTAGAGCGTCATCAGGTTCTTTTTAAGACCTGATTAGCCATAGAGATAATACATATTATATAATACATTAAAGTTACGAAGTATTATTTATGTCATGAAAAAGAAAACCAATAATCATATAAATAAATGAAAAGTTCACACATATATACAAATATAAATACTACAGTCATGACCATTATTGTATCTGTCAGGGGACCGACTTTCCATGAGAGCACCGCTTGCACCAGAAAGTTGGTGCTGAGCTCCAGCCGCAGCTTTACAGAAGTGGAAAGAATCCATATATACCGCCTTTGGTAAACATTGTAGATGCGCTGCAATAACGCGCCAATCCGAACAGTATTCTGTATGAGTTGTTGTACTGAGACGGTTATACGTTATTTCCCTGTATTTCGACCAATCTAATCTGAAGAAAAAACCTGTAATTTGGAGAGAAAATAAAGCTGGTCACGTCAGTGTTGATGGTACCATAAATAGAGGACGTCCTCAGCAGACTTGGGACGATCAGCTAAACAAGAAGATACTCATGTTAGAAGCCTCAGAAATACATGAGAAGATGGACAGGACAGAAGAGTGTGATGCTCAATTTTCTCTACTTACCCTTGCGGCGAACGACGTGATAGTTTCATTCACATCATATCTATGCTTACACAGTAGAACGATTTTAATTAAAGCTCTCAATATCGGACATATTTTTTTAGCGGTAACGTCTTCAAATAAAGCTTTCACCTGTGACATCATTTGTTTTATAATGATAGAAAAAAAATGTATATTCTTTCATATCTTTGTTATATGTTGCAATTTTAGGTAATCGAGATCCTGACAATAATAAAATAATATATGCATGGAGTTTCTCAAAAAAAATATAGTAGTTGGCGTGGAATTAGCATTTAACAAATACCTAAAAGTGGCATCAAGTGGATACTTCATCAGGAATAATTATGCTCAAAATTATGAGAGTTGGATTTTTTTATTTTACTTTATGGCAATTGCCCTGGCGGTAGCCACGCCACTGAGCTGAAGTACTGCTTGTTAATGACAGTGCAGTGTTGGTGATTAGATCTGAATTGTCACCGTAATTTTCTAATCTTATCTACACAAGCAGTACTTTCCGTAACATAAGAAAGGCAATGAGAAACAGAGAAAATTGCGGTACATCTACGTACCTATTTAATTTTCTTCTTTGGTTAAAGTTCATTCACTGTTAGATACAAGCCTCTCTATCCTCTCTCATTCGAATCCAACTGCTTCTTGCAATCTCTTTTGTGTCATCGGCTTACGTTTCTGTTTCCAGTACGAGGCCTTCATTATATTGTAGTACTTTGTTACTATAATGGTTGTAATTCGCTCGGTTGAAGTGCCCAGCCCATTGTCATTTCAGCATACTATGATCCTGTGTGATTATGAATGATGCACGTGAGAACATGATTGCGGGATTAGTGGGAATAAGTGATCGGATCCCCCGAAATGATGACCTATTAAAAAATTAAAGGAATCTCGGACATTTCTGGGTATTTATTAAGGTGTGGGTCTCCCGGTGGGGGTTGCTGGGGTGGGTGATGCCTGGAAGAGCAGTGGCTAGAGAGACCTAACGGAGCATTCAATTGTCTTCCTCGCACTCTTGCGACCTGGACAGGGTGAATTTCTGCCGGACTGTGACCGAGTTCTGCGACTGAAACACATAAGTGTGACGTCTACCCTCCCCTTTTGGGGGTGTGTGATTTCTATAGCTTCTTTCTGGCTACCTTTTGAAATGAATGTGACAACAAATCTCTCATATTGTACAGGTATGGTTCTGGTACGACGATACCGGAGCCAACCTATGATGGTGTTATGATCATATGACTGAATGAAATATAATATATAAAAAAATATATGTAATTATGACGAATCGAAACGAGGGTAAACAACTCTCAAAACGATTCGGGATTGAGTGTAAATAAATAAAAAAAATATATATATAATCCTACAGTGAAGGTTTTGAAGTCACTTCCATAGCTCATTGGGTCATCTCGAACTTGTGGTGCGGCCTACTGCAAGTAACGTGTATGGCATACAATGATCTTCAATAATTCCTGCAACCGTCTAGTTAGTAGGTAGTCTAGTAGAAAAAAGTAGAGTAATATTATAGAACAGGAAATACTATATTACAGGTCAATACCATTGTCGTTCAAAAAATTTGCTATTATATAGATTAAACGTGGCGAGTTAAGGAAAAAAAGATGACACAAGTTAACCGGGAGCTGAACATAACTATAAAAAAAACCTGTGAAAGACATGGTCAAGGGTGTCCTCCTCGGCATCACACTCACACATTGGGGGTGGACAGGTTTCCTTGTATAAAATTCAAATCAGAATATTAAAAAATAACATCCATTATTGTTCATTGTATCTTAGTTTTATTTTAAAAAATTACTTAAAAAAATCGATCAGAGATTATTCACTATCAGACAATAGACAAACCCGTATACGTACATTTGGTACGACATAACTTGAGATATCCAGAGTTTGTTTAATATTTTGTTTCCAAATTTTCGGATTTAATAGGTTTAAACAAAAATTTTGTTATCGATCCCTGAAACTGTTAATTTTTTGTAAGTTCCTCTTTGTAACGAGCCATGTCAGAGGTCAAATCACGTTGAAATTGTTGAGCTCGTTCTACGTTGTGATAATTTGTTATACAACTTTAAACTGTCCCATACACTCAACACGATCAAATAATCTATTTTACACAAATTTTGGTAGAACTAAATACATAAATTATTTTGTGATCCGCTCTACATCAAAATACGATGTTGTAATTTTTTCTGACAAATTGCTTCCTTTTAAATTTAAACTACGCCAACTTTTCAATAACTATTAACATATTGCATCCCATTTCTCTCCCCTCCTTACCCTTTTCTCTTTGTATGTTCAGTTTAAAAACACCCTTTTTCTTTTTCGGTTTTTATTTTCAATTTTTAATATTTACAATTTTTTAGTTTATTATGTACTATGTATTTATTAGGAGAACACATTCTTATTATGAAGTTGTAATTATTCAGAACATACATATACATATACATATAAAATCAATTTTATCAAAAATGTTGTTGTTGCGCCACCGGGATTCGAACCTGGATTTCTTTTCAACTATGCTACAGCGACGATATTTTTAGCGACGAATTTTTAAACCTACATGTTACCTTTTTGAAATTAATACATTTAATCGTTCCATTATTTGAAATAAAAAATTAAAATATCACAGACTATGTTCTGAATAATTACAACTTCATATTAAAATAATAAAGTTGTATCAATGTGTCCAAAATTTAATAAAAATGAATTGATAATTCTGGCATCTGCTAACAGATTACTCAAAGGTATTTGAGATTCCGTAAAAATAAGGTAGTTGACTCTTTCAAAAATTTATCGCTAAAAATATCGTCGCTGTAGCATAGTTGGAAAGAGATCCAGGTTCGAATCCCGGTGGCGCAACAGCAATATTTTCCGATAAAATTGATTTTATACGTACATCTTTCTAATTAATATATTTAATTCATATTTATTATGTTTTTATCAGTTATTGTTGTTCACTATTTGTTTTTCTAAATATAAAAAAAATATATAAAAAATGATTTCCAGGTTTATTAGCTAGTTGCAGGCCTTCAAGGATTGAATACGCTGTTATTGGGCTTCCTTCGTCATCGTAACTATTTTCCTTGAGGCTGGTGTGGTCCTCTGAAATAGTTTCGAATATTTCTTCCTCGTTGAGAACTTCATCAGCAGTCAATTCAGCGACACGTTCAAGCCTTATCGACCAATTGCACGTGCCACAGTTATGATATCTGAATGCAATGCAGTTCAGTTGTGTTCGGACTAATATAGTTAGTTGTTACACATTCTGGTCAAATTGGTTGCCTCGCTTTATCTTAGCCCCCTTTCTGCGCATAGTACGTACATGTAAGGGATGTAGCACCGCGTTATTTCAAAACCGTGTAAAAAGAGAGTCCAGTGTTATTTAATTTCTTACTTAGTTTTTTCAAATGAAACAACGTGTTTTTAAGTACGTTTTATGTTAATTACATATGTTGAAATAATAATTTCAACATATGTAATTTTTCAATCTAACGAAATGTTATAAATGAAGTGCTTCACTGCTGCTCTTATTTATCAAGATTTCTGCAATTAAAACCATTAATTATATGTGATTATAAATATTTCTACATATATGTATCTCGCTAGAAAAAAACTAGCGGTGATTAGCTGAAGATTATGTAATTATAGTATTTTAAAATATGTCGGATATGTGATTGACATCAGGATGATTATTAATCATAAAAAGTTAAGTCCCGGTAGCGCAAATACAATATTTTTCGACAAAATTGATTTTATATGTATATCTTTATAATTAATACATTAAATTAGTATTTAAAACATCATAGATCTATGTTCTGAATAATTACAACTTCACAATAATAATGTGTTCTCCTAATAATCATAAAATATTAAACTTTTATAACATATTATTACCATCAGTAGTGCTGTGACTTAGTGTCTTAACTGTCTACAGGATTTGTGACCACTTCCTTCTATAGGGTGAAAATTATGTTCCATGCCGATTTTATTTGGCTGCCATTTTGGTTTAGCAGACATTAGTCAGTTCGCATTTGGTAGTCGTAGAATGGAGCATCTAATACCTCAAAAACGTGCTGAAATCATTAAAACATTTTATCGAAATGATAACTGCAATGCTGTTACCATCGATAGTGATTGCTATCATTACAAACTTCTTGGTAGCTGAATTGGATCGACTGGGCCTGCAACACACGTGACTTCAACAAGACGGAGCTACCTCACACATAGCCCGAGCTACTCTTGAAATTTTGCGGGAATTTTATCTGGCCGCATAATATCAAAAATGGGTGATATCGACTGGCCTCCTCGATCACGTGATTTGACAGCTCCCCATTATTTTCTGCGGAGGTGCTTGAAAGGAAAGATCTACGCCAATAAGCCAATATTATTAAGGAAAACACATTCTTATTGTGAAGTTGTAATTATTCAGAACATAGGTCTGTGATATTTTAAATACTAAATTAATGTATCCCGGTAACGCAAAAACAATATTTTTCGACAAAAATGATTTTATATGTATATATTTATAATTAATACATTAATTTAGTATTTAAGCCAATAATAATTGATAATATTCGAAATGAAATTGCTGAAATAACACGCGAATGTGCGAGAATGTTATATAAAATATGGTTAAAGGAGCATGCATTTGTGCCGCTGCCAGAGGCGGTCACTTGGCCGATGTCATATTTCGTACATAATTGTAATAAACCAAATAATCGATAAATAAAAGAAAAGAATATGATGCCATAGACAACGGGTGAATATAGAACATAATATTCACCCGTTGTCTATGGCATCCTTCTTCGAGTGTAATCGTAATGGCAATTAAATAAAATATACAAATACGCACAAACCATAGAAGTGAATAATGACGTGATTAATATCATATTTATTAATATTTCACTTAAAATACTCAATATTTGTAGTAAAAATATGATATCTTACAGCCATTAAAACTAGTAAACAATGTACGATGTATGCAAGGAAAGCGACCTCATGATGAATGTCAACAAGTTGAAAGTGGTGGTGTTCGAGAAGGGGGAAAGCAAGACACCGTGCTAAATACTTGTAGATAATGAATCTTTGGAACAAGTAGCCGAGTTTGTGTATTCGGGAAGTATTTTTGATAGAAACGGAAAGGCTGAGAATGATATCGAAAGGAGGGTGACTGCAGGAAATAAAGTGAACGGCGCTTTGAATGGAATTATATATAACGGGAATTTGTCAACCGAGGCAAGACTAGCGGTGCACAATGGAATCCTGGTACCGACACTGATGTATGGAAGTAAGGCCTGGATCTGGCAGAAAAAAAGGAACGAAAGTAGACTAAATACAGTGGAAATGAGACATAGGCGTATTTGTGGCAAATCTATTTAAGACAGAGTAAAGAATGAAGAAATAAGGAAAAAATGTAAAGCTGATGTTAATATAATGAGTAAAATTAAGAAAGGGTCACTAAGGTGGTTTGGTCATATGGAACGGATGAATGAGGTACGAAAGATATATGATGCAAGTGTTGATGGCACCAGAAATAGAGGACGTCCGCGGAAGACTTGGCACGATCAGGTAAACCAGTTAATGGAAGATGGTTCTGTTAGGGGCCTCAACAATCGGCGAGCTTGTATGAGAAGATGTATGAAAGTGGACGAGGCGAGAATTGTGTGTCAGGACAGAAGAGTGTGGCGCTTTGTCTTCTCTGCCTACCCCAGCGGAAAAACGGCGTGATGGTAAGTAAAAACACTTTTTATCATTTAAAATGTTTAAAAATTGAAAAATTCATTTTGGTAACACGTATTGACAACACGGCTGTGTGAAGATATTTTTATAGCGCGGTATACTGAGGGTTAAAAAAAATCGACACAAATAATCACACAATTTAAATAATATTCGATATCAAATTATAAATGACAAAATTTATCTTCCGTCTATGAATTTATTCAGAACGATGTCAATCAAAGATTTTCCAGATTCAATATTATTGTGATAGATTCGAGTTAATTTTGTTTTTGTTATTTTTTGGATTTTGTTAAAAATAATCGATTTAAATAAATTTGCGTTATCTGCTATACTAGTTTTATAATTACGTAGCATTTTGCTCTATTTCAAAGACAACAATGCCAAATGTACAGGGGTTATTCGTTGTTATCGGACGGACGTAATGAAATTATAAAGGAATTTTAAACATATTGTTTATAACTCGCATTAAAATATGTTAAACTTCGTTTGGCAACCCATACAATTATAATGTATCTACCGATCGCACGCCGCGGTCTGTTTGAGCGCTATATCGTAAGCGGCTCCAATCGACTGCTGCAACGTTATGGGCAGTGAGCCAACGCCATCGAAATTAATAATTAATATTAGTCAGGCAGACGAAGTACTTAAATGGATGAATTAATTCAAAATGAAGTAAGTAAGTAAGTTAGTAACTAACTAACTTAGCATCATGCCGATTGTTGCCGTAGGTAGAGAGAATACAGCGCCACATTCTTTTGTCCTGACACACAATTCTCGCCTCATACACATTCATACATCCTCACATACAAGTTCGCCGATTGTTGAGGCTTCTAACGGAACCATCATCCAGTATCTGGTTTACCTGGTCGTGCCAAGTTTTCCGTGGACGTTCTCTATTTCTGGTGCCATCAACATATTTCTTATCATTCTTCCGTATTACCAAACCACCTAAGTGATCCTTTTTTAATCTTACTCATTATGCTAACATCAGCATTACATTCTTTCCTTATTTCTTCATTCTTTACTCTGTCAATAATAGATTTGCCACATATACGCTTAAATTATTTCATTTTTTTACATATTTTTTCGTATTACTCTAAATAGTATGTGTAATAATTCGTTTATTATGAAAACCGATGGTATTTAGATATTTTCAAAGAAAGTAGAACAAATTATGTAAACTCATTCATATTAATTTCACGATATCCCATTTTTTCTTTGCTTATATTTGGCAATCGATAGATCCCACGATATCTGAGTGGAGACAGAAAAAACTAGTTCATGTTTCCGCAAACGAGAGAGAGTCTACAAATGTATTTTTTTCGAAAAACTTTTTTGAAATATTATCGGATTGTTTTGAGAGGAAAGTGTTGCTGACAATTTATGGTCCTGTCAGATAATTAAGTAAGTTATATAATATTTATCAGAACCTCAAACCCTTCAGCCACATGAAGCTACTGTTGCACAGATGGGCGGATCATGTTCAAAGATAAAATAAAATGATCAAATTGTTAATACCAAAAGTAGGACGGGGATTTATGGGCCCCTATATCACACGCAGTGGCGTGCAGTAGGTATAGATTTAGGTTATGCTGTTACCATGATAGTTACTATATATAATAATAATAATAATAATAATAATAATAATAATAATAATAATAATAATAATAATAATAATAATAATAATAATAATAATAATAATAATAATAATAATAATAATAATAATAATAATAATAATAATAATAATAATAATAATAATAATAATAATAATAATAATAATAATAATAATAATAATAATAATAATAATAATAATAAATACAAGCAAGTGACGGTTATACGTCACTTGCTTGTATTTCGACCAGAGTTCACAAGTATACATGCTGGTGAAGAACGATTTAAACAGGATGCTCTTCACCTCCTTACTGAAGCTCACCTGTCTCCTCTGCCGTTCTATGTCATCATCGTCTTGCCCATCTTCATCGAATACACGCCCAAGGTATACATAATATTCATACATAGGTATTCATAATATACCTACTACATGCTACACTATACATAGGTTTATGAACTTTTGTTTAACCGACGTTTTTAGGTAAAGTGAATCCATTATAATAATTCCATGAAAACAAAACCTTTACTAAGCTAGTAAAATTAGTAAATGAAAAAATAGATGCTTCAATCAGCTCTAAGGCAAGTTCAAAACCTTTAAAATGTCATTCTGTTATAAAATAGCATTAGTAGGTACAACGTCGATCAGCAGATTCATTTCTGACTCTGCCGAGTGGAATTTTCAATTCTGTAGATATAGCTTGAATAGAACGATAGATTAAAACAGTGGCTAACAATCGTAATAGCTATAAATAAATAATAACCCAGTAGAGCGCTACTACACAACTAATGATTCCATTGATACACAATAATTAAACCATATTATGGATTATTGAATTATTCTTTTCCCAGTATTTTTAGTAATGCACAGCTTTTTTGTTATGTTTATGCAGTGCACGCTTCTGATAACATGCGTCCGAATGCGTCGCGTTGGTTGCATTGGAATAATCACGCCACTGATGCGGAGACGAAAGATTCGGGAGATCGAGATTTAATATGGGCTGCGGGGCCGTTGAAGAAAAAAAATTAGACCATATTCCATTGCATCATTCGAGTTCACTTCCGTGGTCAAAAATACTTGCACCCATTAAAGAATAAGTTCAACGAATGAACTGCAGTCGCCCAAGTTCATCGCCCTGTTAACTGTGAAACGCGAATAGACATGAGTGTGTTCGTATGTAAGTACTGCGACATGTGTAGCTTATTTAAAAATTACGTGAGCAGAATTCCGTTTAAACAAACGTTTTTTTTTTTCATTGGCCGTAGAATTATTTTCAATGCTAAAGACATGCAAATCGCGGGAATTACTTATACAAGGAAGAAAGTTGTTTAATGCCGGCAGACTTGGTGTTCACTAATTTTGTAATTCTATTCGATTCACCTTTGATCGAAATGGTTTATAAATACTAAAAAAACACGCGTCAGCTAATTAAGATGTCAATAATTTATTAAAAAACTTTCCGTTTTGTTCGCATTGTCAGATAAATATTTAATTATGTTAAATTTTTTATTATTTTTGATTATGTAGAAGCAAAGAAAATACAATACCGAATAAATATCTTTTAGTATTGTCATTTTATAACTGTATACGGAATACATTATAATAAGAGAAACCACCTCCCAATATCACAAAGTTACATAAACACAAAATGTATAGAAATATAGTTATATTAAATAAAATACAATCTCTTTGTATGAAATCGCAAAATTTATTATACGTCAACCGGTTTCGCTTATCTCAAGCTTCATCAGGACGTATTTGAAACGAATCATAATACAAAAAGAGTACATAAAAAGGGAGACAGAATATAAGATTATATGCGAAAGAGAGCGACAGAATACAAATACAGACAGACGGAACATTAAGGGTGGGGAAAATACGGTGTTGATGGATATTAAGTTGATTTTAAAGGAAATATACCTTATATGGGGCTAATGGATAAATTAATTTGATTATTAAAAATTGGCGTACCACTATTTACTGAGTTTTTTATTTCAAGGACTTCTAAATTGTCCAATCAGAGGCCTAACCCGTTTTTATGGAGAATATTGACACTTATCCTATTATTAAAGGAATGCTCTTTTTCAATAATAATATGGTTGGCAAAAAAATAAAAATAATTATAATCATTTTTTATTTTTCTTCAAGTATCATATTCTACTGAAGGTTAGCGACCAAGTTGCAAGCAGTATGCTGATTTATCCTATGCAAAGCGTAGAAGATCACCGGCATTTTGGACGTTGAGTTAATTCCTGAGCACCATCAAGCAGTCACGATAACCTCTTTCTACCAACACCTCCGCCGTCTTCTATCTTCCCCGCGTGATGAGTTGTAAAAGATTATATTTCTCATTATCGATTTCATCATTGTAATTAGTTCTATTGACTTATTCATTCGTCTTAATACCCCTTTATTGGTAATATGGTCAATCCGGAAGATCACTTAGTTGGTCGGTTGTCGTCCTCAAGTGAGCGTATACAGATTTATTTACTTTTTGTCACGTGGCTTTCTGTCCAGTATAGTTAATTATTTACTTACTAATTATATAACGGACATGTATTAATGGTGTGTATGTATACGAAGCAGCAATTCATAACCGAAAAGTACATAAACATTTAAGAAAATATTATAAATACAGGGTGTCCTAAAAAAATGAATACACAGTTTGAATGATTATAACTTCAGTTTTTATTCATATTTAATTAATAATTGAATTGCAAAAGAATCTACATGAAATGTATAAGTTTTTCTCATACCGCAGATGTTTAAAATTTCTACCGTTCTGGTCTGCTGATAACGGTGGGCTATTTGATTAAAAAACTTCAACAAAAATTTCATTAGGTGCTGTGGCGCATTTTTGATCAATTGCGGCTTTTAATTGTTCCATTGTCGTCGATTTTCTGGAACAGACTTTATTTTGAAGGTATCCTCACAAGAAAAAGACTGATGGCGTCAGGTCTGGGGAACGGGTAGGATATTCTGTGGGATCTCTTCGTCCAAGCCATCTGTTTGGAAGATTCTCATCAAGACGTTGCTCTTACGTCACGATGATAGTGTAGAGGTGCTCCGTCATCTCCGGATCATTTTCATTGTTGGAATGTAACTTTTATATTTACAACGTCTAAAAATGCGATGGACACATGATTTGCTGACACCAATCTCATAACTTGTTGTCTTAGAGATTTTTAGGATGTTTTGCAATAACTTTCCAGTACTCTTTTTTGGCTGGTGAAGCTCGTTGATGCTCTTGGTCCTCCGGAACGTTGTCTATGAACATCCTGATTAATTGTAAGTCGCGTAGGTGGATCTGCCTGAAAATTCCTGCGATATTTCTTTTATCAAAAGTTAATCTTGGTCTACTAATTATTTCCAATTAATTACACCATGAAAATAAAGAAAAATCAGAAAGATATAGCCAGTTAAATAGTACATACATTTTTTTGTGACACCCTGTATATTAAGTTCTAATCAGTAGATACAAGTTATGATCTTTTTAATCTTATATTGTCTTTTCTAAAATTTAGAACATCTGAAATAAATAATTACTAAATAACAATACCTTTTGCATTGTTAGGTAACTCGATTCTATAAAAAATGTCGCACACGAGAGATGACAATTAAGTTCGTAGAAATAAATATTATATTATAATTACACAAGATATTTATTTGTTATCTACCACGCGGTTCCTTAAAAATTGCTGACTCCTAAAGAAATGCACTTGATGCTATGTTTTATTCGAAGTCATTCTCCGTAAGGCTGTTTAGAGCACGCGTCGTAATCCGTTCCACCTCCGTTCATAATTTTTTAATGATGACCATTTACGTATTTTATGATTTTGGGGAATATAATGTCTTTCAAAATAATGGATGGAGCATTGTTGTGATGCAATGTTCAACTATAGTTAGCCAATAATTTAGACTGGACACCTCATTCAGAACCGTTTTATTGATAAAATGCAGTGTTCCGTATAAGAAACAAGAATGTAGACAAGGGCAGTTCGCCGATCTTAGCTTCTCTCAACCGGAGATGATGATAATGATTATGAGGTCGAAAGAAATAAAACATAAAAGATCTTCAATATAGGCACAGTACGGCTGCAAAACCGAGAATGGCTTCCTGTCTGCAGAATAGCCTATTTTTATTCAGATACATAACAATACATATAGTCATATTTATATGTACCTACTCGGCGACAGGTCGCCGCTTTGATATTTTACTAAGACTCCATTGTTTTCCTGAAATCTATCCCACGGGTTTTTTGGCGCCACGCAGATGATTACGCCTTCAAATTTCTAATACGTATCAATTAACTGGAGCCTCCTCGGCGAGTAATTCTGTGCGATACGTGCATCGTTAACAGTTTATCCTTCGGGTACAAATTACGGTGTTTTTCCGTGTAACCAGCCGATATATGCCGAAAAGTATTCTACGAACTTGATTGTCAGACCTTCCACATCCAACACATGAACAATGTTATGACTGTGACAATTCAGTTAGAAATTTGGTGTGTATTGGTGCTGTAATCTGTCCTACTTCAGTATCAATTACTCTCCAAGACAGCTGGTCGTAAACTAAGACAAAGAGATTGGGTGATAATATAACAAAGGTGTTGAAAATGATTTTGATTTATTATGTAATAAATGTATCCAAAAGTACTAGTTTCTTGCGTTGTATAACGGTTACAGTGAGTAACACAATTTCGTCATTCGGTAATATATTGGTAAAATTAAAAATTGTAACTAGATACATTTTAAACGCACTGAGGAAATTCATTAAAAATCAGTTATTCGTGTATAATGGTAATAGCATCGATTTGATCACGGTTGGTCGTTTTATCATATATTGAAGAATATATGATATTTTTGGTTCGGAATTTATATTGAATAGAATAAACTGACTATAGTTAGATAACATTATTAATTATTTCTGATTCGTCTTTGTTGCGAATGTGTATAATCAAGAATCTATGTTCGTGTATCTACCTACAAACAAACAAATACATAAGTTCCCATATACAACATTTCTCGTGTGGCATATTTAACGGCATAAAAGAACACCTGCATGCCGAACATCCGACAATTTTTCACGTTATTTCATATGTAAAAACACGTGTCCTTATACATATCACATCCACTATACCCTAGTATACAGCACGTAGGCAAGAATCCTGCATATGTAAGACGCGTGTAAATATTTCTCTGAAATAAATCTAACGAGTTTTTATTATCGGAGTATATTCCGAAATCTAAGTATATAAGCAATATTTGAATATGTCCAAGAACACACAATTACTGGATTTTTACCTACAAAGGCACTGTTATTAAACAAATATCAGATATCTCATAAAGACAAAGCTATTTTTTATTATATTTAGTGGAAAATATATGGAAGTATGAGGTAATTACAGGGCTTACGATCTGTTTTCGGCTGGTTTAAATGATCACTATATATATATATATATATATATATATATATATATTATATATATATAGATTCTCATAGTGATGACATATATGCTGTTTAAAAAAAGGGAAAAATGAATTCTAAAACTTGGTGCATAGATGGCGATGGCGTAGTGGTACTCGAATCGAGTCATACATACATACTAACATATATACAACTTTCAACAATATTATAAATGTGGAGATTGAGGGATGAGAATTGGTGAAAATATATATATATATATATATATATATATAAAGTGATCACTTAAGCCAGTCGAAGACAGGTCGCAAACCCTGTAATTACCCCATACTTTCATATATTTTCCATTAAATATGATAAAAAATAACTTTGTCTCTACGAGATATCTGATATTTGTTAAATATATAATCTTCACGTATCTCTCTACAATCAGTTTTAATTTGTTAAAATATTTAGAATATTGAAAAATCTGTACCTGAGATTGAATGAGAAGAAGAGAAAATACAGTATTTATTCTGTACGTAATACTCTTCTTCTTGTTCATGTGCCGTGTTCTTTCAAAGGTTGGCGACCAAGTTGCAGTGTGCTGATTTATTCTGTGCAAGATGCATAAGATGTTTGGTATTTTGAATATTGAGCCACTTTCAGAGACCGCGCAGCCAGAATGATCTCTTTCTACCTACGTCTCTGCTAACTTTTGCCTCGCATAACTAGTTGTAGATCATATTTCTGTTTTCGTAGTCTGCGGATTTCCTTCGTTTGATAATTACTATTAGTTCCGTTGTCTCTGTTTGGCGTAAATCCTGAGCTCTTAGCTCTTTAATCCGATTTTCATCCTTGGCTGTAGTAATGCTTAATGATGATGATTCTGAATCCTCTATTTTTGCCTTCTCCATAAATCTGATTTATTTGCAACTTTATTAAAAGTCCATCAATGAAGTACCAGCTCAACTCGTTTATCGTTTAATAAATAATAAGGCTAACAATTGCACCATATCATTTTCATGTCAGCAACCCCAGTGAATGAATGTAAATTAGAAAAGGATTTACATTACATTGAATCGTCATTTTCCTTTGAAATACATCAATTTGGTGACCTTTTCGTTCTGAATATACAGTTCAAATAGAAAATAAACAATTTCTGTTGTCAGAATTTTGAAAATCGATACCTTAATCCGCAAAGCAGCTCTCTGATTCGATTGTTCAAGAGGGGAGGGTCAAGGGCTGAGCCCTCTTGTCTCCGATATATGAGGTAACAACAATGACGTAAGACTTTTTGGGGGACCCTATTCGTGGAACATGGTGAAATTGTTTTTTTTTTTTAATATCAGGTAATTTTAACTTTGTATATAATTGTATAAAGTAGTAGCAAAATTTTGTTTGATTTTGTTAAATTTTTTACAAATTTTTATGCTTTTAGTGAAAGTTTTTTATATAATCTTTTTATAAATTTTGTTCAAAAGGGCCAAGAACAGGGTAAAGAAGTGAAATGGGATGAAAATTATGGGGATCGGATGAGGGATCATACAGGCCGAGGGAGTTTATGGAAGGGTTTGGGATGGAAATTAATTTAAAATAAAATTTAGACGTTAAATCGTCTGTGTGCAAAGCAGCTAACTCCATGCATGGTCAAAAAACCGTTTTTGATGGCATTATTTTCCTCTTTTATTATTCTATGGTACACTAAAAGCCAAAAATTCTCATCAATTTTAAAACACGTGTTTTAAAATAATAAATAAGTACTAGGTGCTGAAAAACCTTACACTGATTCTTGCAAAAACCTTAATACCTTCCCCTGACACAAGTGGTGATGGAACCAGAAATAGAACGTTCGCGGAAATCAAAATCACTACAATATTATGAAAAACAGCTAACTCCTCCAAATCATATTTTACAATTTTGGTAAAGAAATTTAGAAAAACTCCAAATTTTCCCTATAAGTACGAGATAAATCAAAATATCAATAAAGTTTCTAAGCCACCTTATTTCAGAATAAACAATCTACCAAAACGTGTTTTCGAATTTTTTTTAGCCGTTTAATTATAAAATGAAACAGATTTTTGTTGCTCCTGAAGATTTTAGAAAAATGGAGTTAGCTGCTTTGCATATTCAGGCATCGAAATTGGATCTCTGTAGGTAATTATTTAAAATGTGTCCTGTGTACGTCTCTTGCGTTCGTTTTACGGGACGGATTTTAAACACTAGTAATAATAATAACATTGGAGGTTTCGGGTCACACGTGGTTGCGCCGTCACGTGTCTCGTTATTCAAAGTACATTCCCAGGGCGGTGTATTACAAAGAAGTTGGAAGAAGCGGTATTAGGACAGGTCTTTACTCCTCTGCATTTAAAGTAGACAGAATCACAGAACACAATCAATATTACGAGTATATACAATTTAACAAGTATGTGAGAACTCATATATCTAGATTACCGGTAAACTAGGTGTCGCTACAAAGGGCATACAATAAAATTAAAAATGTCGCGAGAGACCCCATTTTTCGTGATAGATTGATGTTAAATATCCCGCTGGTGATACGCCAGGCGGAATGCGCATAAGACAACGTCGTCTACGAATACGAAATAAGAAAGCTGATGGTTGTTGATCTTGAGAGGCATTATTGGAGTATTGCATAATACAGTGGAACCTCGACTCACGAACATAAACGTATCTCAAAACGCTCGTATGTCAAAGCAAATTTTCGCACAGTAAATAAAACTCAATTAATTCGTTCCAAGATCCAAAAATATTCATATCGAAATAATTAATACATACATTTTTATTATGCATTTAAATTTATAATAAAAGACGTAATCGAATTTATTAATTATCTATATTGGAATTACTTGATGGGTTTATAAAATCTTTTTCTTTTCGTGTAACTTCAACCAGGAACCTATCTATTGTTTCTTTTTAAAGATTTTATGAAAATATGACATTGCATTTTCGTTGAAAAAATTATTCGCTCGCACTGCTACAGCCTTACTCGGGTGGTGCTTTTCTACGATATCTTGCGATCACAGTTCACAATCAAAATCCGTGATTATTAAAATTTTAAACGCTGACAATATAACATGCATTCATGTAAAAATATGTCTCGTTTACACAAAGATTTAATTTTTGAAGAGTAAATACTTTAATAATTATACAAAATACTTTGTTTAAACCACTATTTATCAATTATTCTAAATGTTTTGACACCTATGGTATCATCTTCAGGAAACAATGTATACTGAATTTAAAAATACAAGCATAAATAAAAACAAAACTATAAAATGGTGAATAAGTAAGAATTAATATGAAAACAAATATAAGAGGTGACTATTTGTAAAGAGGTTTTGGTTATTTATAATATTAAGCTTGCTATTAACACTTTTTCTTATCTCTAAATTTTAAATTTATCTAACTATAAACCCCTAGTATTTGTATATATATATATTTGAAGATTAATATAAGTAATACATGTAAAATATTATTATTTCTCTTACTTAAAAATTGCAAAAGTCTACATGTACACTGAGTTTACAGCACCTGAATGCGTGTTTTATTTAAGCGCCGTAAGGGAAAGGTTAAGGGGTTTCAGAATTAGGTGCTACATTTATCAAAGACTATTTGAAATATGATCTGTTTACAGATATTGGCTTTCTGCCGGCGACACAATATTGAATCAATTTTGCTGAGTAATTGTTAATTATGACATCTGTTCCAAGTGTGCCGAACACCTTCCGCCCACACTGCCCGCCTATCGTCACACGTCGTGCATCATGTGATCTGACGTGTCGGCGGATGGCGTGATGGGACGCGAACCTTGTCGGAGAGTGTCGTCGTGTCGTGTTCGACTGTTGAAAAATGCAGTAGTCGTACGGAACAGTGTATAATTGAGTCTTGGTGTCATAAATATAATGCAAACGACGCGTCTAGCATTCCCAGACGCGTCCAGTCTTAACTATTCATGCGCGCGCATGTGTGAAATTTACAACAGTGACGGGTTGTGATTGGGAGTATTTTTAATATTGGCTAAAGAATACGCAAAATTAAATTTAAAAATCCAAAGTATCACAAGGATATAGAAATACTTCATGTTATTTTAATTAATTCATTCTCTCTTATTTATGAGAAACAAACAGTACAAATATTTAATAACTTATGACATTAGAAATTAAGACTCGTGAAGTTTCTTCTTAGCTGGATAGTGTAAAAGTATCATACAAATTAGTGAACTAAAAAGATAGTGTATACCTATATTACTAATAAAAAAATAAAAAAAGGGTTTTTACACTGTTTAAAGAGGAGAGGACGGGGAGGGGATAGAAAAAGAATGCATATATATACAATTTATGTCAAAAGTTATTAAAACGTTGGCGTAGTTTAATTTTAAATTAAAGCAATTTATCATTTAAAATGTCCAAGTTATTGGACGAATTTACAATAATGTAATTTTAAATTTTTACAAAATCTTAAAAGCTTATTAGAATACACATATTTTAAAGTTAGATCAGGTAGTTATGTTTTGGGAGTTAATTACTAAAATTGTGATGCCCCTTCATAGTTAACTTTTTTCTTTATTATATTATTACATTCGGTCATTATTGCATTTTTATTATATTCGGTTATTAACAGACATAGGTTGGCTCCGGCATCATCGAACCAGAGCCATGCCTGTACTATATGTATCAATTTGACGGGAGACTTGTTATCATATTGATTTGAGAAGGCAGCCAGAGGGAGGGTAAATGTCACATTTATGTGTTGGAAGTCGCAGAACTCGATCGCAGTTCGGCAAAAATCAGGTCACAATAGGGTGCGAGGTAAACCAATAGAATGCTCTATTAGGTCTCCATAGCCACCGCTCGTCTCGATATCGTCCATCCCAGCAACCTCCAGTGGGAGGAGACCCACACCCTAATAAATCCCGAAAAAGTTCAAAATTCCTTTCATTTCTTGGATCCGATGACGTCTGTTGGTAGAATGCTTTCCCGGCTGAGCTATCAACCTTATTCGATTTATTATACGAATTAATAAAATTATTTTAAAATGTCAATCCATGCCTGCCTTCTATAGCCTATTGTAGTTCTTAGGTACCTTCACAGGCCTAGCTGGAGAAAAATATTCCCAAGAACAGCGATGAATATTCCGTATAAAAATGGCAGAACTTGGTGCGTGAGGAGCCGTTGTCAATTCAAGGGTTCAGGATAATACAGGATCACGTAAATTATCCCGAGTTTTGTTATTGGATTAACCATAAAAATATACGATTAACGTAAAAAAAAACCGTAGTTGGAAATTGTGTAGGTTGTATGAGAAAAATTACACAATTTTTACATAATAATATATAAAAATAACTCATCTCTAATGACAGGAAAATACAAATTTAAATAACCTTAATATAAATAAAATTACATAGTAAAAAAAAAGTTTATTTGACATGACAACTGCACACTTTCACGTGATAGCATTGACTGCAGATTTTCTTTGTTTTATGTTACCATGTGACTCTTTATCTTAAGTTACTAAGCGACCTTTTCCTCATATGTTGTCATGTTGCCATGCTACTGAATACATGTTTGTTTTATGTTACTATGCGACACGGACATATAGGCGTAGGGAATTTATAAATGTCAGATGATACTGGAACTAAAAGTAAACCAAAATTGCTAGTCGCCCAACTGGATATATGAAATAATAATAATTTTACAAAGACTTTTTAACGCACGTACACAAGAAACTTTACTTAGAATTCAAATAAAAGTCATTCTTTATAATGACTATCTGATGTATGGTCATCTTTACCGTCAAATCTCTGAGAGACGAGAGTGTAAGTTCGTGTATACGCGCACTAATAAACGTACACTAAATTCTTATAATATTTAATATCATCCACTATTACTCGGAACTTATAGAACTTAAAATGTTGTATTATAATTCATGGGATGCCATATAAAATCCCTTCGGTGAACCGCCGGTCTGCAGGCTGTACCCCGGTACCTACCCAGGCATCTCAAGGAAATGTAGTATTTGTTTATGGATGGCACATTGTTAAAATGATTGTCACGTTTCATAAAAATACATGTATAGTTACTAGAATAATAGAGAAATATTTTACATTCTTAGAAGAGAGCGAGAAAACAATATGTGCATGTATGGCAGAAAACATTTCTCGTAACAGGAGTTTGAATAGTGCTTCATCAATATTTTCCACTCTATCCTTTGACTAACCTCTCTGACCTACTGATCTTGTCAATATTGTCATCTGGCTCTCAGAAAATCACGTTCCTCGCTATTATATACTAACTCTCACACCAGTATACAGAACCACTTAAATGAACGGTTTTACAATTAATTCTATTGCCCAGAAACAGAAATTTATTATTATCACAAATAAATTATTCAACTAGAAAAATAAACAGATAAAATCTATCAACAAAAACAAAAAGAGTGCACTTATATGTACATAAAGAGAGAGATAGAATATAAAATTACGTGTGAAAGAAAGAGAGACAGAATACATATACAGATAAACGGAACATTAAGGTACTTTTAAAATTAGCAATATTAACTTTGTGGTTAAAATTCATATTTTTTATTTATTATCTTTATTTTATTAACCACTGAGTTGAGTTTAAATACATCTACCGGTTTCGAAAAATACAATTTTCTTCTTCAGGATGTCATAACTAACTAAAAACATACATTATTGTTTTTTTACCAGAATCTATTTAAAAAAAACAACAATTATTTAAAAAATAACTCAAATTGTTGCTTAATATGAGTATTTTTTAATAATTGTTGTTTTTAAAAATAGATTCTGGTGAAGAAACAATGATATATGTTTTTAGTTAGTTATGACATCCTGAAGAAGAAAATGGTATTTTTCGAAACCGTTAGATGTATTTAAACTCAATTTAGTGGTTAATAAAACAAAGATAATAAATAAAAAATATGTAACATTAAGGGATGGGAAAATACAGTGTTGATGGATGTTAAAAAAAATATATCCTATTACGATTAATTTCACATTCTTTCCAAATTTGTTCATTCTTTATACTATTATAGGTAAATTTAGAAGTCAATTTATATTAATCGAATCTAAGGCCTGCAATAACGATACCACCGGTAAATCAGTCTGATTAATTTAGCGAGCGTAAAATCCGAGGCTATTTGCTGTCCACTAATCGGATCGTTCCGTTAAAAGGGACGTTCGCAGTCCCTATGTTAACGATTTTGCAGTAAACAGATGCACATTCACTCCGCTGACATTGAAACGACTCAGAGATGCTAAAACTTTAAAAAATATTAACCGTTTTATTAAAAAAATAGAAAGCGTACAGCTAATAATGTGATGTCAATCTAAGTTTGTCCACGCAGGTGAATTCAAAGATTTTTTCTCTCTGTTTATTGTTCTGTATCACCTATTTCTAAACTTTTTTTTTTTCTCATGTACAGAATAAACGTAGCCCGTGCTTTTTATAACTCAAAATGATTTATTTATATTCTGTGGCATAATTAAAAAATGGGTCCCAATGCATAAGTAAATAAGGCATTACTCTCTACAGCAAAATGGAAGGGCTCCCTCTCTATATGTGTTGTAACGATATAAATACGTTGGTAAAATTGAATTATTTAAATAATTGAAATGATTCTGTTGGTAACAAATTTTTGAATAGCGACGTTCACGCACATGCGCGGTAGGTTGTCGCAATTGGTGACCGGGCATCTTAGCCCCGCGCGCCGTGAAGAGATTTCATACGCATAGAAACAACCTTGGGGGTTGGCCACGTCAATAGCGGGTGGTTTTTAACCGGCCGCCAGGATGGCGCTGGATAGCAGAGTTGCCGGCCATAGTGCGAGTTAATTTAAACTCGTATAAATTAATAAATCTATAACGGGATACAGGGTAAGAAAAATAGTCACAATTATTAGTACATTAATTTCTAGATAAATCCTAATTTCCATTGAATTCATCTCTTCCGCAGAAATAGTTTATTTCTCCTTGGGTGCGGGATGAAGAACTCCAGAACTATTATTGGACGATGTCGCAAACGGGATGTGGATGAGTGTCCAAGTCAGTGAGTGTTGGTGGGAGGGGGGAGAGTAGGGAAACGTGGTACAGTGATAGGTCGATGAAAGGAAGGGAATTTAATCGAAGGACTAGTGATCTCAAGGAACCGGAATTTAGAAAGGACTCTTCGCCTAATCTTGGGTATGACGCCTCCGCAAATCCCACAATATTTGCACGTGGATGGTGACTATCTCCGCTCCCGACTGAAGACGACGATGTCAATGTGCATCCACGGCATACAAAAATAATAAACACTATGATCACAGATCACGGATGATTCCCGGTGTCGAGATCAACCAAACAATATTGAGCAGGTTGACGTTTGTTGGCGTCAAGGTCATAATTCACACTAAAGACGAACAGTAGGATGGGTAACGGGGTTGGAATTTGGATGCGGATATGTGATAATAAAATGATATTACAAACACTAAAAATTTGTTTTTTTGGAAAAACGGAACTGTTCTCTTTCCTAGAAAAATACAAAGCTACAAAGTTATGTACCGATTTAATAATATAATATTTAACGATATACTTTGACAACCATCTCGGTTTCCAATTCGGATCACGCAGTGGAGACGAGACCGAGTTTATCTGAAGACTTTTACCGGCTGAATTTATTAATACAATTTATTATAGTCAAAGGCGAATAGGTGATTCCAGGCCTCTTCTGAGTGCAGTCACATCGCAACGCAGTCACGCCAATGGCCATCGTTATTTGTAAATTGGTTCTTGAAAAGGTTCAGTAAAATAATAATACGTACATTACTGGTAGACGTTAATAGTACTTGCAAGTAATAAGTAAACACAATACGAGTAGGTTACAGCCAAACGCTGACTTGCACATTAAACAGAGTTATTTAAGACTCATATAATGCGGTGATAATCTTAAAAACTTTACCGGTGGATTTTATGTGTTTTAGTGATAGCGAAAATAATATACGTAAAGTAAAGTAATATTAATATAACTAGCAGATAAGCGGACCAATAGGCTGCGCGGTTTTTAAATTTCAAATCGTTGATTAAAAAACAATAAAAAATACACATTAACAAGATAAAATTGATCATATGTACTGCAAATTAAATGGCTTATAACTATTAATTTTTAACATTTTGATAATTTAGTTCAATGCAGATTTGTTTTCGTAATCTTGGCTTCAAGATTATAAGAAAAAATATTTCGTAAATGCAAGAATTTTCAATATCAAGACAATTTTGTGGCACGCGAAAAATAAATTTAATGGTCGCGGTCTTATAATAGTTGTATTTTATTAATTATGGTTAATAACATTATTAGTTTTACATTAGTGTAACGATTTTATCTAAGTGATAGTTTAAAAAAAAGTCTGTTGTATAACTTCTGATAGAAATGAATAGTAACATATTTTTTTATTTATTATCTTTGTTTTATTAACCACTGAATTGAGTTTAAATACATCTACCAGTTTCGAAAAATACAATTTTCTTCTTCAGGATGTCATAACTAACTAAAAACATACATTATTGTTTCTTTACCAGAATCTATTTAAAAAAAAAAACAACAATTATTTAAAAAATAAATTTAGTACCAACTAAAACAAGATAATAAATAAAAAATATTAATTTTAACCACAAAGTTAATATGGCAAATTTTAAAAGTATGAATAATAACAATTCACATTAATTATTTTTGATTGCGCACCCTTAAGGTATCTTCTTAAATAATTAAAAAAATCATACACAATACCAAAACAAAGTACACAAATATATTAGCCTGCCCGTACCGGCTATTGCCCGGTAACAGATGTATCCTGCAGAGATGCAGTACTTTGTTGTCAATTTACAGAATAAAAAAAATAAAAAAATCTTAAATACACTTAATAAAACTATAAAAAGAGTTTTGATAGGAAAATAAGAAGAAGAAGAAGAAGAAATGTTTCATGGTTTTAAATATATTACATATTCACCGATTTGTAGAATTTTTCAAAATTAAAATCGGACTCAAACTAACCAATATAATCAAATGTTGATGGCACCAGAAATAGAGGACGTACGTGGAAGACTTGGCACGACCAGGTAAACCAGTTTATGGAGGATGCATTTATCTGGACTGTGCGGCGTACTATCCTCTACGACATTAGTACATGTTTTTTAATGCATTCACCTATTGGTAGAATTTTTCAAAATTAAAATCGCACTTAAACTAACCAATATAATTAAGCGTTGATGGCACCAGAAATAGAGGACATCCGTGGAAGACTTGGCACGACCAGGTAAACCAGTTAATGGAGGATAGTAGATTCTACGTACAAATTGCCTACTATTTCAAGTATCTACAATCTACACAACACTTGTGACAATTTAGAGCTTTATAAAACAGAATAATAATTTTTAAAACGATTGATATAATTTATAAAACGTATTTACAACAATAAGATTTTTACAAGTTGTCTTTAAAATACTTGATCTGGGGTAGTTCTAAATTATTTTTTATTTATAATTTTTGGGCAAAACGCTTACAAATAATTAATTTATTATTAAGGAAAACACATTCTTATTGTGAAGTTGTAATTATTCAGAACATAAGTCAGTGATATTTTAAATACTAAATTAATGTATTAATTATAAATATATACATATAAAATAAATTTTGTCGAAAAATATTGTTTTTGCGTCACCGGGATTCGAATCTGGATCTCTATTTCCAATCCGGAGAAGCACACTACCAATTGTGTTATAACGCCAGTATTTTTCATGACAAATTTTCGAACCTATATGTTACATTTTTTCAAATTAATACACCTGTCGTTCCATTATTTGAAAGCCATCAATATTATTTTAACACTATATTTTATCTTTGTAACACAATTGGTAGTGTGCTTCCCCGGAATGGAAATAGAGATCCAGGTTCGAATCCCAGTGACGCAAAAACAATATTTTTCGACAAAATTGATTTCATATCACATATATATTTATAATTAATACATTAATTTAGTATTTAAATTAATTTATTATTCAGTGGGACGGAAGGCAGGAATGACAATGTATTACATTTATTTACAACATGTTTAACACATTCATTCTTGGGTGGTTACTGCGTGCGTACCGAATTTACAGATTAATTCTTGACCCCACTACCGCGACGTGAAAAGGCATATTATAATTTTCAAACACGCGAGTGTTGTGGCATTTTGAACATGTGATTTATAAAGTGTCAAAACGTTTACGGTAACTGAATAAAATATCGAACGTGACGTATCAGTTTGATCACGTGTTTTTCAGAGATTATTATAAATTGAAATTTATAATTTAAAACTACGTAATGCATAACGACAGCGTTGGTAATTTACTAATATTTTTTTACTGTACTGATTTAACATATAGTTATAGTTATTTATGTAACAGGTATTCTAGCGTCGTACAGAATGTTTAAAATTATACAGACATTTTAAACGACAAAGTTTGCCAAATCTTGCGACAAGTGGTGTGATTAACAATTCCGAGGTTAAATTCTTCAGTCTTAACCCAGTTTCTAAAATAGTAAACAGGTTCATTGCAAAGGTTAACCGGTCGATCTCCTTTAATTATGTTTACGTTGACAGTTAATTGTTTTGGCAATTTCAATCAACAAATGGTATAAGAATAATTGAAAACTTACCATTTTTGGTTATATCGGTTATTAAATTTCAATTGAGTTTTATTAATAAACAAAAAATTAAATAAGTAATACAGATATATAATATAAAATAAACAACTCAAATTGGCGGAATCTTAATAGTCTAAAATAGTTAAAAAAATTAGGCATTATACATATAGGTAAAATGGATTTCAAATGTAATCATTAAGGAGGACACATTCTAAATATGAATTAAATATATTAATTAGAAAGATATGCATATAAAATCAATTTTATGAAAAAATATTGTTGTTGTGCTACCGCGATTCGAATCTGGATTTCTTTCCATACCGGAGAAGGTGCATTATCCAACTATGCTACAGCGACAATATTTTTATCGAAAAATTTTCGAACCCATATGTTAACTTTTTGATATTAATACGTTTAATCGTTCCATTATTTGAAAGAGCCGTCTACCTTATTTTTACAGTCTCAATTACCTTTGAGTATCTGATAGCAGACGCCAGAATTATCAATTCATTTTTATTACTTACTTACTTACTTACTTACTTACCATTACGCCGTTTCCCCGTGGGGGTAGGGAAAGAAGATAGAGCGCCACACTCTTCTGTCCTGACACACAATTCTCGCCTCATTCAAATTCATACATCTTCTCATAGAAGTTCGCCGATTGTTGAGGCTTCTAACAGAACCATCCTCCATTATCTTTACTTTTGTTTACTTTACTTTTACTTTTACTTGGTCGTGCCAAGTTTTCCGCGGACGTCCTCTATTTCTGGTGCCATCAACACTTGCGTTTTCCTCATTCATCCGTTCCATATGACCAAACCACCTAAGTGATTCTTTCTTAATCTTACTCACTATACTAACATCAGCTTTACATTTTTTCCTTATTTCATCATTTTTTACTCTGTCATAAATAGATTTGCCACAAATACGCCTAAGTGATCGCATTTCCACTGCATTCAGTCTACTTTCGTTCCTTTTTTGCCAGCTCCAGGCCTCGCTTCCATACATCAGTGTCGGTACCAGGATTCCATTGTGCATCGCTAGTTTTGCCTCGGTTGACAAATTCTCGTTAGATATAATTCCATTCAAAGCGCCGTTCACTATTCCATGCAGTCACCCTCCTTTCGATATCATTCTCAGCCTTTCCGTTTCTATCGAACATACTTCCCAAATAATAAATAACAAACTCATCTACTTGTTCCAAACATTCATTACCTCCAAGTATTTAGCACGGTGTCTTGCTTTCCTCCTTCTCGAAAACCATCACTTTCCCACTTTTTTCCACTGTAATTCCAACTTTTTCAATAATTTCATTTATCTAACATATATTTATATACTTACAATTGTTTACAAATAACTATATATTGTTTGTAATCAACAAGAAAATTAAATATCAACCGAATACATTTTATAAAATTGCTGTATCTCCATAGAAGAGTAATTTTAAATTTTACACTGTTGCATAACATACTTGATCATTTTCCAGCATAATTTAGATTTATTACTTATTATAGCTCAATCTAATCCAAAAATGTTAATTATATTTAATTTTCTAGTCGGCTAATACGATAATATCTGTTTAATTTGTTGTTAATTTTATGAAATTAAATTGATTGGAATCGACGAAAATACTTATATAAAATATTTATGTAATAAATCTGATGCGATAATCGCACACTGATAGAATTGACAGTATCTCTCGTATGTCTTATGTTTAATACATACATATTTTTTTTTGTTATTTTTAAAACTTTATCGTAAATTATTTTTACATAATTATTTCATGTATGTTATGTGAAAACATGAGTCTGTATACAAGAAGTTAAAATTTGTGGATTCAGCTATGCTTGATCTCAAAAGATAATATAATTTATTTTTTTTACAAATTAAATTAGAATTTTGTTTTGAATAACTACAACATTAATATGTTCTCTTTAATAATGATGCCATGCTCAATATTTGTTTATTTTATTTTACTACGCTACATTTTGTTTAACCTTCACCATACCATGATATAAAATACCCGAATGCAGCCATGCTGTCAACTCGTGTTACAGTTAGAAAAAATGTTTTTATTAGATTAAATGGCTTTGATGGCACGAATTTATTCTAAATATTGAGCATTCAATTTAAAAAAAATAATTAATAACATAATTTAGAGCATTCATTAAGTCCTGTACAATGTGTCCTTCCTTCTTATGTCTTTTCATTTATTTAGTGAGAAAGAGACAATTATATTTGTATGTTTGATGTGTTTGTGTGATCTCTGTCTTTCATATTTTGTTTTATTTTATTGAGGGATTTTGACACTGTAAACATATTATAATAAATATAAGAACTATTTAACATGTTATACTAATAATGAAAATCCACACGAAATATTTGGATAAATAAGTATGTTTAGATGCAGAAAAAAGGAGAAGGGTGGGGAGGTTGCAACTATTGTTGCGGAAAAGGGAGAACAACATGTTTTTTTATAGGTAGAGTGAATGGCCAAAGTTTAGATTGTGGTAGTTCATAAGAACCCTTTGAGCGTAGTAAGGCTAATGTTGAACAAGTAAATTTCTGTAAATTTCTCATTATGGTATTTGCATGACCGGTGAATGAATGAATTTTGTATGTAAGATGTTCTACTTCTGGGAATATGGAAGAGTACGGATTGCCGGGTTGATTTAGATGGTACATGGAGAGATATTAATTCTAATTGGCTGAGACAATCAATATGGCCTTGCAGTAGTTTGAAGAGAAGTATTTGGTCAGCACGTGTTCGTCGATGTTTTAGGGTTTTCATATTGTGGAAGTTTGCTGCATCTAAATAAGAGTTGAATGATGGATTCAAATGTCGAATAAACATATTTTTTATTCGTTCTAATCTCGCAATATGTATAATATGGCAACGTATTAATTTTACAACGGATTGAATAGAAAAAATAATTGTTTTTGTAGGATTACCTTTTCATAATTGGTTTTTCACTAGTCATTCCTAAGCGCTAATATTTTTTTTAGGAATATCTAAAATATGAATTTTATGTTGCATGTATTTACGGTAATATCATAGGTTTAATTATGATGATAGACCTGTGTTACCGCATAGTTTGGGAAGGGTTAACGAATTCATGCTTATATTGCTATACGAAACTAATGAAAAAATCAATGACTGAATATAAATAATAAATATCACATTAATTAAATTTATCGCTGTGCATTGGAATCTTTGAATGTGGGCTCGAGTTAGTGTATTAAAATTGAAAA
Organism: Eubasilissa regina; assembly: GCA_022840565.1. Taxonomy (NCBI): domain Eukaryota; kingdom Metazoa; phylum Arthropoda; class Insecta; order Trichoptera; family Phryganeidae; genus Eubasilissa; species Eubasilissa regina. The sequence goes on from JAINEB010000021.1 coordinate 16,904,806, forward strand.
TTATTCTCTACAATTATTATATTGTACATTTCGTTCCTTCTATCTTAACAATCTGTTTATTTATTATATTATTAAGGGAACACATTATTATAGTGAAGTTGCGAGGCCAGAAAGGTCTGCGATATTTTAAATAGAAATTAAATGTATTAATTAGAAATATATATATATATATACATGAGTCCACTCTTATGCTGGTACATCTTGACATTTTGCATTTTTTCTTTGGAAGATTAATAATAAATATGAATTAAATATATTAATTAGAAAGATATATATATAATCAATTTTATCGAAAAATATTGTTGTTGCGCCACCGGGATTCAAACCTGGATCTCTACAGCGACAACATTTTTAGCGACAAATTTTCGAACCTATACGTTGCCTTTTTGATATTAATATATTTAATCATTCAATTATTTTGAAAGAGCCATCTACCATATTTTTACGGAATCTCAAATACCTTTGAGTAATCTGATAGCAGACGCCAGAATTATCAATTCATTTTTATTAAATTTTGAACACATTGATACAACTTTATTATTAGGAGACCACATTCTTATTGTGAAGTTGTAATTATTCAGAACAGACGGTCTGTGATATTTTAAATATGAACTAAATACATTAATAAGAAATATATACAAATAAAATCAATTTTATAGAAAAATATTGTTGTTGCTACCGAGATTCAAATCTGGATCTCTTCTAATCCGGGGAACGTGCATTAATAATCGTGAATAATTACAACTTCACAGTAAGAATGTGTTCTCCGTAATAATATATAAGTTGTATCAATGTGCCCAAAATTTAATAAAAATAAATTGTTAATTGTGGCGTCTCCTATCTGATTACTCAAACGTATTTGAGATTCCGTAAAAACAAAATAGATGGCTTTCAAATAATGGAACGATAGATGTATCAATTTGAAAAGTATGACATGTAGGTTCGAAAATTTGTTTCACGTTCCCTCGGATTGGAAGAGATTCAGGTTCGAATTCTGGTAGTAACAACAATATTTTTCGATAAAATTGATTTTATATGTATATATTTCTAATTAATACATTAAATCTGTTTATCCCCATTGTACTCCACACTTCTATTAGTAATTTATACGTGGGAGATCAGTGATGAAATTACTTTGTATGCCATCTTCAATTGAAGAATATTACACACATCATAAATCTGTCATGTCTGGTGCTCAGCGTGTAAAAATATATTGAATTATAGACTTTAATTATACAGATAGGATTGTTAATAAAACAATTTCTACAAAGCAGCGAAATGAATATGTATTTATATAATGAAATTAATGTTATTTTAATTGATTTCTGATGCCGGAGCATGTCAGATGGAAGTGTTTAAGATATTTAGATATATTTTTAAAATTTCCTTTTAATAAGAGGTTAGAGATTTTTTTCTTTCTTTTATATCTAGTCTCAATAGTCTCAAGAAATAGAGTGATCAAATCAGAGATGACTAGAAGAATTAGTATAATCAAGTCTGCTGAAAACTGACTCAATTTTGAAAAACAGCTCCATCTCAAGTACTGGTTTTCTCAAAAGCTTTGGAATTGAAAATGGACCCAAAAATACTTGATGTGATAAATTTTTGGTGATTTTTTGAGCTTTGAATGACGTGTTTATTGTACAGCAGTTCTTAACCTGCAATACGCGTACCCCTAGGTTTACGCGGTGGACCGGTTAGGGGTACACGAAAATAATATTTATTGTGGAAAACATCAGAAAAATAAGTTTATATAAAAATACAAAAATAGGTTATAGATTTTTGATTTACATAAAATTTAAAATCAAAAATAAAAGCCTATAAATGTCATTAATATTTGATTTGGATGAGATCCAGGTTCGAATCCCGGTAGTGTAATAATAAAATAAGTAATTTTTATTACCATGGTGCATACATATTTAATTTGGTATCTATAAGCAAAAAGTTTTAGAATAAATACTAATTAAAATATATCAATTAGAAAGGTATACATATAAAATAAATTTTATCGAAAAATATTCTTGTTGCTCTACCGGAATTCGAACCTGGAGCTCTTTCCAATCCGGGGAAGGTGCATTATCCAACTGTGCTACAATATCACAGACCTATGTTTACCTTTAAAATATAAGAATATAAAATATTTGTTTACCTTTAAAATATCACAGACCGTCTATTCTGAATAATTACAACTTTACAATAAGAATGTGTTCTCTTTAATAATTAATTATTTATATTTGCTAAAAAGTGTTTCATTATTGATTTTAGGAAATGTTAAGAATATACCTACATATTTTTTTATTAATTTATTAATATTAAAAATATAATACAATTTCAATGATCAGTGGATATGCATATACATATATATTTTAACATTTGTTTCTTCTCTACGAGAGTGAGACTCGTGTATAGAGAAGGAGTATATTCGAGTTAATTTATGTTTCCTTTAGTCTGTGTACATATTTTTTTTACTTCAGTTACAAATTTATGATAGTCCGTAATTTTTCTAATTGTGATGGGGAGATTGTTGAAAAAATTGATACTTTGATAAATATATTGATTTTGAGTTGCGGTATATTTTAGTTTTGGGATATCAATTTGATCTCTATATTTTGTAGATCGGAATTCGCTTCTAAAATTTAATTAATTTTTAATTTTGAAAATTTAAATTATGGAATTTTTTTTGTATATGTCTACTATTTTTGGTACTTTAAAATCTGTGAAAAGTTGTGTACTTGGATAATCTTTTTTTTTTTTAGAATAATTTTTATTATCATTTTTTGAGTGATTTCCAATTGTGACATTGAAGTTTTATTTGCTCCTCCCCATCCAATAATATTATTGAAACGTCTATGAGAATCTAAATAACCATCGATGCACTGAATTGTACATTTATTTATTTAATTCTTTACATAGTTCATACATAAACTTACTTACTCACTTACCATCACGCCGTTTCTCCGTGGGGGTAGGCAGAGATGATAGAGTGCCACACTCTTCTGTCCTGACACACAATTCTCGCCTCATCTACATTTATACATCTTGTCACTCATTATAACACTCCTATATATGCTCTAATATAAACAAGATTAAAATATTTTCTTGTACTAAAACTTATCTTTTACATATCTGGTCAGTTTCACTTTAAATCCATTCAATTTCTCCGCCTTTCTTATGTTTTCTGGCATTTAATTAAAAAATTTCATCGCACTATACATCACCGATTTCTGAGATTTAGCCATCTTCCTGAATGGCAGTCTCAGTCTATCCCTTCCTCTTGTACGATGCACGTGTTCATTGGTACTTCTCGCTAGTATTAATATAATGGTAAACATAAATACATTCGGAATATAATAAAGTCATTGGCCTTAAGCGTTCTTGGTTTAAAAAATAATACCAGGAACAGCTGCGTCTTATCGCATAATCTAGAAGTTTGTTCAAACCAGTTCATTAGTATCTAGTGATGTGTTGAAACTTAAAAAGACAATTTTTTTACCGCTACGTGACGGGTAACGGTTTTCTGCATATGGCCAATGCGTTATTTAGCGGTACCGCACATTCGGCCATTCACGAAGGTACCATATTTTAATAAGGTTGCATTGGAACAATCAATTTGGGTTCCGTAATAATTAATTGTACTGCTCCGGGTGACCATGCTATCGAATGCTATGATACTTCAAATTTGAGTGAGTTAATTTAAATCGATCGTCATATCTTTTTCTACGTAAAAATATATATAAATACGCCTATACACAGTGCCACAAGTTGTTTTATAAAATGTATAAAAAAATAATTATATTTTTCAAACAAATTTCGTCGTAATGTTGAATAAATTACAATTTTTTTTCGAAAAACACAACTGCGGCTCTACTTAGATCAGTATTGTTAATGCTGTGTTGAAAAATGAGTTGATTTTGACTTCTATTGACATTTACATTTATACATAGTTCTTTAGCACACAGCACCACATATAAAGCAAATTTAGGTTATTTTGTAAAGTAATACAGTCATTTATGTAAGAAATTGCTTTATATATAACAGAACATGAACTAAATTAAAAATGTCAACAATAGTTAAAGTGAAACAGGTCCAACCCCCAACTTTGATCAAATTTTTCATACGTCGCATGAATTTTTGTTGCCAGTATCATATATCAACTAATAATGTACTAAATACGAGTCCACTCTTACGCAGGTACTTCTCGATATCTTGCATTTTTTCTTTAGAATATTAATAATAAATATATGAATTAAATGTATTAATTAGAAAGATATACATATAAAATCAATTCTATCGAAAAATATTGTTACGCCATCGGCATTCGAACCTAGATCTCTTTCCTAACCGGGAAAGGTGCATTAGAGACAACATATGTTTCCTTTTTGATATTAATACATTTAATCGTTCCATTATTTTGAAAAAGCCATCTACCTTATTTTTACGGAATCTCAAATACCTTTGAGTAATCTGATAACAAACGCTAGAATTATCAATTCATTTTTATTAAATTTTGGACACATTGATACAACTTTATTATTAGGAGAACACATTCTTATTGTGAAGTTGTAATTATTCAGAATATGGGTCTGTGATATTTTAAAAATGAATTAAATATATTAATTAGAAAGACGTATATTTAAAATCAATTTAATCGAAAAATAATAAATAAAATAATTAATTCAATTTTTTTGGCCACCCTCTGCAAGTCACACGTGAATCACCCGTGTTGAACAATAATTGTTGCGACACAGTTAGCTCATGCAGACTGCAGTTTCCGGTGGCTTACAGGATCTTGTACTCGCGTTGTTATTTAGGTAGGTGGCCGTCACCGTTCGGTGACGTCTCGTAAGGGATTGTGATTCATAGCGAACATTTGTACTGTCTACTATGGTTCGACCACGCCTTTGAGGTTATTGAATAAAAAATTAATAATTGAGTTGTTTAATTCCAAACCCTTCTGTAACGGATTTTTAACAAAACTCAGAAATCACTAAAAACGTTTAAAAATAGAATTTTCATCTAATAGCTTCAATAGATATTTTTAAGATACGGTATATGTATCAATACTACAGAAAATGCAAAAAAAATAAATTACAAATATGTTGTCGATTTTGAGAAATTACAAAATTTATTGTCATTTTTTACCACTTATAGAGGTTATTAAAGAGAATACATTCTTATTGTGAAGTTGTAATTATTCAAAACATAGGTCTGTGAAGTTTTAAATACTAATTTAATGTATTAATTATAAATATATACATATAAAATCAATTTTGTCGAAAAATATTGTTTTTGCGCTATCGGATTCGAACCTGGATCTCTATTTCCAATCCGGGGAAGTACACAACCAATTGTATTATAGCGCCAGTAAAACAATGTAGATAGCTTTCAAATAATGGAACAACTGATGTATTAATTTGAAAAAGTGTAACATATAGGTTCGAAAATTTGTCATGAAAAATACTAGCGATATAACACAATTTTATTTTCAATAATAACACAGTTTTATTTTCATATATAATGATCCGTTTCAAGTAAAACGTCTAGAGTTTGTCCATGACGTTCAGCTGTTATAAAATAGAAATATTCGCGCGACTTGCCGTCCATGGTATACACAATACAGCGCCACATCTCAAAAGCATCAATGCGTCTTCTTTCCTTTGCCTTTAGGGTCCATGATTCCACACCATTTAAAAATATAGAATGCCCTAGAGACTGTACAAGCTTGACCTTCGTTATCTTGGAAATACCCCGGTCTTTCCATATTTTGTCAAGTCTGCACATATAACTTTATGCCTCTTACCTATGCGTCATTTAATTTCCGGCTCGCACCTACCGTGGTCAATAATTATTATGAATAAATTTTAAATTTATTATTAAGAACATATGTAAAATCGTTCATGCTCGATATATCAAAAACTATGTTAAAATTAGAGATTCAACTCGCATGTAGCCACGAAAGTCTAAAATGCAAGGTAAAATGTAATTGTACTTATATTAATTAATGAAACCCCAAAGGGTTCCACCATATCCCGGAATTGTTTTGAGAATTGTTTACTCTCATTTCGATTCCACTCAACAAAGCAACGCGTGCAATATTTTACCAAATCTTAAAAGCTTGTTGTTGGACAATATTTTAAAGTTAAGTTCCGACAGTTGATTACAAAACTTTCTTTCATTTTAACTTTTTTTGCGTTTCCTTATTACAATTGGTTAATATTACACTTTTTATTTTATTACATCCAGTTATTAACATCTTAATACCATCATAGGTTGGCTTCGGTATCATCGTACCAGAGCTATAATAATAATAATAATAATAATAATAATAATAATAATAATAATAATAATAATAATAATAATAATAATAATAATAATAATAATAATAATAATAATAATAATAATAATAATAATAATAATAATAATAATAATAATAATAATAATAATAATAATAATAATAATAATAATAATAATAATAATAATAATAATAATAATAATAATAATAATAATAATAATAATAATAATAATAATAATAATAATAATAATAATAATAATAATAATAATAATAATAATAATAATAATAATAATAATAATAATAATAATAATAATAATAATAATAATAATAATAATAATAATAATAATAATAATAATAATAATAATAATAATAATAATAATAATAATAATAATAATAATAATAATAATAATAATAATAATAATAATAATGTGTTTATTCCAGCGTGATCAGATTTTTTTTATTTTTAAAACCTGATTCGCCATAAAGATAATACATATTAAGATATACATTAAAGGTTATGAAATAAATATGCTGTGAAAAAGAAAAACCAAGGAAAATATTAATAAATACAAAAAAAAGTTTAAAAAGTTAATTAAAAGTAAAAAGTTCACACTCACACACAAAATAAAATTATTACATATATAACTACTTCAGTCACGGCCATTGTTGTATGTGTAGTTATTTTGTAAGCGCTGCCATTCTCTGGTCAGGGAACCAGCTTTCCATGAGAGCGCCGCTTGCACCAGAGAGTCGGTGCTGAGCTCCAGCCGCCGTTTTATGCCAGCAACTCGATGTTTTAGAATCGAAACAAATCCATGTATACGGCCTTCGGTAAACATTGTAGATGCGCTACAATAACGCGCTAATCCGAACAGTATTCTGTATGAGTTGTTGTACTGAATTCGGAGACGGTACCTGTACAATTTGACGTGAGACATCCAGAGAGAAACTATAGAAATCATGCACCCCCAAAAAGGGAGGGTAGACGTCACATTTATGTGTTGCAGTCGCAGAACTTGGTCACAGTCCGGCAGAAATTCACCCTGTTAAGGTCGCAAGAGGTGCGAAGGAAAGCCAGTGGATAATTGTACCCATAGTTCATACCTTTCTATAGATATCTTCTACGTCTTTTTCATTCATTGCATTACATCCCGGAAAAGGATTTGGCTTCCACTACAACTGCTCTCCACGTACTCCTATGCCTGGTTTTTCCTTTCCAGTTCCAGGGTCTTTTCATTCTACTGTGGTCATGATCTTTGGTGTCCTGTCATCTGACATTCTTTCAACATGGCCAGCATATCTCAGTCTTTGGGAACTACACAATCTTACAATTGTTTCTTGCTTAATTAAATTTTTGAGCTCATCGTTAATTTTTATTTTGCAAATTCCATTTTAGTGCAGGTCTAAAATTTTCTCTCAGTATTTTGTTATAAGGTTTACAATTTATAACACACAATTTAACGCCAAGAGTATTTTATTTTAAATTAACTAATTTACCCCCAAAACCAGCGAATGCTCACCTTTGTCAGGTTTTTTCTATGTATCTTTATAAGGTTTATATTTAAGCATGTGTTTACACGTTTTTATACATCGATGGGTAGGCCTGGTATTATAGTTTAAATATGTGCATTCTATTTGTGAGAATTTAAAAACAGGACACAAAAGCGAAACTGCTTCTGTTCATAAACGGTTTCGGAGTCGGTAATATATTTTACAGCGGTGATATAAAAATATTTTGTATACAGTATTTTTCTGATTATCGATTGTGCTACAGTTTCGAGGGTTGGTTAGTCGAGTTTCAGAAGATTCAAGACTGCAGGAAGAGCGACCATCGGCAGAAGAATCGGCGAGTAACAGCACAGTTTCGCAAAGGTTGGTGTCTTTTCATTTACGCAGGTTGAATGAATATATTCAACAAACCAATTAGAAAACTCAGGCAATAACATATAACACGTAACCATATATTAAACCATTTTAGACATATGTACCTATGTAAATTTAAGATCAATTTATATACACTTATCTCCGTAGTATTTAATATTTTAGTTTTCAGAAGGTCACTCGCGTCACAATATTAAAATAAATAATGATATATTAAGAACATCCTTACCTTTATAATAATTTCTACTGCTGGTATCTCCGAAATCGTGTTTGTTCATGAACTTTATAAACGGAACATAACGTCCAGTTAATTTATGAGGTTGGGTGCATTTTTGAGAGTTTTTTGAAAGGTCAAAATACGAAGGTCTTGATTCATATCGGCTTAAAATAAATTTAACAAGAGATCAATGATCCTGAAGGTTAAAACATCTACCTCGCTGACCAGTGCCTAAACATTGACCATGAATTTGAGGAACCGGAAGATTTGTGAAAAATAGTAACTGTTCTCTTCTTTAACCTTTCCCTTACGGTACCAAAAAAAAAAACGCACGTTCCGGTCTTGTAAACAAAGTGTACTTGTAAACTTTTTCGATTTTTATACATTAATATTTTACATATTAATATTTTATTATATATTAATATTTTACATTTTTTTATATTTTACATATTAATATTTTAATATATTATAATATTTTACATTTTTTTCATTAAGTATATGTATCTATTTTGTGTAAAAGTGCTAAAAATGACAAAAAATTTTTTATCACGTCTAACTCGGCCAGCACACGCTCTGCCACTAAAGTGACGATCGGCACCCCGCGCTCCGCGCACTGTGCCGTCCGCACCTCTCCGCACGTACGTCGATAGGAGACGCTAGAATTAATTGATAATACATTTTTAATAAATTTTAGAAACATTAATTTAACAAAGGTGTTTGAGATTCCGTAAATATAAAGAAGATGGCTTTCAAAATAATGGAACGACAGATGTATCAATTTGAAAGGGCTACATATAAGTTCGAAAATTTGTCGTTAACTTACTATGTTGGAGTAGTATAATCGGTTAAACGCATTTCTCCGGATAGAAAGAGATCCAGGTTCAAATCCCGGTAATAACAGCAATATTTTTTCGATAAATTGATTTTATATGCAGGTATATCTTTCTAATTGACACATTTAATTTGTATTAAGAAATATCAACACCTATGTTCTGAAAAATTGTAACTTCACGATAAGAATCTGTTCTCCTTAAAAATACAATTATTAATGAGAATTGAATAATATTTGGAATATATCGTATTTTAAGTCCTGTAAAAATCTTTCAATCTCATTCGTATCTCGTTTTTTGTTAAAATATGAACATAATTCATTCCAAAAGTCATATTTTAATTTTATTCCAATGAAGTTATTTTAATTTATCATTCATAGAAATGACAGCAGTAAGTTTATGGAATAAATATACCTCACAGTGTCTTTAAATCAAAAAATATCTTCAGAAATCGGTAAGATTTTTTTAATCATTTTTTAATGATGAATAATTCCATAGTTTTATTAATACAGGGTGCTCCGTTAGAATCCAGACAAAATTATATTTGAAGTTCCCGCTGTATTTAAATTCAAAGTTAAGTGCTGGTCAGTGCTAAAGTTATCAAAATACGTTAGTAAGACTTCCATAACCTCGAAATGGCCGAGTCTGTCAACCCAACCCGGCGATTATAGAAAGCTTTCGTGTCGAAAGAACTCCCACCGAAATTATTAAATTCTTCAGATACCCAATATTGACTGTATATAACAGTATGGGACGCACACAACTCCAAAGACGTCCCTGTGGTGGCCAAGACCAAGTTTTCGGCCAATATCCACGTCCTGAGCGTCGTCTCAAGTGAGGGTGATTTCATGCCGCCGCCCTTCTTCCAGAAGGGCGAAACGGTCACGAAGGAGGTTTATTTAGAGGTCCTGAGGACAATGGTAAAGCTGTGGATAGAGACTGTGGCCTTTAGGAGACTGAATATCTATCAACAAGATGGAGCACCCGCTCACACGAGTCATTTAGTGCAAAATTGGCTTTCTGATAACGTTGACTTTTGGCCTCCTAACCGTCCCGACCTAAACCCTCTGGACTACTAAGTGTGAGCCGTAGTCAAGAGACAAACCAACAAGTGTAGGTACTCTAACGTCAACTCCTTCCGGGTCGCAATCCAGGCAGAGTTTACGGCCATGAACCGCGATTAGTTGAAAATAGTGTGCTCACGCTTTAGAGCGAGGATCGAGGAGGTGATAGAGGCGCAGGGTGGCTATATATAATTTATATAGAAATTTCCCAGCAAGAGTTCTTTAAATGAGATATAACAGCATTTTTTGGTGTTTTTGTATATTGGCTTAAATAAACAACTTTTGGTAATAACGTTTTTTTGTCAGGATTCTAACGGCGCATCCTGTATATCGTTTACTGTAAAATAAATTAATTAGAGATACGTATCTTTGAATGATGGACAAATAACGTGCTAACTTTAAAAGATTGTTATTACTATATATTGATTTAATATACTATTCAATAACAATACCTACTTGCGAGGACATAAGTAAATAAAATAAAAAATATTAAGGAGAACACATTCTTATTGTTAAGTGGTAATTATTCAAAACGTAGGTCAGTGATGTTTTAAATACTATTTTAATGTATTTATTATAAATATATACATATACAATCAATTTTGTCGTAAAATATTGTTTTTGCGCTACCGGGATTCGAACCTGGATCTCTTTTTCCATTCCATAGATGTAGATGGCTTTCAAATAATGGAAAAAGTGTAACATATAGGTTCGAAAATTTATCGTGAAAAATACTGGCGCTACAACACAATTGGTAGTGTACTTCCCCGGATTGGAAATAGAGATCCAGGTTCAAATCCCGGTAGCGCAAAAACAATATTTTTCGACAAAATTGATTTTATATGTATATATTTGTAATTAATACATTAAATTAGTATTTAAAATAAAAATAAATAAATAACTGTCACTAAATAAGTGATAACAGTTTCAAAGTATTTGGTTGCGTAACAGTCGGCGCACAGCGCAGGTGGGCGGATGTAACATGTTGCAATGATCCTAAAAAGGCGTCGGTTATGCACTTTGGTGCAGTGGGGCGATGCACCTAGAGGCGAGACGGGCGCATTTACGATTATGTTACGCTCCCGCGCAATGGTGGGCCGGAATTTTAAATTAATATTATACGGTTATGAATTATTATAAAATTTTATATTCCATAAAAAAAAATATTTTTATTTGTTAACTTTGTTTTATTAACCACTTATTAAGTAATACATCTACCGGTTTCGAAAAATACCATTTTCTTCTTCAGGATGTCAATACTAATCAAAAACGTATGTTATTGTTTTTTTTTTTAACAGGACCTATTTTTAAAAGACAATAATTGTTAAAAAACTTGATACAAAATTACTCGAATAATTTTTAGGAAAAATTTTTAGAATGGGACTCGTAGTTAAATTTAGTTGGTTGTTTATAATTTTTTGATTGGTTTTACATGCTTTATTTATCTCCAATGATTCCAAATTGTTTAATTTATGACCAACACCGTTTACACGCAAAATTGACAATCTAAATATTTTATCTAAACCATGACCATTTTCTGTCAAATGATTAGAAAATTCGGTAAACTCACTATTGTTCAAACATCTTAAATGCTTTTTTTCCTCTTATATTAAAATTTCTACTCGTTTTACCAATATAAAATGCAGCATAATCTTTACAACTAAGTTTATAGACACCAGAATTGTTAAATTTATCATCTTTGTCTTTAGAATTTCTGAGTATATTTCTTATATAATTATTTGTATAAAATGTCGGTCTAGTGTTTCGTAGTAGGTTTCGTATTTGATTCGAAAAGTTGTTTATGTATGGGAGTATCATAAAACAACTGATTAATATGGTAATACAGAAGGGAAGACAATCGACTCGCTGTCTCGCGTCTCACTTCTCGCTCATTACAGACGTCAAATGCTTTCGTAAATTGAGTGATTTTGAATCCCTCTAGCAGCAGTTAAAAATGAATGAATGTTTGTGATTTAACGTTTTTTATTAATGTTCATATTTAATGATTTATGGTAACTTTTCAGAATAAATACGATTCCATTTGAGATTGAGATTGAACGTCGTGTACACTGGTTTGAGTTTTTGTCTCTATCAACCAATCTCACGATGATTTCAGAATTTATTTCCAGTAAATGACATTTCGTTCGACAGAAAGACTACGTCAAATACTTAAAATCAGTAATATATACAACTGCATCGTAATCTTCCATATTCCTAGAAGTAAAACATTTTACACACAAAACTCATTCTTTCACCGTTCATGCTATAATGAGATGTTAAAAGAAATTGTGTTTTTCAACATTAGTGTTACTACGCTTAAAGAGTTTTTTTACGAACCACCATATTTTCACTACCTATAAACACATTTTGCTCTCCCTTTACCGCAAGAGTAGTTTCAACCTCCCCACCCTTTCTCCCACCAGTTATGATCTTCTTCTACTAATATTATATTACCTTATATAGTAATCTGTGCCTGAATATATTTGTGGATTTTTATAATTAGTTTCATACGCTATATATTATAAGCATATGAAAACTTCATTTGCTCAAAGACATGCGTGTTTTATAGGACCACGGATATATAATAAGCTACGACAATATATGGCAACGGTATCGTATCCTCAATTCTGCGTGTTTATAAAGGAATGGCTCTTCAAAATTGGAAGAAGTCAGCTGGAAGAGTTCGTTAAATGATCATAGCTACTCATTTTGTGTAATTATTTTTGTCCTTACATTCTACCTCGTACTTATTATGTTTTGTTTGCTCCCAGTTTGTTTCTTTTCCTTTATTTCTTACATGTCTTTAGTCTGTATCAAAAAAAAATTACTTTGTTCAATTTACTTATCTATTATCTTAGTTTTATTAACCACTAATTGAGTTTAAAAAACATCTACCGGTTTCGGAAAATACCTTTTCCTTCTTCAGGATGTCATAACTAACTAAAAATATAGCATTGTTTCTTCACCAGAATCTATTTTTAAATTTAAAAAAAAAAACAACAATTATTAAAAAAAAATAATTTAGTACCTAACTCAAATTGCTGCTCAATACAAATTTAGTTGAATAATTTTTAGGAAAATTTTTTAGAATAGGACTCGCAGTTAAAATTAGTTGGCTGTTTAGAATTTCTTGATTACTTTTACATGCTCTATTTATTTAATTTGGAATCGTTGGAGATAAATAAAGCATGTAAAAGTAATCAAGAAATTCTAAACAGCCAACTAATTTTAACTACGAGTCCTATTCTAAAATTTTTTCCTGAAAATTATTCGACTAAATTTGTATTGAGCAGCAATTTGAGTTAGGTACTAAATTTATTTTTTTAAATAATTGTTGTTTTTTTAAAAAATTTAAAAATAGATTCTGGTGAAGAAACAATGCTATATTTTTAGTTAGTTATGACATCCTGAAGAAGGAAAAGGTATTTTCCGAAACCGGTAGATGTTTTTTAAACTCAATTAATGGTTAATAAAACAAAGATAATAAATACAAAAATATGAATTTTTGCCACAAAGTTAATATTGCTAATTTTAAAAGTAATTTACTTATCATTTCTACTTGTCTCCTTTTGATTTTGTTTTTCTGTTTTTTACCATTTAATTTAAATTGTTACCTTACTTCCAACTTACATTCTAGCTTACGGAACATTATGGCTGTCTACCTCAGAACAGGTACTTTATACGTACCTAGCGAGGTAGGAAGCGGCCAATAGGCTTGCATGTAAATGAAATGCATTATAATTGTTGTACTAAGGATTTTTATATTGATGCCAGCTATAAAAGGAATGTGGTTATAAATGTTATAAACGCCGATTTATCGGCACTGAAATGATAATGTTAGTTGTATTACGATTATTTATACTGTTAAAATTCACTTAATTAATTAAATGCATTCTGTAAATTCTGACAAGCAGATGCACAAACATAAGCTAAATAAATTCATTTTTAAACAAATTATAAATATCTCACATAGACGAAGCTATTTTTATTATATTTCATGGAAAGATCTGGAAGTATGGGTAATTACAGGGCTTACGACTTGTCTTCGGCTAGTTTAAGTGATCACTTTATACAAATGTGATTATTCATACTTCCATATCTTTCATATCTTTCCATTAAATATAATAAAAATAGCTTCGTCTCAATGAGTTAACTATAATTTGTTTAATAACAGTGTAGGTGAAAATCCAATAACTGTGTGTTCTTGGACATATTTAAATTATTGCTAAATTCAGTTTTAACTGCTCGTGGGGAAATTCATATTCACTCAATTGACGACCTATTCAAATGGTCAATGGATTGGTATGACGGACAACAGCGTGAAGTGAGGCGCAATAAGGCGAATCTTTGAGAGTAGTACTTATGTAGATAAGTCTAGAATATTCTCTAAAGAATCTCGCAAGAGCAAAATCCGTATCATAAAAAACTGTCTCGTGTCGGAAATCTCATAAAAATCTTTTATATAGATGGACAAGGGCCATAAGAAAGATTGATTAAGATATCTACTTTAGAAAGGTAATTTACAGATGTATAAAGTAGAGTGGAGTCTAAATATAGAAGGCATATACAGAAGTGATGTTTGATGTCCTTGATCGTTACATCAATGAAAGTTAACGTATTCATGATGTTAATATATGTACGGTCTTGCAAGATACTGTTTTATATAATTCACAATAGGCAGGTGAACGATTTATTCAAACAGAGTTACTCACAATACCGTACATAGAACATTGATGAGATATTAAAAGAAACACGATTGAGGAAAAAAACAGTAAAGCCTTCGAAGTATCTGCTAACGAATGGACAACATTAATGGAGAATGGTTCTGTTAGAAGCCTCAACAATCCGCGAGCTTGTGTGAGAAGATGTATGAATGTGGATGAGGCGAGAATTGTGTGTCAAGACAGAAAAGTTTGGCGCTCTATCCTCTCTGCCTACTCTCACGGAGAAACGGCGTGATGGTAAGTGAGTAAGTAAGTAACATTAAAAATACTATTAAGTGCAAAAATTTTTGCTAAATATGAATTTTGAAACTTTTTGTACTAAACCGACTAAACCAAACACTAAATAGATTTTTTCTTTGGGACTAGTGGGATGTTTGTAAAAAGCTTAAAGGTCTACCACTGAATAGAATTTGATCTACCACTGAATAGAATGAGTAGAAAAAGGTCTACCACTGAATAGGTCTACCACTGAATAGAATGAGTAGAAAATAAGATCATAAAATCTCTTGACCGTTTGTTTTAAGTCTTGATTGGGTTAAGAAATATATTAAAATGTATACATTATTATTAAATAAAATATGAATTAAATATATTAATTAGAAAGATATACATATAAAATCAATTTTATCGAAAGGTATTGTTGTTGCGCCACCGGGATTCGAACCTGGATCTCTTTCTTAACCGGGGAAAGTGCGTTATCCAACTATGCTATAGCGACAAATTTTCGAACCTATATGTTACCTTTTTGATATTAATACATTTAATAGTTAGATAATGCACCTTCCCCGGTTAGCAAAAAGATCCAGGTTCGAATCCCGGTGGCGCAACAACAATATTTTTCGATAAAATTGATTTTATATGTATGTCTTTCTAATGTAATTTAATCTTACATTTAATTTGTATTAAAAATATCACAGACCTATGTTCTGAATAATTACAACTCTACAATAAGAATATGTTCTCATTAATAAGACAGAAACGTTTTGAGGCTAATGATTGAGGATGTTAAACTGCTATTTGATTTACACCACGAAAGAATAAAGAAGTCTATCTATATATCGACATCACAGCTGGCGACAATGGATCCAAGTTCGTAATATTTCCGTTAGTGCAATAGACATTAAAAATATATGCGAATTGTAATTAGTCATTAATTAACGTGTTAATTTACACCGTAAAAGTATAAACATATTAATATATTGACTGGATTGGCTAATTAATGTGACTTGTTTATGTATATATATATAAATAAAAATTGATGAAATATACACATATAGCTTTAAAAAAAAAGATTTAAAAGTAAGCGAAATAAACAATAAAAATTTAGGTTTGACACAGAATAGCGGAGTATCAAAATTAATTGTATCTTTGACTCAGAACAGCATCAAAAATATCACTATTATATTTAAATTTGGAAAATTAGAATATAACTACAAGACCAAAATCGTTCCCATGCCTGTCAAGTCTTTGTGTGGGTGCATTCTTATAAAAATTTGTATATGATAAATTTTCACGTGAACAGCGCCGACGACTTGGTACTTCGCGCAGGAACGTGGTATACAATCAGTTCAGTTAAATTATGGGCGTCCAGTATGCCATTTACTATTTTAAATAAAAGTAATAATAAGTTGAAGTGAAGTTATAATTATTCATAACATAGGTGTGTGATATTTTAAATACTAATTAAATGTATTAATTAGAAAGATATACATATAAAATATACCCCGGTAGTAATAACAATATTTTTCGATATGTATGTCTTTCTAATTAATACATTTAATAACATATCATATTGACATGATTTATGGCTTCATATGCTATTTAAAATCAAGTTTTATATCAAAAACAATAACTTTTTACTATATAATATGTATATCGATCCTAATTATGTGTTTTTTTTTATTTCAAATCGCCGTTTAAAATTTTTGCATTGATAGATAGATAATTTTTAGAAAAATATATGATAAGGCCCGTGATATGATGCAATAGTTATACAAAATCAGCCAAGTTATCGGGATAAATAGGAGGCAAAGTGCAAGTGACAAGAAGATAAGTGTAGACAAGTGTAGAAAGAAAGGCTGTAAAAAACTTTACACAAGTCATTCGATTTTCTATTTGAAATGTATCTGTAGATAAAAATGATTACATATGTAGCTAATTCGCATTTTTAAAGAAGTTGAAACCTTCCTTACAATGTAATTATTTGTTTCCTTTCAAAGTTGCAACAATATAAACAAAGCTAGGCTATATATTATTATAAAATATTATGATAAAAGACAATATAACTTTAATTATAATTAACTTGACAGTCTTGCAATGAGTTTCATTTATCAGGATTTCGCGAAGGAAAATTATTACTTTCTCTACATTATGAAATTTTCTCCGCAAATGCCTCTTTGATTTATAAATGGTCGACGAAATTTTCGAAATATGTCCCACCCGACGTCATAAACAAAAGGTAAGGTAATCAATTTCAAAAAAATCAATTTTTACTTTTCTCTAAACGCAACAGAGAAGGCTATTCTTGTTCTTCGTAGGCACATTCAAGTGATCGTTAAATGCGATTTGTGACGTCATTTAAATCTATGGATTAAATATCTTTTTATTGTATTTGAAGGGTATAGAAAAAGATGTTATCAAATTACTGTTGAGATAAACGTAAGCAGCTGATAAAATGAGTTATCATGTAGGTAATAGAAATGAGGAGAAAAGAAACAATTAGATTTTGAAATTAAATGATTTGTAAAAGTTAAAAAAAAAAAGATTTCTAACCGACGTTTCGGATTCCATTGGCTTGCAATACCGTGTTTGTTGTTCTTAGGTACTGGTTAGCAATACCGTGTCGAAAACAGATGTTGTTTGAAATTTTCTGTGTTATTTGAAGCACCGGATACCATGAGGTTTTTAATTTTACGTCATCATTGTTATAAAATTCACCGGGTGTTTATATATTTCACACATGATGATGGATCCTGTAATGGGATCCGAAACGTCAGATACACACGACAGATTCGGCCAGAAAACTGTACACAGAAGATTCTGAATGGCCGTGAAAACCTTTTTAGAGGTTGTGCGATTGCTTTTAATGTGAACGTAAAAAAAATTATTTTTCTAATATATCATATAATGATGTGTTTGCAATTTTAATGTATAATTATATTGAACGAATTATAGATATCTCATAGAGACGAAGCTCTATTAGGGAAAATATGGAAGTATGGGTATTACAAAATTGGAATTTGATTGTGGGTGGAATGGAATGGTGAACATTACATTGTGTAAAGTGATTACATAAGCCAGGCAAAGACAGGTCGTAAACGTTTCATGATAATCTGAAAATTCGTGATAACGGATATCAGGGACGATATACCATTCATAAATATCCAGATTATATAATAATCGGCCATTCTTCGGTTAGGTTATCATGTATCTTACTTACGACTAAACTACACTAAAGTGAGAGACAAATCTGAAGAATGGTCTCTCACTTTAGTGTAGTTTAGTCGTAAGTAAGATTTAAAGCTCAATATATGATAACCTAATGGAAGAATGACCGATTATTATATAATCGAAAAATTTGTGAACGGTATATCGTCCCTGATATCCCGAGGAAGGTGAAAACAAGGTGGATGCAGTGGGTAAGACATGCAGCGAGAATGGATAAGGTGATAATATCAAGATAGACTTGCGAGAGTTATGCGAGTGCTCAGCAAACTGGACGGATAGCGCTCTGTGGTGACAGTAGTCGTGGACTTCCGACCCACATGAGACCACTGAAGAAGAAAAATAATAGTATATATAATATACCGCACCGCCTCTGAAACAACACTGTACATCGGTTTTAGACATGTCTAAGTTATGTTGATGTCCTCTACTTCTGGTGCCATCAACACTTGCGTTATATACCTTTCTTACCATTCTCTCCTCATTCATCCGCGATCCTTTCCAAACCACCTAAGTGATCCTTTATCTTAATCTTACTCACTATACTAATATTAGCTTTACATTCTTTCTCTATTTCTTTATTCTTCACTTTGTCATAAAATGAATCTGACTCATATACGCCTATGTGATCTCATTTCCACTGCATTCAGTCTACTTTCGTTCCTTTTCTGCCAGCTCCACTTCACACTTCCATACATCAGTGTCGGTACCAGGACTTCATCGTGAATCGTTAGTCTTGCCTCAGTTGATAAGTTCTCATTAGCTATAATTAAAGCGCCGTTTACTTTATTCCCTGTAGTCACCTTCCTCTCGATATTTTTCTTTGTCTTTCCGTTCTATAGAATACACAAACTCATCTACTTGTTCCGAACATTCATTACTTACAAGTATTTTGCATAATATTTTGCTTTTTCCTTCTCGAATACCATCACTTTCGACTTGTTGACATTCATAATAAGGTCGCTTTCCTTGCATACATCCTACATTCTACTCACTAGCCTCTGTAATGTTGTTTCTGGTGAAATATTAGGTTGATGCACCTGCCGTTTTGTTTTTTGAATTTGACCTTTATATGACATTTACTATAATATAATTGTTTAATAGTGTTAAGAAATTAAAATGCATCCACATGATGCTGTACCATTTGGAGAAAGAGCGGAAAGCTGCAGAGTCATTTCGCGAAGGAACGATTAGCGAAAGGGCACGATTTGTTGGCTTCAAAGCTGGTGATACCGGCTTAGACGACAAATCAGGAAAGGGTCGATCTTCGGATTTTGAAGACAAGGCTCTTCTGGCGGGTGTGGAAGAGGACGAGAGTTGCACCACCATGGCTGAGAACGATTACGATTACGGTGACTACGCCCCCGAATGATAATTGCACGTAATATGTTTTAAGTTTGTTTTCGTTATTGGTTATGTTGCAACATAATTCTTTAAAAACGTCGAATAATTATCTGATAGCCTGATACTTGATGAATGCTGGTGAATTGCAGTTGGACCGGAGTAGCCCGGAGAGCGCCTTCCGTCGTGGCGCGGCACCGCTGAGCACGCCGCATTTTGTGTGTCAATATTAGATAACGATATTAAAATATTCGTACGACACGACGGGTTACTGGCAATCTTTGCGTTGAGGTAATCCTATTCTGGCAATCCAATGGACGACCAAACTTTATCGCAAATGTCAGAGACGGTGAATTATCGACGGCTCAAAGAGTGACCTTTAGCAAAAATACACGAAACATATACAGCTTCTTTGGGATGAGATTTGGACCGAAAAATGAGCTTCGCTCAAGCTAGAACGTGACGTTATTCGGAAAGTATAGTATAAAATAAAAATTCTAAATGTGAGGCATTTTAAATGTTATTTATTTATAATTCTCGGTGTTACTTATTCGGTTGGCGTGGTATAACTGGTAACGCATTTCTTCGGATAGAAAAAGATCCGGGTTCTAATCCCGGTAGCAACTAAAATATTTTTTCGACTAATTGATTCTTTCTGTACATCTTTCTAGTTGATTAAAATACTATAGATATATGTTCTGAAAAAACTGCAAATTCATAATAATGATAGGTGTAATGAATATAAAGAAGAGATCTCTTTTGTTTTAAATTTATTACAAATTGATATACTAAGGCTTACGCGGCCCCCGTCAAATACCAGAAATCGCCGTTCTCCACACCACGTATTTTTTTTTATTCCAAAATTTGAACCACTTTCGGTTCAGTATTGCTATATAATATTGATATTATCGAGACGTACAATATAGAATACAAGGGTTAAATAAAACATTTATTATATTTTAATAATGTGATTGCTGTGCAAACACTCAAAAATATACTAAAGACGTAAAACTTTACGTGTGATGTTTGTACTGAAATATTTCAAAACATACCATCCTTGATGAATACCATAATTTTTTAAATTACTATAATTGATTTGTATGTATCTATGATATATTGACACTTTTCTACTGTTTAGTAATTTATAATCAAATAATAGATATTTATGATTTTTCTTAGTTTAATTATTTTTTGTAGACAACGATAAAACAATTTTTCCAATTTATAAAATAGATTGATTCTGTAACGAAAAGTAAGTATCAATACTAATAATATTATTTAAGAATATGGTTCTATACTTGGACAGTGATACTTCACTGTAGGGGTGTACGATGCTCGAAGGGTATTAGTGTTGTATTATATAATTGGAATCAAAATATAAACATTAAGGTACAATAACATGCCGACATTATATTTAGATTTGTCCTCGCCTCATCCGCATCAAATTATTTGTCAATTATTATCTAATTAAATGTATTACTTAAGATGTAAAATCAATATTATCGAAAAATATTGCCGTTGAGTTACCGGAATTAGAATCTGAATCTCTTTCCAAACCGTGTTAGGTGCATTATCCAACTGTGCTACGGCGACAGTACTTTTGACGACAAATTTTCGAACTTATATGTTACACATTTAAAATTAATACATCTATCGTTCCATTATTTGAAAGCTGTCTACTTTGTTTTTACGGAATCTCAAATACCTTTTAGTGAACCGATAGCAGACGCCAGAATTATCAATTCATTTTTATTAAATTTTGGATACATTGATACAACTTATATATTATTAAGGAGAACACATTCTTCTAACACATATTATTTAGTATTTAAAATATCACGGACCTATTTTCTGAATAATTACAACTTCACAATAAAAATGAGTTCTCATCCATTCAATCCATTATCACACTCTTCAACTAAATTATGACTGCTATAATTTCATCTGATTCCCTCCATCTTCGCCCCATTTCACATCTTTACTATGTACATGACCCTATTGAACAAATTTAATAAAAATATCGTATAAAATTCAGCAAAATAAGTCTACAAAAAAGAAATATGAAAACATAAAATATATCTTTTAATATTTTTACCCTTTTTTTCTAGATGTTTATGTGCCATGTTACTCCGATTGGCACCACTGGGTTTCCTGGTTAATAATGTTGTGCATATGTGTGTGTGTGTGTGTGAGAGAGAGTATTGCCGCCTTTTTTTGGAGAATGCAAGAAAACGGTAGATGACAGGCGGATCAATTACATCCCATGCTTCGATTAGTCTATAGGTCTAAATAAACCGATCGTCAGCAGTGCGCACTTCGGTCGGTCGAAATCTACCCAACCAAAAGAACAACAACATCAGACCAGAAAATCAGCTCATTATAAAATGTTAGTGCAGTGTTTATGTACCATATGTGTCCTTCTTGTCAATCGGAAACCAGGGAACCAGCTGTCGAAGGAAATTACGGGAACACTATTACTATTTATTATTATATACAAATTAAAAAATATATATCTGAAATAAAAAAACTAATTATACCATTATTGATACTACATATTATGTTAGAGACAAGAGGGCTCAGCCCTTATCACTCCTCCCCTAACACTCAAATCAGAGAAGTACCAAAACACTTGAAAATAGTCGTGAAATAAATTAGTTATCTATAAAAAAAAAACATTTATCGAAGTAATATAATCAGCGTCGGGACTTAAACTTAAAGAAATTTCTGTTGCCAGTATACAGTTTTAACGTTTTCTGATAATAAAATGAACTGGAAATCCTGGCGCCATCTAGAAAGTTCTACTTAAAGGTTTTTGAGAAACAAAACAAATTAAAAAAGATAGTCGCACGGGGATGTACATTAATTATGATGACATTTAAGGGTCACTGTAGTTTATTTGTATATTTTATAGGTAAATTTTTTCAGTGTATTTTTCTAAGTAATTCATAGGACAGCTTAAATTAACCTATCCTATACCCAGCGTAACAAAAATAGTCGCACCTATTGAAAATATAATTTCGCCAGTTCTGTTCACTTTATCAGCTGTGTTTTGCTGACCGTTGTATTTTATGTAAATAAGGCAACATATGTATATACTTTAGTTTTTATAAATATACATTTTATAGCATAACAGCATCAAGGGTTTAATTATTGAAAACTACATTTATTAGGAAAAACTTCCATAAATATCTCTTCCAATTAAATCGGCCATTATTTATTCAAAATGATTTCTATATCGATGTGTTATTTCATTTTGACACTAATATTTTTTTAATTAAACTGAATTTTGAATGATTTTAAATATCAAATCAATATTTTGTTTGACCCCCTTCGGAATTGATTACACTCTGAATACCTCTTGTCATTGATTTATAAAGATTGTGTTTACACAATCTTTATAAACATACAATGTTTTTAATTCTTCACTAGTTTTGGGTGAATTTTTGCAGATATTTTCAATAATATTTAAATCGAGACTATACGAACAATGTAACTGCGCTGGGTGTAACTTATTAATTTGCCTGATGAGTTAAACTAAATTACACAATACTGGTCACACAATTAAAAAAATATTTTTTACCAAATTTTTATCATAAAACCTGGTCACTTTCGGAGTACACAATTTCAGTGATGATCTCTGAAGGCGGCGGTGGGGAAAACTTGTCGAGTGAAAGTGGTGTCTTCTTCAGTCAGATAAAACATTATTTATTGCCGTCATAACAGGTATCTACCTGGCCATAGCAGAGACTGCACCACTAAGGAAATTGTGGAAGATGGCCTACTGAGGAATAATGTGTCGTGCATTTAATTAAAATAATATGTACAAACAAAAATATGGTGGTAAATCTATCCGTCCTTATGATCCGTCTGGTGAAATCTATCCTTCAGTACATACGTCTCTATCCTTCAGTACATACGTCTCTATCCTTCAGTACATACGTCTCTATCCTTCAGGAATTAAGGATTACAGAAAGACTCGTATGAAAATAATTCTTACATACTTTGGATATGTCAGAAGAAATGATGAGTTTAGAGAAACTCGTATCACAAGGACAGTTGTGGTAAAGTGAGCAAGAGGATGGTCTCGTGTAAGATAGACCAAATAAAAGAGTTAGCAGGGTGTACAAACAATGCCATCAAGACCGCGAGGAATGGAGACGTATCACGCATAGGGAGCAAGATACAGGGTGAATATTATGTTCCAAACCAATGTTGTTTTTAAATAACAAAAAAATGAAACACAATTTTATATATTGGTTTTTATTTATCAATTACTTGATTTATTACAATTATGTATAAAATATAAAATTGGCCAAGTGGTCGCCTCTGGCAACGGCACAAAACGTGATTTTCTAACCATATTTTTCATAAAATTCTTGTAAGCTTGTCCTATTGTTCTCACACAATATTGTCCTGTAGTATAGAAATTGTTGTTGACTTATTGACGTAAACTATTTCCAAGTATCTCTAGAGAAAATAGTCGGAAGCCATCAAATTCGATGATCGAGGAGGCCAATCGATATCACCACATATTGATATTACGCGGTCGGAAAAATTTCTCGCCAAATTTCAAACGTAGCTCGGGCTGTGTGTGAGGTTGCAAGCCCAATTCACTCAATTCGGTCACCAAGAAATTTTCTAACATGTGATGACAGCGATCACCATTAATGGTTACTGCATTGCCATTATTATTCATATAAAATGTTTTAATAACTTTAAAACGTTGTTGCAACATTAGATGATCCAAAATAAATTGTAATCAAATATTCTTTATGACTATCAAATACAAATTAATAAATCTTTGCTAAACTAAAATGGTGGCCAAATAAAATCGACCTGGAACATAATATTCACCCAGTACTTCAGGGACCACGACTTGGACTAGAATATAGACCATTTAGAATCCTTTTTAGTAGGTACCTTATTTAACTTGTATACCATGCAGTCATTGTTAAAGAAAACACATTCTTATTCTGAATTTGCAATTTTTCTGTGATATTTTTAATACTAATTAAATGTATTGATTAGAAAGATATACATATAAAATCAATTTATCTAAAAAATATTGTTGTTGCTACGGGGATTCGAACCTGGATCTCTTCCTATCTGGGGAAATACTTTTACCGATTATGTTACACCAACACAGTAAGTTGACGGCAAATTTTCGATCTTATATGTTGCACTTTCAAATTGATACATCTATCGTTCAATCATTTGAAAATCGTCTTCTTTATAGTAAGTTTTGAGACGCCAGAATTAATGTTTTCAAAATTTAATAAAACTGAATTATCAATTAATTCCCTCATCCCTCATAACCCAATGGACGTGACACTGGCTTCTTATACTAGGGGTTCCGTGTTTGATTCTCGGTGATGACACAATATATTTATTTGATTTTTTCAAGCCTGGGTGTTTTTATGGTAAGTTGCACGACAGTAATTTGAAGAACCCACCCTTTCTCAGAACCGTTGTAGGAGTTTGAAACTCTACAATGCTATACTAACGCGATTTTAAACTATTTAAATATAAGAGCAAAACCGAGACTAACGATTAGTTCTTAAGTCATGAATTAAAGCAAAATTAATCTAATCTTCCGGTTCCCTTTAATTGTTGTCTTTATTTATTGTAGTAACAGATACATATAAATAATATTAACATAGAATATAACAAAGAGTATAAGAAAAAACAAAAAAAAATATCATACGAACAAATTAAACAAAAAAATAAAATAACAGGCAGCACCATGCCCGATGAGTTCTGGTTTTATAAAATATGTTACTTTTAAAATTAGCAATATTAACTTTGTGGTTAAAATTCATATTTTTTATTTATTATCTTTGTTTTATTAACCACTTGAATTGAGTTTAAATACATCTATCGGTTTCGAAAAATACCATTTTCTTCTTCAGGATGTTATGACAAATGTATTTAAACTCAATTCAAGTGGTTAATAAAACAGAGATAGTAAATAAAAAATATGTTAGTTTATCAATTTGCTCTAAAACAGGCTTACCTAGTTGGGCAATGTATTTAAATGTGTGTAAATATGTAAATATAATACATTTTGAAAGAAAAATTCAGCTTCAGTACTATTATATTATATTAATGATAACAAAGAAATAACCAATGATATCAAAAAATACTTTAAAGATTAACGTGTATCCCGAAATTCGTAATATTTTTATATCGTTGTTATAAACATATTGCATTTTATTTTATTATAAGCTAGTTATTGTAAAAAATAATTATTAATATGTAATCCTCTTCTCTGCATTGTATTGTATCATTGTAATTATAACAGATTAATAAATAAATAAAAAAACAAAAAAAATCCCGACAGTGCTGGGAATTGAGTCTGAACAAATAATCACTTGGATAATATTAGAGACAGTGACACAAGATATCTATTTAAGGGCCAGTCATTTAGACTCTCTCAAAGATAAAAGAATGGGGACACAATTACGATTTGAGACTCGCTAATCGTGGCGCAGATCAACGATACGCTCACTTTCTGTAGATAATAATTTTCACAATAATTGGGTTTTATGCGCTAATTTAAAAAAAAAATCACTATTGATTACAACCCCTACTCAAGAATATTCCTCCATTGATCGCTGTTAATGATCGTTTTATACGGTGTTTCTCTCTCGTCTTATACATCTAAGACATGTATGCCTTTAAAGATATTGACACATCACTTAAGCTTTTGCCTTCTCAAGTTCCTGTGCCCTGTTGGTCGTGTTTGCTGGACACGATACCAAAAATATATTGACTTCGGTGATCGACCCTATTCGTTTCTCTCTTTCTACCTTAAGTTGCAACCTGTGCTTTTCCAGTTACCGATCTATCATCTTTTACTATTTACGTCCCTTTCTCTTCAACTCTTGCCCTTCTACCGATTCCAGTTTTTCTTTCCACCTTTCTCTAGTGACGACCTTTAAAAGCCGGCGACGAGTCACGCCCATTACATTAAATTTAAAATCTAAATGACCTTTGACCCTCTTTAAAAATAATCTTTCCACTGAAATTCGACGATTGTTATGACATTGTTATTTTTTTACTTAACAGAAGAATGACAACCGGCTTTGGACAAAAGTGATTTTTGCTAATTTTCATAGTAAACAAATATTTAGACAAAACGCTTGTGAAAGTAAGCCGAGTCTCTTTGTTATTTTTAGTGAAAGAATTATTTTTGAAAAATTCCCTATTTACATAATTATGTAATTAGAAATAGTCTGATAATAATGACGGGAAATTAATAATATTTAAAACTTTATTATATTTAAAAAAAAATTAACTAAGCAAAATAATTTATCTTGTTTAACGCTATAACAGTACTTTTTATCGTGATATAATTGGTTGTAAACCTTTTTTTTTAAATATTTGTTTTATGGTGCTATGCGACACGGACGAATTTTAGGCCAGGAGATTATACACACATGATGATAAGTTATACAAGGTTACAAGTATTTTAATGTACACATTGTCATTATTTTCGTGAGTCCGCCATCACTGGACTAGAATGGAGAGTGATTTATACTTTGTCACTAGCGATGAATTATAAGATGTTAAGGGTAGATAAGATTAAGGCTAAGTCGCGATCAATTCAATTTTGCACTATTTTAAATAAAATTAAATAAATCTTTTATTTGAGATGTTTGGGACATATATTTGTTTGTGTATAAATATATTAATTATTTAACGAAAATAATGCACTATGCCTCCCCTCCCGACTCCACCGCCGATCAGTCGATTGGCGACCTTGAACCAGTACCGTTACAACGTGTACGGAATAGTTTTTGTAGGAACCCTTGAAGGAAATAGTGAGTGAAAAATATATAATCCACATCTTTGGAGATGTCAGCAGAATCTGGATTATGGTGAGTTCCAAATTCCTTCTGTATCCTGAATTCGCTTCTATGCTTGTACGCAACAGTATATATAATATAAAAATACACTATCACAGTTGAAGCTATAAGATAATAAAAAAAAAGACTGAACGCGTTTGGGATGAAGTGCTTGCTTGGTCCAGCTAAGATATTCGCCTGGTAATTAAGTTGTCGGAGTTTTGAGCGTCGTCCAGAGAGACTGCCCAGTTAGACTATTTTCATACCACAAACGTTTAGCTTATTTAAAAAATAGTGAGAATATTAAAGTATACCATAGACCAGTAAATTAAATGTGTACGAATTTTTTTTTATTGCCATTAATTTGCCACTATTTTTCGTAAATTCTGCCAACATTTGTTTAGTGAACATTCTAAAAATGTACCCTAAAGGTCATCATATTAAGGTTTTACAGCATTGTATTGATACGAGCTTATATATTTTGCTGTACTGATAAATGTTGTATTTCTTCTTCATTTAAATAATAATAAAATACTGCTGCAGTACATAGTTTATATGAGAAACAATGATAGAGTTATATACTATTTTACAAGTCCCAGTACTGATGAATCTATTATTTCATTCAGAAAGTGAGTTTTTTTAAAGTAATTTTTTAGTCATATCTTGAATACAATCTAGAATCTATCACGATTCTTAAATATTTAATTTGAATTATCAAAAGTTCCCACAATTTATGTCAGTTTCAAACTGTTTTTCAAAACGATTTTGAGCTACGAATCAAATTGAAATATCGTTATCAGATTGTAATTGTAAGCGCGTCCAAGTGGCTTAATTGGGATAGCGATGACGCACTTGTACCGTACTACAGTTTCGTGAATGGTTATACCTAGGGTATGAAAATTTACTGGAAAATGATTTTTCCGGTAAATCGATAAAACTCTAAATTAAATACCGGTTTACCGGTTATCATGAAGCTGTCAAAAAGTGAATATTGTGGCATTATATTATGAATAAAAATAAATTGATATTTAATTTACACAAAGATTACTTATTATTATATACAAAACGTTATATATTACATATGATTATTGTGAGAACTATCACTTTGTACATATATGTGTGTGTGTGTGTTATGAGAGTGAGTAGATGGGGGGGGGGGGGGGGCGTCACTGGGGGAATGGCTCTCTTCCATCTCAGGTTCTCCAGAATAACTACATACATCAGAATAACTAATAATACATTAAAAAACGAAAATAATTTACCGAAATTACCGGTAAATTTATTACTGACAATTCAGTAATGGAATTTAGTCATATCTACCGGAAAATCGGGTTACTGAGAAAAGATTTGATTTTATTATTAATAGAATCGGCGTTAACTTTGTAGAGTTTAATCACAATGGATGAATATAAACGAAACAATGCTATTACTCTACATGAGTTTATTAGCACTACTCATTTAATACTTCACCTGTCGATGA
Organism: Eubasilissa regina; assembly: GCA_022840565.1. Classification (NCBI taxonomy): domain Eukaryota; kingdom Metazoa; phylum Arthropoda; class Insecta; order Trichoptera; family Phryganeidae; genus Eubasilissa; species Eubasilissa regina. The sequence continues at coordinate 16,933,926 of JAINEB010000021.1, forward strand.
GAGTTAATGTTTCCCTCGAAACTAGAGTAGTGCTAATAAACTCAAGTACAGTAATAACACTGTTTCGTTTATATCCATTCAAGATTTGATTTCTTAAATTTATTGAAAAATGAAATGATATGCAGAGATGATATTCTGATACTTAACTCTTCAAACACATGTATGATCGTCTTAATTTTAGTGACAATACTAGCCTGTTACTAGCTTTTAAAGCTACGACGATGACAAATAGATGGAATGAGCTATGTCATCATGAACATTGTTTTTTTAAGAACAAGAAAAAACCATTCATTATTAACATAAAAATTAATATTTCATTATCGTTCATCAATCATTATCCTCATCAGACTATAGCAGTCGGTATTTTGTGATGTTGCAATGACTTCCTCATGGGAGTCACTGTGTTATTATTAAAGAATTCGAAGCCTTGAGTCTAAATTGGCCGAAATTATTCATAATATGACCTTTCAGCGGCGACGATGCACTTACAGGCGTTGGGAAAAGAGGGACCATTAAGAAGTGTAGATTTTTTTGATAATAATACAAAAAGTATCGTGGTTGAGATCCCGTACAAAAAAATCGAGGTTTAGACCAGTTGAGCGAGGACTGCAGCTCTCGAAACCGCAGTCGTGATAAAAATGATACTCAGTTATGGGTGCAATACAAGGTTTAGTTTAAAAAAATCTTGAAAAACGATCGCGTCAAGTGTGAAATGATCAAGAAAATGATATTGTTCTACTGAAAATAATCTTTTCATTCAAAATTAAGAGTAAAGTTATATAACAATACGTTTGTTATTAATGACATTGATCGATTATCGCACATTTTTAAAATGTTTCTCAATCCTCTGTATGTTGAATGTTTAATAGTTTGTATCAAATATTTGTCATTTTATATATGGATCTGCACTGGCCGCATGCGCCGTGCGACAACTGACGACTACCGCCAGTTTCCCAAATTACCCACTCTTTCTCCGTCCACCAGTCTAGATAGCTGCATTTGCTTCGCACTCTGAATTCACCGCATAAATTCAAACAGATTACATATATTGCGAGATTAGAACGAATACAAAATAGGTTTATTCGATATTTTAATGTTAGATCTAATTTATCATTCAATTCCTATTTAGATGGAGCAAACTTCCACAATATAAAAACCCCAGAACATCGAAGAACACGTGCTGACTAAATGCTTCTCTTCAAACTACTGCAAGGCCATATTGACCGTCCCAGCCAATTATAATTAATATCTCTCCACGTACCAACTAGATCGATCCAGCAATCCGCACTCTTCGACATTCTTAGAAGTAGAACATCTTACATACAAAATTCATTCATTCACCGGTCATGCAAACACCATAATGAGAAATTTATAGAAATTGACTTGTTTAACATTAGCCTTACTACGCTCAAAGGGTTCTTTTTATGAACCACCACAATCTAAACGTTAGCCATTCACTATACCTATAAAAACTCATGTTGCTCTCTCTTTACCTCAACATAAGTTGGAACCTCCCAACCCCTTTTCCCTCTTTTTTTCTCTTTATTTATCTTCTGCACCTAAACATACTTATGTACCTAAACATTTATGTGGATTTTCATAAAGAGCATCACATGTTAAATATTTATTACGTTAGTTATAATATATATAATATATATAATAATATAATAAAATCGCTCAATTAATTAAAATAAGTATGTATTAACGAACCCATTGTAACCTAGCTACAATAAATTCACTGTAAACCGTAAGTACGCGTTTCTGTTTAAATTACCTTTACCGTTCATATTGCTTACCCATACTCACTTTTAACTAAGATAGACTTTGCGACTTACTATTATACGAACTCGGAACGGTAAATCGACTTGGGAGCGGATTTTCATTTCTAACTCAACCTTTCAAGTATTTAATAAACGTTTTTATGTTTTAATTTCGAAAATTGAATATTTTAATAAATATGAATCCATTTTGAAGAATTGATTTTTTACGAACATCTTTTACACGTGTTGTAAATCAATCAAACGTTGTTACTCGGGGTTTAAATATTAATAATTAATTATTAAGGAGAACACATTCTTATTGTGGAGTTGTAATTATTCAGAACATAGGTCTGTGATGTTTTAAATACTAATTTAATGTATTAATTGTAAATATATACATATAAAATCAATTTTATCGAAAAATATTGTTTTTGCGCTACTGGGATTTGAATCTGGATCTCTATTTCCAATCCGGGGAAGTACACTACCAAAAAATAAAAAAAATAAAAAAATAGATTTTATATGTATATATTTATAATTAATACATTAAATTAGTATTTAAAACATCACAGACCTATGTTCTGAATAATTACAACTTCACAATAAGAATATGTTTTGCTTAATAATATATGTTGTATCAATGTGTCCAAAAATTAATAATAATGAATTGATCATTCTGGCGTCTGCCGTCGGTTTACACAAAGGTATTTGAGATTTCGTAAAAATAATGTAGATGGCTTTCAAATAATGGAACGACAGATGTATTAATTTGAAAAAGTGTAACATATAGGTTCGAAAATTTGTCATGAAAAATTCTGGGGCTATAACACAATTGGTAGTGTACTTCCCCGGATTGGAAATAGAGATCCAGGTTCGAATTCCGATAGCGCAAAAACAATATTTTTCTACAAAATTGATTTTATATGTATACATTTATAATTAATACAATAAATTAGTATTTAATTCATATTTTAAAGAATTAAACAAGATTTATAACTCACGTTGCATATTTTTTTGTAAATATGATCATTTTATCAGGTTTTTCATTTAAAAAAAAGTTATTTATAGCTAAACTACCCTATTAAGCATGATTTATTTCATAATTAGTCAGATTTATCCATAGATAAGTCTAATTACATTACATTTATAGTAATAATATAACGCTATAATGTTGGTATTCGTCTTTAGCGGTAGCAACAGGGGTCAGGAGTTCGATCTCTCTAGCAGCCATTCAAATTAAGTTAACATTTGGTTTGAAGCTTAGAAAAATTACCATGAATCATGACTCGGCGCTATGCACCATCCAGGTTCAAGGCCGGATTCATAAAAGTTCTTCAGGTATTTCTGTCTCCAGTCAAGTCTCTCCTCATTTATTTTGTCTATGTTACCAAACGTGCACATCCGAGGAAGAGTGGAAGGAAACAAAACCATGGACCGACGTGGAAACCTTCTATGCAAGCACTTTCCTGGAATGATCTAGAAATGCTGCGCCATCTATGTCGTCTTTCGTAATTAACCTCAGTTCCATGATCACGACTCATCTTATTAAGAGTAAGACGCAAATAATGTTCATAATAATAAAAATATTTGATAATTTGTATAGCGCCATTTTCATAAAAATTCTCACCTCAAGGGCGCTTTACACATCAACTGTTTATAGTTCTACATTATTTATGTTTTTAAAATTATACATTGTTATTGTAACTTATGTAAATGATTTTTTGAAAAAGTGTGTCTCTGATGCATCGTTTCTTATGACGGAGGGCAAAGAGTTCCACACTTTTGGGCCTGCCACCGCAAATGCCCGCTCACTAAATTTAGACTTCTGGCAATAGTTGGTCGGTTCTACAACCCTTCCTGCAGCTGAAGTAGAGGCTGACCTGAGAGTTTGTCATTTACTATTCAAATGGTCTGGGATACAAAGCTCAGATACAGAGGCGCCATGTTCAACTCTATCAGGGAACTGGAGGCAATGTAACTCATTTAACAGGGATGTTATATGAGAGAATTTGGAAACTCCATATATTATGCGTACTGCCGCATTTAGAATGGATTGTAATCTATTCAGTTGAAACATTAGCAAGCCAGCATAGAAGCTGTTACAATAGTCCACACGTGACACTACAATGAGTAGGAAGATGTCTCCGAATAGTTTTAATCTGTCTCAGTTGATGTCAGCATGCACTGACAGTTCTGCTGATTTGTGTATTCATTGAAAGATCTGAATCAATGTGCACGCCCAACAACTTAACTTTTATCTTTTAGGTGTTGCTGTCCATAGTAGGTCTATTTTGGATGGATTCAATGTAAGTCTATTTTGTGCCATCAATTTGTTATATCCTTAAGCCGACTATTATGGCTGCAAACAATGGTATCTTCTTGTGTGCAGGAATTGAGTTAGTCAAGAACTCAATGTACAATAATACAGTTTGTTACAGATCTCACAAGTATGATACAATATAAGAGATGCGTTCTGATCTACGATGCCGGAGAGAGAATCTATTTTCTAGACGCATCTTGCTATTTTTCTGATAATGATGATAAGATCGTATCGTTTGTATTATCAATCTCATAACTGTCACTGATTGTATAAGATCTAGTGGACTGTATCATAATATTATTATATATTATAATAACGATTAGTTGACGCAATCCGAATTGGATTCAAGAGTGGAATATTGGCAAAAGGATCTGCCCTACCTTAATTTAGATCCTGGATTGGACGTCGTTTTTCATCTCTAGTTGACTAGCACGCTTTTTGTGAAGAATCGAGATATTACTGCACTTCCGGAACTATTGAGAACACAGCTTCTTCGTGGTCCGAGCATTACGCACGGTGCTGCCTTCAGACGGCAAAAAAATAATACAGATCTTGACAGTTCGGTGTCGGAAAGAAATGTGTCTTCCCGTCGGCGAAATCGAAAGCGAAGTCATTAGTTGGCCAGAGCGGAACAGGTATATTAAGGTTTATATTGGAAAGAAATGTACAGGGAGTTGCAACAATTAATATTTTGGGTAGTAATAATTATTCACAATATTAAATTAAAATTATTGAGATCTTGTTTTTAAGAAATATGTTAAAAGGTCTTTACAAGACACGCAGTAATAAAACACACAATAAACACATAATATAAATTACAGTATGCAGATATGTAACCTATAAAACGATTTTGGAACAATAGATTTATTTCGTGATCTTTAACGATTATTATCTAAATAATATTTTCTTCCGCCATAATTCAAGCTGTGAGAATTTTGCAGTATATGTAAGCATAATAAATATTTTTTATAGCGGTATTGACTTTGGTCCGTAAGTGATGATTGAAGATTCGTGATCATTTTTTTCGTTATAATAGTGGAACTACGCGGTTTTTAAATATCTTAAAATATTAAAGGATTCGCAAATTCTACACATATAACTTCAGTCAGTTCATGTAGCGTAGCAAAAAAATAAATGCAACAGTTCATTTGGCAACGTCGCCTTTCAAAAAGAGCCTAATATGTATGTAATTTTAAAATAAACATCAGAAAACCAAGGTAATGCATTTCAATTAATTGTTAATCGACATCACACTAAATAAGTAGGTACTTGCGTAATCTTTAATAAATTAAAAAATATTTACAAAATTTACTAATAAATTGAATTATCTATTGAAATTTTGCTATTGTATTTTCGTTCATTTAAAATATTTTACGTAAATTACCCATATTAATAATTAAAATAATGGTTGACACACAAGTGTTGACATATAAGTGAATATATATATGTATATAAATTATTGTGTACAAGTACTAAAAATGAGAAAAAACATTGATCATAACGAACAACATCATAAATACACGTCTAACTCGGCCAACGCACCCTCCACCACTAAAGTAACGATCAACATCCGGCGCCCCATGCCCCGCGCACTGCGTCGTCCGCACCTCTCCATACGTACAAATACACGTATTGACAAATTCACGTCAGGTTCTTCGAGAAAACATTTTTATTGTTGCGTACGGTAAATACTTATATAATATAATTATTTTATCCAATACATATATATATATCGCGGAGGAATACCTAAAATATGAATCCTGTATTTAGTATATTTAAAGAGATATTCACATAATTAGAAGCAATATCAACTCAGTTTACATCATCGGAGAAAAACGGTTAACGTTATTAAAACTATTAATTTCTCGTCGTTATTGATGAATTATTTTAAGTCTGCATTACAATTGTATTCAAAAGAGTTTAATGTAGTTTATGCGCCCTTCTTAAATAGATTATTATATTACTTTTAAAATTAGCAATATTAATTTGGTGGTTACGAGTCCTATTCTAAAATTTTTTCCTAAAAATTATTCGACTAAATTTGTATTGAGCAGCAATTTGAGTTAGGTACTAAATTTATTTTTTAAATAATTGTTGTTTTTTTAAAAAATTTAAAAATAGATTCTGAATAAATAGAAAAACAATGCTATAATTTTAGTTAGTTATGACATCCTGAAGAAGGAAAAGGTGTTTTCCGAAACCGGTAGATGTTTTTTAAACTCAATTGTGCTTAATAAAACTAAGATAATAAATAAAAAATATTGATTATTATATATTCGATTTATTTAATTTTTATTTCGATTAGTTAATATGTTCTCGCGGTATAACTGACAGATCTTAATTAATTTTGAGATATGCAATACGACTATTATAATCACAAAATCAAACATTTTTTTTTCATTTTAATGAACGCCACTGATTTGAGATTGATGACAAATTTTAAATTTGTGCAATATTGCCAATACAGCCGAGCAGTGGCGTTTCATCCAGACGCATTGCGTTCTAATTTATTAATGATTATGACAGACGTGTATCCATCTTTGACAATAATATTTTAGATATCCTTCGTTACTCTTAGTAGGCAGATAATTGTCTCGTTGATATGGCGCAAATCGAAAACGAAAATAAATTAAAGTATGTCAAGTATAAATGATCAATTAATTGAAATTAACAATAAAAAAAATATATTCCATCGTGTCATGAAATATAATTTTTTATGTTATTTTTTACTATCACATTTTTGTTAGCGTAAAAACTAAACCTATAAAGCGTCTTATTAAATGCTTGTCAACAGGTTTATTATTTAAAATAATTTAATGAAAATTAAATTATTTTAAATAATAAACAAAGAACGATCATGAAATCGATTCGTTAAAAACAGTAAGATAGTTAAATTCGCGAATTACTAAAAGAGGAAGTAGACACTTCAAATGTTATTCTTTTCAAATGTTATTCTGTTAAAAACAATACAAGTAACGACTTCACACAAAAAGGATATACACTGTAATACACTAGCTTAAAAATAAAAGAGAGTAATGTGAATAGCTACAATGCTGAATTGTCGTGCTAGTTTTTAGTACGCATTGTGCGCAGTGCGCAGTGGCCAGTGCGCAGTTTGATAGTGCTTAGTGTGAGTAGTGCGTAGTTTGCCACTGCGCTGGCTACTACGTACTGCACATACTGCGCACTAGCACAATGCGCACTGCCACACTGCGTACTGGTATCTGTGCACTTAGCACTCTGCGTAATGTCACAATGCACACTGAGTACTGCGCAACACGCATTCTGCGCAGTGGCACAATGCGCACTGGCCACTGCGCAGTGGAACAATGCCCACTGGCTACTGCGCAATGCGTACTTTGCGCAGTGTCACATTGCACACTGGGCCCTGCGCAATGCGCACTCTGCGTAATGGCACAATGCGCGCTGGCCACTGCATAAAATTCAAAATTTTAAAATTCACAGTCAAGCTTTTTCGAATTTTATTTTACGAAAAAACCACGAGAACGTTGGTATAACTAAAAAAAAAATACGTGGGTACTATTTCATAAGCATCCATCGACCGCGATTTCGTACGGTTTTGAGATAAAAAAAAGGTGTAAATAAGGAAAAAATAAAAGTTGATAGCGTTGTTAGGCCATAACATGTAGAACATTATTATTTATTTTATATTTGTTTTTTGGAAGGACGACATCAGATTTTATTAATATTATTGTGTTTAATGTGATGCTTAAAACAAAAAAAAAATTGCACTTCACATCACAACTAGGTACACATTACATATCGCACTTATATAGCGCTAACCACACGCATAAAATGATGCCACCGGCCACGGCAATGGCCAATGCTGCTTGACGGCGCACTCACTGAATTTATAGTAAAACGCTCGTATATTAATTTGAATTAATAACTATAAAATAATATCTTATTCACTTGAATTACTTGGCAACAAAAACTAGAAATATCGCGAACGTACGTCAATATCTAGCTGACTACTCAAATTGGAAAGTTCTAGATACTCTCTAGTTTATTGCGTCCTTCTCATCATCGGACTCTGCGGTAGTAACGAGCGTATAAAAAGTCGGCAGTGTCCACTAACGAAATAAGTCACCCTCCGCCATTTTGTGAAGAAAAAATAAATTCAAAAAAGTTTTCGAAAATTTGATAGATGTAAAAATATCACTACTTTGACGTCGACATTAGAGTATGTGTGTTAAATTTTCAAATTGAATGAAATTGCGATCCGGCAACGCAAAAGTGAGCGCCAACTGTCAATTTGTATGGAGGAATAATTACGATTTTTACACCCGATTTAAGACGTAATTCGTCATGTTCTTGAGTTGAAACAGATTTCTATGGGACGCCGTACGATATCACTACTGGAAATAATAATTTAGTTAAAGATCCGATCCGTAGCATTAGTGATATTATGCGTTATTTGATGGTTATTTGTCGTGAAAAATAGACGCCGCGGACGTGGGTGTCCGCTATACTCACGATAGCCAACTTAAATTCTCTCGTTCCATCTCGTTTTCTGTCGGAAACTTGCGATGTGGGCGGCCAAGGAGTTAATAAACGTTTAATTTAGTAAATTACAACTAATATAAATTAAACGCTACCGGGCTAGTAAGCTCACATTTTTTATATTAGTATATTTTTCTAAACGATTAATTAAATTTATATAAAAAATTTATATAAACAGAACTATGTGCTGAAATTGCAACTTCACAACTAAAACACGTTTTCATTAAAAATTACATTTAGACTTCGTTAGTTACTTAACACTTTTTTATTTCCGTCTTAAAGATTGCAGTCGGCATACTAATGCCTAAGGATGCCGTTAAATTACCAATGGTAAACCGTTGTGTGATTGTGACGATGATTAGTAATTGAGATTTAACGATTATTGGTAACTAACTGTTGGAGTTCTAGTGTACCAGCCATTGCTCTAAGATTGATGAATAATTATATAGCAATCATCGTTAAAATCGAACACAATCACAGTAACAATAACTGTATAAAGAACAGTTTAATTAACTGTTTAAACAACGGTTTAAGTAACGGCTTCAAAACGGTAATTTATTCTTCATTGTTGGAATTATAAATTTCAGAGTCCTCGATTCCAAATTATTCCAAATTAGAAGCACATAAAATAATACATAAAACAACAAACAAAACAAACCTCTCCTCTCAATATTCCCGTTTCAACCACCCCTCCATTTTTCACCAATAACTCCGCCCCACCCTTCCATCTGTCAGTACCAAATTACTTGTATGTCTACCTTGTCTCCTATATTTGTGTGTAGTTAGTTTAATACTTCACCTGTCGATGAGAGTTACCGTTTTTCTCGAAACTCGAGTAGTGCTAATAAACTCAAGTAGAGTTATAATATTGTTTCACGATGAAACTTTACAAAGTTAACCTAAAAAATGTTGAGGGAATTTAATAATATTTTAATATTATGTCGTAATTCAAATGCCTTATGATATTAATATAATACACAGGAAAAATTATCTATTTTACTAACGTTTAATAATGAGACTAATACGTAATAAAATGTACCTGCGATTAGATTAATGTCTCTACTGACCTCCAATATGAAAATCTAGATAAATGGCTGTTCCCCGGTAGATGGTATCATATTTGTTACATTGATGAATGTTGTGTCAGCATTTCGTAAGGTGAGTAGTGCAATATTTTTGGCATGAATGAATTTTATCCATTTGCGTGGGATTTACACCTAGTAGGTACTTGCCACTACCTGGTAGCCTGTACATCATTAGACGTATGGAAGAAAGAAGGTCATGTGGATGATCATCAAATGGATAGTGACTTAATAAAAGACACAGCTGGTGTCTCCATTATCATAATGCGAACAATGAATTGCATCTAATTTATGCAAAAATAATAAGCAACTACGTTGTATCATACATCAAAAATGAAAGTTTGACATGGTATTAAATAATCTAGGATTTGTAAAAAAATATCTTCTTCTTCAGCGGTTCCTTGGTTTATTGGTTGTGATTTCGAGTGTAGCTGAGGAGTCCATGTTATGAATATGCTTCCGGTTATTGCATCAATCCTCTTCCGTTCGCAAATACTTTCTGACGCCATTGTCCTCAATCATGAGTCGCGATTCCCAATGTTCAGGGTCAATGCCGTATTTGCAAAGATTCGCCTCCAGGTGTCTTTGAATATTTTTCTCGGTTCACCCTGTCTTTTTTTTGCCATGAGATAGGTGTAATAGATTGCCATGATTGTGATCGGTGCTTCAGGATCGTAGATTCGACACAGGGAATGTTTGTCTTTTCCAGAATACTAAAGTTTATTATTCTTAAAACCTAAGATATTCCTCAGGCAACTGTTGGGACATTTCTCGAGGGATTTGTTTAATCCATATTTAAAAAAATACGAGAATTATTTTGAATAGGTTTTCGAGCAAAGACCCGCGTTCTTAATGGTTAAATGTGAATAAGATTGTACGTAAGTAATACGTTTTTAACGATGATATACGAGGTGGACACACCTGCGGACTGGAAGGTCCAAAGCTTTCAAAAGTACTCGCGTCTAAGGTTCAATCTGAGGTACATGTCTTCAAACCTTTTTTATTAGAGAAAGCCAATTGCATAAAAAGCGTAGGCTTTAGTGAATTCAATATCAATTCAATCATCACTGTCTTGTCTCCGATCACTTTCTAATTTCAAAGACATTACGTTATTTTACGCCATGTTTGAACTAGAGATCATTAAGTGATATGTTTATTTAAACTTTCCTATTAAGTAATGCTCTTAAGAATCGCATCTTAATTTTTATCTTGATTTATCCTTAGTTTGTATTAAATAAATAAATAAACCAAATATGTCTGGTTTTGTTGATCGAAGAATATCTTAATAACGAGGATAATCCAAAAAGTAAAGAGAATACTTTATTATACAGTTTTACACGTTTGATTTTAGACTCGTGGATGCCTCATGGTGTGTATGTGAGCGAGTGAATTAAACTCCGGAACACATCTTGTAGCATTGCGCGATAATGAGGGATGCTCGTGATCGCATCATTGGAGGCTTAACTGGGTTCAATGGTTGGCCTGATCAGTAAAGCAAGGAATCTCAAGCTGTATAGGGATTTCATCAAAACGTGGACTACGAAATGGGGTATATCAGGCAGACGATGACAAGATGATAAAATAAAAAAAACCTTGAGTAATTCCGTTGACCTGTACCGTGTATGACGTGACTCATACATCATTGTGTTTCGTGCAAGTCCCTTCATGGGAGAGTGTACTTGATAGTTAGCCCTTGTGATGATCCACATATAACCGAACTGATAAAAAAATATGAATTCCTAGAAATTTCTAGAGCTGATACGGCAGGGGCCGGGGCGGAGATGCCAGGGGCGGGGGAGGGGTGAAGACGGTCGAGGGTTGAAAAACGAAAGCTTCGAGTTAGTCAGGTCCGAGCGGGCGGGGGGTCGGCTTCGAGCTTCGGGTGGTCCAAGGGGCAGGTTCGGGGAGTCAGTTTCGTCATCGCACGGGAGAGGGTCGCTTTTGAAGATTTTCTTTTCGAGGTTTACGCCGCGAGTGTTTTAGGGGTGATCGGGTTGTTTTTCGGGTCCGCGAAGGTCGTGTTGAAATTCCTAAATCGCGAGTGTGGTGACTGAAGGCAGACCGGGTTTGGCGCAGACGCTGAGAACCGCAGCAGAGGACCCAAAATACTAAGTTTACCTTTTAGCATGCTTGTATACATAATTAAAACCGCTAACAAATACTGTAGTGTGAATCGGATCCTCATGTAATCACTCATTCATAGAAAGGGACTGGAGTAACTGCTAGGCCACTTGATATTTCATTTTATTTAATTGCTGTCCGTTTTATAAATTGGGAACACCCACCTACAAGTTTCAGTTACATGTATCTCATTGTTTAGGACCAATTATATACTACTATTGGCCGTGTAGATAATCATGTAACTATGTACGTAATTATTTGTATATTTACTTATCCGCAGAAATCTAGATCTAAAAATCTCATGAATCCTGACGGGCGCATTTTAAAGATTACATTTCGATCCGAAGTAATGGCTAGTAGGTAGAAATGATAGAATTTATCCGAGAACTTTGTGTGTGTATTTACTTTGGGAATACACAATCGCATGCGTATGCGAATCGTACTGACCTTTATAATTGATATTGTGCTAACAACTCACTGAACATTTTACTTTACGACACATCTCACAAGTAAGATTCCGCACTGATTCCTACATTATCTAAACATTTATCTTTTCGGTTATCAAGCCGAAACCAGGTGCTTCATTCTACCGACCTTCAACGCCTATGTGAATTGTAGTTTTCCTAAGATGATTTGATTGGGAGGAAAAGGTGCTTTTGGAGGCTGAACAGAGTCATTCGGTGGCATGAAGTGTGGACGGGCTAGCTATGGTTATATTGGTTTGGTAATGATAACCATAACGAAAGAGTTCTGGACATCATCGGTCTGCGTAGGGTGCACAAGGCTACAGGCTAACCCTACGTATGTTTACCGTTCATGATCTGTTTCCGATATATAATCTGGCGTAAATAGCTTAGTCCGCACTGAGTTTGCATCGAGGTGATTTCTGTGTGGTCGCCGTGGTACCCGTACTTCAGCTGTATGAGGAGGATGATAGTAGTGTCTCTAGAGGTTAATGCCCCGAGACAGTGTTCCTGAAATGTGCTACAATTAAGCCGCTACGTCGGCAATCCACACACATACACACGCACCAGCATGCAGTAATAATAATCCTAACTATTTGTTCCTGGCCTTATTCGAGATGCATTGTTCGAGACACCGAGGATCATCCTGCAGATAAATTAAACTATTCTTCTGACACCATTGTCACATGACCTACGTGTTCAGACGCACCCAAGGAATCAAGGGAATTTCCTGAAGGTCGTATTGTCATGTCACAACCTCATCACAATTAATTACCTTCAGTGGTGGACGCGGCCCGGATTGGCCACTTTCCTACCGATACTGAACAGCAACGTATTGGAGATACAAGGACCTCGGCCATGCATCTTGAATGAGTCATAACAAATGATATTGTTCACTTAGACATTGGCCGAATCAAAATTTTGGATTATCATCATCATCATCTTAAACTTTTGAACGCGTTGGGTGATCAGGGTTCGAAGTTCAGGATCCGACGTCTACTGCGAATATGCGCCAGACGTACGGATTTTGAATTTGGGGTTAGGGGAGTCGAACGTACGCCACAGTCTGGTGTCTGGGGAACTTATCATGTAACCACGGAACATATTTGTCAAGCGAGGCAGACACTTAGCATGTCGCATGTTGTTTCACATGTCCACATAATTTATGAACAGCTAGGCGACACCACGAAGCGGCCACAGTCACGAGTACGAGTCTACGACAAGGTTTGTGTCATACGTATAATTTCACCCCCACTTTACATTTTAGCTCCGAATAATGCGTACATATGTATAATTTCTTCCACACTCTTACATTCTAGCTCTGAATAACACGTACATAATTAATGCTATAACGGGCGCGCTCGAATATCATACCGCTTGACGGGAAGTTTCCCGTTACTTAGTCGTATACTATAAGATAATCGGTATATTTATTTTAATAATTGCTCTATAGGTATTTTAACGGCTATAATATTTGGATATTTGTAAACTTCGGACATTTTGATAATTGGAAACGCGGGTTAAAAGAATTAGGATTATTACGGACATAACATGGGGAATATTCTAAACCACTAGAACGATCACGTTGGCCAAATTTAGATATTAAGCGAATAGACTAGCATTAAGCATAAAAATTAGTATTAGGAAAGGTAGAGAGCTAGATCTCCACACTGGCGACCGGGAGAGCCCGCACGTAGGAGAATACCGAATCCATAACAGAGGCGTGTCTTGCGAGCAGGACGCCCGCACAGGGAAATTGAAGACTCCGCATTAATTTGGAAATAGTAATACCAAAAATATTTAGTTAGACATAGGGAAATACGGAACTGCCACAGGTGGTGCCGGCGACCAGGAGAAATATTATTCAATATAAAATTATATATAAATAGGCTTCGAAAAGCCGAAATCACCTCATTGGTGCTCGCGACCAGGAGACCTGGAGGTTTGTTATTTATAATAAACCTAATAATATTTAAATATAAGCCTGGAGAAAGTTCAGAAATCATTACAGTGGTGCCTTGCGACCAGGAGATCAGGAGCTTATTATTTATTATAAATTAATTAGGAAATTAGAGAAATATCGAAGTCATTACACCCTTTAATGGCTCTCTTGTACCCATTGGTCTCTTTACTTGCGCACATAACACTTGATTATCTGTTTGTTTGTAATGTTGTTATATACCTGTATTTTAAAATAAATAAAGATAGTACTTAAGAGGGCGCAGGAAGGTTTATATTTAAATCTCTGTTCGTTTTCGCAATCTCTTACAAAGAAAAGAGTTAACAAATAAAAATAATATAAATACTAAATTAATGTATTAATTATAAATATATACATATAAAATCAATTTTGTCGAAAAATATTGTTTTAGCGACACCGAGATTCGAACCTGGATCTTCATTTCCAATCCGGGGAAGTGCACTACCTTTGTGCTATAACGCCAGTATTTTTCTTGACAAATTTTCGAAACTATATGTTACATTTTTCAAATTAATACACCTGTCGTTCCATTATTTGAAAGCCATCTACATTATTTTTAGAGAATCTCAAATACCTTTGAGTAAACCGATTTGCAGACGCCAGAATTATCAATTCATTTTTATTAAATTTTGGACACGTTAATACAACATATATTATTAAGGAAAACACATTCTTATTGTGAAGTTGTAATTATTCAGAACATAGGTCTGTGATATTTTAAATACTAAATTAATGTATTAATTATAAATATATACATATAAAATCAATTTTGATTGATCAAATAATGGAACGACAGGTGTATTAATTTGAAAAATGTAACATATAGTTTCGAAAATTTGTCAAGAAAAATACTGGCGTTATAGCACAAAGGTAGTGCACTTCCCCGGATTGGAATGGAATGGAATGGATGAAGATCCAGGTTCGAATCCCGGTGACTCTAAAACAATATTTTTCGACAAAATTGATTTTATATGTATATATTTATAATTAATACATTAATTTAGTATTTAAAATATCACAGACCTATGTTCTGAATAATTACAACTTCACAATAAGAATGTGTTTTCCTTAATAAAAAATAATATACGTATCAATTATAAAAATATACAGAAAATAAGTTACAAATTTGTCATCAACGTAATCGGTTGATGTAGTGAAATGGTAACACGTTTCCCTGGATGAGAAAAAATCCAGATTTGAATTCCGGTAGCAACCAAATATTTTTACGATAAATATATTTTTTAAATTGATTAATATAATTTATATTAACTTTTTAAAGCTATATAGTCTTTAATTTCCAGATTACCTCGTATTAAGTATATCTTATTTAAAGATTAAGACTTGATCCAGTTTCTGAAACGGTAGCAGCTACAGCAATCGGACCAGTCTACCGTGCATAGCATTGGTAGCTAGAAACATTGACCTACAATATCTAGAGTTGGATGTCTCGGGGCAAAATACTCCTGGGTGTTACCTCATGGAAGGATTAATGTTGTATTATTTTTGCAAACGTTGAACTTAATATTACACTTTATTTAGTTCTGTTTTTTGTGGTCATTTACTTTTCAACAATGCCCGGTGTTGACGGATAAGGTTTTTATGAATATTTTGACTCGAGAAAAAATCTGAGACATGGATTATACGCCCACGAAATCACCTATTAAAAATCAAGTCTTAGAAATTCACTGTCTAGGGGCCTCACTTGATGCTTGATTTATATCAAATGTCAGCCAATCAAGCATTGTTGTTTCGTTTGTTAATTGGGTGAAATTTAACGCCCAATCGCAAAAAATGGAATTACTTTCTGTAATTTAGGATAAAAACCTTAGGATACTTTTTCATGACAAAAATGGATACCAAATTTGGTCAACGATCTTTCTTGTTTTGTGCACTGCGTATATTTAATAAATTGCCATTAGATATTAAAGGGTCTAAAGAAAGGGTAGAATACAAAATGAAACTAATTTGTCATTTGCCTTAACCAAACTACCTGCATATTTTGTTCCGAACTATATTATGGACAATATTTTTTTAATAACTTTTGATTATACTTTAACAATATACAACTTATAAAAACTGTAGAAGTAATTGCTTCAGAAAAGACCTCGTTTAGTAAAGTAATTATCTTTATTTAAAATGTATTTTTATGTGCTAAAATAAATAAAAATTTAACGCCTTCTGTTATATACCTTTTCAGATTAAAGGATTGTAGGTGTTTACGATTCTAGCTGACGTATGTGCGCAAGTGACTATTGCTGTGAAATTGAACGAATGGATGATAAAAAGACAAAATATGTCCTAACCATTGGGTTCTTAGATTTTCGATAGTATCTCTTATGGACATCCTTCCTCATTTTCTTGGTCCAACTTATGATTCAAGAGCAGAAAGCGCCAGCGGAAGTTCTGGTATCACAATATAAACCAAGTACTGGAGGACGGTCCTATTAGAGGCTTCAGTAACCGAAGAGTGTACAAGGTAAGATGTATAAAAGTGTATGAAGAAAGTGTGGTGAACCTTGACAGAAAAAAGTAGCATTCTATCCTCTTTGCTATCCATGTAGGGACACAGCGTGATGGTAAATAAATATATAAACTTATTGTTCGTTCAATATGAACGCAACATGGAATGGTTCCCGTCTAATACCTATCCACTACCCTCTTCGCATATACCAGAACATGATCTTATCTGTGGTTGGGTTCTCTATGGTTTTTAAAATTAGTTGAAATTGTACCTTTGAACTGTCAAGCGTTTACCATTGGGTGCGTTTATTGCCGCCAATCTCGTCGTGTTGTGTGAACGAATTGTTGGCTTAAATTATCATCCTACTATGCTGATAGTATATTGTGTTTGTTTTGGTTCCTCGCTACCGTGCGTGCCGAAACCTTTATATTATGCGTATGGGAAAGGTGGTGTTTGACACTTTCGCGCTATCACCGAAAGTGTATGTCCAAGTGTACTGAACAGCTTTGTACGTGTCCTGAAACCGAAATACCTGTGGATCCAGTGGAAGAGGATACCGATAAGAGCAATTCACAGGAGGGTCGTGTGTTCTGGTTCTGGTGATCCTTCAGCCAGCCTCTGTTTCCTATTCTTGTCCATCTAACTTATTTCTGTCTTTCTGATAAATAACTTGCTGCATGTCTTTTGCAACTTTTTCTTTTTTTAAATGTTTTTTAAATAAAAATGTAATAATTTAATCTCTAAATATTGTCAGAATATCCGACAGCCTCTAATGCATCCAAACCTCGTGAAATAATCTGTTTTGTATTAACGTGACATCATACATACTCGTATATAATTCAAGGTGAAATTTTTTGCCAATTTAACCATGAGCAAACGATGTATTGATGTATGCAGGTATACCATTATGTACGCAGTTTGTAATATCTCTAAACATTTCGTTGAAATTGTAACTACAGATTTGTGTAAACAAATATATCAAATCATATTTAAATCTTCGATTTCGAATGCCAACATTTCACAAACATGTTTACACATTCATAAAACAATAGTTTTTGTATATGTCAAGGATATTTAGATATTTTCAAAGGAACATATACAATAATATATCTATCACATATATAATATTTTGTATCTTTTGTTGTCTCAGTGTCACAGGCCATCTTTTATGAATTTTTTTATTAGGTAATTATTTTTATGTTTGTGAGATTTGAGTGAAAATGTTAACAAATTATTGTTGTATTCAATTTTGTGGCAGCATTATAAAATTAATAGTTTCACACCGAGTAAAGTAGTCAAATTTGTTTATGAACTGTAGGCCAACGGACAAGGTAACACGAATTTTACGACAGAAATGAGAAATCATATGTGTAAGTAGTTGAAAAAATCTGTGTATATCTAATATATGATTTCTGCAAAATACTTAAAATCCAAATTGCAAATATATTGGGTTGTCTTATAAGTCTTTGCGGTTTTGTTAATTTTTAAACAAAATATTATTTAAGAAGAAACTTTCTTATTGTGAAGTTGTAATTATTCAGAACATAGGTCTGTGATGTTTTAAATATACTTTTCCCGGATTGGAAGAGATCCAGGTTTGAATCCCGGTAGCAAAAACAATATTTTTTGATAAAATTGATTTTATATTAATATTATAATTCTGGCGTCTGTTATAGGTTTACTCAAAGGTATTTTAAATTCCGTAAAAACAAAGTGGATGACTTTCAAATAATGGAACGATAGATGTAATAATTTTAAAAAGTGTAACATATAGGTTCGAAAATTTGTCGTCAAAAGTACTGTCGCTGTAGCATAGTTGAATAATGCACCTTCCCCGGTTTGGAAAGAGATCCATGTTCGAATCCTGGTAACGTAACAACAATATTTTTTGATAAATCTTTCAAATTAATACATTTAATTAGTATTTAAAACATCACAGGAGTATGTTCTGAATAATTACAACTTCACAATCAGCATGTGTTTTCCTTAATAAAATATTTTTTCGTTAAATTGAATTTTCGTTTACATTTTTCTAATTGATTAATTTAATTTGTATTAAAATATTAATATCTAAATTAAAAACTCTAAATTAACAATAAATGTTTGCATTTCTTCACAGAAAATGCGTCACCAGTTAATATGGCTATTCTGCTTCTTGTACTTCTACATAATCGTTTTAGTGGTAAAACCTAAATCTTTATGATTGGTTATGAGCTGTGATACGGATCCTCATAACATTAGAAATAATCGAGATTTATTTTAATTTTCAGAACTAAACTTTGCATTACACACACGTTGGGTTATTGTCACTACTATAGTTTCGAGAGGAGTAGTTCCTCTGCGAGAGATATGATTAATTAACATGTTACACTACAAATTCAATTAATGATATAATCAATATTTGTCTCTAATTACCTATAGAAATAAGTAATATGAGTACACGAGAAAAATAAAGTAAATTTGTAAATGTTGTCATGCCTTAGTGATTAAGACACCCGTTAGTGGTCGGGGGCTTGAGCCTCGTTTCAGGAGACTACAAAGTTGTGTCTGTATAAAAGAAAAAGGAAAAATACGACCGTGGATGCAGAAGCTATCGGGAAATGAAAGACCTGATTAATATCTACGTAGAGAACTATAGCGACGAGGGAATTTGAATTTTAAATAGAATCACTTTAATTCGTCAATTGCAATTTAACAGAACAAATTTGACAATTGAGACCAATTAGAGAATAAATTATGAAAGATCTATGTATAGAAAAAATATTAATACCATTGAGACTCGAACTCGTAACTTTCTCTTGCCGGTAGATAGTTATATCAATTAAGAACGATAATAGATTGTCGTCAAATATAATGTACTGTTTGTGTTACTTATTTTTTAGTCTAAATGTAGACGTGAAAAATTGCAACCATATTTTTACATATTTTTCAAGAAAAGTGCAGTTTTGGCTCCACAAAATGGGGAGAAATTACTCTCAAGAATTTTTAAAAGTTCAAACTTGAAATTAAAACTGCTACAACAGTACCTATATATTGAGTTATGATTAAAAAAATAAAAATATTATCATTATTATTATTATAGACTCCTGCTAAATTTGATCTGTTTTCATTAACGCGAGAATGACTCGAACGAAGAAGAAGAATGAATAATTTTGTAGAAAACTTGCTAGCTGTGTGTAAATATATGTTAACTGTAAGTTGTAAGTGAAACTCCCAATCAATTAGTATGTACAGGTAGTTGTATCACGATAAGATACGACCTTAAAATATCATTGAACTAAATCTAAGTACACAGGTGTTACCGTTTCTACTGAATAGTTTTATCTTAAATTTATTGACTGCGTTATCTCCCATCGAGATAAAAAATGCAGACACAAACAATCCATTGTGTTTCATCTCCGTACGGTCTGTTGAATGAATCCACCGACTCGTTTGCTGTATTTCGGGGTCGGAATGAATCCAGTTAATCTCGTTTCAAGTTGTAATAATACCTGTCTCCTTACCGCGCGATATGGGTCAAGACTGTTCTCTATTGGCTTTGTTCTTCTTTAATTATATGGCAGGGCACGGATTGGTCTAGTGTGTTGATGTGTGAGTAAGAGGTAAATGATTATTTGATATTATACGCAAGCTATGCATATGATTAAGATTACGGTGTGAACAAAAAACCGTTAGAAAAAAGGGTCAAACACCTTGGCTATATCTTCAGTGAAGATGGACAAGATGATGATGACATCGAACGACAGAGAAGACTATTTAAACCTTTCTTTACCATATTGTATACCCGGGAGCTTTGGTCATACTACAATCATCTATGAATTCAATATAACAATTCCTACAGAAAATTGCTGCTATTGCTTTGGCCGCTTCGCTTCGGGGTCTTAATAGGATCTCTATTTCAATGATAGACCTTTCCCCAAAACAAACAACGTAAATAAAATATCGACGAAATTAAAATTATTCCATCTTTGTAAGTTAGCTGTCAAAACGAACAAAAATGATATATATAAATCGTGGATAGATTTCTCCCTTACCATAGACAGAAGAAAACATGACAGATGTCAATATACGATTTCGCTAAAATATGTTTTCATTTTAAGTTGAATATATATTTTCGTACTTAATTTTTTTTCTCTTTTATATATTATTGAATATATAAAAGAGAAAAAAAATTAAGTAATCTCTACCTAGAGATATTAAAAATACGTTTGTTTTTACAGACCTGACCGTTTAATCAAGCACTATACAGCCATAACTCACAGATGTACATGAGGAAGCGTAATATTATCATGGATACTATTCGGGTTGGCGTGTTATTGTAGTACATCTACAATGTTTGGCGTACCACTTCTGAGACATTGAGTTGCTAGCGTAAAGCTGCGGCTGGAGCTCGGCTCTAGTGCAAGCGACGCTCTCATGAAAGGCTGGCTCCCTGAGAATGGTATCAACTGTAGAGTAGCTATATATATGATAATGGCTGTAACTGAAATTTATTATTTATATTTTGATTATTTATATATACGTTTTACTTCCTCTTTTTTTGTTATTTATAAGGCAAATTGGGTCTTGCATAACAGTCACATTGAAATAAATATGTCATTATTAAGAATTATAAAAAATGTTTTGTACAATTTTAAGGGACGATGTTATAATTTGTGCGGTGGGCCAAAATATAAGAAAAACATTTCCATACAAGTATAAAGTATACTTAAGTTTTCACGGCCGTTCATAGTACTCTGTATAGTTTTCTGGATTAATTTTCCGTCTATATCAGACCTTTCTGGCTAGATATAGATGGCAAATTCTTGCCGTCTTTGATCCTTCATATCTCGGTCAATTTTTTGAATTTTTCCGAGCGAGTATTCTTAAATTGAATTCAAAACATTAAACTTTCGAAATGTGCGATAATATATTTTTTGCCGAAAATTTCAGAGTGTCGTAACCCCCTAATACTTCGCGAGAGAGGTGAAGTAAATATTCAGCTTTATCTCGGCTAATTTACTAGACTTTTGTCTTAAAGTAGCCATCTAAATTTGCGTGATAATCTATGAGTTTTTTTCGTGTGCTCAAGTAGGTACACACCTGCATTTCCCAGCATGTGATTTATCTAAGACACCGGGTATGGCTATAAATTAACATTACGGATATGCGTGTCCCGAAAACGTTCATTTGCATACTTGTATTTTGAAAATAGTTACACCAATCATTCCGAGACCTTACGAATTACTGTCATCCGAATACTCGCCGTGAGGTATGCGGTTACGCGGTGCCAAGGCTGACGAGAAGAATACCGACAAGTGCAAACAGCCCTGACAAACTGGATCACGGGGCGCGAAGGCTGCACCTTCGGCCGCAAAGCGTCTAGCGGGCAAAGTGGAATCGCGGTGCGAAGTTAACCTCCATTGCGCACTGGTATTTTTTTTAATAGAAAAAATATTTAAATCACTAGAAGAATGCAAATGTAAATATATATACACTTGTTGTAGTATTCGTTGGTAGTACTGTTAAATTAATTATTTATAAATTGATCATTAGAAAATGATTTAAAATCAATCCTGTGAAACATAGATGTGAAGGAACTCGGTACAGGGTGAATATTATGTTCCAGGTCGATTTTGTTTGCCCGCCATTTTGATTTGAAAAATATTTGTTAGTTAAAATTTAATAATTATAAAGAATAGGTAAATAAAATTTATTATAAAGGACTTAATGTCTCAACAACGTATTAGATTTATTAAATTTTTTTTTCTCAATAATAATGGCAATGCTGTAACCATTAATGGTAATTGCTATTGTCACATGTTAGAAAACTTTTTGGTGGCCTGCAACACAAAGGTCTCAATAAAATAATGCCACCTCACATACAGCCCGAGCTACGCTTAAAATTTTTCGAGAAATTTTTCTCGGTCGAATAATATTAAAAAGTGGTGATATTGACTGGCCTCCTCGATCACCTGATTTGAAGGCTCTTGACTTTTTTTTGTGTGGGTATTTGAAAGAAAAGAGCTCCATGCCAATAAGCTAATAACAATCCGATGCTACAGGACGTATAAAATTGCTGAAATAACACGCGAAGTGTGCGAGAATGTTTGAAAAATATGGTTAAAAGAGCACACATTTGTGCCGCTGCCAGAAGCGACTACTTGGACAGTCATTTTCTATACAATAATTGTAATAAATAAAATAATTGATAAATAAAAATCAAATTAAAAAATTGTGTTTAGGTTTCTAGTTATTGAAAAACAATATCGACCTGGAACATAATATTCACTCTGTATAATATACGGTTCTTAAAAATCCGTGTTAATTTTATTTATCTCTCTCGGAAATTGGTCATCATATCACATTTGTTCATAAATATTCTTTTTTACTTCTTTATGTGAGGCTATATTGATTGTCCCAGCCAATTGGAATTATATCTCTCCATGTACTGTATAGATCAACCCGGCAATCTTCCACATTCCCAGAAGTAGAACATCTTACATACAAAATTCATTCATTCACCGGTCATGCAAATACCACAATGAAAAATTTACAGAAATTGACTTGTTCAACGTTAGCCTTACTACGCTTAAAAGGTTCTTTTTATGAATCACTACAATCTAAACTTTGGCCATTCACTATACCTATAAAAACTCGTGTTGCTCTCCCTTTACCGCAACATTAGTTGCAACCCCCCACCCTTCTCCTTCTTTCATCTAAACATATTTATGTATCCAAATATTTTTTGTGGATTTTCATTATTAGTATCCCATGTTAAATAGTTATTATGTTTATTATAATATGTTTACACTGTCAAAATCCCTTAATAAAATAAAATAGATATATAGTGGTTTAAAATCAGATAAACTCGAAATGCATTTTCACAAGTCCAGGTTACGGATTCCCTTCACTTTATTTCATGTCTTTTCATTTGCTGATCTGTGACATAAATCTATTATTCAATTTTTAAAAACAACCGACTTTATATTGCAATGAATTCCAAAAATATTAGAGTAATATACGCCAAGAGATACCATCATTATATCAATACATTTAATTAAATTTGCATAAACTTTTATACAATTTATATAACAAAACCAAATTGTTTTTTAGTAGATATATTTTTTTTGTATATCTTGTTTCAATAATAATAAATAATAAAATATTTTCACGCTCGGAAACAGCTGTCGCAATTAAAAAGCTTCACGACAGTTCCGGTTGTCAGGGGTTAAAATTACAATGCCTTCACTAAAATCAGCATAGAATAGAAAACATCGAAATGCGACGACATCTAAGTGAACTTTAGAGAGAAAGTGTTGAATTAATTCGATTTCATTTGGCGACACCTTGCTAATGACAAACGAATTTGAATGAAATTTTAGTTCAGAGCTGGAGAAGAACGTCTTCTTTGTGATAATTTAATATTGATGTATCCAAGTCGGCACCGGGTGCCAGGCATGAAAGGTTCAAGATACACGGCAGTTGACCAGAAAACTTTACACAGAAGTCAATGATGTACACTCTGTATCGATGTATATAATAATAATTTCAATTAATTCATACAGTTAGATTTCGATAATTGCCAACTTGATATATTTACACAATTAATTCATACAGTTAGATTCCGACAATTGCTAACTTGATATATTTACACATTTAATTCATACAGTTAGATTACGATAATTGGCAACTTGATATATTAACGCAATTAATTCATACAGTTAGATTCCGATAATTGCCAACTTGATATATTTACACAATTAATTCATACAGTTAGATTCCGATAATTGGCAACTTGATATATTTACACATTTAATTCATACAGTTAGATTCCGATAATTGCCAACTTGATATATTTACACAATTAATTCATACAGTTAGATTCCGATAATTGCCAACTTGATATATTTACACAATTGAAAACAATTTAATCAGTACTGAGACCATTCATTTCTAAAAACAAACTCCATGTTTATATATAATCAAATTGAAAATAAAATTAGAAATTTAACTGACATTAAGACTTTTAAAAATGATATTTCAAATTGGTTGTTGCAATTAGGAAGAGCAGATACAGAGACTAAACTCTTTTATCTAATGAAATAATTTGTATCACTACTTTTGTGCATTTTTGGTCTTGTATATTTATATCTACCTTATATCTGTTAACGTTATTGGTATTATTATTGTTATTTTTTTCTCTCCTCTCTTTTTTATTCACTTTTATATATTTTATATATATACATTTTTTATTATTATTATTATTTTTTCTCTCTCCTTAAATATTTTCATATAATATGCTATGTATGTATTCGATCTTACTGTGTTTTGGCATCGATGAGTTTTGGTTTTATATATATATATATATATATATATATATATATATATATATATATATAATTTGCCCAAAAACAGGCTTACCTAGTCGGGCAATGTATTTAAATGTGTGTAAAGATGTAAATATGATATATTTCTGTTAAAATCAAAATAAAGTTCAAATAAAATATATAAATATCTACATTCTTATTGTTAAATTTTTTATAACTAATGTATTAATTAGAAAAATATACATAAAAAATCAATTTTATCGAAAAATATTGTTGTTACTACCGAAATTCGAACCTGGATCTCTTTCCAATCTGGGGATTTTAAATATGAATACAGGAATAACAATTAAAGTACACATATATCTAAAGTAATTAAAAAAAATACTATATATATAAAGTATTAAAAAAATTCTTGCTTGCTGCTCTGTACAGGGATGGTTTGGTCCCCAACCCGACATTAGAGCGGGGCCCTACTGTATATATCGATAATGTTTTCGTAACACAGTATATGTAAGGAATGATTTTTAAAATTTTATAATTCCATTTCTTTCATTAACACTTATCGTATCATATAGATGTCAAATGAATTGTAGTACGCGAACTCTTTGGGGCCCTATCAAATGTGGTCTCCAATGCACTGTATTGGCGCTAGCTACTGAGAAAAAAATCTATTTAAAAATACCACAGAACTATGTTCTGAAATTGCAACTTCACAATAAAAATGTGTTTTAATTAAAAAAATAGTAAGTGAAGTAATTAATATATATTGGGACCGGTTATGTGGTAAGTTGTAACTTTTTATTATAGTAAATGATGGCTTTCAAATAATGGAGTGATAAATGTATTAATTTGAAAAAGTGTAATATATAGGTTCGAAAATATTACACTCTTCTATTCTGACGCACATACATCGTCTTATGCACAGAATATTGAAGCTTTTTTAACAGGGCTATTATTTAGTATCTGACTTACCTGATCGTGCCAGATATGTAAATAAAATATAATAAAAAAATTAAGTAATTAATTAAACACCACGCACTATCGTGAGGTCGCGGACGCGTTTGCCATTCGGAAATAGCCGTGATTTTTTTTAGTTTTGATTTATTTTGAAATATCAAAACTGTTATAAATTATGAGAACCTTGAACTCAATGCGTAGAATTATTCATGTAGGTAGGTACTTGCGTATTTTATTATTAATTCATATCTTGTAAGTCGTACCTCGCAGCTGACAGTTTTTACAGTGAATGTGGTGTTCAAAAGATTAGTAGAAAATTCGCGGAAAATATAAATAAGATTGTACAATTACAAGGGCGTGTGATTTCGGTTTAAGTTCTGCATCTGGATTTCATTAACCCGAAATTATTTGCATTATGCGGTATTCGCTGGTGGTGACATAATTAATGAGTTTGGTTTTGCGATGTTATTTAGGCTATGCAAAAGTGTTCTGAATGAATGAATGATGAAACAGAATCTTCTTCTTTATCGTTTGCTCAATTCTGAGCACCGTGATCATCTAATGTATCTGGAGCTTGATGTATAATATATCTCCTTCCGGTCATGAGTAGGTATTCTGTATCGAGGCAATTCTGGAATATATTCTCAGGAATCTCACAGTTTTCGCTGTCTCGAGACTTGAGACTGATTTTTCTTGATATTGTATATTTTAAATTAAACCCATCTGACTATTGTCATACAGCAGGTAGGCCAGGCAGTGACCCAGCGGCGAGCAGTGCATGCGTATTAAAAAAAAAAAGGAAATATATGTATAATACTCGTATATGGTCAGTTTTTGCATAAGTGATAAATTAGTCTTTAGATATAGATGTCTCACAGATACAAAGCAATTATTATTTATTTTATATGTAAGTATAGAAGTCTTGGGTATTACAGAGGTTTGGACCTGTCATCAGCTGGCTTAAGTAATCCCTTTACACAATGTAACGTTCACCAATTTATCCATTCTCAACTACATAATCATTGATTATTGAATGGCATTAATGTGGAAGCGCTGTGGTTTCAACAAGACGGCGCAACATGCCACACAGCGCCAGTCACAATCAATTTATTGAAGGAAACATTCGATGAGCGCATAATTTTGCGTAATGGCCTGTGAATTGGCCTCCAAGATTGTGTGATTTAACACCTTTGGATTATTTTTTGTGAAGATATGTGAAGTGGCTAGTCTACGCCGATAAACCAGAGACAATAGACGACTTGGAAACCAACATTCGTAACGTCATTGCCGATATACGGCTTGACATGTTGGACAAAATTGGACTTCCAGGTTGGGCTTTGCATATGCGCGAAATCATATTTAAACACTACTTGCATAAAATTATCTTTCCACAAAGTCAATAACACGGCCATTACCACGATTTTTATGTGTTTTATTACATTTTAAAGATCTATACCTCTAAAAAAACGCCCTTTACATACGTTTGTTTGTTTCGTTATACTCGTTCAACAATCTGACCCGTTGAGCATTATTAGACTAACCGCTATTTTATAAACTGTCTCCATTGTCTTGGATTGGAATCCTATTATTTCACAAGACCAGACAAAGATTTCCATTTAAGCCGTCCTATAAATATATATATTCATCGCTCAACATCAAGGTCTGTTGGGGCGTCTGCCTGTATTGCATAGCCCAGGTATGTGAATGCAAAAACGTCTATTGGGATTCGCAGTCCTAATTCTTCTTATTATTTATTAAGAAAATATTGTCATGGTTTATTGATAAGATATAAATAAAACTAATTTTTATATAACAATCTAATTATTTGATTGCGCTACGTTGTATGCTGCATTACGTGAGTGTCCATTGCCAGTAAGAATAAATACCAAAGTAGCAAATATTCTATAACAGTACATAAATATATATTCAATTTGAAATGAAATGTATGTTGTCTTTATTACGAGTAAGAAAAAATATTTTAGCGAAATCGTGTGAATTTTTCCGACTGCCAAGTTCGGCCATCTGTCATTTCTTCTTTTTATTCATGGTCAATCATCTGCTATATATATATGTTCGTTTGTTCAATAATTATTGTAAACATGGTCTCAGATTTTTCAATAATATTTTTAAGTAGAATGACGAACAATACATATTTTTATTTGTTATTCCAACTTTATTACATACATATATATATATATATATATATATATATATATATATGTATTATACTTTTTAATATTTGCCAAATTGTAGAATAGATTTATGGCAATATTAGATATATGTAATTCATAATTTAAATGTATTAAGTGTAAAGATATACATATAAAATCAATTTTATCGAAAAATATTGTTGTTGCGCTACCGGGATTCGAACCTGGATCTCTTTTCTAATCCGGGGAAAGTGCATTACCAACTATGCTATAGCGACTTTTTGAACCTATATGTTACACTTTTTCAAATTAATACATCTATCGTTCCATTATTTGAAAGTCATCTACATTGTTTTTACGAAATCTCAAATACCTTTGAGTAAACCGATAGCAGACGCCAGAATTAACAATTCATTTTTATTAAATTTTGGACACATTGATACAACTCATATATTATTAAGGAGAACATATAGTTGGATAATTCACCTTCCCTGGATTGGAAAGAGATTCGGGTTAGAATCCCGGTAGCTCAACAACAATGTTTTTCGATAAAATAGATTTTATATGTATATCATTTTAATTAGTATTTATTTTATAACTTTTTGTTTAAAGGTACTGAATAAAATACGTATTCACCGTGATGTGACTTATTTTAATGTCAATTTTTTATTTCGATATTTTTCAAAGATTGATCTGGTGTGAAATTTGCATGGGAGGCGCGACCTAAGATGTTTACATATAAAAAAGTTGAAATTCTCACTGTTCTATTACGCGGACCTCATTACTTTGTTTAGAACCTCCTCTGAAAGTGGTTGACCTACAGAACTACACACATGTTTACATCAGCTCGCTGAGTAATTTTCTTTTGAGAGGTCCGATGTATCAAATTCTGTACGTACTTTCACCTTGTATATAAACGAAAATGTTGTAATATAAGTCACACGTTAAATAAAAACACTACGACAGCGAGTCAAAAATGATCTATACTCTTGCCATTGCACACCTTCAAGGTTGTCATACTGCCTTCTGTGCATGTGTGCTTATATTTGATACGACTGTGACGAAATTTGATCCCGATCGCGTCATTTGCCTTCCGGCTATTACAGTGTAAACGTGTCCGCTTCGCTAGTTTGCACCAATGAGAAACATCGAGCAGTGATCCGATTTCTCTGATCGGAGGGTGTGAAAGGGGCTGAAATTCATCGCAGACAGACCAGTAAATGAATAGACATGAAATAAAGTGTTGGTTTGGAACATTAGTTGCTGGATAAGGGGCATTCAATAAACATCCTGTATGGACACATAAATCCGATGGTTTATGATACATTTATACATTAGTACTCTTTGAAAATTAAATCTTTGTATAAATAAGACGTATTTTTTACATGAATGCATATTATATTGTCAGCGTGTTCAGCGGAAAAATTTCAAGATTAAATTGTAATTGTTCGTAAACCATCAGGGTGAGGTAAGTGGGAAGGGTATCGTTCGACGCTCGTGAATTTGCCAATCGCAATGAGTCACTGGTCCGGAATGCACCGGGCGTTCGCGGTTGAGCAATATTCCAAGTGTGGTGATTCATTGTGGCGCTTTTTGTACTCACTTTGATATTCGACGACTAAGTGAAGGGTCGAGAACGCAACTTATCTGGTGTTGGGTTCAAAAGTTCAGACAAGAAAGGACAATGGTTAACCAAACTCCTCCGGGATCATCAACGTCAGCAGCGACGCCAGAACATGTGGATCAAGTTCGACGTGAAATTATGCGCAATCCGCGTAAATTGAAAAGAAAGATTGCAGCCTGTACTGGAATAAAAAAATTAACAGTGCACGTTATTTTGAAAAAAAAATTAGAGTTTAACCCATATAAACTGCAAATCGTGCAGTTTCTCAACGAAAATGACTATTTTTTATGTGAAACCTTAGTGAGAACGATGCTGGAACGTTTTGGAACTGCACGAATGCTTGAAAACATATTGTTTACTGATAAAGTACATTTTCAAATCAATGGCTATGTTAATAAACAGAACATGAAATACTGGTGCCCCGACAACCCAAGGGAACGCCATCAACAATGTTAACATTGTCCAAAAACGGTATAATTAGCCCTTATTTTTTTAACCACCGAGAGACGGTCACTGCTGACGTGTATTGCCGAATGATCGACAAGTTTTTGGTACCGCAACTGCAGCTATTTTTCGAGTTCAACAACAGAACACAACTTCAGTAAGACGGGGCCACTCCACACACAGCTAGAGTTTCAATGGAGAAGGTGAGGGGAATTTTTCTCCATAAATTAATCAGCAAGTTCGGAGACATACAATTAAATAATTAAAAACATATAATTAAATATATTAATTAGAAAGATATAAGATAAGAAGAACGTTGTTATTGCGCCACCGGGATTCGAACCTGGATCTCTTTCCAAACCTCCTAATATTAAAGTTGTATCAATGTGTCCAAAATTTAATAAAAATGAATTGATAATTCTGGTGTCTGCTATAAAATTACTTAAAAGTATTTGAGATTGTGTAAAAATAAGCTAGATGGCCTTTCAAATAATGGGACGATTAGATGTAATAATATTAAAAAAAGGTAACATATAGGTTCGAAAATTTGTCGCTAAAAATATCGTCGCTGTAGCATAGTTGGATGATGCACTGTCCCCGATTTGGAAAGAGATCCACGTTCGAATCCCGGTGGCGCAACGACAATATTTTTCGAAAGAATTGATTTTATATGTATATTTTTTTAATGAATATATTTAATTCATATTTAAAATTTTACAGACCGTCTGTTCTGAATAATTACAACTTCACAATAAGAATGTGTTCTGATAATTTCTAACTTACCCTCGTATATTCTAGACATAAGATACAGAGGATAAACTTCTATTCTGATCTAAAACATCTTGACTTCCTTGATTTCTAAAGCAGCCTATGTTTGATAATCTGAGGTCTTACGTGAATGACCCTGGCTTGACTCACATGTACTGCATACATGTTAGTATTGGTACTGACCATGATTTTTCTCAGACAATTTCATTCTTGGTCGGCTTGGTGAAATAAGAATTGCTTACGTATGTAGTTAAATAATTTATCATATCGATACATGATTCAATCAAATATTCTATAATTATGAATTACATAGAATTTTTTAGATAACGGAATTGCCGAACATTTTTCAATGGTAACAAATGTTTTGTAGTATTTTTAATAAAAATTAATTGAATCAATAAGAAATATATAAGAGAAGCTTGTTGGTTTAGTGGTTAAGATCCTGGCCTGATGATCTAGTGGTCGGGGGTCCGCGTGTCCGGACTCGAATACCATCACTTTAATTTCGCATTACTATTAATATAAGGCGTTAAATTACTAACGTTGTATTCAGTTTTATCAGCTGCTGGGAAGATTCAGAATGACCCGATTGACGTTTGAAGTACGTAAAGTAAGGCGCGAGACGACACGATATCTCAGAATCAAATGTGAATCTCTTGAATATTTTATTCGTAGACTCGGCCCATAAAGAAGGTATTTCCATTATATCCAAAACATGGTGGCAGAAACACAGCCACACGACCATTGAGCGGTCTCAGAGCGTGATAATTTCAAGTCAAACATAATACAAAATTAAACGTTTCAGATTACATAAAGACCCGTTTTCAGAATTTCGACAGTTGCTCAACCCGGCGGACAGTGTGCTAACACTAATTATTATTATGACGACCTACTGATTAGCGTATTAGGGATTACGTGTTCGGTTGGGAGACCTGAATGGGTTACACATAATTTTCTTTCGGGCGAAAATAACACATTTCTTCCATCTCTCAAACTGGTTTCGCTATGTCAACTGTTATTGCCTCACCTTAGTAGGCAAACATGTAGTACAAATTTTACCTCAAAATAGTTTCGTTTCATGAAGTTTTCAATCGACACAATGTTGAGACACGACAGAATACGGTACACGTGGTTTTTTTCCAAATTTTTTGTTCTGGTTATTTAAAATATACGCGCATAAGGTATAATTTTTATATTTTCGTAGAAAGCAATCACTTTGTGGTTTAATATATTATATTAAATAAAATAACAATAACTTTGTATGAAACAACGCAACTTATTATACGTCTTAATACGTATTAAACGGGTTTAGCCTCCGGTTGGACAATATTATGTTTTTTTTCTGTGCCGATAAATCGGCCTTTAATTTTTTAACAACATTATTTTTATAGCTTGCATCAATATAAAAATTCTTGATAAAAATATTATAATTCATTTCATTTACATACAAGCCTATTGGCCACTCCTTATCTCGCTAGGTACATATAAAGTATCTGGCGAGGTAGGTTAGAAGCCCTTGAAATAAATTAGGCAATAAATAGTGGTACGCCAATTCTTAATAAGCAAATTAATTTATCCATTAGTCCCTTATTAGGTATGTTTCCTTTAAAATCAATTTATTATCCATCAACACTTTATTTTCCCATCCCTTAATGTTCCGTTTATCTGTATATGTTTTCTGTCTCTTTTTTTCGCATATAATTTTATATTCTGTCTCCCTCTTTGCGTATATATATAAGTGCACTATTTTTGTATTTATGATTAGTTTTAAATACCTCATAATGAAGCTTGAGATAAGCGAAACCGGTTGACTTATAATAAGTTTCGTGATTTCATACAAAGTTATTATTCGGTGTGCCAAAGATAATTCTATTGTAAAGTAGATTATATTAGGTTCCGCAATTATATTTTTTTGATGATAATTACAATGTATTTAGACATTTTTTTTTGTAAATAAGTGTTTAAGGATTGAATGGACCTTTCATAATAAAATTATTTAAAATCACATATTTCTGTAGTTTTTTCAAAAAGGTTCTACAACTTTACACTAAATTGACTAAAAACGACGTGGATCCTGCCACCTCTTAAAGCCGAGTATCCGATGTCCGTAACCGGCGTTAAAATTTAAGACAAGACTGGTTTAGACGGAGGGGGGTGTCTTTATTTTGCCCGATCGCACAATAATCGTTGTTTTTGTAAAACTATTTTACGCAGAACGCGCGTTGTTCCCTTCGTGAAGTGATCACAAATCAAACTCCCGTGCGCTGTCGCCCGCGTGCCCCTCCTGTATAATACAGATCAGTACACGTTACGGTACGTGTGTTGTGTCGTTTTTATTAACAGGTGAGGTTTGAACCGGGCGGTCGTTTCTCGAATGACGCTTGAATTTTCTTATAAGTCAAATAATATAAAGATTGACATTTTTTGGTCATTCGAACGTTGATAATCGTGGAGACTCCAACGGCAGCGGACGCGCAGAACCCACATATTTTTGATCAAATTAGTTTTAGATTCCGTGACGTCACTGTTACTGCACGGCTGAGTAGGAGCCAAGGTATGCGAATAATCAAATAATTGCATTCCTCTGTAAAAACGTTTTCATTTAGATAATAATTGGGACGGTCACAATCCGATTCCGAGAAGTGTTTTGATGGCGGCTGTCGAAATATTTTGTGTGTTGCGATTTGCAACATTTTGATAAACCGTTCTGGGCATCTATTTCTTGACGCGACTGTTATATTATATAAATATAGTTGTCGTTGTTAGTGATATATTTGTGTGTAGTAAAAAATTCGAGTGAGTAGGCGCAATTTATATCTCATCTCGTGGTAAAAATCATGTTTATGTGTGCTGTGCACAGTTCATTAGGAAGGAAGGTAGGAAGAAATAAAATTAAAAAATATATATTTTCGACATTTTAAAATTTAATTTTGCAATTTAATTTATTTTTTTTAAAACATTTGCTCAGCATTGTCATTTGTGTAGGTAAGTTCAAATTTAAATTTTTAAATTTTTAGGAACTGAATTTAACACATAGTTCTACAAAATTTCGTTTCTGTAGTAATCAGTTGACGTTTTCCAGTTACAGTTGGTCGTAATATGAGATGCATGTTGAGTTAACACCGTACTTATCATATTTAAATAAAAATAAAAATTAATTCAAATTTGCGTTATTTGGTTGTACTGTAGAAAATAACTTTTCTGTTTGTTTGTTTCTTTGATAATATATTTTTTCTCAACATTGAAAAATAGGTTTTATTGCTTATTCAATTTATAGCGAGAGAGAGATAAAAAGAACTTGAGGAAAAGTAGGTAAGTTGCTAAAGTAATTAAATAATGAGAAAGGAAAACTGCTAGCTATCATACCGATCAGATGCTGTACATCAAACGATATAAAAATTCATATGAACAATATTAAAAACATATTTATTGGGAAAATGTTGATGTAGGTGTGTATGCATACAGAGAATATCTAAGAATAAACCTCCAACATTCATTTCATTCCTCACTGAATTACAAGGTGTTCCAAAACTCTTTTTCATAATAAAAAGTCTGTAATAAAATAATGGATGGGCTTAATAAAAAATATTTACTTTGTATTTAAATACAGTCCCGAGGAATTTATTTCTTAAAAATTATGTTTTCTAAGTGTGATCCGTTATTTCGCTAGTACTCTTCTAAATGGGAGGCAAAATTTCAGAACACTTCTCGGCACGTATTCTCCGTCATCGCTGCCATCGGATTGATTTAAGGTAGCCCCATAGTGAAAAGTCCATTAATGTCAAGTCTTATGTCATTAGGTGTGGATATCAATTTTCCCGGGAAAATGTTACGAACAACTGATAAGGACACACTCCATAACGACTGAATTCCCAAGGATGCGGCTAGCGATTGGCAAACCCTCGCCCCACTCCGGCTCATTGCGTTGGTGCAGCGAATGAACCAAAACGACAAATACTTTTTGAACACACTGTATTTTCATGAATAATTTTACGGAACGATTTATCATTGCACATTTCTCAGTAATAATAAGTATTAGATCAAATTGTTGCCTTCAAGGTAACGAATAAGTATTTTATTTCTTTGAAACTAATGTATCGATAGCTGTTGTAGGTTGTTACACTAAAAAAATGAAATGGAAATTGTTAAGGCGTGAATAATAATAGTCAGATACTAAATAACCAAATAAATGTATCCAATATCCATATACTAAATAACCAAATAAAGGTATTCAATAGCCAGATACTAAATAACCAAATAAATGTATCCAATAGTCAGATACTAAATAACCAAATAAATGTATCCAATATCCAGATACTAAATAACCAAATAAATGTATCCAATAGCCAGATATTAAAGATGTTCTCTACCCTTCTCTCCCATCCTCTGCCTGGTACTCTGTCTCACTCTGATATGCTGTTTCTCTGTCTTTTTATGTACTTAGTCTATATACTATATTGTCCTGAAGAAGGTAGAGTCCAACAAAATTAGTTTAGTATATTATGTGCATAATAAAGTGGTTTAAAACAAAACATTATATTATTTAATTATAATATCAAGCCACAAAGTGTTTGCTTTCTTCGAAAGTTCAGTAAATATTCCCTAATAATAATCCCATAACAAAAAAACTGTGGTATTTTATGGGAATATGTGAAAATATAATTACACGGATTTGTTTTATTTTATTTTTTATTTCAACTTTATTACATATATATTCAATATAATTTCATGTTTTGCCAAACTGCAAGGCAGTTTTATGAAAAGCATTATCTTTTACATAATTAAACATTTTTTTTGTAAATTAAATATAATTATAGAAAAAAATTACATAAGAAGATGTTAATGAACTAAAAGTGTGCATTATCCCGCACCTAATTGGTATTTTAATATAATATACAGTCATTTCTATTTAGAGTGGTGGGACACGCTTATAAATCATCTTATAGTCAAGTTAAAAGAAATTTGATGAATTACTTAGAAAGATATAAAAAAAATCAATCTACAATACTTACAGGGTGTAACAGACCTAGTCCACAGTATTTTATGGGTGGATACCTGAATATAATTTAATATAACAAGGAAACAAAAAATTAGATAAAAATAATGTTCTTTTACTTTGTATTATAAGGTGGTCACAGGGGTCTCATCATTTTTTTAAATGTTAAAT
Source organism: Eubasilissa regina (assembly GCA_022840565.1). Taxonomy (NCBI): domain Eukaryota; kingdom Metazoa; phylum Arthropoda; class Insecta; order Trichoptera; family Phryganeidae; genus Eubasilissa; species Eubasilissa regina. The sequence continues at coordinate 16,970,058 of JAINEB010000021.1, forward strand.
ATTCTTGGCACAACGCATTCTCTCGTTCTCTCACCGTACACATTGTTCGCGATCGGTACTCTCATAGTTCGACCCGACGTGGATCAGTATTTATATTTTCATTATTCATCTACTCTTCGAATATTATAGCATAAGTTACTTTTTTTGTCAACTTTACTATCTTTATATAAACACTTTGTTCTGTTATCTACTATAAGTTTTAAAAATCTTAATTGTAACTGTTTAATTTTATTAATATAGGTTTTATATGTCAGTCCACAGCTACTCACTCCATAACTGACAACCGAGTCGACCGTCGCAAAGTGCAGTGGGTACAGTGTAGCCCGAGAGGTGCATAATCGTAACATATAAAATACATTTAACATGGAACTCAGTTTCTTACATATACAGGGTGGCCCAAAAAAAGTGAGAACATCTCGTAACACATGAGTTATTTCAAAACATAATATAATTAATTATAATTCTTAATGATTTTTTTTGCACAATATTTAGCTAATCAGAAATCATCAAAACACCCCATATTGCATAATCTATTGAGTTTAAAACTGGGCTGTTCGGTGGCTCGATGAAATCAACATTCTCACGACGAAGAAAGTTGATTGTGTTTCTGGCAGTGTCAGATGGAGCTCCGTCCTGCTGTAATGTCTAGCTTTACTCGAGGGTTTGTTTTGAAACTCTGATAATTTTCCTAATACCCAAAAGTTTTTCAATTTGCAAATTCTTGATCAGAATACGGTCGTCTGCGGTGATTTTTGTCATTCTGGGCAACAATTTGAAATAATCAAATATAAACAATGGGAAAATTAACAATCGAAGATGGCGACCGGAAATTATCGAAATAAAACGTAATATAGATAAATAGGTAAACTATTTAAGCTATTTTTGATATAGTTAAACTAATTTTGATGTGATTATATCACATTTTACGAAATGTTTATATTTTTTTGGGCCACTTTGTATAATTAATATGCGTTTTCTAGCAAAATTTTTCATCAATTATTAAACTTAAACATTTATATTGCTTCACTTTTTCATTATTTCTGATCACATATTACGGAACATGACTTCACGGAATTTACTCTTTTATAATATATCTAACCTAAGCTTCCTACAACACGAAATACGTCAAGTAGTATGCAAATTCGCCGGCGTACTTCTCAATTCTTTCTTTCACACACGTCGCCATATTACCTTTGTGAAATGTAATCGTCGCGGCACGACGATAAATTTCATTATGTTAATTACTTGACATTTGCAAAATACAACGCGTTACTGTCCTGAAGATTATCTAACACAGTCGCCGATTTAACTACTATTCGCCGCCGTTTGTAAATTATTATATTTCTCTCTATTGACCTGATCGTGGCTCCGTGATCTTCGGATGACCTGCTTTATCATGGAGACGTACTTACAATATGGGACTAAATACAAAAAATTATCACATATTTTAATATAAATTATTTATAACTTCGTTTTTAACCACTTTTATGAGTTACATTTAATATACCAACCGGTTTCGGAAAATACTATTTCCTTCATAAGGATGCTAAATAAATTAACTAAAACAATATGTCAAAGTATTCTAATGTTTTGTATTTTGTTTATTAAAAAAAATATTAAGGAGAACACACTCTTATTGTGAAGTTGTAATTATTCAGAGCATAGCTCTGTGATGTTTTAAATACTAATTAAATGTATTAATTATAAATATATACAAATGAAATCAATTTTGTCGAAAAATATTGTTTTTGCGCTACCGGGATTCGAACTTGGATCTCTATTTCAATGGGGAAGTACACTACCAATTGTATTATAGATTACGGATTGGAAATAGAGATCCAGGTTCGAATTTCGGTAGTGCAAAAACAATATTTTTCGACAAAATTGATTTTATATGTATATATTTATAATTAATAACTAAAATTAGTATTTAAAACATCACAGACCTATGTTCTGAATAATTACAACTTCACAATAAGAATGTGTTCTCCTTAATAATATAAGTTGTATCAATGTGTCTAAAATTTAATAATAATGAATTGATAATTCTGGCGTCTGCAGTCGGTTTACTCAAAGGTATTTGAGATTCCGTAAAAACAATGTAGATGGCTTTCAAATAATGGAACGACAGATGTATTAATTTGAAAAAGTGTAACATACAGGTTCGAATATTTGCCATGAAAATTACTGGCGCTATAACGTAATTGGTAGTGTACTTCCCCGGATTGGAAATAGAGATCCAGGTTCGAATCCCGGTAGCGCTAAAACAATATTTTTCGATAAAATTGATTTTATATTTATAATTAATACATTAAATTCGTAATTAAAAAAATTAAATAATTATTTGAAAAATAAATCCAGTACTTAACTTAATATGTTACAATGATGAAAGATGTCGAAGTTTTTAATACATATTAAATGTATTAATTAGAAAAATATATTTACATATAAAATCAATTTAATTTGTATTTAAAATATCATAGATCTATGTTCTGAAAATTGTAATTTCACAATAAAAATGTGTTCTTAAAAAAAATATTAATAAAATATTTGGAAATTGACTTTGATACAAAATAATTGGAAATTTTTTTAGGATTGGATTCATTAAATTTAGTTGGTTATTTATAATATTCTGGTTAATTTTATATGCCTTATTTATTTCTATATTCTAATTTATTTAATTTAAAACCAACATTATTTATATGTAAAACAACAATCACAAATTATTATTATTACTATTAATATTAATTATAATTAATTTGAGACCATCGCAAATTGCACGGTCTTACACTGTCATTTTTTAATTTTTTTTATTTAAAATGAAGAAAAAAATAGGCATCTTTACTACGCAGGTGTTCTAGTTTTGAGATACATTATGCTGTCAAAGTAAAAAATCGGTAAGAAGGGAGTAAGGCGCTAATTTGGTATTTGCTGTATTATAATCATTTATTTTTCACAAACACATTCGTGATTAAGACATTCGCTTAATAATCCAGTCGTCTAGGGTTTGAGCCTGATTCCAGGAGTTCTGTTCAGGAGTTTTCATAGCACACAAGCTTACTTCGAATATAGTAAAGACATTGAAGGGACACTTTTAAAAAAAAAATTGAAATAGATTTGTAATCAGTCACATTAGAGTACATACTCTTACGAACTGAAAAATTAATTATCTCAATATATAGCCATATTTAAGTATATAGTTATAGTTTTCACATGACCTTTTCAGCTACTTTATAATATTTAACTTAATACAAAAGATTTCAATTTAATTTAAATCTATATATACATTAGTTAACGCTACAAAGTTAATATTACAAATATTTACGTGAATTTTAAAAATATGTATTAAAACGTTAATATTCATATATATTGTTACGGTGACTTTGGGCCCTGGAGGATAGGAAGCCATAGGGGCCGCCACCGATCAAGCTCAGTCTGGGTCCTCGAGTGTGTGTATGTGTGCGTGCTCTGGTGTCGCCTGCTACCCGAACGGGATGATCATTGATTCAAAGAAAACTCTGCTGCAACGCGTTACATATTTATTCACAAAACACAATTATCCCGACATTCGATGCACAGAAGATGTTATTTAGATCTTCTTTCTTCAGGTCAATTTTCCTCTGAGGGATGTCACTTAAGTTTATATATTTACACATCAACCATCGCGGCCGTGAGGTGCCGATGTAGCTGAGGACCCGTGCCGCAATTCACCTCTTGCTCCATGAGATAGACCAGACACCATCTCGTCTCAGCCATGTTCATAACGGCCATCATGCCGCCTCCTTCCTCGTTGCAGCGGGGTCTCTTCTTAACCCGTAGGTGGACTAGGACCATGTATATTCTAGGTCCACCGCGGTTATCCCATTTTTAATCTACGCCATCTCTCACCGCCATATTCTTCCGGAGAGCGGCTCCACCTCCCGGTGCCCACCCATCGAGCGTTCCCGCCAAAAAGTGACATCTCGCTTCGCTGCCCACCAGAGTCGGCTCGGCGGGAAAATTAAAACATCACAACATATATGTATAGTCTCCCCCACCCTCCTCATCCCTGTAACTAAGTAACGCATAACACGAATGACTCAGACTTAATTCTACCGAGGCGGACAGATAGTTCACCGATTTTGTTATTTCAATGAATTTTTGCATTCCGGGTAACCTTCAATAAGGTTAATTAATAATATGTAATGATATTGGAAATTGAATACTCAGTTCAGCGAATATGACTCGCTCTGATACCTCTCACGGGTTTAATGTTACAAATTGCAAGTATTATATAACGTTACAAGCAGGTCTTGTACATACCACGCAATTACGTAATTGTTGTGTCTTTGACTGTGATTACTTTAGTCCATGAAATTGTATGTTTACTTTGGATAGTTGACACATAATATTTCCTATCCACGTTTCAGACTTACATTTACGTTTTTATCGGAATATTTATGGTTTATGTGAGAACTGTCACTTTTGTATGTGTGTGTTAGATGAGTGGTGGGGGTCATGGGTTATAAAAGGTCGTCACTGGGGGAACGGGGCTCTTTTCCATCGCCCCTTCGCAATAGTAGTAATCAATATCTGAGTTATATAATTGTACATTCTGTAAATACGTTGTTGTATTAAACTATAATTGTTGATAATAATAATATTGGATAATTTATATAGCGCCATTTTTCTAAAACACTTTACACATAAACTATTTATAGTTACATTATGTTTGTTTTTTAAAATTGAAAATTGTTATTTTCACTTATGCGAATGATTTTTTGGAAAGGTGGGTCTTTAGTTTCTTCTTAAATAAAATCTCTGATGCACTATTTCTTATGATGGAGGGCAAAGAGTTCCACAGTTTTTGGCCTGCCACCGCAAATGCCCGTTCACTAAATTTAGACTTCTGGAAACGGTTAGTCAGTTAAACAATCCTTCCTGCGGCTGTAGTTGAGGCTGACTTGAGAGTTTGACGTCTACCATTTAAATTGTCTAGGATACAAAGTTCTTGAAGTACAGAGGCGCCATATTATATGTCGCCTTATACATCAACCAGCACAATTTAAATTCAACTCTTTCAGGGAATCGGAGCCAATGTAGCTGATGTAAAAGGGATGTTATATGAGAGAATTTGGAAACTCCATATATTATCCGTGCAGCCGCATTTAGAATAGATTGCAATCTATCCAGCTGAAACACTGACAGGCCAGCACAGATGCTGTTACAATAGTCCACACGTGACACCACTTATTTACTGAGTTTTACTTACAAGGACTTAACCCAAGCAACTCGAGAGTACACAATTAGAGGACAGAACTACAAGGTAATCTGGTGGTAATTCCAAAGACACCACACTGGCGCAGTTAAAAAAATAGAGTAAAGTACACTGAATACATGTATCAACAATATAAATACTAACTATTTTAAAACTTGGCTAAATGCTTGTGGTGTGTCTAATAATTTGGTTAGTGTATAAAAAAAATTATACATTAATAATACAGTAATATTAAAAGATCAATTATCAGTTTTTCATTTTTTTAAAAGATGTTTTAACACCGGAACGAAAGTATACCGTACTCATATAACTTCATACTATTTCCTCTCATGCCTTCGCCAATGAACGTCTTCGGTCAGCTTTCATTCAAGTTCCCGTTGTAGATTGCAATGTGATATTTTATTGTATGGATTAATCTCTGGTAATGCCACTCCAATGTGACACAAACATATATATTGCACGTTGCAGTTGGCAGGTTTATCGAGTTGGTCTCGTGATATGGAATTACGATCAACCAAACCAACTGACCAACTCTTCAACATCTTGCTTTACTTTCGACATATGTTTATAATGCATTACTTCTGTAATATATTACTCCAGTACACTTTTAATATCTAATGGTCTGTGACAAGTTCCGGCTGATTTATGTGAGACAAATCTCAGCACGGTATTCTTCTTATCCTTTTAAGTAGGCAATCTACCCTTTAATAGTGATTTGTGCCATTAATCACGTTAAAAACTTTGTTTTATAGAAAAAAGTACAGTAATATTATATAATAGGAAATACTATATTACAAGTTAATATCATTGTCGTTCAAAAACTTGCTATTATATAGATTAAATGTGGCGAGTTAAGGGAAAGAAAATGACACAAGTTAACCGGGAGCTGAAAATTACCATTGATGAAACCACTGTAAAAAAAACGTGTGATTCGCAATGGACAGGCAAAAAAGTCGTGGTCAAGGGTTTCCTCCTCGGCACCACACTCACCTGGCATTGGCAATGCCCAATTCTCATTCTAAAAAATAAAAAATAAAAATATATATATATATTCAACCCAGCTACCCGCTCACAGGATCCTAAAACTTCACCACAGGTTATGACACTTGAGACATCGGAGGCAAGAGGTGGTAATATCTCATTACTCCATTAATCATCATTCTCTGGTAGCGCAACAACAATATTTTTCGATAAAATTGATTTTATATGTATATCTTTCTAATTAATACATTTAATTAGACTCCAATATTGTTTTTACTACTCCTCTCCAAACTAATTATAATTCATTAATTAGTAATTAAATTACAAATATTTATTTCAATTTTACTGCTGGAGAGAAGATTTAAATTAATCCAACTGACGAATGGAAAATCAACGGTCAATTGACTGACGTTTGGCGTACAACAAGTGTGAAGTGAGGCGCTCGAGCGACAAGTGGATTACGAAAGTCGAGAGTTGTCTGGACACAGTCTCGGATGCGGGACATAAATGTCATTTGATAACGATGCTGAAGTATTTATTGACAAGATCTAAATAACAGGTATATCCTTTTCTTTCGTAAAATCCATAATTTAAGTAATAAAACGACCATGTTAACGTCTTTTTCTTTATCAGTCATTTTGCATCTATATTTGAGTTTAGGCCACATGAGTCTATTTCATGGGGCTCTCATCCATGCAAGGCCAGAATTTGTTATCTTGTTGTCAGCTCAACACATGTGACTGTGGCTGACCTCTACTTCTACTGCACAGTAACGACGCCACTACAAGATGCTCTAAAAAAAGTTAACAAACCATTAATTACCAATACAATAACAATTAACAATAAAGATAAATTATTCACAGAAATGATTCGTTTTCACGATAATCCGTAGAGCAAGTTACTCAAACCACTTTTCATCGAAAGTGCTAGTGAGCAGCAGTGAAAATCAATTAATTTGAGCTAATCTTCCAAGAAGGTTTCGAAAACTATCGCCCAGATATCTGTGGCCATATATATTAGGTTGAATATTTCTAAAAAAATGTAGATTTACATAAATTTAAATGTAAAAACCGCATTTATACACAAAAAAATAAAATTAATATATCACGGGAAAATGTATAAATATTCACTTACCAATATGCAGTTTTTGCAAGTGTAGGTAGAGAGAAAAGAGTATATATAAATAAAATACGAAATAAAATTATCATTAATAATTTAGGATAACACAAATTAAATTGATCAATTAGAAAGATATATGTCTATACAGTGGAATTCCGATTTTAAGTTTTTGAAGGAACCAATATAAAAAAATGTAAACAGAGAGACAATGTGAATTGGGGGTGTTTGGGACGTTTGTTTGTTTGTGTTGTTGTTTGGGGGTGTTTGGGACGAAGGTAGTGTACTGTGCCCTTCACCTCCCCTCCCTTTCCTCACCCGGCATGCCACCGAGTCAGTCAAACGGCGACCCTGAACCGGTACGGTAATTAATGAATCGGAGTATAATATTAAAGAGAGACGTCGTGTTTAATCCAGTGCAATCTGAAGGAATAGGACCCCTGAACGGAGATTGTGATACAAATAAATTTACAGTTCACCTTGGAGGTGCCAGAAGATCGGGATTGTGGTAAGTGCGAACCTCCTTCTGGATATCCTGTTTCTTACGGCATCTATGCTTTTACGCAACAGGGGGTATTAATTAAACATATTTTTTAATCAAAAAATGAAATAATGTTTTTGCTGCATTTTTTTTTGTTGTTTTTGAATAGTTCTTTCAATATTGTAAATTAAATTAAATATTTCTGCTGGTAAATTACTAATACTAGTAAAATATGCTTTGAGGCCTTCAATATGCCTCACGCCATCGTCCTATGCAGGAACTGGGTTGATGATACAAGCAGACACTTTATAGTCGGAAGGTTCTTTTTCTGTCAAGTTTTCGTTTATACAACTGTTCACTATTTCATCAATTTTCATTACGTCCAATGTTATTATGTTGGGCGTATTTAATATTTGTCAAAGATAGATTAAATTTTTGACGAAAATCGCGAGAAATACAAGCGTAAAACGGTGTTTTAAATATACTAAAATAATACGGAGCTGCAGAAATAACACGCAAATGGAGAGAAAACCTGAATTCCGGACATGTAAAATCGGAGTTTAACTGTATATACACATATATCACCCTGAGAAGGAAATAAAAGAGCATGTAGAGATGTCGTGTTGGCGTCGTTTGTTGTTTATATCACGGACAGTGACAGTGACGCGATTAGTGTGAGAATTGTGGATGCCCCAATATTTCATCCATCACTCTCGTATCCGTTTGAGATCGCGGAGAGTATTATATGTGAGTGTGATAGGCTGCAGGTTATGAGAAATAAACCACTTACTGTTTGCACTGAGTTTATTATAGTCAGACTTTACAAGAAGTTGACCCACACAACGGTGACTTCTGGAGCTGTTGACTGTAAGGTGGTGATAAGAAGAGTGAAACTCGTGATTTTCTGAATTTCTTATCTCTGCTGGCTACGTTAGTATTGTTGCAGGTATTGTTGTTGTTGTTTAAGGCTGATTTTATTATTTATTTAGACATATAACATTTGTACAGCTGCAAAAAAAAAACAGTTTTACATATATTTTACACACATTTTAAATGCGTTGCCCAACTAGGCAAGCTTGTTTTAGGGCGAACTATATTTAAAATATATAAAAAAGAGTATAAAAAAAAAAAAAATACCAATGTGCAATACAATATGTAATGTAAGTACATATAAGATAGATGGAAATATGCAAGACCAAAACACACAAAAATAGTTATAAGAATTATTTAATTATATAAAAAAGTTTACTCTCTGTATCTGCTCTTCTGGGAGTTTTGTTTTGTGCACCGGCACTTGGTGAATATATTCAGCTTCGAATACATACAAATATAATTACATTTTTTTCTCTGATGAATGCTTTGAAATATAATAATATATCGGAATTATTTTTTTTTCACATTTATTGTTCAATATTTAGAGTAAAATTATGGCATTAATAATTTTAAAGCTAATAAAAGCAATTTTTCACATTTATAATAAAATGTTAAAAAAACTCCTTACGGTAACACGAGTTGACAGCATGGTTGCGTACGGAAATTTTATATCACGGTATGGTAAAGGTTAACTAGTTGTCTTACAAATGTTCCGAAAATGACGAGATCCACTTTTGAAATAATAGGGCCCGTTTCTATTCTGCTCACATTCGGTTCAGAATATAATATTTTACACTGAATGCTTCTAGGAATATTTATCTGTTGCGGTTAAAAATAACATGTGGTTAGTAATATAATCATATATACAGGGTGGCCCCAAAAAATGAGAACATCTCGTAACACATGAGTTATTTCAAAACTTAATATAATTATTTTTAATTCTTAATGTAATTTTTTTTCACAAAATTTAGCTCATTAGAAATCACGTTCAATTTAGTCTTGTTTCTCAGCGACCTTTTCTGAGCACCTACGCCACTCGTTTATGCTTCTGTCAATAAAACGCTGCCCCAGATTTCTCCATTCCTCAATTATTGCCAACTTGAGCTGATCAACTGTGGTCAATTTTCGCCAAAGGTAGACTTTTTCTTGTAAAACACCCCACATTGCATAATCTACTGGGTTTAAAACTGGGTTGTTCGGTGGCCACATGCCTGGCTCGATGAAATTAACATTCTCACGACGAAGAAAGTGGATTGTATTTCTGGCCGTGTGAGATGAAGCTCCGTCCTGCTGTAATGTCCAGTTATGACGATCATTTGTCGCTTAAATGACAGACATCAAACCTTGTCTGAGAACATGTTCACAATAATATTCACTGTTTACTTCGTCGCCTGGTCCAACGAACATAACACTAGTCTTCTCCGTTCGAGACACACCAACTGATGTAATCACATTTTACGAAATGTTCTTACTTTTTTTGGGCCATGCTGTATATATATATATATATATATATATATATATATATATATATATATATATATATATATATATATATATATATATAAATCGTGTGTATCATTAGTTAATATAAAATAAAGAGATATCTAAAAATGTATATTTTCTATTTTCATTGACCACCACCGCACAACTAATTTCTGATCAACCAAAATCTTACTTATTTACTTACCATCACGCAGTTTTCCTGCAGGGGTAGGCATATAGGATAAATCGCCACACTCTTCTGTTCTGACACACAATTCTCGCCTCATCCACATTCATACATTTTCTCATAAAAGATCAATGATTATTGAGGCTTCTAACAGGACCATCCTATCTGGTTTACCTGGTCATGCCAAGTCTTCCGCTGACGTACTCTACTTCTGGTGCCATCAACACTTGTGTCATATATCTTTCTTACCATTCTCTCCTCATTAATCCGTTCCATATGACCAAACCACCTAAGTGATCCTTTCTCAATCTTACTCATTATACTATGATCAGCTTTACATTATTTCCTTATTTTTTCATTTTTTACTCTGTCATCAATGGATCTGCCACATTTACGTCTAAGTTATCTTATTTCCACTGTATTCAGTCTATTTTGGTTCCGTTTCTATCGAACATACTTCCCAAATTACAAGTATTTAGCACGGTGTCTTGCTTTACTCCTTCTCGAATACCATCACTTTCGACTTGTTAACATCTGGATTTGAATAATTACAACTTCACGATAAGAATGTGTTCTCCTTAATAATATAAGTTGTATCAATGTGTCCAAAATTTAATGAATTGATAATTTTGGCGTCTGCAGTCGGTTTACTCAAAGGTATTTGAGATTCCGTAAAAACAATGTAGATGGCTTTCAAATAATGGAACGACAGATGTATTAATTTGAAAAAGTGTAACGTATGGGTTCGAATATTTGTCATGAAAAATACTGGCGTTATAACACAATCGGTAGTGTACTTCCCCGGATTGGAAATAGGGATCCAGGTTCGAATCCCGGTAGCGCAAAAACAATATTTTTCGACAAAATTGATTTTATATGTATATATTTATAATTAATACATTAAATTAGATGTGGATATACTTTAATTAACTTGGTTCACAGCTAAAGTTGTTTTTCTTCATTCTCTTGTAGTTACTCATCGTAAGACATGCATACATAAGATCTTGTTGTCGTATCTTGGCTAATAGTCAGTAAACTGTGACCACATCCCAGGATCGTTTTGTGAGTTTACGTACGTGTCTCAAAAGTCTTTATCATTTTGGTTCGTTCGCCACACCAACATAACGAGCGATAGAGGGGCGAGAAGTATGCCGATCTCTAGCCGTGTCTTGGGAATTCAGTCGCTATGGAGTGTGTTCTTACCAGTTGATCGTGAAATTTTCCCTGGAAAATTGATATCCCGACGTAATGACAAAACACTTGACACCAATGAACTTTTTCCTATGGGACTACCTTAAATCAAAGGTATACAATAACAATCCTCTCTCTCTAGACCAATTAAAATAAAATATCCAAAGAGAAATGGCAGCGATCATAGAGAATACGTGACGAGCAGTTCTCAAAAATGTTGCCTCCCGCTAAAGAAGAGAATTTTATTACAGAATTTTTATTTAAAAAAAAAAAATGGAAATACGTTGTACACACAACTATTTTTCCTCAACTATCAGCTTTCAACGTTACTAAAAAATATAATAGTGTTTTTAATATCTTAACCATAAAAATGTGTATGTTATAACATATTACACCCCTAAATATCTTTATTGTTCTATTATTCTCAGTAACGGCCTGTTAATAATTAATCTGTACACGAAAACAATACACAGACATTCTAAAAAATAAATATAACATTTGATTCTTGGGAAAACTAGTCTGAGTTGTTCAACTTTTTCTATAATAATTCTACATAATGGTGTTTACGGCCCAGCAGAGATCCGGTATCTTATATTGAATGGTTTGTAAATACCCGATTAATAAAAAACACGATGATTCAGTATTTTTGAACAAATTTGACCTTGGATTCAAATATCACAATTTTCTCGTGTGATTTAAATTATAACGATACTATTCATGCGTTCCTTCGGTCATGTTGGCTGTTATCACTTTGTTCATTGCGGCCTGGAAAAGGTCTACATCAGACTGGCCAAACCATTGCGTTAGGTTCTTCTCCCAGGATCCTGACTTCTAGTAATCATCAGTGCTTGATGCAAGATTCTTTTCTGGATATCCTATCTAAAGTTTCTCTATTCCCGGATTTTTTTCATTCCCGAGATTCGATTCGAAACCGTTACAAGCCAGGGCATAATTAGGTATAAAATTAAATTTTGTTTCAGTAAAAGTACTCACTTATATATGTACTCGTATTTTTATTGCACTTCACTGATAGTCGTCAATGCTAGCAAATTACCAAGAATTTGTAACTCTATGTAATTGTGTTGTAACTCTGTATTTTACGATTTATTGCTTCCTGAACCCATTGTTATTGTTTTCTGGAAGCCACTAGAAAAGTATATATTTTTTTGTTTTGACCCGAACATTTCTTTTTAACTGCGTTCGTATGATAAAAAAAATTGGACGAAATTATTTTATTTACACTTTTCCAAAATTATTATGAATCCCGGGTCTCGAGATGAGCATTCCCGAGACTCGATGCACCGAAAACCCCTTGTATTCCTGGAAATCCATTCCCGGGTCAACCCGGGTCAGAAACCCTAATCCTATCACATGTTTGAGATATTGTTATAACTCTATTTTGAGCATTCTTCTTCTGTATATCCACATTTCAAATGCTTCCAAGTTGCTTTGTCATTTCTTTGATAATTTTTTATGGTTCCATTCCATAAAATAATATCGAGAACACATAACATCTAATCACTCGCATTCGTAATCTAAGATTTAGATCGAGACTGCAGAATATCTTTTTTATGCGGATAAAGGTTTTACGAGTAACAGCAGGATCGCATTTTTAATTTATATTGCAACCCATGTAACACGTGGTGCCGAGTCATAACCCCTTACCGTCATTGTCAAACACGAATTAAAAGTGATCCGAAGAGATGGTGTTTGGGACATACATTTATTTGATGTATAAATATTAATTACTGAACAAAAATAATGCATTATTACTTCCCCCCCCTTCCGTTCCCTATCCAGCCTCGACGATGATCAATCGATTGGTGACCTTGAGCCAGTACAGTTATACGTGTACGGTACAGTTTACAATATTGTACATTTATTAGACTTAGCGTCTATACTGTGTTAGAACCTTTGATGAAATAGTGAATAAAATATACAGTCCACATCTTTGGAGATGTTGCGGAATCCGGGTTATGGTGAATGCCTATTCCTTCCGTATCCTGAATTCTTCCGGCATCTATACGTGTACGCAACAGATGAAATAATAATAATAGTCCAATGGAATAATCTCTGAGAGATCAAATAAAGAAGAGTCAAATATACAAATTCGCCAGAAGACCAAGGCAACACGCGTTGCCTTAAAAATCAAGTGGCGATAAGCTGGACATATCTTTCGAAGAGATGACGAACAGATTGGAAAAAGATCGCGGAGTGGAACTGGTAGAATATGTGTTTTTCGTCCTCAAGCACAGTTTCAGGCAACATATGAATGAAAAGGGCTGAAGATCTAAACAATTAGCGATCCTTAGGGGAGGCCTGTAAGCCTTGGTGAAGGCCTGGAGAGACACACTAATGATGATAATTTGAACACATTATTATTATGAAGTTACAATTATTCAGAACATATATTATGTGATATTTTAAATACTAATTAAACGTATTAATTGGAAAAATATACCTACATATTAAATCAATTTTATCGAAAAATATTGTTGTTGCTATTGGGATTCGAAACTGGATCTCTTCCATTATCCGATTATGCTATACCAACACAGTGGGTTGACGACAAACTTGACGTCGCTGGAAAAAGTGTTGCCAATTTGAAAAAACAAACCTTTATAAAAACACCCATTAGAAATAGTTCTATGTTAAATAATAAAATAAAATTTTGTTATAACGAAATTTTTTTAATTGAAAACATATTAAATTTATTAGACATACATTTGACATAACCACCAGTCAATATTAAAATATTGTTCCAGTACACGAAGTTATCTGAGTCATTTGTCTTCGTAGTAACCATTAATGTCATGCACGGTATTCATGATCAGCAACAAGACCGCTCTTTAACAGGATCTCTAAAAGATTCTCGAACAAATACATCGACTACAGAGAGGGACTCGGTTAACGAAAACACAGGCAGCTGATCGGGGGCGCAAGATGATATCAAAACTGTTCAGGAATATTAAAAATTTACCCCAATAATTTTTTTAAGGAGAACATATTTTTATCGTAATGTTGCATTCGTAGAACATAGTTCTGCGGTATTTTAAAACAAATTAAATGAATCAATTAGAAAGATATACAGGAAAAATGTATCGGGATTAGAACCTGGATCTCTTCCTATCCGGGGAAGCGCATTTACCACTTCGCTATAGCAATCGAATACGTTTTCGATAAATTTTGAACTTGTATTCTGTTATCTTTCTGACTAACAAATATATAGACATGAACTAACGCAAATTTCTTGCTTCGCTTGTGTCACTCACTTTCGCGATTTTTTTAAAATATATGACTCGATTGAAAAGAAAATTGACAATTGACAATTATAAAAAAATTAAATTTGATTGAATACTTTTCCTGTGAAATTTTCGTACTCCATCAGCGATATTGATTTGGTATCAGTTAGGGAGATCTAGGCGTAATATCGAACAGTAAATTATTATTAACTCCCCGCATTATTTCGATAACTAATAAAGATCTCAAAATGTTGGAATTTTGATTTTGACTTTTCAGACCTGTACCTCTATAAAGTCCTCTACACTTCTCTAGTCAGACCTCAGATAGAATATAATTCTGTCGTATGGTCGCCTCACCACATTGTTCACTCGACGACGGTAGAAAGAATTCACAGAAAGTTTTTAAGATTCATTAATTATTAATTAAAAATACGCTCTGAGGTTATCAATTATGATTATCACCTTAGCCGTCTGAAATTGTTAAAATTATCAGTGAGACGTACGATGACCGATCTTATATTTCTTTATAGTATCGTCAAATGTATGATAGACTGCCTCTAGATTGTTGGTCTGCTTGACTTTCACGCACCATTAAGGTCATTGAGACACAATTCATTGTTCTATTACATGGATAATGTCAGAACACATGCTTAAGCCAACTCCGCAGTCCCCAGATTGCATTCTTTGGGGAATGAATTTGCGGAGGTAGTCGACATTTTGGCTGTAAATTTAATTGTTTACAGGACTACATTTTCATAATTTTATGTGTCTCAATGGTGACGGACTATTTGCTTTACGTACATAATTTTTTTTTGTATTGCGCTTTTGATGAGATTTTCTATTATTTAATAAAAAAAATTATGCTAATATCTGAATAAGGCGTGTATAATAATAATAATATAATAAATGTGTCATAAACTATGGGATTTATGATCCCTCAAATAATGTGTGTAGAATGCCTCTCGTCCCGCAACTAATGCTCCAAACACCTCTCCTATATGTCTATTCATTTACTGGCCTGTGTATGAGAACCTATTTTGATGAATACCTTACCCAACAGATGAATTGGTCGATGAGATAAATAAATGAATACGGCCCATATTCTCGGAGCACGTGGTCGGGAAGACGATGGCAAGTAGAATGAAACTCACGAGAGAGTCTTCCAGATGGTTGCGGGCGCATGTTTTTAGCATATGTTGGCGTCGGTATCGAGCGTGTTTATGTGGCTGTTAGGAGTTCTGGATTTGTGCACTGGTAAATATGAGATGCGTTCAGGGATTGTCGGCGGAAATGATAGATGTGGATGCGATAAACCTCCCCAGGGGCTATTTATTTTCATGACTATTATTTCCTCTTCTACAAATTTATACCAGAACATGTTTGCGGTACCCAACATTATAAAACTATGTAGGAAAAATAAAATATTTAGTTTTCATGATTTATATGGGACATTTGATTTGCATGGGCTATTTGATTTGCTTAGGGTGGTCCTGTAGATATAGAGTGCCTAGATGCATAACTGTATATGTATAATTAGCTATACTATTAATTAATTATCAATAATGATCTGATTACTCAGGGTAATTAATTAAACCACAATTCTGATCAGCGTACGACGATCTTGAAAATTGAATATTTAATTATTTTTAAAAGGTTTTAAGTGCTCAGCATATCGAGTTAATATATTTCATAAAAAAAAATGCTGTTTTTTTTGTAGAGAAACTAAGTATTAATGTATATAATTGAGTGAATGGGATAGTTTAATATTTATTGTTTATTTTTATAAATAATTAAGATTATCAGAAATAATAATTGTGTAAGAAAAAATGAGTATTTTGAGTAATAAATTATTTATAATGGCATATGTGGATGAAGTTCATAGAAACAAGAGATTTATTTATTAAACACACAAAGAAAATTTCTCGAGAATACGCCGAACAATTCAGTCACAATACAATTAAACTGAGAATTAAACAGACAAATAAGAAAAACAACATGCCAAACTTGTTTAAAAATGACGTGACGTTTCAGTTTCTCGAAATGCAATATATAAATTTAATACTAAATTAATGTATTAAATATAAATATATATATATATATATATAAAACCAATTTTGTCGAAAAATATTGTTTTTGCGTCCCCGGGATTCGAACCTGAATCTCTATTTCCAATCCGGGGAAGTACACTGCCAATTGTGTTATAACGCCTGTATTTTTCATGATAAATTTTCGAACTTATATGTTACATTTTTTTTCAAATTAATCCATTATTTGAAAGCCATCTACATTATTTTTACAGACTCTCAAATACCTTTGAGTAAACCGACTGCAGACGCCAGAATTATCAATTCATTTTTATTAAATTTTGGACACATTGATATAACATATATTATTAAGGAAAACACATTCTTATAAACAATATTTTTCGACAAAATTGATTTTATATGTATATATTTATAATTAATACATTAATTTAGTATTTAAAATATCACAGACCGTCTGTTCTGAATAATTACAACTTCACAATAAGAATGTGTTCTTAATATAAATTTAATATTCCAAATTATTTTCCATTTTTTGTACGTTTTCATGAATCATTATAATTTACTTAACGATTTATATAAATATTTGATATTGTATATCAGTTTCGTAAGAATTATTCCAACAACTGAGATTTGCGTGACTGCGAGTATAGTCGTATAGAGGCTAAAAGAATCGACCCCATGTGAATGCAGAATTTCTCAAATAATCGTGGATGCACACGATCTAAGTGATGCCATTTTAAGGGGCATTGAAATTAATAACGAATTTGCAACAGTGTGGCTAATAGAGCAGCCATTGAAAATTCTGACCTATTGCTCAATATTTTATTAAATATTCACACAATAATTTTTTAGCACTTCGACACTATTCCTTAACGACTCATATTCAATACTGATCTGTTAAGATGCTGTGTGCTTAAATCTGGTTAAGAAACATCGCAAAGTTTCTTATTAATGAGCAACGTTTCCATTATGAATGAGAATTTTTTGTAAAATAGCATAAAGTTCCTTCCGCTGATGTTTTTTAATGAAGGTGTTTTTCAAATAGCTAACACTTTTTCCAGCGATAGCTGATTTGTGCTCAGTTTGGTTTGCCATTTTATCATAAACAGATTTACGCTAGAATAACGCTTGCAAATTGATTTCGAAAATCGTAGTTGAGTTCGTGAAACTTACCGTGCTCTACGTCCATTTTACGGTCGACGTAATCGTCTATCCGAGTAAGTAATTCGAATAACCATGGATCGTTTTTGCACCGCGCATACTCTAATTGATAATACGCATCCGCAGAGACGTCGTGCAGTGCGCACGAGAAGAAAATGTTGCTGCAGTGGAGCGTAGTATTGAAGGGGATCTGAATGAGTCGATTCACCATCGAAGATATGGAAGAGCTGTGGTTTCAACAAGATGGCGCAACATGCCACACAGCGCGAGTCACAATCTATTTATTGAAGGAAACATTCGATGAGCGCATAATTTCGCGTGATGGAGACCTATGAATCTCTCCAAGATCGTGTGATTTAATACTTATGGATTATTTTCTGTAGAGATATGTAAAGTTGCTAGTCGACTTGGAAGCCAACAGTCGTCGCGTTATTGCCGATATACGGCCCTAGCAGCGCTCCAAAAAGTGGTAGAAAATAGGACTTCCAGATTGCACTTTATTCGATCCAGTGCAGCGCCCATATGCGAGAAATCATATTTAAACACTAATGGCATAAAATTATCTTTCTAATAAAGCCAATTTTATGGCCATTATATTTTAATGTTCCATACCTCTAAAAAAACACCCTTTATAAAATAACAGAAATGGAATAAAAAATTGAATTATAGACTGAAAATTCTTTAAACAGAAGGAGTCATTCCTAGAATGCATTTTTGTGTTCCAAAATTCAGACGAAATCTGAGCCAGCCGATTTGTTTAGGAAGAGAGCGGCGTACGTACCTGCTTTTTCAAGGCTTCAGTCCTACTTATAGGGTTGAGATGAGTTCCACGCTCACACACACACAATGATGGACAGAGTATAGTAGGTTTAGCAGGAAATACAATATCATCTTTAGTTGTTTAACTTTTACTTGGTCTATGTAAGGTCTTTTATGAATGTCGTAAGTTTTTGTTGTCTTTAACTCGCTTAATATATTTTTTATACCATCTTCTCCTTATTCGAGCGTTTCATACGACCAAACCATATCTGTAACCATTTCTTAATGCTTTCCACTATGTAACAAAGAGCTTCTAATATTATTTTTCTTCTTCTTGAGCCATATCCGTTCAACATACGTTAACTGTCATCTTGGCTATCATCACTTAGTTTACTGCGGCCCGAAAAAGACTGGCCAAACCATTATTTTAGGTTCTTCAGTCATGATATGATATTTCCCTTTTTTCCCCAGCAATCTTTCCGTTATCTTGTTTCCGTACATCTCAACACATGTAGATATTGAAGATTTCGAATTTGAATTGTTCTAAATACATTTTTTATTTTATTTATTCGAACAATAACATCTTCATTCGTAACTGAATTCTTCCAGGTTATTTTGACCATTCTTCTGTTGGTTCATTTCTCAAATGCTTCAAGTGGCCTTATTATTTCTTCCATTCGATCCATTCTAACCATTCGCATTCGTAATCTAAGGTTGAGTAATCCTAACATTCACTAATTTATTAATTCTTTACCATATCACACTTAGATTTTCCATACAGCATACACACGTATATTATAGATAAGTTGAATGCCACAAATGCAAGTTTGCAGGCATTGGAATGACCAATTACATAGAATTATAAAGATATGTGATTACGAAATGTTAATTCAGAATTGCCGTCGATTCACAAAGTTCAAAGATCACATCTAAATTAGGTTCGTAAGGTTTTCAGAGCTCTGTTTGACAATTAAATGTACGATTTTAATGTTTTAATGTGTCCCGAAAAGGCTACATCGTCGAAGAGATGATAGAGGTGGAAAAATAAGGTTTTAGAGAAAAGGCCTCGCACTGCTAAAAGTAGTGTTGATCGTTTTTAAGCTAATGAATGGCAGACAACAATATGATGAAAATGACTAAATATATATATAATAGGCGATATGAGGAGGGGCTTCATTCAACAGGCTGAAGATGATTATAACTTAGGAAATAAATAAAAAATATGATTTTGTAATTCTGACGTCTGTAAATGGCACGCATTTAAAAAATCTTAATTTGCTTTGCTTGAATTAATGACTATTTATTATCGTCAAATTCAGGGATGCGAAAATATTTATGATTTTTAATCTACTAATCTTCAGTAAAAGTTATATTTATTTCCAGGGTTTTGATAGTGACTCAGGTTCTCGAAATTTTCATTAGTCGCGTCCTGGCGGGTTCCGAATTCAAAAATTATTCGACGAATGGAAAGCACGAGAGACATGACATGTTTGCGTGGACTTTTCTGCGCGCATGCCTTTTCACTGGTCACGTGATCCGACGGTATATAAGCGACCTTGTTGCAGCCGCGAGTAACAGTCGCTCTGTTATAGCTGGTGCGTAGACATCTTAAAGAGGAAGACGTAATCAATAAGTGTTCAGTTTTCTCTGCTGTTAAATTAGATAATTTAAATTAAACCAAAATGAAGTCACAACAGTGTTTAGTGGTTATGACGTTAGCCCTTTTCGGAGCCGGTACGTAGATTTTTAGATATTATTTTTTATTAATGTTAAGGGTTGTGAAAATAAGAAGGCATTTGTGTAAAAACATTTTTAAATAATATAAAGAGGTGTTTTAAAATGCGAAATTCGGTTAAAATATTCTCATAAAAGTTACAATGTTCTTAAAATATAGTAAAAGTTTGTGTACAAAAAAGACTTGAAAATACCTGAAAATCATTTCCATTTGAAATTTTTCATTAGAATTATTTCGCACTGCTTTTACTAGAGTTCAATGATTCATTAAAATATTTATGCCAATATAAAAACTGCAAATGTAAACCGACAATTACTATTTTACGTTGAAGTGATATTCGATACGAGCGGTAAGATGCACGCTTCCTGATGTAAGAAACGCGGGTTTGATTCTCGTCAAATTTTTTTTGTCTTTTTTTTTTGACAATTATTGTTTAGCGTGAAATATTAAAACACGACCGAATTTATGAAATTCTTTGCACATTTTTTATTTAATGAAAATCTCAAATAAAATGATGAAAATTTCGTTAAACAGTTTTTAAAATAATGTCATTTAATAAATTTTAATCTAAATTAAAAGCGGAATTTATTAATAGCAACTATCCGTTATGTTAGGTTATTTATTATTTTACGTGAAGTAAACAATTTCTAAGCACCAGTACGTGGCGCTAGGCGCACTCGTCCTCTAATCGATGGTCTAGAGTGCATCGTGGGTACTCTGACAGGCTGTAATAATACTGTAGCACTTGCTTTCACCGTGCCGAGAAATTGTTTATTTGTCATATCATTACAAAACTTTCATTGCTGAAAAAACACATTGATTACTTATGTGTAGATGTGTACATACCAATACTTGCACATAATTTACTATCACACGCAGTTGACGTAAAGTACTTTCACGAATCATGGCACGTGGAAATTATAACATATATAATTATAATTGATTGATATTTGATAGTATAAAAAGAATTAGACACGATCAACATTTTAACATTTATCAATCATAAAGTGACGAGTTTTGATGAAGTTGCAGAATCTTTAATTGATTATTAAAAAGTCCTCAAAATATATGATTAAGAGATCAAAAACTGGATGGAGAGAAACTGCGCGAAATAGAGATCAATGAATGAAAGCTCTTGAGGAGTCAGGAGTCATCACGGTTGTAGAGTTAATAGTATTGATGACGATATTTAAATCATAAAAAAAAACAGAAAAAAAGCTTTGTCAGCCACGTTATTCTCGTGATTCTCGTCAGATTTGTACTGTTTATGCTGTATCAGTTCTTGACACGTTTGTTGCAACGCGGTCACTGGCCAATGAGTTCCCCGGTTCGTATCTCGGTAATATCTTTATTTATTTAACGAAACAATTATTATTATTATTATTATTTGTTAAGTTTAAATACATGTACCGGTTTCGAAAAATATAATTTTCTTCTTCAGGATGTCAATAACTAATCAAAAACACATGTTATTGTTTCTTTAACACAATATATTTATAAAAAACAATAATTATTTAAAAAATACATTTAGTACCTAACTAAAATTGTTACTTGATACGAAATTACCAGAATAATTTTAAGTAAACATTTTTAGAATGCGACTTGTGGTTAAATTTAGTTGGTTGTTTATAATTTTTTGATTAGTTTTACACGCTTTATTTGTCTCCAACGATTCCAAATTATTTAATTTATGACCAACACCATTTACATGCAAAAATTGACAATACCATTTTCTATCAAATGATTAGAAAATTCTGAAAATCCACTATTGTTCAAACGTTTCAAATGCTCTTTTACTCTTATGTTAAAATTTCGACTCGTTTTACCAATATAAAATGTAGCACAATCCTTGCAACTAAGTTTATAGACACCAGAATTGTTAAATTTATCATCTTTGTCTTTAGAATTTATGAGATAATTTGAATACTTGTCTTTTAATTTTATTTCATAGTGTAAATTATTACAACGATCCTCTATGATGATCAGATTATTAATAAAGCTTTAACAACTCTTCTGTGAATTTGAAAATAAATATATATGTTAATATATCCATATTGTCCTTTCAGCATTTTAAAATAAAATTGTAATGCAATAGGAAGTTCAAATATCCATCTTCCACCATTACATTGTATGGTTTAGAAAATGTTTTATGTGTGACAAAATAAAATTTAGTCACATGTAGTCACGCCCACCGTCATTAGGCAACAAGGCAAATACAACAGGCGGCGAAGCCGCCAAATTAAAGAGTTTCAGTCGTGGGAAGGGCAGGGGCGTAGCCTTTAAGAAATGCGTATAACAATAATTATCTGATGGTTACTGCAATAATCAGTCCGTATCTTTTAGGCGTAGGTAGTTCAGTTTCACTATTGTAATGCTAATGAATTTAAATTAAAAAATATATTCCTCTTTTAATTTGATGATTGTCGTTTAATGATATTTTTACAAAGTTGCACAAAAAAATATCTAAGTGCAATGTGAAAGTACAACCATTGGTGTAAAAGTAAGTTGTTTTAAAATTGTGGCAACACGGTAACAGTTAAGAAAATAAAATGTGACAACGAAACATTTGAAATATAATTGATGCAATGTAAAGCGCATTACGTGGAGTGACGTTGATATTTAGTTTAATATTGTACACTGTCATATTAAAATTTTCATTTAAGTTTAAGAACATTTTCTTTTGACTTCGTGTTAGGGGTGCAGCCCTCTGTTTAATGAATAAATTAATGATGTATTAGTAAATAAAGACTTGCTAAAATATAGATTTATACTAAGAAGAAATCTGGTTTAAGTAGTTTGATTAATTCTAGAAAAATATCAATAATTCAAGCCTGTTTTATTAACAATCAAACGTTGAAAGCACGATTTTTTAGCTTTTTGTTGCGTAATATAACGAGTATTTATCTTGTTGTGTAAATAATCGCAGCGTCGAAAAGTGCAATCTTAACCAACCAAGCGATAAAGACATAAACAAACTATGCGCTGGAAAATTGGAAAACTCTAGAAATTATTCGGATCGATTCGTTCGATTTCTGCTGGCGAAATGAGCGCTATCTCTTCACGCGGCGCGATCATCGTTGTTATAAAAAAATATGTTAATTTCAAATGTTACAATCGAAATACTCTCTACACGCCAGGCACACTGACTCGAGTTCACGTTTACTGGCCTGATTCCTCCAAAGACACTTTTACACGAAGTGAAATTACTAGTGCGTGAAGGCAGTGCGGTGTTTAGTGATTCGTTAACATGCCTTTATGGTACTGTAACGTAGTTGACGGGAATTTATGGAAAATTGTTGTGAAAACGCACCACTCGCTTCGGAGCAGCTCGGTCTCATGGCGACCATTGATAGAATTTATAACATTCTTGAATGCTTGCCTGTAAGACGATTTACAAAGAGCCAAATATTAAGCAAACAGAATCTCACCATTTTCACAGAGCCGCAATATATATTTTCATTGTATTTTTATGACGGAAAAAAGCAGATAAAATCAAGATTCTTATTTAAAACTTAAATTCACAATACATGCTACTTAGAAGAACAGAATATATGGGAGTTATAAGTTTCAATAGCTCAGTGCAATACGATTAAACACTAACAGAACAATTTTTGTGTTTTCTAAAATTTTCTAGTTAGATCGATGACCTAGCATCGCTTTCAAAAGCGTTGCTATATCTTGCAAGAAATTATTTGTTTTAAAATTTAGGCATATTATTGCAAATTTTTTGTCGCTTAATTTGCTTCTCAACTTTATTTATTTCATTCGTGGAAGGTCCAAAGATTGTGTGTGTTATGATTCTTGCAAACTATTCTATGTATTAAATATGATTATGGTTAGAGTTGAGCCTCAACTGCCTACGAAAAGAGCCGCATGCAGTTCGTGAGCCGCGGTCTGCCGACCCCAGGACTAGTCGAACAAACGTGTTGCAGATTGGTCCAATACATATTACAAAATCACGAAAATTGAAAACAGATGTCGTTCCAAGAGTGCATTACCATTGTCGATAATAAGTTAGATAGTTCAGATTTCTAATAATAACAGATGTGGAATTGTTTTCACTTTTGTATATAGAATGAGGCACGCACTGTAATTATTTAATCATAAAATTCAAATCATCTCTTCTGCGTCTTAAAGTAGCGTTGAAAAAATAGTAAATGATATTTCGCTGTCAGTTGATTTTTATTTAATTAAATGCTTTTTTTATATTTATATTAGAAAATTAAAATAAAATGCATTTGAATTTCGAGTTCCATTTAGTTTTATTATATTTTGACATATACGATTTGAAGAAATATTAAGAATAATATCGTTACAAAATTTATTTGGTAGGTGATAAAATACATATTGAGACACTGACACACGAGTAAATCTATGACGAAAGCATCTTGCAATAATATCGTAGATGAAATCGTGAAGAAATGATGTGTGAATGAAATATGCAATAGTATTTGCTAATGGAATCAGGTTTATTGAAACTGAAGGATGATTGCATTTGTACATCGATCCAGTGATTTACAGCTGATTATTAAAGACGTAATACAAGTTGATTCGTAAGAGTAAGATTCGATTTATGCTCAAGAAGGTCTTCAAATTTATTATTTCTATTCCGGCATTGTTCAAATTTATTTGTTTTGAAGGTTGAGTTCATTGTAAAGTAATTGTTTTGTACAGTTAACGAACTGTCTTACCGTAAATTACCATTCATTTTTATTGTTGACACTTCTGATGAGGACGTCTTCAAATGACACCACCCCTGCAGCAACGCAAAGTTGTTTATCTTCTTGGGTATTGAATGGTATATTAAATAACCACATAAAAAAAATATATATTAAACACAATTTTTAAGTGAGTTTCCCTGCAACAACACTGTATTTCATCCAAGATTGTCGACACTCTGTCTATCTATCAACATGTGTTGTTGCATGGAGGTCTCGGTTAACAAAGTGTTATACCATATTGCACTATGATTGCCTCGTTGAAACTTCTAACAGTGTTGTCTTCAAATATCTGATCTTACTGATCACGTCACGTCTTATGTTCCTATTGTCTTCAATACTCTCCTTACGTATTTTCTATTCCATCGTTTTCTCAATCATACGTTTTAAATACAAAACCATCTCAGTGAACCTTTCTTTAATAGACTATGCTTTAAAGAGCTCTACGCTTACTTCTAACTGTTTCATTCTTAACTCTATAGTTTATCGTATATATATTGCATTTTCAACATATTCACTGCCTTATACATCTTCTTCTATTTCTATCACTATTACACATTTTTTAAGGTGAAAACACAAAATATCCAACAAAACACTTTGAAATATATTAGATGAATTGCTGAAAGATGTACAGTACTCAATTGCTGTAACCAGAAACTTCAAATTATTTTATAACGATTAGTGACACTATACGATGTAGTTATATTCTTAATTGAAATACCTTAGAAAAGAACCTGTTAGTTGGCGCCAAGACCTTTACTTCATTTTATTAAACGTAAACTTTTAACGTAACTCAGTACATTAATTTAAATGAAATCACATATTTTTGTGACGTTTTGATTTTTAGCAAATATAGATAGCTAATTACTTGATAATTAAAGTAAATAAGATGAAATAATATTTGTAATAAATATTTATAATATTATACATAATTATTTAATTTAATTTCGACGCGATGCACCTCGTCTCTCGCTTGAGAAAAGCATTTGCGTGTAGGTACTTCTTTATTAAACCTGCAATAACTTTACGATTTGCCAAGATCAGGTTTCACGATTCTGCTTGATTTATCACAAGAACTACAGCCGTCCCTTCTCTCCTGCCACTTCTCGTACTTGAAGGCGCGCACTGATGAATCCGACGCCATCGTCTCAGGGACGACCGCTTTTGTCGGGTCAGTCGAAGCATTTCGTTCCAGGAAATTTCAAAAATAAAAATATGAAAAGCGAATTTTAAATGCCGCGGTGACTCAGATGTTTTTCAAGAGGAATTTTATTCTAGGTTCTAGAAGCTTCCATAGACAGCTGCAAAATAAAACAGTCTGAACTCCAAGGCCAGCCGAGCTATGAAAATTCTCGTATAATATTGTCATTTCTGATAGCCAAGTCGTATCGAAGATTTTTGGTCTTTAGTATTATAACTATTAAAACTCTATTTTTTTATAGTTTGCTTATATAAACGATTAAAAATATTAATAATCATAGTTTGTTTCTTAATCAATTGCTTGATATCTAATATAGATTACATTTAACTACGGATTTTGATTGAATTTTTTTATCATTAACGTTCAAAAAGCGTACTAATATTTGTAAATTTAATTTGTTATCTAAATGAAATAAAAATGCGTCATGTATGTATGTTTCAGTAGCATAGACGTTCGGAAGAAGAGCATGAAAGAAAATTGGAAGCATTTGAAATTTGGTGTTGCCGATAAATTCTCAAAAATTCTAGGTTTAATAGAAATGCTGAAAATTTAAAACATGAAAATATTCAACACTTATGAGCGGACGCTAAAATACTTCAGATATATTGTGAGAAGGGTTAAAGGGTTGGTTTCTGCAGCTCAGAATGTAAGCTAAATGATAAAGATCATAATGTGTTTGAAATACTTTCGTCACATGTTTAATAAGAGTACAACCTCGCTCATCAGAACTGCTGTAATTAAGATAATTGTAGTGAGAATGAAAATGAAAAAAAAGGAGATGTTACAATAAAATGACAATATTTTATACTAGTTAACTTAAGAAAAAGCGTCTATTTCTTTTCTTTATCGTATTGCATATTATTTTATAATACAATGTTACTTGTTTTTTATCCAATTAAAATCAAAAATATTCTATACAGACTATAAGTAGTTAAATACGCCGTATTTTAAATTAAGTACTAGCTCGCAATACCGCGTTGAATACAGGTTGTGTCAATGTACGACACGGTACTGCCGCGATACACATACAAACACTACGACGATATACTACTTAGCCATGGTTCTAAGTGTCGGCAATACTAATGATAATCTCTAGGTATCGATGACCGTCTAGTATTTTATTTGTAATGAGGATAATTAATTCAGAGGTTGTAACTGTTAACACTGTGCACAACCGCTACCGGTAGAGACGTCAAACCTTGAATTATAATCGATCGTTGTTTACGACTGCTCACGTACTTTTTTGACAGCACGACGGTTATATCAACACAACCAATCGTGTCGTTGCAACTCGGGAATATAATTTCGGGATTCCGACCTAGTGTACAATATTTATCCCGGGAATAATTTGTATAATTCAGAATCTATCGGGATTAATATTTTGCACTGATTTCGTGGTACCAAAATAAACCATAATAAAAATTATCACACTCAAATTATTTATTAATTAATTGTCAAATGTAAATATTTTATATGAATTGTATTTGATCTTTTTGGCATTTTGTTTAGACGTATAACATTAACGACTAAATGAACATTTTCTAATCCCGGGATCGTCAAGAATGACTCCAGAAATCCTGGGATTGTAATAATTTTGATCCCGGATTAGATTCAGTACTCTTGATTATTTCTGATTCTATTTATCTGGGCAGTTAGTTGCTGTAGTTTTGGTTAGTTTTTTTTGTGATATGAAATCGTACGAATCATTGGATCATACGAAATGTATTTTAAAAATATTTTAAAACAAAAAAAAAATAGAATGCCTGTTGTCTTCATGGCAAGTGTCAATACGTTAGAAGCTGATTATCCTACTATTCATATATATAAGCCATTAAACTTAGATACAAATGAGCTCTTTTTTTATATTTAAGTTTAGATATACTAATTTAAATAGCCGTTACGAAACTTACAGGTATTACAATATAGTAAAGTTAAGTTTAATTTCATTATCAGGCAATAGGTATATTGAGTACGTATTTTTTTAGTATGTAAATACTTCCTATTTCACATTACCACGTTTCATCCCATCATAAATGTAATTGGCAATACTTTTACTAAGGAAATCAATCCGAAAAGCATCGGTGCAGTAACTAATTTCCTGTTTATAGATTTTATATGGTCAGCACTCATTTTGTACCACAATATGCATCGTTATTTTGAAGCAAAAACGGTTTTAGGTATGTACGTGCCGTGTTATAATTTTGAATTCCAACGCGGCCATGACACTTTCAAAGAAGACTGAGTTCCATTAACGAACGGCCGGATAATCACGAACACGGATGCGCGTGACGCCATTGCCGCAGAGAATTGAAATACTTTATTTTTGGAACTAGAAGTGTCAAAATAGGTAGCTAGGTACTTGATTTTAAGCGCTTACCGGATTTTGCGACTTATTTGCGCTTAAATTGCTGTTAAACTGTGTTATCAAGGTCTTTATTTTCAAGGAGACAATGCACAACCTTCATTTTAGATATTTTACCGTTTAATAAATTATTAAAAATAATCAGTCTTGAATATATTAATTTTTATATATGAATTAAAATGAATTAAATAGAAAGATATACATATAAAATCAATTTTATCTAAAAATATTATTGTTGCGCTACCGCGATTCGAACCTGGATATCTTTCCAAACCGGGGAAGGTGCATTATCTAACTATGCTACAGCGACAATATTAGATTTTCGAACTTATATGTTACCTTTTTGATCACAAAATATCACAGACCTACGTTCTGAATAATTAAAACTTCACAATAAGAATGTCCGAATATTAATTTTTAACTATTTGAACATACCAATACTGCTTATAACTATAATTTCCTGGAAAGGTAAAATATTTATTTTTAATTAAATATATAGATATACATATAAAATAGCAATAAATTCTCAGATGCGTAGCGTTACTAAATTCATTAAATAATATTATATATAGTATAATAAAAATTTAAATTATGTAATGCAAAAGTAACTATGTAAAAGTTATAAACATATATCCTGTAATGATACAATTTAATTATATTACCGCGTTTATCTATCTAAATGTGACGGGTCTACACTATTAGTGCCAATACCAAAATATATAAAAATGATCGAAATTCTCCAAGAAATCAATGTAGATATTTCATAATATAAGAATTAATAAACCTATTTATAAACTAATTGACGGGACAGCTTTAAAATCTCAATTAGCAAACATTTTATATTGTATTATGTAATATATCGTAAAGACCAAACTGTTAATAACCAAATAACGTATAATTGACAAACCGGCAGTGAAATAAACGAAATATAAATATTAATATGAATATATAACTAATAACAGTTATCCGATTGAAATAACGAACGCGTTCGGAATTTGAATCGCCGTCAACGATGCAAAAAAGCCATAAACAATTATTGTTATACTTCACAACTCGAATACTAAATAGACCTTACTCGCCGGCCGCTTATGACCGGCTTTCTTTTGATGCCGCAACACTGTGTTATTGAAATTTCATCAAAAGCGTTACGTAAAATTATAAGTATTATTATTATTTGGTCGTTGACTTGCGAATCTTACGCACGGTGAAATGCGACAGGCGGACGGGCACTGCGAAACTCTGTCGTTAAGTTTTTCGCCGCTGGCAACACTATTCGAAAATGTCGAAGCGCGCCATTTATTTGAAGGTTATAAAATTAACGAGCTGTCAAACCGGCGCTTTTGTTAATTATTTGTAATTTGTCTAGATTAGGCTTATGTAATTATTAATAATATTGTATCTATTTCATCATTTATATTATAGAGAAAAGAATTTATTAGTGGTTTTAATGTTATTATATCAAATCTTTTAACTGCGATTTAACAATATGGAAGTAAGAGAATGTATACAAATAAAAATGAATTTTTAATTAAATTATTTCTGTATATCTCTCTAATTGATTACTTTAATCAGTATTAAATGTATATCTACATCTTTTCTCTCATCATCATTTCTTTCTTTTGGAAACATACGAAAAAAAAATTAAGGCGTAATCTAGCGTATCCCATTTTAAATATTAAATATGCAATTAATATTATTAGATGTAGAAATTGTGCTAAATTAAAATTATTGACACAATATATGGCGCCATCTTCAGTGTTGCGATACGCAATAGTAATCGTGCTGAACGTTTCGAAGTATGTAGACAGCGAGAGAAAGAAGATTTAACATTTATAATGAGTAACTGTAATATTTTTTGTGTTAAGTCACGCCGCCGACTAGACGGGTCGCGGTGGTGACAACCTATTTCGAGCCTGTGCCGATGTGAAGTAACAAAATAAAAGTTTATATAATGTATGAGTACTGATGTATCTTTCTTTAAAACTTATTCGGAAGTTTCTACTTTCATTTAAGAACATTTGATTTGCTTACTTTTTCACCTTCCGATGATTTTTAAATCGACAAAAAAAAAACTATTGTGTGTTAAAGACACGTCTAATATATCATCTCTAATATATCGTCTAATATATCATCTCTAATATATCGTCTAATATATCATCTAATATATTTAAGGGGTTACTCTCTGAATCGTCTTCAGTTTTGTTAAAAAATAAAGCGATACACCTTTTATAGCTCATTCGATTATATTGGATTTGATTATGTACGTGACATCTTATGTAACAACAAATATAATTTCAAACGTAATATGTGCGTAATACATTCGCTCAGTGTACCATCATTAATCAAATCTACTTTGATATTTCTCAATCAATGAATACATGAAATAATAAAGATTAACGATTAACTTTGACTAAACAAGATATTACAATTGTTGTTTAAATAAACATGATAATTGATTATTATTTACAGTTTGCTGCTATATTCTTATGTTATGTTTATGTTTTATGTTTTATGTTCATATTTTTTATTTATTATTTTTGTTTTATTAAGCTTATTCAATATTCAAAATAGATTCTGGTGAAGAAACAATAATATATGTTTTTAGTTAGTTATGACATCCTGAAGAAGAAAATTGTATTTTTCGAAACCGGTAGATGTATTTAAACTCAATTCAGTGGTTAATAAAACAAAGATAATAAATAAAAAATAATAATGTTTTATTCTGTACACTGCCAAGAGTACATATCCCTCACTTTGCTTATTATTGGATGAACGTATTTTTGTCTAAGACTTCCTCTCTGTTCTGTATACTTAATAATATTTCCCGCAATGTATCCTGTCCACAAAATGTAACATTCGTCAAAAAAAAAAAGAAGATTTCTCATCGGCATTCTGCGACAGTTTTATATCACCACTTTAACCCTTCCCAAACCATGCAGTAACACAAGTCTACCATCATAATTAAACCTGTAATATTTCGGTGAATACATGCAAAATAAAATTAATATTTTAAATAATCCTAAAGAAAATATTAGCGCTTAGGAATTACTGGTGAAAAACCAATTATGAAAAGGGAATCGTACAAACATAATTTTTTTTTTCATTCAATCCATTGTAAAATTAATACGTTGGTAAAAATACCATTTGTCATATGAAAGACATAGGTGACACATTATTTTCACAGTGAAAAGAACAACAAACATACAAATATAATTCTCTTTCTCACGAAGTAAGAAGAAAGGACATATTATATAGAACTTAATGAATGGTCTAAATTACGTAATTAATCATTTTGTCAAAATTGAATGCTCAATATTTAGAGTAAATTCGTGCCATAATAGCCATTTATTCTAATAAAAACATTATCTGTTATTTACTGTAACACGAGTTGACAGCACGGCTGCGTTCGGGTATTTTATATCACGGTATGGTAAAGGTTAATACCACATCAAAAAGATTTTTGTATTGCGTGATTCAAATAAATAAAAAATGATCGTAATTAAGGTGGTTCCAGACATTTGATTAACACTGTAGACACATATTTTTTTACAGTACGTAAGTAATTTAAATTTACGTAACATTTCAAAGCGTTGGCACAGACGGAACGTTTGAGCATTAAAAATGCCACGTAATTGAGATAGAAAAATTCAACTTGCCAACCGTGATGTTAAATTCATCAGTTAGGTAGTTGGAAACTTGATAATTAATAGAGATTTTCTCATGCCATTTAAAACGCACAAATATAGGCCAGATCTACCGTTTTTTCTTATATTCCCAGCATCGTCAGTGATGACAACTGTGATCACAAATCTCAAGGTTACAATGACAATAATGGTGGTGGAAGACAATTGTCTTTGTGCCTATGGGAATGAAATTGGCCAACTTGTAAACGCAGTTGAGGTAAAAATTTCACCGGTGTAGTGGAATATTTGAAATACTATCAATGCATTCAATTTATTTTTCCCACACTGTAATATTTTAATGGACGAAGAATACATTCGCAGATGAATATTGTCAACCTTTATTTGCTTTGTGTCACAATTAATTATCTATTGTTTTCATTTCATGCTATGTTTGTGTTATTTTTTTTTCTTTAATTATTTTATTTTATATACAGAGCACAAACAATGTAATAATACAGCATAATAAGCTATATTAAAAATATAATCATTAAACTTCTTAAAATATTCATCGTATACGTTTACTATAATGCGACTACCGTAGCCTATATATGTAATACTACTGTGGGTATGAATTATGTGTTGACAGTGACATATACTAAAAATAAAAATGAGAATATGTGAACAAATTACAATGCAGAATATAATACATATGAACATAGTGACATACAGAAATATAAAAATAATTATAAACAAATATTCATTCATACCCTGAACGTAAATAATTTTTTTGTAAATTTAGCACCTGCATGGGGTACCTACTTAAGAATTTTAATTAAAATATAATATTATACATACTTAGTATCTATCTACCCACGTAATCAGTTTTCAAACAAATGAAATATCAAAAAAAAAATGGAAATAAATTAAATTTCTTCATTAACATCAAAGTTCTGACTGTACTCACTGGATTTTGTTTTAACATATAAATAAAATATGAATCTATTACGTTTTTCTTTTTAAGATTAAAAATATTAAATTAATAATAATAAAAAATGACGTTGATATTATAATATATAATCATGGCCGATCATAAAAATATAAAATTCACTATAGCAATTACGATTAGTAGAGTTTGTTTGAGAATTGATTTACACGGTACTGAATGATACACGATACGTAATTTTTTGCGTCCATAGATAATCGTTGCGCAATAAAATTGTTGCATAGGGTATTAATGTTGGTTACTTTATTATATAATCTGAACCTGTTCTTCCATTTTTAGACAATTATTCTTTCTTCAGAAGCAGTTTCGCATTAACGAGAGAAACCTGCGATCGGAACACTAGTACAGAATTATTGGAACAACTTTTTTTACAATGTTTATTATCCGTATCAAATATAAATATAATATTTATTACTGGAATATTAGACGTAACTGGTATTTTTAAATTTATTTTGATAATTGTTGTTATATATATATTTACGAAAATACAGTCAAACTCGGTTAAAACAAATACGAAGGGATCAGCTAAATTTGATCACTATAACCGTTACTAGTTATTACAAAAAATGTTTAATATACAATAAAATTAAAAGAGTTAGTGGAGGTGGGGGTGGCGGTGGAATCAAAAAATCATCAAAACTACTATTAACAAGAAGAAAATATAAACAACAATATATACATACATACTTACATCACAAAATACCAAAAGACAAGAATAATGTATGTAGGAAAACTTACAACTGATTTATTAAATTCATGTAAAGATAAAAAATTTAAACCTGCCTTCTATACAAAAAATAATATTAAAAAATATATCTTGAATAATAAATCAAAAATACCCCAAGAAGAAAAAAGCGGAGTCCACAAGTTGAGTAGCAAGGATTATGATGTATTTTATATTGGACAGAGCGGAAGAAGAATAAAAAAAAGATTGGAAGAATACAAGAAAGCTATATATATATATATATATATATATATATATATATTTTTTTTTTTTTATCATTTAATACTATGAAAAGTGTAGTAGAATAAAATAGAGTTTT
This sequence comes from Eubasilissa regina, assembly GCA_022840565.1. Classification (NCBI taxonomy): domain Eukaryota; kingdom Metazoa; phylum Arthropoda; class Insecta; order Trichoptera; family Phryganeidae; genus Eubasilissa; species Eubasilissa regina. Next base: position 17,004,518 of record JAINEB010000021.1, read on the forward strand.
GACTAAATTTACAAAATAACATATTAAATATTAAAAATAGCTGTTTGTTACGTAAAATACAAATAATACATTTATTTTGTACCCAGCCTAACTGTTCACATCAAATTTGCTCTTTATATCTTATTTTTTTGATGAAACATTCATTTTTTTTGAGTAGGAAGCAATCAGCTTTTCAAATTACAGTTTTTCATATTACTTTGAGTACTTTTTTTGGTACTTGAAAAATTTAAATGCATATCGAATTAGTCTTTGAAATGTTTCTTAATTCGGTATTAACCAACATAACATAAAAACATTTTGTTGCTCTAAGATATTCAGATCACGAACTCAAAGAAATTCGTGATGCTCATTTAGATTTGTGAAAGTATAACAGAAGTCGTCATAATGTAATGCATGGTGGATGGGTCAAAGCCTTCCCTGACCAAGTCGGTTATGATTTCAAAATCCTTTCATATAATACCTTCTACCGTCACGAGCAGTCCAACATCTCCAAAGCTTTCAACGTTGAAAGCTTTCTATTCAATTAAGGAATATTATTATTTTTCAAAGAAAGCTCGTCTCCATAAATCAACGTCATATTTATTACACATATTTTTTCTTTTAAAAACTTCCCGCTAATTATTTTGACTGAAAGTTAATTTTTTGTACTCATTAACACGACATTCTTTAATTTTTCCAAGAAATGTAATTCACAAATGAAATAATAAAATTAAATGCGGACATAATGATCATTACGTGATAAGTGATTGCGATTGCGATTGCGATTGCGATTGCGATTCATACATTTATAAAAAAATGATATTTATTTCTTACAAACACATTTTACATAACGTATATAAAAATGTGTGTTTATATACGTATTTAAAATAATTATTCGTGATTAAATTACAATAAAATTATGAAATTTATTGAACAATTGGTCCTTCGAGCCGGATATAACTAACATATATCATTTATTTGTTTTGTGCTTCTTACGCCATTAGCCTAGAAGATTTGCACATTTAATGCACATTCCTAATGCAAATCTGTTTCTGAATTTTTAATTGGTGTCTAGCAGACAGGCAAATTATAAACAAGTAGAATTTGAATTGATTTAAATTACGTTCCAATAGATGTTGTGGATTCAGGTAATAGACTCACTCAAACCAGTACGTATTATATTTAGGTTAAAAGATATCAAACCACACCTTGGCGGTACTCAATAATGAATTCTTTACTACCTTGGACAAGACCAGTATTGCATCATCAAAAACATTTCTTAGATTGTTATGACATATTATTTATATAAGAGATAATTCAAGTGACGTAGATATTTAAAAAAAAAGCAAATTTTGACTTTTAGTTTTGAAATTGAAGAGAAAAATATTTTAAATACTAATTAAATGCATTAATTAGAAAGATATATACATAAAATCAATTTTATCGAAAAATATTGTTGTTGCGCGACTGGTTTCGAACCTGGATCTCTTTCCGAACCGGGGAAGGTGTATTATACAACTATGCTACAGCGACTTTATTTTTGACGATAAATTTTCGAACTTTTAAATAATGGAACGATGTGGTGTTGTTAAAAATAATGTCGCTGTAGTACAGTTGCATTATTTATTTATTTATATATATTTTGACATAAATATTTTTGTACTAACAGAGGTGGATACATAATAAACATATGAGTTTATTATGTGGGATGAGTAGACTTCGCCTCTGATATATACAGCGTTGTCCTGGCTACATTGCTAGACCAAAGTCTGTGTTAAAGTAGCCAGTTTTTTTTTCGTGCTGTTGTGGTGTTATTTGGAATAAAAAGAGAATTCAAATATAATAAAAAAGTAAAAATATAATAAAAATATATATTATGCTACAGCGGAAGGACTCCCGGTAGCGCAACAACAATATTTTTCGATAAGATTGATTTTTATATGTATATCTTTCTAATTAATACATTTAATTAGTATTTAAAATATCACAGATCTATGTTCTGAATAATTACAACTCCACAAAAAGAATGCGTTTTCCTAATAGGAAAAATATTTTATTAGTCATTAAAATATGCATGTTACTAATCTATTATTACAAAAACAAAGTATTAAAATGTTAATAATTGAAATATAAAATAAAAATGACTGCTAATGACATTTTTTATTAACTATTTGTATCTTCTTTGGTATGCGTTCAAGTGATTTGCATAGCTCTCAGATAAATTTCTAAACATACCATTTCCATTCATCTTTGCGCACATCAAGCCCAACCCAAAAAACAGGTGTCTCGAACAAACGAGTTTTACTTTTGTTTTATAATGCTAAAAGCCCACGTAATGTTATGAAATCATATTTAGAAATATACAGAAATTATGCGACACCCATTACGTATGTGATATTTGATGTGGGCACTCACAGAACCGAATCGGCAGAACGACAATAATAATTTTATTGTTATTGCAATAATATATTTTTTAAACATTTTTTATCGATGAATCCTGCTTACAAGAACGATTTTTAGTGAACAAATATCAGATATTATCATACAGACAAAGCTATTTTTTATTATATTTAATGGTAAATGTATGAAAGTATGCGGTAATTATGGGGATTATGACCCATTTATAAAACGTTAAAAAATTTGATAAATGTGAAGATGGAGGGGTGAAAATTGGTGAACGTTATATTTATATAAAGTGATTACTTAAGGCAGCCGAAGACAGGTCGAAAGTCCTGTAATTACCCCCTTACTTCCATATATTTTTTATTAAATATAATAAAAAATAGATTTGTCTTTATGAGATATCTGATATTTGTTTAATAACAGTGCCTTTGTAGGTAAAAATCCAGTAATTGTGCGTTCTTGGACATATTAAAATATCGCTGATTTTTAGTGAGTTTAGGCAGTTGGATATTTTAATATTTTGTTCCTTTTTTCATGCATCCTTGATACATTTGGAGACAATTCAAGAGCCATTATACAATATCTGGTAAATCTGACGTTATCGATTAATTCTAAAAGTTGACTGACAATCTTGACATAATTTTCTAAGCGTGCACTGTTAATTGTTCGTGATTCAATATCTGTCCCGAATTAAAAAATCAATGGACAAATCTTAAAAATTGTAGAATTGTGAATATACGCATAAAAATGAAGATTGATATTATTATACATAAAGTTGTTTAAATATATGTATTGAATAATACATACATATTAAAAATATCCGTGTATACATGCTATTTGTAATCCCTTTCTAAAGTTCCTATATGCATGTATCAGTGATAGATTATTTATAATATATTATACGCATTTTGTATCTTTGTCCAACGATCACTAATAATTTGAATAAAATGGACAAATATTCATATCTTAAGTTGGCAGTGAGTTGAATGAAATTCAATATATTTAATATTATTATCACTGATTCGACTCTGGCAAAATAATTTCATTACCATAACAGTGTATGTTTTCTATGAAGAATGAAAGTGAAATTTCAGGGTGTGGCCAAAGTTATATAGCCCTATTTATAAATGTCTGGTCTCGTCGACTTCATACATAACGCTAATAATATTAAATTAAAAATTAATGTATTTTTAAATGTCTTCCAATTAAAGCTAAGTGTCAAATCATGCTTGGGACTTCGTTGATGATGTAGTGGATTTATAACTTCATTTGTATTAATGCTGTTTGGTTCGTGTCTTTGGATAAACAACGCATTTTTTTCATTTGATAAATATTAGGTAGGTACCTACTACTGCGCGATAATAAAAATAAAGTGGTTTTATTTTTTTATTATCTCATTTACTGACCTCGAAGATTTATAAATGAAATCTGTTTATTTTTATGGAAGTTTTTTTTTTTCTGATTTCGATAAAATTATTTAGGTAGGTGTATATCGAAATTATCATTCATAATATATATTAATTATAATATTTTTAGATAGAGATTTATTTTTATCGCATTTTATTGCCATTTTATAATATAAATGTCCAAATTAGGAATAGGACAGTGACGTGCATCGTACGTTGCTCCTAGACCGTATAATCAACTACCAAAATTAATTGAATTAGCAATACGTATATATGTGTAATAAAATAATTATGTATTCAACATATTTCTTATTCACAAGTTATAAAATATTATTTGTTATTCAATTTCACATTATATTATTATATATCTTGATCTTATTTTATATAAATGTCGATAGGCACCTAATTGGCGGAATTTATACGAAAAATTAATTCAAATCAACATGAGCACGAACATCATATAATACAAGAGGAAAATATAGACTGAGACTGACATTCAGGGAGAAGACTAAATCTCAGAAGTCGATGATGTACAGTGCGATGAAGATTTTTAATAAAATGCCAGAAGACACAAGAAAAGAGGAAAGACTGTATGGATTAAAAGTGAAACCAAACAGATATGTTATTTTCTATAATAATAATATTAATATTTCATTTGAAAGTTAGGGTGGGTCACCATGTCACGTTTATTATCACGCGTATTAAATGAATATAGTGGGGTCATATATGTACTTATATTTGGTACTCCAACTTTTCATATATATATATAATATAACAGCTATTTAAAACAATCGCCTGTATGCGGAGATATTTCTCAAACGTTCTAGAAGCTGAGATTACAATGACGCAATGTTATGAGCGGTTGTATGTCAAGTCAGTTAGGCCTTAAATGTTCAGGAAATCTTAGTTACCAAGGCGACTGGTCCATTGGGTAACTAGGTACAATTTTACAGTTGGAATTGGTAATCACTACTATGGTAGGTTCTTTAACTCTTAAGAAGTTACGTGTCAGATTAAAAAAAATAAAGCCTAAAACAGCAATAAAAATTATTTTTTTAAAAATTGTTATCAATATAATTAATAAATTATCTTGAGTTACGGAATTACAATTTATTTGTTGTAAATATTTCATCGTTTTAATAATGACATACTCACATAAGCTTTTATCGAAACAGTAAATAAGTAATATGAATGAATAGTTAGGGAGAATTTCATAAACAACAATTATCATCCCCAGAATTACACAATGTGCGGGGAGTGATGGTGAACCAAATAATTTATATATATATATATATATATATATATATAAGAAATTGGGTCCAATGATACCACAATAACTGGGTGTAAAGGTCGTTGGTGTATCAATTAAGAATTTTCAATGTCCCAATAACAGCTGTTTAAGCTTCATTCTCACGATGATTTTTTTCCAAAAGTCAACTGATTATTTAGATAAATGTTTAAATAACTTCAAGACATTATTAAGACGTTAAATACTTAATAATAAATTGTAATCAATTACTCTTTACGCCTATTAAATGCAAACTAACTAATGTTTGCCAAACCAAAAATAGTGAATAGAATATAATATTCACTCTGTATATTATCTAATATTCAATATCTTATATTACATATTACATAATGATGCTTATTAATTTTAAAAATAAATATGATATCCCAGATTTTAAGATATTTTAATTTATTTACGTGATACAATTTTGTTTTTTTTTTATTTTTATTATTATTTAATAATTAAATACTTTTAAAATTAGCAATATTAACTTGGTGGTTAAAATTCATATTTTTTATTTATTACCTTAGTTTTATTAACCACAATTGAGTTTAAAAAACATCTACCGGTTTCGGAAAACACCTTTTCCTTCTTCAGGATGTCAAGGAAAAGGTGTTTTCCGAAACCGGTAGATGTTTTTTAAACTCAATTGTGGTTAATAAAACTAAGGTAATAAATAAAAAATAATAATTAAATACTCAAAAAGATAATCAATTTAACTTTTTTCGAATCTGCGTGTTGTTTTCTGCTTTATTTAAATACCGCTAACCTTATTATCGGCGCCCGCAGTGTCGAGAACTGGTTTACTGTCTGAACCACTTTCCACTTCTGCCTGCGTAAGACGCAAGGTGTTTTGAGAATCCACCTTCAGTTTTCACGACCTTCGAGCCGACGACAGATGGCGCACGTACTACGTAATTTACTGTATCATGCGTAAGAATATTGTAAAAACAAATATTTATTTTTTCCCGGAATAAATAATTAAATAGTTCTTCTCAACTACAAAGTCACCTAACATCCTGTTCCATACAAATAATGTAATAAAAAGATAAGCATTTTTTAAACAAAATTAGTTAAGTCGTCAGTTTTTTTAATTTTACTTTTGTGTATTTTGTTGGTAATAACTAATCACGCACCGTCACTGGTAAACTGTAATTAACGTTCAGTCATAATAATACCTAATATGGGCCCCACGCCTACGCATTATATATAAATAAATGAAATTAAAATACCTAATTTTTGAATTAATACATTTATTATCTTAATGTTTCCTTTTCTTTGACGTTTCAAAGCTTGAATATACTTAAACTTAAATATATGTTAATATTACTGAACTCACTAGTATCTAGGTTAGGATATCCTGTTTGGCGTAATTTCCTACAATCCAAGACAATCATCATTTAAATGAAATAAAAAATAATTTTAAATATGTAATTCCTACTGTACTTCTTAATTTATAAGACCTCAGACGAAATATTTCTTAAAATTTAGTGTAATTTGGTTCTCTTAAAATTAATTCGATAAATTATTACATATTCTTATAAATAATTTATTTGGCATCATTTGGAAAGTGCAGATGTGTTACTAAATTTTTAAATAAAATAAAGAATCCCACCCTTAAAATGTGGGAATTGAAGGTTGAAAATTACCACCTGCCATGGTTATTAACAAATTGAAAATGTAAGGATATTTCAGTAAGACAATAAATTCGTCGACAAGAACCCACTCACCTTTGAGAACACAACAGAATTGGCGAATTTCTAAAAGGTCGTTTATTTTGTCCATGTTTTTTTTTAATTATGTAAACTATATACGTACGTACGTAAATTTATTTATAAAAATACTATCAAACTAAATTACTAAAAAATTAAAAATATTTATAGTCATCTGAGTCCACGAAGGTGTATTTTTTTATTCAATTTGATGAAATTTATAGTTCAATTTGATGAAATTTATAGTTTTTGATTACATCGTACATTATTACGTAATGCACGTTTATGCATTGCTATTTGGACATTTATTTATCTATTGTGTTCTTTCTCTCCCTGTTCTATTTTCTTGGGTTTTGTTCCTTTTTACTACTTGATGATGCTTATATTCCCAAAGACAGTGTCACAAAAATGACATCGTGTAATTAATTTTTAAATAAATTGACTATATTCAATGTGAAAATTGTATATTATTACTGCAGTCGAAGAAAATTGTATATTATTACTGCAGTGCAGTACTGTGTAATGAATTGAAAGACTTAAATTCATCTTAGGGAATAATTTCATAATATTTTTGAAGGATTGCACGTTCATTTTATTTCCGTTGCATAATTCACGTACTACATTAACGAGGAATGCAATTCGTGTAGCAAAATACAAATTTATATGTAAACATAACATTTCGCGAACGAATCTGTATTCAAAGAAGATCGCCTTGAACGAAGAGGTTCTTGTTTATATAATCGTTTTAAAAAGTAAATGACTATTTAATAAATATTCATAAATTCATCGGAATATCGGAACAATAAAACCTTGTAAAATCGTGCAAATAATTGATACAGCATCGTTAGTCAATTCAAGCCTATTTTATGTCAGAAAGATATCAATGTTTTATTTTAAAATGTAAATTTACTGAAACGTTGACTTGAGTTGCGAAAAATAAAAAAAACCTATGAATCAATTTAAAGAAAATAATTCAATTAATATAATTGATAATGTTTCAAATCTTCACGACATATCATTATTTGATAATTAAATCGAGTTTGAAAAATAATTTTGGATACGAACATTTTTTCAGTGATATATTCAAATTAATTAAAAAATATATCTGATTACACTTACATCTGTTTTGTATACTTACTTGTTATAATCACTTCCGCCACTGGTTCTGTTCCAACCCTCGTTCTAAATTGTGTCAAGTTCTTGTCCAATGTAGCGTCTAGAAAGTGTGTGGTGCATCATCGTTTTTTAGTGGACTTTTATAACTGATTTTGAAAAATCGCTGATATTTATTTTCGTCAAACTGAACGATTTTTTATTATTTGATTTACAATTAAAACAACCTTATATGATGTATAATATTGTGATATATTACAAATTTGTTTATTATCAATTTTATATTACTAAAGGTATCCGTAATTATTCGTTAATTCGTCTATTCATAAATTTGTATTTTTTAAATTTATTATTTTATTTTTTCAACAGTTGTTGCCCAGGAGAACTTTAAGTGCCCAGATGACTTCGGATTCTACCCCCACCACCTCAGCTGCGACAAGTATTGGAAGTGCGACAACAACGTTGCTGAACTCAAGACATGTGGCAACGGACTCGCGTTCGACGCCAGCGACCCTAAATTCCTGAGCGAGAACTGCGACTACCTTCACAACGTCGATTGCGCAGAGAGGTCACAACTTGGTTAGTAGCTTAACATATGATCCTCATCGTCTCTACTCCCGTCTGCCTTCTGCAGCCTGTCTTCAGTCTCTTACTGCAGTGTTTGCCTGAATACATCATCAACCAATCCTTATTCAGAAGGGTTGTTGAGAATAAACCTTTTAGGCAGTCGGATATCGTCCATTCTTGCTACGAAGGCAGTTTAATATTTAAATATTTATATTTATATATTTTTAATAAATTAAACATTGTAATACACATACGTTTTTTAATATAATCAATTTTGTAAAAGCCCATTAGGTCGTAAATTAATAAATAAAATAAAAAATTAATAAAATGTATAATTAGAAAGACATAATTATAAAATGAATTTTATCGAAAAATATTGCTGTTTCGTCACCGGGATTCGAACCTAGAACTCTTTCCAAATCGGGGAAGGTGCATTATCCAACAATGCTACAGCTACATTATTTTTGACGACAAATTTTCGAACCTATATCCATGGTTCCATTATTTGAAAGCCATCTACTTTGTTATTACGGAATCTCAAATACCTTTGAGTAAACCGATAACAGACGCCAGAAATAACAATAAATTTTTATTAAATTTTGGACACATCGATACAACTTATATATTACTAGGAGAATACATTCTTATTGCGAAGTTGTAATTATTCAGAACATGGGTTTGTGATATTTTAAATACTAATTTAAGAAATAGTGTCGCTTTAGCATAGTTGGCTAATCCACCTTCCCCGGTTTGGAAAGAGATCCAAGTTCGAATCCCGGTGGTGCAATAACAATATTTTTCGGTAAAATTGATTGTATATATATATATACATAAATATCTATATAATTAATACATTTAATTAGTATTTAAAAATGTTTTGAATAATTACAACTTCACAATAAGAATGTATTCTTCGAATAAAAAATATATTCCTTGAGATATTTTTATATATATTCTGACCTGTACGATAAATGGAGGAGTTTTTTCTAATCTTATTGGGAATTTTGAATATAAGGGTGAAGTATTAATGAACGTAATGTTATTGTTTATATTTTGTATTTAATCCTTTGTAAGGTACAGAGTTATGAAAGTTTATGGCTATCGAAAAATTGATTAGTTGAATTATATTATTAAGGAGAATACATTATTATTGTGAAATTACAGTTTTTCAGAGCATACTGTGATATTTTAATACAAATTAAATGTATCAATAAGAAAGATATACAGATAAAATCAATTTATCGAAAAAATATTTTTGTTGCCACCCGGACTCGAACCATAAAGCCTTCCTATCCGGGTAAGGGCACCGACCTATTACACCACGTTAATATTGTAGGTTAACGGCAAATTTTTGAACTTATACGTTGCACTTTCTAATTGATACATCTATTATTCCATTATTTGAAAGCAATCTACTTTCTTTTTATGGAAAATTGCAAACACCTGTGAGTAAAATCTGATAGAAGACACCAGAATTAAATGAATTAATTCAGTTTTATTAAATTATGTGATTAGAAAATTCCGAAAAGTTATTATTTTTTAAGTAACGGTTGTAATTGAAAGTTCTTCAAACCTTCTTATTAACCTTGTTCGTCGTGAACCATCCTCTCAAAAATGACAGTATCTTCTTTAAGGGCATGAATAAATTTAATCCTTTTTCACAATCTAGAGCCTGCGATTCCCACCAACCACTGCTCTCGTCTGTATGGAATCTTCGCTGACCAAGACAAATGCGACGTGTTCTGGAATTGCTGGAACGGAGAAGCTTCCCGTTACCAGTGCTCTCCTGGACTGGCTTACGACAGGGAAGCCAGGGTGTGCATGTGGGCTGACCAGGTTCCAGAGTGCAGAAACGAAGGTAACTAACCATTGTCAATTAATTTAGATAGCAACAATAAACAGGTGTCATTCCTTTGGATTCAAGGAAATGAATGTGCTGATAAAATGGCCAAGGAGACAGACTTAATATTATAAAAAAAACGTACGAATTCTATCTGGACTACACGATGGATCGATTCAAATAATCACAAAGGCAAATCGGCTTAAAATCATTTAAAGATCTATTCCCCGCACTCTCTGATCCTCTAAAAGGAAAGTCCCCGAGAGAAAAATATCAAATATCTCTAGAATGAGAATTTGACGTTGCCAGATAGCCTCACATATATTCAGATTGAACTTGATAGATTCCCTGATGCGTGAGTGTGGTGCCGAGGAGGAGACCCTTGACCATATCTTTTTGCTTGTCCATTGCGAATCACAGGTTTTCTTCACAGCTATCTCGTCAGTGGTGATTTTCAACTCCCAGTTAAGTTGTGTCATCTTCTTTCCAATAACTCGCTATATTTAAGCTATATAATAGCAATTTTTTTAAACGGTACTGGTATTATTTCCTATTCTATAATATAATTATGATTTTCTTTATAAAATATAGTTTTGACTTGATTAATGGGACATATCATTCTTGAAGGGTGGATTGCCTATGTAAAAGAGTAAGAAGAAGAATGACTATTTAAAAAAGTAGATAGTTATTAGAAGAAGAGCCGTTTATCATTATCATGAACCATTATGTAAAAACTTCTTCCCCATTTGTTCTTACCTAACGTGACTGTTCATCGGTCTATTTCACCCTTTTCAAGTCCGTTGGACATCGTCCTACCACCGCAGTTTACACATCCCTCAAGGTTAGGATACAAGGCATTATAATATGTTGATTCCCAGTCTCCTCTGTGCAGTGCATGATCGTAGTCTACCAAGTTGATTGTTTGAATTACGCTGACTTTACTGTTCGAAAGTAATCACACAATGGAGATTTAAGACGAAATTTTTTTTTTTGTATAATTAAATAAAATTGTACAAAATGGAATTGAACATAAAAGATTTTAGAAGTAATAAAACTATAAGAGTGCTATTGCGTGTTAATTTTTAACCCTCAGCATACGGTGATGGAAAATCTCCGTACATAACCATAATGTCAATTTGTGTTACCGTGAGGAATGAGTATTTTTAATATACGACGCGGGCATCAGTTAAATAAATATTCTTGTTCTACAGCCTTCTCCCACACTCCAAATGACAAGGATTCGTAACAAAATAGTGAAGTTCCAAAACGATTTCTCTTTTACGCACAATTCCAAAATTTAAAAAATTATTTTACTTACGCAAAATTTCACAATTACAGAGGTAGCCAACGGATTCGCTTGCCCCGCCGCTGGTGAGGTCGCCAACGCTGGTTCCTTCTCTCGTCACGCCCACCCTGAGGATTGCCGCAAGTACTACATCTGCCTCGAGGGTGTCGCCAGGGAGTACGGCTGCCCCATCGGCACAGTGTTCAAGATCGGAGACTCTGAGGGAACAGGAAACTGCGAAGATCCCGAAGATGTTCCCGGATGGTAAGTCCTAGAATCACTGTTGCACTGTGTACCTAACCTAACCTAACACGGCTGAACCTAACCTAACAATTAATACCAAATCTTTTTATGAATATCAATTGTCATCAGAACGAATAGAATTAAAAAGTAATGATTTCTATTTTACTTTGAAATATATCTCAGAAATCATTAATAGTGCTACATGATTAATAAGTTATATTTTTGTTACGACTAGAGTTTCGAGAGACACAGCCCCTCTCGTCATGTGAATGACATGCCGAAACTATAGTCGTGGAAAAAATAAATTTCCTCTAAATTGATCAAAATTGCAGTATTCAATCAATTAATTTTAATTTCTTTATAAGTCGCATATCATAATTTATCTTGATGACTATTGATATTTTTAAGCTTTCGAATCCCAAGCATTTGTGATCATGGAATTAGATTTGCGTCAAGGGTAAATCGTCACTGCACGTTCATGAAATAAGATCCAAAATAGTACGCGAACTTTGATAAAATTTTGCTTTGATAATGGCTTTCACGTTCGAGATATTGCATGCTGGCTAATATGGGAGGAATAATAATGTACCAAAAAAAAAAAATACTAGATTATCAAATATTAATAAAAGTTTTAGTCTTGAATGTTATTATATTAAAATTGTATTCTTATTTAAATTTATTTAAACCACTGTTGTTTTTACGTCAACCGGTTCGATACTAGCGTATCTTCGTCAGGACTGGCGTACAACTGAACTATTTCATACAATTTAGGGTGGAGTGTAGGCGGAGTTTTGTTAATAGTGGGAAGGTGATTGATAGGAGGGCATTGAAATCGGGAATATATTAAATAGCGGGTTGCTTGTAAGGTTTAATTGGTTGATATAAATTAAATGAATATTTTTTTATATTAATTCTTCTTACGGATGTAGAAATCTGAAATATTAATATAATCAAATCTAAAAAAAATATATTTATATGTTATCAATTTATTCAAGGTCTTACAAAATAAGTACATACTAATACTAATATAAATTGAATTTAGATTCAATAAAAATGTTAAATTTATCAGACATAAATGATTACGTTGCGCGTGGTCGTATTTTAGCTACATTTCTAATAAAGCCTTACGCGATACATCCTTATTAATAATAAAATTCATAAAATCTCTACGGCTGGAATTCGATAAATAATCCGACATTAAATTTCAAGGACTTTTTTCAAATTCCCACCTGTTAATTGCAAAAATATTTTGTCCGTTACATGTTTCTCAGGCGTACCATGTAAAAATGTATAACAGTTAATTTATGCAGAAAGAAACGTGTTATTCATAATTTTTGTAGTAGACGCTTCATTCGTTATATCGAAATATTTGACCGATTGAACGGAATTTTTTTTGCCAGATATCCTTGACATTTGAATGGCTTAACATATAACCAGTTTTTATACGATTGTTATTCAATTCTGAAAATAGGTACTACGCAAAAAATTTCAAGAAGGTTTTACGATGTTACGAGGTTATGTTCAATGTATGGCGTATTTATTTATTAGATTACGTTATCATTTTTAGTTCTTTTATAAAAGTTTAATTCAAGATGTTAATTAGGGTGAAAATAGGACCAGTATGTCTTGAAAATTTTAAGCATAAAATAAATATTTATAGGATGAATTTGTTTGTAGCATCTAACACCTCAATAATGTTTTGAAGTCATTAAAATATTTTATCTAAATAATAGTGGCAATGCTATAACCATTAATGGTGATTGCTATCGTCACACGTTGGAGAACTTCTTAGTGGTTGAATTGGGTCGATTGAGCCTGAAGCACATGTGGTTTCAACAGGATGGTGCCACATCATGCACAGCCCGAGCTACGAGTTACTCGATCACCTGATTTGACGGCTTACGACTATTTTCTGTGGGGGTACTTGAAAGTAAAGGTCTACGCCGATAAGCCAACGATAATTTCAATGCTACAGGACAATATTCGAAATGAAATTGCTGAAATAACAAGCGAAGTGTGCGAGAATGTTATGAAAAATATGGTTAAAAGAGCACGTGGCACGTATATAAAAAAATGAATGAGCTACGTCACTTTTTAGGAAAATCACAAATCGCAGAAACGCGCCAATACAATATAAATGCAAGATTTATAGGCAGCCCATTTAAATTTGTCTGGGATATAGCGTATTATCAAAACTACATGTTTTTAATTATTTATCTATTGTGAGCGCGAGGCAAGGTATATGAATATAATTAAATTAGATATTGAAGTATCTTTCATTGAATATAAAAATGTAGTATTTCATTTATTATTGCGGAAGAATTAATAATCTCACCAAATTAATATAATAGTTACAAAGATCATTCGTGCGAAACATAAAAAAAAACAACGTAATCATTTATAAAAGAGTACGAGAAAAATTCCTCGCTTTAGTTTCCCGTCAAAATATTGCCAATACTTTACGGCAAAACATGTTGCGAGATTCTAAACGGACCGACCGCGCATTGTTTAGTCTGTTGTTTATTTTTTCCGCCACGGTTTATGCGCTCAAAGAAGCTGCGAATTAAATGTCATTGCTAATTGTTCTGTCGATTACTTCTGAATATTCCCAAGCGGATATTCATTGTTTGATGTACAAACATCTCGGCAAATGCTTCATTCGTTAATGATTGGCCTAAGCAGATCCTTTGTTTATGGCTTTGTTCGTTTGTATACACATGTGATTAACTTGAATATATAGAACTGAGCTTGGTTGGATTTCGTTACATGTACAGTTCATGACCGCAAAAAGGGGTTACGCAAGGTTCTGAAAGATGCCGTTGTATCGAGTCTACCTACGTAGCGTAATAAAATTATAATCGTCTTTCTGCTTCATTATGAATAATATCAATATCAATAAGAAATTAACATAGTTGTATGTAAACATATGCTATATGTATGTACTTACGAGGTTATAAATATCAGTTACAATATTTTCACCTCGCTCTATTTTTGCTCACAATCATACTAAACTGTCTATAAGCGATCAGGTAAATCTACGCATAAATAATGTAATAGACATATAAAATAAATAAATAAGATACAGAGGTGCATTTATGGTATATTTGGAGATATCACAAACATAATGATAATGTTTTACTTTTAAAATTAGCAATATTAACTTTGTGGTTAAAATTAATATTTTTTTTATTTATTAACCACTGAATTGAGTTTAAATACATCTACATCATTGAAAAATACCATTTTCTTCTTTAGCATGTCATAACTAACTAAAAACATATATTATTGCTTCTTTAACAGAATCTATTTTTAAAAAAACAATTATTTCAAAAATAAATTTAGTACCTAACTCAAATTGTTACTTAAATTGGGATTGTTAATTTTGCATATAAACGGTGTTGGTCACAAATTAAATAATTTGGAATCGTTGGAGATATATAAAGCGAGTAAAACTAATCAAAAAATTATAAACAACCAACTAAATTTAACTACGAGTCCCATTCTAAAATTTTTTCCTAAAAATTATTCGACTAAATTTGTAGCAATTTGAGTTAGGTACAAAATTTATTTTTTAAATAATTGTTTTTTTTTTAAATAGATTCTGATAAAGAAACAATAATATATGATTTTAGTTAGTATTGACATCCTGAAGAAGAAAATGGTATTTTTCGAAATAGGTAGATGTATTTAAACTCAATTAAGTGGTTAATAAAACAAAGATAATAAATAAAACAATAACGTTTAAGGTTTAAATTCTAATAAGCTAATCTGACGAAGACTGAATGTATACGAAGCCTTAAATATCCGACGGCAGCCTGACAGAATCAAAACAAAACAGTATTTCTGGGCCTAGAAACATTTTAAATTCGGTTCTTTTTTTTCTTGTTTCTTTTCGATTTCCCCAACTGTTTCCCATTTTTAATGGTTTAGAGGAAAATGGGATACCTAGCATTTGCAACTTGCGTTACTCAATTTTGAATTAATTTATTCAATACTGTAACTAATTGATCGGCCTTATAGTTAACCTTGTTATTATAACATAGTTCATCGACCTGTGTTAATACAAACAGCTCGCTACTAAAATAATTATTGACCACGCCTTTAAAATGTGACACATTGAATGTGTGGTATTTAATATAAGTGACTAATAAGTACTTTAATAATGTCACTAAAATGCTTTCATTCTTTAATTAAAACTTTCAATACTAATAAAGCATTTCCATCATTGTTTGATAACATTCCCAATACCTTCTAACAAAATAATGTGTACACCTGAAACATACGACTACTTCATCTATCGTCAACTAACATTTTCATCATCACATATTTTCACACGTGACATTGTATTTTAGTGCGCTTTAGCCAATTAAGATTAAAAAATGTAAAAATGTTTTGGTTACTATTATAAATAAAAAAAAATGTTTGTTTTTATTGTATGACATTATATTTTATTTTACAACCAACCAGTAGGAAATGTGAAATGTTTTTACAGTGTTTTTTTATGATAAATAGAAAATGATTTTAGATTCATCGTTTTCTATTGCAAAGTAAAATAAGACCACATAATTTAAGATCTTTAAAAAACGTATCGATGTTTATTCAATAGATATAGTTAATCCATGATCAGATCTATATGACTAATCATTATTGAGGGTACTGGTTGCAATCTTAGCATTCTCAATATTTTTTATTTGGAGAAAAACGTGAAAAAATGATAGCAGCTTGAAGAACAATATATTTATTAATGCATTTCTTATTTATCCTAATAATTTGGTTTAAAATACAAAATAAACAAAACACCTTCTTCCAAAAATAAGGTAGTTTCTATACTGGCGACTATTTAAATATCATAGTAGCGATTGATTGAAATCTGATATAAATGGCAGCTGGTAAAACGTTCTGATTTTGCAACTAACATCGAATTTTAATGATTAATTTACATCAAAAAGCTGACTTTGATTATTAAAAAAGTTAACACAATGTGTAAAAAATATGAGAAGACATTAAAAGTTAGAAAATAATAAATAAAGAAGGTTTCTGACATTGCAACCAGTGTAGGACAATGTTAAATAGTAAAACGTGATTATTTGTTATTCAAGCAAAATGTAATAAAATCTTTACGTGGTTTACGATAATTGTCAAACATTATCAAAATCTCACATTTATTTTAATATTTGTACATTGCTTTCATAAATTTGACGACTGTAATATTACTGACACTTGAAGATTTCTATAATTTACGTTAAACGACCGAGTATTACCGTTTCTACATCTTTGCATCCTCCTTCGGGCGTACGACGCTCTTATTGAAATGAAACCGGTCCGGTAAGCGTTGCACTTCCGACGCAAGAGCCAGATGACATTTCAAGTGAAAGTGCCCGTGAAGGTACGAAAAAGCGAAAGTTTTTGATAGGTTTTGTGCGCCTGTATTTTGATTGTTGTCTGCTGCCGATTGTCGACTTGATTATAATATAGAAATGTAGATTTCACCGTCTGAATCGGTTAAATTTCTCCACCTGTATAAGTAACAACTCGTTGATTTCTTACCGCAGAATACTGTTTATCTCGAATAACGTAAAAAGGGCGTATGAAATATATTATACTGTCTGATATAAAAATTGTATCCATTAACTAGAGCTTTATATTTTATTTATCTTTTCATCTCAACTGCCCGCGTAGAGTATTAAAGACTTTTTTTTATATGATTCAACTTGTATTCATAAGTCGTTTTATATGCAGAGAGTCGCTATCGAATCACTTAGAATTGTACCGCAAATATATCTGATATAAAGAAAATACACGATTGAAGACAGATTTAAATTACTAATAGTGACAGCAGATTCTAGATAGTTCACATAATATAATATTAAAAGATTATTTAGATTGTTTACATAATAGTAGTGTAACAAATAGACGTCTAGTCACTAAATACAAAAATATATATATGAAGAGATAGACCTTTCTGTAGGCAAAAATTTTTGTAGATCTGGTTGGTTGTCCTGTAGAGTTAGTCACTTGATCATATTGTTGCTGACGCTGGCTTCTTGCGGTGATCTTACAGCGAAGACTATTACGGAGACCTGGACCTGAAGGCCATCAGAAAGAGCGAACTCCTGGCTGGACTAAACCAAGACGGACCCAAGGTCCAGCACAAAGCCTCCAAGCCCCGCCCTACGAATAACAAGGTCTCCCAAGATTCGACGCAGTAATGAGACCACAGACGATGTAGATTTAATTTCAATTAAACAAATATAAATTGATACTTAATACTGAGTTTGGAGAATGAATATTTCTTACAGATCTTAAATATAAACAAGCATTTCTCAAGTTTTTGATTTTGATTTAAATTAGATAATGAATCATTCAGATTTATGTATGTACAAATTTCAATATCAAAGGCGTCCGAGATTCAAATGATGTTGAAATAAGATTATTAATTTAAAAAATTCACAATTGTTTTCATTAGACAACTACTCTATTAAGTATCCCTATATATTTATTAGTTATAAGTCTTACAAAAACGACATATTTATTTTTATTTTGTCATCGCAAACTTAGACTGATCTACGACAATACAGCGGCGGAGAAAAAATATAAGTTGCAAAATACGAGATTATTTAATATTATTTAATCAACACGAGCGATTAAATTCTTCGAAACTCGTTATACATTTAAAAAAACAACACTGAAAATCTAGATGCTTACAGAACACAAATCCTGCATTTTGTATATTTATAGGGTACGTTAGCATTAAAAAACGAATTTTATAAAATTGTGTATGATTAAAATGCATAAAATAAAAAACTTAAAAATATTCCTTGTTTTTATTCAATCCTTGTAAATAATGTGAATACATGAAAATGTTTATGTAAAAAAAATACTCCCTGCACGACAATTTTTGTGTGAAAATGTGATGACTTTAACCACTCAATGTTTATTCTTCTCTTTCAGTTAATAATTTATATGTGTACCTATTTTTCTTAATTATTGTTCTTCCAAAATGCACTGAATGTGGTTTTTGGTTAACATTACTTAATATTCCTCTCTCTCACGATGTACTCTCTTCTGTGTTCTATGGCATGGCGGGTTGACTTAGAAATTCTAAGTTACTATTATTGGCTCAATTCAGGTGTGTATCTTGTGACTTTTACATTTAAAAAAAAATCCTTATTATAATAATACCGATGTTTCAAAGCACCATTAAAATACTGTTGAAAAACACATTATTTATTCATATATCTCTAGGTAAACTTAAAATTCTGAGAATAAATATTTATATACATAAAGATATGTGTACATAAGAAATATCAGAGGCGTGCAGTTCATACATGCAAATGAACTGTAGAATTATCAGATGAAATTCGTTATATCATTATTAGAATGTTAAAAATAGCCCGTCGATTGCGACGGAAAACTAATTTTCATAACTTAAATTTGAAAATTAACAAAAATACAATAACAAACGAATTTTATTTCGTTTGATCGAAAACCGAACCTTCACATATTATATTTACTTAACAGCAGATCTTTTTTCTTTTACGTTGCCATGCAACACGAACAACTGTCAATATTTATTTGTTTTATGTTCGCAGACCCACGGTTGAATATTACATATTTGTTGGATTGATTATTTATCTTGATATTCTACAATATTGGATTAAATTCTCAAAAATTATTAAACATTTATCCACCACCTGATTAGAAAAAATGCTTTATTCGCCCTTGATAAATACATTTCAAATTTGCAATAATTGAATACATATATAATAATATTAAATTATTTTAATATACACGTATTTCGAATGTACAAACACTTTCTCATTACAATATTTATACATTTTTAGAAATCTTCACTTGGTGCTTCATGGTTAAATTGTTTTAATGAAACACGATATGATTATTTACCATTCTACCAAAATATCTGTTAATTATAATAGTTACTTTTCCTTATTAATATTATTCTAAGTAGTTAGTGCATTGTTGCATGCCAATTAATTATTGTCTTAAAAAGAAATATTCTAAAGTTAGTCTTGTTATAAAACAATAGGCTGAATATAAATTATTTTAGATTGCATACTGTTAATAGTAGAAAAATTCCAGTTACATATTTTTAAACTACCTCATTTTCTTTTTAACATTTGGCACAGAATTACAAGTCAAAGAAATATAAAATTAATCACTTGTACGTACAACTATTTTTCGACAAAATAGTTTCTATAAATATTTCGGAAAATATCATATTTTTTAAAAATAATTTCAATTCGCGTGTACGTACAGTTAAATGATTTATGTATACCTATAAAAAAAAATAATTAAAAATAATAAGTTCTAAAATGGCAATGGTTTTGAGTCACAATAAGTATTTTTTACTCGACAATATTCGCTTCAGTTTATATAAGAAAATCAATACAATACATTGGCTTATATCCCGTTAAGATCATTTGATAATCTAGCAGTTGAATGGATTGTTCGTCCCTTATTTTAATGGGAATTCTCTAAAATATGACAGTTTGAAAACGTAAACTTTTAAACAGACAAAAACACAGATAAACTAGTTGTTTTAACTTTTAGCACTTGATGATAATTTTTATTACCACGGAAAAGTGGTAATAAAAGTTAGTGGAAAAGCGTTAGCCTACTGTACAATAGTTAATTTCAGGTTCAATTTTTGAGTTTACTTTAAAACTGCCTTAACATGAAAAAAAAGAAGAAAATACTATGTTTACTCTTTTTGGTAAACAGCCAAAACCAGAAATTATATCAAAATATAACTGTATGAGTAATTATTTGTAAAATAGATCCAATAACAACACGAACATTGAGTTATTTAATAAATAATTGAAAATGAACATTGAGTTATTTAATAAATAATTGAAAATGATATCTTTTAGATTTTAATTGTAAAGTTACAATTTTAAAACAGTTCTTTATTAATTAAAACAAATTAAATGAATCTTTTTTAAAGATACATAAAAAAAATAAACTCATTGTCCCAGCAAGAAAATGTTTTGGTTTCGAGTCCCGGTGTATATATTTTTCCGGTAGATAATTTTTTTAAGCGATTCATCAATACGTGATAAATTTTAAAATAATTATTCAGACTTTATTGGCAGCTACGCAAAAAAATAGCCTTCAAATATCATGACTATTGTATATATTTGTAAAATATTAAAAAATCATATGGGAGGTCAAGAAATCCATTACGTATTTTCAAACATTAAAATTCAAAACCACGTCCATTTTAATTGTAAAATTTGGTATATAATTTTCTTTGGCTTTCTAATCCTGAGTAATAATAGCGAAAGCAAATTTGCATGATGTTTATATTTTTAAATTATCAGTGTTTAATCGTATTTTTTCCCATTTAACAACAGCGAAGACTACTATGGTGACGTAGACCTCAAAGCCCTGAAGAAGTTGGGCTTCTAAGAAGTACGCATGGAGAAGAAAATAAGGAATTTGCCAAATATGGAGGCTCACAGTCACTTTCGTCTTAGTCTAGCATTTATACTTCATCTAATTAAGTCCAGCTTTGCTGCCTGAACCCTTGAAAGCCGAGCTTAAAATCAATTATAGTTAAGGTAAGCCGTTCAGAATCGAGTGCCATTGCAAAAGGTTATTAGTGTAATAAAAATATTTTTAAAAATGGTTTAGATCTTTGAGGGCAAAATTAGATATTTATAATTTTTTTACGGTTGAGGGGTTTATATTGTTGACCAATAACAGGGAATTTTCTTGTTTAAAATCCATTTTATTAATACAATTTTATTTTTATTCAGCATACTATTGCAATTATTTATAAACAATAGTGTAAACGAAAACAATATTTCAAATAATGAGTGTTAATAAGGACAAATAAATGGTTGTTAACTATGATAGATATATTAATATTATTGTTTGGCTGGCATCGATTTGGGTGGTGAGGTATAATTCTAGATATTACTAATTAATCAATAAGATCAAACATCAAAATAGGGTTGTTTGTTCTACAGTATAACTAAAATAAATTAGTTTATACTCTATTTTTTTATTTAAATTATAAACGATGTAAGTTTTATTTAAGATAAACTTAACTAAAAAAATAAAATTAATAATTCAAAGTATGGTAAATGAACGTGTGAGCTATCGGAAAAAAAATGAAAAAATAAATAAAGTATCAGATGCGTTGCACGAAACAACTGTCACCTCTAGTAAAAATGTCTGCATAAAAAAAATCTTAAAATAAACCACAGACAGTAAGGAAGATTGTTGGACTTGTTATTTTATTTTATAAATTGCCAATTTATTTGTAAATAAAAATAAAACAAACATAAGTACACTTTTATTTATACCCTGTAATCCTATAACTTTAAAGAGAGACGCAGTGCACGTGTAAGAATTAATGTGTCATTCGAATAATAGTTTTATATCACAAAGCATGTCAAAATTTCATCTAATTAGACATACAAAGTGTAGATTTGAAATCCAGATACATTTATCTACCAGAAAATGGTAATATTTTTGGACTCCACAGGTGTTGAACCGTGACATCCGGATCAGGAAGTAGCGTTCTACTACCAGACTATTGAGGTCGCAAGAGATAGGCTAGATTTACATTTTATTATTTTATTATGTTTGTGGTTTGTTCACCTGACGGGTGAGGTAGAGAAGTATATACTTGAATACCAAATTTAAATGTTTTGTTGATTGATTACGGACTAACCGGAATTTTTCATCATATTATTTATCCCAAAAATAATGCGGTTTTATTATACTTTTTTTTATTTTACATAATTAAGGTAAAGAAAGTTTTTTAATCTAAAATATACTCTTTTCATTTTTTAAAATGCTCTTCCGTCTCTTCCAAAATTCACTTGTAACACTAAAAATACTCCAACCAGTACAGTTCATATTTTTTCCGTCCAACTGATTTTGAATACTGTGGAATAAATAATAATCAGGTAGAGATAGGTCCGGGGAATATGGTAGGTGGGGCTTCGTTTCTTAAAAAAGGTTCATTCCTGAGACGTGACAGCAGAGAGCACACATTCACTCTCTGCACGCGATTAGACTCTGAAAGTTTATGAGGAACCCATGGGCTTAATTTGATGACTTTTACGATGGCACGAAGGTGTCGATAAATGCTTGAATGACCTAATCCAAGCTTCTCTGCTAGTTTCTTAACAGTTACGACGGGATTTTGTTCTACTAGAGGTTGCATCTTTACAGATTTTCCAGAACTAGGCTCGTCTTCTGGGTCGGATTTCTGGAACCACCGTTGACTCTGGCTTACGCTTATTGTCTGTTCCCCATGTACTGCATTAATATTCCTCGCACTTGTTGCGTTACTGCCTTTGTAGAACTCATAAAGCAAAATATGTCAAATATGCTCCTTTGCCACTTCCATTATAGCTTTGAAAAAATAATTGTTAAAATCGAACTGGGCTCGTCAAAACTTGAACGAAGAATAAGATACTACCTGATTTTATAGCAGTAATAATTTTACCTGATGCAGGTAGTTTATCCCGCCTCTCTTGGACTTTTAGTTCATGTAATTGAAAAAAAACCACATTATTTATGGGTTGATCTAATATCTTATTGTCGTGCTTTAATATTTTAAAATATCATATGACACCACTAGTAAAAAAATAATTAAATAAACGCATCGGTGTCTGTAGAGCTGATCGAGTCTCAGGTCCTTAGAAAATTTCCGCACATTATTAATGCTTAATATTCTAAGGTAAAATTTTTTTTTTTGTTGTAATGAAAATCGTCTGAAGACGGTTTATTTAAATTGTAATGTATCGCGTCTCTACGTGATTGTGAGGATGCGTGTAAAATTTGCTATCGCGTCACAGTGTCGTTGTTCATTTTGCTCTGTGTACATAACGAATAACAGCCGGCTCCGTGTTTATTACGCGAGTGTCGAGATAAATGTTTCATTTGTATACACGATTCACATCCAAAGTTATTTTACAAGATTATTGAATAGACATATAAAAGTAATATTAAATTAAGGTTTTCAAAAGAGAACCTAAATTTAAAAACAATTGTTATTGATTGCAGTCACTTGATAAATAATTAGTTTTTTAAACAAATAATAGATAAATACTAAATTAATGTATTAATTATAAATATATACATATAAAATCAATTTTGTCGAAAAATATTGTTTTAGCGTTACCGGGATTCGAACCTGGATCTTCATTTCCAATCCTTCCCCGGATTGGAAATGAAGATCCAGGTTCAAATCCCGGTGACGCTAAAACAATATTTTTCGACAAAATTGATTTTATATGTATATATTTATAATTAATACATTAATTTAGTATTTAAAATATCACAGACCTATGTTCTGAATAATTACAACTTCACAATAAGAATGTGTTTTCCTTAATAAATAATAGATATCCCATAGAGACGAAGCTATTTTTTAAAATTATATTTAATGGAAATATAAAATTATATTTAATGGGTAATTAAGAACCTGTTTTCGGCTGGTTCAAGTGATAATTTTAAACTTAACTAACATTAACTTAACTTTAAGTCAGCGGAAGACAGGTCGTAGGTCTTGTAATTAATTATTTTTATTAAATATAATGAAATAAAATACCTTTGTCTTATTCATTATTTGTTTAATAACAGTGCCTTTGTAGGTGAAAATCCAGTAATTGTGCGTTCTTTAATATTGATAATTATTTTTTTAATTACAGGCTAAGTGTGTTTTTACCAAGATAATAAAATATACACCACAACAGTGGCATTTGGTAAAGTGTCTTTAATTTTAATAAAATTGCATGTTTTCTTTTCTAATTATCATAAATAAATACTGATAAATGAATACATCTTGAATTATGCTTTATTATATGGTAAGAATTGTGCTTTAATTAAATGATTATTACAAATCGTATATGATCAACGAAAATAACAAATCTAGTGATGATCGATTCTGTCAGCCAAAATATGATTCAAATACTAAAATAAAGTATTAATTTTAAATATATACATATAAAATCAATTTTGTCGAAAAATATTGTTTTTACATCACCGGGATACGAACCTGGATCTCTATTTCCAATCCGGGGAAGTACACTACCAATTGTGTTATAACGCCAGTATCTTTCATGACAAATTTTCGAACCTATATATTACATTTTTCTAATTAATACACCTGCAGTTCCATTATTTGAAAGCCATCTACATTATTTTTACAGAATATCAAATACCTTTGAGTAAACCGACTGCAGACGCCAGAATTATCAATTCATTTTAATTAAAATTGGAATAAATTGATACAACATATATTATTAAGGAAAACACATTCTTATTGTGAAGTTGTAATTATTCAGAACATAGGTCTGTGATATGTGAAAAAATATGATTCTCTTGCCTACAAAAGCATCCGAAGTCCACCATATGCATTACTTATAATCAAAATTCTTCTATACGTAACGCATATTAGATCAGTTTTGATATACGGAGTCAGAACTCTGTCAACTTTAAGAAATTGCAGGTTTTTGAATGCTAAATCCTGAGAAAGATCTTTAGTCCGATTTACGAAAATAATATTTGGCATATATGCTATGACCTCAATGTTTACGAGCGTAATATCTAGCCTGATATCATTATGTTTATCATCCTTTTAACCAACTCATAGGGTAAAAGACTATACTAGACTTAAAAGTATCTATCAAAAGTTGAGAACTATCGTCCGCAAATGACAAATAGATTTTTAAAATACGACTTTATGCATGACTTATCTTTCTAACTGTAGTTGTATCTAAGTTTAAAATTTAATTAAAGGAATTGATTTAATTTCTGGCGGCTTCTAGTGAATATTACTCAAAGGTATTTGATATTTTCTCATTTAAAGGTAATAGCTTTTTAATTTGGAAGAACTTCGAAAATTTGTCGTCAACTTACTACGTTGGTGTGGTGTAATCGGTTAACGCATTTGTATTAAAAAATAGTATGAAAGTTTGATGATATTTCATTTTTTGTATGCAATGTATAATTTGGATAAATAATTTATTAAAATTTTTAATTGCTGTATCTAAATAGTTATGTTTTTGACAGGGTTGGGATCAGGCACACGGAGTTTGAACATTTTTGACTCATATTATATTTTTAATATGTGCCTTAACCCTTAAATATTATACATTAACTTTGCTACACCCGATATAAACGTTAAAAATATGAGAAACATATTTTTGAGTGTAGGTACATATAATTTGTTAAGTTTACTAACAAATGGAATGGCGTTTTCGTTTCCTAAGTTTTGAAATTATTAAAAAAAAAAACACGTTTTTAGTACAATCGTGAAGCTATATAATTAATTAAAAAATTACGGGTCCTTACATATTTTAAATAATTAAATAATTTTCACCTGATGCACAAACATTTTTACTCTACTGCGTTGTCCAAATCTGGGTGTTTTATAATTTATTTCGTAGTAATGTAGTAAACAATAGTTGACACTGTATATCGTTTTGGGTAGATTTTAATTATGAATACCACAACGTTATTTATCCTCTTGGGCACCCTATGGTATATTAAATAACCATAAAATACATAAAAGCACCATTACACATAATTTCTATGTAATCTTAGTACATATAACACTATATATCGTCTAATATGGCCGATGCTCCGTTTATGTCAATAATTGTAAAAATCATATAAAGTGCTGTTGCTGGGTGGTCGGAGGAGGGAGGGGGGAATTATATATATATATATATAACTTTATGCTATAGTTAAATTAAACAGTAAAGTAAATTTTTGTTTGACTAATATTTATTATGATGTTAATATTTTATCGAATGAAAACCTGCATACATTCCCTGTGGTAAAAATTACAAACTAATCAGTCGTCCATCTAGATTATTTTCAGTAGCGGTTGCTATCTCGGATGAAAGTCCTCCATCTGTCGGTTTCAACTGTAAACAAAACAATTGTTTTAGATTTAAATAAAATTATTTTTATTGTCGATGTGAAAAAGGTGAAACAATAAAAATAATCTGTTTTCAGCATCCCTAAACAGAGGATATCAATCACTACTTGAGATAAACATGTATGTAATCCAGATTTGGAATGTTTCTTTACATTATACATATAGGGTCTTTCAACGAGGACGCTTGATTTTAAAATGTAAGTTAAACAGGTTGTATGTGAGATATTCAATCAATTTTTCTTTCATTTGAAAGTATATTTTATGGCATTAAGTGTGGAATATAACGTTGTTCGAATATCCGCTGCGGCTTTGCTCGGTGGCATATTTGGGAGGTCCAATTTTCTATGACTTTATCGCATAAATCTGGCTAAATTTGCTGGATGGCGTTTGTTATGTTGACTTTGAGGGGGTCAATTATTTGCGGCTTATTTGTAAAGACTTGCGATTTAAGATAGCCTCAAAGGAAGAAGTCTAAAGGTATTAAATCGCACGATCTCTGTGGCCAGTTCACGTCACCGTCGCGCCAGATAACCCTGCCCTCAAATCGATTGTCAAATTGCCCTCAAAATTTGATGATTTGCACACGTTGTTCAACCTTCCATGGTGATTTGCCGTATACTACTTAACAATTGACAATAAATTTGACAGATGTCACTTTAACAACATGGCTCCTATAATCTAACAAATTTTGAGCGTCCCTATTAAAAGACCCTTTATTATATTAAATTAAAGCGTGCTTAGAAAATACCTACACAGGCTACATTGTCGGCAACTCCGATTAATATTTCAATAAAATAATTTAGATTTGTCTACTTTATCATCTTCATACACGTGCGAGAATAATGTTTTGATATTTTTGTTAAGTACATCTTTAATACTCTACTTAATCACAGTATATTTCGCAAATGAAATCTAAAACAATTTAAGTAATAAAATTGTTATTAGTTTTGAATAGTGCTATACACTGTATAAGTGCCGTTTTTTTTTAAGAATGAACATTACATGGCAAAAAATTTCACATAAAATAAAACTTTAATCCTCAAAGAAAGTGGTGTGTTTCAATTTCAAAACGGATCCCCATTTGTAATACAAAACTGATTCACTATGAACTGGTTGATATATCACGTACTTGGAACAACAAGTTGTCATTTGAAATTTACATCAAAATGAGATATTTAATATTCGAGTATTGAATATAAATTTTTAGATTTTTTTTATTAGGTGAATTTTTAACAAAAGTGTCGCTTTATAATTTAATTGTCGATTTTGGGAACGTAACATAATATAATTCGTACATTTTATTTTAGTCGTTGTTCTAAAATGTATCACAAGTGCTAATAAAATATAGTTTGCTTTCTTATTATGCCCTAGTCTCAGAGATTTAGTTGAGATGTATCTCAATACCGTGTACACGTGTTGTGGTTTTGATCTCGGGACCGAAGATTACTTTCAAATAATGGAACGACAGATGTATCAATTTGAAAGTGCAACATTTAAGTTAGAAAATTTGTCGTCAATGTTGGTGTAGTGTAATCGGTTAATGTATTTCAAAACAAAAATATTTATGCGATACATTAATTTTATCTGTATATCTTTCTAATTGATACATTTAATTCGTATTAAAAATATCACAGACCACGTTCTGAAAAATATACATCAACTTCATGTGTTCACTTCTAAAATATTATTAATTTATTTAATTAATATGTTATAAGAACTTAGAATTATTTTAATAGTTGCCTCACTGAGGTTTTCCCGTGCTGGGGCAAACATTTTATACACTTAAAAAAATAAAAAGATGCAATGTAAATTGAAAATAATAAAAAATAAGGAAATGTAGCTATGTCAAGACAATAAATTTGTTCAAAGGTTTTTTTAAAATTTAAACTAAAATTACACTCGACTTATTTGATTGTACTTTAAGAGATCAAAAAAAAACTCAGGATTGAATCAATTTTATAAAACATGCACTAGATTTCTTTAATTCTCCATTCACCATCGCTAACGAGTCAAAGATGTCATTTTTATTTCTCAATATTATACACAGTCCATCAAACTATTAAATTAAATAATTTTTAGAATCTGATTCTGAAGTACTTACCAAACAGCTTTGGAGTCGATGATGCATTTTCTGGCATTCCTGTCAAATGCAGTTCTGTTTGGGCAGGTTACCTTTTGCAAATAGTTATTAGGATTGCAGAACGACACTGACGTACAGCCTTTCCCAATTTTGGTGATATATCCTTTTTTGCACCAAATTGTGGTAGTGAACAAACCTAAATCAGAATATAACGTTTGTAAAGTATGATAAGGATAGATTAAAAATACAAAAGAAAAATAAAGTAATTTAATATAATTTCTCGATGGTTCTGTGTCGTATACATCTGGTCATTGGGGGAGGAATGACTGGTATTCGAAGGTCTTCGAGGCGACAGACTGAAGATCACCTTGGGGCCGTCCACGTATAGGCAGGAAGACAAAATAATACAAGAATAACCAGAATACCCTTATATGTTAAAAGTAATCTATGTCACTAAAATATACGTTTTATTCATACTGTATGATCGTTTGGAGCAAGCACAATTGTTTATTAGATATTGGAAATATTAAAAAATATATATTACATATACTTTTAAATTGTTTTAATATTTCCAATTCTTTATATTATTTATCGTTTCCGAGGTAAGTTTGTAGAATTCCATAATTATATATGTTGGTTAGAATAATTAGAAGCATCCTAAATGTAAGGGAATTCTCTGAATTCCAATGAATAATGATGTCTCTTTTCACTTACTTACTTACTTCCCATCACGCCGTTTCTCGTTTCAGAGAGGATAGAGCGCCACACTCTTCTGTCCTGACACACAATTCTCGCCTCATCCACATTCATACATCTTCTCATACAAGCTCGCCGATTGTTGAGGCTTCTAACAGAACAATCCTCCATTATCTGGTTTACCTGGTCGTGCCAAGTCTTCCGCGGACGACCTCTATTTCTGGTGCCATCAACACTTGCATCATATATCTTTCTTACCATTCTCTCCTCATTCATCCGTTCCATATGACCGAACCACCTAAGTGATCCTTTTTTAATCTTACTCACTATACTAACATCAGATTTACATTCTTTCCTTATTTCTTCATTCTTTACTCTGTCTTAAATAGATTTGTCACAAATACGTCTAAGCGATCTCATTTCCACTGCATTCAGTCTACTTTCGTTCCTTTTCTGCCAGCTCCAGGTCTCACTTCTATACATCAGTGTCGGTACCAGGATTCCATTGCGCACCGCTAGTCTTGCCTCGGTTGACAAATTCCCGTTAGATATAATTCCATTCAAAGCGCCGTTCACTTTATTTCTTGCAGTCACCCTCCTTTCGATACAATTCTCAGGGCTTTCCGTTTCTATCAAACATACTTCCCAAATATAAAAACTCATCTACTTGTTCCAAACATTCATTACCTACAAGTATTTAGCACGGTGTCTTGCTTTCCTCCTTATCGAATACCATCACTTTCGACTTGTTAACATTCATCATGAGGTCGCTTCCCTTGCATACATCGTACATTCTACTCACCAGATTCGGTAGTTCTTGTTCATTATTCGCCATTAGTACTGCATCATCGGCGTACAACAAACAGCATACAATCAAATCGCCCATTTTTGCTCTTTTCACTATAGTTATAAATACAAGTTGTTGAGTTAAATTGTTAGATTGACAATGCCCTTGCAAGGCGAAACGCGTCATATATAATCAAATAACAAGTGTTTTATTTCCACATATGTGAAGAATTTAATTATCTTTGCCGTCTCGTCTCTTTTTACCCTGGCCTGTAAAAATAATTAAATAACTGTATTAATACCTGAATTTATACTGATGATTTTCTTGAATTTGTCCAATACACTAGTACTATTCTCACTCTCCATGGTACTGGATTCAGAGATCTGGCAGCCGACGCGCTCAGGGTAGTCACACACACCGAGGTTCTTTATTTAGATGAAAAAATATTTTATAAAACATGTGTATTTATATATTAAATATAATATTACAAAGTGGTGTCAAAAGTATGAGTATAATTGAGGTTAAATTATAAATTTAATATGTGGTATTGGAGACATCTGTTTGGCAACCATGTATGAATCACCAGAATAATAAATGTACCCATACTCTTAGAGGCGTCTCTGAATTGCACACCTTCAATAAATAATGGAATATTGGACACATCTCACGACAAGGTAAAACCCTGGAGAGGGTTAATGTGTTCGGAAGAACCCCAGAAACTAGATTCAGAAACTTTCTCCGAAGCTTTGGACGAAGTCTTCAGACTGATCCAGATGGAGTTAGATAATAAATAGAATCCTCGCAAGAGATCACGACCCTTAGTAATGAGAACAAATCACGAGAGAGAGAGAGCATATATACAAGATGTCCAAAATACAGTAGTATAAATGGAGCCTACTGTTAGGGGACATCACTAAGAACTAGTGATAATAGGGTTATCCGAAATTATAATGGTTTAGAAATTTGTCGATTTTTTGTAATTTTCGAGTGCAACCTGTCTTTATAAAAATGAACGCTGTGCCATAAATACTCAACCTATATGATGAAATTTGGCATACGTATGCTATAATAATGTAGCTAACACACGGCTAATTAAAAAAGTTATTTTAATTTTTTTGCTGAACCTACAAAAGTTTGAATAACTTTTAAATCGTTGAATTTCGGAAAATCCTATTTGAAACTCATAAGGCTGCTAGTGATATCATTTAAACGTATGTTCCGTTTGTACTACTGTCTCTGAGACATCCTTTTTCATATATACATATGTGTTAAGTATATATATGTGTATGCGTGTTAGAAGGTTCTTGGTTATCTCGTGTCTGTTGGTCCCGAGAAGGACTATTGTTGTCCCAACTTTTCATAACCCAACTCCAAGATATACCTTATCGGTGATGTGTCGCCCTGAATTGATCATTAAACATGTCTTTTCATGCCGGCAATTCAGCGCCAATCTTTTCTATTTATAATTAGGATGTATACGACCTAATGTTTTGCTTCTGGTAATTCTGTGTGGTAAAATATTATTGTATAGTTTATTTAATGTTGTTTTCGACTTGTTTACGCGCCTTGTTACTTCGATTGGCACCACTGAGTTTCCTGGTTTATAATAATGTACATGTGTGTTCGTGTGTGAGTATTGCCGCCCTTTCTTCGGAAGGCTAAAAGAAGACATCAAGACATTATTACATCCAGTGGTCCAAATAAACCACCAGTGTGCGTTTCGGCCGATCGAAATCTAAAGAAGACAATCCAGCTAAAAGATCTACAACATCGGACCAGAAAGATAGAAAAATTAAAAAGGTTAGTGCAGTTCATATATTATAAGCGTACTTATTGTTAACCGGAAACCTGGGAACCAGCTATCTAAGACATTTACGTAAAAACAACTACTTAATGAGATATTTTAATAAACAAATTATAAATATCTCATATAAACGAAGCTATTTATATTATATTATATGGAAAGTATGGAAGTATGGGTATTACAGGTCTCTATGAGATATCCATAATTTCTTTAATAACAATGCATTTGGAGGTAAAAATCCAGTACTTGTGTATTCTTGAACATTTAAAAATATTGTTAAGATATTTTGATACACCAAACGGTTTCGGAAAATACCGTTTCCCTCATAAATTTAATTATAATAATTAATAGTTAATTTGACATCCTGACGAAGAGTACTATTTTTCAGAACTGGTTGGTGTATTAGTTTAACTCATTAAGTGGTTGAAAACAAAGTTAAATAATCTATATAAAAATGAACTAATACCACAAAGTTTAATTTGTATATATATATATTTTTTTATTGATGTTATTTGTTTATGCGATAAATGTGACAACTTTCCAAGTATCATCAGATTCCCTTGGTGTTCTATCCTCTGAGTAATGACTCAGTACGTCCAGGTAACAATATTAAGTTTATTACAACAACGTATTTACAGTCAATAATAATTACACACTTCAGAGATAGACTAGTTATTCAGGAGAAGCTGTGATGGAAGAGAGCTGTTCCCCTCTTATAAGGTTCACCCCACTGTGACAGTTCTCACATCAAGTATCGACATTTATCGCACAATTTTTTTTTTTTTAATATTATAATAGGGAAGTGTAGAAATTAGTGTTATATGCGTATGAATAATATAAGAATATTTGTAGGTACACTTACGTCATTATAATGTAGGCCACCGGGACATTCTAATAAGATCGGCTCCTCGGCATCGCATATATAAAACTGACTGCAATTATTTGGATTTCTGTACGTTCCGTAAAGGTTGTCTTTGCATCCAATCGCTAGTGGTCGAGCTGTCCAAAAAAAATATATAAAAAAATATAAAAAAAACAATAAAAATAAAAATATTTATATATTTTGTAGTGCATAACTTGAAATGGTGACACTGTGCAATATTTTAGATAATTTGTGCAGATAGACTTTTTTGTGCATTATATTAGTTGAATCAATACTTACAGAGCTTATATACGAAACTTAAATGAAATCAAAAATTAATTATTTTATTTAAAATACTAATATTAAAACTGTTAATAATATAATGTCACATATGCTATTACTTTATTTTCTAGGTGTTTTAAAAAATAAACACAAATTTCTCGCGAACTTAATTATTTTTTACATTATTGATTTTCGAAGTTCTTTTTTTGTGTTTATAAATACGAATTTCTGAAAAAAGAAAACATATACTAATTATTTATTTGAATATTGCAGTAGTTTATTTTATAAATAGTAAAAATAATTTGTATCACACACTGACAATAATTTAAAATTTTTAAAACATTTGAAACATGAAATAAATAAAAAATTACATTACTGAATAAAAGAAGAAGACGAAAATTGCTTTTGTTGAAATATCTTAGTTTGGTCTAGTCTTGCCATTATATGTCTGTTTAACCTTTTGAACGCTACTTCCAGCCCTGACATTCCAATACTCACTATGATCACGAACCAAAGTCGTCGTATCAATTATTGATACGACTGCGTACAAAAATCAATTTATACCGTATCAACTGTTGATACGGTAGCATTCAATAGGTTAAAGATGGAAATCGATAACATAAATCGACGGAATTTTGATGAACACTTCCAGTATCTTAGGCCCCGAAATACCTCGTTGGATTCACTTTATGTTATGGTTCCACGTTATCCTACGTTAGATATTAATTATATATAATAAATAATTATTTAATATAAATTTACCCACAATCACCATATAAAATTATTACAAGTTCTTAAATTTCATCTACACACATTAGACATATCGCACACCTAGATCAAAACTAAGACAACTAAAAAAAAACAATAATTTTTAGTTATTATTGTATTCGGATACTATGTCATATACGCAATTAACATAGCCCCAGTTCTGAAATAATGTCATTTTAGGGTACATTTATGACCTAAAATGTTATTTAGTTTCATAACTTTAGTAACAGAAAATTGAGAAAAATGTGATTATTTTTTGGTCTACTGAAAAATGACTTTTTGAGTTGTCTTAGTTTTGATCCAGGTGTGCGATATATTTTCTCCTGTTGGAATTTATTTTAATTAATCTGAAAAATCTTAACTTCACAAATAAAATGTAATTTTATAAAAAATAATAATACACATATTATTTAAAAAATCGCAAAGCAAAGTAAATAACTATAGGTATTTTGTAAGTTGCTAAGATTATATTTTTATATTACTTTTTTAAAATATTAATGAGAAATTAGACAATTTGTTATAATACTTTGGAATTTATAATTTATTAGTAAATATGTAATTTATATGTTGGAAGATAATAAATTAATAATATACATAGCAATAAAATGGTCTCTTGAGTCTTAAAGAAATGGGCATTAAAATTAATTATTCTATCGTATTATTTCTTGTATTGAGTTTTGCTTATAAAATTTCACAGGTATTAATATACTCTTATATATAAGCTCATTCTTAGATATAGAAACAAGTAAAGGATGGCAAACTCGTCATCCTCTTACCTTATGAATGAGCAGAACTGTAGTTTGGATCAACTGTTTTATGGTATCGTAGTTTTCGTAAAGACTTGTTTACAGTTTAAGAAGCATACACACGTATGACACTTGTATTGAAATTCACCCCATTTATTGTTTATTGTGCTTTGTACTCTTATTCGTGTACACGCATCATTAGAATGTGGTGTCTTAAGTAAATATAATAACATTTTTGAGAAAAGAACATAGTTAAAACGCGTAATTTGTATTCTCTAAACCTTTGGTTTCATCATAAAAAATATAAGTTACGATTATATTCAAATTACCAATGAGAAAAAGCTCGAATACACTTTTCAGCAGCTTGGGGATACTGGAAATTGTACAGATCTACGCTAAAAAAATTCTTGACTACATATTCGTTTATCATTTCTGGGGTTTCATGTTCATAGTATTGTCAGCCTTTTCAATATGAACACATACAGAGTCAGGACTTCAGACCCAACACCGATGAGTGAGCAGCCTGTGTATGCATGTGTGTGTGTATGCCACACCGCCGGCGCGTGTGTGTGAGGCTATAAAGGACAGCGCGCGGCTCTCTTCCTCCGTGTTAACGTCGGCTTAGTGATACTAGTGATATACCTTGTAATATTTGTATTATATTGTAATAAACCAATAATTTTTACAAAACCTATTCCTAAGACCTTCCCAGGACGAGGTGTACACTAAAAACGTTTCATGTTCATAGTATTGTCACCCTTTCAATATGAACACATACAGACTCAGGACTTCAGACCCAACACCAGCCTGGGTATGCATGTGTGTGTGTGCGTGTGTGTGTGTGTGTGTGTGTGTGTGTGGGTCGGTTAAATTAAATTAAAATGTGTATTATCTTTTCAAATTTCAAGTAGGTTATATATATAAAAGCGCTAATTATTGATTAAAAACGTAAAAACGAAAAATTAAAAAAATCGCAAACTGTAGGATTTGAATACGTACGCAATGTTTTTGGGGGAATATAATTAAGAATTTAGCTGTATTATACACTAAAAACGTTGAAAGTAATGAATTAATCATAACGATTATATTAATTAGGAACAATCCTCTTTTATTTACCCATAATATTTATATATATAAGTGTGTTTATAAAGTTTGGCAGTAAGACGCTACTAAGCTAGTACTATTTTTGGAATAAAAAATGATTTGCTTAAAAAATATTATCACAATGAGGTTTTTAAGCCACTTATATTAAATTATATTCTACTCCCAAGTTGGAAAATGTATTATTTATTTAAATTTGTTTTTTTTAAAATTAATTTTTTGTTACATTTCGGGTCTTAGTTAAATTGCGTAACTTAAAATTATTAAATATTTTGTTAACGTACTTGGATTTAATAATTTATATCGCCCATCAAATAGCGCGAGTTCCGTAAATTGTTTTGTTCGAGTGAATATAATTAGTATTCTTACGATGTTCATTTGATTTCATTTTCATGAACATTTAATTTTTTTGTCACCTGTTTTAGTTTTGTTCCTAGCCCACTCCCAATCAGTACACATTGTTCCTTTGACTCGACTGGCTGTTTTTGATTTCGAAAAGAGGAAGTGTTCTCATGTGATTATTTATGTTGGATCCCTGGTTCACATACCGCTGCGATTAGGGTGTGTTGTGAACATTAAACTGATCAAAAAATTTTGTGCCGTGATATTTTCTTACATTAGGTGAACTTCCGGAAGATCATAGAGACGGCGTCATTAACCAGATAAGTCGAACTGTCCTTTGGTTCCGCGAGTTCATCCTGGCCCGCTATCGAAGGAATTTCCTTACTCTTATCCCATCCTTACATTTACATTTACATTACATTACATTTTTCATTGAACAA
The DNA here is from genome assembly GCA_022840565.1 of Eubasilissa regina. NCBI lineage: Eukaryota > Metazoa > Arthropoda > Insecta > Trichoptera > Phryganeidae > Eubasilissa > Eubasilissa regina. The sequence continues at coordinate 17,041,191 of JAINEB010000021.1, forward strand.
AGATATATTTATTGAATATTAATTTTTTTGAAAGAAAATATTTGTTTTATTACACTGTTAAATCGCACCCCTATTTAATGTAGTCACCCCGGAAACAATAACTGATTAGGTGAGAAATAATACACATTTCCTAGTTGTCTTTTTGTAAATTAAGTACGACGTAATAATTTGAAAGCATATTTTAATACGTACATATATATACAATATAATAATATATTCTACGGTACATGCATTAGTGTTTAGATAATATATTTTATGTATTAAATAAATATACATTAACACCACATTAAGCGACAGTTTTGAATAAATATTTTTATGTACAATACATACATGATTTTATTATTTCTTATTATCTAATATTCTTCCTGTTTCCTGAAAACCTTCATTTCGGACCGCGTCGCTTTTTAAGTGTTGAAGTGTAAAGTATACAATAATTGGTAATTTAAACATTGACCGTGCAGTGTTTCGGAAACTGTCAAAATCGTCAGAGAACCCAAAGCTAGGAGACGAGCCAGAACTGAATATAGACAGAGGTGGCCGAGGGGTGACGGACCAGCTCCGTGTCCTGGACTCCAGGCGGACCAACTACACAACGCGCTTAACCACGAACTCTGTGATCCGTAACTCGGTCCCAAATGTAAATTTTCAAGAAGAAGACTGAAAACTGAACCATGGCGTGTAATCAGTAAACATACGAATTTTACAAAATATCCTTTTTTACAAACGAGCAGTGCCGCAATATGATAGTCGAGATAAGTAAATGTCCGGGGCGCTGACTGATGGAGGGAGCCTGCTGCCCCCATAATTTTAGACATTTTGAATGTTTTTGAGAAAAAAACCGTTAACTTGTATTACCGTGTTAGCCCGAATATAACCCGACGTTTTTTAACATTAATAATTTAATAAAAGTGACGTTCGCGTTATATTCGAGACCTAATCTCTATAAAGAAAACATTAGTATTACGATATTGAGTATAAGTATTATATATAATACATACATGTATATTAAAACGTTATACATATTAAAATTTATATTTAATTTTCCAGAAAAATGTTTTTTCTTAAAATAATGCACTAAAATTTGAATGGTCGCGTTATATTCGGGCCAATACGGTATATATTTGTTTCAAATACGTCATTTTATCCCTTGTATACCAAGAAAAAACACATATCATGTCTACATGTGTATTCAACGTTAATATTCACTTTTTACTGAATCAAATATTACTTTACATTAATATCTACTGTTTTTTACTGAATTTTACTGAGTTTTATTGAATCGTGTCTTACTTGTGAATTTCGCAAAATGAAATATTGCGCAATAATTACATGCTTCTGAGTTTTTATAAATTTATAAAATAAAAAGTATATTAATTCTATGAATATATATATGAGTGAAAATCATTTCAAAATATTTATTTAATCATACACAACATGATCAACATCGTCACCATAATTATGTGGATACATGTATGGATATTTATGGTAAATGTAAATTATATGCTCACTGATTGGTCTCTCTCCACAATCCACATTGTAGGCATAGTCACAATAACCCTTTTCGGAGAAGCGCAATCCTGCTGGGCAGTGTTGCTCGAAGACTGTGCCGTCCCAGCAGTTGATGTAGGTTTCGCAGGAGTGCGGGGATGGGAACTGACCTCTGGGCTTCCGACAATACTTAGAAAGGTTCCCTGGAAAAGATAAACTTTCTTAGATTGAGAAAATTTTAATACAGATATACATGAACACAGAAGATATGTGATCGTAAGTAATACTGCGGCGACTCTAAAGATGTACGAGATGCATTGCTGAGCTACGGCTACGTCACTACATACTGTCTTTAATACAGGACCCTTTCCCGGGACCGGTTTAGAAACTAGGGCTTTCTTGCCGGTCCCACTCATCCAAACTAATAAAATACAACGATATAATAAATAATATAAAAACGAAAAAAGAGAAGTTCAATGTGGTAATTAGCAATTAACGCAGATTTTAAAATTTATACCCTCCAGCGTCCCTTAAGTGCTGTTTTATTCCTCAAAATTACATAACATAAATCCATAGAATATAGTTTTATATATAGATAGAAAATCGATGGAAAATTAAGATGCAGTAGTTCAAGGCAGACACTCAGGGATCCATTTATCAAAAAACACTCCCAAAAGAGGGACAGTGAACGAGACACAAAATGATTAAGTCACATTTACAAGGACAGACTAACGGAGTTACAAAAGACGAGGTGTAGAGAGTGAGAGGTAGGCACGTAGGTGGAGTCCCACCCACACAGGCCGGCTTAACTGCCCACCTAAAGAGCTCCAACGAGTCACCCACACCCGAATAAATTCCTCATATAAAAAATATTTGTTCCATTAATAATTGGGTCTGCATTCCTGGGCGGGCGGTGTCTAAATCCAGTCAAATCACCAATCATACGTTCACGTGCATCTTTAAGTATGTATCTCATAATTCCACAAAATATGCTCAGGCGTCTGGTCCACTTTTTCACATATACACCACGGGACATCCACAAGTCTAAACTTAAACAGTTTACTCCGGAATTATCCATGCCCCGTAATCATTTGCCTTTCAAAATGATGTAGTTAATTTACGCACTGTCTTTATCACACCTAGTCCATTTGATGGTTGGATAAGTCTACACTAAAGATTTTATAATCTTGTAGGAAAAAAAAGATTATTTTGCAATGAAATCGCATTATGCATAAGCGATGAATTTTGATTTTTCATAAAACAAATGATTTTTCATTTTCAATAATACAGTTATTTTACCATATTACTGTAACAATACTGCGACGTATGCTCAGTTTAATTCTCCACTAGACAGAATCAAAAACTTAGGTAGTTAGAGTTCGCAGATATCGCTGATGTATGGAATGTAATATTTACCGAAATACAAAAATATTCTTACATATTTATTTATAACTGGCAGATCAGAAGAACAACTATTCGAAACCAATGCAAGTTATATTTATGAAACACTGTTATTGTTTTATAAATATTTTAGTACAATGTAGGTAATATTTTTTTTTAGGTTAAGGCTATTGTTGTTTTTATGCTTTGTTATTGTTATTATTATTAATAATAATAATGCGCTTGTTCCATCGTGTTTGGTTTTTTTTCAAGACCCGATTCGCCATAAAAATAACACTTGAAAGTTCCGAAATATTATTTATGTTATGAAAAGAAAACCAAGGAAAATATAAATAAATAAAAACCTCACACATATATATAAATACAAACAAAATATAGATACTACATTTCAGTCACGGCCATTATTGTATCTGTAGCTATTCTGTAGGTGTTGCCATTCTCTGGTCAGGGAACCAGCTTTGAAAGAGAGAAATGAAATATATGATGCTTATTTTTACCGCATGGTTGCATACTATGTTGTAGTTTAATAAAAACATTGCAAATCAATACGAGTACATCAAAAAATAACAAAATTATTAGGTACAATTTTTCATCTATTTGCGTCGTTAAGTTTTAACAGGTTTAAAATGAACCAATTATTTTGGAGATGATTTTTAGCTTACCAATAAAAAAAAAACATAAGACTTTATTACACACCGAATCTTTAAAATATTTAGAACCAAAGTCCCAAACACATGGTCACCACATGTGTAAATACTAATTATTATGGTCCATGGTTAAGATTCTCGTGCTCGCAAATCTTCTGAAGAAATTTGAAGACGTGTTTTAATGTTTATTTATTTTGTCAGAATGATGCGCGGAGAATTCTATATGATGCGCAGTAGTATTTCGTGATATGGTATGATGCTTTTGTATCACATTAATTCGTTACATATTAACTAGTTTTCGTTAAAACTCGAATTAAAAAAATAATTTATATATTTAAAAAATAAATTAATTTTGTTACCTTTTGGTTTTTTGGTTGTGGTTTCGTGATCTGGTATTTCTGAAAAATATAGAGATAAAAAAAATGTTTTTCAAGGTTAATTTTGATTCAACAAATATTTTAAAATTAGAAACAAATAAATATTAATTACAAAAATTGTTCGGTAGAAAATTTTATAACATTTCTCTTGAATTTTATATTCACCTTTATTTAAAAAAGATTATGGAGAAATAATATAATATGTAGAGACAGATAGTAACCTCTCATATAAGTTATCAGCAAGTGCTTTACCATCTTATACTCCCCCCCCATCTCCACAGTTGGTTGCCGTGCCAAACTGTCGTACAAAAATATAATGCCGAGTTTTGCACAAATGAATTATTGTATGAATTAAATAAATAAGAGATATATGAAAATATGGGTAATTAGAAGGCTTAGGACCTGTCTTTGGCTGGCTTAAGTGATCACATTATTAAAACAACGTTCACTATTCTCACACATTAATCAAACTCCATATCTATCAAATTTTTGAAAGTTGTGTATATGTTAATATGTGGAAACACTTCAAGTACCAATACACTAAATTTGATAATTCATTTCCCTGAAATAGCATATATCTCACAATGAGAATCTAATAATTAAATTTTTTATTTTTATTTAAAGCAATATTATTTACCTGTAAAATATTTTAATACTAGAATACGCTGAAAAATTGATATTTTTCAATTTTATATATCTTTTTAATTTGATCAGTATATATAGGGTCTTTTAATAGGGACGCTCAAAATTTGTTAGGTTATAGCAGCCATGTTGTTAAAGTGACATCTGTCAAATTTATTGTCAATTGTTAAGTAGTATACGGCAAATCACCACTGAAGGTTGAACAACGTGTGTAAATCATCAAATTTTATTATCAAAGTCACGAGCGATATAAGGGCACGGTTATCTCGCGCGGCGGTGACGTGAACTGGCCACAGAGATCGTGCGATTTAACGCCTTTAGACTTCTTTCTTTGAGGCTATCTTAAATCGCAAGTCTTTACAAATAAGCCGCAAACAATTGACCCCCTCAAAGTCAACATAACAAACGCCATCCAGCAAATTTAGCCAGATTTATGCGATAAAGTCATAGAAAATTGGACCTCCCAAACCTGCCACCGAACAAAACCGCAGTGGATATTCGAACAACGTTATATTCCACACTTAATGCCATAAAATATACTTTCAAATGAAAGAAAAAATTGAGTAAATATCTCACATACAACCTGTTTAACTTACATTTTAAAATCGAGCGTCCTCGTTGAAAGACCCTATATTTCCATTATAATAAAAAATAGCTTCGTCTTTATGAGATATTTACTATTCGTTTAATAACTGCCTTTGCAGGTGAAAATCCAGTAATTGTGTGTTCTTGGACATATTCAAATATTGCTATAAGTATTAATTATTTAAAAAACTATATTAAACCAGTTGGGTATTATTTAAAATGGAACGTTATTAATAAATAGCACATTTGAATTCAATTATATATTCCATGCGGGTATCGTATGGTACATGTATATGAGACACGTATCCCATTATTATTATATAATTAATTTCTTCATTCATTTCAAGTCATTTCGGCTTCGTTATTCGAAGAACTACAAGAACTCATCTGCTTACTGCTACAATGAATGTATTCAGTTCTTATTTATTTATTAATTCTTATACTCCGATATTATTTCGTTCCATGGCTCGTTGGGCAACTTTAAATTTGTGGATGACGCTCGTTGTAAGTGTCAGTGTTTCGTCACGACAGAGGACCCACTGATACAAGACTTTTATTTTGAGGCATTGTAAAATTTTAGCTTTGAGTTTAAAAATATTTTAGTTTGCCAAATTCACGTGTACGGTATGGCCAATGTAAATTAAATTAATCATCTAAAAAGATATACAGAAAAAAATTATTCTTAAACTCAAGCAAAAAATTATAAAATTTTAGCTTGAGTTTAAGAATATTTTAGTTTGCCAAATTCATGTGTACAGTATGGCCAATATAAATTAAATTAATCATCTAAAAAGATATACAAAAAAAATTTATTAAATTAAAAATTATAGATATATTAAAAAAATTATAAATTATTATTAAAAAATATTAATCATCTAAAAAGATATAAAAAAAATTTATCGAAAAATAATTTGGTTACTACCGGGATACGAACCCGAAACTTTTCCTATCTGGAGAAACGTGTTAACCAGATGACTACATTCGTCCAGCGATTTACCGTTCTTCAAGCGTACTTAAAAAAAATAGAGTATCACATTCTTATTAGTATTCAAAATAAATTAGGCGTTTGTGCTATAAAAATATGACTAATTCAATGGCCTCTTGGAACAAAGATCAAACTCCTGACCATTAGATTATTAGGTGAGTATCTTAACCACTAGATCACAAACAAATTAAATCAAGTATTTTTGATTAATTTAAAAATAAACTGACACATCACATTGAAGTGAAGTTCAAATTTCTTCTAAAATAATCAAATTAGGTGGGATCATTTTCTTTTGTAATTTGTACATTTTTATTGTAAGAAATTCGCCCATGTCCACGATGATCTCTCAATGAGACTTTGACCTCTGAGAGTTAGTAATGGATGCGTCATTTTAATACATTTGCGGTCATGATTTATAAAATCCTTCATTTTCCTTTATGCGCGCTCGAGTTGAATCTCTGAGAGAAATCTCAACCGTAGATTGGCCAATTTTATAATAATGCTATAATGTAGGTAGGCAATAGTTTACATTATGTCCCATGTACGTCTGAAATGCCCGTCTAAAACGAGTTTTAAATATTAATTCAGAAATAAGAACGAAACAATTTAAATCATGAACGAATCTCTGAAAACATCCCCTCAACACGACTTAATATGTTTATAAAAGAAATCCGTTTAAAGTCTATCTTAACATAAAAAAAAGATTTTTCTTGTTTACCTTCCGAAACTCTTGGCGTGGTACTTTGTTCCAACTTCTCTGTTGTTGTATCGGGTTGCTTACTAGGAGTAGTACTTTCACTCGGTTGTTCACTTGATAGAGTGGTTAAATTTTGTTCATTTGTAGGAGTGTTTTCACTTGATGTGGTACTTTCAATTGCCTCGTTTGTGGTACTTTCACTCGGTTGTTCACTTGATAAGGTAGTTAAATGTGGCTCATTTGTAGGAGTGTTTTCACTTGTTGTGGTACTTTCAATTGGCTCGCTAGAGGTGCTTTCACTTGGTTGTTCACTCGATGGAGTAGTTAAATTTGGTTCATTTGTAGGAGTGTTTTCACTTGATGTGGTACTTTCAATTGGCTTGCTTGAGGTACTTTCAGCTGGTTGTTCACTCGATAGAGTAGTTAAATTTGGCTCATTCGTAGGAGTGTTTTCACTTGATGTGGTACTTTCAATTGGCTCGCTAGATGTACTTTCACTTGGTTGTTCACTTGATAGAGTAGTTAAATTTGGCTCATTTGTAGGAGTGTTTTCACTTGTTGTGGTACTTTCAATTGGCTCGCTAGAGGTGCTTTCACTTGGTTGTTCACTCGATGGAGTAGTTAAATTTGGCTCATTTGTAGGAGTGTTTTCACTTGATGTGGTACTTTCAATTGGCTTGCTTGAGGTACTTTCAGCTGGTTGTTCACTCGATAGAGTAGTTAAATTTGGTTCATTTGTAGGAGTGTTTTCACTCGATGTGGTACTTTCAATTGGTTCGCTTGAGGTACTTTCAGCTGGTTGTTCACTCAATTGAGTAGTTAAATTTGGTCCATTCGTAGGAGTGTTTTCATTTGATGTAGTACTTTCAATTGGCTCGCTAGAGGTACTTTCATTTGGTTGTTCACTTGATAGAGTAGTTAAATTTGGCTCATTTGTAGGAGTGTTTTCCCTTAATGTGGTACTTTCAATTAGCTCGCTAGAGGTACTTTCAGCTGGTCGTTCACTCGATAGAGTGGTTAAATGTGGTTCATTCGTAGGAGTGTTTTCACTAGATGTGGTACTTTCTATTGGTTCGCTTGAGGTACTTTCAGCTGGTTGTTCACTCAATTGAGTAGTTAAATTTGGCTCATTCGTAGGAGCGTTTTCATTTGATGTAGTACTTTCAATTGGCTCGCTAGAGGTACTTTCAGCTGGTCGTTCACTCGATAGAGTGGTTAAATGTGGTTCATTCGTAGGAGTGTTTTCACTAGATGTGGTACTTTCGATTGGTTCGCTTGAGGTACTTTCAGCTGGTTGTTCACTCAATTGAGTAGTTAAATTTGGCTCATTCGTAGGAGCGTTTTCATTTGATGTAGTACTTTCAATTGGCTCGCTAGAGGTACTTTCAGCTGGTCGTTCACTCGATAGAGTGGTTAAATGTGGTTCATTCGTAGGAGTGTTTTCACTAGATGTGGTACTTTCGATTGGCTCGTTTGTGGTACTTTCACTCGGTTGTTCGCTTGATAGAGTAGTCAAATTTGGCTCATTTGTAGGAGTGTTTTCACTTGATGTGGTACTTTCAATTGGTTCGCTTGAGGTACTTTCAGCTGGTTGTTCACTCGATAGAGTAGTTAAATTTGGCTCATTCGTAGGAGTGTTTTCACTTGATGTGGTACTTTCAATTGGCTCGCTAGAAGTACTTTCAGCTGGTCGTTCACTCGATATAGTGGTTAAATGTGGTTCATTCGTAGGAGTGTTTTCACTTGATGTGGTACTTTCAATTGGTTCGCTTGAGGTACTTTCACTAGGGCGTTCACTCGGCAGAGTGGTTAGATGTGGCTCATTCGTGTCACGTGATGTAGTACTTTCATCGGGCTCGCTTGTAGTACTCGGTGTGATTGATTGTGTCGTGATTGAGGTGCTTTCATTCGGTCGTTCACTTGAAGTAATCGGGGGTGGATTGTTTTCAGGATTCTCAGTCGTCGAGGTAGTTTGCGGTGCTTCGGTTGGTTTTTGTTCAGGTTTATTACCACCATTATTATCACCAGAAGGTTTATGATTCGTGCAGTCATTGTTATGCGGATAGAACTGTACTGGATAGTAGTATGCAGGTATCTGAATCCAAATATTAGTCGATGGTGGAAAATTTGCGTCAGGTTTCTGAAATAAAACATAATGTATATAATACTGGTTGTTAAATTACTAATTTTCAAATTTGATTACGTCTGACGTTTAAAAAAACATTTTTTTTTTACTTATTATTGTTATATATTTAATTTATTGTGTTGACATTCCTAGCATTCTCTAATGATAAAGCATTAACATATTCCATTCGAGTGCCAGGCAGGTCAACCAGAACTAATCTTACATTTAACCTTCCACATTACAACACCAATGCCAAACAGAACTCATTTTTCTACCGAGTCTCCCTTTATTTAAACTCACGTTTAAATGAACTAAACATTTTTAATACACTAGTTACCTCAATTAAATCTAAATTCAAGACATAAGCTTAATGGTCTTCATTTTATTTTTATCGCACAGATTTTATTCCCTATTCCATTTTACTTTACCTTTCCTTCACTCTTCCGTCCCCCTAGGAGTAAGTTCTCTTCCTTTTGTATTTTTTATTTATTTTGCAGCATAAAATTCGTTTCTTATTAAGCTACTTATCTATTTATTAAGTCTTTTTGTGACAGATATCGAACGCCTAGATGAAAAAATCCATAGATAATGCATAAAATAAAGCATATTTCATGATTATTTGTCGCATCTATAAACATCTCCATTTATGCCTTGACAGTAGTGATAGTAAAATCGTTATTTTAACTGTTATTGTGACAGTGATTGTGTTTTATTGTAAAGATGAATAACGTAATTCTTCGAGCAATAACTGATACAATTAAATCTTAGTTACCAATCATCGTTAAATCTTAGTTACTATCATAGTCACGCAACGATATACCATCATTACTTGACAGTAGTAAATTTGATGTATCAACAACCCGCAAAGGATTTTTACTACGTGAGTTGGTAAAAAGTTACTACTGATCACAAAACCGGCCCATGGGGTGTCTTCCTCCCTAGGAGAGAAACCTTTTGGAAAAATGGTCACTAACCGGGAATGATACCGCATAGGCGGGTTGAAATCCGGTTGACAAGGGAAACCCCGGTGGCCATGGGTACTGTTGGAATTGTTTCGCATTCCTTGTCACCCCTAGAACAGAAAAAATTACACGAATTATAACAACATATCCATTCTTTTTCCAAATTAGTACACCATCGATAGAATTTTAAAATTATTTTTCATCGCACAAGAATCTAGTGACTATATATGCGATGATTGAAAGCTTTCCGATTATTTTCTTCATCATCATCATCTTTATCAGCTTTATATTCAGTAACAGTCCTTGTCGAATATCTTTAATTTTAGAACAAATTAAATGAATTAATTAGAAAGTATACATATAAAATCTATCTATCGAAAAAATATTTAGTTGCTACCGGGAATCGAACCTGGACCTTTTCTTATCCAGAGAAGCACGTTCTCCAATTTAGCTATAGCAAACGAATACATTATCGGAAGTAATCGGATACATTATATTTGGAAGTAAAGGACTTATATGTTGTCTTTATATGTTCTTTGTGTAATAGTGAATGAGTAGAATAACTCAAAATATTAATACTTAATAAAAAAAATTATTACGTAAACATAAAAGTGTAAGGTTAAATAAAAAAAAAAAATATGTACTACTTAGTGACAAGCGCGTGGAAAAGCTAAATGCTTTATACTTTATACAACCTCTAGCGATTTTTATATTTATTAATCTGTTATAATTACAATGAAACAAGACAATAATAAGTTTTTTTATTTTATTATTTAGTTCTACAACTTCTCTAAAAAGCATGTGCTTGTGTAGATAAGGGGATTACATAATAATTATTGATTCAATTAATATTATATATAAATAAATATTTATTATAAAGACGAGTATACGTAGACGAGACTTTGCTCTCGCATCGATGTAGGTTAGTCTAGTTTCAAGATAAATCTCATCCGTTTACGCACACCAGAGGAGAGCGATCGGAGATAATCTGATAGACGTAGTATTTTCGTTGGTAAGCAAATATTACAATAATAGTTTTTCTAATAAGAAGAAAAAAGTGTATTAATAAAACTAATTATTATTGTCCTCAATATCATTGTTTTACCAGTGTGTGTAATTGATGCATTGAGATCATTATATTTAATTGTTATTTTTGATGTTCGCGGCTGAACAATATTTAAAGTGCTGTGATTCATTGATTCGTGCGCTTCGCGCTTTTTGTACTCACTTTAATATTCGAAGAGTAAGTGATGGACCGAGCACGCAACTTATCTGGTATTGGGTTCAAAAGGTCATACAAGAAGGAACAATGGTTAACCAAACTCCTCCACGACCATCGATGTCAACAGCGACGCCAGAACATGTGGCGCAAGTTCGACGTGAAATTATGCGCAATCCGCGTAAATCGATAAGGAAGATTGCAGCCTGCACTGGAATTAAAAAAATCAACAGTGCACGTTATTTTGAAAAATAAACTACAGTTTTACCTACGCAAACTACAAATTGCGTAGTTTCATAACGAAAACGACTATTCTTTACGTGAAATCTTATGCTGGAAAGTTTTGGAAAAGCACGAACGCTTGGAAACATATTGTTTACTGATGAAGCACATTTTCATATCGATGGCTATGCTAATAAATAGAACATGAGATACTGGTGCCCCGACAACTAAAGGGAACGCCGTCAAAAATGTTTGCATATTGTCAATTATGTGCAATTTCTGCCTAAGGGATAATTGGCTCTTATTTTTTTAACCAGCGAGAAACAGTCACTGCTGACGTGTATTACCGAATGATCAACGAGTTTTTGGTACTGCAGCTACAGTTGTTTCCCGGGTTCAAAACTCAGTTTCAGTAAGACGGGGCCACTCCACACACAGCTACAGTTTCAATGAAGAAGCTGAGGGGAATTTTTCCCAATAAATTAATCAGCAAGTACGAAGACATACCATGGGTACCTTAGTCACCGGACCTTACACCGCGTGACTTTTTTTTGTGGGGATAATTTAAGCCGAGAGTTTACAGTACAATCCTCTAATAATTCAGACTACAAGAAAATATCCGTTGTGAAATTGCTGCCATTGAACCAACGCTTTGCTCTCGCGTATTCGCAAATTTAAGAGTCCAATTGCAAGAGTGTCTTGAAAGAAATGGACTGTATTTAGACGATATTGTTTATCAAACGTAAAATCCGCATCGTCAAACTCCATTTTGTATAAATAAAGTATGAGAATAAAAGAAATTTTTTATTTTAAAATTTTCTTCTGGACACCATTATTTATTTATGTACGATTGTTGTATTCCAGACGTAAATATGTCGTCAGGAGCTCAATATGGAGCATTTCGCTATATTGAAATAATATACCACACTTGATCATTATTTCAGGTTGCTAGTTAGTTGTACAATGAGTACAACACGTGATGTTACAGTTCGAAAATGAATAAAATAAATTTGTTTCACATTTCGCAAGTTACCCAGCAACGCCCATACAAGACTGTAGACCTTGGGCCCGATCGAAAAGGAGAGATACTCAGAATACATGCTATTTTCACGTATAAATTGTGTATTATGAAAATTGTCATTTTTTATGAAACTAGTACTAATTTGGTGATCACCTGGAACGAGGATCAATCGATCACTAGGCGAACGTCTTACCGCTAGATCATCAAGAATGATTTTTATTTATATTTATTTAAATTTGGGATTTGAAGTTTATGGGTAATTATTATTTTATACCGTAGCCCAACGATGTGGACATTATTGAATCAATTGTAAATAATATTGTATGTATAAATAAAAGTAAAATAAAAATACAAATACATATTTAAATAACGTAATTACAATTTTTCAAAATGTTGGTGAAGTTTTGATTCCGTATCTAAACCAAAGTAAATATGCTACTGAAAATATGAAAAAGATAAATATTTATTAAGGAAAACACATTCTTATTGTGAAGTTGTAATTATTCAGAACATAGGTCTGTGATATTTTAAATATTAAATTAATGTATTAATTATACATATAAATATAAATATATATATATATATATATATATATATATATATATATATATACATAGTTTTTCGACAAAATTGATTTTATATGTATATATATAATTAATACTTTAATTTAGGATAAATATTTCTTTAAAAAAAAACAGAACTATGCTTGAATCCGAGATCAATCTCCACTAGGAGACTGCTCTCTCAGCCTCTCTTATTAATCTCGTCAGATTTCTACCGTGCATCTTATATCAGCGATATATTTTTATTAAAGAGTTCTGTTCTGAATAATTACAACTTCACATTCTTATTGTGAAATTGTAATTATTCAGAACAGACGGTCTGTGATATTCTAAATACTAATTATAAAGATATACATATAAAATCAATTTTATCGAAAAATATCCCTCTCCAAGCACGAGAGCTGGTCTCATTTTTGGAGAGGTGAGCGAAAGAAAAACCATGTAATTTTGTTATAAAAAATTGTAAAAATGTAATAAAATGTAATAAAAATCAAATAAATAAAAAAAATAATATATATATATATATATATATATATATATATATTGTTGTTGCTACCGGGATTCGGACCTGGATCTCTTCCAATATGGGTAAGGTATAGGTTCGAAAATTTGTCGTCAATGTATCGTGTGCTGTAGCATAGTCGGTTAAACGCGGTAAACGTTAAATCTGCGGTAAAACGTGGCAGTGAATAATAATGAATTGAGAGAAGGGAAACGGACACTTCTCGGTATGCCTTAATTCAGCAGTGGCTCGAAAGATGCGACTTTGGTATCGATTGCTTTTGTGATTTTGTCACTTATAAAATACTTGAATACGGGAACATATTGAAAGGTGTTCATAAATGATGACAACATATTGGCGTTGGACAACTCATGCTTGCAGAAACTATGTAGAAATATTCACAACGTTGATCTGATTTTGGCGAGAAAATTACTCTTTCCAAGCGAAATAAATACAAAAACCGTTTGACAAAAATTAGCAATGAGAAGAAACTTGACGAAAGCTGACAATTAAATTCGTAGAAAAAAATTACTATAATTACTGAACATACTTATTCGTTATTTTTCAGTTTTAGTTCAAATTTTCATGTACATTGTTTTTTCTTTTGCGACATATATTTTATATTTTCCGTTGCCATCATAGAAATATGATTAAATATGTTTATGTATAGAGAAAAAATAGTTTATTGGAAGATATTATACTTTTAGGAATATTGATTTTTAATATATGGCTTTTATAATGTAAGTACATACTTATATGTTTATAATAATGCAAAAACCAAAAAATGCATTTGCTAAGACAAATGTTAGTAATAATATAAAAATACATAAAGAAAACTAATACATACATTAAAAAAAGTTGACATATATTAACACTCAAAGTGCTCAAAGAGATGCATGTTTTATAGGACCTCGGATTTACAATAAGTTACCCCAAGAGATGGCAACGGTATCGTATCCTCAATTCTGTGTGCTTATAAAGGAATGGCTTTTCAAAATTGGAAGAAGTCAGCTGGGAGAGTTTCTTAAATGATCAAAACTACTTATTTTATGTAATTCTTTTTGTCTTTACATCCTACCTCGTACTTATCATATTTTCTTTACTCCCTGCTTCTTTTCTTTTACTTCTTACATGTCTTTAGTCTGTACCGATAAATTTACTTTGTTCATTTTATTTATTCTCTACTTGTCTCCTTTTTGATTTTTCTGTTTTTTTTACCATTTAATATAATTTATTACCTGACTTCCAACTTATATTCTAGCTTATGGCTACCTAGCTCAGAATAGGTACTCTATGTACTCTACCTAGCGAGGTAGGAAGCGGCCAATAGGCTTGCATGGAAATTAAATGTAGTATTGATACTTGTACTAAGGATTTTTATATTGATGCAAGCTATAAAGGTATGTTATGAAAATAAACAGCTTTTTGGTTTTGATTTATTGGCACTGAATAAATATTAGGTATGGTATTACTCACACTAATACAATTATTCTTTCTAAATGGAAAATATTATAGTATACACGTTCCCTTTCAAAATTATTATCATTGTTGGCTATACCTGGTGTTTGAGAATGACGATTATCCTTCATGATTATGGGTTTTCAGTACAATCCGCGATCCACAAGTTCTGGAGCATCTTTGGCATGGGAAGATAGCGGCTGCGAGCTGATTACCGCGCTCTGTTTTTCCCTTCACTGTCTTTGCGTCATCTCTTCCTGTTTGCAGCATATAATTGAAGCATTTTGCCATTCTATTCCATTTCCTTACAGTTAGGGTTGTCTTCTGTAGCTATTTTCCAAGTATCATTACGAATGTTACCCTTTTGCTCCTTCAAAATAGTACTCTCCTGAAGCAGAGCATTGGTTCAATATTTTTTCAAAGCAGTAATATTAAATAAATTCTCAATGAGACTATTTAAAGTATGCGTCGTAATCCGTTCCACCTCCGCTCGTAACCCACAATGATTATCCTTCTTTATTTTGAATTTGGTAATTCGATTTCTGGCGAAAAAGTCGAAATCGCTGGTGAAAAAGTCTTTCACAATAATGGCTGTGTGTGTTGAAGATTTATTCTGATGCAACATCTAGCATTCCTTGGTAAACAATGATACAATTGTAACCATTTTATTACCTCTATATTGAATACTCCATTGACGGTTCACGAACAAATTTGGTGTTACTCCGCGGTCAGGTCATTGCCGATGTCGTACTGTTGTCACATAATATGCACGAAAAGTATTCTATTAACTTAATTGTCAGTCGTCGTACGTAATTACATACTTGGGTTGCAATATAAATGAAAGATGGGATGATTATCCTGCTATTGAAATCAAATGACGCATTGAGCAAACCTTTATCTGCACGAAAAAGATGTTCTGCAGTCATGATCTCAACCTTAGATTACGAATGAAAATGATTAGATGCTATGCGTTTTATGAAATGGAAGCATGGACACTTACCGAAGAAATGCTAAGGTGACTTGTATTTGAGATGTGGATCTACAGAAGAATATTCAAAATGAGCTGGACTGCTGCCAAGTGATCGTAACTCAATAGTTACGAATAAGAATGTTGTGGTTCGGATGAATAAAGTAAAATAAGTATTGAAAATAATATAAATCAGAAAATTTGTGATGAGGTATCCAGATAAGTACGAGATCTTTCATCTCGTAATACTGAGAAAGATTGCTGAATGTCGAGGCGCTGGAAGAAAGAGAACATCATGGCTGAAGAACCCAAGGTAATGGTTGGTATATCTACTGGATAGTGATGACAACCAATAGATAAATAAAGTGATGATAGCCAACATTGATTTGAAACGTCCGTTGAACGGATAGGGCACAAGAAGAAGAAAAAGAAGTATGTAAATGAAACATATTATAAAGTGATACAAACTATGACCACATTGGTTGGACAATTGATTTAAACTTGCAGAAATTATGATGTAATATTGGTTTGATTTTAGTAAGAAAATTACTCTTTTCGAGCGAAATCAATGCAGAGGCGTATCACAAAATGTCATAAGAATAAATTAATTTTAATAAAACCATATTTTATTTGTAAAGTGACATGTCAGAATACACGTAAAAAATGATAATTAAAATTTTATTCTCTTTTCTTGCTGTGGAGAAATGATTATTAAAATTTTATTCTTTTTACAATTTTCCTATATTTGTCCATATTAGCGCTTGGAAAAAAAACTATTGATACTCGTAAAAGTAATGTAGGGTACGGACCTTTTGGAAATAAAGAAAAAATAAATCTTTCTAAAAAATATATACAACATTTACAGAGTGTAACAGACCTAGTCTACAACATTTTATGGGTGGATACCTGACTAAATTACGAGTCGAAATGTGCCTAATCTCAACCATGTCAGAGATATAAGCATTTAACAAAAAAAGTCTTAATTTTGCTATTATTTCGTTTAATTGAAATATTTTATTAATTCAAAATTATATATTGAATACTAAAAATTAAAGGTCATCGAATTTCGAGCGGTTAAACTATTTTTTGTTAAGCGATTTAAGGTCATATATTCATAATGGAACAATTTCGTAAATATTTATTTCGAACTATGTAAACAATAATATTTTAAATATAAATTAAATGTATTAATTAAAAAAATGAACATATAAAATCAATTTTTTCGAAAACTATTGTTGTTCCTACCGGAATTCGAACCTGGATCTCTTCCAATCAGAGGAACGTGCATTATCCGATTATGCTATACCAACACAGTGGATTGACGACAAATTGGCTTTCAAATAATGGAACGATAGATGTATTAATTTGAAAAGTGTAACATATAGGTTAGAAAATATGTCGTCAATCCGCTGTGTTGGTATTGCATAATCGGATATTGCACGTTCCCCGGTAGCAACAACAATATTTTTCGATAAAATTAATTTTATATATACATCTTTCTAATTAGTACACTTAATTTGTATTTAAAATATCACAGAGCTATGTTTTTAATAATTACAACTTCACAATATGAATATGTTCCCTTAATAATAATAGTGTACAATTAGTGAGGTATCCCCCCAAAATATATTGTGTACTGGTTCTATTACATCCTGTATATATAATTTATATACACCAAGTTAATAATTTATCGATTTTGATACTGAAGTTCATACCAAACAGCTTTGTAGTCGACAATGCGAACCATTACGACCTGATCTATCTGAATTTGTTTCAAGAATAATAAAGTTGCCAGATGAGTATCCAGGATTGCAAGCAGCGTGTTATATCACCTAGCCGGTCATGAGTATGCCTGATTAATTCTTCTATAAATAAGGTTGCTTCGCCGCGAGTACAGTTTACCGACGGCCTTATTGGCAACGATCGCTGTTTATTTGAATGCATAATTAACGCAGGGTCACGGCCGGATTCGGCGGTCGTCGCATCTGGGAGACAATGAGGTATTTCGGTGGTGAGGGCTGGAATCTGTGGCGGACAACGGTACAGCGTAATTGTCTATCAACACATCCTGTTGATGAAGCCTTATTAGTGATGCACGATGTTATTATTCACCGCCGCTCCCTTAATTCGAGAGACAATTAAACACTATTGGTGATTGTATTCAAGAGTATTTGAGGCGAAAGTTTGAGTGAAAATATTTGAAAATTTTTATAAAATGTTAATTAATCAAATCATTTCAGAAATTTAGTACATTTATTTTTATTTTTATGATCGATGTCACAGTATTGTGTGATGGATGTATCTCAATTACCACCAAGTTGGAGTGACTAGCCTTGTCACCCGACATCGCGACAATGTGAGATCAAATGAACCAATTTAGATGGTTCAATTTGTGTTGAATTTTTATTACCACAAAACATATTCTTGAAATAAATAGGGCGTACATGTGGCAGGTCCATTTATTACAGAGTAAAGAATGAAGAAATAAGGAAATAATGTAAAGCTGATCTTAGTATAGTGAGTAAGATTAAAAAAGGAAATTAAGAAGAAACCACTAAGGTGGTTTGGTCATATTTATTTAATTCTTAATATAGTGCATACATAATGTTCTAATATACACAAGATTAAAATATTATCTTTTATATATTTAGTCAATTTCATTTTAAATCTATTTAATTTCTCTTCCTTTCTTATGTTTTCTGGCATTTCATTAAAAAATTTCATCGCACTATACATTATCGATTTCTGAGATTTGGCCTTCTTCCTGAATGGCTTTCTTCCTGAATCTCTTCCTTTTGTACGATGCTCGTGCTCATGTTGATTTGCATCAATTTTTCGTGTGAATTTCGCAGATATTTTCTTATTGATGATTTTGTAAATAAATACCATTGTATTTAAATATATTTTCTTCTTGAAGGCCATCATATTCAGATTTTTCAGCATTGCGCTAATCCGAGTATATCTATTTTTTCTGAGTATTAATCTCATAGATTTATTTTGAAACACTGACAATTGTTATATTTTTTCTTCGTTAGCCAAAACCAATGGATGAATGAAGAGAGAATGGTAAGGAAGATATATGACGCAAGTGTTGATGGCACCAGAAATAGAGGACGCCCGCGGAAGACTTGGCACGACCAGGTAAACTAGATACTACAGAATGTTCTTGTTAGAAGCCTTAATAATCGGCGAGCTTGTATGATAAGATGTATGAATGTGGATGAGACAAGAACTACAGAAGAGTGTGGCGCCCTGTCATCTCTGCCTACCCCCGCGGGGAAACGGTATGATGGTTAGTTAGTTAATTTAAGCGAGATGCATAAATGCACGTTTTATTTTAATAAGGGAATAAACACAATTTTCAGTTTAATATTTAAATACAAATTAAATGAATCAACTAGAAAAATATACAGAAACATAAAGAAATGTTTTAAAATATTACAGAACTATGTTCTAAAAATGCAGCTTCACAACAAAATGTATTGGATTTATTTTTATTGTTCTTTTATTGCTTAAAATAATAATTTTTGCGACCCCTGACATTTTTAAAAATAGTGATAGACTATTTTATTTTATTTTTAATTTCAGTATTCATTGTTTCCTGAAAAAGATACCATAAGTATCGAAACATGTTGAATAATTAACAAAAGTATTTTGTTTTATTATTTATATAAAATGAGGCCACAAAGTAATTTAGCTAATATTGAATAAATTATTTACACTTTTTTCATTAGTTAGTATTTTCAATGCTTATAAATAAATTTATATCATGGAAGGAACACTTTTTCATTCAATTAAAAGATTTTTAAATACGAATAAATTGTTTAGCAAATCGACCCCTCAGAATAATAAGGTTCTATATGACACTGGCACTGTTTTGAGATAATGAGCTCAAAAGTGTTGATTGAATTTCAACATATATTCTGATTTTTTTTTGAATATTTAAATATGATCAGTTTTACCGTCTTAACTTATTTTTAGTATTATCAATGACCACTGTGGGACGAGGAAAATTAAAAACATTAAAAAAAACATTATAAATTAAATGCAGTTGGAACTCTCAGGTTTTGCTACTTCCTTTAATATTTGTTAAATAGAGTTGGTGTGTATAAAATAAACAAATAATAATGCATTTGAAATCTGAAATTTATGAAATTTTATGCGTTTTATCATTTTATATAATATAAAAAAAACAAGCGCACGTGTCTAAAATAGGACAATTAAATAAATATTTTAAAAAGGTAATAAGATTTAAGGTTTGAAGTAGTAACGACGATGTTAAAATGATGAATCTCAAACGAGAAGTAAGATAGAAATTCAGAATTAACTATCTGTTGGATAAATATATGTATGTATGTAGTGTTTGTGCCTATTAAAGTTTAGCATGCAATGAATAGCAAATTTCTCAACGAATAATACAGGAATAATGTCGTTTATTTTTATCTCTTACATAACAAGTTAAACAATGTGGATACGTTCCAGAATAAGAATATTCAAAATTGTGTTTGAATTGATTATAGTAAAATATTTTTTTTTTTTTTTAAAACTGCAAATTATATTATATTAATTTTAAAAATGAACTTGATTGCGAGACCGTGGTTCTGTGATCACACACGTATACCAAATTGTTTTAAGATAAAAATAAAATGTGGTATTAATTAATTGGATAGGTGACCAATGAGCAGAATGAATCGCGACCGTTATTTCGGATAAATACTTTTGTATTTGGAGACAGTTTTACAATAAAAAAATTAAAATGCGACGTTTTAACCTCATGTTCTGAATCTATTCCAAAAATACAGGACGTAAAAAGTAAAGCAATCTTCCCACATGAAAATATATATTTTTTTGATTAAAAATTGACGAATAACGTGTTATTTAAATTGTATCTTATTTCTGGAATATACAGTAATTTAGTTTAAAATGTTTATCATGAACACTGCTTCAAATATTAGAGAAACACATTGTTTTTCATAAATTTTTGTAATTGAAATACCTAGTCTAAATAAGATTGTGAAAGGTACTGAAGGTAATCAAAACAATAAGAAGGTACACTGAATTGGCTCAGTCGCTCAGGCTCGCGTGTGAAAACCCACGTATGACAGAGTGAAGAACGCTGAATGGTAGGACAATATTTTTTACCAAAAAAAGTAAGTTACTTGCAATAAAACTACAAGTACATATCAAGTTGGGACTATACGTGGGAATAAAAGAGTATTGTCAAAATTTGCAAAAGTCAAGAGAGATAATATGATTTAGTGTTTAACACGATTTTATAAATCAGAGAATTACATTATCACAGTTTACAAAAAAAAAAACTTTAAAAAAAGTACTCTTACTTAGTTCAAAACACAAATGTGTAAAAATGAAAAAAAATAATAAACTTATCCCGGAGACAGATAGATTTTACAATAATACCAAGTTCGAAGTGGATGTGATGTGAAAGTAGGATCTCTTAGATGACCTCTTCAAGACCTTTATAACGTCTTAAATTTAGCAGCTAAATATATCGAGAACAAACTTTATTTTTCAATTGGCTGAAGAACGAGGAAGTTCCAGAAACTGAAACTAGTTCCAGTCTGCTGTCTTACAATGTATAGAAGTCCTGCCAAATCGGATTTTGTAAAAAAAGTAGATCTAATAATATTTGTATTAAGTGTAATAAGTATGTATGCGGGAAATGTACACACGAAATGGGAATTATTTTAATAATAATTTATTGATTTCAAACACAATTAACAATTATTAAACAAATATCAGATATCTCATAGAGACAAAGTTATTTTTTATAATATTTAATGGAAAATATATGGAAGTATGGGGAAGTTACAGGGCAACCTGTCTTCCGCTGGCTTCACTGATCACTTTATATATATATATATATATAACGTTCATCAATTCTCACCCCTCAATCTCTACATTTATCAAATTTTCAAGTCGCTAAGTAGCGAGTCCACATACTAACATATATACAACTTTAAAAAAATTGATAAATGTGGAGATTGAGGGGTGAGAATTGGAATTGGTAATATATATATATATATATATATATATATATATATATATATATATATATATATATTAAGTGATTACTTAAGCCAGCCGAAGACAGGTTGTAAGCCCTGTGATTGCCCCATACTTTCATAAACTTTCCATTAAATATAATAAAAAAATAGCTTTGCCTCTATGAGACATCTGATATTTGTTTAATAACAGTGCTTTTGTAGGTAAGAATCTAGTAATTGTCTGTTCTTGGACATATTCAAATATTGCTATAACTAACAAGTTTCGTTTAACAAATTTCATTTTAATATTCCCGTCAAAATGACGGATTTCAGTAAAAATAGGTATATAATCAATGTAGTAAATTTAGTGTTTGGGCACGCAGAATAAATCAGTGAGAAGAGGATGGTAAATAAAGTACACGTGTCGAGTGTTGTGGGTAACAGATTCAGGCATAATTGGTTAGAACAGATTTGGGGCTGTCAATTGGAGATTTAAATAGAAAAAAATAAGAGTGTGGGTTTCTATCCTCTCTGCATACTCCTGGTGTAATTATATATGAAATAAATTAAGTTAAACCTGTTTTCTTGTATAATTAATTTAAAATATTTTTTTTCTTTATAGATGGATAGAATAACCTTTCTGTAAAATAATTAAATGAAGATATAAGGGATTAAAAAATGACAAAAAGTTCTCATTTTTATTTATTTACAAAAAAAGGTTATGTATGTTTAATAATAATACATTTATTAGGTTCACTTTTTACATGTATTATGTACTTTCATTGATAAATAACGTCTAACAGTCTGACGTATTACTCTTCTAAATAAATATTTATTAATAATACATTTTCACCTAATTAAGTTGCGTAATATTTAAAATATCAGACAAATGTGCCGAGGGTATGCATATAAAATTTGGCGAAGTAAATAAATATAATACAATAAATAAATAAAGAAAGTGAGACATATATTTGGGCACCCTGCCTGCCACAACATACCTGCCGAGTTAATTACAAATAATAATCAAATAAACTACCTGTTACATCAGTAGACTTCGAATTATCTCTCGTCTCTCTAATGTTTTCGGGAAAACTCATCAAATCCAGCACTCTAAAATCTTCATCAACTAATACAGGTCTGTGGAGTGTTCTAGAACTGACTGGAGCAGTAAATGTCAAAACGAAAAAGAAGAAACACGAACATATCAACATTTTCAAAATAACAATTGTTACTTTATAAATTTAACACGATGTTAACACTAATCTTATGAAATTAAATCACCTGACTAAACAGAGTAAATTAAATTGGTTTGAAAAAAAAACTTTAAAAATTTCACGGTATTAAAAGGGCACTTTTTTACGATCCATACATTTTCATCACCGTGGTAAAAAATTATTTCCGCGATTAGATATTTTTTAAGACTTTCAGAAATGTATATACAACGGCGGGCGCGGGAATGAACGAAATTATGAAAACTCGCGTCGCTGAGCTTTAACTCGACATTGTAAGGCACAGTGGATTACTGGCGAGGAAGGCTTTAGCGCTAAGGACTCCCGGTACAGTGTCAGGGGCGCATGGCGCGCGTAGGCTTTATAGTTCTGAGGCAGGTAGAGGGCTGCGACAAGGAAAACTGCATGACACTACGTATTGACGTAATACATACGTACGATAAATACAATTTATAAATATTTTTTATTTATTATCTTAGTTTAATAACCACAATTGAGTTTAAAAAACATCTACCGGTTTCAGAAAACACCTTTTCCTTCTTCAGGATATGTCAAAACTATCTAAAAATATAGCATTGTTTTTCTATTTATCCAGAATCTATTTTTAAATTTTTAAAAACAACTATTATTTAAAAAGTAAATTTAGTACCTAACTCAAATTGCTGCTCAATACAAATTTAGTCGAATAATTTTTAGGAAAAAATTTTAGAATAGGACTCGTAGTTAAATTTAGTTGGCTGTTTAGAATTTCCTGATTACTTTTACATGCTTTATTTATCTCCAACGATTCTAAATTATTAAAAAAAAATATAAATCTTAACCACCAAGTTAATATTGCTAATTTTAAAAGTACAATTTATAAAACACAATAAAAAAGTGATTCATCACATTTCGATACCTTAAAAATAAAAAATAAATATTTATGTATATACGACGACAATATATAATAAATCTAAAGAATCCATAGAGTGATAAAGCAGAATTTAAGAATTTATTTGGTAGGCTTAACTTTTATATCAATCAAAGAATATTAAAATAATGAAATGCTTAAGAATTTGATTTACATAAGACTAAATAAGATCTCATAGCTAATTAAGGATTATCTTATTGTTTCTACATTAATTAATAAAGTACCCGTATCCTTACTGACTTACAAGTTCAACCGAAATTTTGAATGAAAGACAAATAAATAAATTGAATATGTAATATATTCTATAAAATGCTAAATGTATGTTAAGAATATTAATACTATTTTTTTAAATATGACAGAGGGTTTCCGATTTACAAATGTAAAAGAAATATTTAATTTTCCGTCATTATTGACGAGATTTGTTTTAAGAATATTTAAATTGAATTAAAGAATTTTTTAAAAACAATAATTATTTAAAAAATAAATTTAGTACCTAACTCAAATTGTTACATAATACAAATTTACTCGAATAATTTTTAGAAAAAAATTTTTAAATGGGACTCATAGTTACATTTAATTGGTTGTTTATAATTTTTAATTAGTTTTACATGCTTTATTTATCTCCAACGATTCCAAATTATTTTATTTATGACCAACACCGTTTACATGGAAAATTGATAATCCCAATTTTTTATCAAAACCATGACCATTTTCTATCAAATGATTAGAAAATTCTGAAAACAAACTATTGTTCGAACATCTCAAATGCTCCTTTACTTTTATATTAAAATTTCTAATCGTTTTATCAATATAAAATGTAGCACAATCCTTGCAACTAAGTTTATAGGCACCAGAGTTGTTAAATTTATCATCTTTGTATTTAGAATTTATGAGTATTATATATATTATTATTTGTATAAAATACCGGTTTAACGTTTCGTGGTAGGTGTTTAGATATTTGATTCGAAAAGTTATTTATGTATAAAATCCTATGCAAATAATTATTATTATCGTTATATTTTATCTGTGATTTATATAAAAAAATTATTACTATGTTCTTTTAATTAATTTTTTAAAATAGTGTCTATTAAACCTATATTATACCCGTTATTAACTGCTATTCTTTTAATTGTATTCAATTCAATATTGAAATTGGATGTTGACAGGAATATTAACTAAACGATGTATCATGAAATGGAATGGTGAATGTTTGTGTGATAATGGAAGATTAGATTCACTATGTATGATAGTATCTGTAAAAGTTGGTTTTCTAAAAATTTTGAATTCAATTTTACTATTATTTTTAATCAATGTTAGATCCAAAAAATTTAAGGCCTAAGGGTCTAATTATTTTCCATTTCTATTGTAAATTGTACATTATAATTAAATGAATTAATTAAATTTAAAAATGTAGTTATTTGACGTTGTGAATCTGACCAAATACATAATTTGTCATCCACATACCTTTTCCATAACAAAACATTTTTTAACAAAGAAGAATCACAATCAAAAATATTCCTCTTCAAATTGTCTACAAAAATATCTGCTATCCACAATGTTAATTTTTCTAATTTTAAAAATAAATAATTAAATATTAACTGTTAAGTCTATGTAAATTAATAAAAATAGAGGTTGAATTTTTAATTCAATATTTTAATTTTTCATTCCATAAATGAAATATTCGTTCCAGTACTACAAGATTATTCCAGTGTAATAAATAGTATTTTTAGTTAATTTAAATACAAATACTACAATACATAATAGTCATAATTAACACGAATGATATTTTTAAAATTAATATAGCTTTGTCAAAATGGTGATCCAAGAATCATGCAAACATTAAGTAAATTCAAGAATACCTAAAATATCTCTCTTGCTGTATCATTTTCTAAGGTTGTAAAATTATATAGCTATCCTTTTCTTTAAATTATCTATGGCATTTAAATATCTTTAGTGTTGAAACTGAATGGTTACTGAAATAATTAAAAGCGTTCAAATGTATGTACATAAAATAAATCATAAAATAAGTGTTTCATTTTCACATATGTGATTATGAAATTACAAAGACAAAAGTCTACGAAAGTAGCGTCTTACATAAATTTATAAATATTATAAATATATAAATAAATATTATAAATATAATATAAGTGTATTATTATTATTATTAGTGTATAAATATAATATAAGTGTATAAAATATTATAAATTTATAAATAAATATTATAAATATAATATAAGTGTATTATTGTATGTTCATCTCTGATGTAAAAAATCTGTTAATAAAGTTTATCAAATCTTATCTATAGTTTCCATGAAAATTTGTCCCAGGAACAATGCTAAAACGTGCATGTATTAAAAACTCACAATGGTCAGTATTATTGTAATGATTGTTGTATTTGATAATAAAGAGGACACTTCAATTAGGCCCCGAAGCGGCCTTCGGGTTCCGGGGGGGCCATGCGGTAACCGCTAGCAAAACCCGTTGGTTTATCGCATTTAAAACGCTTTCGTAGTATATTAGTTAAAATATTTATATCTACACTTACGAGTAATAAGGTTGTAAAATAATTTATGAACACCATAAATGATTTTACAACCAAAAAATATTTTAAAATAATGAACCACTTAATTTTATTCCTTTGTTCAACGGTCACGCCTCTCTCAGCTATATAGTAATAACGTTACATTTTATTTACGTCAGGCAAGAAAAATTAGAGAACTAGAAATGTTTTTAAATAATTTGCATTTAACGATCTTCGTCATATCTTAAATATTTTTTATATTTTTATGCATATTACTTAGTAAATTACGTACCTTTAACAGCAGCATTTCGTCTACAGATAAATCCATTTCTCTCGCTCGGCATCGATATATATATATACATATGAGACCTCTCATGTAACAGCACTGTATATCGGTTTTAAAAAATGTTGATAGATTACGGAACGCCGGCCATCTTGGATGACATACAGTGTTGTTGCAGGTAAAATCAATTTGAAAGTGTGCGTAATAGTATTATTGTTTATTTTATATGTTTGTTTAATTCGAATACCATTCGATGGCTAAGAAGATATACAACGCATGTGCATTCATAACTCAGATTTGCCCAAAAAATGATTTTCAGTGTTGTCGCGGGGGTGTTCTCAATTTTAGAATACAGTGCATGTTTAAAAAATCTTTTAAGAAAACTAATGACTACTGTCAAGAAAAGGTGCCCATTCTGATCACATTTTTTGCAATACTTGACTGCGTGACCTCAGAATGTTGGTAATCTAGAATCCATGACAGATTACATATATTGCGAGATTAAAACGAATACAAAATAGTTTTCTTCGACATCTTAATGTTAGATCTAATATATCATTCAACTCCTCTTTAGATGCAGCAAACTTCCACAATATGAAAACCTTAGAATATCGAAGAACACGTGCTGACCGAATACTTCTCTTTAAACTACTGCAAGGCCATATTGACTGTACCAGCCAATTAGAACTAATATCCTTACATATATCATCTAGATCGACCCGGCAGTCAGTACTCTTCCATACTCCTAGAAGAAGAACATCTTACACATAAAACTCATTCATTTACCTTTCATGTAAATACTATAATGAGAAGTTAACAGAAACTGACTTTACTAAGCTTAAAGAGTACTTTTTATGAACCACTACAATCTCAATTTGAACCGATCATTCTACCTACAAACACATTTTGCTCTTCTTTTACCACAACAGTAGTTCCTTTCTACCACCAGTTTTTATCTTCTTTAACTACTATATTATGTGCCTGAATATTTCTATGGATTTTCATAATTAGTATAATATGTTTGTTCTATTATGTTTATTTACACTGTTAAAATCACTTAATTAATTAAACAAAATAATTAAAAAATGACAACATACTGAATATGATTGCAAACATTCCATAAAGGCAGCACATGAAGAACAAGTATTGATAAAAATTATTTGCGTGCTATATTTTTTTTTGTACGCTATGATGCGAAACAGTGTACGCGCGCACACCTTGCATTAAACAAATAGATCCACAAGTAATAACAATACTCACCAGCCGGAATTAATGTGCCACAAGATCGCACATTTATTGAGTTTGGTATCAAAATCACATAATAAATACATTTTATTAAGGAGAACACATTCCTATTGTGAAATTGTAATTATTCAGAACAGACGGTCTGTGATATTTTAAAATCTGATGAAATGTATTAATATAACAATTAATAAATAGTGGTTTAAACAAAGATTTTTTTATAATTATTGATTAATATCTAGACTATATCGGCGCTCTTGAGTTAAAAGTGTCACAGTGGAAATATTCTTTAAGTTGATTGATGTTTCTTATTGGATAATTGATATCGTATTTATCAGCCATTTTATATCTACTGCTGGATGAACGCCTCCCCAAGTGTCTTCCGAACTTCTCTATCAAATTTTATCATTTCGTGTCATCATCATCATCATTATGTTAGCTTCGCGATTCTCATCGGGTAATATTAAACGACTGCACTCGTCCAACGATTGTCCGCCCTTCGAACGATGTTCCCTGTCGACAGCCATATTAATTTCTTGGCGTATTCAATTACACCATCTTATTATGGTCTCTCTCATTCACAAGTTTCTTTTCCTGCCTCTTTTCGTTTCAGAGACTGCAAAAGATTGCTTTTGAAAATTATATTCAATGAGATAATTGAAATAGTAAGAAAATAATAATTTATTAAAATATACGTTTTTCATTAAATACAAAGTATAACTTTTTTCACGGGTACAATTTTTATAAACAAGTGCAAATTTATATATATACGAAACTGGTGTCTAATCTATCCTAGATAATTGCATTTTTATCAATCGTTTCCTTGGAGAGACCTAGGCTCACAGTAACACGTGCCATTGTCAAGGCTTTACCTCAAAAATTTATGGTACAACCGTACTCGTTCACGGGAGATATAAATCTTTCACAGTTATCGAGTCGGAATTTATTATTTTAGTGACCATTTTAAAATTCAATAAAAATAATTACACGACACTCACTGTTTATTTTGTCTATCAGGATTCGTTACTATAGTTATTACATTAAAAATACTGAAAAATTGTTACAGAATTTGATATACAACGGGTCAACATGGGTCAATGTTACTTACTCATTATTTACTGCTTATCACTTATTACATTAGCGACGTCAGTCAACATCTGCGTTGCACTTAGCTTAATTAGTGCATCCTTTTAAGCATACATAACATAATATTTGTAAACAGTATCTTCAGTATTGCACCACAAAGTAAAGTGGCTTAAAATATGATACACGCACCTTTATATAAAGCAGTAAAATATAGCTAAAATATGAATTAAAAGTATATAGTTTGACACAGACGGAAAGGTTCAGAAAGGTATCGAAAGGTAGATAATTGTAGAGAATAAATAGAACGGGGATTTGATTGGAGTACTTGGTAATATGTAATATGAAAGCAAAAAAAAAAATTATGCAATTTTGAGGTACAGTGCTATAATTTATGCCCTGGTAGAGAAATTAATTAAAACATCACCTTACCAGTATAAGGTTATTTATTTGAGTTTTTGTCTTCTTCTTGTCATTATTGATATGTAGTCGAAAATTTTTTAGCAATATGGGCAAATTGTGCAATGTTACGGAGAATAGAAATGGTTTAATTTTTAAATAAATATTTGGAAAATTTATCCAGTATTCATCTATATCTTTGCTTCAGACTCTAAATCATCTAAAAAAAATACTCTGGCTGCTCAATATTCGATGACCTTTAATTTTTAGTGCTTAATGTATAAGTTCGAATCAATAAAATATTTCAATTAATCGAAATAATCGTATTTTTTAAATGCTTATATCTCTGACATGGTTAAGATTAGGCACATATTCCTTGAACATTTTCGACTCATAATTTAGTCAGGTATCCACCCATAAAATATTGTGAACTAGGTCTACATCCTGTTTATATACTTTTTTTTAATAACGCGTATTCCTATTCTTAAATAATAATTGTGATGTCCTTTGAATTGTGTGTGTGTGTGTGAGTGCCGCATCGCCGGTGCGTGTGTGTGAGGCTATAAAGAGTAGCGCGCAGCAGGGCGCGGCTCTCTTTCTACGTGTTAACGTCGGCTTAGTGATATTGTGATTAGTGAAAAAAAAAAGAAGTAAATACGGTGCGGGTAAGAAAAAAATACTAGAAAAGATTTACTAAATATTTATGTAAAATATATATATAAACATTGAATGAATTAAAAGTAGATAAACAACTGTTTAATGGATAAAAGTATATATAATGTATTTATAAATAAAATAAACATTCCAAACATGATTTTTAATCTTTACGATACTTTGTGACCTTATTCTTTATTTAACAATTCAATAAATGATATTAATTTCAATTTAGTGCCGATTTTTTCTGAATTATAGACCCATGATAATTAAAATCAAATTTCAATATTGATCCGAATATAAGCTGACGATTTTTTTTTTACAAATTACCGTAAAATTTATAGGCTTATACAAATTATTGATATAAAAATAAGCAGGTCGTATAAAATAATATAATGCAATTTGTAGAATTCGATAGAAGTATAATATATAAATACATATATATGTATTGTGACATTACAATATATATACAGGATGTAACAGACCTAGTCCACAATACTTGGGTGGATACCTGACTAAATTACGAGTCAAAAATATTTAAGGAATATCTGCTTAATTTCAACTATGTCAGAGATTCAAAAATAATTCTAAGTACGCGATTATTTCGATCGATTGAAATATTTTATTGATTATAAATTATATATTGAATACAACCAATTAAAGGTCATCGAATTTTGACCGGCTAGACTATTTTTTGTTAGATGCTTTAGGGTTTGAAGCAAAGATATCGATTAATAAGGGAAAAATTTCGCAAATATTTATTTCATATTACGAAGACTTCGAGCTTACACGATTTTGTAAAAATTTGAAACAATAATATTTTCCGTAACGGTATAGAATTTACACACATTCCTTGAACATTTCCGATTCACAATCTAGTCAGCTGTCCAAGCATAAAAAATTGTGGACTATGTCTGTAACATCCTGTATATATAATATGTAAAGTAAAAATATTTTTTAAAAAAATAATTAAAAAATGTGCCCGAAGAGCAATTTATTTTAAATATTTCTGAAAATACTCTTGTTTTTAATTATTTATTCGATTAAAAATTACAATTCGAGTGCAGATGACATAAAATTTCCAATTCGTATTTTGTAAAAAAAAAATGTATGTAGATTTTAAAAACGTTTTGCAGTCGTGATGTTTAAGGCTCATGAGTTGTGATGTTTGTTAGGATACGATATTATTAATCTGGTCATATCAATTATTTTGTCACCGAGGTCGAGAGAAGGTCGTTTGTTTGAAGAGGCTTAATTTAGAATTAACGCATTATCTTGACGTTCCGACACCCAGACAAGATTCCATTAAGACGTGATTGCATTACAGTATAATGTGATTCTGAACATTTTTGTTGGTCGGATATCTTACAAGCTTGGCAAT
Organism: Eubasilissa regina; assembly: GCA_022840565.1. Taxonomy (NCBI): domain Eukaryota; kingdom Metazoa; phylum Arthropoda; class Insecta; order Trichoptera; family Phryganeidae; genus Eubasilissa; species Eubasilissa regina. Next base: position 17,072,759 of record JAINEB010000021.1, read on the forward strand.
TCATCCATAGTAAATAAATTCATCCTAAAGAGAGGATAATGAATTTAAAACATAATAAGGTTCAATGACCTCTAATAAAAAAACGCTAATTTTGTGTTACATTATATCAAATAATCAGATGCTTAATTGATACAGTCACAGGCCAGTTATTTATGAGGGGTACCTGGGCCTCCATATATCAAAATCCCGAAATAACAAATTATTAAATCATAAAAAAAAAGGAATAAAGCATGTATCATGTGGCGAAATGGTAATGCGTTTCCTAGATAGGAAAAGTTCCAAGTTTGAATCCCGGTAGTAGCCAAATATTTTTTCGATAAATAGTTTATTGTGTACATATTTCTAATTGATTAATTTAATTTATATTAAAAATACCGTAAAACTATGTTCTGAAATTGCAAATTCATAACAAAAACGTATAATCATTAAAAATATATACATATTTTAGTAGTATTATAGTACTATTAAGGAGAACACATTATTATTGTGAAGTTGTTATTATTCAGAACATAGATAGGTCTGGGATATTTTGATTACAAATTAAATGTATTAATTAGAAAGATATACATATAAAATCAATCCGATTTAGAAGAGATCCAGGGTCGAATCCCGGTAGCAACCACAATATTTTTCGATAAAATTGATTTTATATGTATATCTTTACAATTAATACATTTAATTTGTATTTTTCATTATATTATATATATATATATATAATAATTTTTAAAATATTTATTTCGTTACACTTGCGTCGTATCCACGGATGAAGTTTCTCTCGGAGATTCGACTTGAGTTTAGTAGACAGCGCGGAGAGATTTATGAATCGTCATTCCATATGTTTTTATGTCATTAACCCTACCAAATAGGGCACCTACCCTAAAAGTTCAACGAGTACATGGAGAATCCGAGCCGAGCCAAAATTTGAATCCTATGATTTCGGGAATCGATTTTAATGTTAATAGTGCTCATTTGTTTTATTAATGTTACATTCATAAACACAGTAAGTGAGGAAATAACAACAAATCATGTAAATAATAGTACAAGATTGGCAAATAAACCTCCATTAGTTAGTCGTGATCTAATTTTGCTACATTTGGTATATTGGTAAATTAATTAATTTGTTTAATTTATTGAGATACATGTTTTTGTTGTAACAAAGGTGAATATATTATAATATAACATGATAAACATAAGATACAATTATATTGCAATTAAGTATATACTTGTAGTTTATTGTGTGCGATGGAGTAGACTCAACCTCTGATATATACAGTATTGTCCTGGCTACTTTGCTAGACTGCCGTCTGTGTTAATGTAGTCAGTTTTTTTTTGTGCTGTTGTGGTGTTATTTAATTCAAGAAATATAAAGATTCGACAGGAATAAAAATATATATAGTTTTTTTAATTATAGTGATAGTGTTGTAGAACTAGTGAATTATTATTGTAGACACTGTATAATGATTATGTTAGAATAGTGGATAGCGATGCTTCTGATTGATCTCTACACAATTGGATCATATATTTGGTCCATATTTATGTAATCTTTTATGTGTGTTATTGTCACCTTTTTCACCGTTAACAAATACCTTTTTCCACACGACGTCAACACTCCTTCGCGCGCGCTTTTTCACTGATCCTTTGCCGCGTCATCCATAGATGATCTCGCACCATCGACAATCCTTTGCCATGGATCATCACAAACCACAATGTGTAAGTGAACGATTTCCAGTTGGTGCTGAGTGTGTTGTATAGTTTCGGAGCTAAGAACATGTAGAATCTTTGATAAAATGTCGTTGTTGTTCTCGGAACTGGCGTGTAAATGTTCGTTGTTTATCTTGTGTTGTGTCCATGATTCGTTGCCTGGGTTGAATTATCGTTACCATGGAAATATAGGAGTCTTAACATATAGATTTGGCTTATGTCTAGGGCATAATGCATAATATTAGTCCCGAAATTCATAAATATTGTAAAGTGGCTCAAGATGGGTGCTGGATTTGCTAGATTAAGAGAAAAAAATGTGACGCATCGCAACATAAAACAAACACATGTCTCGCATGGAAACACAAAACAGATAAAATATTCTGTCAACTTTGTCATGTGATACTTCAAACGCGTTTATGAAGAAATATTTTTGTTAATTTTTTAAATAAATAAATGTTATATAAATGATTAATTTTCTAAATACTAATTTAATGTATTAATTATAAATGTATACATATAAAATCAATTTTGTCGAAAAATATTGTTTTTTTTGCTACCGGGATTCGAACCTGGATCTCTATTTCCAATCCGGGGAAGTACACTACCAATTGTGTTATAGCGCCAGTATTTTTCGTGACAAATTTTCGAAACTATATATTACACTTTTTCAAATGAATACATCTGTCGTTCCATTGTTAACATTGGTTTTAAGAAATCTCAAATACCTTTGAGTAAACCGACTGCAGACGCCTGAATTATCAATTCATTTTTATTAAATTTTGGACACATTGATACAACTTATATTATTAAAGAGGACACATTTTTATTGTAAAGTTGTAATTATTCAGAATTAGTATTTAAAACATCACAGATGTTCTGAATAATTACAAATTCACAATGAGAATGTGTTCTCCTTAATGATTAATTTTCTATCATTATTGACAAGAAAATTACATGGAGAAGGTGTTCTGCAGTCATGAACTAAATCTCACATTACAATAGTGAATTATTGGATGCTTTGTGTTCTTAGTATTATTTTATGAAATTGAAACATGCATGCTTACCGAAGAAGTGATAAGGTAACTTAAAACATTTTAAATATGGATCTATTCATTCAAAATGCTGAATGGATAGAGTAACGAATAAAGATGTCAAAGAAAAATTAGTTTTAAAAACAAAATCAATATCTCGTGTATGTAAAGAACCTGAGGTAAAGGTTTGGCCAATCTACTAAAGAGCTATACCGGGCCGCAGTAAACAAAGCCTATTAGTAATTATATAATTAATTATACTAAAGTCCGTTAAACGATAAGACAACAATGAAAGAAGAAGATTGAAAAGAAATATCTATTTTATAGCAAATTTTTTTCCTGGATTGATGAAAAATTCTATAAAGATTTAGTAGATTTGTTGTTTTATTTTAGGTAGTCAAGGTCGTCATTTTTACTATCAAGCACATTAATCGCTGGTACTGATCGCCGACGTCAATTAATAAAGCTAATCTGTTTTCAGTGAAAATTGCCACATCGCATAGCAGTTTGCAAAAGGAATACAACCTTTCAAACATTATACTTAAATCTTCTTTATTATCTACTTTATAATGGATATTTTTCTGATATATTCGCACAATAATCTTCGCTAACCGGTTTTAAAAGGAATTATTATTCATTCACCGTAACGTGTTTCATGGCCTTGCTTCTACCCTTATAATTGTTTTCAGTGAGTTATTTATAAATTAAAATAAGACCATCTCCAGTACTGTAGAAGAGACATGCAGAATGGTATGATTTTCTGTCAACGATTTATTTTTAAATACCTTTTTACCTGCGGGTACCCATTATCGGTCAAGTATTTTTTTCTTCTTCTTTCGGCCTCGTGGGAAATGAAAATACATTATTGTAGTCACTACAGGGCGCCATCCATCCCTTCACTCATCTACTAATCACAGGTGCTTACACACGACTAATGTTTACGCGCCTTGTTACTTCGATTGACACCACTGGGTTTCTTGGTATATAATAATGTATTTGTGTGTGTATATGTGATTATTGCCGCCTTTTTTCGGAAGCTAAGAAGACTGTAACCGAGGCCTTATTCATATTACACCCCTTGCTTCGACCAGTTTAGCGGTTCAAATAAACCACCAGTGCGCGCTTCGGTCGGTCGACATCTTAGGAAGACAACTTAGCTAAAGAACAACCACATCGGAGCAGACAGACAGCAAAATTAAAGAGGTTAGTGCAGTTCATATGTATATCATATATGCGCTTATTGATAATCGGAAATAGGTGTTTATATAAACAACTAACATATGTAGCGCCTAATTCCAAAACCCGCTAGAACGAATTTATGTGTTTTTGGGTTATGGATAAAACACCTTCATTTTTTAAAAAGACAATTCGTAACGTCATTTTTTTTCTGTATATATCGTTCTGGCAGCCATACTGGATTTTAGATTACGTGATCATCAACAAGCGTTGTGATTGGCTGATAACATTTTAGAAGGAATATCAACTTTTACTCTATCTCTTTTGGGGTATTTTGGAAGAAATCCTGATTTTAAACATGCAATATCAATGGATTTAAGTGGTTTTTGCACGAAACTATGTATTTTGCATGTAGCTGATAAAAAAATCTACAAAACTGAATATTTAACTCAAATTATCATGCGTTAAGTGAGGCGCGAGGCAAGCGACAATGCTAGAATTTCCGAGACTTGGTGTGTACCGGTGGACAACGAAAGCCGAGAGTTATCAACAAAGAATATTGTGGGATCATAATTCTTGTCTCAGAGAACGTCTTGAGATGAAAATCTCATCCTCAAACACGGGCCATTAGATCTTTTGATAACAACCTTGACAATTTACATAGAGCAAAGTAACAAGAATTTCCTGGTTTTATCTAGCTAATTAATTATTGTTGGATATCATTGTTCATTGTCACATTCTTTATCTAACGTTCAAACTGTACAAGATTCAAGAGCTTGTTTAGTTACGATAATTAAAGTAATGTTAATTTGTATCTTCAAAATTTTACACAGCTTCATGAATATTACTTTATTAAAAATGATATACTATTCACTTTATCAGAGTCTTATTAGTTACGCAATAAATGCATGGGGTGGTGCAGCTCTTACTTCAATGGATTTTCTAATTAAGGCATGGAATGGGTCATCAGATTAATAAAAAAGAGGCCATTTAGACATAAATCTGAAGAACTCTTAAAATCCTTTCAAGTTTTGTATATAAGACAACTGTATACCAGATCAATCTTAAAACTATTTAAAAAAAAAACTTTACTTCCACGATCCGATCCAAAGGAAACTAGGAGCAAAACCTTAGGCTACTTTTCAGTGCCAAAAATGAATAATAAATTCGGTCAACGAACTTTTTTGTTTTGAGCATCTCGTATTTTTAACAAATTGCCACAAGATCTTAAAGGGTCTAGGGTGTTTAACAATTTTAAACCAAAAATAACAAAGTGGTTGCTTGATGTGGGTAGAAAGGAAAAAGAAACTAATTCGTCATTTGTGCTAAACTAATTACCTACACATTTTTATTTCCGACTATATTACAGACAAAAAAAATTATAACTTTCTTTACAATAACTTTTTATAACTTCTGATAGTACTTTTTTTAAGTAACTTTTTATAACTTCTGATAGTACTTTTTTTAAGTAACTTTTTATAACTTCTGATAGTACTTTTTTTAAGTAATTTTTTATAACTTGATTTACATTATACTTTTAAAAACTGTACAGATAATTGCTTTAGAACAGACCAGTATATTTTTATATATACTATTTATGCTACAAAAATAAATAAATAATTAGGAATATTAATAATGATCTCTAATTTCATATTAAGAATATTAATTAATTCAATAATAAGGACATTTAAGTATTCACACTAAAAAAAAACAAAAAAAAACTACCCCTAGAATGAGAACTTTTAACATCGTATGATGTCACTGTAGACGAAACCGAAAAATTGAATTTTAGTACATGTGTAAGAGATCCAGAAACTAAATATTTTTTCGATAAATAGTTTTTTTCTATATATCTTTTTAGTTGATTAATTTAAATTGTAATAATGAATTAATGTGTTTAAAGCCTATTGTTTTTTCATACGCCTCTACGAAATGGATGCCTTTGAAATATGGTGCTAGAGGCGAATGGCTTAGAATTTCTTGGACAGCAATGCACACTAATCATTTTTTATTATTATTAAGGGTTCAACATAGATTGTCCATAATTTGTCTACGATGAAATAAAACAGCACATAAAAATGTCCCGAACGAGATGGGTAGGACATCTCTTACGGATGCATAATTCATAATTCCCAAAATAGATTCTCGATTGAAATCAAGGAAGATCCGAATAATAAGTAGATCAAGGATCCACAGGGGAGACAATGTGAAGAAGGATCTGCTTCTGGTGAATCATTTAAAATAGTCAACAGAAGACAGAGTATCATGGAGGCGAAAGATCGAGGAGGACAAGGACGATTTGAGCAGTAGCGCCATTCGAGAAGAAGATACGGATGTAAAGTTTTTTTAATCCGATTAATCTAAATACGGACCACCTCAAAAAAGGGTATTTTATTTTATCGTTAATTTTAATAAATGCAAATAAATCGTACATTTTAGTGCGCTCTTTATATATTTCAAAACATGTCTTCTTCAAGAAGCAAACCCGATATAAAAAAACTGCACAGGAAACTGAATACTATTAAAATACATTTTTGTTATTTTTTCACAATTTTCTACAAACTAAGGAGAACATCTTATGTCGTACCACCCTTTAAAAAATTTAAATTTTGATTTTATTTATCAATAGTGCATATGCAAATACAACAGGTGCAGTGGATTCTGTGTTAAAGTAGAACCAGTTTCCAGTCCAGAGAGGCATTTTTATATTTGACAAAACATGTTTGGATTGAATTACGGAATTTCAGTTATTATTATTTAAAATTACAAAATGCATAATTATTTAAACTATGAAAATATTGGGACTAGAAATTTGTATTAGTTCATGTTTATATATTTGGTGGTCTATGGTATATTTTCTATATAATATGTTAAAAGAGAAATTCATATGCATAATCACGATTATTAAATTAATTCTTTAAATATTTCATATGTTCAAGAGCGTTAAATTCATATAAGACAATTAAGAACGTTAGCGGTAATGCGATCGCTTACCGAGATGTCCCTCTCTCTCTCTCGGTCGATGTGCTCATAACTGAGCATCTTGGTCCTCTATTCTGCTTCCACAGCGCGCTATGCTGCCTCCAATCTTCGCGATCTTGGACCTTATTTAGTGAGACTCCGGTCAAGTCTTGAATTTGATACAATCTTATAAGACATTGACCTCTCGCCCTCCGTCGTTGCCCGTGGTCACCGATTTCTCGTGGCCATCTCTTCTGGCAACATACCGAATGTATGACGTAATTATTTTCCTGCAAGAGCTTGTCCTTAGTACGGGATTTCTAGAGAGACCGGGATCTTTAATTTATAACCCTTATTAAATATAGATGAAAATAAAAATTTGAAAAAAAAATTACAAAATTTTCTGTCGTGCTATTTATAACGCAGTTTTCATGGTAAATGTAACTGGGGAAAAAAACGTGCTTAATTTAATTCATTTTATTTTAATTTCATTAGTAAATATTTCAATGACATAATATATAAAACATATGGTTTATATTAAAATTAAAAATATTATCATTAAACCGCTTAAAAATTATTATTACATGCGTTCACTAAAATGGGATTACCCACCGCAGCCTGTAGATAGATACTCGTACTACGGTAATAATAAAAATTAGATATTTTTGTAATAAATTAAAAAATGCAAAATAATACACGAGAATGTAAATAATTACATACAGGAACTTATAAATAAATTTTTAGCCCCAATATATACAAAGATGGCTTCAAGAAAAAGTGGTGAGTTTTTAGTTTTTTGTAGCTTCATAATGAATTAGAGAATATATTCAATTTATTTATTGCGTTAATGTTATTGTAGAATAAAAACATGCGCGAAATCGGATTCAAGAACGTTAAATGTTTTATAAATACTGAGTAAGATTAAGAAAGGATCACTGAGGTGGTTTGGTCATGTGGAACTGATGAACGAGGAAAGAATGGTAAGAAGTGTTGATGGCATCAAAAATAGATACTGGAAGACGGTCCTATTAGAATTGTCAATAAATGATGAGCTTGTATGAGTAGATGAATGAATGTGGATGAGGCTTAAATTGTGTGTCAGGATAGAAGAGTACGGAGTATGCCTACCCTCGCGGAGAAACGGTGTGATTGTAAGTTAGTTTTTTTTTCAATTTTTAAGCTTTTAAGATAAGTTAAATGTTTTATGTTTAAATTCTAAACAGTGTTTTTTTTTTAATTCTGTAAAACTGAAAATACTGCCCTGGATAATAAATACCGTGCCGTAATCTCTGAAGGAAGAAAATTAAAACATGTTGGTAGTTTGGCAACAAATATATGAAACAATCTTATTGATATTTTTTCGTAATATTATCTGCGGGATCTGCGGGTCGTGTACTGGGTACCGAATGGTTTTCGCTCAATTTATTGCATGGCGTGTAAAAATGTAACATTCGATATTAAGATTTGAGAGTTCAGTGTTACGGTGTTGTATCTAAAATTTGTGATTTTTTAAAAATAAAACTATTTACACTTTTTAAAATATATTTGTATCTTTTATCATGGCTAGTCGTTTGGTGCATTCCATGCAGAGTTTTCAAGATGCGTGTCTAACCTCTTTTAAAGAGGTGTCAGATACCCATAATTAGGGTTAATATATTACGGTAGAATACCCCAAAGACTACGCAGATTTGTTTTCTTTTGACATTATTATATAAGGTGTAAAAATGTTTTTTTTTTTAATATATAAAGACAATTTAAAAAAATAATTTCTTATGTGCAGAGCGTAGATATTTCATACATTATGATGTACTACGGCGTTACTATACAAGTATAATATTATTAATATAATGAAAATTTATCCCGTTTATTATTTTTATTATAATACAAAATGAATACAGAGAAATGAAAGGAATCTCGGACTTTTACAAGATTTATTAGGGTGTGGGTCATCTGCTGGGGGTGGATGGGATGGATGATGCTGGGAAGAGTGGTGGCTAGTGGGACATAACGGAACATTCCACTGGCTTTCCCTCGCACCTCTTGTGACCTAGACAGGGTGAATTTCTGCCGGACTGTGACAGAGTTCTGTGACTTTGACACATAAATGTGACGTTTACCCTCCCTTTTTGGGGGTGTATGATGTGCTATAGCTTCTCTCTGACTGCCTTCTGAATTTAATATGATGACGAGTTTCACGTAAAATTGTACGTGTATAGCTCTGGCACGAAAATATCGGAGCCAACCAATGATGGTATTATGATATTAATGATTGAACGTAATAATGACTAAATGTAATAATTGTGCCATATAATAAAATAAATTAAAAAAGTTAATATGAAGGAAAGCCATAGGGTTTCAGTAACTAATTGCCGCAACTTATCTAACTGCTCTGACTTTACAATATAGTCCAAAAACAAGCTTAAAAGATTTGGTTAAATATAGCACGCGTTGCTTTGTTGAATGGAATCGAAGCGAGAGTAAAAAACTCTTAAAATGATTGGACAGCGTTACTTCCAACTGATTATTAGTCATTTGATCAAAGTTAATATTGGAATATTCATATGCATAGATAATAATACGTAAAATATAGCAATTTTGGCAAGTAATTGCGTTTTATATACCTATCTTTTAAAAGTCAACTATGAATATTATTCTTAACGCATTGTTTAATTACGCATATCAATGTAAAGATAATTTGAAAAGATTTTAATGTTAAGTAAAATTTTGTAATATTTCTAATGCAAATATAATTTGGAGATACGATTTGGTTGCTCTAAGCCAACAAAAAAAATCGAAGGGCCACCATAATGCACCAACCCTAAATCAGATTTATCAACCAGAAACATTGTTCGGATGCAGCTGAGAAATTAATTGCCAGTGGATCGTAACATGGAGTACAAGTAACCTAAAGGGATAACCTTATATTATACTGCACATTATATTTTACTGCACTCGGGTACTTAAGATTTATGTAAAATACAGATCTCAACAAGCGATCGTACAGCGCCTACAACAAAGTTTTTTGTTGTTGTATAATTTAATTTCTTGTATCACTACCACTCGTATCTTAACAGATGTTCTTCGTTTATGAGGAAGGCTGATCGATCGTTGTAGCTCGAGAAACCAATCCTGAAGCCTGACTTATCGAAAGGCCATCACCGGTACTTATGAAAGATGGGATATTATGTTATCTGCCGCTTTTTGGAAGATCTTTAAACATTGCATTCTATTATATTTATTAAACTTAGCTGTAGTTGATTATAGAAAAATAAAAATAAATACATTTCAAAGTTCTTAATGTATTACTATAAAAAAAATCATGAAGCATTACGAAGATGAAAAGACACTTATAAAATACAGTTACAGAACTCGTCAAATCACAAATAGGCAACTCAATGTGCTAATAGTTGACTTCTATGGAGATAGAATAACAGAAATCACCATTCCGCGAATCTTCAACAATCTGCTGGATTATATCAAGACCATCACCCAACCGGCAAGGAGATAATAATAATATTAATAATGATGGATAATTTGTATAGCGCCATTTTCGTAAAAACTTTCACCTCAAGGGCGCTTTACACATAAACTGTTAATAGTTTTACAATTTTTTTTTTTTAAATTAATAATCGTTATTTTTACTTATGGAAATGATTTTTTGAAAAGGTGCGTTTTTAGTTTTTTCTTAAATAAAGTCTCTGATGCACTGTTTCTTATAACGGAAGGCAAAGAGTTCCACGCTTTTGGGCCTGCAACAGCAAATGCCCGCTCACTAAATTTAGACTTCTGGCAACGGTTGGTCGGTTCTACAACCTTTCCTGCAGCTGAAGTAGATAGAATAAAACCTTTGGAATATAGGCACAGAACAGTTAAAATTAATTATTACCTTTTACTACTTTGTTTTATTCCTATTCTGCGCTAAAATCTTTCAAAATGCAGTTATCTAAAATATTACATGATATGTACTAATGTAATAAATAAAATAAGAAACGTGCCGATAAACCAAAATAATTTGGCACGATTTAGCATCAAGCAAAATTTGTAAAACACCTTCTTGAATAGTAAAAAAATTAAAAATAAATACCTGAAAATGAACAGAAGACAGGCGCCATCATTATTATCGTCATTCATCGTGAGAGACTAAGCTTTTGAATGGGTTCAATAGTTTAAGTATCTGGGAATAAATGTGACAAGAAATAATGATATCCAACAAGAAATAAATAGCAGAATCAAATCAGGAAACTCTTTTTACTTAACTAACGGAAATTGCTATCATCGAGATTGTTGTCACAAAATTTAAAGATTAAACTGTATACTACAGTGAGACAAGCGATCATTCTATACAGATGTGCAGTTTGGTCTTGCACTTTAACGCAAGAAAATAGGTTGCAGTTACGCATATGATTAATTTTTTTAGCATAACATAATACATTTAAAATGAAGGTAATTACTTTACTAGATGTGGTCTATTTTAAAGTAATTACCTGTATAGTTTTTATAACTTGTATATTGTTAAGATACAATCAGAAGTTATAAAAAAGATGGAGACAAATTAGTTTCATTTTGCTTTCTACCTCCATCAAGCAACCACTTTAATATTTTTCGTTTAAAATCGTTAATAACGTTAGAATTTTTAAGGTCTAGTGGCAATTTATTAAATATTCGCGGTGCATAAAACAAAAAAGTTCGTTGACCAAATTTGGTATCCATTTTTGGCACTAAAATTGAAATTGAATTAAGTGAAGATTAGATGAAGAACACCTGGATTTTTAAATCAAATCTATTTTTAGGGAGGTTATTTTCGCAATTTTATACATGAAAATACTAAAAAAGGTCTGGTGAACTGACAATGAATGTATATAAATTTCTTTACATGGTAGTCTACCGTGTATATGTCATTTAATAATAACTGAATAAATGTTTGTAATTTTAGTGTCGTTATGGTTCACCGGTTGATTCGGCCGAACAATGTGACGATTATTGTCCAGGTACTTGAAGAAGTAAAAACTCGAAATTAAATGACAATAATTTATTACATACAACAATATAATATTCAATACATAATTGGAGCAACGAGTGTGGTTGCTAAAGAAAAATAAAAGGAGACCGCCTTCGGCGGGCGTCTTCCTTCTTATAACCGTTGGGCACTCCCTTCTCATAAAACTGAAACATGGAATTCAGAACCTGCCCAGAAGGCTTCTCGATATTCAAGGAACGGCATGAAATTGAACGACTGTTTATACCGTGTATGGAGATTATTCCAGTATTTCAAGTATATTCAGTCGCGTGTTAAGTCCTTTGCTTAAGCCTTGTTGTTCGTTTATTATACTTTTAGTCGACAATGGTGAAGATGGGTCTGTAGTCAAATGCGAGGAGTTGAGTGTTTTTAATGCATGAACTAGATATTATTATTTTATTAAATAGAGATGCGTACACGGCATACGTGTCACCTAAATATTATTACTGTTTTAAAACTAAATTAAACGCTTGTGGTATGAAAATAGGACTAACTTGATGGCATCCTGGAACGAGGATCAAACCCTCGACCAATAGATCGTTAAGGGAGTATCGTAATCACTAAACCAGGAGCATCGCCAAATTAATCTTTGAACATTATTTTCATTTGATAAATATTTTAGTAGAGTATTATTTATTTTTAAATAGAACACATTTTTATTGTGAAGTTGCAATTTTTTAGGAACATAGGTCTGTGATATTTTTAATACAAATTAAATGTATTAATTAAAAAGATATACATATAAAATCAATTTATCGAAAAAATATTGTTGTCGCTACAGGGATTCGAATCTGGATCTCTTCCTTTCCAGAGAAATGCATTAACCGAGTATGCTACGGCAACACAGTGAGTTGACAACAAATTTTCGAACTTAAATGTTGCACTCTCAAATTGATACATCTGTCGTTCCATTATTTGAAAGCTACCTTCTTTATATATATATCTTTCTAATTAATACATTTAATTTGTATTAATAATCGTAATTCTAAAAGTGTTATCGTAGTCAACAATTTTATAACGATTTGTACAATGTTATTCGGTCACTGACAGTTCTTGAAATGCCTTCCTTCGCGCAAGGTCTTGCTAGGATTCGCTCACCTTGGGGATAACTTGCGTACTGAAATACCGCAGGAAGAATTATAACATGACTGGTGATTTCTTTGGGAGATACCAATGAGTCAAAGATGCCTACATGGAATCAGTTTGGCGTAAAAATGCCATGAAATTCTTTACATGGAAAGAGGATGCGTGCATCATAATATAAATTCTTTACTATATTTAAAATAACTTTTTATTTTAATTTTATGTGTCGCTTATGTACAGGTGTACCAATTAAATATATACGCACGAAATAGGAGTTCCAAAATCGTGCGTCGATTGCAATGGCGTAAATACAAAAATTGAGTCCCAATGCACAATGGAAAAAAGGTCCTCAAAATAAATATTGTATATATTGTATTGTAAATTAGTGCTGTGTGGTTTATCTATTAAATAGTAAAAATAAAATAAGTCTCTTGTCTCGTATAATATTCACACTTTCATGAAAAAAACATGAATGTTCTTAGGCATTTTTAATTAATTTTAAAAATACTTCCTTCGTATTATTTTTACATTTCCTTTACAGTGAATGTCATATTAGTGGTTACCACTATTATACATGGTGTAACAGACTTAGTCCATAATATTTTATGAGTAAACCTGACTAAATTATGAGTTGAAAATGTTATTGTTGAGATTTAAAAAAAAAATCGTAGTTATGCGATTATTTCGATTAATTTAAATATTTCATTGATTCTTTATTACATATTGAATACAAAAAATGAGAGGTCATCTAATTTCAAGCGGTTAGACTATTATTTATTACATGATTTATAGCCTGATGCAAAGATATAGAATAATAATATTTTAAAAATATATTTATTTCGAAGTACGTTCATTTGAAAAAGTGTAATATATAGTTTTGAAAATTTGCCATGAAAAATATTGGCGCTATAACACAATTGGTAGTGTACTTCCCCGGATTGGAAAGAGATCCAAGTTCGAATCCTGGTAGTGCAACACCAATATTTTTCGATAAAATTATTTTTATTTGTCTATCTTTATAATTCATATATTTAATTAGTATTTTAATTTATGACCCTTTAAAATATGTAAAAAAATTTTTTCGGACATTTTTTATTATATTAGATATCATGGTCTCTCAATAAATGAGTTATTCAAAACCTAGAGTTGGGAAAAGATGACAAAGTAAATTGTTGATTAGAAAACAGACATGAGTAATTGATGTAATTGAGTACGCAAAGAAAATGAAACGGCAATGGGCTCGGAGGTCAGACGATCAACAATCAAAAAAAAATTTCACTGGGTTAATGAAATCATCAAATTCTGCAGAAATACGTAGCAGCGAATAACAATGGACAGAGAAAAGTTGAACATACTTGGCGAGGTCTTTATTCAGCTGTAGATAGTAAGCGGTGATGACGATTTATTTTGTAGATTTTTTTTTTGAGTATTACTAAACATAATTTTAATTAAATGTATTAATAAGAAAGATATACATATAAAATCAATTTTATCAAAAAATATTGTTGTTACTACCGGGATTCGAACCTGCATCTCTTTCCAATCCGGGGAAGGTGCATAATCCAACTATGCTACAGCGACAGTACAAATTTTGGAACCCGTGTATTACACGTTTAAAATTAATACATCTATCGTTCCATTATTTGAAAGCCATCTACTTTTTTTTGCGGAATCTTAAATGCCTTTGAGTAAACTGATAGCAGACGCCAGAATTAACAATTCATTTTTATTAAATTTTGGACACATTGATTTTTAATGAGAACAATATTTTTCGATAAAATCGTTTTTATATGTATGTGTATCTTTCTAATTAATACATTTAATTAGTATTTAAAATATACAGATCTTTGTTTTGAATTATTAAAACTCCACAATTAGATTGTGTTCTTCTTAATAATATTTTTAGTTATTACAAATATCAACATTTTTCAAAATAAGATGGTATGATATAATGTTAAATTAGTAATCTGACATTCTTTTAAAACGGGGACTTGTTGGGTACTCTACTGGTTAAGATGTTGGGGTCTGTAACGATAAGATTATTATTAAATAAAGTTAATTTTTATTTTCTCGTCGTGTATGCATAAATGTATTTGTAGTGTTGTATTTTTTTAAATGTGTAAAAAACGAGATATCCCCTTAAATTCACAACATTTTCGTATTTTTATAGTTTAATTTAATGATGCACTAAAAGTATGTAACTTAACGCTTTCTTTGACTGTGGAAAGCAAATCATTAAATACAGTATTACATAGTTTAAAAATATAAATATATAAATAATATTTGAGGTAGACAGGTAATCGACTAATTTATTGTATTATAATATAAATTATTAAACTACTTAATGAGTTATTTTAATACGCCAATCGGTTTCGGAAAATACTTTTTTTTCGTCAGGATGTTGAATTAATAAACTAAAACCTTATAATATATCACGCCATTCTAATGCTTTTAAAAAACTAAAATAATTAACATAATTATTATTTTAAAATAAATATAGTACCTGATATAAATTATTATGATAATGAAATGTGTGGAAGTTGACTTAATAATTGACTTAATGACTTAATAATACAAAATTATAAAAAAAATTATAATAAGAATAATATTGTGGTTAATTTTACAAGCTTTATATATTTCTAAATTATTTAATTTAAATATTCAATATTCTTTATATGTAAAACAGACAATTCAAAATTTTTATCAAAAGTATGATCATTTTCTAACGAATTATTGGAAAATTTTGAAAAATTATTATTTAAACATCCTAAAAGTTCTTTGACTCTTGTGTTAAAATTTCGATTTGTTTTTTCAATATAGAAAGCAGTACAATCTATTCAGCAATATTTATAAACACCTCATTTAAATAATATATTATATAGTCGTACATTACATATGTGCAGACTGACTATGCATTTTAATTTTTTGATACTTTTACTCAGTTTGAAATAAATCTAAATGTCAAACACAAAACGTGATCATTTTAAAAATATATTCTCAACGGTGATTATTTGACAGTTTAAATATTTGAAAACTTTCTTTTAATACTGTTAACGAATTTTTTAGTAATTTTGAAGATATCTTTCGAAACAATTAGATTTAATGACGCTAATTAATTAATCTAACACAATCAAACACTTTTAAGGCTTTGTAACTGCTATGTTTATTTTTAAATCATCCATCGCTAGCAAAAGATGCAATTAGCTCCCCCCTCCACCCTACTCTCCCACCGAAGGCCCCGCGGACTATTTATAATTATTTTTTGTAAATATTCTGTGACAGGCTCTAAGGACTATTCAAGATCATTTCTTCTTTATACAATCTTTATACATTTTCATGGGCGTTGGCTTAAGATCTTTTTTGCGGTACTGATCCCTATTTTGTAAATGGAATCTTACAGAAATACCATGCTCTTAATGGCGGGAAAACTTTCAATGATTTATGGAGTGCTTCGTTAATACATGATTAAGGTTAATTTTTATTATAAAAATTCGCACAATATCACCATTAAAAGTAAATTCATGTTAATTGCATTGTCTTCGCTATTGTAATCTTACATCGCATCACAGCGTGATTTGAAAATAAAAATAAAACACAACTGTGGTTTTTCACAGGAGTAAGGTATCCCCCAGGCCAAAGACACTAAAGGAAATATACGTTATACATCAAGGACTTCTTAGTCATGCGCGTGAATTTACTTTGATTCTAGGCTGTTAATCGTCTCCCGATGAAGCGAAACACTGAAGAAGAAAATGGTATTTTTCGAAACCGGTAGATGTATTTAAACTCAATTAAGTGGTTAATAAAACAAAGATAATAAGTGAAAAATAGTATTGTAACGTTTGATGTAGTGTAATCGATTTCATTAATTTGAATGGATTTATTTTAAATTATTTTTAAATAACAAAATCATGAAATCAAAAATTGTGATCGTTTCAGCCTCTCAAAAAGTGAGTGTATATAAATATAATTCCAACCACTGCGAGTGACGTGTCGTAATTAACTAACATATCAAATACTAATTTAAAGTATTAATTATAAATATATACATATAAAATAAATTTTGTCGAAAAATATTGTTTTTGCGCTACCGGCTTCAAATAATGGAACGACAGATGTATTAATTTGAAAAAATAGGTTCGAAAATTTGTCATGAAAAATACCGGCACTATAACACAATTGGTAGCGTACTTCTCCGGATTGGGAAATAAAGATCCAGGTTCGAAACCCGAATAATATTTTTCAACAAAATTGATTTTATATGTATATATTTATAATTAATTAAATTAAATTAGTATTTAAAACATCACATACCGTCTGTTCTGAATAATTACAACTTCACAATAAGAATGTGTTCTCCTTAATAACTAATATATCATTTTTAGTTATGGTATCGCATGTTTTATATTTATAAAATACACTAGTTCTCTTATCTTGTCTAGATAAGATCACATTTTTTGTTGTTTGTCATTTTAGGGTGTCGTTTTGCATGGAAAACCACCTCAATAAAAATACCTATACAGCGATAAAATAAATCTTTCAATAAATTTAATTTTAATTAATTTTAAACAAAATTGTCATCTTTTTCTTCTTCTTCTGGGGCCCTACATTTAGATTATTCCATAACCGTTCTCTACTGACTCCTATTCTTCTCCAGTTTTCGGACTTTCCCATCCTGCTCCAGGCCTCTTCTATAGTCAGTCTACCTCTTTGTTGATCTGTCTATAGATCTTCCACTGCAATATCCACTTGTTCATGATCTTTGGTGTCCTGTCATCTAGTATTCTTTCAAAATAGCCAGTTCATCGTCAGCCATACGTACGTTTAGGTCATACGGAATTCTATAATGTACACCACGTTTTGCACCCATAAATGACTTATAATTGTTTATTATAATATAATTTTCGACTCCAACAGTTGCTCACAGGAATAAAAGTATATATTTTTAGCTAGAAGGCGATTTTTCAATATTAATTTATATGAATATAAACAAAAACATAGTTAATGTAAAAATATGGACGGGGGGTCCATAATTAAGGCATCGACCAACAAGTCTTGATGATCGCAATTTACAGTTCAAATCCAAATTCAAAAATACCAAAAATCCAGAAATAATTCTATGATCGACTGGTTCCTTTACTTACTTTTTAAAACTATACCTATCCAAAATAATATTGCACTTCTCCATATTATAGCACGACTTACTAGACTGTATTGGACTCGGACTGTAATGTCATTGTCAGTTGACGACTGGCAAGTATATTGGCCATCTGTCATCTTCTTTTTTATCTATGCTATCTATGGTCATCTCGTATCAAACCATAAAAGCCGCGAATAATTATCGGTTAGGATAATATAATTTTTTATTATGTTTGCGATCTAATATTTGCCAAAATCTGCGCGTGAATAATTTGTCGTAACCTAAAATTTTAATGTGTTCTTGGATAAGTGAGAAAATCATTCATCCAATATTGTCTTTGCTTTAATGCACATTATATTGATAAAATGCAATTTTTGTGTCAATCCGCGATTCTTACATCAACATCTAGATGTTATTTTTGTTCGTTTTGACAGCTAAAAATGCTGCTTACAAAGGTGGAATATTTTAATTACATAGAGATTTTATTTACGTGTGATTTGTTTTGAGGAAATCGCGATCAGGGCTTTCATAAAAACTAATTTTTAACGTAGTAAATTAGATTTTGTAACATATTTATTTATATTAGCAATAAATACAAAATACACCACTTGATACATTAATATAATAAGGGATTCCCGCATTAAAATATAGATTCAACTGAGATCCTGACACGCAGGGCCTAGTGGGAGCGCCGTTTACTTATCGGGTAGTACATATTTTAATTATTGCAATAAAGAACATATAAATAAAATAACAATTATTAAAGAGAACATATTCTTATGGTGAAGTTGTAATTATTCAGAACATAGATCTGAGATATATTATTAAATATAAATGAAATGTATTAAATAGAAAGATATACATAAAAAATCAATTTGATCGGATAATTAAAAATTAAACTAAATTAAATAAAAAGTAGAAATTAGATATATGAATATGATATGACAAAATAAAGTTTAACATATCTTATCGTCGATTAAAACTGACCAAGGAAAATTACGAAATTAAAGAGCCATCTGCCAATAATTTCGCTAAACAACGAATGAATTTCTTATTCGCTTCGGGTAAAATTATTTAATTCGTAATAAAATAGCACCATCTCTTTGTAAACGTTCAAACATTTCATCAGACATTTTAAAATTATTATTCAATCAATCCTACAATTTTTCAGTAAAATGTTGTATCCACTAAGGGTACCGACCTTTTTCTTACGTTAATGGTATTTACTTTGAATTTTGTACATTTTAATAATGAATAAAACTATAGCTTTAAATTTATTATTCACGTGTTAAAATGGTATAAAAAATTCATTAATTATGAAGAAGACTACGAAATATAAGTTCAAAATTTATCTAAAACATAATAAGTTGATACAGAGAAATGGTTGGGCATTTTTCCGTAAAGCAAAAGGTCCAGTTTCCAAATCCGGTAGCAACCAAAAATAACTTCTTCGATAAATAGATTTTTTCATATATTATAATTTTATTTTCATCATACATAATATTATTACATACACTTAATATCTCATCATCACAAATACAAAATTAAACGGGAAATTCATACATTTCATTGAAGAGAATTCCGATGTGAATATTTTAATACCTTCTTGTTTTAGAATTATGCTGTTCATAAAATTCTTTTTTTTTAAAAAATAAAATGTTAAATCATATTTGTCAACGCTTCTTTACATTCGTTATCAAAAAAATGTTTGTGTCGTTTAGTTTTGGTGTTTAATTGATATGAAGAAATATACAATTTAGAAAATGCGACATGTGACGACGCCAAACGTTTGCGGTATCTATTTAAACAGTCTAAATATCGAAATAATATTTTAATTGGTTTTATATAATTTTGAGAAATTTTTCAATCATGGAGTTGATAGTCTCGGAACCATGTCGTTAGAAATATTGACATTTGATGAAACATTAAATGGACGAAATATCGTGCGTGTATGTGTCGCGCGCACAATTTACGGGGAAAAACGAAAGGAATGAAATTTAATTATATTTATTTTTGACATAGTAAAATTTGATTTCATAGAAATCGTTTGCAATGTATTAACTTTCAATATTTATTATTATTTTTTTAATTGAATTTTTTGGTTGAGCGTGATATATTTATTTGACTTTGGAGCCGCTTGGTATCGATCGCGGTATCGGCAAGTTAAAAATATATAAAACATGAGCTAAATATAATGAAATTTTCTAACGTACTATTTCTAACGCAGCTTGCGTGACACGCAGTACCCGCCGAATAAACTTATGAATGTTAAAAATAATTAACATTGTCAGCACTTGTTTCATAAATAATCAATGCATGAGCAAGCACGAAACCTCTCGGTAGGTTATATTATATGAGTGTTTTATTTACTAACTAACTCTTCTGTTCTGACACACAATTCTCACCTCATCTACATTCATGCATCTTCTCATATAAACTTGCCGATTATTGTGGCCATCCAGTACCATCCTCCAGTATCTGGTTTACCTGGTCGTGCCAAGTCCTCTATTTCTGGTGCCATCAACACATGCGTCATATATATTTCTTACCATTCTCTCCTCATTCATTCGTCACCAAACCACCTAAGTGATGCTTTATTAATCTTACTTACTATACTAAATTCAGCTATACATTTTTTCTTATTTCTTCATTCTTTACTCTGTCAAAAATAGATTTGCCACGTATACGCCTAAGTAATCTCATTTCCACTGCATTCAGTCTATTTTCGTTCCTCTTATTTTGTTTAATTAATGATTGAAACATTATTTTTGATAGTTAAACCATTTTAGAATTTTTTTTGTGATGTCAATTTGATAAAATTAAAAAACCGGTATTTAATACATTTCTAAGATTTAATCAATGTAACCTTGTCTAGCAGTATCAATGAATATTTCCATATAGCTTTAGTCGCTTATACAACATTTTTTAGATTGTCGTTTTGTGACAATACAGGTTAGTGAAGCTTCCACACTATATATATATGTATACTATACGTATAGATAGTCTTGTACTGGTTAACGCTAATGTAGAAGTTGACAACCATTTTTTGTATTTAATTAATTATTTAATTTTCATTTCAATGCCTATTAGTTAACATGGTATATATTAATAATA
Organism: Eubasilissa regina; assembly: GCA_022840565.1. Classification (NCBI taxonomy): domain Eukaryota; kingdom Metazoa; phylum Arthropoda; class Insecta; order Trichoptera; family Phryganeidae; genus Eubasilissa; species Eubasilissa regina. The sequence continues at coordinate 17,093,982 of JAINEB010000021.1, forward strand.
CAGTAGAACCCCGATTTTATAGATGGCAGATGAATCTGTCCTACCTTGGTTGTCCTGGGATGGACGTCAATTTTCACCTCCAGTTGACTAGCACTTTTGTAGTGAAGAACGGAAATATCACTGCACTCCGGATGCTGCAGAACACCGCTTCTTTTTCGTGGTCCTGGCGTTACGCACGGCGTTAATCTCGATCGTTAAAATAAACATATATGTTGAAAGCTCAGGTTTGGAATGCAATCTGTTCCCACGTCGGCGAAATCCTTAAGTAGTTGGACAGAGGGGGAAAAGTATATTAAGGTTTATTGGAAGAATAAAATGCACAGGGAGTAGGAGTTACTTCTGCAGTTCCGTATAATTTTAGTAGGTACATTACAAACCTTGTTTTACGATTGTCTTTCTCGCGATTTACATCTAAAATTTATTGAAATTTGTTTACTATTCGCCATAGAACCAAGAGTATGTTGGTCGTTTGCTTGTAATTTATGTGGTGCATTTTTCATTCTCATACCGTTTTTTTTTTATTATTTCCATAAAGCAGGATGGAATCAGCAATGAGATTTTGATTACGAGATAAACTTACAAATCAGATTGAGATTGATAGAATCGACACATGTACACTTCGATTTGACAACGAGATTCAACACTGTGCACAACTACGACCATAGATACTTATCTACAAATATCTAACCTGAAAGTAAGACAAATAAAAAACATTAATGGTTGATTATCATTTAAATGGAGAACAAATTAATTATTTGACTTCAATATTAATAATGAATTTACTAACATCAGATATGCGATTATATAAATAAGTCTTGAGTCTTTTCGTCAAGTTTATTGAAGTCTTTTGGATGTACACAAATAAGATTACAGGTAGTCGATAAATTTAAATATAAGAAATTACAAAACATCACAGTATCCTGATATTCACACCGAGCCACGGAAGCAGAGTGGATCACTCGACCTCTGTCGACCGAGCTACGAAATTATCAGCCCCGCCTCTGTTAGCTCATGCTCGCGACCTGCTGCCAGAAGTATGTGTCACGGCTACTGCGCCTCTGCCGCGTGGCGCCAGATGCCGCTCTTTGTCCGCCTCATATTTATTCCGTTTTTACTATTACTGAGGAAAATCAAATTTATCCAACTGATGAATGAATATCAATGTCCTATTGGTTGGTATTTGACGTGTACACAGTATACTACGAAAGTAGAGAGTTGTCCCCAAAGAATATCACGGGACTGGTCTCATTATCTCAAGATGTGAATCTCATTAAAATCTCACCCGATCTATGGGTACAGTTCGTAACAGTTTTTATTTTAACATAGAATATGGTTTTTCGGAGGAAATACCTGTATTAAAAGATCGTGTTACAAAAGTGCGTAAATTTTTTAAAAATAATATATAATGAATGAATTAAAATTACTATATAACGTTTTTTATTGTTCATAAAACAAAACTTGCAATGGGATCTGAAACCTTAGTACAAAAGATTTTGAATGGCAGTGAAAATTTTTAGAGTTAAAACATAAGGAATTTAAGAAGGATTCAAATGTATAACATATTTTTATTTTGTTTAAATCTCCAATATAAGGTTTTCGTTTTTGCCTTTCATATGAAGGGGTTACACTACCACAGAAATAAAAAAAAATGCATTTTTTATTGCATTTTTTAAAATTTAATATTTTTTCTTTAATTTAAGTATACTCGCTGGAAAAAATTCTAAAAATTGACCGAGATATGGAGGATTAGAGACGGCATGGTCACGCACTATCCGCATTTCAAGTTAGTCACGTTTTTTTATCATTCCACGCCTTTCTCGTAACCATGTTTTTCGGACTGCCCTGGTATTTTGCACCGGCAATGTAATTAACTTGAAATGTTTTTTACAGATATTTTAAATAAAATTATCTTCAATGTAGCGTACGATTTTTTAAATTTTAATATGTAATATTCCCTTAAAAAAATTTTGAAAAAAAAATTTTTTTTAAACTACCCTCAATTTTACAAAAAATATTTTTTTTCTAAATCGGATATGCTACATTTTAGATATTTCATTGTTAAAAAATACTACTTTTTTTCTTCTAATAAATGTGTATCAATAAAAATTGCAGGCCAGTCATGCGCGCAATGGCGGAGGAGCTCCACGGGAATGGATATAAAGAGGTAATTTAAAAAAAATATTTAAATTAAATAACATGCCAATAAAAAAAATAAAAAAATAATCAAGCTATAATAAATCATTAAATTTTAAGATAAATTTCAGGATCCCAGGGTGGTACAACCATTTAAAAAATAGTGTAGAGACACCTGGTTTGGTCATATGGAACGGATGAATGAGGAAAGAATGGCAAGGAAGATATGTAACGCAAGTGTTGATGACATCAAAAATAGTGGAGTGGTAAACCAGACTCTGGAAGATGGTTCTGTTAGAAGCTTCAATAATCGGCGAGCTTATAGTTGGAGTTATTATTATTTTTATTTATTCTGTTCATTTATTAATATACGTACATGTTGTATATTATAAACATTCTTATAAATATACAAAAAAGGTGAACAAGCTTCATAATGTAAGAATTGTTCACTGTCTCCGTAACTAGACCGAAGTCTGGACTAGAGAAGATAAGTTCATCCGTTGTCTATGGTACAAATATGAAAACCATTATTATTATTATTAATGTATATATATATCTTTATGTAATCCAAAAATATTAGGAATGAGGTATCTTTATCCTGGATATATTAGGTTAAAATAAATTAGCCGCAGGTGTTGGAATACCCAAGCAGCGGTGGTCGGATGACGTTTCCCAGGATGCTTGTTCAGTTGGTGTTGTGAACAGGAAACGGACAGCTGGGGACAGATAGGAGTGGTGAAACTTACTACGTACACGGAATACGTGTCATACCAATATTCTTATTATTTTCAAATGAATCTAAATGCTTGTGTAATGAAAATGGGACTAATTTAATGATCTCTACACCGCATCATTAAAATACTGTCTTGACTACAAAACCAACAATCAAGTTTTTTGGTGAATGTATTTTTATTAAGCCCCTTATATCCTTTAATAAAGTGGAATGGATTTCTTAAGAAACAGTTGTATTGCATATTAATATTTTTTTTCTGATTTTATACTAGTCTATATATAAGTATAAAGAAGAGTGTCTGTTTTTTATACAAATCTATAGTTTTATTCTGACCTTAATGAAATTTGCACACTTGACAAGGTCACTGTCTACATGAGATTTTAAAAAATTATCCCCACCCCCTTTCCACCTCTTAAATTTTTGGTTTGTGGAGGAGTGGGAGGGGAGCGGGAGGGGAACGGGAGATGAGATGGAATGGAGTAGGAGGAGACCGAGGGGGGAGTGGGGGCTTGGTGGTTATATCTTGCGTGGTGTCCTAAACTTAAGAGTAATAAGAGGAAGATTGCTATCTACATGAGATTTCGAAAAACCACCCCATCCCTTTTCCCATCCGTCAAAGCAGATTTTTGGCACTTCTTGATGAAATTTTGTAAATAAGAGGAAAATTAATGTCTTCATATAATTTCGTAAAAAAAGTACCCCCATCCCCCTAAATGAATCCTAAACACTCTGCGTAAAGCCTGGGCAACGTCGGGTACATCTGCTAGTCTCATATATTTTTAATTTTATATTTATTTGTTTGCACTTTCATTTTATTTGTACATGTTATATTTCACATTAATATTTTTTTTTTCTGGTTTTATACTAATCTTATATACTTTCAATACATTACTTTACTTTATATGTACTTCTATTTTGGATTTAATTGTATTTTACTTTGTATTAAATGAGTTTTATTAGTTTATTACCGCATAGAAATATATATACAATAGAAAAAGATTTGAGATCGAATTCCGGTAGCAACTAAAATATTTTTACAATAAATATATTTTTTCTGTATTTTTTTTTAGTTGATTCGTTTAATTTGTATCATATACTACAAAACTATATTCTGAAAAAAACTGCAATTTCACAATAATAACGTGTTCTCTAAAATATAATAAAGATGAATTGATTTAATTAGCGTATATTATTTAAAGGTATTTGAGATTTGTCGCAATAAAGAAATTAAATAAAAAGATAGACAGAAAAATAAATTTATCGAAAAAATATTTTAGTTGCTACCGGGATTCGAACAAAAATCTTTTCCTATCGACACCACACCAATCGAGTTAGTTGACGGCAAATTTTCAAACTTATGTGCTGCAGTTCTTTCATGATACAATTGATGTTCCTTTGCAGGAGTAGGCAGAGAAGATAGAACGCCACTCTCATGTCCTGGCAGAATACTCTTGCCGCGTATACTTTTATACATATTTTTGTTCAGGCTCTTCGTTGTTGAAACTTTTAACAGGACCGTTCTATCATAGACCAACAAGCATATCACACTATTCTCAATTACAAGTTTCAAAATTGGAAACTAGACATATTAAATGATTTAAACTGTAAAATAGAATAATTGAAATTAAATGAATCTGTTATAATTACAATGATACGATACAATGCAGAGAAGAGGATTACATATGAATAATTATAATAAAATAAAATGCAATATATTTATGAAATAATATAAAAATATTAAGAATTTCGGAATACATGTTAATCTTCAAAGTATTTTTTGATAGCATTGATTATTTATTTGTTATCATTAATATAATATAATAGTATTGTAGCTGAATTTTTCTTTCAAAATGTATCATATTTACATACATTTAAATACATTGCCCAACTAGGCGAGCCTGTTTTAGGGCAAAACAGAATCATTTGCAATTTTTCATTACAGTCAAACTTGACGGCCGACAAAATTATTAAACATTTCACAACATGGTAAAATCACATTCCGCCGATTGTCGACGCCTCGAAATTTCTACTGGCTAGTTAAGCCCGACGCTCGACACTGCCGGTACTGGCTCGCGGAGGAGTAAAAAATCATTCAGCGGTCGGCGTCAGTCAACAGTCAACAGTCAGCAGACGTGCGTGGAGTAGTCAGTGTTCACTTTTTATATTTTTAAATATAACTTAGCCCAATATGATGGCTAAATTTCTCAGCAGTTCGCTGATAAAAGTGCTAGTTCTCTGCCTGTTGGTCGGTGAGTCGTTTCATTCATTTTTCTTTGTTCCGCGATACTTTGGAGTTCAAAGAACTGTTTATTGCCGTTTGGAGATTGTTTAATCGTGGTTGTTTTCGGCTCGTGTCCGAATTTTGTAGAATTAGAATGTTAATAATACGACGTTTTGTGATGTGATTTTTTTTCAAATCTACGCTTTAATTTTCTCAAATAACAAACTGAATAATTCAAATAAATTATCAATATATAAAATAAAATCATAAAAAACTGTAATTTAACAAAAGTCGATAAAATATTGAAGTTTCTCATCAATTACCAAACGGACATTATTTTTCGCACCTCAGTGCATCGAAGGTTAATATGAAATACGTGTAATAATAAAATAACCTTTAGCGAAAACTGGTTAACTTTCAATCAGGTTTTAATAAAATATATAAATTAACAATATAATATCCTTTCAAGAGCGTGACGCTATTCAAGGACGCTGAAATATTCAAGCAATTACTTTAATTAAGCTGATTGATTAACGCGTTGGAGTCATTAAACTTTATAAGGTAACATTTTAAAACTTATTTTTCATGTTGTGGTTGCGGAATTTTATTAAATAATATTTAAAATAATTTTACGAAAATATTTCAGAAAAAAGAATAAAATTTATATTAGTTTTGGACGCGGCTGTAAAAATGAATTCATTTGAGTAATTGCTTACGGGCTATAATTATTTTCATATTTAATGCAGCCTACTTAGTAATTTGGTTGCATTAATATTATGTTGCAACAAGTTGATATAACAATAATTATCGAATCAACAGAACGCGTTTGACGATTGTCAGTTGCCAACACAAATTTGTAACCAAAAAATTTTTAAACATCGGGTTGCTTTCTTTGTTTGCTATGTAAGTAGGTCTGTATCGCGGCTAGCGATAGGCCAACAACGGTAATACTTTCCTAATTTTTAAGCAATTTTAAAATATATTATGTGTGTGTACTTAAAACATGATTTTTGTATATAAATAGGCTATTTATACTACATGTTGTAAGGTTAGACAATTCTAACTTCACGAACTATTGAGAAATATTATCTAAAACCGTAAATTTTTAATATTCCTCCCTCCCACCCATACCACCCCTACGGCTTCAGCCATCACCTTGACAGGTTCATCTTTTCTGCCGTGAAAAAATACTTTAGAACCATTCAATTCACCAAGCACTGCGAGCACATATAGCCTTGTCATATATCTATTGTTTTAGTAGCCATCGTGCTGATAAGTACCACGGTGATGATAAAATCTACTCTAATTAAGGTAGCCTTGCAGAGTTATCAAGCAGAACCTTAATTATTATGATCTTTTGTTAGATAACGCCTGCAGAATTTAATCACTTGGTTCTAACGTGAAAACAGTCAACTGTTGAAATATTAAAAAAACATTAAATGAATAATGTTTTAAAATGTCGACTCGGCTGTCGCAGTTGGTACAGAGACGAGTATAATTATTATTGTTAACATCGGCACGTGTCTTGAATATTCAAACTAGGAAAACTCGAGAAATATTAGAATGTTGATTTTACGAACGAACATTAGCAAGAAAAGAGAAAGCTACACCATTACAGCTTGGGTCTTGGCTCATGAACTTATTCGTTTTGCTGAATAATGAACACGTTAAATAATGCAGTCATGCAAATAATTGCACGTTAAATGCGGAACTACGTTATTATATCGACTCAATATTTGACTTTAAAAAAAGACTATTTTTCTTCCAATATTAAAAATATTATTTCGTACCTACCTACAGGTAGAATGTGTATTTTCTTTGTACCGTGCAGTGACGGACTTTTATTTATTATAAGTGCTTTTCGTTGCAATTTTGGCACTTACAAAGAAAAATGAAGCAGCAACATTAAAAAAAAGAGTCATCAAGAGAATTTTCGGCGCAGTCATAGAAAATGGAGTGTGGCGTAGGCATCATTACCAGGAACTTTACGACTTGTGTGATGAACCAAAAATGACAAAATTCATGAAATATGGGAGGTTTATTTGGCGTAGCCGTATGAAAGAAGACGAAGAAGTAACAAGACCATATTAAGCAAAAAATATATTTGAATATAATGGTATTTATTTATGAAATCCTCAATAAGAAAATATCGACGGAATTTATACGAAAAATTGATGCAAATCAACATGAGCACGAGCATCGTACAAGAGGAAGAGATATACTGAGACTACCATTCAGGATGAAGGCCAAATCTCAGAAATCGATAATGTATAGTGCGATGAAGATTTTTAATGAAATCCCAGAAAAATAAGAAAGGAGGAGAAATTGAATACATTTAAAGTGAAACTGACCAGATATGTAAAAGATAAGTTTTAATAAAAGAGAATACTTTAATCTTGTTTATATTAGAGCATATATAGGAGTGCTTATGAGTAATTAAATAAATAAATATTAATGAAGATATATTAATATCTTGCTGAGAGCCAATGCAGAGACCAGTAGAGGTATATTATTGAAGAGGCCAGAACCAGTACCAAGTAGTAGAGTCAAGAACGATGTTGATACATAATAATATTTCTAACATAATACAATTGTAATAAATGCATTTTATATATAACAAAACCAACAAAAAGTAACATGTTAAAGAAACATATCTTTGAAACATCCTTGAAATAAATTTTTTATACGTGTGAAAGACGTTTAACTAAGATCCCCTTGAAACATAGTAAATTAGTGTTGAATATATCTATTTTAGAAGTGAAATAATAGTGGAATGAACGTGATAATTTGTAGCCGAATGATTACAATAAATAGTGAGTGGTGTATAAAGTTCTCCCAGAGAGTGTAGTAATTTATTATAGTGATCAATTTATTTAATTGTTTTCTTTTAGTCCACATGAAGGATTACTGTGGAATTATTTCAATCTTAATCGTATTTACATATATAGTTTAACATATTGCTTTAATACTAATAGACTGATAGAAATTATTTTTAGAAGTTTGTCTGCAGGTTTAATACTCTTAAAATACGTGTAAATTCATGTACATAATTATCGTAAACTCAACAATTAACTGTTTTTAACAATTTAATGTATTATAAAGTTATACGTTAAATCAATTCTGTAAGAATAATTTAATTAATATTTACATAGGCAATTATTTATTTCATTTTAAATGATTGAATACTGATTGAATATTTATTAATAAATATGAAAATAATTAAATACAGTATTCTATAAGTACATATATTTCAGTACTGGCCCGAATATAATGCAACCCACTAAGTTTTAGGCAGATATTTGAAAAATTAACACATTTTTATTGTGAAGTTGTAATTATTCAGAACAGACGGTCTGTGATGTTTTAAATACTAATTAAATGTATTAATTATAAATATATACATATAAAATCAATTTTGTCGAAAAATATTGTTTTTGCGCTACCGGTATTCGAACTTGGATCTCTATCCAGTATTTTTCATGACAAATTTAGAATCTCGGTAGCGGAAAAACAATATTTTTCGACAAAATTGATTTTATATGTATATATTTATAATTAATACATTCAATTAGCATTTAAAACATCACAGACCTATGTTCTGAATAATTACAACTGAACAATAAGAATGTGTTCTCCTTGATAATAAATATTTTAACATTCTTGACTTAATTTTTGTCTGTTTGGTCTTGCTGAGATAAAATATCAGGTCTTAATGTAGGATCATCTGTCTCTTCGTTTTATTAACTCGACCTTGCAATATTTGTTTATCATATCCTGATTTGTTTCTAGTTCACACGTCATATTTTCAAATTTTTGTCCGTGATCTAAATCACAGGCATTGAGTCCGATATCGTTCTTGAATAATTGTTATATTTAACCTTCACTTATTTACAGGGTTTTGGTATGTATCTATAGTCAAGAAATTGTAGTATCAATAATTAAATAGATACAGTACACAGTGGAACCCCGATTTCAGATTCCCGGAATTCGCATTTTCCCTCTATTTGCGTGTTATTTCTGCAGTCCCTTGTCATTTTAGCACATTTAAAACTCTACTTTATATTTCTCTTTTCCACGATTTACGTTTAAATTTGATTGAAATTTGTTTGATATACGCCAAAGAGCCAAGAGTGTGTTGGTCATTTGCTTGTCGTATATACGCATTTTTCATTCTAATACCTACGTAGTTTGTACATTTCGCTGTTATATTATTTTTTAAAGCTGGAATTCAGCAAGAAAATTACTTAGAAGATATTAAAGACAACATTGATTGCTGGGAAAGAATTAAGGAATAATCCTTGCAGATTTACATAGACATTGACTCCAACCTAATAACATAGGACTTAGTGGAAATCGATGAAACAGTGAACAGTTGCATAAACAAAAATTTGATAGAAGAAGAACCTTCTTACAAAGAAGAAGTATCTGTTCATATCATAAACCCAGTTCCTACAAAGGACAATCAGGCAAATTAAAGGCTTCAAAGCATATTTTACTAGTATTAGCAATGAACCACCAGAACCCTTCAATTTAATTCATTATATTGCAAGAACTATATAAAAACAACAAAAAAAACGTTGTCATTTTATCAATACATATTCAGTTTTTTTTAATACTCCCAATTTACATTTTCCTGTTGGTCCCTTCAAAAACTTAAAATCGAAGTTTCACTGTATATATATATAAAATAACTGGTATCGAAATATAAACATATGCTCGAGAATAATTCACGTATTTAAAAAAATGCTACAGCATTCTAATAAATGTTATGTATAATATATGCAATAGTGGATAATTCTATTAATATATCAGTCGTCAATAGTAGTTGTAGCATGACTCATCACTACAACGCATGTTAAAGCTTGATTTATAATGTATTAAAGGCTCAATAAATTATAAATGACGCACATTAGAGAAGACGTTTAATAAATTATCAAATTAACTCATTTTGTATTGATATTTTGTGTGAACAAAGTGTCATATTAGAAATCTTGCCCCCAGGATTTTTCTTCTTTTTCTGCAGTCCGCAGTTTAGATAACTCTTGCAATAGAACAGTGAATAGACAACGTCTGCGGAAGACTTGGAACGATCTGGTAGATATGACTACACTAAAATATGGTACTGTTAAAAGTCTCAACAATCGATGAGGCGAGAATTGTGTGTCAGGACAGAAAAGTGTGGCACTATATCCTCTCTGCCTACTCCGGAACGGTGGGGAACGGCGTGGCGGTAAATTAGAAATTATAAAATAGTGATAGGAAGATGACGGAAAGATCTAAAATAAATATTATTGTGAGGTCTACATAAGTGATGGTAAAATCGTTATTTAAACTGTTATTGTGACTGTGATTGTGTTCGATTGTAACAATGATTGATAACTGATTAACGTAATTATTCCAGTAATGATTGGTACACTAGAAATAAGTCTCCGATAGTTAAATCTTAGTTACCAGTAACGGTATACCATCAGTAGTCTACAGACCCGGTAAAAGAATGAGTTCAAATATATGTAGTGCCTAATTCCAAACCCCCCTTAAACGACTGTGTTTTTGAGTTAAAGATGACACGTTTATTTTGAAAGCAAATATACAATTTTTTATTTTTATATTAGTATTTTTTGAAGAGACAAAGAGAGATTTTAGATTACGTAATCATTTCATTTTAGGGGAAATATCAACTTATACTCTGTCTGCTTTGTGATATTTTGGATTTAAGTGGCTTTTGGAAGAAACAATGTGTTCTGCATGTAGATGACAAAAAAAAACTGCATATTTTACTCAAATTATCCGAAATCCATTTTAGGGGTTTTTGGAATTAGGCTTTATATATATGTATATATTCAACATAAATTTTATTATACTTGACCAGATTGAACTATTTGCAAACCGAAACTTTTGTACATAATGCTATTATATAACTAGCACATGCTTTTGACAGAGAACAAGCGTCGAAACCTCGAGAAAAAATCTCAAACAGAATTGCAAATATCTCGTGGAATTTTAAACAGTACACATAAATTAGATGACACAGTATTCATTGCTTTATCCTAAAGCTATCTCTCCGATAATGCATTATGGTTTTTATCTCTGTCCAATTCACTGTTCCGCGGTTTGAATATTAATCTGATTATTTCATAATGCGGGTACGCTAACCGTAGTCTTATTCATAGGCTGTGTGCATCGCCGGCAGCCACTCGTGACAAGAATTTTAGACTCGAAAAGGTCAACCGGTATACAGACATTTCAAGGTGCAAGTCAACTCTCTCGGCCGATTGTGACTTGTCTCATTATTGGTGGAATCCGGTGTTTGTTGCTTGAGAATCGCAGTATTTAATATGTACAAGCAATATTAAGATGGCATGTTGTGACGTTGTATTTCATCCGTCCCCCGGCTCGCTTAGTAGCTGCGTGGTTCTGATGCACAGAATTCACCGTGTTGTCTCACATTCACGTTAGCTACCGTTCCCAGAGAAAATAATAAAATTAGTATCAAAATTAATAACATCATAATTTGATGGTTTTCGCACAGATATGAAAAAATGAATTTACAAGGTAAAACATAGTAAGAAATTATGTCACTGAATGTTATTACAAATAAAGATTGATTGCCAAATCTTTTCTTGACAAAATAATAGAGTTCTTATTGACGTGTCAATATCAAAATTAGCAAGTTATCCTTTAGAATGAATGGTGAGATAAAACACTACGATACACTAGATATTAAGATCTTCACCTCAGAAATTATATTACAACAATTTAAACACGTGATGAGTTTGCCAGGTAAAATATAGAAAAAATCATGTCAAATAAATGTGATTACAAATAAAGATTGATTGACTAATCTTTCTTTAGCAAAATAATGGACTTTCGTCAAAACGTCTTTAACAAAACTAGCAAGTTTGCATTTTAAATTAAAAGGTGAGAATAAACACTACGTTACATTAGATATTAAAAATTCACATCGAAATTTACTTTACAACAATTTGACCACCAGATGTCTTCATTCTTCATGAGTAATCTACCGTCTTCGTTCAGTCTTGAGGTTCCGAGACACCCGTAAAATACTTGCGTCTCCTTACTCAAAACGTCAAGAAAGCTGGGTCATCGGCTTCCTTTTGAAGTCACAAAGAATTCTTGAGTCATCTTTTGTTATTAAATAAGTCGAATTGAGAATAAAAGAAGCAGAGGAAACCAAATCGTATCCTGAAAAAATAATATTGTCATCTACATAACAACTTTCTGCCGTTATGTGAAGAAGGGATGTTTCACATCCTGCAAACTACAAGTGAAATAGCAAACAAAAAAATCTCACTAACATGGTGCAGGAAAACACAATATATTTAATCATTCACACCCTTCCTTAATTCAATATGAAATCACATTTTCGTGATTATTGTATTGGAAGTCGCTCCTTCGCGCTCGCGAGTTGTCAAAAAACAAAAATACCACAGGTAAATTTTCCTTACGCGATGTAGTGTTGCCATTTTATTAATGTCAACTCCCATCACATCTCGTGCGTGGTAGGTACCAGATATAACGTTATAATGTATACACTTCACACGACTGAAAATCGTTCGTAAGATGAAAATCGTTTACTTATACTATCCAGGCACTTGTTTCAAGCTCCTGTTGTGCTGTGCTTGATTGAATTAAATAAAGTTTGAATAATATAAATAAATACGCTTAAAATTATGATTTATTTCGTGTATAGTGATATCGTATTAGTAATGGAACTGTGATCACAGTCACAGTTTTCAATTACTGATATTAACAAATATCAATCACAATCATACCAGTGAGTCAAGAGTAGCATTTTTTCTCATCACTAATTTTCATTCCCTTTGAAGGGTTAGGGGCACAAAGTCTCAACAAGGTTCTTCCGTCTTCTTTTATTTTGCGTCGCTGCGGTACTTGTTGACAAATCAAGATACAATCTGTCTTCTTACAATTTATCCCAGCTTAGTTTGCCAACCAATTTTTTAAGCTAGCTAAGATCAATCGTTCACGCTACTTTTCACGCGCATGATACACCTGCTACTAAAATAAAGACGTTACAACACTAGCGTTTCTGATAACTTCTGAACTACATGTTGTGTTACAAATTCAAATAACTGTATTTTACTTGGCGAAGAGATTATTTCAACACCATTAGCACAAGTCCATAATTGTCAACGTTTTTAAATTGATGAAAACAAGATATTTCAACATGACGAGTAAAAGTTGACACTTGTTGGAGTTTCTTGTAAGTGTATTGACATTTTGACGAAGATAGTGAAATCGGATACAGAATTTTTTGATTTGTTAATATTTACATTATAAGTACATAGTTATGAGATCTGAGCATTACATATTGCAATGTTACGAAAGTCAATTTATAATTATTTTTATTTGTTAACTTTGTTTCATTAACCACATATTGAGTTTAAATACATCAATCGGTTTCCAAAAAATACAATTTTCTTCATCAAGATGTCAATACTTATCAAAATATGGTGTTTCTTTACCAGAATCTGTTTTTAAAAAAACAATAATTATAAAAAATAAATTTAGTACCTAATTAAAATAATTCATTCTAACCACAAAGTTAATTTTGCTAATTTAAAAAGCAAGTTATAATTATTTTATATTGATTAACAGGGGCGTGCGCTTTATGCAATCAAAAAATTAATGCATGATTTTAATTTCTGCCAATTAAATCTAGATTATTATGAAAGTGGCCTAAGTCAAGAAATTGAAAAAAAAAGAAGTTTATCAATTACTAATGGTGACAGTGATGTAAATTGTAACAATTGTGAAAATTTTGTAACATTATATTCAGTGTATTATTCAACGGTATTCCACTAGTGTTTATTTTAATAATAATAGAGTAAGTCATTTCAATACAACACACTCAGTATCAACTGGAAATCATTTAATTCCAATAAGATTACACAAATATGGACCCAATATATGATCCAATCAGGTAGAGATGAATCAGAAGCATGGCTCTCCAACATTCTAATATAATTTATACAATACCAACACTAATAATTCACTTGTCTTACAATACTCCCACTACATATTGTTTATTTTTTTATACATATTTTTTTTATTTCTCTTTTTATTCATGGCGATGATTTAAATAACAGCACGAAAAAAAAAACTGGCTTCTTTAACACATACTTCAGCCTAGAAAAGTAGCCAGTACAACGCTGTATATATCAGAGGTGAAGTCTATTCCATCCCACACAATAAACTATGAGTATTAATTGTGATTACGTTTTTTATGTTATAATATATTCACCTCTGTTAGAACAAAAATATGTATGTCATCTAATAAATAAATAAATAAATAAATTTGCCAAGAATCTTAATTTTTTTATTTTCTTATAAGCTATTTGCAACATGTATATGTTGAAATAAATTATTAATCTAGTAGACTAAATACATTTTTAAATATTGTGTTGTATAATACAAATATATTTTTTAATCAATTTAAACTTAGACCATTTTCATAATAATGGGTTCATATTAAAAACGTAGATTCAAGCAAAAATAATTCAAAATTCTCACTTTAATATGTTAATTAGAACCATTTAGCGGAAGAATACAGAAATGATAAATAAAACCGCGCATTTTTAGAATAATTTGTTTTTAACGCGACTTTCGTGCCGTGCGATGTTCTGAATACACGTCTCAGCTTGAGCAGTCGTGTTGCGAAACACCGCAAGTGTGTATTTGAAGCAGACTTGATTGTATACACTTCAAACATGGTAAAATGTTTTTTACCAAATTACGCTTGAATAATAGTAGAACTAGAGGAATTAAAAAACATACTTACGTATTTTTAAAGTGTTCGTGGTGTATTTCTTTCAGATGAATAGAACGGTTAGTGACAATATCATCGTACTTTTACAGCATCGATATTAGCAGAATAACCTATGTTCATGCCTAGTGTACGCCACTGTTGATTATGGCCAACATTTGATTAATGGAAAGATTTATAATCACGTTATATAAAAAGTCAGTGTTGGTGGATCCAGAAATAGAGGACGTCCGCGGAAGACTCGGCACGACCAAGTAAACCAGATAATGGAGGATAGTTTTGTTAGAAGCCTCAACAATCGGCGAGCTTGTATGACAAGATGGATGAATGTGGATAAGGCGAGAATTGTGTGTCAGGACAGAAGAGTGTGGCGCTCTATCCTCTCTGCCCACCCCCACGGGGAAACGGCGTGATGGTAAGTAAGTAAGTTATATAAAAAATTATCAGTAGTCTGATTTTTAACATTTTACAAAACATTTATTTTTAACTAGTTCAATGTCTCAGTTTCGCTTTCTAACTTTCGATGATCAGGCTACCACCTTAGCAAAAATACTATTCCTGACGTAGTTAGGTTAGGTTAGAAAGATTTCTTTCGAATAGTAAACAAAGATACTACTAAAAGATTGATATTAAATTGAGAGGAACTCAAGTGCTTAGTTTAGTTTTAATATAGTAAGAATATTTATGTTGCATGTATTTCGTGTACGTATCTCTATTTTATAATAATTTATTATAATTGCACTTTATATTTTTATAAATAACTAGAAAATCTTGTGAATGACTGGGCTGAATTTTTGTGAATGATTAGTTTCTCTATATCAAATACTAAGGTATCTTTATGAAGCCTGGATGATTCCTGTCAAATTGAGAAAAGTTTTAGATTGTTTTGAGATGAAATTGCTGCGGAGAATTTACGGACCTGTGGGGAATGGGGAAATTTGGAAAATACGATACAGCAACGAGTTGTATATTTGAATATTTAGAAAAATCCCAAACTCGTGAACCTACGAAGATTAGGATGGGCAGGTCACGTCTAGAAGATGCAGAAAGCGTGGATTCTAAAAAGAATCCTAAATGGAAACCAATGCGGTAGGAGAAGTGTGAGAAGGCACCGACTTCGCTGGGAGGATGGCGTAAAGTAGAATACAGTTGAGCTGTTACAGATTCCAAACTGGAGCATGTGAAAATTAAAGGTTCAGGAGGCCAAGGATATCATTGTGAAAGACATCTGTAGTGAAGAGTGTCAAAAGTGAAAGAGTTCTCAGATTGCTAAATGATCTATCTAACTCTTATTCTAGGAGAATCGAGAGCTCATCAAAGCATCTCTGGGTTTATCTTCACTGTTTCGGTAACCACACTCCACTATACACAAAAGATTTAAATACACCCTGAAGATAAATCTGAGTAGATGCGGCATGGATGGGAAACTGCGGCCAATGACCGAGGTCAATGGCGTCAAAAAGTACATTGTGTAGGGGAAAACTATGAACAGAAGATAGGAAAAAGGAGAAAGCTGAAAGAAAAGGAGGAAGTCTCCTCAATCGTTAACCTTGGCAGACATCATCTTCGTAACGAGGGACCGCCAAAAAGATACACCAACCCTCTCTACTTATAAGCTTTCTTCTGTTCTCTCCAGCGATGCCTTGGACTAGCCTCTGAGTATTGTGAGTTTGCAAGGAATAATATTCAATATTAAACTGTCTGTTATAACCTTGGCAAAGTGACTAGTTTTATAGCATTCAAACTCACAAAATGGTAAATAAAAGACATAAAATGACCTTGAATATCTGAGGACCTATTTTCTAAGAACTTGTAACGAAATCAGTGAAAGGAGATGTATTGCATTATTGATACATTATTCATGAGTACTAGAAATTGAGTCGACATGACATGGATACAATTGAATTATTTATGAAGGACGTGGGAAATTAATTTGAGAAAAATTAAACACAAAATAATCTTATTCTTAATATTGAGAAAATCAATTACCAATTAGTTGATATACGTATTGAAAAAGCTTTAATTATAATATTTTTAAATGTATTTAAATATAACTATAATAAAAATCAATAATTGTGCGTGTAGTACAAAGTTTAATTAAATAATATTTTTTTATAATACTTTTAAAATTAGCAATATTAATTTTGTGGTTAAAATTCATATTTATTTATATATTGTCTTTGTTTTATTAATACATCTACCGGTTTCGTAAAAAAAACAAAAATTATTTAAAAAATAAATTAATTAATTGAACGTTGTTTATATAATAATTTAAAACTAAATGTAGATGCTTGCTTGTCCCATCGTTAACGTAAAATTTTTTCCTAAAAATTATTCTACTAAATTTGTATTAAGTAACAATTTGAATTAGGTACTAAATTTATTTTTTAAATAATTGTTTTTTATTTTAATAGATTCTGGTAAAGAAACAATAATATATGTTTTTAGTTAGGTATGACATCCTGAAGAAGAAAATGGTATTTTTCGAAACCGGTAGATGTTTTTAAACTCAATTAAATGGATAATAAAAATAAGATAATAAATAAAAAAATATTATAGTTTTTAAATTTATTTATTTTAAAGATGTGTGTACATGTGTACATACGTTATTACCTACATGTGAAATTCAAACATAAATCTAGGAGTTTAATTTTTATATTTTTATTTTATATTTATGACAATTTTATTTATATTTTTTATTAAAAACAACAAAGTTCTTCGAATTAAAATTGAATTGCGGTCAAAATCTTTTTTAAAATCCATAACTATTGATTTTAATTAGTAACCTTTATTGAATAGCAAGATGAACAGAAATATAAATAAATCTTAATATTTATTATGGAAATCATGCAATGAATTAATCTTTTATAGAAAATTATGATAGATGTTTCGGGTGTAATTCAAAACTATGATACAAAAACTAATAATAATAAATTTTAAAAATTAAAAGTTACTAATAGTGTCATTGCTAGTGAAATGGAGGGGTGAATATTTATGATATGAATGTGAAATTTTTATTATTTTAGATTGTTAACTTTGTTTTATTAACCTCTTAATACGTCTACCGTAGAAAAATATAATTTTCTTCTTCAGGATGTCATTAAATAATCAAAAAAATATGTTTAAACATTAATTAAATGTATTAATTATAAAGAGTAACATATAAAATCAATTTAATCGAAAAATACTGTCATTGCGCTACCGGGATTCGAACCTGCATCTCTTTTCCAATCCGGGGAAGGTGCATTACCAACTGTGCTACAGTGATAGTATTGTTGTCGACAAATTTTCGAACCTATATGTTACACTTTTTCAAATTAATACATCTATCGTTCCATTATTTGAAATCCATCTAATTAAACTGATTTTATGTATGTATCTTTATAATTAATACATGTAATTAGTATTTAAAAATTTTACAAACTTATGCACTGAATTCAATGAATTGAACTTCACAATAAGAAACTGTACTTCTTAATAAAAAAGCATATTATATTGTTTGTTTAACATAATTCATTTTAAGAAACAATAATTATTTAAAAAATAAATTTAGTACGAACTGATGATATTTTGTTGGTTGTTCATAATATTTTGGTTGGTTTTAGACGCTTTATTTATTTCCACTGATTTCAGAAATTATTTAATTTAAGACCAACACCGTTTACATGTACAAATAGACAATCCCAAATTTTTATCAAAAGTATGATCATTTTCTAACAAATGATTAGAAAATTCAGAAAAACCATTATTATTTAAACATTTCAAATGTTCCTTTACTGTTATATTAAAATTTCGTTTAAAAATAGATTCTGTTATATAGAAACAATATAATATATGTTTTTAATTAGTTAATGACATCCTTAATGAGAAAATTATATTTTTAGAAACCGGTAGATGTATTTATTTCATTAAGTGAATAAGTAAATTAAAACGAGGTTAATAATCTAAAATAATGAATTTAAACCACAAAATGATTGTTAATGTATACACACATAAGTTAGAATTCTGTAAATGAAGTCATAAAATAAAGTTCTTAACATATTGACTCTATATATTATCTCGAAATATAGATTTTTTTTTAAAAAGTTTGTTTTTTCCTAAGAATTTTTTTCAAACGTTTTCGAAAATGGGCACAAATAATCTTGTAACGGTTTTATTATAACTATCTGGAAAACTGGATCTGAATCTAGTTCCAGCAACTGCAGGGAAACTTGTAAAACACGTTTACCTTTTTATATTTACCTTGATTCTATATAGACGGCAGAGTATATAATAATGTATAAGTGTGTGTGCACTGCGCATGCACACATACGAAAAGTTCATGTCTGTACGCGAGCACAAGAACTTGGACTACAAAAAAAACAATTTTAATAATATATTGAACTAAAGCAAGGTCAGTTCGAACCACTTTTTCTGTGGCGCTGTGACGCAGACGTCCTCCATGGAGCTTGTCGAAAGTTCATGAACCACTTCTTTCTTTGCGTCGCTTTGGAAATTCGCTAATTTAATTTGCACGACGTGTTGCTAGCTGATTCGGCCAAAATTACAATGGCATGCCGTCATTGTGGTTGACATTACTGTTTACTGTACTGACACTACACGCGGTATAACTGCACACAGTAATAAATGCGCGTATAGACAAATATACACAAAGTTAAATAATATAACGTAGATTAATATAAATTACCTCACGATAGTTTATATGTTTTTAAGTTAAGGTATGTTAAGTTACATTAAGGGCGCGTTTTCAAAAATAATTAATATTTTCAAAAGTACATAAATTTAATGGTCGCCGTCTTTCTCATAATGCTTGTATTTTCTTAATTCAGTTTATTAGTTTTACATTAGTGTAAATTTTTTATCTACGTAATAGTTTAAAAAAAGTCTAATCTATTGTTTAACTTCTGATATAAATGAATAATAGAAACCCACATTTTCGTAAAAAACACGGAAATATAAATAATTTTTGAAAGGGAAGCCTTAAGTTAGATTATTTATTACATTGTAATTAAAATAAAGCCCTTATTTAAAAATACATTTTGAAATATGCTGTGAAAATTAAAGGTTAGGAAAAATTAGAGATGTGGAGTTAATTTTTTTTTTTGCATTTTGCAAATCAAAGTCTCATTGAAAGTTCGTTTTTTTTTTTTTTTTTATTCTTTTCTGGTGCTGGTTTCAAATGTGTGAAGGATTTCAGAATGTACTCCGACAATAAAAACTCGGTATTATCCTCACTAAGTAAATATCGACAGAATTTATACGAAAAATTGATACAAATTAATATGAGAACGAACATTCTCACAAGACATTCTCATAGTTTATTGTGTAGGATGGAGTAGACTTCACCTCTGATATATACAGCGTTGTCCTGGCTACTTTGCTAGACTGAAGTCTGTGTTAAAGTAGCCGGTTTTTGTTTTCGTGCTGTTGTGGTGTTATTTATCGACAGGAATAAAATAAAATGCGTTGCTCCATGAAAAAGAGAAAGAATACAGAAATTCAGTGAGGACGATGAATTATTTTGATCAATTGCAAGTCGCATTTCGCCGATCCAAGTGTTGTCTCCTCTCAGAAAAATTTACATACTTATTAAAACTTACATTAATTGATTATACGATATGGGGACCATCAACTAGTGGACTAAATTCTCTGTAATCTAGATTGACTTTTATTGTGGTGACCTTCGCATTCAAGTTATCAACTCACTGCATACTTGCATGTACTCTATTACTTTCATCAAGGAACTATGGTCCCATTTTTATGCGCAAAAAGTCATGTAGGTACCAATCTAATATTTGCATCCTGATAAAAAAAGTTTTACCGAGTTTACTGTGATTGTTGCCATTTGACAACCTTGTATATGATTGAAAAATTACCGAATCATTTTTAATTAAAATATTTTTTTAAATAAAATAAAATACAGTCACTTTGTATGAAACCACGATATTTATTATACGTTAACCGGTTTCGCTTATTTCAAGTTTCATCAGTGCGTATTTAAAACTAATCATAAATACAAAAATAGTGCACTTATACATATATAAAGACGGAGATACAATTACTATATCTCTCTCTTTTACATGTAATTTTATATTCTATTATATTTTATAATGTAATATAACAAACCGCAAAGTGATTGCTTTCTATGGAAATATATATGTTATATATATATATATATATGATTACTGAGTGTTTAGAAGTATACGAGAGAGTATATAATTGATGTGTCTGTAATAGTGATAGTCTGTAATTTTTCTAATTGTAAGGAGGAGATTATTAAAGAATTTGATAAATATAATGGCTTTTGGTTGCGGCATGTTTATGTTTTGGAATGTCAATTTGCTCTCTAAATCTTGTAGATTGGAAATCGATTCTAATATTCAATTCATTCTTAATTTTAAAAATTTGGGTTAATGATTTTTTTTTTGTATTTGTCTACTATTTTTGGTACTTTGAATTCTTAGTTGGTTGGTAAAGAGTTGGACATCTTTTTTTTTTTACATTATTTTTATCATCATTTTTTGATCAATTTCTAAATGTGATATTGAAGTTTTATATGCTCCTCCCCAATATCACAGTGTTATTTCTTTCGTATTGCAGTTGTTTAACATATTGTGGGGTAGAAGACCTACGTCCTTTCCTTTCACCGGCTAGACAGTGTAGAACATGAGATCGGCGGGTTCTTTTACTTTGAGCATACAAACCCGCCTCATTTTTGTCACATTCTGAGTTCGGTCTAAACTGAGAAAAATTATAATAATACCTGGAGGTGATAAATAAAAGATGTTAGTCTTTAGTTAAAGTGAGACATATAATCAAGAAAAACCCAAGACTACAAGAAATAAAACAAATCCAGACTACAAATCCTCATCTCGTCGGGTTTGGCGTGAGTTCGACGTCCTTATTGTATGGGATATCAGACGTCTTGACATCACATCACGTTTTGGCCCGCAGCATCCAGGCCGACGCGATCAGATTTATAGACGTGATTTATTATAGATCATCATGATGAAATTTGTCGCCTTTAGTGAAGCGACTAACTCCAAAGTTAATCCAAAGTATAAATTGAAGTTAAAAAAACAGAAGTATGCACCAGTGGCATAAACCAGAGGCAAAAATCAGAGGATAAATTCCAAAGGCCAAGCCAGAGGTAAAGCCCAAAGGGAAACGTATTGTTTCCTGTAAAGATTAATTACCATGCGATTAAATTAATAAATTAACATTAAATTATGCACTAGTGATTGAACAATAAAAAAATTCTTACCCTCTAGGTAAAGTGAATCTCACACGGCTACATTTTAATCTGATAGCTCTGACGATGGTTTGAAAATGAACCATAGATTTAAAGGGTGAGTCAAAAAAAAGGGGTATCCACTTGGTTAAGATATTGGGGGCTTGTTATCTGGCATTCTTTCGACAATATTTGAACCTCTTTTTTCGAGGTTATAATATAAGAATATTATTATAAGCAGATTACGTATATTGCACTCCCCTGGATTTCCGGTAATAAGTATGCCTGTACCAACCCCACGTCATGTGCATAGAGCATCGACCAATCTTTGAACTCCTGCCTTTCTACGTAGCGAGGTCAGTGAAGGCGATGATTTATTGGTGAAGTAATAAACAATTATGTGCAACATCTTGGTGGTACATAACGGCCCATGTCTATGAATGAGATTTTTAAGAGATTTTCGACTCGAGACAATCTCTGAGATGTGGATTTAAGTCCCAAGGGTTTCTCTCGGCTTTTGTAGTCCCCTTGTACACACAATATCTCAGAGATATGCCATCTTGCTTCTCACTTTACATACATCGTACGTCAAACATATCAAATCTCTTCAGCAGCAGTTAAAATGAAAGAAATTGTATTAATTATATTTTTTATTTATTATCTTAGTTTTATTAACCACAATTGAGTTTAAAAAACATCTACCGGTTTCGGAAAATAATAATAAATAATAGCAGATATTTTTGTAGACAATTTGGAGAAAAAAATTTTTGATTGTGGTTCTTCTTTGTTAAATAATGTTTTGTTATGGAAAAGGTATGTGGATGATGTATTATGTATTTGGTCGGGTTCACAACGTCAACTAACTACATTTATAAATTTAATTAATTCATTTAATAATAAAATACAATTTACATTAGAAATGGAAAATAATTCTACCCTAAATTTTTTGGATCTAACGTTGATTAAAAATAATAATAAAATTGAGTTCAAAATTTTTAGAAAACCAACTTTTACAGATACTATCATACACAATGAATCTAATCATCCATTATCACATAAACATTCAGGGTTCCACTCCATGATACATCGTTTAGTCAATATTCCTATGTCAACATCCAATTTCAATATTGAATTGAATACAATTAAAAAAATAGCAGTTAATAATGGGTATAATACATGTTTGATAGACACTATTTAAAAAAATAAATTAAAAGAATATAATAATCAGTTTTTATATAAATCACAGATAAAACATAATGATAATAATGATAATTGGCGTAGGATTTTATACATAAATAACTTTTTGAAACAAATATCTAAACACCTACCACGAGACATTAAACCAGCATTTTACACAAATAATAGTATAGGAAATTTACTCATAAATTCTAAAGACAAATATGATAAATTTAACAATTCTGGCGTCTATAAACTTAGTTGCAAGGATTGTGCTGCTTTTTATGTTGGTAAAACGGGTAGAAATTTTAATATAAGAGTAAAGGAGCATTTGAGATGTTTGAACAATAGTGGGTTTTCAGAATTTGCTAATCATTTGATAGAAAATAGTCATGGTTTTGATAAAAAATTGGGAATGTCAATTTTGCATATAAACGGTGTAGGTCACAAATTAAATCATTTGGAATCATTGGAGATAAATAAAGCATGTAAAAGTAATCAGGAAATTCTAAACAGCCAACTAAATTTAACTACGAGTCCTATTCTAAAATTTTTTCCTAAAAATTATTCGACTAAATTTGTATTGAGCAGTAATTTGAGTTAGGTACTAAGTTTATTTTTTTAAATAATTGTTGTTTTTTAAAAAATTTAAAAATAGATTCTGGTGAAGAAACAATACTATATTTTTAGTTAGTTATGACATCCTGAAGAAGGAAAAGTGTTTTCCGAAACCGGTAGATGTTTTTTAAACTCAATTGTGGTTAATAAAACAAAGATAATAAATAAAAAATATGAATCTTAACCACCAAGTTAATATTGCTAATTTTAAAAGTGTATTAATTATTGTTGTACATTATTATTGTAAACATAGTTCTGTGATATTCATCACAATAATTATACATTATATTTAATAATACAGGAGTTGTATTCATGTTTCCAAAATTAAATAAAATTGATTAATTAATTTAATTCTGGCGTCTCCTATCGGGTTTTACTGATTCCCCGTAAATATGAAGTAAAGCTTTTAAAAATTGAATAACAGATGTATCAATTTGAAAGTGAAACATTTGGATTCGAAAGTTTGTCGTTAACTTACTATGTTGACAAGGTGTAATGGTCAGTAAACTTCACCGGATAGGAATGTTCCTGGTTCGAATCCCAGTGGCAACAAAATATTTTTTTCCCTAAATTTATTTTATCTATATCTTTCTAATCGATACATTTAATTTGTATCAGAAATAAATGTTTGTAATTTAACGCCTTATGTTAATATTTAATGAAGTATCTAGCTTTCAGAATAAATAGTTGTAGGGGTCTATTATTATTTTGAGTAATATTTACGTGCTTATTTTGAATTTTGCTGTCAGATCAGATATCGTGTACACTGAAATGAGTTTTTATTTCTTTCTGCCAATCTCAAGCTCATCTCTGAATTTATCTCTAGATCATAATCTCAACACGTTAACATGAATTCGTTAACTAAATCTCATCGTATCTTCTTCCATGGATACGGGCCTTAAAACAAGCCTTATTGCCGGACTGCTCTCTTTTCATGAGTTCTGGTCAGAGAAACTATGAATGTCATTAGGCAATGTAACAGAATAATTATGGAATCATTCTAGCTTTCAAAGACAGACGTAGTCTAATGAACATCATTTCCATGAGATTCTAGAAGCATCTAAAAAGATCGCGATACAACAGAAAATATCCCTCTTATGTTAAAGAAAAAACAGGTGGCCACTAACGATATACAGAAATTCGGAGTGTTCAGTTTAGGTCAATGTTGGGTATATTTTACAAAATTAAATATGCAATTCCAAAACCAGTTTTATAAATAATTTAGTAGCCTGTAATAGTAGGTGTAATAATTAAGGAATAACCCTATACAATTACATTTATTTATCAATCAATTTCAATTTCAAAGCAACATAGTGAAATAATATTTTTCATTGTAAATTTTTGCTTGGATCTCACTATCATGTTAGTTATTTACTTAATTTTTATTTACAACAGTAAAAATGAAATTTACAATTCAATCTTAGTTTTACAAACTAATTACGATAGTTAAACTCCAGAGATAATAGCGTGAAGAGTTTAAAATTTTTTTTTTATATTAAAATTACAACCTAAGTTGACACTGTTATATAATATTGTCAAGAGTAGAAGTTTTGATCCAAAAATAATGTAATATTGACGCGTACTGATTAAAAAAGTAATATTTTATCAGTATTTTATCAGTAGTTGCTTTTCGCATTTAATATACTAACATTCGAAGCAATTCGTTAAAATAATTCAACTGATTTTGCAGTTGGCATAACCATATATAGGCTGATTCTGTATACTGGAATATAATACAATCTGCGTTAGTATTATTTTAAAAAATTAGCAGAACGAAGCGACTAACGCTTTCAAATTGATAATGTAACATCATATTCATAAATCGTTTTAGGTCATTCCTTTTGAATGTCTTGAATCATTACATTAATTGATGAATATCCTTCTCTTCCAGCTGTGGTGTCAAGTCAGCAGGGACGCAAGGGCGAGGCCCGCGAGCAGGCCAGGCGGAAGACCAACCAGAAGGACAGAGAAACGGACGATGACAGCGTGCAGACCAGCAACCAGTGCCCGGAGCCCAACGGGTACTTTGCTGATGCCGAGCAGTGCGACAAGTACTACGACTGCAGGTCAGAACTTTTTCTTAACCATTATGGTGATTTTTTAAATTAAATAAATATGTGGAATTGATTCCTTTGTTTTTCGTTCGTCATCTGTAGTCAGACTATCATGATAGTGACGAGGTTACAGATAAAATGATCAGAGTCATTTCTAACAGCTTCCTAACGTGACCCATTGGTTGCGGACTTCAATGGATCTATCTATCTTGTCGCTGATACATACATATGGACCCAATATATGATCCAATTGGGTAGCGATCAATCAGAAGCGTCGCCATCCAACATTCTAACATAATTTATTATACCGTCCCTCCACTAATAATTCACTAGTTCTACAACACTCTCACTAATTTTTTTTTAATATTTTTATTTTTCTATTTATATTTCTATCTTTATCTTTCTTGAATTAAATAACACCACAACACTGAACTGATTTTCGAAAAAATATTATATTTAATTAGAAGTATGTTGACAATTTACAGTATTATACATATATATATATATTTCATGGGTTACTACAGTTTTGACTGTTCTGTTTTCTAGGGATGGAGTAATCACCGAGAAACTGTGCCCAGACGGCATGGTCTTTAACGACTACAGTCCTGACCAGGAGAAGTGTGACCTGCCCTTCAACATCGACTGCTCCCAGCGACCCAACCGACGTAAGTTTATCGGAAGGTTTTATTTTTTGTAATAACGACGTTTTGACATAAGCCGACGATAGTGTTTTTCTTAAAATATGTAGTAGTTTAATTCATTAGAATAATTAACATTTTTAAATTTAATAATGATTTAATTGACAATAATTAAGAGCTCGTTGTTTGAGTGGAATTCATTTAATTAGCAACTAATAGATTTACTGTTATTTATTTATTATCTTTGTTTTATTAACCACTGAATTGAGTTTAAATACATCTACCGGTTTCCAAAAATACCATTTTCTTCTTTAGGATGTCATAACTAACTTATTAGTGTTATGACATCCTGAAGAAGAAAATAGTATTTTTCGAAACCGGTAGATGTATTTAAACTCAATTCAGTGGTTAATAAAACAAAGATAATAAATTAAAAATATGAATTTTAACCACAAAGTTAATATTGCTAATTTTAAAAGTAGATTTACTGTTATTGATAGGTAGTGATGTATTTTTGAAAAACCTATTTAATATTATATTTTTTTTATCAAAAATAAGGTAAGTAATCTTTCACAATACAACTTATTAATTTAGATATTCAAATTCTTGTACGTAATTCAATACCTAATGTATCGTTCCGGTGACGACGCGATATATACGTCCCAGCCAATGCCGAGCCTGTCGAGTGTCAAGCGCGTCGATACTGGTGCTATTGATATTTCTGGGGTAATATTAACCTTTTAAATGCCATTAGCGCGTTAACATACCAAATTTTATATGTCACGCTAAGCTATAAGCGTGTTAACACGTACTTTTAGACCTTGCAAACTTGCAGGGATTAAAGTCATATTTTTAAATCATTTTACTATCTATGGACAACAGGAGTTTTGATAGATAAGTCAAAACCCTTAAAGTCTAGTCTTACCCTATGTGGTGTCTTCCATTTCAAATAGAGTTGACAGTTAAAAGGTTAACAAGTGCGGCCGCGGTAGTGCAGTGTTTACGTAAAACCTATTTTTTCAATATTAAAAATATGATTTTTGATATCAAAAATGAGGAAGGTAGTCTACAACTTAAAATGATTGTTCTTGATGATTTGACGTAATTAAATACGTTATATAATATTTCGCGATGACGCGACACACGTGCCCTATAATAGCCAATATGAAACTGCCGAGTCTGTCGGCAGTATCAAGCTGGTCAACAGTGTACACCACTGGTGTTCTAACATAACATTAACAAATATTGATTCTGTAATATTATCTAGAACGTCATAAAAAAAATCTATGTATTTCGAATTTTTCTCAGTTGTTAGTTGATAAAACTGCCTTGTTAAACCGGTGCGAAACCGTTAGGGACACCACTGGATTTTTAACATTACTATCTTAATTAAGTTGTTATCTCGTTTCAGAGGAGCCCAAGCCAACCCAGCACTGCCCCCGTCTCCACGGATACTTTGCTCACGCTGACGAGACCATTTGCGACACATTCTTCTACTGCGTGGACGGCAAGTTCAACAAGATCACCTGCCCCGCTGGTCTCGTCTTCAACGATAAGACCGGAATCTGCACATGGGCTGATGAGGCGAAGAAGAAGAACTGTGGAACGAAAGGTAGCTGTATGGTATTCACATATAAATGTTATCATTTTCCCTGGAGTCCATCTTGAAGTCGTACACATTTTCGGAAGATAACTATCATGGATCTTTAGGTTTCTGGCCATCTGGGGGCTTAATTAACTAAAGACTTAATTCAAATTAAATTAATCAACTAGAAAGATATACAGTAAAATTTATTTATCGAAAAAATGATTTATTTGCTACCGTGATAATTAAATATATTTTATGTGTAGGTATACAAAAAACTGGAACTTCACAATAATAATGTGTTTTCCCCTTAAAAAAAGATTTAATTGTTAGAGGTTCACTTTTTAGTGTAGGGATCAGTTATTACCCAAAGAAGTAATTAAAATCAGTTACCAATTACAGTTACAATCGAATACAATCGCAACGGTTTAAATAACAATTTAACAATCACTTGTCACATGTCATCTTCTTGAGAATCTTTTTAAAAGGACTACCTCTCAGTATTTTATCTGATCATACCAAGTTTTCCTTCGTTATACATGAACAAACCACACTCAAATCAAATTTACTACATATTCACCATTAATATATTATTTTACAAAATCAAATGACATTATCGTTGAAAACTTGTCTCATAATCAAATAAAGGTGAAGGAGTATATTTATATTTTATTAATTTGGTCATTCTGATACAATAATGTAGATACAGGTATATAATGTAAGAGATGTTCACTGTTTCCTTAACTACATCAAAGTCTGTACTAAACGAGACAGGTTCATTCGTTATATCTAACGGTGAGATTCAAACAAAATATTAAACAATTAATCTCAATTAAAATACAAGTTTTACAATTGAATAATCGGAAATATAATCACATTTTATTTTAAATATTAATTAGAAAAATATACATATAGAATTAATTTTATCGAAAAATATTGTTGTTGCATCATCGGGATTCGAACCTGGATCTTTACAAACCGGGGAAGGTGCATTATCCAACTATGCTACAGTGACAATATTTTTAGCGACAAATTTTCGAACCTATATGTTAGCTTTTTGATATTAATACATTTAATCGTTCCATTATTTGAAAGAGACAATTTGTGATGTGGCGATTTTTCCGAAAATAGTTTCGTATAATAATTAAAACGAATATAGATAAATCACTTTGAAAAATACACGAGATGAATTATTCAACGGAAAAATAAATGCTTTACTTAGCAAACATATAGATACAATTTGCTGACTTCTTGTGATGGGACTCCATAAATTAATAGCTTACCGGCAATAACAAATGGGTACGATTTAACAGGAAATTATTTTAAGGGACATGTGCATTGAAATAAATACTTTGTTCTATAAAACGAATATGCGTTGTTATATGCGGGGTCAAGTGTACGTTTTCATTCACTGATCAATGTTTACTTAATGCTGGATGTATATGTGACATCTGCTCTGAGACATGTATTTATTTACTAGTCCATAATAATATTACGTTTCCCCGTCTACGTCTATGTCTTTCTGGATGTGGCTGTTAAGTGCTTACTTAAACGGACAGGTCTGTGAAATGCGAGCAGGGCAAAAACGGACGTGTTTTAATATCTCTAGGTTAAGATTACTTAAATGTTTTAACTAACTTACCGCGGAGGTAGGCAGAAAGGATAGAGCGTCCTACTCCGCTGTTCTGACACACAATTCTCGCCTTATCCACCCACATTCATACATTTTCGCATACAAACTCGCCGATTGTTGAGGCTTCTAACAGACCCATCCTCCAGTATCTGGTTAACTTGATCGTGCCAAGTCTTACGCGAACGTCCTCCATTTCTGGTGCCATCAACACTTGCGTCATATATCTTACAATTCTCTCCTCATTATACTAACATCAGCTTTACATTCCTTTCTAATTTCTTCATTCTTTACTCTGTCATAAATAGATTTGCAAACAAACCTTAATACTTTTTTTTATGTATGAAATAAGTTATATAACTTAATATGACGCCCCTCGTAGACTAGTGGGTATGACGCTGGCTTCTCATACCGGGGGCTCCGGGTCCGGACACAATATATCTAAGCTTTAGTATTTTTGTGATTTATTTCACTACAGTAATTGGACCTCATGGCCTATTGTACTGTTAAAAATTAAAATACAATTTAAAATTATTATGACATTGGATGTATGTGACCTCAGGGAAAATCTTTGACCCTGAAAGGCCAAATTGAGAAAAGGCTATAAATCCAAGGGGGTAGCGAACCTAGGGCACGCATTCGGCACAACAACATGTTTAAAATATCAATAAATACAACATTACCAGTTTTTTTTTAATGCTTGAATTGTACAACTTAGACTTGAAGTTTTCTGATGCGGACCAATCTAATTTATAATTTTATTTATTTGAGGCGTCTAGGCATATACAAATAAACCAATAAATCGGGTTCATTATTATACACATAATTAGCGGAATTAATACCATTGTTGATGCGAGCACTTGAAAATCAAAACGCGCCTCACTCCATGATTTGAAATTTACGAACAATTACTTCGGATTTAACAATAAAAAATATAATAAAAACATATCTATAATACTTTTAAAATTAGCAATATTAACTTTGTGGTTAATATTCATATTTTCACAAATAAACTCAATTCAATTGGTTAATAAAACGAAGATAATAAATACAAAATATAAAAACATATCTGTTTAATAAAAAATGTCTAACCTAACCTAGCTAAATTTTTATTATTTTATTGCACAAATAATTCGTTCTAAGGAACGAGGTATTTGTTTTCATGTATGTATTAATATTTCCCATAAAAAATTCGAGTTCTACTCCCAGCGATAATTTATTCGAAACACGTAAATATTTTTCTGTGAACCTTACTAATTGATTTTTTGTTTTGTTAAATAGTAAAAAGATTGACTTTTAAAGTTAATAATATCACCGATAGGTTAGTTTAACATAATAAAGTTAAATCTATTTGTGATAATTACTTTATTTACAAATATTTATTAAATAATTTAATCAAATATAGATGTACAAGTGTATCAGTTGTATCTTTCAATTAAAAAAAAAATGTTTATCACTCAATTTTAGTATTTGAGAAAATAAGACACATAGTCCTGATAAAATTTGATACCAGAGACAAGTTTGAGTGCAAAATTGTAGAGGGCGCTGGCAACATACACAAGTAATTATTATATACATTAAAATTAGTTAAAGATAGATTTTGTATAAATTATTCGCGTGTCACAGTTCAAAATTAAATCCACAACGTTAATGTCTAAAAATGAAATGGTTGTTTTACTCTTACTCTACTCCGTAAAGTAAATGAATTGTCTGCACATAGCTAATAGTCAAATATCCACATACTTTGTTACAAATTTTCACTTATTTCCAGAAATCGTTTTTTCGACGCATTTGTAACATCAAGAATAAGTGTAATAATATAAACGAGATGTACATACCTAGTCCACAATATTTTATGAGTACATTTATGGCTAAATTGCAAGATAAAAATAATTTTAAAAAATGGAATAATAGATGTACATCAATTATGCTAAATGCAAAAGTGAAAGATTGTAACCATAGTCTTGCGTATTTTTCACGAAAAGTGCAGTTCTGGCTCCACGAAATGGGGAGAAATTATGCCCAAGAATTTTTAAAGGTCCAAACCTGAGAATAAAACTGCTATAACAGTATATTGAATTACCTAATTGCATCTCTTGATTAACTGTTTATATATATATTTTTTGTACTTTTGTTTTAGTGTTGTAGTGTAATGGTCAATACGTTACCCCGGGTAGAAAATGGTCCATCCCGGTAGCAATATTTTTTCCGTGTATCTAATTAATAAATTTTATTAGTATTGAAAAATAGCACAGAACTATGTTTTGAAAATACAACATCACAACAAAAATGCGTTTTCATTAAAAAATATGTTGTACGTGTTTCGAAATGAATATTTTCAAAATTGACCCAATATTATGATACATCTTTGGTTCAGACCATAATCATCAAACAATGAATAATTTAGCCGCTTGAAGTTTGGTTAGGTTCTTTTTTTTTTTGAATTCTGTAAATAGTTTGGAATCAGTAGAATATTTATACTACAACTTTTATAAATGATCATTATCTCTGACATGGTTAAGATTAGGTAACTGAAAATTGAACATTTTGGGTGAGTATTTAATCAACC
The DNA here is from genome assembly GCA_022840565.1 of Eubasilissa regina. Classification (NCBI taxonomy): domain Eukaryota; kingdom Metazoa; phylum Arthropoda; class Insecta; order Trichoptera; family Phryganeidae; genus Eubasilissa; species Eubasilissa regina. The sequence continues at coordinate 17,126,375 of JAINEB010000021.1, forward strand.
CCTAAAATATTGTGCACTAGGCGTGTTATACGAATTCCTCTATTTTGTTTCTATGCTCAACTTACCCTTCACCCCATTTAGACGTGTTCAACTTCGAGTGCCCCAAGGTGAACGAGTCCATCGCTCTGACGCACCCTCGCTACATGGACCCTGAAGACTGCCAGTACTTCTACGTGTGCATCAACGGGGACACTCCTCGAAGGAATGGCTGCAAGACTGGTCAGGTGTTCAACGAGCTGACCAAGACCTGCGTCTGGGCGAGACACGTACCGGAATGGTAAGGATAATCTTTTTCCTGTTTTAGGCAAATTTTTAGACCGAAAAATACTCAAAGTTTATCAATGGTGGAGCATTTTTTACATCAGATAATCTACATTACTAGTTCTCTTCCATGTCTACCAATTATACCTTTTCTACCAATTATGCATCTTTTATTAAACTTTCCATTATATTGATAGAAATAAAAGATTCAATTATCGATAGAATCGGCGTTCTATGAGGAGTTTCATCATCAAAATGGACGGATATAAATAAAACAATATTATAACTCTACTTGAGTATTTGCACTACTCGAGTTTCGAGAGACACAGTAACTCTCATCGACATCAAGTGAAGTATTAAACTAAATACACACAAATATTAAAAGGCTTAGATGGTAGTCATACTATTAATTAGGTACTGATAAAAGGAGGGCGTGGGGGCGGAGATGGATGGATGATTATAAAAGGAATATTGAGAAGCGAGGAGATGTGTTAGAGATGTAATATTGTAATATAGTTTTTGAAATTCCCTGAGTTCAATTTCTTCAGAGATAAAATTCTTTCTATAATTTTTTTATTACATTTTTCAATTCATCTCCTCTCCTCTACATTCCAATTACAACCACCCCTTCACCTTCTACCACTAACTCTGCCAACTCCCCCTTCATCTGTCAGTTCTTAATTATGTCTACCGCCTAAGCCTTGTCTCCTGTATTTATTTATTTATTTCCATCAACGTCCTTGCGGGCTTTTACATAGGAATATTTTTATTTATTTAATTAAATTAACAGTACATATACCATAAAAAAAAACAAATATTTTTTTAGTTCAAGTATACTCCTGCAACAAAAAATGTCAACGAAATTCAACTTGTTACCAAACCGATGCATCCGCGATATTGGCGAGTTAACAGTATAATTATTTGTGCGTATTTAGTTTAATACTCCACCTGCCGATGAGAGTTATTGTTTCTATCGAAATTTGAGTAGTGCAAATAAACTTAAGTAGAGTTATAATATTGTTTTATTTATATCCTTCCATTTTGAAATAATAGATGTCTCTCTTTAAGATTTACATATGAAGCCTAAAATTTGTTGTAAACTTTAATAGTTGACGTGGCGCAATGTCGAATATTCTCACGGTAAGAGAAAGATCCGTGTTCAAGCGCTAGTGGCCACTTTATTTTTTCAGTAGTTAGATTTTCTTCTGTACATCTTTCTAAGAGATTTATTTATTGTTTTAAAACAATAATTCATTATAAAATTTAAGTTTCTTTTTCGTTCTTGCGTAAAAATGTTTTCGAGGATTCCAACCATCGACTATTATTAGCTATTACTTACTTTCTTACCGCCTTGCAGAGAGAAGCAAGACTATTCAATTCATGCTCAGATTTTTGATATTTATATCGGAATCTTACAAATTTTAAATTTTATAGTAAAGCCATATTGTTCATGGGCATTCTCTGTTATCTTATTAATTTTTTTGATGGTTCCTCCCGGTATTAAATATTATGTATTTTTATTATACACGCCCTATTCAGCCATTAATGTATATATTTTTAAATAATATAAAATCTCATCAGAAGCGCAATACACAAAGAAAAAAAATGTATGTAATATCAGCGTGTTCTTTCATAATTAAAATTATTATATAAAAAAATGTGAAGTAAAGCAATTTATCCGTCATTGAGTTGACACACAAAAAAATTGTAATAATGTAGTCCTGTAAAGAGTTACATTTACAGCAAAAATGTCAGCTACCACTGCACATTCATTCCCCAAATAACATAATCTGGGGACTGCGGAGTTAGCTAATGCATGTGTTTTGACATTACCACTGTAATAGAACAATAAATTGTGTCTCGATGACCTCAAGCAGGCCAACAATCTGTGGGTAGTATATTATACCTTTTATGATCCTGTATATAAATATAAGGTCGGTCATCGTACGTCTCACTGATAATTTTAACATTTTCAGACGCCTAAGGAGATAATCATAATTGATATCCGCAGAGCGTATATTTAATTTAAAATTAATGAATCTTAGAAACATTCTTTGAATTCTTTCAACCGCCGTCGAGTAAACAATATAGAGAGGCGACCATATGACCGAATTATATTCTACCTGAGGTCTGACTAGAGAAATGTAGAAGACTTTATAGGTGTGCAGGTCTGAAAAGTTTTTTGCAGTCCGCAAAACAAATTCCAGCACTTTGAGACCCTTATTAGTTATCTAATCAATGTGGGGAATGAATGATAATTTACTTTCAAATCATTAATGATATTATGACAGTTTTCAAGTAGCTGTTCTAGGTTTCACGGCGGGGCTCGTTCCCCGTGCACCGCCTGGTGCTGAAACGCCCTCTCGCGTCCACTCTGGTATACCTCCCTGCCGGATATCCGACGCACTATCGCGTCAGTAATTGAGCCTACTGGTAGTGCCGTTAAATAGATATGTTCATTACGTTCGTTTGGTATGATGCTCTCAAATGTCTTCTTATTTTTCAGCGCCGACTGGTACAAGGGCCAACTGACCGACGCTGAGCTGGAAGCTCTGGAGAACCCCCCAACCACCGCCAAGCCCAAACACTCCGCTCCCTTCGTCAGCAGGAGGAAGCCGATGAGGCCGAGGAAAAACAAACCAGAAGCCGCACCCGTCGAAGAATTAGAAGAATAGATAGAAGCTTTTAATTTAAACTTTTTTTTAATACGGTCCCTTCGAAATGTTCATTTTTTTTAAAGAATTACACTTTTTACATATTTTTAGAGTGTTTTTTACTAACATTCTTTAGAAGATCTTGTTATGTACATAATACAAAACGTATTTAAGATACCAATATCTGCAACAGCTGAAAAAAAATTCGTCGTGCATTTAATGAATAACATGTTCCTAGTTATTCATACCATTGATTAGAAAGGTACATACTAGTCCTGTAAAAGAAAAATATGTATTAATATTTAATAAAACCTTTTTGACTATTATTTGACTTTCAATTAAGTCTTCGTGGAAGTTATTTTTTTATATAAAAATATTTAATGTAAATGTAATTTCCAATGTCTCATTTTCTACGAATTTGATTGAAATTTTTAGGGTGGGCTTTCGGGGCTATTTTATTTTACCACCCTTAGTTGAACTACCAAATAACTATCAGCCGGATACATTTATTTGATGGATAAATCAGCAATCGTTGTTCTTCAACGTTCACCACAAGTGCTTATAAATCACGACAAAATGATTGAAATGACAAAAATGGCTTCATTGATTAGATATTTAGCATTTTATTTATTTATTTAGACTCCAGTAACAATTGAACGAGTCAATTTATTCCTTTGTTTAAATTATACGGAATTATTTATTTTAATTTAAAAACGTGTAAGTCATCAAAATTAAAAATAAAATAATACGTAGCCATTTTGGCGTCAAACTGATCGTCAGAATGTCTGGCAGCTTCCACTTGCGCCAAATTATCATGAACATAAGAAACAGAGAAACATATGGCTAAATATGACCTTAAAAACATTCAAACGAGTTTCGTCTCAATGGATACCTTACTGAGAGTTTAAAATTGCCGTTTCATTTAAATTCATATTATCCAGTTGCCGATACAACTTTCGATTTCGTTCACGAATAGTGAAAGTAAAACGTCTCCGTCAATTACTGCTTTTATTCGAGTAACGCGGTTCGAAGTAAAAAAGTTATATTGATCTTTTTTTAATATAGCACGCAGCCAGTGAAGACATTTAAATCTTTTTGTTAAGTTGATTCTTTTTGTACAGCAAAAGTCAAATTATTGAGCTTTTTCTGTTTGAGCAACGATTTTTGAACGTGTTTTGCTTTATGGAAGTTTTGTTGTTAAGATTTGAAGCGGGTTGTCATTCAGTTATAAAAGATAGAAACATTTAATTTATTTTTTCCTAAGAGTCTCATAAAAATTGTTATTTTGTAATTATGAAATTCATTTCGACCTTATTCTAGTTCATTATAATTAAAACACTATATTTATCAACTTCCATGTTGTATCATTATTAAATACAAACAAACACAGTTTAATAACTAATACAGATTGTATAACTCTGTTTTGATCTATCGTTAAAATAAACAAAGAAAAGTTTGCTGAAGTGGTTTAGTCGAGTGAAACGTATGAGTGAGGAAAGGACGGTTAAGAAAATATATGAGGCGAGTGTTGAAGGAAACAAGAACAGAGGACGTCCGCAAAAGACCTAGCATGATTAGATAAATCCAAAATCCTTTAAAATCGGATGATGCAAGCATCACCGGCGTTACGCACAGGCGGAACAGGCGACTGCCTGTTGCGGCAAAATCAAGGGGAGGCCGAAAAATATATAAATTTTGAAAAACAAAATCCCAAGCTGCAATAGCGTGTAATAAAAAGTATCCAGGTATAAACAATCCAAGAAAGCAAATCCAATAAATAACATTATAGTTATTTCACACAACACTAGTGTCCAGAACTAGTGATGAGAAGTAATGCTGTTCCTGAATCACAGGTGTGATTGTGATTGGTATTTGATGTCAGCGATTAAAAACTGTGACTGTGATCACTACTTTATTACTAATGTCCATGCGCCGCATGATATCACGAAATAAATAAAGAAACAAAAAAGAGACCGAGCGTAATATTAAAACTATAATTACGTTAAAAACATATTCTAGCATAGTTAATATATTTTTTTATTTATTTAATTTAGCGAAAAAAAAATACATGGGCAAAATAAATTCAATTTTTAAAATACATGGTTACAAACATACATAAGGTTATACACATACATGGTGTTTATTTCGCTTACCTCTCCAAAAAAGAGACCAGCTCTTGTGCTTGGATAATATAAAATAACAATCTAATTAAAGTTACATCACGAAGAGAATGAAATCTTAAAAGTGTTAGTAATTTGTGGCGCCGGTCATGATCATGACGTCATTCATTTATAAATTTTACGCATCAATTCGTGAAAAATTTAATCTATCGGAAAGTTAAATCAATAAGTAATAATGATAAAAAATCAATACACGAATCACGTTGTTTTCAAATACATACTAAATCATTGATAGTGATTGTGACTAAAAAAATATCAGCGATTGACTAACTGTTCGTGACTTTGTGCTCATCACTATCCAGAACGTATTTTGGTAAAAAACCTTATTTGAGCAAGTTTAAAAATACCGGCCTAACAAAATACCCCCCCTAAGGTGTGTGGCACGCGGACAGTTGATTTAAGAAGCGGCCAATTTATGGGGAAAGTTTTACAAAAAATTGATAACATATTCACTTAAGTTACTAGAGCTGAAAAAAAGTTTTACGCCAGCGCTGAAGGCAAAAGTCGTGTGCCAGGACAGAAGAGTATGGTGTTATATCTAGAAATTCTGCATAGAGATATCCCGGGACTTTTTTTCAGGGAATTCTCGGCTTTTCTGCTGTCTCGAGTGTCGGAATTTTTTTGTTAAAAGCACCGGGACTCGAGACTTTCTGATTTAGAAGATACATTTGTATTGTAAAGGTACAATGGTGTATATTTTACACTTTATATTTAAACCAAATGAGTTTAAGATTTTTCCAATCAACTGGAGAATGGACGCAAAAAACTTTTTTTTGTATAAATCATGGCTGACGATAAAACCAACATCAATAGAAAACGTTAACAGTTATTTACCACAATAATTAAAAATAGATTATCTGATATGGCTTTCAATTTATTGGTATTTCTAAAAGCTTATTTTGCTAGGCAAAAATAAAATATGTCTATGTTTTTTTTTGTGATTGTGTTTACGTTGTCGTATTATATATTTTTATTTATTATAAATATCGCACGCGATTCATAGTAATAAAGGGGTCTAAGTGATACTAATTGCTATATGTTTACACCCCATTAGAACATATTAACATTAATTCTTTTACATGACTTAAACGAAAAATATTTAAAGTCTCGAGTCACAGGAATTCTTAAAAATTTGTGTCTCAAGTCCCTGGAATTAATATATACTCTGCAGTGGCGGGTCAGATTTGATCCGGGTGTTTGAAAAAATTATGAACTACGCTACAAATATTCGTTTAGTGCTGTTTTACTTCTAGCTATTCTTTTGTTAAATATTTTCAAGTAATTTGAGATAAAAATAAATATTATCGGACTAGATTCAAATGAGTTATTGATAAAAATGTAAAAAAACGTTGAAAAACTGACCTAAGACGGTCGGATTAAAACTCAGCGCCTACGCCGAAATATATATTGTCAACAATTTGAGCGGGTAGATGTGGTATGCGTCCATGTATTTGTTTTGACTTATGTTCGTCTGGCGGACCCTATAAAATGCCAGTAATATAATTATTTGAGGAGCGTTGCGCCCACCCGTGAGTTTTATGACACTACCTGCTCGGGTTCCGAAGAGAAGCTCACATGTTTGTATTTTGGCTGTGTAGGGCGTCTGTTGATGCGTGAAAATATGTACATTATTCGTAATATTTTTTAATTTTTAGCAGAAACATTATGGCACATCATGTCATTTCATTAAATCATATTTAAAATGGAATATCTATAAAAAATTTCTCACAAAACGGTTGAAAAACCGAAAGCTTGAAATGGGTTTAAAATGACCCACTACCGCCGGACGCGTTTTGTTTTGATCCACCGGGCTGTAAGTGTTAAAAAACCCGCCAGACTTTAGAATCCCTAGTTATATCTACCTTTATGTCTACCCTTGCGAAACGGCGTGATAGTAAGTTAGTAGGTTAATTTAATTCAGTCATTAATATTCAATAATGTAGTAAATTTAAAGATTTAAAATACTATAAACGACCGCTCCGATCTGGTTTCATATGTGTAATTCATATTGAGTTTTAGAAATACGGAATAATAAAAGTACTTGTTTTTCTTCTAATAATACTGCATTCATTTTCGCACGTTTGAATTTATCTTTTATGTTACTTGGTTCCTTCAATTTTAATTTTAATAAATTAATTTGGAGTATTCCTAATAATAATTATTAGCCCTTCATTGAAAAAAATACACGATACGGACTATGGTTTCGCCATAAGGATATTTTTTTTTACGACTATTTGTTTAACAATGTTGAGAATAGAAATTAAATTATTTATTTACTAATACCAAAGCTATCTCGGAACAAACAATAATTACATTCCTTGGTAATTATTTAGGGTTAGCATCTTCATGAATACACCATTGTTTTAGGTTCTGCTGTAAAGGAAGCTAATCATAGCATGTAATATAGATCAGATAATATTCCTGAGGACAGAACCTCTTAAGGTTCCTCAGAACACGAATTTCTATATAATGGATTTAAAATGTATTTAATATATATTATCTTATTTATAAAGCGGAAAATATGTTTGTACGCATTGTCCGATCTTGAATGGTGCTCTCTGAAGTTGTGAAATTTGCACAGCTTGTTCTATTTGTAATTTATAGGTCAACGCAACAATTTTCAGTTTTTCCATCATCAAATATTTAGTTGGCAAAAATAAAAACAAGGCGCCGTAGTGTTTGAACTGAATTTTAAAATTTTTCTTCAAAAAAACTATTTCGAAAAAAATTATGTTGAAATCAATCAACTGAGTGATAAAATAAATTAAAGGTATGCGTACTAGATGCAGCCAGGGTATAAAAAATGCAAATTGAGATAGAAGCACTTTAAATTAATTATCTACACAACTTGAATGTTATTTACTTTTAAAGAAAAACTCGCTTTGAATACATAATGTTCAATGGCTTGTTTTGTTTCGGTTTATTTTTTTCTCAGCATTTTTCAATGAAATATTAAATAATATGAAATTAATCTATTCAAGAATCCTAATCTCGGGCGAAGCCGGGTACTAAAGCTAGTAAAAACTTATAATGTACGTATAATAAGCGAAATTAAATGTGGTAACTGTTTGAAATTGCGTGAAGGAATGTATATTATTATCTATCTCGATGGAATTAAAGTTGGCTCAGATAAATAAGACCTTGAAGAACATTCACTATCTAATACTGACCTTACTATTGATTTGTATATGAAAAAATTTATAATGTCAATGACTTACAACTTTAATATAATTTATTTAACAGTTTTATTTAAAGAAAAATAAATTATTTAAAATATCATTGAATAATTATGTAATATATGCCTAGTGTTAACATTTGTATTACCATGTTTTAATGGCAAGGTATTTAAATAAATGATTTTTTTTAAATATATTTATTTGGTAATGGGAAAATAAAAGAAAAATATTTTTTTAAATATGTGTTTAGTAAATCTCTTTATGTTTGTAAAAATATCGATGAAATATATACAGAAAAATATGTCGAAATCTTATGTACATTTGGAAGCGCTGTAAAAACTATTTAGGGCTTTATATTAAACATATTTGTTGGATTTTTGTCAAATAAATTGGTTTAAACCACATTAAGATATTTATTATGTATTGTAAATAAAAGAGTTTTATATAGTTGATAAATATACAGAAATGTTGATAGACAGATAAGATAGTAATATATTAGAAAGTTTAAAAGTCAAGAGAGAGGTCGTTTAAAAGAAAAACATTTAATTTGTATTCATTGAACACAAAATCACGAATCTCAATGCCAAAATGTTAATCGCTAGCGGAAGAAATAGAAAGCTATTAAAATACACACAGGTAGAGAATATAGTATAATATATTAGTAATGTTAAACACACAAAAAGTTAAGAAATAAAGATTAGAAAAGAGTTGAAGTAACGAAGAAAGTTTTTATAGAATTATTTATAGGCAGAAGATACTAGAAGTTTTTGTCAGACGATTCCTGGAAGAAGCCAAGCAAATAAATGGATAGTGTTAGAAAGAATGTAGTTGCAGTGTTCTGAACAGGTTGATTCTTGGTTTAAGTAAGACAAAGAATTAGAAAAAAGAAGATAACTAAGAATTATTAAGAAATATATAGATTATTACTAAATAGGAAAATTAGGGAAAGATTTATGTTATACACATTATTAGAGTTATGAGAAATTCGAATAAAAATAAAATAGGTGTGAAATATTGTTAATTTAAAATTATTAAGTAGTTTTGTGTTACCAAGCTCTATTTTGGCAAAGAAAATTATTGCTTATTAGACTGTTATTAAGGTGAAGGTACTTTCGTTAAAATAATTTATATTTATAAATATTTTAGGCTCCCAGCGAAAACTATATATTTCAATAACGAAGTCTTCTTACATAACAGTTGAAACAGAAAAGAACATATGTGAAAGAAGAGAGAAGAAATTTACAGAATAATATAAATATAAAAACAGATAGAGAGAGGGAAGTATATAGTAAGAGATAGAGATACAGAGTATTTAGTCGGTGGATAATTGTCTATTTAAATAACAACATATTATATTAATATTGAAGAAGGAATAATTATTATATTATATAGAGAGACATGAAGAGTATCAGTGGCCAGCGCAGTGGGGCACCAGCTCGGGGTCCTCGCAGGTGAGGTTCTGGTCATCGAAGACCTTGCCGTCTCCGCAGGAGATGATGCGGGGATGTCCCTCGACGCAGGTGATCAGCCTGTGACAGTCTCCGGGGACGGGGAACCTCGGGAATGGCCAGAACTTGGCAGCCTGGGAGTTAGACGGCACCTTGGTGGGGCACTTGAAACCGATGACAGCTGAAAACAAGGCAACAATAAACATTTTTAGGGGGTGAATTTATTAAAAATTCTAAAAATTATTCATCGGGAGAAAATATTAATTCACCACAACAAAAACTTAATTTCAAAACTTAATATAATTTAAATGTAAAATAAGTTCTAAAATATATCACGTAAAAATTGAGTCATATTAGGCAATGAATGTTTTTTTAAAATAGAGATGCGTACACGGAATACATGTCACATCAATATTCTTACTATTTTCAAACTAAGCTAAATGCTTGTGCTATGAAAATAGGACTAACTTGCTGGTATCCTGGAACGAGGCGCGAACCCCTGACCACTAGATCACTAGGCCAACGTCTTGACCACTACACCAACAAGCTACTCAACTCAAGTTTGGAACAAGTGGATGAGTTTGTATATTTGGGAAGTATGTTTGATGAAAACAGAATGGGTGAGGAAGATATCGATATGAGAGTGACTGCAGAGAATGCAGTAAACAGCGCCTTGAATGGAATTATTTCTAACGGGAACTTGTCAACTAGCGGTACACAATGAAGTCCTGGTGTCGACACTGTTGTATGGAAGTGAGGTCTGGACCTGGCAGAAGAGGAACGAAAGTAGACTGAATACAGTGAAATTGAGATCACTTAGGCGTATACGTGGCAGATCTATTTACAAAAGAGTTGATAATGAAGAAATAAGGAAAATGGATCACTTAGGTGGTTTGATCTTATGAAATGGACAAATGAGGAGAGAAGTGTTGTTGGCACCAGATGTAGAGGACGTCCGCGGAAGGTCTAGTTAGAAGCCTCAATAATCGGCGCCTCAATAAGCTTGTATGAGAATATGTTTGAATGCGGATGAGGCGAAAATTGTATGTCAGGACAGAATAGCATGGCGCTCTATCATCTCTGCCAACGGCATGATGATAAGTTAGTTAGTTAGTGTTCAATTATATAAAAAGTTCTTTATAAAATGGAATTCTAAAAAATAAAGATTTACAAATTTTTATTTTTATTTTTTTAAATTGATATTCTTTGACGAGAATGTTTCGATAATTGTAGATTACATTATATACCCTTACCTTCAGGGTTGCAGAAGGGCACCAGAAGGTCGGGCCAGTTGCATCCGTGGATTCTGTGGTCATAGGCGAGTCCAGGCTCGCAGGGCTCCGGATGAGGGGCGCCGTACGCGCACTTCACGTAGCTGGTGGAGCAGTCTTCGCTGTCGGGGTAGATGCCAAAACTGTACTCACATCCAGGGGATGAAATCGGAGTCACTAGAAAATAATATCATTTTTTTATCATACGTTCTGTAGTAAAGTCGTAGTAAAGTTAATAGGATATCATGTATAAAATGAAATCACGATTCTCTTAAAAATTCTAGATCTGCGAACAGTATACCGCCCCTGATATCCTGAGGAAGGTGGACGCGAGGATGCTGCAGTGAGCGATAGGAGATGAGTACTGCAACATGCGAAAAATCCTTATAATACAAACCGTGACACAACACAACACAAACAGGGTATTATTATGTTTCAGGCAAACATTTTGTAGCTCGTATTTAGTAGTTATATAGAACAGTTGATTACAATTTATTACGGAGCATTTTACGCCTCACCAACGTGTTGACGTAAAGAATAATGGCAATTCTATGAGTATTAATGGTGATCGCTATCGCCACATATTACAAAACTTCTCGGTGGCCGAATTGGGTCGATTGGGCCCGCAATACATGTAGTTTCAACAGGATGGTGCCACCTCATCCGAGCTAAGTCAAAAAGTGGTGATATCGATTGACCTCCTCGATCACCGGAGCACGAAATTATTATTTTTATTTGTATTAATATTAAAAATATAATACAATTTGAATAATCAGTAGAGAGGGAAGGAGTATATTCGAGTTAATTTATGTTTCAGTTAGTCTGTGTACATATTTTTTTACTTCAGTTACAAATTTATGATAGTCCGTAATTTTTCTAATTATGATGGGGAGATTGTTAAAAAATTTGATGCCTTGATAAATATATTGATTTTGAGTTGCGGTGTATTTTAATTTGATCTCTAAATCTTGTACATCGGAATTCGCTTCTAAAATTTAGTTGATTTTTAATTTTGAAAATTTGAATAGTTGAATTTTTTTGTATATGTCTACTATTTTTGGTACTTTAAAATCTGTGAAAAGTTGTATACTTGGATAGTCTTTTTTTTTTACAATAACTTTTATTATGATTTTTTGAGTGATTTTTAATTGTGACATTGAAGTTTTATATGCACCTCCCCATCCAATAATACCGTATTGAAAATGTGACTGTACAAATGCGTAATATATTATTTTCAGATATATAAATGATAAGATGTTTCTAAGTCTAAAAGATATGTAGGCAGTTTTCCTTATTTTGTTTGTGAGATTAGTGATATGTTCTTTCCATTTGAGATTGTTATCTATTATGATTCCAAGGTACTTAATAATAATATATTTAAACAATCGCAAGATTTTGTAGGTCTTAATGACTGTGGTAGATTGGCCATGTTGAAACAATGTCAGACAGAAGAACAGCAGAGATCATAGTCAAGTAGGTATCTGATTATTACTGTTATTTGTTTTGATTGTGTGGCGGTCTTGTCCATATATACAGGGTGTAACAGACGTGACTAAATTGTGAGTTAAATTTTCAATGAGTATTCAATACCGTTACGGAAAATATTAACGTACGAATTTTGACGAAATCATCTCAAAGTACTTCAAAATAATTATTTGCGAAATTGATCAGTTAACATATTATTATATTTTTTTTACAGGCGCTAAATCATCTAATATAAAACAGTCTTGTCGTTAGATGTTTGACAACCTTTTATTTTTTGTATTTAAAATATAATTTGGAATCAATTAAATAGGGACTTTTTAAAAATGATTCAATATCTGAAACTGGTGAGATTAGTCACACGCGGCTTAAACATTTTCGACTCGTATTTTTAACATGTATCTGACACAAAAATGTTGCTATACCATGTATATGTATTTATTTAAATGTTTTTTTTTTGTTTAAATATATTTTTAGCTCTAGTTCCGCGAGAACATTATGATATCAATGTCATATTCAGCGTATGAAAGTTGAAGTTTCTATAAAATAATAGATAAACGCAGAACGTTGGATCACAACTTACAATCGGCCTTCCTGGTTCCGCAGTCTACGCCCCAGTTGTAGTTGCAGTGGTTGTGTACGGCACCCTTGCCATCAAACAGCAGCCCATTCTCGCAAGTCTCCACGGAGAGGGTTCCGTTGGTGCACAGGAAGAACTGGTCGCACAGCTCGGGGTGAGCATAGGCCTGGAAGACAATGTATCAAGACAGTGGAGTGACAATGTATCAAAGATTGACCATACGACAGTCCGATTTCAAAACTGTTGTTAAATCAATACAAATTTTTTTTCGCTAGTAATATGTCTACTTAATTAGTATATCAGTATTAACAATGACAAAAATAGTTATTTTATTTTTTTATAATTAATTTACAGTTGCTACGGTACGCAATTATATCGTATTTATAAAAAAATAATATTAAAATAAATGAGATAAATTTATATATCGAAAAAATATTGGTCACCACCACCAGGTTATGAACCAGGTACTCTATATTGTCGGTAGATAGTTTTAACCAATTAAGATAAAGTGAACTATACAATGTCGTCAAATATGTTCATGTGACAAAATAATACCTAAAGATATACAGAAAAAATCTATCTATCGATAAAAATATAATGTTTAGTTGCTACCGGAATTCGAACATGGACCTTTTTCTATCCGGGGAAGCGCGTTCTCCACTTTCGCTATAGCAATCATCGCATAGTAATATTTCCAATCATCTATAATATCAATTCTAAAAATAATAAATTTTATATTACGGTGAATCTCAAATACATTTGAGTAAAACGTGATAGGAGACACCAGAATTAAATAAATTTATTTTATTTTATTTGGAAACTTTAATACAACTTTTATATTAAGAACACATTTTTTTTGTTTTGAAGTTGCATTTTTAGAACATAGTTCTATCATAGGTTTGAATCCCGGTAGCAACTAAATATTTTTTCGGTGGATAGATTTTTTTTGTATATCTTTCTAGTTGATTAATTTAATTTGTATTCAAATATCACAGAACTGTGATCTGAAAATGCAACTTCACAACAAATAACTGTGTTCTCCTTAATATATAATATGTAGATGGATTCTGACAATAGCTTAATAGTTTAAAGCTACTTTCTAGAATGTTTCGGATTCGAGTCTCGATGGTGACTATAATTTTTCGACAGATAGATTAGTGATTTATTAAATTTGTTTTAATTACGACGGAACTGCATTAGGAAAAATTTTAACTTTACATATTTTATTAAAACTAAAGTGATTAAATCATCTACTTATGCGTCATCTATTGATTATATTTTAAATACCTTAGGAAAAAATGTGAATAAAATATATGATATTTAAGAACGGAGTATCTTATCGGTAAAGTTTCATATATATTGTCTCAACTGACAATTCCTGGTTGAAAACCAAGGTTAATTTTGTCATTATTTGGCCACTGTATTCTGTCTCGGCATTCCACTTCATGTTCTTACTTCTATTATATATTGATATTTCATCTTCATTCTACTGCGTCGTGGCTTTAATCAGACAGGACCGACGAAGTGCCACCACGATTTAAAATAAACTAAATGGTACCTTGTGAAATATAAAAAAATACCTATCGATTTGCCAGTATTGTAATAAAATAAATTTCTGTTTGCAAAAAGTAAATACTTTATCTCGATTGTTCAGATCAAGATACCAGTGAAAGTTGAAACCAGTGAACTATAATTATATTTAAAGGTCAGGTAATATTTTAAATAAAACAATCCATAAAGATTTGTTTTCATACATTATAAATAATCAATTTAAACAAGTAAATAAACTGCATTGGTTACCTAGACGTCGACCGGTTTCGGTACGAATGTTACTTGTCAATATTAATAATCACGATCATGAATTAAACAAATATAATATTTTAAATATTTAGTGCAAAAATATTGTGGTTAGTCATTTTAATAAAATTATACAGTAAATTTGTATTATTTGTAAAATAAAACGTTAAATTTTTGTTTCATTTTTCAAAAATTCAATCAAAAGAATAATAGTAAATTAATTTAAAAATAATTCTAGTACCTGACTACATAAAATAGTAGAATGATAAAATATCACAATATAATATTAAACATATTAATTAGAAAGACATACATATAAAATCAATTTTATCCAAAAATATTGTTGTTGCGCCACCGGGATTCGAACCTGGATCTCTTTCAAAACCGGGGAAGGTGCATTATCCAACTATGCTACAGCGAAGATAATTTAGCGACAAATTTTCGAACGTTAATATTAATACATTTAATCGTTTCATCATTTGATATAGCTTTGTTGGATAATGCATCTTTCCCGGTTTATAAAGAGATCCAGGTTCGAATCCTGGTGGCGCAATAATAATATTTTTAGATAAAATTGATTTTATATGTATATCTTTCAAATTAATATATTTAATTAATATTTAAAATATCACAGACCTATGTTGTGAATAATTACAACTTCACAATAAGAATGCGTTCTCCTAATAATATAATATTGATCAACACTAAGGACACTATTTAAAAACGAACGTTGACCATTGATTATACTCAGGGATCCTCCTTGCTAGAAGCAAATGTGATCGGGAGTTGTGCGCATATCCTTATATTACAACAGTTTTATGATATGTACACTAATATTTAAAAAAGTTGAAGGTGAAATTGTGTTAACATGATCGAATTATTAAATATAATTTTATTAATGCCAATCTCCTGATCATTTGTACACTTCATGTTTTAAGTAACTTTGTATGAGTTTTTACCACAGACTATAAAATATTTAGATGTGAACTAACGCAAATTCTTTGTATCAATATTTTTAATTTGGTGTCACCCACGTGATCATTTTAGTTCTACTTATGCAATCAAATAGTTCCGCGACTTTTTTAAAATGCTTATATGACTCGATTGGAAACTGACAATATAAAATGCATTAATGTAAAAAAATACGTCTTGTTTACACATAGATTTAATTTTTGAAGAGTTAATACTTTTACTGTTGCATTAATGTGTCATAAACTATCGGATTGTATTTCGACCAAGAATGTGTGGAGAATTCCCCTCGTCCCGTAAGTAATGTTCCAAACCCCTCACCTATACAAATACATACTTTATTTTATGTCTATTGGTCTGTAGTATAATGTCTCTCTAATTATATATCTAATATCTTTGTCAAATCTACTAAAAATATAATTAAACGTAGATTTTTTTTACATAACGCTGATGTATAATGAATAGGATAAATATTTTAATTTATACGTATTTTGCACATTTTTATAGTCATCAGTGCGCGTTATTTTTACGTGTTTATTTAAATAATCAATATATATCGAGAATGCTTTATGAAAGACGAATGATTACTTCACGTGTCGTATAATGACTGAATGCCGTCAAGTGTAAAATGTAATATGAATTAAAACATAACCTGTAAATACAACCAAAATATTACTTTTTAACTTTTGCGTAATCAGCATATCTTTTCAGCATTCAGTGGAATGTCTTGTCCATGCTTCGATACGATACCATAAATTCCATAAAACTACTTACTCTAGATCAGTGAATTTCAAGAGATAACTGTGTATTTTTTCTACCATTCTCTGCAAAATAATGATTTTGTGCCGAAATTAAAACAAATCATTCTGAAAGCTGTTGACACTGAGGTGTCAGAAAAATATTATCATAAAATTCCTGGAAAACAATTAGTTCCATTAAAAGGTATATGTGATGTTGACACCGGCGAGTTGCTGATCAGACCACGTCCTTTGCTAAAAGTAAATGACAGTCGCAGAATTTCAATGACATTCAGTATGTATATTAGTATTTTACTTACAATGGCAAGTTCTTATTTATTTGTCAAAATTCTAGGTAAAATGAAATGCAATATGTATTTGAATTATTTCATTACAATTAATGGATCTTGCTAAATTACAAGAAGTATAAGATGTGACTGCTATAACTAATATTCCCTTTGATCTCTGTACATTTTTTATTTTACTTTGGTATATGTACTTATTAATTTAAAAAAAACATTAACTTGTAAGTATTCTTTGCCGAGGATCAAAAAAGGTTTTTTTTAGTCATCTCATCAATGATAATCTTCAACTTCCGATTTTCTTGTGTCATCTTCTTTCCCTTAACTCGCTAGATTTAATCAATATAATATGATTTTTTTTTAATGATAGTGGTATTGACTTATAATATAATATTTCTTATTTTATAATATTATTGTACTTTTTTCTATAAAATAAAGTTTTAACTTGATTGATGGCACAAATCACTCTAGAAGGGTGGTGTATTGCCTATGTAAAAGATGAAAAAATAAGTATTCAAGCAGTATAAAACGACTTTTTAGTTTCTACACTACTTTTTATCTCAATAGAATTATAGTTTAACAATATTTCAAAAATATAAAAATCAAACTAAGTGAATAAACCTAAATTTCATTAAAAATCCAAAAAATACATTTTTAATACGTATCATTTAATATAATGTTAGGTTAGGGTAAAATCGGGTACTATATGGAATTGTTTTTGTATTGTTTTTACAAAAGATTTTTAACATGTTTTTCAATGCTTAAATTACCATATTAGTAAAGTGTTTTTCGATTTTCGTGTTTATTTAATGCTACAACTTACAATAAATACTCAACAATAAACCGGGTAAGTAACCCGGTTTTAGACGGTTATCCCCTAATCAATTTTTAATTTAATTTTGTCTTTATTTAATTATTTATTTATGTCTTCATTTTTACTGCTAGAATATAATTTTTACAAGAGTAAGATGGTCAATACAACGCATGCGTGTATTAACACACAAAGAAAATAGTCACTATTTCAAAAGGTTAACTATCCCTTACCATCAAGGGATGCACTTCCTACTTCACACGCTTGCACCGACCCGCCGGTTCCCACGTTCACCATCCCGGCAACCACTTGCCGGAGCCTCTGCCGAGATGCGAACCTGACCCCTGACACCGCATCCCTTGCTTCAGTTTAAATGGACACCGTACTTGTGTTCTCTTCTCATACCCTCAGATGGCGACGGGACAATTCATATCATATTGACAATGAGTCGATTAATCGCTTTAGATTTGGGAAGAACCGAATATATTTTGAAAACTGGTTTTATTTTGTTCACACGAATAAGGGGATGCTATTTTAATGTTTCCGTTATTTTGTGAAATAAATAATTTAAAATATGATAAGAAAGAAGGCTTTCTGAAATATGAGTTGAATCTCTGCAGGAACCAGCCAGGTTTCTTCCTTTCTTTCATAATATCATTTTAAAATACAGCAACTTGACGTGACCGAACATTTGAATCTATAGATAATAATATTCATAAATATGAAATATAGTCGGCAGGTTGCATTTCGAAGAAGCTGATAACGCTACACTAATATAGGTAAGGCACACCTTAACAGAACTTCATTAATACTATAAGAAGGCGTATTATGGAGTTGTTTGTATGTTGTGTTAGTTATTTGTTCATAAAAGATAGAAAATTAAAATTTTTAATGAACAAGTTATGGAGGAGTTTAAGTTTAATACCTATCCAAGGACCGGCACATAAGATATATATATATATATATATATTTTGTAGTATTGCTACTGTATTATATATATATAACGTAACTTAAATAATATCTAGAGTAGCAAATACTACAGTTTTTCAATTTTTGTATTTGTATATCAACTTGTATATTTTCTATTTTTGATCTAATGATTAAGGCACTCCCCTAGTGATCTAAATGGTTGGAGGTTCGAAACTCATTTTAGAAGTCCATCAAGGTAGTCGTATTTTATATTTTATATATAGAACAGCGTGTTTTTTAGATTAAAAATAATAAGAATATCGATTTGAAAACGTATTTCGGGTATATATTTCTATTCGATTTAAAATAAAATTCGCTAATTCAAAAAGAAAATTAACAATACACCCACAGTTTTTTTTTTAATTTTCTCTTCGCGTTATACAAATAAAGACACTGGTATATTATATGTAAGATAAAATTAAAGTGAAAGAGAAGAGATATGTCGTTATTATGAATTGTCTCTGAAATCGAATATTAGATTTGAATTAGTTTTCATTCAATTTCTTCTAATTGCTAATTTGCATTGTATTTGACCGATTTACCAGCCATATTATTGAATCTGAAACATCAAGTATTCATATAAAATTGATAAAATTTCAAAATATTTATGTTTAGTGCATGAAATAATCTGATATTGTTGAATAATCTGCGTACCAATATTATAACTGACAAATAATATATATATATATATATATATATATATATATATATATATATATATATATATATATAGTTAATATAAATATTTACGCATGTTTATGAAAGAGACTGCAGTGATTTAGTACATCTGAATAATAGTAAATAAGTTGATTAAATATTAATATTAATTATTCTGTCGATTTTTGTAAGAATATATGATTTTCTCTCAATTTTTAGATACAATGGTGACTTTTATTACGTCTCACTATCCAATATTCCTTTCTCTTAAATTATTTCTACGCGTAAAAAGATCCCAAAAAAACTAATTTAAAAATTGACTGCACTTACCTACCAACGTAACAGGCCAAGATAATTTAATAATATTTTGGTTTGATAATACATAAACGATTGTAATTTCCTTATTGCTATCATGATGCTAAAGGAATGTTGTTCTGATTACTTCATCACTTGTATGAAAACATCACGTGTTGTCGTTTAGTTCATCATCATTCTGTACACACCTAGTATGTATTTAAATTTCTCAATTTAGTGCCACAGTAGCGGTCGTGTTTCTTTGTTCTTTTTAAATAATACAATAAATTATGTAACAAATAGTGAAAATAAAATTCAATTCAATTCAAAATATTACGTGCGAAAAATATAATATAGTAATAATGGTAATTGTTACATCTGTTTGTTTGTCTGTTTGTTAGTTTCATGTCACATAGAAAGCAAACATCAATTATATTTGACTTTTAAGGAAAGTGATACACGTGATATTATGAAACAAAAATATTGTAAAATTTTCAATCAGTCATTTTAAACAAAAGCAGACTTTGAATCTGTCACAACAATTGAGTGTGAAACATTGTTGTTCGACGTCACACTAAATAAGTTGGTACTCACATTTTTTTTAACTAATGTTAAAAAATATACATTTATGAAAATAAAAATGTGTAATTTATCAAGAAATTGGTTTAAATTATTTAGTTGTTGTGTGTTCGTTTAATCTTTAAATAAATTAAGATTTTAAAAACTGTTAATTTTCCATAAATAAATTATTGATGGGTTATTCACTATAAATATGATAAAAACTTTAGATAACATAATATATATATATTCTGATGCTCTTCTTTTAAATACGCAATCTACCCTTCGATAGTGATTTGCGCCATTAATTAAGTAGAAAAAAGTACAATAATATTACAGAATAGGAAATATTATATTAAAAGTCAATACCATTGTCGTTCAAAAAAATTCCTATTATATAGATTAAATGTGGCGAGTTAAAGGAAAGAAGATGACACAAGTTAACTGAGAGTTGAAAATTACCATTAACGAGATTATTGTAAAAAAAATCTGTGATTTGCAATGGACAAGCAAAAAAAATATGGTAAAGGGTTTCCTCCTAAATGTGAAGTTATCTGGCAATACCCAACTCTCATTCTACAGATATTTGATATTGTTCTTTGGAGACATTCCGTTTGGAGAATCAGGGGGTGCGGGAAATAGATCTTTGAATTATTTTAAGTCGATTACCCTTATGATTATTTGGGTTCATTCTTTGTGCAGTCCAAATAGAATTCGTACGTTATTTTTCCATATTAAGAAATTTCGATGTTCAATGTTTAAATATAAGGGTGATGTTTTTGACGCTGTTCTGAGTCAAAGGTATAAGGCACTCAGCTATTCTGTGTTAAATCTAAACATTTATTGTTTATTTTATTTTATTTTTTCTCTTTTAAATCAAATTTATCAATTTCTGTTTTATATATGTACCATGCTACTTGTGTAGCTAGCTATACATGATTTTTTTAATAATTAATTTTGAAAAGCCCATATATATAATATATAGAATGTAAATAAATTATTAAATTTGGAATTATAATTAAGATTAAGAAAAATTAATAGCTATGATGATTTTATTATTTTTGCAAATCATTTACGTTTTACAAATATTTTCTAGTAATTAAGAAATGTTAAACTGCAATACGAATAAGTATTTATTTATAATACTGTATATAATGGTGGTTAAACTCTCTGATCTTTATTTAATATTTTTTACATAAGAGTAAATTTATCATAGATTTCTAGATGTTGAAATATTACTCAATTCGATAAGACACATAAATAACTTTTTTAGAATATTTTTTTGTTAGCCAAGATACTCCAAGATTGTGTATTTTTTAAGGTGAAAGTTTTAGGCAAAGGTTGAACTCGTAGGTACACGATACGCTGATGAGTTTTATAAGTAATTTAAAAGATGTATGAAGCGTGACAATTTAATTCCCGTAATGCACCTCTAAATAGTATATGCATAGAACTATTGACTATATTCAAAATACTTCCCTTGTGCGTCTATATACTGACTCAGATGGTGTTTTATTTCTGAAAGCAGGGATGGAACCCATTTTCTGAATATTATAGAAAATTATCGTTAATTTACTGCAGCCTTTTATTTTGAAAATAGCCTAAAATTACTGAAAACTGAATGGGTAAGATAATCTAATTGGATAATCACTTTTTTGGCTAGAAAGTTTCTCCCAGTGACCACATTGTGACTGTCATAAATTTTTATTACCTATTTTTATGCCAAAATGCGCTCGCTCATATCTGTAACTTTCCCAATAGTTAACTAACAATAAGATATATCAGCTTGAAATGTACACATATTTACGTGATTTTGTTAAAATTACTTCAACATAATCTAGTAAGCGGTTATTTCAGGAATTAAATTGTCACTTGTGTATTTATTGTATACTTAATTATATGTATTTTTAAAATAAATATATTTGAGATTTACCTGTACTCCGTGCTGTTCCGGACATGCAGGTGCATTTTCCAGTATAATTCCAGCATTACCTGGAAATAAAGAGCAATTAAATAAAAATAAAATATAATGTATATAAAAATTCAAAGTTATAAATATTTAACAAATATCTGATATATCATTAAGATAAAGATTTTTTAAATTATATTTAATGTAAAATATATGGAAGTATGCGATAATTACAGGGCTTACGACCTGTCTTCGGCTGGATTATTACTCCATACTTAAATATATTTTGTATTAAATATAATAAAAAAATAGCTTTGTCTCTATGAGATATCTGATATTTGTTTAATAACAGTGCTTTTGTAGGTAAGAATCTAGTAATTGTCTGTTCTTGGACATATTCAAATATTGCTTATTAAAATTTATTTGTGCATAATTATCGTGGGAATTTTAATAAAATTGTTGTAAGACGTTGTATTGCGATTTGTCTTGAACAAGGATTTGTAATTTTTATAATTATGTGCTAATTATTTTTAAAACTTGCAAAACAAATATGTGTATTGATAATTTTTTATAACAAAACTTTAAATTTAAAAAAAATATTTATTATTTACAAGTATTTAAAACCTGTCATAGGAGGTTGTTTTATCGTCACATTTCTGAATTAAATCTTTTTTTTCTTTTTGTGACGCATTTTTGTGGCCGTGAAAGGAAAATTCAATTAATCGAAAAAATATTTTTGTAGCTATCGAGATTAAACCTGGATCCGGAAATGCGTATAATTAGTTTCAAAATTTGTTATTGAAGAGAACACATTCTTACTGTGAAGTTGTAATTATTCAGAATATAGGTTTGTCATATTTTAAAAATTAATTAAATATATTAATTAGAAGATATAGTCAGTTAAAAAATGATAACAATGCAAGTTTTCTTTTGCAGCATTGACGAACATTGCAACTTTGAAGATGCAACCAGAAAACTGAGTGCAAATGTTTAGCGTATTTTAAAAAGTGAAAATAAACACAAGGCTTGTGGAATATGACGTCATTATTCCATAATCCTCTTGTTGGGTGAAAGTTTTGAAAGCAGCGTTTGTTCTTTTGTTACGACACAATTGTTGATTGTCTCAGAATTTACATCGCGAGTTGTTGAAATCTATACAATATAATATTAATATTAACAATTCTACACTTATTACACTTTTTGGACGTAAATGAAAATATGTTGTTATTAAACAGACTGTCCGCCACGCCTCGCTCCTTTTGCCTGTCACTAATTAATTCGGTAGAGTAAATACAGGGCGTGAGTATGATACTTTAGAGCGCTCATAAATTCATTTTAAAAATATATATAAATTTGATTTTCATCTTTTAATATCGTTATTAAGAGGAGAACACATTATTATTGTGTAGTTTCAGTTTTTCAGAACATAGTTCTGTGATCTTAATACAAATTAAAAGTAAGAAAGATATAAGATAATTGAAAACATATTTTTGTTGCCACCCGGACTCGAACCGAGAACCCTTCCTATCCGGGGTATAACAGATGTGTCAATTTTGAAAGTGCAACATAGAAGTTCTAAAATTTGTCCTTAACTTACAATGTATCATGGTGTAATAGGTCGGCGTACTTCCCCGAATAGGAAGGGTTCCTGGTTCGAGTCTGGATGAAAACAAAAATATTTTTTTCGATAACATTTAATATTTACATAATAATGTGCTGAAAATATTTCGAAAATGACTTAATTCAATTTAAGCTAAATTGACGCATATCGCTCAAGAATAAAAGATTCTACTAAGCTTTTTAAGAAGTCTACCATATCTATAAAAGATAAAGTAATAAGATTCCTAAAGTCAGTAAATTTAAATGGTGAACATGGCGTAATAGTAACACTAACACCGGTAAGAGAAAGTTTCAGGTTCGTGTCCTGGTGGTAACCAAATATTTTTCTGTATATACTTCTAATTGAATCGTCTAATTTGTATTAAAAAAATGATTTAACGCAACCCTACTAAAAGTACTTATGTACTATATTAAAACTACAATATATTTTAATTTAATGTAATAAATACAATATTTTGTGGAATTTTTATATAAATTAAATTAATTAACTATAAAAATATACTGAAAAAATCTCTATAATATCTTTCAAGTTGATTCATTTAATTTGTGTAAAAATATCACAGAACTACGTACTGAAAATGTAACTTCATAACAAAACGTAAAAATATGTTCTTTTAAAAAGATAATACAATATTTACTGCCATATGCTTAAAATTCTATAAATTTTCAAAATGATAATTTCCATTTGAAACCAACAAAATTTTTAATAATGCTGTCGAAGAATGTTCACGAAACAATATATCTGTGGAGTATTGCAGTTTGTTATCTCATACTGTGTAATTATATTTCGTTTTCACATTTCTTACAAAACCGACAGCCGGTACTTTCGCTTTCAAAATGTTGTTCAATATTCAATTTCTGTCACATTGCCTACTTGCCGTATTTACATGGACATAGGCCAGTTAGCACTGGGTCGACTTAATCAGATACAGGACGATTTTAAATTAAATACAAGATTGTACAGCAACATTCGCAAAACTTTTGAAATTTGTTATTGTAGTTTAGGCTCGTAATTTTATTGGATAATATTAATAAACTTTTAACGTAGAATATGTTTATTCAGCGGATGCCAATAGTAAATTTTTTCACAAAAACTTTGTTGGAAATAGCGCGTTAAAATGTTTCGTAACATTTTATTTGCAACTTTACTGGTATCCATACTAGGCGTCAAAAACTTTTTAAAATTTAAAAAAATTGGAGGCGATATCTTTCACTGATTTTCCTCTCTTAGACTATATGGTGTCGAATTATTATATAAGCATACTTAGTTTTTACTACACTTTATATCACGAGACGGAAATGTTCAATAAATATGTGCCAATTATGCACTGTTACGGACAATATTATTGTTCGAAATTTTTATAAAATTTTTGTAAGCTTGAAGTCTATCTAATAATCTATTAAACAAAAATATCTAACAAAAAATAGTCAAGTCGCTCGAAATTCACCTTTAAACCTTTAATTTTTTTGTATTCAATATATAATTTGGAATCAATAAAATATTTAAATTAATCGAAGTAATCGAATAATTGAGAACTTTTTGAAATGCTTATACCTCTGACATGATTGAGATTAGACATATTTTTTCAACATTTTCGACTGATAATTTAGTCAGGTATCCACCCATAAAGTATTGTGCACTAGATTTGTTACAGCATGTATACATTATAAAATTTCAAAAATTAATACTGTTATGCACCTGGTAATCTTTGTAGCAAGGCTTATTAGTAAATAGTTTATTAATTAAGCTCCACTCCGTTTATCACGATCACGAGATCATTATATTTTTATTTTATTTGTATAACTGAATTCATAAATACTTTTTCAAACTATACAAATACATTATTATATATTCAGGGGTGGTTGTTGACGCAAGTCGAATACTCCCTATGCATTCCGTCGTTACAATAAACTTTAATATACCTGTTCTTAGAAAACAATTGTTATTGCTCCCGGGATTCGAACCTGGATCTCTTCCAATCCGGGGAACGTGCATTAACCAATTATGTTATACCAACACAGTGCATTTACGTCAAATTTTTGAACTTATATGTTATACTTTTCAAATTGATACATCTGTCGTTCCATTATTTGAAAGCCATCTTATTTTTACGGAATCTAAAATAACTTTCAACAATCCGATAGGAGACGCCAGAATAAGTTTATATTTATGTTCTGAATTCTGAGTTCATTTAATTGAAATTATTATAAAAGATCAAAAAAAATAAATTGTAAGATAGAACCATTAAATAAATCACCCTCTATGTTATAAATTTGCTGTTGAATAATGTTGAGAAACCATCGGGCGGGTTGGTAGCAACCTGAATAATGATACCCTGTATATATTTGCGTCATTTTATGCGAATGCGTAGAAATAAACGTAAATGTTGCAATTTGTTCAATGGTATACATTATTAATGTAAATAAAGTGTGTATCAACCGATCTAGATTGTTTAAATGGTGTTCTTTTTTATTTAAAAAAAAAGTAGATTGCATTGATTAAATGTGTCGGTACCGAGAATTTATATACATAGCTATCTAAACACAATACATTTATCTGCTTACTAATGTACATCCGCATAGATCACAGCTGCGCGACAGTACAGCTTCCCCCCCTGTGGCGTAGCCATTCCTTCCGCAATCCTCGAGTTCTACGTATTACAGTAGCGGGGCGTAAACAATTTCATACAATTACGAGAAAATTTAAAAATATATATTTTCGTAAGAACATTGGTTTATAATCTTTATAAACCATTTTCTATACACACCCGGATGAAGGCCTCTGCAACATTTTGTTCATTGTTTTTTATATCTTCAGAGTTTGACGATTTAATCAGTCCAGCAGATTTTATGGAGATTCGCCTTGTATACTATTAGATGACCGTGTTTTGCGCAACGATTATCCGTCTTCCTAGTCATAATTGACTACTCTTGCAAGTTCTCTTATCCATACAGTTCTTTTTATTTCTTCGTGTGATACCACAGACCAGTAAATTAATAGACATGAAATAAAGTGTACATATAGGAGAGGGATTTGGAACATTAATTGTGGGTCTAGAGGCATTCTACGTACATTTTTGGTGAAAATATAAATCCAAAAGTTTATGACACATTTATACAACAGTAAAAGTATTTACTCTTCGAAAATTAAATCTTTGTGTAAACAAGACGTATTTTTTACATTAATGCATATTATATTGTCAAGTTAAAATTGTTAGATTGATAATGCCATTCATTACAAGGCGAAACGAGTCTCAAATAAATTAAACGAGTAGAATAAAAAAACGAGTGTTTTATTTTCACGTATGTAATTTTTTATTATTCAAACGGTTTTTTTTGGTTTGTGCTTTTATCAACAGCTTTTTAAACATATCGTTGTCCTCGAGGTAAAGATAGAAATCACAATATTAATTTACAATTGAAGAAACTTGAAACTTAAGAAAAAGGAAACTATATATTTTTTGACATGTTATATTACGTGTTTTTTTATGTTAGACTGCAGACCAAGATGAATATCATAGTCTGCTAAAATACTTAAATATTAACCGGTTGGCCATATTTATAGATGCACTTATAATCGATGGCCTTTATTTAGCAGTGGATTGCAAATGGTTGACAGTGAAATGTTTTTTTAAATAATCAGTATATTAAATAATACTTAAGTTAATTATGGGCAATTTTCTGAGAATTTCATATTTGACACTCACTTGTACTTTAAGTTTTATTAAATAGCTGTTTACTATCGATAAAATTAACAAAAACCATTGAAAACTCAACAGTGCTTAAATCAATTGTCAAATATGAGTATCATCTATCACACCCTGTATATACTATTAATATTCAATGGGAAGGGAGTTTAATTAAATGACAAATTTAGTACATAATTTTAAGACAATGCAGTAAAATCAAATTAATTTTCTTTATTAGTAAAGCTATTAGTTTATAAGGATCTATAAACTTTTATAGAATCAGATAGAGAAAGCGAGTGAGACTTTCAGGTAATATAACAAAACTAAACTAATATAACTAAAATTAAATATACGCTCATTACCAAAGTTGACAATAAAAGTCTTTGTGTTGCTGGAATAAAATAAAAGAGAAGATATAATCTTGGGTTCATATATATATGAAAGATAGAATCCTTCAATAAATTAGCAAGCTTGTGCAACTTTTATCCTCATGAAAAAAATGTTCTGCAGTCATGATTTCAATCTTAGATTTCGAATGCAAATGGTGAGATACTCTGGAAGCATATAAACTTACCGAAGAAATGATAGGATAGCATGAATCATCTGTGATGTGGATCTACAGAAAAATAGTTAAAATAAGCTGGATGGACAGAGCTACGAATGAAGATATTATGCTTCGGATGAAGAAAGAAAAATAAGACATCCAGAGAAGTATGAGATCTTGCACATCATAAAGAAAGGAAAGATTGCAGGAAGTCGGTTTCTTGGAAGAAGAAGAACATTATGACTGAGGACGGACCCACCGCTTACCCAGGACCGATGTAATAGGCTCAAGGCTGCTATCTCGGTCCTATACTTTCACCGTCTGGTTGGCATTATTTTAATGCTATTATGGCGGCTGGTCGATAGCGCCTCGCACAGGGCGATACCGTGCAGCTGCCAAAATAAAAAGTTGGCCTCATTGTCTCCGGCAGAAACACTTTATTAATAAAGAAAATACAAATGAGTATAAAGGATTAAAAATCATGACTACAGAAAATAGAATTAATGAATATTTTATATATTTGAATAACACGAATAATAATAGAACATCACGACTGAAGAAGCTAATGCAGTGGTTTGGCCAGTCTACTACAGAGCTTTTAAGATAGGGCACAAAATAAATTGAATTATTTCATTTAAATTAAGACTCATCGACAGGTGAAATATTAAACTATCAGTAGTGCTAATAAACTCATGTAGAGTTATAACATTGTTTAATTTGTATCCAACCATTATGATGAAACTCAATAAAGTTAACGCCGATTCTAACAACATTATTAAACTAGAGATATGTGCCGAATAGATTCAAGGTTAAATGATACGCCTTTTTTGTATTTTTTGTCACTACAAAGCGCTTATTAAAATATATTTAATAATTCCCCATACGTTAAATGGTATTTTTCTGTGGTCAACATAATATTTAGGCTTTACTACATTCAATTTGATATCAAGGCCACTAATTTTATATTTGTAAAATCTGTATTCCACCTTTCTTTAAGATTTAAACATGGCTAACAATTCGAAATTCGAATATGAACATTTTTGGATTTCAGTCGAATTTCGAATTTTAAAATATTATTTTATGGTTAATACTAATAATAAAAAAAGGTTATTTATGATAATTAATTTATTATTATTTTTTGTATTTTTTTTCCTTGTAGATTAATTTTAATAGAAGATCTACTATATTGGTTACCCAATAAAAGTTTCATATGCATAGTGGTTATATGCTAATGATATGAGTTTAAGAAGGAATTGGTTTTACTGTATATATCAAATAACGGTAATAAATTAAAACAGCTCCAATTTATCTTATTAAAAAATATCGGTAAATTAACAGAAAACCGAGGCAGAATAACTAAATACACACTACACACCGCACCATCGCACTCGACAAAATAAATCTCAATGCTGATCCGCCAGTTTTCGGACATTTCTCTGATGCAGCAGCTATTTTTTTGTCTTTTGGCTGTCGGGTCGGCGTCTTTCCTTTCATGAAAGCTTTATCTCTCTATATCGCTTTCTAGAAACAATCCCTTCGGAATGTAGCGCCTGTGATCGTAACAATATTTTATTTTGATGTATTTATAATTCGGAATTCGCTATAAAATTTACGGATTTATAAATTATATTCATGAGAACGAATTTTGAAATTCGTAAAATTTCGTATGCAATCCCTGCTCGCAACTCAATGCTCATGAATTATAAAATTATTTTTAAGTCCATTTGTACTCATAAATAATTGAGCATTGTGGTTTTTTTGATGTCTCTACAGTCCAAACTACTTGCATCCAATTTTTGAGATCCTCAGGTTTATTTAGTGTTAGGGGAGCGTGGGGAATGGTAGCCGGCGGGTAATGGGAGCCACTACAAAAAATGTACTTACTGACGCTGAAATTAAACGTAGCGAGGCTTCGGTCTGGACTGTCCATTTTGTTAGAAATCGATATTTCACTATTTTATTGCATATTGTAGAGGGTTCATTCAGTACGGAGTTCCTGAAGAAAGGAGACATTCATTCGTCTCGCAGTTTGAAGTTGCATACAACGTCAATACCACATCTCGAAATCGGCAAACATGCTCTTTCTTTTTTCTCAGGTACACGTTTCAATTCCATACAGATCTACATATAACTATTTGATAATGAAAATTGACGTATGTATGAGAAAATTTTTTAGATTTTCGTACTCTTAAAGTGTGATTTTTAAGTTTTCACATCTGATTTATTCATATATTAAGCATGATACACACTATTTGGTTAACAGTCAGTCAAAAGTTATCAATAAAAGGTTTACATGCACACCCAGTTATAATTAAATAGATTATATTAACTTTGTTTTGAACCGTTGTGAGTTAGTTACATTTAATAACCAGTTTTTTGAAACCGATTATTAAATGTATTTTTTGAAATACACTTTTCTTCATCAGGGTGTTAAACAATTAATTAAAACCGTATGCCAAATTTTGCTTAATAATAATCCAGAACCTGGCTAAAATTTTTTATGATGCTGAAATGAAATGAAAGGTATTATAAATAATGAAATGAATAATATAGTGCTTGTGTTAAATATTAAAAATATTATATTACACAAACAAAAATAAAATTTAAAAATATAATTCTGTGGCAAGAAGATAAACTAATTATTTATCTTTCTGGTACGGATAATGTTATAATACACTTAATGATTTTGTAGAATTTTATATAAATATTTTTAATACACCAACTTCAAATATAAACAAATACATTTTTCTAACTAACGATCAGAAGATGATTTACTCGTTTTAAAAAGGGCAAGAGTTTTTGAACACCATGTATTATATAATATTGAAGGTACGCTTTAAAAATCAAATATATTTAAAAGTCAACCACTTCTAGTGTTAGTAAGAAGTGAGTTGTCTTGCGGTTGGCCTTGCTTGGACCGTATCATTCTGTGTTCCATAAAGTTAAACCAGTTAGATAGTCTGGTATTAGAATTGTTGTACCAATTAATTATTATGGTCATAGTTTATTTCCTCCATAGTTACCTTATGTTCGAAAGTAGATTCAAATTTAATCGGGACTGTAACCATATTTTTAAATTACCTTCCTGATTTATAAATTGGATGGCAGAGTCCTGACTAAAAGTCTTCGAAAATATAGCCTGTTCAGAAAATAAAAATATTTGTATCTGGCTAAGATAAAAGTAAGCACTAATTTATTAAGTAAAATTATGTAATATAAACATGAAAAACATGTTAAGACGAGCACAGACATAACAAATTTAAAACTTATTTCATCTTCAAATTTTCCACTATGTATCGTAAATTTTACTTTTATATTATCTTATAATTTGAAATATTTATTATTATTATTATTCAAAAATAAAGTGATTTAAAGACGTTAACTTTTATGTCCGTGTAATTTATATTTTTATACAACCATTATCCTTTTCTTTTAAATAGGCAATCCACCCTTCAAGAGTGATTTATGCCATTTATCAGGTTAAAACTTTATTTTATAGAAAAAAGCACTATAATATTATAGAATTGGAAATATTACGTTACAAATCAATACCATTATCGTTCAAAAAATTTGCTATTATATAGATTAAATGTGGCGAGTTAAGGGAAAGAAGATGATACAAGTTAACCGGGATTTGAAAATTACCATGGACGAGATTTCTGAAAAAAAAAAAACCTGTGATCTGCAACGGACAGGCAAAAACATATGGTCAAGGGTTTCCTCCTTGGCACCACACTCTGGAATCTATCAAGTTCAAAACGAACAAATATAAGACTACCTGGCAATGCCCAATTCTCATTCTAGAGATATTTGATATAGTTATTTTGGAGACTTTCCTGTTGGAGAACCAGGGAGTGCGGGGAATAGATCTTTAAATTATTTTAAGCCGATTACCCTTGTGATTATTTGGATCTATCCACTCGTACGCTTTTTTAACATATTTAGTCTGTCATACATCGGGATACGGAATTTATGGGGGGAAAACTCGGGAAAGAGTGGCCTCTTTTGCCAGTTTATCAGCACATACATTTCCATGAATTCCAGGTGTAGGAATCTGTTTATTGTTTCTCTCCAAATTAAATAGACATTTTCTGACAGAACAGATTATCTCATTGTCTAGCCAAACTTTCATATTAGCAGAGAGGGATTCAAGAGCTGCTTGCGAGTCGGAAACCCATTATCTGTTAATACTTTTATTGTCGTATGAGTCCAATACTATTAAATCTGAGTACATCATAATTTATGGAAGGTTCAATGTTATTTACTAGCAAACAAAATATGATTGTTAAGATTACAAACACTAAACGATTAGTGTCTTTTGACATGCTGTGTGTAATCTATATGAAGGAAATGTTTGTTAAATTATTGTATAAGTAAAAAATTTAACAAGTTTAATATTTAAGTAATTTGATATAATTAAAGTGTTAGATGATGATGAAAGAATATAAAAAAAAACTATGATTTTACAAGGTTATGTGTAGTTTTATGCTCTCGGTTGACTCACGGTGGAGTGATACCAGATAAGCTAGATCAAGTTCATATACTAATTGAGCGTGACGTTTCCGTCTCGCATTTTCGTTACTGATCGGTTTTACCGGCAGAGAGAGTACAAAAAAAATATTTGGTGCCTCCAAGGTTATTTCCATAACAGAAAACAATCATTTTTGATGAATTGCAGTGAAAATACACAAATATACTAAAACGTTTTTTTGTTGGATTTTGTTGAGCATAAAAGGGGGAAAGCGAAAAATATATATTTTACAATTATCACCATCGATAATAATAAGAAAATATCATAATTATATGCTTACGTGTTTAAGTTGAATTATTGTCTATATTTATCACGATGATTCTAATTTTTTATTCTTAAAAATTAGCAAGCTAGTGGTAACGTGAATGAGTTATGTTTTTCAAGAATGTGTGGCGTTTTATCCTCTCATTTATAATATATATTTTAAATCATGAAATATAAACTGTAGATGTTTTGTTTGCAAATTAAAGAAATCTAAAAGTGCTGTAACACATTTCCATCAGGTACTTTTCGCAAAAACGGGTAACGTAATGCTGGTAAATAATTATTGCTCTAATATATTAATTTGATATCTTATCTACACAATGAAATATGATATGCAAAGGAAATTATTTAGTTTAATTACATTTCTTCAATTAATAAAACCTTTTACGTGAACGGTATTAATATCCTTCCCGCAGTTAGACGCTAAGTCTAGTGAACGGTATTAATACTTACCCCGCCGTTAGTGGGCTAAATATTGATTAAGAAACTTTCTCAGAGTCGGGAAATATTTATTTACAAACAATCGATGCACCTGTCGATAGATAGAATGTGATAATTATTCTTTTCGTCCAGGAAATGAAAAGCGATTAAAAAAAGTACGATTAACATACAACAACGCGATTGCAAGGTCGCCGAAACACTTGTACACTTACATCACACCATTTGCAATGTATTGGAAAGCTTCGGCTCGGAAGCAATATGGGCATTTTTTAGTTGTGGAAATATGGAACAAATATTTCATTGAAAATAAAAATACACTTTCAGCGTGCATTGTGATCTGCAGGGCCGCATCAGGGCATGAAAATCTCAGCTGACGGAATCTATCACGTTTTATAATGAATTATCGAGAAATATTTATATCAAAAATAATAAGTCACACGTAATGTGGTTTAGAAAAATTTTCTGCCTTTCCAAATTGTAATACTTTTATTAATTAATAATAAGGTTGTGTTCTCGTGAGTATTGAATCAAAAATATATCATATAAAGTGTACATGTAGGAAACAAGTTTGGATCATTGGTTTGGGACGAGAGACATTCTACAAACCTTCTCTGAAACTCTGATGAACTATTTAGATCCTTTTATGTTTTGGATATAAGGCAACTTAATCTATTTGTAAACTATATTCAAAGAAAACTAGGAGCAAAACCTTAGGATACTTTTCAGTGCCAAAAATGAATAACAACTTTGGTCAACGAACTTTTTTGTTTTGTGCACCGCGTATATTTAATAAATTGCCACTAGATCTTAAAGGGTCTAAAGTGATTAACGATTTAAAATCAAAAGAGGTTGCTTGATGTTGGTTAAAAGTGAAATGAAACTAATTTGTCGTTTAACTACCTATACACTTTGTTTCTAACTATATTATAGATAAAAATATTTTTTATAACTTCTGATTGTACCTTAACAATATGTAACTTTAGAATAGACCACGTCTAGTAAAGTAGTTGCCATTATTTCTAATGTATTATTTTATGTTAAAAAAATAAAAAATAAATTCTCGATGGAAACATAAATCTGATAGTTTATGACACATTTATGCAACATTACAAGTATTAACTCTTCAAAAATTAAGTCTATGTGTAAACAAGACGTATTTCTTACATCAATCCATATTTTGTTGTGAGCGCTTAAATTTTCCACCAAAATGTAAATATCGGGATAAGAAATTTGCTTTAGTTCATGTCTATATGTTAAGGGGAGGGGGGGAGTTCTATTGTTCTGTACAGGTTTACCATGTATGCAATATTTGGTCTAGGTAGGATGATGGTGAGATGTCCGGGAGATGGGACGGGGTGACTGTATTTTCCTCAGGGTCCTAGAGTGTAATTGAGAAAAATTGAAATGCACGGCATACTTAGTAGTTTAGGATTGTAAAGAGAATAGTCAAATATACATTATACTACACACATATATATATATATATATATATATATATAGTAGGAAATTATGTATGTTTGGAAAGAATAACGTGTGTAGAATAATAAGTATTACTTTAGTGATGCACGCAGAATATTATACGAAAAAATATATTATTGAATAATATTTTGCTACTACTTGAAAAAAAATATGCACGAATAGTGAATAAAATCGCGTAGGGAAGAATCAAAGTAATGTAGAAAATATACATGTTAGAAAAATTCACTGCTTAAATAGTGAGATTGGAACTGTTGTCTGCCTGTTGGTATTAGTAATATTTTTCTAGAATTTCTACAAGCTTGATCACTATTAGCCAGTGGCGTGCATTAGGTATTGACTCAAGTTATGCTGTTACCATAATATAAGCTAAATTGTACATATGTTTATGAACTTTCGTTTAACCGACGTTCTTAGGCAAAATTAATCTTTCATAATAAAAATGCATTATCCTCGGACGCAAAGAACAATCGTGAAAACAACACGTTTAGTAAGGTAGTCAAATATGCTAATTAGTAAATGAAAAAGGATATACTTTGATCAGATCTAAGCCAAGTTCAAAACCTTTCAAATGTTATTATGTTAGGATACAACATAAGGACTTCGTGCAAATGGATCAGCTGATCCATTTCTGACTCTGCCGAATGGAAATTTCAATTCAGTAGCTAGCAATTGTATGGCTTGAATAGAACGATAGATTAAAATGGTGGCTAGCAATTTTAATAGCAAAAATTAAGAATAACCCAGTGGGGTCGCGCGGTAGCATTCAGAACTACGCAACTAATGATTCTACTGATACACGGTGGGCGCTTGCGTAATTATAACATGGATTTTTTAGTAATACTCAGCTTTTTTGCTTGTATGCAATGCACGTCCCTGCTATTAGCAATACGTTATATACCTACCACTTTGAAAATAATATGAAAATTATTTCGGGAATAATAAATTGAGTACTGATAAAAGATTATTAGGTGTATAGATATATATGACCCCTTAATCAACTTAGGTATATATATTTTGATATGTCCATATAACTATATATATATATTTTCATAACGGATAACACTGGCCTATCAGAACAGAGAATTCTTTGCAAGGGTCTGAGAAATTCGGGGTTGAAACACAGGGGATTGCATAAGCGAAGATATTATGACAAGATTTTGTTGTCTTTTGTTAGCCAGTCGTGAGGGAGTAGAGAGGGAAACTTTTATAAGGACTTTTATAGCTTATTAGTATTGATACAAAATAAGAGATATTCCATCCCACACAATAAACTACGATATAGAATTGTATCTTATGTTTATCATGTTATATTATAATATATTCACCTCTGTTACAGCAAAAACATGTATGTCGATATAGTCTGATAAATAAATAATAGAAGCAGAAAGGCCACTCAAATTTGTACATAAAACATTCGGAATGATGGATTTGCAGTAGGTAAGAAAATGAGGAAGTATCTTTCACTGAGATTAATAAACTACAGATCGGTTAATACGGCATCAAGAACAGAGTGTAATATCGTATCTATGGGACGTCAATTCCTAATTTAAAGAGATTTATCACGGTGAAATATTTTTCTCTGGGTGGCGAACGCAACTTTTCGCTAGAGTTTTTGAAAATATTTACTTTTTTACAATCATTAATGTGACAAATTATCTATTAGATTATTAAACACAAAATTTTATTTTAAAATCTTTAGTTCACCATTTATTTAATTACGTAACAAGCAATCGACTTGTGCAGTAACGCGTTCATTGGCATCAATTAATTTTTATTTACATTCTGGTGGAGACGTTAGCCAGTTTACTCGCTTCCAAAGTCATTAAACGTGATTCGGTCGTTGTATACAAGTAAAATTTTAGATTTTAGAATACATCGAGCTAGAGGTTGATGCAAGAGGAGCGAACATATTTTTATTATTAATATTTTTTTACAGCTGTTTAAAATAGTGCTATATGAAAAGTGTTAATAAAATTTGCCCCAGGATGGCAGTGGCGTGCAGTAGATATAGATTTAGGTTATGCTGTCACCAATGATATTATACAATCATATACAACATATGTACTTTCGTTTAACCAACGTCTTTGGATAAAATAAATCGGTCGTTTATACGACTCTACCGTAATTTTAGAGTACTATTAGTAGTGTTTTCAAAGCATAAGTTTTATCATAAAATAATACTTTCTTATCCATATAAAAAATGTACGGACGTTTTTAAGAACACTTTCTATGACTGAGTATGATTAATTTATTGTTTGAAAATCTTTAACGTAATAACTATAAAAAATAATTATTTTTATTAAATGTTAACGTAAGAAATAGTTCTGCCAATTCCTTTTTGTTTTTCTCAAATCAAGAACCAATTCATGCACCAAATTTAAAGAACGATCATGAAATCAACACGGTAAAAACAGTAAGATAGTAAAATTCGCAAATTGGTAAAAGAGGAAGTACTCACTTCAATGATTTGCACGTAGTTGTAACCCTTTCTAATGTTATTCTGTTAAAAAAACAGCATAGGTAACGACTCCATACAAAACGGATCAACCGAAAGGAATTTTCAAATCAGTAAATACCCATTTATATGACTTGAGTAATTCACTAGCTTAAAGACAGAACTGAGTAATGTAAATAGCACAATGCGGTGAATGAAAAAGAGCGCTATGAGTACAGCGGTGAGAGTTCGTGAGTTTTTAGAACTAATCAATTGAAGTCTCTACTGGTACACAAGAGGCGCTAATTATTTTCGCTTATGTTAATACAATTTTTTTATTTACATTTGTTTCCCAGAATTTTTAGTTATGCACAGCTTTTTTGCTTGTATGCACCGCATGCCCCTGCAGGATGGGTATGGCTGTGAGGCTGGTATTACGAGTACAATTGTATATAATAATGTAATGTTTTATGTATTTCAATGAGAATTGTTGTGACCTCATAGAAATCATATGGCTGTGCAGCAGCCAAAACATAGTCGCCAAGTCGTAGGTTTCATTACTACGTATGTAAGGAACCACTTATCAAAGACTTTTCTTTTGAGACGTAGTGGCAGTTAATTTTAAAGGCCATATTTCATATTCTACGCTTATTCCAACTTAGTTGTGTTCTTCTTTATATTCCCTCCTGTATTCCTTATTTTTGGGGATGACATGTCTTCAGAAAAAAAAATAATTCACAATACACGTAAATGACGAATGAAACATAAACTACTTTTAATAGACCAACACTTTACTATTCGGTAATGGCTTGAACCACTCAAGGTCCAAAGAGAGAATTTCGTAATCTCTCTAAGAAGATTCGGGATTTAGCCCCCGGGTGACAAAACCGGTCCATAGCCATAAGAGATGAGTCGTAAACGGATGCTGCTTTCATCTAGCGGTAGAGGAAGTGGTTTCGCGCAGATCGTGCAATGGAAATCGAAAGTACCTGAATATTTACGACTCGCGGGTGTTTGGACGTTAATTGGATGTAAATATGAAAAATTGCGTGAGTTTTATAATTTTTAATGTGCATTGTATTTCCCGTGAGTTATATAATTAACAGTTTATATATTAAATATGAAACAATAATTATGTTTAATTTGTCCCAAAAACATAATGTTTTCATATCATTAAGCTAAAAAAATAGTTATAAACGACAAATCACTTTTTCATTTTTACTTTAAACGTTTGAGCAAATAATATTTTTTTATGTCTTATTGACTTAAGTCAGGTTCTTTTTGAAAAAATTGACATTTTTCAATCCCGTATGTGTGTTGGATATACACCTATTTTTTTTTTTGGTTAACTAATATTATTCCAACCTCTATCTGAATTAAAATGATTAATTTAAGCATCATAAATAAAATTAATTTTTACTTACCTACCAAAAATAAGTTATTCAATTGTAAATTAATTTAAGATAATTAATATTTTTGGAACAGATTTTTACCGATGTTTTCAAATACTTATTGATAAACAACGTTTTGTTTCATAAAAACAAATAAATCTTTATTAGGAGAACACATTCTTATGTGAAGTTGTAATTATTCAAAACATATGTCTGTGATATTTTAAATATGAATTAAATATAATAATTAGAAAGATATACATATAAAATCAGGTTTAACGAATAAAGTAATGGAACGATTAAATGTATTAATATCAAAAAGGTAACATATAGGTTCGAAAATTTGTCGCTAAAAATATCGTCGCTGTAGCATAGTTAGATAATGCACCTTCCCCGGTTTGGAAAGAAATCCAGGTTCGAATCCCGGTGGCGCAACAACAATATTTTTCGATAAAATTGATTTTATATGTATATTTTTCTAATTAATATATTTAATTCATATTTACAAATATATCTTTTAAAATGGGTTCAGAAAGATTATTCACAGAATTTCATTTTATACGCGCAAAACATATCTGCAATTTGTAAATTAATAATTCGAAGTATTAACAATCTTTTGTTCTTCTGATCGCGTCTAAATGTGAACGCCGCAAAATAGAGATCACTGGAAGAGAGCTCTTGAAGAGGCCAAGAGATGATGATGATGATGAGTTTTGCCGATAGTCAAGTTCTTTAAATATTAAGATTTCAACATTTACAACTGTGGTTTACTAATTAAAAAATTCAGCACTACTCAAATATTTAACTTTCGTATACGCGTTTGTTTTTTTATATTTTAAGAAGTATCAGTTATAAAAAAAATTTTTTGACATTCAGTAGATTTTTTGATTGTTTTATACTGTTGATAGTTTTGGTATCGTTAATAATTTAAAACTTCGAATTATAGAATTTGAATTATTACCCGCACCGAATTATTTCGATTTCCGGTTTCAGAACGAAACCGGTATTTGATTTAACCGTCGAATCAAGCCACCTTTTAAATTCAATGAGCAGTATCGCACAAAATGTCGGAAAATATTTATAGCCGGTAGACTTACTTTCATATAAGTTACAGTCTCGAGCAAAATGTGTTTTACTTGAGGTTAATACAATTTTTTAAAGACAAAATGTATAATACAATATTACAGTTCCCACGCTCGCTCATGTTAATATTTCAATTAAAACAACGTTGTTTCGAAGCCAGAAAATGATACGTGACGCACAGCGCGACGCGTGGCCTTCTACCCATTTTAATCAGTACATTCTACTTAGCGTTAGACACCTCGGTATCGCCCTGGTGCAGGACCACAACACAAGCGAAATGCTGTTTTGTGTTAACAGTAATAATGTGAATTTAATTCCAGCATTAGTTGAATACGTAAGTAATGTATGAATAAACAATGTTAATACATTTAAAAACTAAGTCTGAATAGTAAGTGCTCTCTCCTATCTTTGATTTTCCTATATATATATATATAATTCGTAATTTGCATACTAATAAATATTCTTAAATTAACTAGCACAAAAAAAAAAGATTTAAATCTTACTCCATTGACTAATTTTAACCATATATATT
The DNA here is from genome assembly GCA_022840565.1 of Eubasilissa regina. NCBI lineage: Eukaryota > Metazoa > Arthropoda > Insecta > Trichoptera > Phryganeidae > Eubasilissa > Eubasilissa regina. The sequence goes on from JAINEB010000021.1 coordinate 17,166,438, forward strand.
CTCTTTTGGAAATAATTTTATTTGCATTATTGAAATAATTCTCACCATTTGTAGGTCGGTTACACTCTTAAAAATTGTCAGCTAAGACATATTTCATAATAAAATAGTCTGCACTTCATCACACGATTGAATATGAATATACAGTTCTCCCTGTGCATTCTATTTAAAAAAAAAAATCAATTGAGCTTTGCACATCTACTTTAGATACTCGTACATGCATATTTTCTGTGTGTTCAGTAATTCGATATGACAGGGTGCACACCATATATTTTGCATAAATAAAAAAATATCTAATTAATCGAACACTTAAGTTACATTTAAATATGAACAATACTTTAAATCACCGAATTAATTATTATATTAATGACAGTTAATCTTGCAAACATTTTTGTATCTATCTGCGTGCAAATCTTGAAGAATGTATTCTGAGATAAATAAAATTTGCATATACATACTTAACTCTCAATCGACACAAATTTGAAGTTAAAAACACATTCGCGTCGACCGCCATATGCTGGCGCCCGCGAAAGGGCGCGCCAATAATAATAATAATAAAACGTAATATTAAAATACGCATTTAAAAATAGACTCACCACCGGCCAGGAGGGCGAAAACCGCCCCTAAGAATACGGTCACACCGCGCATGTTTACTGTCGAATTAATACTGTTTCGTAATGTTGAATGTATTCACGGCAGCCTCGGCCAGTGCTTGCGGTGGGAGTGACAACTGTGGACTGGCGAGTGAATGTGGTTCCTCGCACCGCGCCGACGGCGGCAGGAGTCTTAAAAAACGACGCGCGAACGAAATAATCAATTAAAAAAATGTACGTGAAATACACCCTAGGCCTTGACTTTTGTTGAGCGCTGTTTTAATGTTAATAAAAAAGTTGCACACGTAGATTAAAAAAAGAAAGCCTTTATTGTATCGAGTTACTTCATTATATTACATTTATTAATTATAAAGATATATATATATAAAATCAATTTTATAGAAAAAATATTGTTGTTGCGCCACCGGAATTCGAACCTGGATCTCTTTCCAAGCCGGGAAAAATGCCTTATCCAACTACGCTATATCGACGATATTTTTAGCGACAAATTTTCGAACCTATATGTTACCTTTTTGATATTAATACATTTAAACGTTCCATTATTTGAAAATTTGTCGCTTAAAATATCATCGCTGTAGCACGGTTGGATAATGCACCTTCCCAGGTTTGGAAGGATATCCAGGTTCGAATCCTAGTGGCGCAATAACAATATTTTCCGATAAAATTGATTTTATATGTATATCTTTTATCTTTTTATCGAAAAATATTGTTGTTGCGCCACCGGGATTCGAACCTGGACATCATTCCAAACCAGGGAAGATGTATTATCCAACTATGCTACAGCGAGCATATTTTTAGCGACAAATTTTTGAACCTATATGTTACCTTTTTGGTATTAATATATTTAATTGTTCCATTATTTGAAAGAGCCATCTACCTTATTTTTACCTTACCTTTGAGTAATTTAATAGCAGACGCCAGAATGATCAATTCATTAGTATCGAAAAGGTAAGATATAGGTTCGAAAATTTGTCGCTAAAAATATTGTCGCTGTAGCATAGTTGGATAATGCACCTTTCCCGGTTAGGAAAGAGATCCAGGTGGCGCAACAACAATATTTTTTTATCTATTCTATCTTAACTATCTTTCTAATTAATGTATATTTAATACAGTTTGTCACTGTCAGTATGTATGAATGTGAATAAGTCGAGAATAGTGCATCAGCACAGAATAGTGCGTACTCTCCCAGGAAACAGCGTGATATTCATCTAACGATAATAAAATTATTAATAATCTAATATATACATAAATATCAATATGTATGCTCAAATATAATATAATGCAAGGTGTCCCAAAAGCCTTTTACGTAATAATAATTCTGTAATAAAATAATAGATGGTTTTAATAAAAATTTGTTTATTTTGCATTTAAGTACAGTCTGATTATTTGATGGATGTATTTTTGTCCAGGTCATCCTCTCTGTCTTCTTCACTTAATTATATTTCTGAGATATGCATTTTGATCTGTCCATTGGCCTCTTATATTTTCAATGATGTTCACTTATTATAGACCACTTTTATAGCACTTTTCCCCTTTGTGATACTCTATCACGCCTATTTTTTAGCACATTAATTAAAAACTATTTCTCTCTATTATAAATTATTCTTATCAATGGTTAATAGTACAGGTTTTGCTTCTTATTCTATTATTATTCTTATTCTATGCAGATGTAAGTTTTATCTGCTTCCAATCTATTTCTCACTCTATTCATTTTTCAGGTTTTTCATTAAATGCTATGCTCCAGATATATACTTTGATATATACTTTTACATTTTTCTTTTTGTATGCGATTAGAAGATTATTATTTTTTTACTTTAATAGCTATTTTAGGCTTACTAATTCGGGTTTTATATCCAATAAGCTTATGACGTCATGTATTATTCTACCTCATAGGTATTTGTATTTTTGTAATACAACTTGTTTATTTTCAATGTTGATGTTCAAGATGCTATAATATTCATTATTTGGTATTAATCTGTATGTGGTATTCTTTGAATATTTTGCTCATTTTTCTCATCAAAATATGAAGTTATTCCATATTCCAAAATATGATGTTATTCCATTATTACTGTTAAGTCATGTACATACTTGAATCATCTGTCTTTCATTCATTAAAATACCACCGTTTGTTTCCTCTTTTATACTATCTATAGCATCATAAATACATTATTTAATTCAATATTAACTGTCTTATACGATTGTTTAAGGCTTGTGACTGTTGGCGTTCCGCTTTGAAATATTGGCTGCTACTGAATATTATTTCCCTCGTGATCTGTTGGTCTTGTGCAGCTCGTTCTCACGTATCAATCTTGTGAGGGTTTGTGAGTTATGTGAGGGTTCGCCCTGGAATAACTACGAGTGCATAATGACAATGTGGTCAACTCGCGAAAGCTGATACTGAACAACGTGGCTTCAATGCTCACATTTTTGGCTTCATCAATGAAGTGCTTAAGCACATTCATCTATTAAGATGAAGTGCAAGTTGCCATAGATATATTAAAAACGCATTTGTTTTTAATTGAGACTTGCAAAATATATTGAAACTTTATCACGAATCTTATTCGAATAACGTTCCAATGATTAGAACTGTTTTTTGTTGAAAGGAAAGGTAAAAAAAAATAACAAGACAGCTGCTACTTTATTATAGTTTTTCTTGACTCTTATCTGCTGTCATAAGTGCTGTCAATATATAAATAACACTATTTTTATCTCGACCAAATGATATCGATCTAGACCATTGTTATTTCTTGCCAAACTTTTAAATATTTTATTTCTCCGTTATATGCAGAAGAGAGAGCGAATGAGTAAGATAGATAACATTACATACAAGTGGTAAAAAAATAAATAATTCTCGGGTACCGTGTGTCTAATGCGACTGGTATTAGATGTCACACGCATGTTTGATTCTGGATATTGGGACATGTCACGCGGTGATTTTTATTTTTTTACTTATTTTAATAAACTTTACAACCTTGATGATGACGCGGTATAATGGGTTCAATTCGATATATAATATAATGAGTTTCATCCAATTGCATTGATTTAAATTTAATGTAAAGGCCACATTATTACCTATGCCATGTTAAAGATAAAACATATCACGGACATTGAAATCCTGATGAAAATGCCATCGTTATTAAACGTTTTATTTCTATGCTATTTTATCAAATGAATCATGATAGACGAGAATAAAAATTAAGCAACAAAATTAGGTAACTTATATTTATTTTATTTCTTTATTTTTTTATTTTAAACTTATATTCTACTACTTGACATTGACGCCGCGCAATGAGACATTTAAATCTAAATATTAATCAAATACGTGTTAATTTCTTGTAAAACATATAACAATATATTTAAAAAGATGAACCTTCGCACCCCTAAAACACATTATGATTTTAATTGTTTCTGTTCAACTTAGTTGAGATACATATCGATACTGTAGACACGATTGGATATAGAAATAAATTTTGAAATCAACTTGATATTGGTAGATAGAGACAAAAATTTATATTAGTGTTAAATGATGTTCGATCTGACAGCGAGATTCAACACGTGCAAACCACCATAGTTTCCTACAACTACATATTCTGAATAGATAGACATAAGTCATTATATTAAGATGTTAAATTACAATTTATTCCGCTTGAACTGCTGCTAGGAAGATTCAAAATCATGTTCAAAAATGAGAAACGTTTGACGTTTGATAATAAATATTTCTGAAACATGGGTGTAAGAAATCTGAGCATTTCCAAAGAATTTAACTGGAGCAAAATTCGTATCACAGAGATCATTTTGAGTCGAAAATTTCTTAAAAACCTCATCCGTTGCCACAGCCCATTACATATTTTCATTATTTCCGTCCGTGTCGCATAGCAACGTATAATAATATAAATTTCAGAGTGTCGCATTCTATATATTCTACACTTATCAAGTGTGTTGTTATCGCGTTAAAGAAAGTAAATTAATTTGGTCTTGAATTTTAAAATAAAATTAAGGTTACTAACTAAGTTTTAATTTTAATAAATTTGTCAAAACTGAATTAAAATTGAGTGCTTTATTTAAATATTAAAAACGAATATGTTTAATTTATTTAAAACTTGTTTGATTCGTTTTTGAAATGTTGAACAACTTCAGGAAATCCTAGTTTCGTTTCGTACGAGTGTAATTAAATTAAAAAAATGAACATATTTAATTATTGTCAATCATTTTAGTTGTGGTATGATTTTTTTCGCGACCTTCAATGCCTACGCGGCGAGTGACAAATGCCAATGTCAAATTTGCAGAAAGTTGTGTACTGGCCACAATTTAAACAAATTTTCGCCTATAGTCGATTAGATTTACCAAAAAAATCTTAATGCCATGTTTCGTGTGTGCTGCGACAGAAACTGGTTTCCTATTCATGAGTGTATTGGTAAATTAGAATTATGTAATTCGTTTTATACCGACGGCTAAAGTAATCGGCAAACTGTGTATGTTGAATGAGAGAGTCTATCCGTGAATGGCTGATTTTATCGTATTTCAGTGTTATTTTTCGCAAACGTCAACTTATGATGAGAAGCGGTTAAATTAATAATGTGGGAAATACGAGATGGATGTATGCGTAATATTCGATAAGAAAACACATATCTAGTTATTAAATATAACAAAGACGTACACTAGATGACACGGTGATTCAAAAGTGCGGTCAGTGATTATATTAAATTAACTTAACTTAATTAGCATTGTTGCAAGTTTGCAGCAGAAGCGAGGCCTGCAATTTAAAACAAAGATTACCTTGAATTTTTTCACTTAATGCTCCCTTCGACATTAAAATAGTAATAACTTTTTTTATAAGTAAAAATATTACTTTTTTTTTTCTGTTCTTAAATTGGAATCAAACTTTTTTATATACCATAATGCTTTAATAATAATAATAATGTGTTTATTCCAGCGTGATCAGGTTTTTTTTTAACCTGATTCGCCATAGAGATAATACATGTTATGTTATATAATACATTAAAGTTAATAAGAAAATATTAATAAATAAAAAGTAAAAAGTTCACACATATATACACACAAAATATAAATATTATATATATAACTGCTTCAGTCACGGCTATTGTTGTATGTGTAGCTATTCTGTAGGCGTTGCCATTCTCTGGTCAGGGAACCATCTTTCCACGAGAGCGCCGTTTGCAGCAGAGAGTTGGTGCTGAGCTTCAGTCGTATCTTTACGCCCGCAACTCGATGTCTCAGAAGCGGAATGAATCCATGTATACGTATGTAAACATTGTAGATGAGCTGCAATAACGCGCCAATCCAAACAGTATTCTGTATGAGTTGTTGTACTGAATTCGGAGGAACATTGTTAAAAAATGTTAAATGATCCGAATTCACATTTTTAAAGATTTTTCCTGACAAAACTGTTTCTGTTTTTAAAAAACAGTGACGCAAATTTCATAGGAAAACTTGTATCACAAATAATAATCAAGAAACAGAAAGCGATATTTTCTTAAGTTTTGGAATTACATTTAAAAAAGTAACAAAGGTTACCAATTATTCAAAAATTCATAAAAAGTTCAAACATTTCGAAAACCGCGTGACATTTATTAGACCTATAATGAGTTATGATCTTAGCTATCGACGGTTTTAATTTGGACCACAATTTACAGGAAATCCTGTATAGTGCATATACACAATACATTTTTTATAATATTTAAAACTACATTTGATATGCGTAAGCACACTTAATAAAGAGTGATCATAAATAATGGGGGTGGCTTAGACATTTATACAAAACAGTATCAATAATCTATTTTAATGTAAGATGATGTAATGTATATTGATTTTATATTGCAAAAAATATACATTAAATTTGGGCTTACGAATAAAAAATATATTTTATAGTACAAATTCAAACTATATGTATACATTTATTTAATAGCTATATAATTTAATTTTCAAATAATTGTTAATTAATTTATTATATTTTAGTATTAGGAGAACACATTCTTATTGTGAAGTTGTAATTATTCAGAACATAGGTTTATGATATTTTAAATATGAATTAAATGTAATAATTAGAAAGATGTACATATAAAATCAATTTTATCGAAAAATATTGTTGTTGCGCCACCAGGATTCGAACCTGGATCTTTTTCCTAACCGGGGAAGGTGCATTATCCAACTATGCTACAGCGACAATATTTTAGCGACAAATTTTCGAATCTATGTTACCTTTTTTGATATTAATACATTTAATCGTTCCATTATTAGATGGCTCTTTCAATTAATGGAACGATTAAATGAAATTTTTCGATAAAATTGATTTTATATGTATATCTCCCTAATTAATACATTTAATTCATATTTTATTATATTTTAGTATTTTTGAGGAGATAGTGGTTAAGAAAGATATTTAACGCAAGTTTTGATGGCACCAGAACGTCCGCGGAAGACTTAGCACGACCAGGTAAACCAGATACTGGAGGATGATTCTGTTAGATGCCTCGATAATCGGCGAGCGTGTATAAGATGATATATGAATGTGGATGAGGCGAGAATTTTAAATCAGGACATAAGAGTTTGGCGTTCTATCCTCTCTATCTACGTGCGTAATAGTAATTTATTTAGTTTGATTACAAACAGGAAGTGTTACATTACATTATATGGATTTCAGTAGAATTGTTACTACACACTGTACTTGTATAATTATTAAATACGAATATACTTTAAAACTGGAGAGGATTTTAAATTTAATAATTGTAAAATGCAGATCAGTTTATACAATAATTAATTGGACATTTTATTTAGTTCAAAAATATTTTGCGTTAATATTATTCTCACACAATCTACTTTTCCAGTCACGCAATTACAATTTTTTTGGCCATTTTTAATCGATTTCAAATATCTTAGTAAAAGTGAATGCACTTTTAAAGAGTAATTTACGTTGCAATTTTAAATTATTTGTGGTTCATTGGTGCAAATTAAGTCAAATTGCGTGCAAGTGCACCACAGAAAAAATAATCACATTCAGGCCGTACAACACATGTTTGAATAGAAATTGGTACAGTTTTTTAAATTATAAATTAATTAATAGAGGATGTTTAAAAATACATGTTTTAAAAATTAAGTAGGATGGAGAAATAATTAAAATCAAAAATAGGTTTAGGTATTACATCTTTCACTGAAAGATAGTTTCAAAAAACCCATAGCAATGCTACAGGAAAAGCGGCCATTGGATAAGATTGATTAACTTTTAATATAATGAATAATCATAGGTGGTGGTTTAATCAGGGTATGGTAGGCACCGGATTTGGCACCCCCATAATACCACATATCCGTAGACAAACCATAACTCGTAACCGAAACCCGTTCTTCAAGAATAAACGAATATGTATCTGAATTAAATTTTTTAAAGAAATACACGACGAAAGGAAAACAAGAAGAACATTTAAAATAATTATATAAGGTATTATTAAGGAAAACACATTTTTATTGTGAAGTTGTAATTATTCAGAACATAGGTCTGTGATATTTTAAATACTAAATTAATGTATTAATTATAAATATATACATATAAAATCAATTTTGTCGAAAAATATTGTTTTTGCGTCACCGGGATTCGAACCTGGATCTCTGGCGTTATAGCACAATCGGTAGTGTACTTCTCCGGATTGGAAATAGAGATCCAGGTTCGAATCCCGGTGACGCAAAAACAATATTTTTCGACAAAATTGATTTTATATGTATATATTTATAATTAATACATTAATTTAGTATTTAAAATTATATAAGGGTTTGGTTAGGTTAAAATCTAATTGATTTTTAATTCATTCATATAAAGAGGTTAGACAATTTATTCTAGAATAATATGATAAATAACATATGTACAAATAGATTAATTAAATCAAAATATTATTTTTACGGAGAACACATTCTTATTGTAAAGTAGTAATTTTTTAGAACATAGTTCTGTGATATTTTTAATACAAATTAAATGTATAAATTAGGAAGATATACATATTCAATAAATTGGTCTTTTTCTATCCGTGGAAAGCCGTTAAAGAAGATGACTTTCAAATAATGGAACGACAGATGTATCAATTTAAAAGTGCAACATTTAAGTACAAAAATTTGTCGTCAACTTACTATGTTGGTGTAGCATAATCGGTTAATGAATTTCTCCGGATAGGAAAAGATTCAGATTCGAATCCCGGTAGCAACAAAAATATAACGCGCGGTTGCTGTAGAGTCGTTTATAATCGTTCCCACACTTCAATGAAAATGACAATGTCGTAGTGATAAACTCAAAATCACGAACCGCTAGTCAATCACTGATATTTTTGAATCACACTCACCATCGGTGATTGAATAACTGGAAATATTGTGATTCGTGATTCATTTTTTATTTGATTTATATTTGGTTGTGAACCGTGATTCGGCGCAAATGCATATGAAACAAAAATATTCACGAAGGAATGACGTTATAATTTGTGATATGCGCCATCTAGTAGATTCTATCTAAATGTTTTACGCATTTGACCCTAAAAATAAAATCACATTTTTTAAGGATTTTTTATTCTTTTTGTGATGATATTAAATTAGATATATATTAATTATATACGCTAGAATGTTTTTTACGCAAATGAAGTTTGAAAAATATAAGTAAATACGCTCAAAATTATGTTTTATTTATTAATTTTGTGTATTGCGATATTGTGCGGCGCTCGCGTAATAGTAATGAATCTGTGATCACAGTCACACTTTTCAATCACTGATATTATCGAATACCAATCACAATCACACCAGTGAGTCAAGAGTAGCATTTTTTCTCGTTACTACAATGTCGTATTAATATATATTTTCTACCTCCACGAATGATTGATGTGATAAAAATAAACTTACATCTTGAAAGTTTTAAAATTAAGCCATATTACATTGATTTTTTTTTTTATTAAATTCTAAACCAAAAGGTAATTCGTATACAATATAAGATTGGACACTTATTTTTAATGCAATGCATTAAATTTGCCTATAAAGAAAACATTTAACACAATGCTGGACTTCTATTTATATTTGAAATATGAAAAAAAAAAAAAAAAAAAAAATTTTATCAATCGTGTGTATGACATCTCACGGTTCATAAAATTTCTTGCATGTTCAACTGATGAACGAATGACAATGCGTATTTTTATATTTTCTCAGTAATTCTCAATTTTTTTTTAATGCACACTTAAGATACCACCTGGAATTGGAGTAAGACATACATAAATATCAGTTCTAAACACTTTTGTTCAAAATAAACTTCATGAAATAATGAAATCTATACTATAATACAAATGAAATGGCCTTAAAGAGAAAATATGACTAGGTGAAGAAAATATTATTAACGAGTCATTGGTTGACAGGTTGAACAGATTTTTCTCCCACTACTCCTCAACAAGCTGAGACTAATGAAACAATATAATAGTAATTACTTCAAATCCATTTGAATTTGAAGTACAAATCGTGTATCTTGAACCAAATATTACAAAGTCTTATAATGCAATTGTCTTATCGCAAAGTTTTCACATATTGTCATTAAGAGTCAAACATAGCTATTTTTGATCTAAATTGGACATTCAAAATCGGCATTAGTTGCAAAATCAGTCGCTTTACTAGTTGCCATTTATATTAGAATTCAACCAATAGCACTAAAAATTAAACTACTGTGTGTATAAAAAATAACTTGTTTTTGGAAGGTGTATTTATTTTGTATTTTAAACCAGATTATAGGAATAATTCATAATTAGAAGTGCATTAATAAATATATTGTTTTTAAAGAGAACATATTATTATTGTAAAGTTGCGCTTTCAGAACATAGTTATGTGGTATTTTTATTACAAATTATTTTAGTCGACTATAAGATGTACAGAAAAAGTATATTTACCGAAAAACAATTTTAGCATAAATACATTTTTTCTGTATATCTTTATTTACTTATTTTTTATTTAGACATATAACATTTGTACCGCTGAAAAAAAAAAGTTTGTAACATATTTTTACATACATTTTAAATACATTGCCCAACTAGGCAAGCCTGTTTTAGGGCAAATTAATAAATAAATAAGTTTTACAAAACCAAAACTCATCGAAGGCAAAACACAATAAGATCGAATACATACATAGCATATGATGTGAAAATGTTAAAAAAAAAAGAAGAAAATATGTATATAAATATACATATTACAATATATAAAAGAGAGAAAAAAAACAATGTGCCATACAATATAATGTAAGCACATATAAGGTAGATGGAAATATGTAAGACCAAAATACACCAAAGTAGTTATAAGAATTATTTCATTATATAAAAAAAGTTTACTCTCTGTATCTGCTCTTCCTAATTGCAACAACCAATTTTAAACATATATTTTAAAAGCCTTATGTCAAAGTTCTAATTTTATTTCCAATTTGATTGTATATTCAAGGTAATTAATTTAATTTGTGTAAAATATATTGTTCTTCATACTTTTTCACGTTTTTCTCCAATTAAAAAAAACTATATAGGTTGCTGATATTGCAACTAGTCCACTCAAGTAAAAATAAACCACAAACTGGTATCATTGATGACCCTCAACATCGTAAACTCGTTAAGAAGTCGAATTTCACAAAATGCATGAAATTTTGAAGCTTTTGTCTCTTAATTGCAATCTCAATTGTAAAGAACTTCTTGACAAGTCACCAAGCAGTTATGAAGAACTAGTGCAAAAAATGCTCACAAACATTTAAAATTTGGATAAATACTATTAAGATCATAAAGGTACAATTTCTCCAAATTCATAACCATTATTCTAATTATCTGAATCAACTCGCCATATTATCTTCTTCTTCTTCTTTTAAATAGGCAATCCCTCCTTCAAAGTCTGTCCCATTTATCAAGTTAAAACTCCATTTCATAGAAAAAAGTACTATAATATTACTGAATAGGAAATATCACATTACAAGTCAATACCACTGTCGTTCAAAAAATTTGCTGTTATACAGATTAAATGTGACGAGTTAAGGGAAAGAAGATGACACAAGTTAAAAGGGATTTGAAAATTACCATGGAAGAGGTTACTGAAAAAAAACCTGTGATTCGCAATGGACAGGCAAAAAAGATATGGTCAAGGATTTCCTCCTCGGCATTTTACACATTGGAGAATCTATCAAGTTCAATCAGGACAACATGTGACGTTACTTGGCAATGCCCAATTCTCATTCTAGAGATATTTGATACAGTTCTTTTGGAGACTTTCCTTTTGGAGAACTAGGGGGTGCGGGGAATAGATCTTTGAATTATTTTTAGCCTTATGAATATTTGGATCAGTCCATTGTGCAGTCCAGGTAGAATTCGTACGTTTTTTTACCATGTGTAGTCTGTTATTCATCGGGATATGGAGTTGATGGGGAAAAACTCCGGAAAGAGTGGCTTCCTTGCCCAGTTTATCAGCACATTCATTTCCATGAATTCCTTTATGTGCAGGAATCCAAAAAAATGACACTTGTTTATTGTTGCTGTCCAAATTAAATAGACATCTTCTGATGACCACGTTATCGTATCAAATAAAATTTGAGATAATTTCAATGCTATTTGTAATTAGGCCTCGTCTGACTAATTATTATATTTCCATGTTTTTTCATAAACTTTAAAGATAGAGCCAATCGACCAATTACATATTCGGAATTAGAAAAAAGTGACCAAACGAATAGTCATTCTCGCTTCCACGATGACAACATATTTTATTCAGTACCCATTTACGTGAAATTTAAATTTCGACACGTTTTAGAAATTTACATATTTAAAAAAACCACAACCTTTTTATGTATTGTATATAAATAATTTATTTTGTGAATTCGATACCTACACTATATAAATAACTAATACAAACCTAACACATATCCATTTTTCTTTTCCAGTGAAGATTTAAACTCATTTATGAGAGTATTAATTTTACTGCATACTAAGGATTATTTATCCGGGTCTTCAACGATTTGTTAATAGTATGTATACGAAAAAATTAAAATTAAATAAAATTCTCTCGATTTATTTCACTTAACAAGTGAAGATGATAACACACTATGGTGAAATGAAATGATATAGTTAATATTTTGAATTACATATTTTCTAACTTCTATTAAAGCCTATCATCGAGTAACAATACCCAATCGAGAACAAAATTTCGATAACAAGCTCTCGATTCTTGATTCGGCTTGGAAGATAATTAAATTAGCAATAAAAGTTCCGTTGCTGTGTTCACATCGGTTATTTTGATACGTCTGGAAATGAACACAGCTGATATAAAATGCAATAGCAGACATGGCTAGTTGTATTGTGGGTTCGTGTCTGGGTTGCGTAAGACCCGAGCGCGTTCATAACACTTTCGAGCCTGTAGGAAAATTTGACCGCGTTTTCAATACGTTCAGTCAGGCATGTCGACAGGGCGTGGTCTGCCGTACAGGGTGGTCTTTGGTGCGGCTGACACACATTCATTAAAAAAATAAAATAATTCAAATTGAATATGTTTCAGCGACAAAAATTATTGTATCTATTTTTATTCGCCATTCATGGTTTCTGAAGTGGAACCTCTTTGCAGGAATCAGCGGCTGAAACAAGTTATAGTGAACCAATTTTCTAAAGCCATTCTGAATAAGAAAAATATTCATAAATCATAAAATAAAGCCCGTGTCTCTCTGCTGCAGGATATATGTAGGCGATATTCGGAAGACGCTGTTAAAATGAATATTTGAAAAATAAATAAAATTGCTCTTTCTTAAGTCAATGATCAAAATTGGAGAAAATTAACATTTTTTTTTGAAAGCTTGCATCTCAAAAATATATAATAAATACATATATAATGTGAATAAAGTATATATTTTTCTAATTCCATGTACTGAAAAATAGATTGGCAATAATTATTTTCAATTGTAAACGAAGCTCTAATATAATCAAAAGAATCTAGATTTGAATTTCAATATTGCAAGCATACAACGTAACAGTATCTACGAGACTGGTTTTATAATGACTCGTCAAGAATTACGTATTGAAATAATTTTTAATATTTTATTATAGCAATTAAAAAGTGTTAATTTTACATTACATAGTTATATTAGTGCAAAATAAAAATTAACAATAATATGGTTATTTAAATATATGTTGCCTTTCCCCTGATATATATATATATATATATATATAAAAAATTATATTATATATATATTTACATACGTCTTGTTAGTACAAGTTTCACAAGGACTCGAAAAGGACCGGAATGGTCCGTTCCGGTTCAAGGGACTTGTAGCATCCTTTCAATTTCAATTAAGTACGGCTCCTATTCCTGTTATTTTATGTGCTATAAAATACTGAAAAGTCTAAAGATTTACCAATATGTTTTTGATTTACTATTGTAATTCTATTGAATTAGGTAAGCATCGTTAATAATAGTTAAATTTATTTACTAATTTAATCATAAATTAATCCTTCTAGAAAGAAAAAAAACCCGTTAATCGGCGGCCAACTCAACGTATATTGTAGTATTGTATTGTAAATGTACACTTTTTATCAAAAATAAGTTAAATATTTCAAATATTATGGACTGTTCCGGTTCGTAAACATTTTCTGTTTCAAGGTCTGCATATCGATGTATGATGCCACAGACTACCAAATATGTATTCCTCGTTTCGATATTTTCATTGTGGTGTCACTTACGTGATCACTTTCCCAATTAAACAGGTCCGCGACTTTTTTTAAATATATGACTCGATTGGAATGAAAATTTCAACGCTGACAATATAATATGCATTAATGTAAAAAATACGTCTTGTTTACACAAAGATTTAATTTTTGAAGAGTAAATACTTTTACTGTTGTATAAATACGTCATAAACTGTCAGATTTATGTTTTCATAAATAACGTATGTAGAATGCCCCTCATCTCTCAACTAATGTTCCGAAACCCTCTCCTATATGTATATTTTATTTCATGTCTATTATGTGGTGTATGCGGTTATGAAAAAGTGTTTTTTGAATTAATGCTTACTCATTGTTTAAGGGTGTGGCGGATGAAACAGAAGGATATGTAATGAGTGTCCCAATAATCACACGTTCACTCACATATTTGTTTGAAAATCGCCGAGTCTATTGATTTAGGTTATGTTGTTACCAATACGATCATATGTACTACAATATATGTTATAATAGGATTGTGAACATTCGTTTAACCAACGTCTTTAGATAAAATGATTTCGTCGTTTATACAACCCTACCATGTATTTATTTGTAATTTTAGACTACTATTAAAAATGTTTTTAAAGTTTAAGTTTTAACATAAAATAATACCTTCCTACTCATATAAAAATATATGGACGTTTTTAAGAACACTTTTTATGATCGAACATGATTCTTTTATTGTTTGAAAATCCTTCACGTAATAACTAAACGAAATAATTATTTTCATTAAAGATTAAAATAGGATATAGTTCTGCTAACTGATTTTTGTTTTTCCCAAATTAAAAACAAAGTCATACATCAAATGCACCTCGAACGCAAAGAATGGCCCTGAAATCAACACGTTAAAAACACTTAGATAGTAAAATTCGCGAATTAGAAAAAGAGGAAGTAGACACTTCAATGATTTGCACGCAGTTGTAAGCCTTTCTAATGTTATTCTATTAAAAAAAACAGCATAACTTTATGCAAAACGTATCAACCGAAACGAATTTTCAATTTAGTAAATAGTCACTTGTATGACTTGAGTAATTCACTAGCTTAAAAGCAGACGATAGTAATGTGAATAGCCACAATACTGCGGCTGCAGTGGTGGGTTGTCATGGTAGTTTTTAGAACTATGTAATTAAAGTCTCTACTGGTATACTGGTTTATGCAAATCCAATTATTTTGTTTATTTTTGTTTCCCAGAATTTTTAGTAGTGCATAGCTTTAAAACACCAGTAAATGTGAGGTACGTTCAGGGCTCGTCAGCGATAGACCTCCACAGAAGTTATGTAAAACATGATATGCTTATCTGGTCTGGCCGTAAGATACTCGCCTCGTGTTCACTTGCTTAGATATTTGAGCTACACCCCGAGAGACCAGCAAGTTAAAAATATTTTCATAGTCTCGCTTTCATAGTAATAATGATATCGATGTGCATATTATGAATTCCGTGTACACATTTTTATTACTTTTACCAAGTAGTCTCGATATTGTATCATTTTAGGCCTGCGGTTTAATGTCATGCACCTGTACAACTATCACGTCCAAATCAGAAGTTTCGACCATCTTCACGAAAAACTTATGAGACAATATTTTTAAATCTGAATTCAACAAGACTTAAAAAATAACCTGATCAAAGATTATTTTTGTTTTATTTACTTATTTATTTATATTATTTACAGTTTTGATATATTCGTGATGGTACATAATTTTAGCAGTTTAAAATACGAGTCAGTACTAATGACGTATTATATTTCATTGTATATTATAGAAATGTATAGTATAGAAATAAGAAAAGAATGTAAAGCTGATGTTAGTATAGTGAGTAAGATTAAGAAAGGATTACTTAGGTGGTTTGGTCATATGGAAAGGATGAATGAGGATAGAATGGTAAGAAAGATATATGACGCAAGTGTTGATGGAACCAGAAATAGAGGACGTCCGCGGAAGACTTGGCACGACCAGGTAAACCAGATAATGGAGGATGGTTCTGTTAGAAGCCTCAACAATCGGCGAGCTTGTATGACAAGATGTATGAATGTGGATGAGGCGAGAATTGTATGTCAGGACAGAAGAGTGTGGCGCTCTATCCTCTCTGCCTACCCCCACGGGGAAACGGCGTGATGGTAAGTAAGTAAGTAAGTATATTATACAATTTATACACAGGTTGTTTGAAAGAGAACGAGGCATTTCTATCAGGACAGGGGAGTGTGGCATTTTATCCTCTCTGCCTACCCTGTGGCGAAAAAGCATGATGGAAAGTTAATTAATTAGTCAGTTATTTACCCCGTTATCGACCCATTAAAAAAAACCATTTATTGAATATGTACCATTTACTTCTTCAACATTTGCAAAATAACTTTATTGTAATATATTGTACAAATTAATAATAAGACAAAATAATTTATGATAAATCTCTCAATTAGCAAAAGAGATGAGACAAAGCCCATCAAAAAATTATATGGTAAAAAATATTATTATTTTCTAATTATTCAACATCAGATTTTTAAAAATTGTTTATTATTATCCAAATATTGATGAATTCATTGACTGTAATATATTAGCGCCATCTAAATTTTAAAATTATAAGTTAAATGAATATTGAGATTTTCTCTGATAGCAATCATCTTCACACGAATATGTTCTATAAAAAAATATTCATAATTTATATCATTTACAATTGCATTTTTTTTCGACAACAAATGTAAATGGTTTATATCTTAAATAACATTTAAATCGATTGTTTATCAACAGATGGGAGTAGAGTGGAAGTAAATAATAACTGAGTATAATAAATTAAAACGGTTTTATAACTAAATTGTGCATAAATAATTAGAAAAACATTTTGTTTAAAACCACTATTTATTGATACATCTACATGTGTCGATACCTATGGTATCTTTTTCAGGAAACAGTGAATACTAAAATTAAAAATACAAGTTATGTACAAATAATATTTATAAATAGTGGCAATATTTGAATATAGGGTACGTGTATACAGTAGAGATTCCAATTATTCGACATCATCAACTATTCGAATATCGAATAGTAAAACTGAAAATATTCCAATAGTTTCTAATGTATGACAACAGTATGAAATTAATTTTGAATATTTCAAAAAAATCGTATCACGAAAACGAGCTAATTTACCATAAAATATATATTTATTGTAGTTTTAATAATAACAAGGCATTAAACGTTTTGTATTTTAATTTTTTTTTCAATTTTATTTTAGTTGAAGATACTCGCTAAGTAGCGGTTAACGTTAGCTTAACTGTTAAAAGTGTTTTAAATAGTAGCGCTAATGTTTCTGTCCTTTTTTTGAAATTGTCTAAATATCTAAAATCTTTTTTTAGATTATTTGAAAAAACAGTTGTAGTTTCTACGAGGGATAAAATGGTGCTTCTTAGTTCAGTCTGTAATTCGGACGTCGACAACTCTTCGAAGAAGCGACAGGTATCTCTTCCACGTCCGAACCAGAATCCCGAGAAATGTTTAATATTCCATCCTTAGAAATGATTACGAATACTATTCGAATAGCTGCACAGATATTCGAGTATTGAATAGTAGAAAAAGGCCGATTATCGAATATTCGAGTTGAGCGCGATTCGAGCCGTTGTTCGTAATATTTTGTAGTGATGAGAAAAAATGCTAATCTTGAATCACTGGTATGATTTTAATTGATATTCGATAATATCAGCGATTGGAAACTGTGACTGTGATTACAATTTTCTGATATCAAAACACACGAAATATTAAAAAAAAAACATAATTTAATTTTGAGCATACTTATTTACATTATTAAAACTTCATTTACGTAAAAAACATATTCTATCATAAATAATTAGAATAATTAGTAGAAAATTACTGCACATACCAATAAATTGTAAAAAAAATTGAAAAACTTTAAGTTACCAGCAAGTCATCATAAATATTACAAACACAAACATATTCCAATAGATGCAGTTAATCAAATTACGGAAAATCCGTAAGATGGTGCTGATTTAAGAGATAATCGATTTAAACGGCAGCGTAAGAAAATAAATAGGATTTAAAATATATATATTTGTATCACAAATCACGATATTTCAAGATATTCAATCACTGATAGTGAGTATGACTCAAAGATACCAGTGATTAACTCACAGTTCGTGATTTTGGGCTCATCACTATTATTTTGTACACAGAACAACATTCTGCAACCATTCTTTCCAAGACGCGAGAGCAAAGTCTCATCCATATACATGTACCCTAGAGAGATGCATGTACAGTTGTAGAATTTACTAATTTGCAATACCTATCGCATGATGTGGGTATATTTTTTGGGGTACTTAGATAATATCTGGTATATTAATTATTGTTCCACAAATTTATATGGTTTGTCAAACCGTTGGAATCATTGTTTGTCATTTGCATAAAACGCAAATATACTACACCAGAAAATTTAATTGTGAAATCATATTTTTTATGCACACTCGCTCTAGACGTCTGTGCTAAAGTAGACAGTTTTTTTTTCGTGCTGTTGTGGTGTTATTTAAATCATAGACAGGAATAAAAAAAAAAAATATATAAATATGTAGAGGTAGTGTTTTAGGACTAGTGAATTATTAGTGTAGGTATTGTATAAATTATATTAGAATGTTGGATAGCCATGCATCTGATTCATCCCTACCTGATTGGACCATATATTGAGTCCATAGTTGTGTAATCTTATTGGAATTAAACGATTTCCAGTTGGTACTGAGTGTATTGTATAGTTTCGAAGCTAAGAACATATAGAATCTTTGATAAAATGTCGTTGTTGCTCTCAGAACTGGTGTGTAGATGTTTCTTGTTTATCTTGTGTTGTGTCCATGATTTATTGTTAGGGGTGAGTTGTTGTTAGCATGGAAATATTAAACGAGTCTCAACATAAAGATTTGTCTTATGTCTAGGATATTGTACTCTTTAAATATAAGACCTGATTTGAATCCATTTATGTTTTGGTTGACTATGGCAACATTTGTGTGTCACTTTTCGACCATATTCTGCGTTTTGGCCCAGTTAGACAGTATTGGTGGAAGTGACAAATATAGAAAATATAAACGAATATGGAAACTTTAATAATATGAATTAAATATATTAATTAGAAATATATACATATAAAATCAATTTTATCGAAAAACATTGTTGTTGCACCACCGGGATTCGAACCTGGATCTCTCTCCAAACCGGTGAAGGTGCATTATCCAACTATGCTACAGCGACAATATTTTTAGCGACAAATTTTCGAACCTATATGTTACCTTTTTGATATTAATACATTTAATCGTTTCCAACACATTCTTATTGTGAAGTTGTAATTATTCCCGGTGGCGCAACAACAATATTTTTCGATAGAATTGATTTTATATGTATATTTTTATAATTAATACATTTAATTAGTACTTAAAATATCACAGAGCTATGTTCTGAATAATCACAACTTCACAATAAGAATATGTTCTCCTAATACTATGGAAACATTTGTTAGTTATTAAATTAGATGAATATAGAGGTTCCACTGTATCCATAGTTAAGTAAAAAAGTAAATAGCCCATAAGACTTATAAAAATATACTTATACTTCATTTAGATTTATATTAGATTAATGTTTTAAAATCTGAGATGTTCAATAAAATATTAGATTATTATACTTTTAAAATTAGCAATATTAACATTGTGGTTAAAATTAAATTTTTTATTAAATATGACATCCTAAAGAAGAAAATTGTATTTTTCGAAACCGTTAGATGTATTTAAACTCAATTCAGTGGTTAATAAAACAAAGGTAATAAATAAAATAAAAATATTAGATTATTATATAATTAATTGTTGGGCACAGTGCTTCAGAAATATTTGGGATTATCAAGAGAATATATTTTTATATATAACATATTACTGCTTAAATTATACGTAAGGCTTGCTAATAATAAAACAATTTCAGAAATATTTAAAATTGTAGGTAATCAAATTAAATAGTGTTAAATTTGAAAACTTATAATTTTATAATGATTTAATCACACATCTTTTTTCAAATGTGTTTAAAATAAAAAAAATATTAATAATTTGTTCAATTTAACGAGATGAGCCTTTTTATGAGTGAGTCGAGAGTGATATGTCAAGTCAGAATAGTATGGCGTTCTATTTTTTCTGCCTACCCCTGCGTCAAGGTAAGTAAATAGTTTCTAAAACAATAAATACATTACCTAGTTGTTGTTGTTGTTGATACCGGGATTCGAACCTGTATTTCTTTCCAATACGGGGAAGGTGCATTACATTACAATAATTTTTGATATAATTGACTTTATATGTATATATTTCTAATTAATACATTTAATTAGTACTTAAAATATCACAGACCTATGTTCTGAATAATTTCAACATTACAATAATAATGTGTTCTCCTTAACAAATAAATATAGTTTTAATAAATTAACAAATTTTTCTATTCTTCTAGTAATCAAATAATATCGACATTATTATTTGATATGTCTGCCAATGATCTAATTAGTACTATTCGTAACCCTTTATCATAAGATGAATCAAAATTATTTTTTAGTATTTTTTATGTATTTTTGATACAAAAATGAAACAGTGTGGCATTTTTTCTGCATTTTTGATACAGAAATGAAACAATATGGCATTCTTTTGTATTTTTTATTCAATATTTTTTTGACACATTGTGAAAGAATAATAAATATAAATGATAGTTATTAAGTTTGAATAATGAAGATTTATTAATTTTTTTTTCTTTTTAAGTTTTTTTTTGAGTATTGCAGGATTATTTTTATGTACAAAAATCAATAAAATTTAAATAAATATAAAAATGATATATTGATTATACATTAGTAAAAATATTAATTATTCAATCACTTTGGTGATTTCTTGTCTGTCTTTCCTTCGTAGTAGTTTTCACTGGAATAAAAAAAAAATATATGCATACAAAATATGTGAAAATCATATATACAAATGGAGCTAAAAAGATTAGAAATGTTCGTATTAGATTGCTTGTAAAATCATATTTTTATATTTAAAATCATCTTTTTTAAAAAAAAAATTATGACACATTTTTGCCTATTACAATTTACGTAAAACAAACTTCGTAACGGCGATTTTTTATTTTGCCTTTTATTTAGTTCGTGCGGCACCCATTTAACAAGATTTTATTTCTTTACGAATCATTCGATTTTAATATCGCAGTTATAGAAGCTAGAGTATTTTGAATTAAATCTGCTGTTCCTAAGATAATTAACGACGTATGGATAAAAATTTATATTAAATGTATTCATTTGGTTACACTGTTGACTCACATTATCCGAAAGGATATGCGATGATAATGTAAATTGGGATATATGTAATATACTTAATAACTTGAAGTGATTTTTTTTATCTCATTTACATAACTCTTTAAATTATTTTAAATACGTAGTAGTATAAAATTCAATGATTCTATTAAAATTTGGAATATTTAATAGTAGTCACGTAGGCCTTATAGATCAATCATTATTTTTGTATTTGATCATGTCTCTGCAAAGTAGAAAAGTGCATATGAGTTGTTTCCTTGCGTGACATAAAAAGTAAGCCCATTTGACTCCCTCTTATAAACAATTTAGGACGGTACACACCATCCAGTGACTGAGGCCGGATCCTCGCATTTGAAGTTCTCTTCGCTGTAGACCTCTCCCTCTTCGCAGCTTCCCGGCTGGGGCACCACACCGTTCCTGCAGATGTAGAACTTCTTGCAGTCCTCGGGATGGGGGAAAGTGGGGTGGGGCAGCGCGCGGTTGTTGGGTCCCAGGGTCTCTCCATCGGGGCAGGAGAAGCCGTCGGGGAGGACGTCTGGAAGACCACGTATCACATTCATATTATTATTTCATGTCATAAAAAGATAGAGATGAGTGCATGAATATCTTTACTATTTTCAAACTGAGATTAAGCTGCTTGTATTATGAAAATAGGAATAAACTTATGGTCTTCTAGAATGAGGCTCAAACCCCCGACCTCTAGATCACTAAGCCAGCATTTTATTCAAAACCAAATTGGTTAATAAACGTTAATAATTAGTTAGAAAGATGTACTTACAGAGAAAATCAATTAATCGAAATAAATTTAGTTGTCACCAGGATTTGTATTAGATATCATAGAACTATGTTCTGAAAAAATTACAATTTCACAAATAATAATGTTTTCTCTTTAAAAAAAAATAATAAATAATTAAATACTAACTAAATGCATTAATTAAAAAAATATACATATAAAATCAATTTTATCAAAAAATATTGTTGTTGCTACCAGGATTCGAACCTGGATCTCTTCCAATCCGGATTTAATGAATTATTGGCGTCCCCTATTGGATTACTCAAAGGTATTTGAGATTGCGTAAAAATAAAGAAGATGGCTTTCAAATAATAGAACGATAGATGTATTAATTTGAAAAGTGTAACATAAGGGTTCGAAAATTTGTCGTCAAAAGTACTGTCTGCTGTAGCATAGTTGGTTAATGCACCTTCCCCGAATTGGAAAAAGATTGAACTCCGGTGGCAACAACTATATGTTTCAATAAAATTGATTTTATATGTGTATCTTTATAATCATTACATTTAATTAGTATCAAAAATATCACACACCTATGTTCTGAATAATTACAACTTCACAATAACAATGTGTTCTCCATAAAAGTAAATAATTTGTTTATTTTTAACTGGACATTATTTTTTATTATTTTCTACAAATAAAGAATACGAAGTATTTTTTTACTTTTATATAATACAAAAAGATTTAATTTTGTAATCTGAAAAAAAAGGAAAATTATTAATAATTTACGTTTTTAACATTCAATTAACATTAATCTCAGCAACACGTTTTGTTGTGTTTTGTCTAGTTTAAATATCATCTAGGTAGATGAAATCAAACAAGTAGGCAGATAAAGTAGAACTAACTAACTTATCATGACGTCGTTTCACCGCGGGGATAGGCAGAGAGGATAGAGCGCCACACTCTTCTGTCCTGACACACAATTCTCGCTTCATCTACGTTCACATATTTTCTCATACAAGCTCGCCAATTTATTTTAATTTATTTTTTATTTTGTTCATTTAGACCCTATCCCGAATCGTTTTCAGAGTTGTTTACTCTCGTTTCGATTCGTCATAATTACATATTTATTATATTATATTTCATTATTATAATACCATCATAGGTTGGCTGCCTTGCTGAGTTAGAAAGAAATGAATGGATAATTTATTTGTTCCTTTGTTAGTAAGCTACATTTTACTTTTGATTTGGTTTATACTAATGGCCTGCTGGATACAAAATCTTTCTAAGAAAAATGTATTTGCATAATATTTTTAAACTGAAAGAGTCTTTTGTATTCGCCGCATCGAGCTATTTACATTACTCTACTCTTTAAGCTAGTGAAGTCATATAAATTGCTATTTACTGAATTGAAAATTCCTTTCGGTTGATCCGTTCTGTATGGAGTCATTACCCAACTTTGTGCAAATCATCGAAGTGTCTACTTTTTCTTTTACTAATTTGCGAATTTTACTATTTTTAACGTGTTAATTTCATGGCCGTTGTTTGCGTTCGAGATTCCTTTGTGGCATGAATTTGTTTTTAATTTAGGAAAAACAAAAAGCAATTGGCAGAACTATTTCCTACGTTAACCTTTAACAAAAATAATTATTTTCTTTAGTTATTACGTGAAGGATTTTCAAATAATAAAATAATCATATTCAGTCTTAAAAAGCGTTCTTAAAAACGTCCATACATTTTCTATATTGATTTGTATATGGGTAAGAAGGTATTATTATACGTTAAAACTTAAACTTTAAAAACACTATTAATAGTACTCTAAAATTATAAATAAATAAATGGTGGGGTCGTATAAACGACGGATTTATTTTGTTTAAAGACGTTGGTTAAACGAAAGTTCACAATCCTATGTATAACATATATTATGTATGATCGTATGATATCATTGGTAACAGCATAACCTAAATCTATACCTACTGCACGCCACTGCGTGCGGGTGTGCGCGCTCATACGATTTGATGACTTCTTGAAGGTCGGCGACCATACTGCAGTATGTTGATTAATCCTGTATAAGATCACCAACATTTCGAACATTGTGCCACTTTCTGGGGTCACATAATCGAGAT
The DNA here is from genome assembly GCA_022840565.1 of Eubasilissa regina. Taxonomy (NCBI): domain Eukaryota; kingdom Metazoa; phylum Arthropoda; class Insecta; order Trichoptera; family Phryganeidae; genus Eubasilissa; species Eubasilissa regina. The sequence continues at coordinate 17,190,947 of JAINEB010000021.1, forward strand.
AACCTCCTTCTACCTTCGCTTCTGCTGCCTTCTGTCTTCGCCTGCGTAAAGAGTTGTAAAATACGTCGATACGTTGTGATAAATGCTTTTCAAACAGATTTCACGCGAGAGAAATCAGCTCCATCGGAGGTCGCAAAGTGTTGTAATAAGGGAAACGATCAATTCATTTTCCATTTCTGTAATTTGTAATTTTTTTCTGTAATTTATAATCTTTTCGAGCGATTTTAAAACACGTAAAGTACCTATGGTAAACTGGTCGTTAGTAAATTTTTCCGGCGAACAGTCTACACTGTTACTTTTATGTAATTATTACCAACGTATTTAGTCAACAGTTGAAATTTCGTTATTAAAATGTTTATTCGTTATATGATCGTTTGACATTTTCTTTCGTCTTTTTCAAATCTTGCATACGTGAACGCTTTGCTCGAACGTTCATATTTCACGCTTACGCAATATCGCGTTACCTCTTTCGTTTCAACATTAGCACAATACGTGTTTATAAATCGGTCGGTGCACGCGGAAGTCGTTTAAAAGATCGCTGAAAACATTTATGATTTCGGTGACTTTTAAAAAAAGTTTGCGTTCACGGAAAAACTTTCTCTTTAATCAATAATGTTAACTGTATGAAAATATTTTTTAATCGACCAATATTAATACTAACCTACACGACTGGAAGTATTTCGATTAGGTACAATACACACATATATATATATATATAAGGTGGCCCAAAAAAAGTGAGAACATTTCGTAAAATGTGAAATAATTGCATCAAAATTTGTTTAACTACATCAACAATAGCTTAACTAGTTTACTAATTTACAAACTTATCTATTTTTCTGTATTACGTTTTATTTCGACAATTTTCGGTTTTGATTATTAATTTTCCCATTGTTTATAATTTGGTTGATAAAAATCACAGCAGAAGACCGCATACATCACAGCGTAACTGGACATTATAGTAGGACGGAGCTCCATCTCACACAGCCAGAAATACAATCAACTTTCTTCGTCGTGAGAATGTTAATTTCATCGTGCCAGGTATGTGACCACCGAACAGCCCAGATTTGAACCCAGTAGATTATGCATTATGGGGTGTTTTGATGATTTCTGATTAGCTAAATATTGTGCAAAAAATATTAAGAATTATAATTAATTATATTATGTTTTGAAATAACTCATGTTCATGCGAGATGTTCTCACTTTTTTTGGGCCAGCTGTGTATTATTTTTACGTACTGCGCTTCTCTTGAACACCTACGCATGTGTAGAGAAGTGAAGTATATATGACTTGTCGACTTGTCTTAACGTTCACCATTCCACCCAATCAACCTCCATATCTATCAAATATTTAATAGTTGTATATATGTTAATATGTGGAATCACTTCAAATACCACTACACTATCGCCATCTATGGACTAAATATGATATTCGTTTTCCCTGAAACTGCCTATATGTCACAATGAATTTTTTTTTTTTTAAATTATTTAAAGCAACATTCTTTAGCTTTAAAATGTTTTTAACACATTATACTAGAATACGTCTGATAAATAAATATTTTTCATTTTATAATTTATTTATTTTATTTTAATATATCTTGGACATATTCAAATATTGCTAATAAATTATTGTTTACGATAAATGTTAAATGTTATAATACCATTAGCAATATAAATAATATTATAATTCAAGTTTAGGGAAGCATGCTTACTTTGAAGTGTTTTTTAATAGTATTTGATAGTTTGTTAGTATTACTATAATTAGCTGTCAAAGAATTTTTTTCCTAGGTGCGTATTTTATTTATTTTAATATTAAAAGGTATAATACATTTTTTTTCTTTATGAGAGTAAGACTCTTGTATAGAGAAGGAGTATATAGGGTGTTGCACAAATGATATATTGATTTTAGAGCACGCCGTTTCTAATGGGGTAGACATATATGATAGAAAGTTAGACTTTTTTTTTCTGATAAATCTCGTCTTCATAACTCGTTCAAATATATCATGAATACTTGTTGATTATTGAAGCTTCTAACGGGACCGTTCTTCTGATTGTCTTAGGTTTTAATATCTTCTTCAACCCTCATATATTTTCATTACCATCCTCTCTTTATTCATACGTTCCACATGCCTAAACCATCATAGCGACGCTTTCTTTATTTTATCGACTATATTACAAATAGTTCTATAAATATAAATGTGTACAAAACAGGAGGTTCTGAAATGGCTTAAAGGTCTTCAAAATAATTCAATAATGACGTATTCGACATCTTTCTTATTCGTCATTAGATGGTACCTTGTTGTATCTGAGCACTAATTTGTGTAAAAATAATTAAAACTCCGTGCACGACACGTCATCAAAATGTTGTACCTTTCTTGGTGACGGTGCACTCCCTCTTAGTCTCAGCGGGCCATGCGCACGTAGAAGCGGAGGTGGTATCGTCGAAGATCAAGCCTGGGGGGCAAGGCATCTCCATGGCCACTCCATCCACGCAGTTGAAGAACTTGTCGCACGCCTGTACAGATAGATACATACAAATGATAATTCAGTAAATTTTTTCTGATTTCAATTGTGTTTGTAACAGAAATTCTACCCACCTAACTAAATATAATGAGAGATGAAATAAAATCGCCCCCACGATAAAATTAGATACTGTGATATGAATAATACCTGTCATTTATAATGAAAATAACATTGAACCGACACGCAAGCAGCTCTTGAATCCCTTTCTACTAACGTGAAAGTTTGGCTAGACAATGAGAAAATCTGTTCTATGATGTCTATTCAATTTGGACAGCAACAATAAACACGTGTCATTTGTTAGGATTCGTGCACAATAGGGAATTGAAATGAAAGTGCTGATAAACTGGGCTACTCTTTCCTTAATTTTCCCTTATCAATTTCATATCCCGGTGTATGACAGACTTAATATGGTAAAAAAATGTACGAATTCTATCTGGACTGCACGATGGATGAATCCAAATAATTACAAAGGTAATCGGCTTAAAATCATTCAAAGATCTATTCTCCGCACTCCCTGGTTCTCCAAAAGGAATGTTTCCAAGAGAACAATATAAAATATCTCTAGAATGAGAATTGGGAATTGCCAGGTAGTGCCATATTTATTCAGATTGAACTTAATAGATTCCCCAATGTGTGAGTGTGGTGCTAAGGAGGACACCTTGAGTATATATTTTTTGCATGTTCATTGTGGATCACAGGTTTTTTTTACAGTGATCTCGTCACTGATAATTTTCAAATCCCGGTTAACTTGTGTTATATTCTTTCCCTTAACTCGCCACATTTAATCTATATAATAGCAAATTTTTTGAACTATAATCGTATTGCCCAGTAATATAATATTTAGTATTTTATTGTATATAATTATATAATATAATGTATATAATATTATTGTACTTTTTATTATTATATATAATAATGTATATAATATTATTGTACTTTTTTTTATAAAATAAAGTTTTAGTTGATTAATGACACAAATCACTCTTGAAGGGTGGATTGCCTATGTAAAAGAAGAAAAAAATGACATTAAAATGCATTTAACACATTCACATTTGAATATAATTAGTGGTTGGTTAGTGAAATAAACACCAATTGACTAATTTTTCAATTATATATATTATTTTCGAAATTAGTGTTTAAAATCCATCCTAGAACGGGCGTAAAAGTCGCAGTAAATTATTTAAAAAATTAAGTAATTACCTACCCACAGTATAGCAGCATTATAATGTACTAATTTTAAAATTTATAGCAGGAATGGACTTGTTTGTTTTCTGTTTGAAAAATATATAATCGTAACAAAACGTTCACATATCTACCTAATTTATTATAACATCACGTTATAGTACCTACCCAGAGGCATGAATCCTTATAGTTGGCGCGGTCGTTATGGCAGGCAACTCTAGCTGAACGCGATGAAAAAGAAATATTTCATAGATTTCGTTTTGGACGTGAAAGATAAGACAACTTAAAATTGTGATCCTTTTCCATCAGGAAGGGTAATTTAAATTATAAATTATCTTTATACATCTATGGTACGTATTTTTCTTATAGTCTAAATAGTGTGTGTTATTTTAAATATTCTTGTAGGACCTTGGTCTAATATTTCTAATTAAATTGACACTTCAGTCAAATGTAATGTATCAGTTTCCTTTCAAATTTTCATACAGAAAGATATGAGGATATTATATGTAAGATAATGATGCAATGACATAGTTACAAAAAATCATAATATATCGCCTAATTTAGTACTGACTCTAATACGAGCACATCTTTGTACTTGTATAATTCAACATATTTTCAGTGGAAATGGAAACAATTATGTCAGTAACAAGTTGATTTGAAAGGGTTTTATGGGGAGAAATGCTAATTTGAAAGAGGAGGTGGATTCACGTGAAGTTAGTAACTAAGGGAGTGTATGAGAGATAGATCTCTGAAATAGGTTCTCTGGCATAAAATGCGCGGTAAAATGCTTTTGATAATGTATTTTTAAATTGTCATGGAATTGAAATTATTATTATTTTTTAAATGTGTATTTGACTAACGTATTGTTGGTGAGTGAGAATAATAATTTGTGGTAAAATATTTTTTTTGGCAAATAGGAGAGTAAGTAATTCATTATGTAATTAATATCCAACCCCATTTAAGGTCTCTAAAATAATCCAATATGCATATTTACCCCAGGATCGGAATGCCTGAAGAATCCGTTGGCCCTTGGGCAGCCGGGTGTCGGCTTAGGTTCCTCTGAAAATAAATAAGTATGTATAAGAAAACTATTTAATTCAATGAAGTTAAATAAAATAGAGTTTATTTTAACCCTCGTACACAGTAAAACATTGAAGCCGGCTGTGGAGGTTAGCGAGAAAGAGAGTCGAGTTAGAATTTGATGAATCGGCATAAATCACAATTTTGACACGCCAAGTAACTGATAACTAATCAACGTAAACTAATCGTACATTGTTTCTTGAATATATAACCAATTGCCAAAATCAATTAAATAAGCATCAATTATAATTTTTTTTTTATTTGATAACTTTGTTTTAATTAATATTAGGAAATTGTATTTTTTCGAAACCGTTAGATGTATTGAAACACAATAAGTGGTCAATGAAACAAAGTTAACTAAAAAAAAAATTAATCAATTTTAACCACAAAGTTAATTTTGCTATATTCAAAAGAATTATAAATGTGTACAAAAAAGACGTTTTAAAATGGCTTAAAGGTCTTCAAAATAGTTAAACAATTATGTATTCGACATCTTTCTGATTACCAAGTTCTAATCTGATCAATTTTTTAACATTAAACAAAATATTATTTAGTTTATTGTTTCATATTGCATAATAATATTTTTATTTTTTTGATTTATAGTACAGTGCAGTGTGTTAATATATTGTTATAATCAGATAACATTGCAGCAAAGTAAGACATATATTTCGGTACCCTGTTTTCTACACTAGTATTTAACTGTATTATAGCAGACAGTGCCTTTCAGGTATAGTAATAAACAAATTATAGGGTTCATTGTGCAAATAAATATATATAAATGCAATTTATAGATTTTGATTTTATTTTATATTAATGTCGATAGCCACCCCCATAATTCAAGATCTTTATTATTTGGGGGACATAACTCTATTGTTGTTGAATATATATATATTTGTATTCATATCAACAGTTGTTTTAAATAAATAAAATTAAAAAAAAATTATTCATTTTCATTTGTCACTGCTGGTACTACAAATCAAATCTAGTTTATTTAACGTCTTTGGTTTAATTAGATTTTTGTATCAGTCACAAGGAAACACAATTTAGTTAAGCCTCTAATAATTATTTATAATCAGTTTTTATAACCTTCATTCATGTACTATAAAGGCTATATGAGACCATTTCCTAAGGTGGGTTATAATTTTATGTGCATACTTCATAATACTGATTGTTTTAGTTTAGTTAGTTTGAGAAATTTAATTCCGGTCTTACGGTATAATTCTAAACTATAATATATTACAAACGCCAGTACCGAATCGCGTAATTTTGTACTCTAATTTATTAGTCAATAACTATGGATGGCGCGCACGTGTGTCGCATAATCGCCGGAGAGGTGAATTTGTATGTGTTTATATGGTTATATCATACTGAATATCATGGACGAGATAAGTCGAATCGTTTAATTTGTTAAATATCATGCGAGAAGAGCAAATAGTTCTCAAATCTGCAGAATGCCGAGAAAAGAAAGCAGAAGTTTATGACCATCGTGGAAGGGTTTAAGTTGTAATGTGATAGCTTCCATTTTTTTTGAAAAAAAAAAATTCAACATTGAAAATAGGTTTACGGAAACGCTGGCTGCAAGGCCAGCACCCAGCAATAAGCAATCGGCGACAGCTAATTGCTTTCTGATAGTTTTTCATTAAATGACCTTGTACGCGCGTACTATTGACGCATTCAATAAAATATTAACATGAATAATGATTTTTCGTTAGTTTTTTTAATATTCGAATTATTCATTCTCTGTCTGTTTGTGATTTTTTAAAACTTGAAAATTAATCTTCGACGGTATTTGGCACCAATCTTACACAAATCTGTATTCAGAGCAGATAAAATCTCCCGGCAAAGTTACACGAACTCATATATACAGTAGCTAGCACTAATACTCACGAAGTTCGGTCCTTTCACCGCATTCCACGTTGGAAGGGATGTCACAATGCTCTTGCTTCGGGTTCCTGTCGGAGAACACCAGCCCATCGGGACACAGCTTGGACTGTGCTTTGCCTGCAAAATTATAAAATTAATTTCATATTTTTATTTGGATTTTTGTGTTCTTATTCGATGAGAAACAACTCGTTTCAAAATACGCTATTTAAAAAAAATCATCAAGTACACATATAATATAATACCATTATCTGATATGCTTACTTACTTACCATTGCGCCGTTTCTCCGCGCGGGTAAGCGGAGGGGATATAACGGCATATTCTTCTGTCCTGACACACAATTCTTGCCTTATCTACATTCATACATCTTCTCATACAAGCTCGACGATTATTGAGGCTTCTAACAGAACCATCCTCCAGTATCTGGTTTACCTGGTCGTGACAAGTCTTCCGCGGACGTCCTCTACTTTTGGTGCCATCAACATTTGCGTTATATATCTTTCTTAACATTCTCTCCTCATTCATTTGTTCCATATGACCAAATCACCTAAGTGATCCTTTCGTAACTTTATTCAATATACTAAGATCAGCTTTACGTTCTTTCTTTATTTCTTCATTCTTTACTCTGTTATAAATGAATCTGCAAACATACGCCTAAGTGATCTCATTTCCACCGCATTCACTTACATACATCAGTATCGGTACCAGGACTATATTGTAAACCGTTAGACTTGCCTCAGTTGACAAGTTCTCATTAGCTATAATTCCATTCAAAGCACCATTCAATGTATTCCCTGCAATTAGCCTCCTTTCGATAACTTTTTCTGTCTTTCCGTTTCTATCAAGCATACTTCCCAAATACACAAACTCGTCTACTTGTTCCAAACATTCATTACCTCCAAGTATTAAGCACGGTGTCTTGCTTTCCTCCTTTTCGAATACCATCACTTTCGACTTGTTGACATTCATCATGAGGTCGCTTTCCTTGCATACATCCTACATTCTACTCACTAGCCTCTGTAATTCTTGTTGATTACTCGCCATAAATACTGCATCATCGGCATACAATAAACATTAGCAATCTGATAAAATAAAAAAATATTCAAAATAAATTACATAAAGCAAGTCAGTGGAAATTTTTTGGTTTTGAAATTAAAATAAAAGTAAGGCGCGTGACAGTAAACCTCGAGATTTGATAGGCGCACGGTGGACTACGAAAGCTGAGGCCGAAAATCTAGGGACACGTGTATACTTAGTATACCTACTAATAATGTAGATAAACCGATGGACCTACCTTGTTGGCAATGGTAGTACAGATCACATTGGAAGTTATCTGGATAGAATCCTGCGCGCTCTGGACATTGGAAATCATCTTCTTGTGCAAGAGCTGAAATCAAACATGTTCGATGAGGATACAAAAATTGGATATAAATATTTTTGAGGATCTTAGGTCTGACGATGCATTTCCGCAAAATTTCAGTACACCCTTCGTTAAAAAACTTAATATTTTAAATATATCTATATATTAGGTTGTCTAATAAATACTTGCGAATTTATTCAACTATTTATTATTAAATGTAATGTTTGAACAAAAATTACATTTTAATCAATGATGTATTCTCCGTTATTGTTCAGGACTTCATTCCATCTATGAGAACTGTCACTTCGTAAATGTATATGTGTATGTGTGATAAAAGTGAGTAGATGAGTTATGGGGGGCGAACCTTATAAGAGGCCGTCTCTGGGGGAACAGTTTTCATCCAACATAGCTTGTTCTGAATAACTAGTTAATCTCTGAAGTATATTATCTACATTTACTGTATAACGTGTTTAATAAACTTAATATTGTCACCTGGAAAGACTGAGTTTCACTTGCAAGAAATTAAGGCCCAAATAATTATAAAGTAATCAGAGGATAGAACCCCAAGGGAATTTGGTGGTAATAGAAGATTTATCACACTATCTTTCAACCAATTTGTCAATGCCCTTTTTATACATTTCAAAATAATCAATATAATAAAAATAGTTATTGAACCAATTTCTGAGAAGTTGTTGTCGTTGAAGCAAGGTCGAGACTGTAGGGTGGATGCGACAGAATTTTCCAGTTGAGCATTTTAACCTTGAGTAGAGGTGAAAAGAGGTATGTGTCGAAAATATTATTTTTTCTCAACTTGACACTCCATTATTTAGTCCAAATATTAAGAAGTATTGTAACAACAGGGAAATGGCAACACTGACGTTTTAGTTCAGAAAAAATGCTATAGAATAGTAAGGCGAGTCGGGGTAAGTGTATCTAAGTCTCCTAATTACGTTTGAAATTGAATTCCAGTGCCGCAATTTATTAAGAATTGTAATAAATCAATATTTGTAGACAGTCCAGAGATGGTGCAAATCCAAACATTAGTTTGTTAGTAATACCAATTTAAATTATGACCGTTGTTTGATGTCAACTTGCGAGTTGTTTGTGCCTTTTCAATCGTTCGTGTATCTCGATAATATTTTGTGCCAGGACGTTGATAATGTCACTTTATTTGGGGTAGGTTAATGTATATATTAGTTTTGTGATTACGATTACGATTTATAAGACGATATACACTTATCCGATAAATTTTACACCGTGGGGGAAGTGCATCTACTCGGAGGTTGGTATGGTATCCTATATATTTTTTATCGAAACTTTCTCAATTAGTGATGTTTGGGGATTGAAAAACAAAATAGCGTGAAAATAGCATAAAAAATATCGCAATAACCTATTAGACGACCTAATATTTACATATTGTAATATAGTAATGGATTATATTATATAATACCATTTTTGAATAATTCAACATATAAATATTTAGGCTAAATTTATTAGCCTGATCTGTCACCCTTTATCAAAATGGTGGATATTAGAAAATTTTAAAAATTTGTAAACCCAGTTGACCCAAAGAAAAAGGTTAAAAACATTATGTTACATTCATCATAAATCTAGGTGCTTCTTATAGTCAGTGCCGGAAGAGTTTTTAGTTACTTTAACACACAAACCTACAACTGGTATTAGTGTTGACGGATAATTCTTTATAATACTTTTAAAATTAAAATTCATATTTTTTATTTATTATCTTTGTTTTATTGAAAAATTGGGATTGTCAATTTTGCATATAAACGGTGTTGGTCACAAATTAAATAATTTGGAATCGTTGAAGATAAATAAAGCACGTAAAACTAATCAAAAAAGTATAAATTAAAACAACTAACTAAATTTAACCACGAGTCGCATTCTAAATTTTTTTCCTAAAAATTATTCAACTAAATTTGTATTAAGCAACTATTTGAGTTAGGTACTAAATTTATTTTTAAAATAATTTTTGTTTTTTTTTTTAAATATATTTTTTAAAAATAGATTCTGGTGAAGAAACAATGATATATGTTTTTAGTTAGTTATGACATCCTGAAGAAGAAAATGGTATTTTTCGAAACCGGTAGATGTATTTAAACTCAATTCAGTGGTTAATAAAACAAAGATAATAAATAAAAAATATGATAATTCCTTAAGATGTCTTGTATATTTTTAGTTGTATTTGAACAAATCATCATTTTTGTACTTTCTACTGGTTTATACTATTGCAGATGATTATCTCTTCCGATTATTATTATAGATATTTTTTAGATCTTCACTTTGTGCAGTATTGTTATTATAAGAATTATTTATAATTTCAATGGCTACACGATTATCGGCCATCGAAGTAACTTGCTATGTTTAGATGGTGTGTAATTTAAATGTCTCATGTATGACGTACGCCTTCTCTTATTCTTCAACTGCTTCCACATTAGATAGGTCTTTAGTCGTTTTTTTTAGAGGAAATTCGTATCATATTAATATTATAACTATTTTCAAAGTAAGCTAATCGTTTGTGCTATGAAAATAAGAAATTTGCTGGTCTCCTGGAATTGGGCTCAAACCCTTAACCACTAGATACCAACAAGCGCGTTATTAATTCATGGTTTTCATTTTAGATCTTATCTTTCCCATCGATCAACTTGAACATGGCGATACGACGATCGATATAAGCCAATGCCATAAATCAAAATTATCAACCTTCATGGGTCCTTGTATCTATTCCACAATTCTGGCATGAATTGTGATATATCCACTTTATTTTCATTTTGGTATTCCGCGAACCGATATATTATTTGACATACTAATTTAATGTATTAATGATTATAAATATATACATACAAAATCAATTTTGTCGAAAAATAGTTTTTGCACAACCGGGATTCGAACCTGGAACTCTATTTTCAATTCGGGTAAGATCCGGGTAGATTAGAGGAAATAGAGCGCAAATCAATATTTTTTGACAAAATTGATTTTATATGTATATATTTATAATTAATACATTAAATTAGTATTTAAAATATCACAGACCTATGTTCTGAATAATTAAAACTTCACAATAAAAATGTATTCTCCTTTACATATTTAAAAAAAGTAATTTAACAAAAGGAAAAGTGAAGTAAAACAGGATCTTCAATCTATGTTATAAATACAATTTATTTAAATATTGCACGAACAGCAGGAGATCATCTTAAAACACAATCTTTAATACAGGTATATTTTAGATCTATTCTTGATTTTTATTATATTGAGTTCCGTATTTTTTACACATTTTATCGATGTAGAATGTCACATTCTTGGAAACATTTAATTGATTTTACTGAAAATAAATTACATACTTAAGTATTTTAGAATGTTGAAGGTCATGTTTTGAAAACGTTAAATAAAAAACTGGAGGCCAACATTTTATTCGACGAATTCAAATAATTCACAAACGGATGCGATAAGAGAAGGGATTTAAAAGATGGTTTAGATATTCATAAACAGCTTTTTAAAAATTTTGCCGTGTAATCCAGAGTTAACTACTAATGATTTTTTGAAAATAGATTATATACTTAATTCTGATTTTTTAAATATGAATTAAATATATTAATTAGAAAGATATACATATAAAATCAATTTTATCGAAAAATATTATTGTTGCCTCGCCGGAATTCGAACCTTGATCTCTTTCCAAACCGGATAATGCACCATCCCCGGTTTGGAAAGAAATCCAGATTCGAATCCCGGTGGCGCAACAACAATATTTTTCCATAAAATTGATTATGTATGTATATCTTTCTAATTAATACATTTAATTAGTATTTAAAATATCATAGACCCATGTTCTGAATAATTACAATTTCACAATAAGAATGTGTTTTCCTAATTAATTCTGATTAATTGCAGCTCTGTAATAAGATTATAATTATTTAGACTATTTGTATATTCTGCAAGCATTGTAAAATCATAATAATTTAATAGTGTAATTTTAATTGTGAATTAAAAGTAAGAATTTACTTTATTTAAAACACGATTTTCTTAAACCGTTTTTTAACCCTTAACTACGAGCGGCATCGATTTCGTGGATTGATTGAAGGTCGAATCAAATACAAAAAGTAGTGTGAGTGGCCTCACGTTCATCGAAAGCAAGTGATTCTCCAACTTGATATTTTATAATATTACAAAATATTCTTCATATTTGTACCTACATTATTTTTATGTCTGTGGTTTCTTAAAAGTAAAATAAATATCATGATCAGCCGTTGTCTTTTAACCCTTTTTTTGATCCTGTCGCTCTTTTTGTTCTTCCATCTGCCTCCGCCATGTCACAATTTTGTCTAACTAATGAGATTTTAAGTATTCTGTAAGTTGTTTTTTCGAGGACATTATTCAAGAAATTTATTTATGTGTATTTTTTTATAGATGTGATAGCGTGGGTACATAAGTAAACGTTAAATTGTGTAAAGTGATTACTTAAGCCAGACAATGATAGGTCGTAAATCCTGTAATGCCCAAGATTTCCATACTTCCCATGTAAAAATAATAGCTTCGTCTCTGTGAGACATTTATATTTATTATATCTTAATGACAATCCCCTAGGGGACAAAATCATTAGCTCCTGCAAAGATTTGGACATACTCAAAATATTAAAAATAAAGATATAATCAGTCTTATCGAAAAATGTTGATGTTGCTACCGGGATTCGAACCTGGATCACTTCCAATCCGAGATACGTGCATTAACCAATTATGCTATACCAATTTTTGAACTTATATGTTACACTTTTCAAACTAATCCATCTATCGTTTCAGTATTTGAAAGCCATCTTCTTTATTTTTACGGAATCTCAAATACTTTTGAGTAATCCGATAAGAGACGCCAGAATTAATAATTCATTAATTCCGGATTGGATGAGATCCAGGTTCGAATCCCGGTGGCATCAACAATATTTTTTGATAATATTAATATTATATGTATATTTTTCTGATTAATACAATTAATTTGTATTAAAAATATCACAGACCTATGTTCTGAATAATTATAACTTGACAATAATAATATGTTCTCCTTAATAGCAAAGCTTATTATTTCTTCCTGAAGTTTTCGTTAGAAAATACTTGTCTTACTAGGTATGTAATTATACAAGGAGATATTCACAAAATCACCGCTACCAATTTGAAATAACTGAATTATCATTTCTTAAATAGAATTGAACATAATGAAAAGAACACATCTTTCAGTTAATCAATGCATCTACAGCATTTCAAAATATAATTAGCATCTTGAATAAAAATTTTGTCTTCGAATAAGTCAGAGGTTAATGGGTTAGTAATTTTTTATTTGAACCGTTCAGATTTCTATATTTGTCTGGATATATATACACATATAAATAGTATTGCATTAATTGAAAACGTGACTTATGACACTCCGGCAGTAGAAAAGAAAGTCATGCGCAAAACAATTAGGAACACTGTAATACATAATTCGTGATCCTGTATTAAGAGATATGATCATATCCAGTTGCGCAAGGCTGCATGTAATAACAGCTCAGCATAAAAAACCGGTCAGAAATGTTAATCAATTGTAAGGTCAAAAAATATGACCTAATTTTAGAGGCATAAAAAAAAGTGCTCACGTCAAAAAAAAGGGAATATATAATCACTTTTAAATAGCGTTTTTTATAGAGCATTATCTTCTTCTTTTTAAGTGACATTCTCTTTCTGTTGTAGCTCTCTTCATGGATCACTATTTTATGCCAGGCTTTTGCATCTCAGAAGCTTCTGTTCCACCTTTTCCATCCCTCTTCTTATTTTTCATTCTATCACTGTGCGAGGAAGATATGAGATAGATAAATATATTTTCCCTTCTATTCCTTTTCTAATACAAATTAAATGAATCAATTAGAAATATATATGTAAAGAAATCTATTGATCGAAAAAATATTTGTTTTATTTTTATAGTCACATCGTCACTAAAGTAGCCACACCACATATCTAAAAATTGTGTACTTTACAGGAGAGAGACAGAACTAGTTTTAAATGATTTTTTAGAATTACTCAAGTATTACTTACCTTTCTAGAGTTGTAAAGAGGAGCAGATTATTTCTAAACTGAAACTGAACTAAACTTAGATAGGATCCCCTCGACTAATGCGCAATTGACGGGGAGGTTACAGATAATATGTAGTGGTTGCATACTGATGTGGCGTCTTCTAACGTGTATTTCTACTCAAAGGTATTTGAGATTTGAAAGCCTTAAAAAAAATGGAATAACAGATGTGTCAGTTAGAAAGAGCTGTAACATATAGTTATGAAAATATATAGTTAACTTATTCGGTTCACGTGGTGTAACCTTAGCGCATTTTCCTTCCAGGAAAAGATGTCGGTGACAACCAAAATATTTTTTCGATAAATTGATTTTATATATCTTTCTAATTGATTCTTTTAATTTGTATTAATAATACACAGAACTATGTTCTGAAATTGCAACTTCACAACAAAAATGTGTTTTTATTTTAAAAGTAGATCCCTTTTGATCGATCCTATTAATTTTCTTCACTTTCCTTTAGTGTCACGTTTTAAAGGATTCCAACATCTTTTGTCCGTT